>OX422222.1:218257481-220657481 GCA_949130495.1 Sambucus nigra | reverse complement strand
TCATTTTGGTTGTTAATATGAAGGTTTGAATGATCAAAAATGGCTAAACCCGTAGTTGCAGAAATGCAGAAAAACTGGGTTGTTACCTGGGCGATCGATCGATCGACCCCCTGCCTTCGATCGATCGACCTCCCCAGAATCTTTGAAGATGTTTCTTTTCAATATTGATTATAATCCCAAACCTTTGGTAGATCTTTGGTGATTATTAATTGGATATTATTGGACTTAGAGAAGATTAGTAAGCCCTAGTTAAGATTTGAATTAATTTGATTGGGATTTAAACGATTAGAATAATGATAATCAAATTGAAAGATATTTCGGTTGCTAGATTCATTTGTTGGATTATAATTGGTGTGCATGAGGATTAAAGATAGGACCAGTAGGGGTTATTGAATATAATACCTGGGTATCCTTAAGTTTACAAGAGGGTTTAATCCTAAGTGAAAGAAGATGTGTTTATCACAGATGTGAAACTATCTGTTTTAACCCTAATTAAAAGGAGAGTTTAATTCGTAGTAATTCGGGAGATATGATGATATGGACCAGAAGGATATTAGTGACTTCTTACTGAATATATGTTGAGGAAAAAATATTTTAACCATGAGTATTGAGTGAGGCTCGGGGATAATTAAATTAGGAAGTAAAGTTGTGATACTTTTATACGTGGGATTTAAGAGATATAATGCTACGTATGGGAATAATCTAAGGGTAATGTGAGTACCTTGTTGATAGTATATTATAGGTATGATAATACCTATTTGATTTATTGATGATTATGTGTATGATATACCTAGCATACTTGCTATCGACGGGAGGTTTGCGCGTGAGGGCAGTCATATCCTGATGAATCCATGGGATCTTTGATTTGTCGCTCAAGAACATGGGTCTATGAAAGACTTATCGGGGAGTTGATAAGTCCACTGAATTGCGTGACCCGTGGATACCAGAACTATGTTCTCCTCCAATTTGTATGTTGTTGTTTGTGGTTCGAGAAATTCTTACCGAACCTTTAGTCCCTTATTCTGTGACCAGCGATGATGGCACATGATAGCAGAGTAATGCATTGCACTGCAGCTGTGACTCGAGGTGCCGTATTATATATGAATATATATATATATATATATATATAATGAATTAAATGAATTAATGGTTATATTGTGGTTAAATCATCTACTGTGTGATAATTGTAGATAATGGTGAATTGAGATTCAAGAGCTTAATTCATATTAATGAGGAATGATTCATGTTAATGAGAAATGATTCATATAAATGATAAATGTATAAGAATGATTATATAACGTATGGTATGGGACATACGGGGTTATGATATGGAAATGGAGTCATATTATGGAAATTTGTGAAGAGGAACCATTAACTAAGGGTTAATAGGAAACGTTAAGTGTGCACTCTAACTGAGAGGTGAGAATATCAAGTGAGAGTCTGGATACTAACATGTACGTAATAAATGCTTTATTGCACTTGTTAAATACTTGTTGTTTTCAAAATCATTTTCACAATCGGGCTCTGACCCGTTTCCTTGCATATTTTCTGTTCTATTGTACCTTCTATATCGGGTGTCCAGCAACAGGGACGCCAACCTTAGCGGATTTCGATGAGCTATGGAGCTATGGAGTTTTGCTTAGAAGCCTATCTTCATTTGATTCACAGTATTCTTATAGTTAGGGCATGTCGCCCAAAAAGGATTCAGTTATCTCTTTTCTATCGGAGTCAAATACTATTGTGTTCGTGTCATTTTAAATACATTTGTTATTGTTGGGATTACTGTAATGGATTAATATTATTTGGGAATCTTTATTCCAATTGCATTTAAATTCGTTTTGTTATTTGTTCGGTTATCAGTGTTGTAGAATAAAATGTATTGTGTTACTCTTAAACTAAAAATGGTTTTTGATGAAATTTAAAATTTGGCAAGTTTTTAACACCAGCTTAATTGGGTATTGGGTGAGTTGTAAATGTTTTCGACAGTGATGCTAAGAATGAGCGAACTATATATTCTGTTTTAATTTGGTATGGGACTGGCCAGCCGGTATTTAATTAGGCGGGGTGTTACAGGTGGTATCAGAGCATCAGGTTCTAGTGTCCTTTAGGATCTATACGTCTTATTGTGTTTTCAGCTTAGCGTTCTTTGATGTAGAGCCCTATGAGTTGGATTATTGCTTTTCTATTTTCGCTTACGATCTTCAGCTATTTTGTTATATCAAATACTGATAGTGTACTCTCATTTTAGATGCCCCCTTGACGTGCACCTCAGCCCGCCCCAGCTTAGGGTACGATGACTGCGGTCGAAGTTGCTACAATTATCGCTCAAGAAGTCAATGCAACTCTGGCCGCTGTTTAGTAGGCTCCAGCACAGGCACCAGTTATGCCACCCGCGCAAGGGCAAGTGTTTCCTACTGCATGGGAACGAGTTAGGGATGACTTTCAGAAGGCGCACCCACCCGAGTTTCAGGGAGGATCAGATGTTGTGACTACTAGCCAATGGAAGAAAGATATCCAACGTCACTCGAGAATTCTCGAATGCACTGAGGTTCAACGTCAAATACTAGCCACATTAAAGCTAGTAGGGGAAGCTTTGTAATGGTGGGAAGCTACGACCACTATGGAGGAGAGAGACACAATGACTATCCAAGACTTTTGGATACGGTTTGATGGGAAGTACTTTCCTTCCGCCATCCAGACAGAGATGAGGTGAAAATTACATGATTTTATGCAGGGAGAGAAAATGGTGGCAGAATACGAGGAAGAATTTATGCGATTAACTACTTTGGTACCAGTAGAGGTACCCACTGAGGAGAGGAGAATTCTAATGTTCACTGATGGGTTGAACTATAAGATTCGCCAGCATTTATTGGGGAATATTTCACTACGTACGTATGCAGATGTTCTTAATGTTGCAATGCCTCACTGCCAGGATAATCACTTTCATGCTCTGGGTGTTAAGCGTGGGTTTTGATCAAGCTTGGAAAGCAAGACTACTGGGGGCAGTTTTAGTGGGACTCATCCAGGACAGAGTCATCAACGTTAGGGTGAGAAGGGTTCCCAGACAGGAGATTATGCTAAGCGTTTATGATCTGGAGATTCTCGATTTGAGGATAGATGTTTTGGGCAAGGACAGCAGGGCCATCAGGGCCAGAGACAGGCTCATCAGGGCCAAAGGAAAGGACGTAATGGCCAGCAGGGTTCGTGTTAATAGGGGAAAAGTGGTGGAAAGTTTGCGAGAAAATGTTTCGTTTGCGGAAAGTATGGCCATAAACGATAAGATTGTCCTGATAAAGACAAATTCCCTTAGAAATAAAAAGCTCGACAGGAGCCACAGGCACCAGTGTTTCCACTAGCTGCTCTTCCATCTCCAGCTCCGGTGCTAGAACTACCTCACATTCCAGTAGCACCTACGCAGCAGGGTCAGTACGGGCGTGTATATAATGTCCATCAGGCAGCGAATCAACAACCACCACCGGCGAATGAGGGTATGTTTTCTATCTAAGGAATTATGAGGCGTATATTGATTTTTGTAGTGATTGATATTGTATGGGAAATAGGGCTGCTAAACTTAGACTATAGCACTGTTATTTACGTAGACTCACCGAGGGGTGTGGAACACCTATATTTTTTAGGTTATCACGTGGGTTTGATTTTTATCATGGGATTACTTACTTTGGGCATGTCCGAACATGATGTGACTATCGACGTGGATTGACTTGTGGTATATGAGAGCGTCTGTACTACTACTACTAGCTAGCATCTTGTCTTTAATAAGAGAATATATGAGTAGACTTTTAATTGTGATCAATAAAACGTGTAGAGAGGTTATATACTAATGACTAAGGACCTGAGTAGTTTCGATGACCGACTACTTTAGGTAGTAGTGTATCGGGGGGGTTCCTTGTTTGGATTTCGCTTGCAAGACACCCCACGCATGAAACTAATAACCGTTGGGAGTAAAAATAAGTTAGGTCGTTAGGATATGAGTTTATAATCTTTTCTATATATATTATAATGAAACTAGTACGATAGGGTGTATCGGCACCTTGGATGGTCGGATTGTAGTAGTTTTCAAAATTGTGAAACTGTAAGTAGTTGTGACTTCAGGATTTATTTGTTTAATACGTGAGGATTACTTTTTCCCAGACTTTTTCACGAGGATGGTATAGGGAAGATTACGTAAAGTTTAAATTCAATTCAGTTGAAACTATATGGTGAGACTTAGTGTAACATCGATGGGGATTTTCGTTAATGTACTGTGTGGGCGGTACTACTTAGATTTCTTGCGATGTGAGATTTATACTCGGAGTTGACCTTACCAGTATGATATTTCTTTTCGAATTTCGGGATGAAATTCCATTATAAGGGGGAAAGTATGTAATACCCTGTAATTTTAATGACTTTTAAAATAAGTTATATTTTAAATTAATGGATTAATTGGATTTTTTTTAATTAATTAATTTGGGTTTTATACGAATTGTGGATATTAAAATGAATGATTCTGAATATTACATAAAGATATTTAGGTAATATGAGAATGTGATGATTATTGATATTGCTATGAGATATTAATTCGGTAAATTGGATTTTTAGTCGGATGCGGTATGCGATGTGTCGGGACTAATTTGTTAAATTTAAAAGGAAATTTATTTTCTACCAACCTTATTGTCATTTTTACTGCGTCGTTGCGTCTAGAAGGTTTGAAATAGTCAAAAAAGTCTATTTGGATGTTGGTTTTGAGTCTCGGGTCATTTAGAAACGAATAGACAACCCAAAAGGACATTTTTATCGGGGTGATGAATAGTGATTTTGGATTTTTTCCTATTATAAGTAATTGAAGATTAAGTGTACGTGGGTTATTCATCTCTTTTACACAAAATAGAGAAGTCATCTTCCTAGAGAGAGTGAAAGGTTGCTTGGGAAGAGAAGAGTTTACTTGGGAAGGAGAAGAGCTAAGAACCAAGGGTCACCACCACCAAACACCACCGGAGGTTGACCGGAGAAGGGATAACCACTTGTGATATACTACACCAAAGGATAAGACCTTTATTAGAGGCAAGTGTTTGATAATGGCAATTTAAGTTTGTATATTGTCCATGTTAGAATAGTTATAAAAAGAGATGATTTTTCATGTTTGGAAGATAAAGATGGAGTTGTTAAATGGATTTCTGGAAACTGGAAATATATAGGAATCAAAATCATGTTGTAGGCAGTTAGTAATCCACTAAATGATCATAAATCTGTTGAAGAAATTATGAAAACCATTGATGTGTTCTTGAAGATATTATGTTGATAATTTTCTGGAAAAAGAGGATATAAACATGCTTTTAATTCAATCTCTTGATGATTCTAGGATGTTTATATGATTAGAAATCATTTATATATGTTGATATATCATGTATTAAGGATTATAAGTCATTTTGGTTGTTAATATGAAGGTTTGAATGATCAAAAATGGCTAAACCCGTAGTTGCAGAAATGCAGAAAAACTAGGTTGTTACCTGGGCGATCGATCGATCGACCCCCTGCCTTCGATCGATCAACCTCCCCAGAATCTTTGAAGATGTTTCTTTTCAATATTGATTATAATCCCAAACCTTTGGTAGATCTTTGTTGATTATTAATTGGATATTATTGGACTTAGAGAAGATTAGTAAGCCCTAGTTAAGATTTGAATTAATTTGATTGGGATTTAAATGATTAGAATAATGATAATCAAATTGAAAGATATTTCGGTTGCTAGATTCATTTGTTGGATTATAATTGGTGTGCATGAGGATTAAAGATAGGACCAGTAGGGGTTATTGAATATAATACCTGGGTATCCTTAAGTTTACAAGAGGGTTTAATCCTAAGTGAAAGAAGATGTGTTTATCACAGATGTGAAACTATCGGTTTTAACCCTAATTAAAAGGAGAGTTTAATTCGTAGTAATTCGGGAGATATGATGATATGGACCAGAAGGATATTAGTGACTTCTTACTGAATATATGTTGGGGAAAAAACTATTTTAACCTTGAGTATTGAGTGAGGCTCGGGGATAATTAAATTAGGAAGTAAAGTTGTGATACTTTAATACGTGGGATTTAAGAGATATAATGCTACGTATGGGAATAATCTAAGGGTAATGTGAGTACCTTGTTGATAGTATATTATAGGTATGATAATACCTATTTTATTGATTGATGATTATATGTATGATATACCTAGCATACTTGCTATCGACGGGAGGTTTGCGCGTGAGGGCAGTCATATCCTGATGAATCCATGGGATCTTTGATTTGTCGCTCAAGAACATGGGTCTATGAAAGACTTATCGAGGAGTTGATAAGTCCACTGACTTGCGTGACCCATGGATACCAGAACTATGTTCACCTCCAATTTTTATGTTGTTGTTTGTGGTTCAAGAAATTCTTACCGAAGCTTTAGTCCCTTATTCAGTGACCAGCGATGATGGGACATGATACCGAGTAATGCATTGCACCGCAGCTCTGACTCGGGGTGCCGTATTATATATATATATATATATATATATATATATATATATATATATATATATATATATAATGAATTAAATGAATTAATGGTTATATTGTGGTTAAATCATCTATCGAGTGATAATTGTAGATAATGATGAATTGAGAAAAGAATTGAATTAAGTTAAAGAATATTTATTGAAGAGCTTAATTCATATTAATGAGAAATAATTAATGTTAGATAGAAACGATTCATATAAATGAGAAATGTATAAGAATGATTATATAGCGTATGGTATGGGACATACGGGGTTATGATATGGGAATGGAATCATATTAGGAAAATTTGTGAAGAGGAACCATTAGCTAAGAGGTTAATAGTAAACATTAAGTGTGCACTCTAGCTGAGAGGTGAGAATATCAAGTGAGAGTCTGGATACTAACATGTACATAATAAATGCTTTATTCCACTTGTTAAATCCTTGTTGTTTTCAAAATCATTTTCACAATCGGGCTCTGATCCGTTTCCATGGATATTTTCTTTTCTATTTCACCTTCTATATCAGGTGTCCAGCAATAGGGATGCCAACCTTAGCGGATTTCGACGAGCTATGGAGCTATGGAGTTTTGCTTAGAAGCCTATCTTTATTTCATTCACAGTAATCTTATAGTTAGGGCATGTTGCACAAAAAGGATTCATTTATCTATTTTCTATCGGAGTCAAATACTATTGTGTTCGTGTCATTTTAAATACATTTGTTATTATTGGGATTACTGTAATGGATTAATATTACTTGGGAATGTTTATTCCAATTGCATTTAAATTCGTTTGTGTTATTTGTTCGGTTATCAGTGTTGTAGAATAAAATGTGTTGTGTTACTCTTAAACTAAAAATGGTTTTTGTTGAAATTTAAAATTTGGAAAGTTTTTAACACCAGCTTAATTGGGTATTGGGTGAGTTGTAAATGTTTTCGACAGTGATGCTAAGAATGAGCCAACTGTATATTCTATTTTAATTTGGTATGGGACTGGCCACCCGATATTTAATTAGGCGAGGTGTTACAGGCTGCTTCTTAACATGTTCTCCCTACCTAAACGCACTCATCAAAATCTTTTAATCGTATCCCCCGATTGGATATTCCTCTTGTGTTTTTACTAAACTGCTGATGTAGTGGCCCACTGGGACCATTACATCTCATCTTGCCCCACTAGCTAGACTTATTTCCCTCTTTACCCCCTTCACATGGAAGCAGTTGTTGTGAAAGTGATGTGGTGTTGCATTGATGACCTCGATATACATGTTCAATTCTAGATTACACAGTAAGTATTGTCAGATCGTCCACTTAAGTCCATCCAAAAATTTCAACATCCTATTCTCTTCAATGCTCACCTTGTTAGGAAAAAATCTTACTAGATAGGTTAACTCCTCTTCATACTCGACCACTATCCATCCCTTATGTGCTACATCAATAAACCTCCATTGTATCTCTGTCCGCATTGTTAAAGGAAAGTACTTGCAGTTGAACCGCACACATAATTCTTCTATCGTCATCATATTCCTCTCCTAAGATGTTTTGGATGACTCCCACCACTCTAAGGTCGCACCCACGATCTTAAGTGTAGCCAAAATTTATTTATGAGTGTCACTGCACTCAACTATACGGATATAACATTGTATAACTTTCTTCCACTAACTGGAGATACAACGTATGCACAACCTTAGAACTCTGGTGGATGCTCTTTTTGAAAGGCCTCCCTAACCCTCTCTAATAATCATGGCCTCGGGTAAGATGGATGGCCAGTGCCACAGGTTGCTGCAATTCAGTCTGCAGGAATTGTTGTGCCATGGAGGTCATGGAGGCATTAACCACCTGAGAAACCATAGTAGCCACCTCTACGGCTGTCACTATCCCCTATGGCACATGTGGCTCCTATTGACCCTCTCCCTCATTATCCCTCTTGTCAGCCTTAGTTGGTCGTTGTCTCTTTGGTGGCATTTGAAACAAAACCAAATTTTTATAAGTCCATAATTAATAAAATTCAGAACTGCAAAATAACATAAATGCGTAATTGAATACATCATTCCTAATAATAGGGCTCTGATCGAGGATAAAATTAAGCATCCGTGTAAATACGCTAATCGTTGTTATCTATTTCCGATCGCAATACAAAAAAAATCTAAACTTTAACAACACTCTTACGTAGTATAGCGACTAGTCTGGGTATCGAATCCACAAGGAATGTTTGATAAATTTTAATTGATTTATCACTTCAAAAATAAAAGTCTAAAAGATGATGATTGGGGTGAGAAAGAAAAAAGGAAAAAATAAAGATGTTGACTACGCTAATTAGAATTAAACAAAAAAAAAATAAGAAAACGGGATTAGGATAAACTCCCCACACCATCGGTAAAATCGTTGGACTATAAAAGTTTCAAAACATTATATTAATAAATTGAAGAAAACATTAAATTTTCAAGTACTAAACATATGAGAATTTTACTCCGCACAATATCTTGTCAATAAATAATTTAATGTAAATGACAAGATTGTTGACATGAGCATCATACCCTCAAACACTCCGTTTACCTAGGGCAAACGAAGTTAAGAGACCTATAATACTCGTCTCTACAAAATATCAAGCCTACGAATTATATCTACAATTTCATCCAATTTTATATCCAACTCATTAACCTAGGTTGGGTTCATGTATTCCAACCCTCTAACTATCTAGCCAAACATGATATTATAAGTCTCTATGTAAGAATCCATTAATATTCATGAAATCATAATTAAAAAATAATAAAAGCGTTGGAATTTAATGTTACCAAGATAGACGAACATAAGTATGCAAGAATAAAATCAAAGATTGAAGAAAAACAAAAAAAAAACTCTTGAATTGAAGGTGCAAAACTTGTAAATTACTCTCCTATATGGTCCTCCTGTATTAAGAGATTTTACATGAACGAAATCTAAATTAACATAACCCTAATGACTAAATATATAGGTTAGAAGTCGTTTAGAAGAGTCCCCAAAACAAAAAACTCATTTGGCTAAAAGATAAGGGCAAAATAAAAATCCCGCTTCTGGAAATTTGTAGCGATTTTAAGTCGTGACTAACATTTTTGATGGATCTGTAGCGTTACTAATGGCAAACCATTTCCCCTTTAACCCAACCGGTTTTCCTTTCTGCCTTCCTTAGTTTTTTCCTCCATGACTCTTCTCATCTTCGAATGCGCATAACTTCTTTACCGTAGCTCGGATTAAGTTGACATTTTTTTCAGTATTCTCGTGACTTAAAGGTCTTAATCTTTCCAATTGTCCCCACCTCCGGACTAAGGCTAAAAAAATTATGAAAATGCCCTTTAACTTCTCTTTTCTTTATTTCTTTCACTATTTTGAGTTCTCTCTCCAACTAACCTATATGAAATACCTGTAAAACACATAAGAGATACATAAAACATGAAATAGTTGCCAAAAGGGGTAGTAGTATAAATATGATACAAATCTAATTTAATTACAATGCACGGGATCATAAAAATAGAAAAATTAAGGGGATAAATATGAAGAATTTTTTCCTAATCAAATCCCCCTAACTTAGAAGTTTGCGGGTCTCGAGCAATGTCAAAGAACGAGAGTAAGAGTTAAGGATCCTTCAAAAACATTATTGGGATATAATATATTTTTCATGGGCAAGCGATTGCATTTAGCGTATGCAACAAGCCGTTAAAACCCTAGGTTACCCTTGTAGGACGAGTGGTGTCTCATGAGGGTTTGCAGTGAATATACCCACAAAAGTCATTTTTCGACTCAAAGAAAAATATACGTACTTAAAAATTGTACAATTTAAATTCTTCAAAAATGTTCACCGTAAATTTATATTCAAGAGTCTCAATTTGTGGGGTGTGTGTCTGCAAAGCCAAAAATTTAACCGTTAATTTCCACCGATTGATCATTACATTACTTTTTAAAAATTCATTTTTATTAAATTTCTTACGAATGCTCTCACAAATGAATCCCTCAAATTTTGGCTAATTCTCTCAGTGTTCGTGATTCATAAGAGTAAATATAATGGACATAAGGTCACACACAGAAATTTGAAAGATGGAATTTTTATGGTGAAAAGATCTGATCATTGGATTATGGTCATTGGAAAAAAGGAAATATCGTCTTTTACTCACACCAATTAATCTCTCTTATTATATTTTCATATCTTAGCTCTCCATGCGGTAATTAATTTTATTTTCATAAGAGGTATTCGGTAAAATGGGAACGGTTGGAGAATTCGAAATTGGAAAACCTTCTTATTATGTCTGTTAGTGTTTTTTCGGGCTATTGCTCATTTTCTTTTCTTTTTCTATTTTTCACGTTTTTCTTTTCTTGCTATTTTTGTTGAGCATTTTTTCCCCTTTTTGTTCACTTTTCGGACGTAACTGGTGAATGTTCATTTTCACAATTCCGGGGCAATTGTTTTTTTTTTGGGGGGGGGGGGGTGGGGGGTACCAAACGAAATTTGACAAATTTATTCGACTCAATTGGGTTTGAAAAAGTGGTATTATTTTTCACAACTTTTTATGGATAATATTTTCGGGTAAACAAACGATAACCTAACTTTATTTATCCAAATTACTCATTATTTTAACATTTGCGTCTGGAGAATAATTTAGTTTAGAGATGTTTTTAGTGGGCTTTTCAAGACAACATCTCGCTCGTTTCCCGTAACCGGTCAAAACAAAGGAATTGAGATCCTCAATGGCTTATCAAAAACTGAAACGAACTTTGAGTTAACCGTTAACTCGAATTTATTTAATTATTCAAAAAAATTGAAAGGCTCGAAATCTCACTGGGATAAGTAATATCCACACTTATTCGTTAAGTCATTAATTTTCGCTCAATTTTCATCTTTGGTCAATTTGGACTTTATGCATTTGATTCTTACAGTTTGAAACTTTAAACAAAATTTCATGAAATTCTTGAAGATTTTAAATCCTATTTTTTATTTATTTTGAGGAAAAATATTTTTGGCCTTTTTGGCTTTTTCAATTTTTTTGGAAATTTTTGACTTTTTTTTTAAATTTTTTAATTTCTTTGTCATTTTAAAATTTTGAAAAGTTTTTAAAAGACGCACTTGTCACCCCACCCCACCCCACCCAACTTAGACTTTTGCACTGTCCTCAATCAAAAGGACTAAAAGCTAAAGAAGAAAAAAAATAAGTACGATAAATAAAACAAGTAAATATTTAAAATGCATAAAGACAATATATAACTCAAACACACAACTCAAAAAAAAAAAAAAAAAAAAAAACCATACGTGTTGGGGGTGCGACGTCCTCTCTCTCTCCACTAAAAACTCATCCACCCCCTTGTACGGAGTCCAGTACTCACCTCGTCACCCCGTTCCTCACATCGTAAATCGATAGTTGTGACCAACCCCATAGATAAGGGGGCACCTTGAGGCTCGTGAAGACTGGGGTGAATTAGATCCTCGTGGTGCCCAATCAAACTGCAACATACGTGTCCTGATTAGAAGAGAACATCTCGGTGAATGAGATCCTCATGAATGCGGGTAAGTTATAAGGATTTTGCTTTTTTTCCATAGAACATAAAGGCTTCAAAAATTTAATTCTCTATTCTATGAGACATCAAATACTCTTTAATCATTCAATATATGAGGACTCTATTCCACACACTACTAAATCAAAAAAAATTGACGAGGCTGATAAATTATCAAAAAGCCAATTGTACCCTTAAACATTCAGATTACTTAGGACAGATGGAATAAAACGACCTACACCATTTATCTTGATAAAGTCCAAACCTTAGAATGATGAATTACTTTTTATTCACTTTTAGATCCATATGTGTTACCTAGGTTGAGTTCATGTACCCCAAACCGTTGGAAATCTAGCCGAACATGTTATTATGAGTATCTATGTAACAATCCATTAACATGCATGAAAACATAATGAAATAATAATAAAAGTGATGTAATTTAATATATCAAGATAGAAGAACATAAGCATGCAAGAATAAAATCAAAGTTTGAAAAAGAACTGGAAAATCTTTTGAATTGAAGGTGCAAAACTTGTAAATTATTCTCCTAGATGTTCCTACTTGATTAAGAGATTTTACATGAATGAAATCTGAATTAAAATAACCCTAATGGATAAATATATAGGTTAGAAGTCATTCAGAAGAGTCCCTAAAACAAAAAAATCTTTTGGCTAAAAGATAAGGATCAAATACCAAAAAGTCCCTCAACCATTTTTTAATACACATTCAGTCCAAGCCTTTTATTTTGTACCAAAAAGTCCCTTATTCTCTTATCTTTAAAGGTCAGCGCCAGTGGCATGGTAAAGCCTTTTTGTCATGGTGAAGGACTTTTTGGTGCAAAATAAAAAGGCTAGGACTAAACGTGTATTAAAAAAAGTTCGAGGGACTATTTGGTATATGCCCCAACAGATAAGGAAAAAATAAAAATCCCGCTTCTGGAAATTTGTAACCGTTTTCAAGCGTGACTAATATTTGTCACGGATCTGGAGCATTACTAATGGTGAATCGGTTCCCCATTAACCGAGTCGGTTCTCCTTTCTACCTCCTTAGTTTTGCCTCGTTGATTCTTCTCATCTTCGAATGCATATAACTTCTTCACCGTAACTTCGATTGAGGTGCCATTTTTTTCAGTATTCTTGTGACTTCAAGCTCTTCAACTTTTCAGTTGCCCCCAGCTTCGAAAAAAGGCTGAAAATTAAAATTCCCTTTAAGTTCTCATTTCTTGGTTTCTTTCACTATTTTGAGTTCTCTCTCACACTATCTTGCAAGAAGTACCTGCGAAACACATAGAAGATACATGAAATACTTTTCAAAAAGGGGTAGTAGCATAAATATGAGACAGATCCAAGTTAATTACAATACACGAGGTCATAAAAATACCAAAATTAAGGTGATAAATATGAAGAACTTATGCCTAATCAGGCTCTATATCGAAGGATGCTATGCTGAAATCATAATAAGATGCAAAAATCCGAAAGACACTAGAACCTAATGCTCTGATACCATTTCTGACACCCCGCCTATTCAAATAATGAGTGGACAAACCTCTACTAAAATAAAACATGAATCTTAGACTGACTCATTCTTAGCATCAATGTCAAAATTCAGATTAATTACTAATAACCTATTAAGCCTAGTGTCAAATTTTAATTCTTATTAACTTGCCAAAATAAAACTCTCATTTATACAATAAACTACTCTGATAAATTAAATAACCTATCACGACAATAATAACTGAATGTTGAATAAATGTAATAATAAAAAATAATCAAATAACAATCAGTGAAATCCAACGCAGTGATCCATCATGATGAAAATGAATTAAAGTGTAAATAAAACAAACATTGTCTAATAGTGAGCGACACGCTCGAAATAATTGAGTTGAGAATCCTATCCAAAATTCAATGATTGATGTGTCTAAGAATCCCTGCAAGCATCCACAACTGCTGCAGCACCGTCTGACTAGAAGGAATGGTCATGCCTGGTATCCCTATGGATGGGCACCCAAAAGGTTTTGAAAAATATTTTGATACGGGTCATATCCCAAAAACCATTTGAAAATATTTTGCAAGTGTTTTTTAAATACAAAAATAAATATGCAATGTAAGCGTTCATATTTAAACCAGTGTTGCACTCCCCATGAAACAGTCATTACTCCTCATCTATAGTGCGCACCTAACGTATGTATCATAAACAACCTAGTTATACTACTTGCCTAACTAATAAAAACACTTACCCTAGCTGCATATGCTATCCTTCTAGCAAAAATGTGTCAAATATGTTTATTCTTTGCTTTAATTCTTATTTAGTTAACATATGCTCTAAATCATTTTAATTTTCATCGTTAACAGATACATATAACTTTACACTAGTTATTAATTCAATATGCACACATTCATGCTATTCACTTGTGTTTATATATATATATATATATATATATATATATATATATATATACATATATATATATAGGGAGAGGTTCAAAAGTGAACCAAAAGAATGAACTTTTTAATGAACCTACTAAGACATCAAAAAATTGATCCTTAATTTCTTGTTATAATTGGTCCGTGCCAGCGGCAATGAATAATTTTTCACTCCCCCCACTGGCGCGGACCAATTACAACAAGAAATTAAAGATCAATTTTTTATGTCTTAGTAGGTTCATTAAAAAGTTCATTCTTTTGGTTCACTTTTGAACCTCTCCCTATATATATATATATATATATATATATATATATATATATAATAATAATAATAATAATAATAATAATGCTCTTGTGCAGACTAAACCGCATTTTAAGAATGCGGACCGGACATGTGTCACCTAACGGTGTGCCTAGAAATTATCACCTAAATTATAGGCACACTCTCTCTCTTTTCTGGGCTCACCGCTAGGTGACACATGTCTGGTCCGCATTCTTAAAATGCGGACTAGTCCACATAAGAGCAGGACTATATATATATATATATATATATATATATATATATGTATGTATGTATGTATGTATGTTTGTATGTATATTCATATCACATATCATACACATAAATTTATAATGCTCGTTAGATACGTATATCAGCATCCCGAGAGTTAATCCCTCATGGATGCATTTTCTAGTATGCTACTAGCTCCAGGTACATCGTCTACCATTCCTAGTCCAACGGGTCAGAATCTCGCTATCGAACACAAATTGTAAACATATAATCGGATAAGGTTATAGTCTTGCATTTGTGGGCCATAACCATATCACATTACCCCACTGGACTCTAAACTCACATATAGTGGTCATGTGATAGACATTTGACATGGAAAATTGATACAACACCAACTGGTCAATGCCAAGCTAGACCGCCCATTACACGCAACTATCAATGATAGCATTCATAGAGTAGGTGTGTTCACATATATCAAATCGCACAGATATATCCATACATGTATATATACCATCCCACTACTAGCATATACATAACTAGCTAAGTGTGCGTATGTCATTCATAGCACTAGCCTATAATCCCCGAGTCTAACCCCGACTCCCGAATACATAGGCAGTCACTTACTTATAATTAATTCACAAATACCATTATTAAGCTCTTCTACTCCAACCCCTATATCGATTATATCCTATATCTGAAACCATTTTCATTAATTAATTACCAAGTGCCGCTCACCCAAAACACCTTTATTTCCATACCCTAAAATTTATTTTCGACCAACCCAAGGTAAACTAATGGCCCTATATATTTTCTAGAAGTCCTAATTTCATCTACAAACACCTCTAAATCAATACCGACCAAAACCAATTCAAGATAACATTAAAATACCCAACTTAGGATGAACATGTGGACTGAACCGGTTCGGCCCCTGGGTCTGGCTTGGGTTGGTCTATTACGAATTTGATGGTTTTTCCCCTTCTTTTCTGCACTATAGGGTCTCCAAACTTCATACAAATTCATTCCAACATAATCCCATCAATTCTAAACATAAAGAAACATAATTTTATGCCCCCAAATCATCCAATAACATCCAAGTCCATATAATTTGACATGAACAAAAAGAAATCACTCACTTTCTTAATTCAATTTCAAAAATATTAATTTCGCTCAGGAACCAATCAAGATTTCATCTTCTCTACGAATCATTATCATAATTTATCATGATAACATGTTTTATATATTTCAATCTCAAATTACATATATAGGGGATTATAATTAAATCATTTATTATGATATCATTCCCCAAATCCTACTTTTGTAATGTGAATCCCACCCAAAATCCATATTTTTCACCAACTCTAATATGAAGTCAAAACATAACATAAGTGATCAAAGAAAGTTTAAACACTTGCGTTATGATGCTAGAGATTTTGAATCGCTTCTTGGTGATCATTCTTGCACAGGAATCCTAGCCCAAAATTGTCTTAATCTCTCTCCGAAATGACCTTCTTGAGTTTCTCTTGAGTTCTCCCGTCTCCTTTCTCCTCACTCTCAAGCCTATGTATTTTATAACAATGGAATTGCTTCCCCGATCATCCAATATCCCTAATTATCCCTCCAATCCAGAAAATATTCTTAGTCTTAGTTATAAAATGACGTGAACGCCCCTATACGGATCCTAATTAGTCTAAAAAGTCCTGAAGATCCGATTAGCAACCTCGGGTACCTAATTTTGACTATTTCGACCCATCTCGGATCATTCGTGCACTCAGAATCATCATCCAAGTCACTTACCACCAAATTTCTATCTCATTCCCAACACAACCCCACGCACGCGTCCCAAATGAAATATTGTAAAGACCCGTCGCTTTTTAATCACTTAGGACGTAATGTCACTTAAAATTCTCATTATTTCTCATTTCACACACGCGCGTGCGCGCACACACACACACACACACACATACACACACACACACACACACACACACACACACACACACACACACACATATATATATATATATATATTCACATATTTATTAATAATTTTTTAGCTAATTAATATTTATTAAATTCTCTTTATTTCTCATTTCACTTACATTATGCGTACATGTGTAATTTAAAAAGCTCAAAAATAAATACTAAAAAATATGGGGTGTTACATTAACTCAGTAATCAATGAGAATTAGAATTCCATCTCCGATATATAGTCATTTCTAACTTTTATACATAAATTATTGACCGTTTCGTCGGCACTATATATGTGCAAGAAGTCTAGGCTGAAGACACCTTCGAGCCGATCACATCAAATGAAAACCACACTTCATGCATGACCTCTTCTTTGGACAAGTGATGATTGAGAAGTCTAGACCAAGTCTGGGAAATCCAGTGCAGTCTTATAGATGATCAGATTTGACCATAATTGACTAACGCAAGGATAGATCCTAGTAAATTTAGTCGACTCTAGTAACCAATGATGACACATGGTCGAAACGATAAGATTTGTCCATACGACAAGTAAGGTAGCACAAATAATGGTAGATCCTAAGTCTAACAAGCCAAATTTGTCCAAAACTGGAAGCTAGAAAGGCAAGCCATGGAATAAGCTGACAACATGATCATAAGACTAAACTGTTTATAGACCCATCTCAAGTACCAAATAGTTAGTGAGTTGACATGGCTAATAGGTAAAGTGGCATACTAAGTCCATAAAACTAAAACTAACTAGGTTAAAGAGATCCGATCACATGTTTAGAAATAAAAACGGTTGACAGGAAATTCGAATAATAAACATATGCATGCAAGAAAACAATAAGTGACATTGGATATCACAACAATCACAAATGAAACTATTCATTACAAATCGATTATAAAATTGTTCATTACAAATTACCAATAATTGTCCTTGATAAAAATAAGGGAGAAGATATAAGGCTTCACGAGATTTAAAGACAGGGCTCTGAAATTTGACCAATAACAACCTTTGTTATATAAGTATCCTCATACACAGTAGGTAGGGCATTGGTAGCACTGGTTTGGTCAGCGGTTATCCCATCCTACTCGTATACATCATTATCCTCATCAACATCCATTGCCAAGTCCTCATGTTTAGTAACTAGGGTTTTGCTTCATCATCATCATCCTCTTATGCCTAAACAGCCTCAGTAATATCAGGAAAGTAATTGATAACCCTCTTCTTAAGCTCATTATATCCCTCCATGAAGATTGTCACCCGATAAATGTTCCCCCTCTATTTTAGGAAGTGTAAGGGAAGTAATGGTCTTCTATAAAGATTTATTAGCTTCCTTGCGGGCATCATTAGCCTTTTTTAGATTTTCTACTCCCTTTATAATTACCTCATCAGAGGACTTCAGCTTAAGACCTTCTCTTCCTGCTCCTTCAGTTTCTTTTCTTTATCCACTCGACTCAAGGTACCCATGTTGTCCACCAACTGATCATCTTTCTTTTTTATCTTTGATATTGGCATGGTTAACTTTGACAGTCTTCATCTCCCCTGATAAGGCCTCATAATGGCTAAGGATATTGTTGTGCTCTTCCTTTAGCTCATCGTACACATTCTAGTATGAAGCAACCTACGCACTCATAATAGTGGCACCCATAAAACCTTAAATTGAAAGGATCACCACATTATTAAACATGTTATTGATAAGTTTAAAAAAACACAAGTCTACTTCAGAGATTACCACCATCATCCTATGTTATACCATATTTCAAATCTCATCAGCATTAAACTACCAGAGGTATTAGAAATCACAAGCATAACCATGGTACATGTGCACATTAACAACATTCTCCATATGACAAAAAATGGAGTCCTTTTCACTCTCCAACTGCTCATGGGTGACTGGGTTCTCAGGATCCTAGGTATAAGGCTTCACTTCTCCATAAGGGCATGAAGACCGAGAACCTCGGACCAATCGCCAAGAATGTGCTCTAAAAATTTAAACTCTCTCTCCTGAACCCTTGGTTTTCTATTAACTGGGTTGGGCTGGGGAGAAGGGACCTACAATGGCATTTTATGATGAAATGTAGGCCCATCATCAGAAGTAACAACTTTTCATTTGTCCTTGTCTTTGGCAGCAGTACCCTTAACATCGACTTGCCTCCTTGTTGCGTACTTAACATTTTTGGGCCTAATCATTGTCCCTCTTCTCTTCCTCGACCTTTTTTCTGCTCCTTACATTCAGTAGTGGCAGTGGCCCTAATATTCTTTGCATTAAATTTTTTTTCCTATCAATCTCTATTGTCTAATGATCAAGAGCTAGAGGAGACATTATATCCTTTGAATTAGGTGAATTGGGAGAAGAGGATGCATAAAAAGTAGTATGATCTAAACTCCAAATGATAAGAAACTAAGTAAAAGTGCTAATAGTGTACAACCACAAGTTTAACATCATACTTGCTTTTATCTCCTCTTCAAATCCCTCTTAGACCTCCTAATCAGCTGCTAAGTCAACCAACTCATGACTTGGAAAGACAACACCTAAACGGACGTAACATTCCAATTAGATGAACTTCCAAATGAAAAATAGCTTGTCGAACTTTATGGGGTCAAGAGTACAAGTGGTTTGTTGCTTTCTTCACTACAAGAAGGTTGAACATAAAAAGTGGTTAGTATGCATAAATTGAAGAAAATATAATAGGATAAAGTGTTGAATGTTTACCTACACGATGGGGGGAACACCAATCGCGAGGGACATTACAGGATTTATCCCTCTCATCAGAGAAAAAAGTTGCAATCGCCTTTTACGAAGATGAACTAGTTTTTCCAACCGTGGTTACTCATTTTCATAACCTTCACCATCTTCGGGTTGCACTTTTGAGGAGAAAAATAATAATATTCATGGTCTTTTGTGTTGTCTTTCATGATGTATACCAATCGAAAGATATCATTAGTCAGGTTAAAACTACTATGAAGTTGCCAATACACCATAGACCTAAGGATAGTTGACTATGAGCCACACCATAAGCCCTCTTAATTGATCCGATGATTGGCTGATAGGGAAGTTGAACTACCACCTACAAATCCCAAACTGGGAAACATATCTCATTGGCATTAATCCTATCGTAGACCCTTTAATCACAGTTTGGCAAGTGTATAAAGAAATACTTATGGGGATGTTTTACCTATCCCTCTAGTACTCCATCTCGTCCTCTAGAATATCATAACCATGGTTTAAAGCATCAGCGGTGGCTAGATCCCATTAGTCAGAGGCCATAGAAGTGACCTTATGGGGTACCACAATAGGAGATATGGAGGCTATATAGTTTATAGGCACAGTACGAAAAGCGAAAGGTTCCAAGTGAATCACGAACATAGATACAGTGGGAACAAGTTTCTCACCACTAATGGGGCGATCCACTATAGTGGTATCTGCAGTAGTGGGAGACTCAAGTCCAACACTTGGGGGTTGTGGGGAAGACCTTATGGACGAGGTAGTAATTACGGTAAATCTAGGATGTTCTAACGTATCCTTAGGTCGTACAACCTGAAAAAGGTCTAGGGTGTGACACCCCGCCTAATTAATCCCCGGGTGATCAGACCTAAATTAAATTAGAACAGGTTTTATCTTGCATTAACTCAATGAAATATTCATGCGAAAATAAATAACCAATAATCACAAGTTAACTGAATTCAACCATCACATATAAATAAGAATCTGGCCGAATAAATAATCAACTAAAATCCAACACGAAAGTAAAGACAGATAACTGTAAATCTCAAAGTATCTGAAATAAATACTAAATAAAACAGTGAGAAACATGCTCGAATCTCTGATAGAAAATCCCTATACTAGGAATAGAAGGAAATAGAAGAGCCTATCCAAATCCTGAAACATCCACATATGCTACAGCAGCGAATCCCTAGAATGAATCAAGCCTGGCGTCCCTATGGCTGGACACCTAAAAGATTTTGAAAAAAATTTATAGCAAGGGTTAGAACCCAAAACATTTTGAAAACATTTAGCAAATGATTAACTTGCAGTAATAAAATATGCATGAATGCACTTCATATTTTAGTTAGTGTCGCACTCCCTTGAGGATAGACTCACCCCTCAACTAATGTGCACACCTAACGTCTTCTTCACATCCCATCTAGTCCTCTACCCCGAAACTAGATACTTGATATAACTCTTGTCAACCACCCTACTCAATCCCGATTATTTTAAAAGCATGATTTATAATTTATTTATCACCTTAAATTAGTTAATCATCTTCCTTGAAAGACATATAATATTCACTAGTTATATAAATAATACACTTTCCTCCATGTATTTAAATTTTTCGTATATAATTATTCACCCCATTATGTACGTACAGTTATCTTACAACAATCACACATGTTGAAAGTGAATATAACCGATTTATAATTAATATAATTCACTTTATGTATTTAATTACCCGTATATAACTATTTATCCCATTATATACGTAGAACCATATTACAACATTCACACATATGTTGAATATAAATATAACCCATCCTCATGAGTAATAAATCACCAGATGTATTCTTTAGAGTGTTATCACACTAGGTGTACTCGCATAACCTAGTTACCCCAAGTCAGAATCGCTCACTAACATGGAAAAAAATATAAACATAATGGAGGTGGTCATATTCCTTCCCTGAAAGTGAGATAAACCCATCACCTATATAACGGACGCTATGACCTGGAGATATACTCTCCCTACTCCTCAATCTAGAGGATTCACCGACTACGCGTAACCTCCCTTGATAGCACTAGAGTATATGTATTAATAATATCTAACCACTAATATTTATAAGCACACACCATATATATATATATATATATATATATATATATATATATATATATATATATATATATATATATATATATATATAATATCCCGGCTTTACCGTGTACTGAGTCCGTAACACAAGCCTATACTTAGTATCTCGAGTTTATGGTCCAACTCTCATTATTAATTAATTTGCAGATTAACTAATTAAATTACTTTTGGTGTCGCCTAACCAATATACTCGGACTCGCTCTCGTGGTCCAAAATAATTATAATAGCCGAGTCTAATCCCCAACTCTGAATTAATTATTTTTCATCCATAATTAATTTAAGAGAGTAGTGTCACCCTATTACTATACCCGAATTTACAGTTTCATTTCTTTTCATAATTTATTCTCTAAATTTACATTCGTGTGTCGCACTAAATTTTCCCCCACCACTCCCAATTATTATTCCCTAATAATTGTGGGGATAAAAATTTTCCTAATTAATTTTCTCCTTTAATTAGACTTGGTGGCAATTAAACTAAAAATAAAATTCCACCTAAAACTCCCAAGGCCGAACTGCCAAAAGTCCCCAGCCATCGATTGATCGATCCCCAACCATCGAACAGGTCGTCTTCTTCTCCGACCTCCTGTTTCTCCATTAACAAAAACCTTCATTTTCTAAGCTTGTCTTTGGTTCATCTCAGGAACACACAACATTATAATTATTTGGTAAGGAGCTCAGGACCTCCCTTAGAACCTCAAACACATATTAAATTTTATGAATCTCTACTTTTTTAGAATTTGGGAAATTTTTGGTTCTTTACTCGTTCAGTCCCAATTTCATCTATTTATCCCAAATTCATTCATAAATTTCTACTGGGTTTTCACATCTGAATAAATTATCTCAGGACTATCCCAAATTCGTTCATAAATTTAGTCTTTTGGATTCGTAAAGTCTGATTCGAGGTGAAATTTTCAAGGTTGACGATGAACTTCCAATAGGTTCCTTGCCTTGTCTCCAAAAGACTCAAATTTTGCAGCAAAATCACTCCCTATGACTTCTTCTCCAAACCCTAGGTTATTCCTTGCATTTTTTACCGTTTCCCTATTCTCTCAATTAGGTATTAAAGTTAAATACCATTTTTAGCCGAATGGGCCAAGACTAAGTGACCCAAATAGCCACGCGTGGGCCCGGTTATGCCTAAAAATGCCTCGTGACCCGTTTACTACCCCCGGGTACACTTTTTCGACTATCTCAGCCCATCCGGAATCAATCGTGTACTCTAAATCGATATTAGCATTAATTAATAAAAATCCTCATCTCACACTCAAATTAGTCTATGCCGACTCCTCGTTGAGATAAATAAATGCCACGTCACTAATACACATCATGACGTAAATAAATTATTACTATTCACTTAGTAATTAGATTTCCCTAAATATTAACCATTCACTCTCTGATTAATATTTAAATAAATATTACCATAACTAATTCAATTAAATTACGACACACAAGTAATTCAATTTTTTTTCGAATTAATTATTTTTTTTAAATGCACATAAATACGGGCTGTTACATACTCCCCTCCCCTCCCCCCCCTCCACAAGGGAATTTTGTCCCCGAAATTTGGTCATTACTGCGGAGAGTAACTCTGGATATTACTCCCACATATCCTCCTCCCGCTCCCACGTATGCTCATCAATATTGTGATGACCCCATTCCACTACCCTCTAACTGGTTGTACTACCTTAGACTGCAGCTTGTGCTCACATAGCTACAAGTCTCTCCTCATATGAGGTGTATTATTCCAAGTCATTCTCCTTGAGTGGAACGTGCCCAAAAATCCCTATCGTTCCTCTTGTATCCCTCCAGCGTTGCCACGTGGAACACATCCCGTATCTGTCGAAGATGTTCCGGCAAACCCAGTCGATAAATTACCGGTCCCACCCTCTCAAAGATAGGTAAAGGACCCACATACCTCAATGCTATCTCCATTTTCTTGCCGAAATTCATCACTCCTTTCATATGAAACACCCAAACCAATACCTGGTCACAAATCTATAACTCGATGGTCCCTGACAACATAATTCCCCAGAAGACGAGCGTATACTCCACCGGCTCCACTATCTCTCAGTTAGGAAATTCCCCTCCTATATGGGTGTCAATTTCCTTGTTACCAAAACGCGTGACTATATTCTGGGTAATTACCTTCATCATCCCTGATTAATCATGTCAGACTTGAACCTTTAACTCACGATGACGTACCCATCCTTACGTCCCTGAACTATACGAAAGGTTACAACTTACTTAATTTTCGTTGATCGACCATAACCCATTTTGGGTCCTAGCAGCTTGTTATATCCTCACCTATTATCTACCAAATGTGCATAATGAAACTTTTCCATAAATTTTCCTAAGGTGTCATGCAGACTAAACCGTTACGAGGCATCACCCGTAACTCTATCTGTGGTAATTACTACTCCCGAATTACCCAAAATATAGAATGCACAATCCTCGCTTACCGTCTATCCATCGTCTTAAGGGCGACACGTTCAACCCAATATGTATCTCTGTCTCTATCACCTCCAGTCACTTTTTCCCAGAGGTGGGACGGAAGGTCTCACCCAAATTTCCAACACTATTGGATGACACCTTGTTCTGTTTAACTTATTCCCGTTAATAGTAAAGTTGGGTATACTACTCAATAGTATAACCCATTCTAAGATAAAAATTCATATTTATGGCAATCCATACAGCAACGCGATGTAAACCTTGACCCCTCCATGATTTTCCAACCTGGACATTAAATCCTTCACTGGAACCGTAAAATTTCAAAAAAAAAAAATTTGGATTGATACCCTCAAATCAACCTTTTTCCATCCTCAAATGGCCTACCCAATGATAAATTCACTATGTCCCATTCAACACAAATTCCCACGCTCAAGTACTCTATTCCTTGTGCTTGTTTCGTCTGGCAAGAATCTATGCCTTGTCTATGCGTAAAACCACTCTAGGTATATGACTAAGTGATACTCTTTTCTATCTTCCCAAAAATATGGGTTTCTCCCTTGCCTAGGGATATCTTATTACGTAGGTCTTCCCCACTGTTGATACCAAATTTAGTCTACTGACGTGGACCGATTATGTGAAGACACGTGTCAATCTACATGGCACTCGCGAACATTTTTAACAACACCTTGACTCCGAGGAACTCAACCTCCCCGACCAACTCAGGCGCTCCGAGCAGTAAGAGTTCTCCAAGGATCTTTATTGTACTGAGCTACTTAGGCGGTCTGAGCAGCTTAGGCGGACTGACCTGCACCTCGTACATAGCATTTATAACCGAATAATTAAGAGGATTGAATGCGCATTAAATGCTGATTATTATCATACAGATGTACACGCCTATTGGACAGTTGTGTAATATTGTCTCGCATGTACAACCTCAAGGCTATAAATACAGTGTAACCTCCTCATTAGCAGGGGACTCAGAATTTCTTGGTAAACCCATTATCTAGAATTCTGCAAACAAACAACAAGAACACAAACAGTGGACGTAGGCCATTCTTTCAAGGCTGAACCACTTTAAAAATCTCTTGTCTTATTTATTTTTTATCTGTGATTAAATAATTAGAAATAATTTATTTTTTTACATCAACAGAGGCGCTGTCTGTGGGAAACGACTCAAAACTATCATTTTCACCAAAACAATTCATCCTCAATGGCCGATAATCTTGAATCTAGTAATCGAAACGCTGGAAACCCCCCAAATCCATCCACTCCTCCATATGTCCAAGATCTGGCTGGAATAATGGCTAATTTAGCTCAGGGCCAGACCGCCATGGAAGAAACCATGCGACAACTCATGTAAACTATCCAGGATGGAGAACCTGCCCAGTCAGGACAACGAAGCATTCAGAGAAATACCCAATTGCCTTCCTCACGTACTAGACGAACATTACTCCCAGAGGAATCTCGATCTAGACATGTCGATTCATATCGCACTGATAGATCTAATGATTTTTCTTATCAACCTGGTCGAACTTCATCAGTACGAGCTACAGATACTGAACAAAACATCACTCTATCTCCAGAAAGGACAAGTGCTCTTGAAAGATTGAGTAGAGTCTCTCCCTTTGATCGTTTGGGTCCTAGGAGGAATAAAAGTCCCCCTAGGATGGTGTCGAGGAACTCTCAACAATTCTCTGATTTAAAGGAAGGTTCTGCCCAATCCCGACCAACTGCTCGTCGTGAAAAATCCCAAGAGGCAAACTCAACACGATCAGTTGCTCAGACCAACAGGCCCGAGGAGGGAAATGACGCATGGAAAGGTTTTATTCAGAGGTTGGAGGATAGACTAGGGGAAATGGCTAAGGCCAAAAATCCTCTACAAAGAACTTTTGTCCAAGGGACACCTTTTATCCAAGCAATTGTGGATTTTCCCACACCATCAAAGTTCAAAGCCCCAGTGGTAACACCAAAATATGATGGAAAAACTGATCTTGTTCTACATATAGAACAATATTAGGCAGCTGCTGATATCTAAGTTGTTCCAGACGAGATGCGATGTAGGGCATTTTCAGGAACTCTCACTAGATCTGCTCAAATATGGTACAACAATCTTCCTCGGGGGAAGATTGTAACTTTCTTTCAACTCGCCGAGCTCTTTATTGGAAACTTCTATTTTGGAGCAAAACCAGATAAGCGAGTAGCACACTTGTTAAGTGTTAGACAAAAAGCAGGTGAGAGCACCAGGGATTATATTAGTCGTTTCAATAACGAGAAGTTCGAAGTTATTGATTACGAGGAAAAGACAGCAATCACTGCTCTCATGAGTGGATTGTTGCCAAATAAATTGTACTATACTTTGGCAAAAAGATCCACCTAGGACCATGTCAGAATTAATGGCAAAAGCAGCCAAAATCATGAATGCCGAGGAAGCTATGGCTGTAAAGAAGAGCATGGACACTAAGGAGACCAAAGTTGAGGCCGAGAAGATTGAGAAGAAGGATCAGAAGAATAATGGTGGTAACAAGCAGTCAAGAGCCAAGCAAGCATTGGAACAGATGAGGAAATTTGGAAACTATACTCCTTTGAAAGTAGACATAAACCATGTTCTGGAGGAGATAAAGAACAACGAGGAGTTAAAATGGACTGAAAAAATAAAGACAGATCCTAACAAAAGGGATAAGTCCAAATATTGCGAGTTCCATAAGGACCATGGTCATACAACCAAAAACTGCATAGCTCTCCAGAATGAAATTAAAGAGCTCATCAGGCGGGGAAAATTAAACAAGTATGTGGATCGCCGAAATGGTGGAAGGAGCAGCGATCGAGCAAGGCAGAGGTCTAGATCTCCTCGTTGAGCCAAAGAAGATAAGAAGAGAAATCATGAAGAAGATCGAGAAGATGATCAAGATGACCCCGATCTCCCCAAAAGACCAAAATAGCCAGACCGTGAGGTATTTTCTATCCGTTTTGGATCATTTGATTGCAATGTTATTACTGGTGGAGATACAGGAGGTGGAGACCTTACGGTAGAGAGGAAAGCTTACCTCAATGAGGCTCAAGCTTGTTCGTATATTCAACGGATAAATCTAGCTGAAGAATATCGCCCGAGGAAGATTAACAAAGATAAACTGGTCATTGGTTTTTCTAAGAATGACCTCGCATGTGTGTTATATCCTCATGATGGCCCATTGGTGATCAAAATGAGGATGAAGGAAGTAGTGATTTTGCGAGTATTGGTGGATAATGGCAGCTCGGTACATATCATGTTCTACTCATGCTTTGACACCTTAAATTTAAAGTTATCTCAACTGGAGCCTTATCACAGGCCCCTCCTCGGTTTTACTGGGGAGAAAGTTTTCCCACTTGGGACCATCAAATTGGATATGTTCATCGGTACATGTTCGGCTTGTTGAAGAGAAAGAGTGCGCTTTTTTGTGATGGATAAGAATGTTCAATCGGCTTACAATATCATCATGGGAAAGGTAGGATTGAAGAAGTTCGAAGCAGTACCATCTACTGTACATCCATGCCTAAACTTTTCGACCAACTTTGGAGTAGGAATTGTGAAGGGTGACCAAAAAGTAGCTCGAGAATGCTACTATTCATCTACTGAGCAAAAAGAACTGGAAGAATCTAGGAAAAAGACTACCACCTATCAAGTGGATGAAGGTGAAGAAATTAAAATGTTAGATCCTAGAGACGAGTTGCAGCTCGTAAAAGGTCAGGTGGTGGAAGCTACTGAAAACATCATTCTGGATGACGAACACCCAGAACTAACAACTCAAATCGGTTTATCGTTGGACACCCCACTAAAACAGGAATTGATAGCCTTCCTAAAAAGTAGAAAACAAATTTTCGCATGGAGCCACGAAGATATGCTAGGAATAGACCCAAGTTTCTTGTGTCATGAACTTAATGTGAACAAGGAAATCAAACCTATGAAGCAGCGAAGAAGAGTGTTCAGCCTTGAGAAGAACCAAGCTATACAAGAGGAGGTCGAGAAGCTCCAAAAATCTTGCTTTATTGAAGACGTCAAATATACAGACTGGTTAGCTAATGTGGTGATGGTGAAGAAGAAGAACAACATGTGGAGGATGTGTGTAGACTTCACCAACCTCAACAAGGCATGCCCAAAGGATCATTTTCCTTTGCCCTGAATTGATCAATTAGTGGACGCTACCTCGGGACACGAGCTGTTGAGCTTCATGGATTCTTATTCTGGTTACAACCAGATTAAAATGAAACCTGAAGACAAGGAGAGTACCTCTTTTAATACCCCTAGGGGAACTTACTGTTATAATGTTATGCCTTTTGGTTTGAAAAATGCAGGTGCAACATATCAGCGGCTGATGAACAAGGTGTTTGCAGAGCAAATGAGTTACAATATGGAGGTTTATGTTGATGATATGCTGACGAAGAGCAAGAAAGCTGTTGACCATCTAATTGATCTAGGTCAAAACTTTTATCAATTAGATAAATATCAAATGAAGTTGAACCCTACCAAGTGCATATTCAGAGTACGAGAAGGCATGTTCCTCGGGTATATTGTCAACTAATGAGGTATTGAAGAAAATACAGAAAAGATCAAGGCTTTATTGAGGCTACGATCTCCAACGACGAAGAAGGAAGTGTAAAGTCTCACAGGGCGAGTTGCAGCACTTAACAGATTTGTATCACGGGCAACTGATAGATGCCTCCTATTCTTCAAAACACTTCAAAAAATGTTTGAATGGAATGATGAATGTGAGAAGGCCTTTCAAGAGTCAAAGAAATACTTGGGAGCACCCCCACTGTTGTCCAGTCTAGTGATGGGAGAAAGATTGTACTTGTATCGGCAGTTTCGGAGAATACAGTTAGCTCGACATTGATAAGAATGGAGGATGGAGTGAAAATACCAATTTATTACACTAGCAAGGCCTTCCGAGGAGCAGAGATCAGATATCCAAGACTAGAAAAATTGGCACTAGCGTTGATCGAAGCAAGTAAAAGAATGAGTCCGTACTTCCAAGCTCATACCATAGTAGTGTATACCGATATGCCACTGTGGCAAGCTTTTCATAAACCAAAAAAATCAGGGAGATTGATGTACTGGGCAGTAGAACTTGGTGAATATGATATAATTTATGATCCTAGGTCGTCACTTAAAGGGCAAGCAGTAGAAGATTTTATCGCAAAATTCACTTATCCTGACACCTCCGAGGAGCAAAAGCTGAATACCGACCAACCTGTGGATGTTATAGGATCATCAAATTTAAACCCCGATCAATTTAAGTCAGTTGATGATTAGGGGGAGATGGTCGACGAGTAGCAAGAAGTACTAGAGGAGGATAAAAGGAAGCAATAAATATTCCACCGAGGAACTTTATCCGATAAAAAAATTGAGGATGAGGTACCTATATGGAATCTATATGTGGATGGTTCATCTTGTATTACAGGTTGTGGGGCAGGGATTGTTTTAAATAGCCCGGATGTGGTCGATGTGGAGTATGCTTTGCGCTTCCAATTCAAGGATTCTAATAATGAGGCTGAATATGAAGCTATGATTGCAGGACTTGGCCTGGCAAAAACCATGGGGGCGTAGCAGGTTATCATATTTAGTGACTCACAATTGATCGTAAATCAAATGCTGGGATTATATGCAGCCAAAGGAGAATTAATGATCAGGTATCATGCAAAAGCAATGGAGGTTTTATCAAGCCTGATCGCAGTATAGAGAATTAGAATACCAAGATTGGAGAATGCAAGAGCGGATGCCTTAGCTCGATTAGCTTCAGCCACACGCACCGACCTATGAAGAACAATCCCAATAGAAGTCTTGGCTAGTCGAAGCATAGACGAAGATCTAATGATGAACTTTATTACCCTTGATTTAGGACCATCTTGGATGGATCCCATCAGGGCATATATTGAGGAAGGGAAATTACCAACTGACAAACTTGCAGCCAAGAAACTGAAGTTTAAAGTTTCTCGTTATGTATTAACTAATGGTATTCTATATAGATGAGGAATTATAACAGGTCTATAAAGATGTGTGCACCCTTCCGAGGTGAAAGATTTGGTTGAAGAGGTCCATGAAGGGTCCTGTGGAGCTCATGTAGCAGGTCGAACGCTTTTGCAAAGAATAATGACGCAGGGTTATTATTGGCCGACGATGAGGGCTGATTGTATAGCGTATGCCAAGAAATGTGACAAATGTCAGCGCTTCTTATCCCTTTGAAGAACTCCTCAGGCATTCCTAACACCCATAACATCCCCTTGGCCATTTTCCATGTGGGAAATAGACTTGGTCGGGCCACTCTCGATGATAAGAGGAAGGTTCAAATACCTCGTCGTCACTGTGGATTATTTTACTAAATGGGTGGAAGATGAAACGCTTATTGATATGACTTATGAGAAGGTGTATCAATTTATTTGGAAGAATATCATTTGCAGATATGGTCTTCCCCATGTAATCATTACTGATCATGGAACCCAATTTGATAACGAGGAGTTTGCTGCATATTATCACCAATCAAACATATTGAAAACCCACTCTGCACTAGGCCATCCTCAGAGCAACGGGCAAACTGAGGTGACGAATATAATACTACTGAATGGTTTAAAAAAATAACTAGATGACGCAAAGGCAAACTGGATTAACGAGCTACATTCTGTGTTGTGGGCTTATTGTACTACACCATGAGCAGCAACAGGAGAATCTCCATACATGCTGGCATTTGGAAGTGAAGCTGTTATACCTGCTGAGCTGGGCCTCCCCACACGCAGAGTGCTGGATTTCAATTCTCCTATCAGTGACTTGATGAGAAGATTAGACTTGGATATGCTTGAGGAAGTTAGAGAAGAAGAAGTAATCAGGAATGCTACATACCAACAACGAAAAGATCTGTTCTACAATAAGAGAGTAAAGAAATGTGACTTGAAAGACGGAAACTATTTGCTAAAGAAAGTAATTCAAAGACACAACAAAGTGGACGCTAACTGGCATGGACCATACAGAGTGAGAGAAGTTGTTCGACCAGGGACATATAGGATTGAAACCTTAGAAGGAGATGAGTTTAAGAATGCATGGAACACAGAGCATCTGCGTAAATATTATCAGTAATTCAATCCTTATGTAATGCAGTTTTCTGCGATACGAATAAAGCTTTTGATGTTTTACCCAATTCTCTCCTTTTGTTGAAATTTTTTCGGAGTATTAGTGCTACACACTATGCATCAAGCTCAAAATAAAATCCTACCAACTACGGTTGGTCAGTCTACCAACTAAGGTTGGTCGATAAATAAAATCCCACCAACTATGGTTGGTCGGTCCACCAACTATGATTGGTCGGTAAATAAAACCCTACCAACTACAGTTGGTCGGTCTACCAACTACGGTTGGTTGATAAATAAAATCTTACTAATTACGGTTAGTCGGTCTACCAACTACGGTTGGTCGATAAATAAAACCCTATCAACTACGGTTGGTCGGTTTACCAACTACTATTGGTCGATAAATAAAATCCCACTAACTACGATTGGTCGGTCTACCAACTACGGTTGGTCGGTAAAATAAATCCCCCCAACTACGGTTGGTCGGTCCACCAACTACGGTTGGTCTGTAAAATAAATCCCTCCAACTATGGTTGGTCGGTCCATCAACTACGGTTGGTCAATAAAAGAAATCCCTCCAACTATGGTTGGTCAGTCCATCAACTACGGTTGGTCGGTAAAATAAATCCCTCCAACTACGGTTGGTCGGTCCATCAACTACGGTTGGTCGGTAAAATAAATCCCTCCAACTACGATTGGTCGGTAAAAGAAATCCCTCCAACTATGGTTGGTCGATAAAATAAGTCCCCCCAACTACGGTTGGTCGGTCCACCAACTACGGTTGGTCAGTAAAATAAAATCCACCTACTGCAGTTGGTCGGGGAATAAAAGTTCACCAACTCCGATTTGTCGGAAGCAAAAATCTCAACCCCCTAGTTGTTCGGTAACACAATTTCAATCAACTCCGGTTGTTTAAATTAAGCAATACCATGAAGTGTAAGTTGTTCTATTATTTAGAATTAAAGATTGATAAATCACTGCAATGAGATCAGTATTTCACAAGCATATATATATTTGCCGACCAACAAGCAAAAACATTCTACAAATTATTTAGAAGAAAATGAAATGACAAAAGGAAAATTTTCATTCATACTAAGTAAAATTACAAATGACGTGAGAAATGTATTACCAAAATTTTTCATTCAAAACCAGAAGGATTACATATTGTGTGGAAAGTAGAAATTATTACATAAAATCCTATTCTATTTGTTTTTTCCCTTCTGCCTTTGAAATAGGTTCTACTCCAGCAGGGGGATCGTCTAAGGCATAAGGCGAATTTATGAAATTCAGATCTCGAAGCATTCGAACATTCATCACTGATGGCCGATCAAGCAGATGCTCAGGGCGAGAAATATCAACGTTGGAATGAAGATTGTAGTCACCGAGATATTTGGAGATTAAGCACTGAGGGATTGCCCAAGAAGGAATCCAGCTCATGTCAAGTTTAAAAAGTGGAACGGGTAACTCGAGCAATCCAGGGTTATGATAATCCCATAGATAATGGCCCTGCTCCAATTTTAATACACCCAATGCATTCAGCCATCCTTGTTTATTACCCTCATTATTCGCTTGCTGGATTCAATCATCAAGATGGTAGAGGGCTTCATTATAGCCAGCCATCCAAAACTCTCTAGGTTGTTTGTGGAATTGGTAAGTCAACATTTCCAGCTGCTCGTGGAGATTCTTCACAAAAATTTCTTTATTCTCCAAGGCGGATCCTTGTGTGGAAAGTTGCTCGTTAAGGTCCAGAATCTTCTTGGACATCTCTGCTAGAGATTTATTCTTCGTAACCAACTAAACTGCTTGATTTTCCAAAGATGCTTGAGTTCTCACCTCTTTAATAGTAACCCGAGCAGCTCTTTCTCTTCCCCGAGAAACTCTTGCTCGTCCGCGAGCAGGTGTAGAGGGTTCAATTCTCTTTAAAGTTTCCAATTCGTCTCTCAAATTGGCATTTTCAACCTCCAGAAATGACAAACCTTCGTCATTGACAGGGACCAAGGCTCCCGAGGTAGATGCTGCAGATTTCAGTTGGGATAACTCTCCTCGCAAGTTATTGTTTTCCTGCTCCAGTAATTTCGCCATCTGCCTATGCTCTTCAACCTCGGTCTTCAAAGTCCTCTCCTTAAAATCATAAGCAGCGACTAACTTATCATATCCTTTGACAACATTTAGTTGCTGATACTTTTTCTCATACCCCTGATGCAAAAGGGCAGAAGATTCCTTGTATTATTACTGAAGTTCCTCGATGGTACCCTGGAGATCTTCAATCATCTCGTAATAAGCCACATTATTGGGAACAACTCGGTCAAGTAAGCATTTTAGATATTGGTAAGCTTCCATTGCTCATTCAGAAGCACCTCAGCCCAAGATATCAAAATTTGCGACTCATCCAAATCTGTATGGCCAGCTTTGAAATATTTATTACATTTTTTCATCAACTCAGTATCGTGAACTGACAAGAGTTCCATCCTGGCCATAAACTAGTAAAGAGAAGCCATAAACAGGATTAATAAATGATAAAGGCAGAGCAAGACGAAGAAAGTAAACATGAACAAAAAAAACTCAAATTTTTATTCATCAAAAGACAAGTACAAGGTTCAGGGTTACATTCAAAAGAAATAATAAAATTAAAGCCCGAACAACTTTACACCTTCTCCTTGTGTTTTGCGACTTCCTCGAAAAGCAGAGATAAGGAGGTTGGTTGCTCGGAGGATAGAGGAAGTTGCTCGGTTGAAATACTGGTGGGATGAAGTTTCTTATAGAAAGTCTTAACAATCAAAACAGGAGGAACTTGGTCTCCAATCATCATTGAAGACTCTTCAGAGGCAGTTTCGTCCTCTTCTTCTTCTCCAGGAGAGGGAGGAGGACCATGAACATGGCACTGAAAAAGTTTAGAACTCTCTGAGACCTTTAACTCCTGTAGAGCAGCAATCCATCCATCCCTGAAGAATTTGAGGCTAGCAAAATCCATCTGAGAGGACATGGCAGCTAGGCCTTTGTTCCAACCCTTATCCCAGCCAGCACTGAAGGACTTCTTAACAACTAGTTTTCTCTTTGCCTTCTCTGGGGAAATCCTCTCAGTATGAAATTCCTCAAAAGCCTTCATTTTTCTTTCTAGCTCCTGCCTCTGATGACCAGCTTCATGGTGCTTTCCAAGTTCCTCTTCAGTAGTTTTGAGCTTAGTCTCAAGCTCTCCAATATTTTTTATCTTTTCCTCAAGCTCAGTATTCTTCTTCTCAAATTCTTTCATTTTTCTCTCTAACTCCTGAGAGGCCTCGAAAGATTTTTCTCTCTCTTCCTCGACGGACTTCGGTTGCTTGTCCCAAGCAACCTTATCTTCTTCATATTTTTTACGAGAATCCTTTAATGATTGAGTCAGACCTACAAAAGCCTCCTCCACACCTCCCGAGGAGCTTAAAGCTTTAAGAGCTTCACCTTTTTTCAAAATAGTATTGAAACATGTTACCAGCTGATAAGAAAAATAACTTTGAGTCAGTACAAGAATAGACCATTGAAAAATGAAAGTTTAGATTAGTAATACTTACTGAGGTAGTATTTTGAGCTGCCAAGGTGGTAACCCTACCCCGAGAAAGAGTGTCTTCAAGACCTTGGATTTATGGGATAATCCAAGACTTCACAGAGCCCATGGTAGAGCTCGGAGCAATAAAAGTGGGAACACCACTTCCAGCAGTTAAAGGCTGAGAGATAGGTTCAGCCAGTTTATCCGAGGAACTTTTCTTTAACCTCCTCGTGGGAGAAAGAACATTCTCAACCAAGGATGTTGTCTTGGTCGGTGACATAACGATGACCTCGCTTGGTGGAGAAACATCTACAACCTTGCTCGGAGCCACATGGGGCTTCTCAGCAACTTTCTTAGCAGTAGCAGGAGGAGGTGAATCAACTTTTCTTATCACCTTCTGTGGGATATCCTGCTTATTTCTCTATGCCTCCACATTGGCAGAGTCTGATTTGTCAAAGTATTTAGGAGCTTTTCGTCTCTTCATTTTGATACTGAGGGGAAGATTTAATTCAGGAGAGGAACCTTTAGAGGCTGGTAATGGGTCGATGCCACCCACCATTGGACGAGCAGTAAAAGACGAAGTGTAGCTCTTGTACTGAAGCAAGTACGAGGCTGATCTGATATGTTCGTCAGCAACGGTTTCGTGCAAACTCCAGATAAGTTTCAAGTGCTTCAAATTTACATCAGTCTCTTTGAAGGATTTTCTTTTGCTATCAACTGTAAATAAACGAAAATTAAAATGTCAATGACGCATTTTATCAAACACAAAGAAAACACAATTTCAAAAATAAAATAAAACAAAAATAACCTATCCCATTTCCATAGGGAGGGCATCTAGGACCCTGATACACATCATTTCCATTTAATGGAGCATGTTGCCAATTTTTCATGACAACTCCATGCTCGAAGTAATCTCTGTTGGCATCTGGGAGATTGACAACTAAAGCCCTATTTAAAAACCTAGTTTTTAAATAAAATGTGCTATCACTAACAACCCATCTATTGCAAAACATAATTTCTGGAATTCCTAAACGAGTTCCACGAATTTGGTTTAACCTATGAACTCCATTAACTATTCTCCAAGTGTTTGGTGCTATTTTCGCAGGAACAACATCAAAAAATTGACAGAACTCCAAACATAAGGGATTTGGAGGAAAAGAAAAGCCACATTCAGCTACAAAAAGACTGGGGAACCAATGTCCCTCAGCCAAACGAAAATAGTCAGAAGGTTCAGAAAGCTCTTCCAATATGACCCAGGAAGGAATAGAAAAATCAGAACGAAATTTATCAAGTGACTCAACAAGGTAAACCATGATGAACAAAAGAAATAAAAGAGAAGGAAGAAGATGTTACAGGAAAAAGATGAACCAGGTGACAACGAACAATGGAAGAAACGAACGCACAAGACAGAGAAGAAGTGAAGAAGTTCTAAAGATGCAGATTTGAGAAAGTAAAAGACGATTGAGTTTTCTGAAGCGTTCAAATACTTTACCTCGAGAATGGAGAAAAAGCAATGATTACCATGATGGACGATTACATATCCGACGGCTAAAAAGAAGAAAAATGCACGAAACACGAAGCGGTTATTAAAATTTGAAATATTTTAAAAAGCCTGTTACTATGCACTCAAAAAGGGGCTATAAATACCGAACGATTGTCTAAAATCCATAAAGTTTAGGCAGCGTAATGTTCCATACTTTTCTTCAACATCAAACTACGAAACATTGGGGGCTTCTGTTAATACCAAATTTAGTCTGCTGGCGTGGATCGATTATGTGGAGACACGTGTCAACTTACATGGCACCCGCAAACATTTTTGAACAACACCTTGACTCCGAGGAACTCAACCTCCCCGACCAACTCAGAACGCTCCGAGCAGCTTAGGCGGTCCAAGTTGCATCTCGTACAGAGCATTCATATTCGGATAATCAAGAAGACGACTGCGTATTTAATGCTCATTATTATCACACAGACGCATACACTTATTAGACAGTTGTGTATTATTCTTTCATTTGTACCGCCTCAAGGCTATAAATACATTGTAACCTCCTCATTAGTAGGGGACTCAGAATTTCTTGGGAAACCCATTATCGAGAATTCTGCAAACAGTCAGTAATAACACAAACAGTGGACGTAGGCCATTCTTTCAAGGCTGAACCACTTTAAAAATCTCTTGCCTTGTTTATTTTTATCTGTAATTAAATAATGAGGTTAAATCAAGTTTTTTACATCAACACCCACCTTTCCACTCCCTACGATGCAGGTAGTTCTCCTTGATATACATATAGTCAGACCGTTTCCTTTCTCAAATGGATTTTAGTTCACTACACTTTTTCACTTATTTTCTGACTCCCTCAGAGGCGTACATTCAATATGTTTTTTTACAGATACCTTTTATTTAGACGACTCTGAAATCATACTAACCAGGGCGCCCATACACCCAATATCTCGTGCTTAACCGCACAAAAGTTACCCTAATTAACGAGGGTGCCCATGCACACTGTCCCCGTGATTGACAGCACGAAAGTTACCCAACTATGCTAGCTATAACCTGTAATATAACTTCCAAGCCTTAGTCATATCACATACCATAATAATAATCGGGGTACCCAACCTAGGTACTAACGACTAAACATCTCCCCACTTCTAATGTTGTGTTAAGTTTCATGTGTGGGATGTCTCGCAAAGCGAAATTTAAACAAAGAACCCCTCGATACACTACTACCTAGCATTGTCGAATGCTGAGATCTGTCAGGTCCTCAGTCCAGAGAAGGTACCCCTAAATACCTGTCTCTTAACACAAAAGTATACACACCTACTCTTATGCTATAAAAGACAACATAAAATACCGCGCCCTTACTATCACTAGTTCTTGCACAAAATAAATCTCGAGCTATCTCTCCCCGCTCGAAAATAATTTTAACCTCCCTAAATTGCTTCAGTATACATCCCTTCTTATCGGGAAAAATTATAATAACACAAGACATTCTTATATGTCTATCATACCACACAATACAAGATATATACGCATATATATATATATATCTAGGTTAGTCTTCCTCTCAGGCGACACCTAGAAGAAGTCATTCATAACCTGGTGTCACGAACACCAAAAACTTACTATCGCTATCCATAATAGTTCACACCCATCGCTAACTAATCCATACACAGGAAAGATCATGCTTTCATAACACTCATCAAAATGAGTAAATCTCATAAAATATACCCTCTCAGTTTTCACACCTTCTCCCCTACAGATAAGATAAAAGAGAGCCATGTTACTCCGTGGTAACCATATACTTAATAGTAACACTACTATAAACCCACTAAACTTGTCCCCCATGCGAATATAGTGCTAACAAGAATATTGTGATCACTCGTATCACAAAATTCACTCCATCTATCCTAGGATAAAATTCATACTTCCACTCGCCTATACACTAGCGGCCCAAATGGTTCTTGGACATAATATTCTCATCTTATCGAAACAAAACTTCACAATTGTTGTCCATACTGGGCATCCCACTCCTATCTCCTGACTCACTGTGGACATAATCAATTTTTGTGGTTCCACTTCCACACATAAGACACCTCTCTGTGTCAATCCCCTGCCTATTGCCCAAATGTCCATGTTGGGGTTATCCTTCTCGCGTACTTGTTAGTCTTCACCCTAAGTGTTACCCCCATTGTCCCTTTGGCTTCCCTAGCCCTATGGGACTCGTTATTGGCCTCGATGACCCGAATCAAATCAACCATCAATAGCTGGAAATTTACTTAATTTAAAACGTCAAGATGGGTCCCTTACTAGGTATACCCTTTCGTCGTGCTTCACTAGCACCATTAAATCTCATTTCATTCTTAGGTTAAACTCTCTAACCTTATTGGCTCCTACATCTTATAAGCATTAATGTAAGTTGCAAATAAAAGATATTAATGACCTCAACACTAGTCATCCTAGTCGGATTTCCCATCCATTATTGAGTATTCTCACACAGTTCATTATCCATTTGCGGTTTCATTAATCGTTCTCCGTAGCCCTTTATCGGTTACGAAGTTTGCTTATACAATGTATCATCTCTATCACGATCAGTTTACAATCTTACCCATTTCATAAACTCTAAAATTTCACTCGCATCCCTATTTGAATAGTGGATGGACGTTCTTATGGTCACACCGTACCCAAAATTTCTCGTTATGACTTCATATATTCTCCTTCATACGTGGCGACTAACTCCCATCCCCCAACGCTGCTCCCATGAGCTAATAATTTATCCCCAATTAAATTATAGTGTTGTTGCACTCTACCCCACATATTTTCCTTGGATTACCTTCATCCATGCATCCATCACACTTCTTTTCTTTTCAAGACTCATTTAGGTGACTCTCGAAAATAATCCTCCCCGACTTTCTCTCCTTGATAATAATGCTGAGTGAGTCCAAAATTGTATCATCATTCTCTATAACAGTGCTTGGGGAAATTACTTCCCCAAAGTGATTATCCTATTCCATGAATACTCTACATTTTTTGTCTTTCCTCTTCTCCTGTCGCACTTCTTACGGCCCTTGCTAGTCGTCCGAATTTGTTTGATGTGCAATGTCCAATCAAACTCGTATATGAATCACATCAACTATACTTGATAACAGGAGAACGTAAGTCGAATACATAGAGGAATACAACAATCCTATCATAAGGCTCTACATCAAAGAACGTTAAGCTGAAGCATGAAAATCCGCACAGATCCTAAGGACACTAGAACCTGATGCTCTGATACCATCTATGACAACCTGCCTAATTTAACCCCGGGTGATCAGTCCTAAATTAAATTAGAAAAGGTTTCTTAGTTGGTTAATTCTTAGCATCATTGTCCAAACTTTTTAAGTACCAACCACCTAAGTGAAATTAGATTGGTGCCAAGTTTTATCTTTCATTAACTCAATGAAATATTCATGCGGAAATAAATAAATAACAATCACAAGCTAACTGAATTCAACCATCGCATCTAAATAAGAATCTGGCCGAATAAACAATCGGCTAAAATTTAACACGAAAGTAAAGATAAATAACAATAAATCTCAAAATATCTGAAATAAATACTAAATAAAACCGTGAGCAACATGATCGGATATCTGATAGAAAATTCCGATACTAGGAATAGAAGTAAATAGAGGCGCTTATCCAAATCCTGCAACATCCACATATAATGCAACAGCGAATCCCTGGAATGAATCAAGCTTGGCGTCCCTATGGATGAACACCTAAAATATTTTGAAAATAATTTATTGCAAGGGTTAGAACCCAAAACATTTTGTAAACATTTAGCAAATGATTAACTTGCAGTAATAAAATATGCATGAATGCGCTTCATATTTTAGTTAGTGTTGCACTCCCTTGAGGACAGACTCACCCCTCAACTAATGTTCACACCTAATGCCTTTTTCATATCCCACCTAGTCCTTTACCCCGAAACTAGATACTTAATATAACTCTTGTCAACCGCCCTACTCAATCCCGAGTATTTTAAAAGAATGATTTATAAGTTATTAAAACTCATAATACCCATTATTCTAGGATCAGTAGCTCCTAGAATTTGGCACCGTTGATTGAAAAAAGCATGAGTGCCCACGACTAGTGAATGTTATCCCTAATTCGATATCGGCGCACATCAATCTTTTCTTTATCATGTTGGGAATCAAATTTTATCATAATTACAAATTATAATGATGGAACAAGATCCTTCCCAATATTATCGTCCTCCTAGTGATGTATGATCTCGAGTATGAACTCCTCATAGCTCTGGCCCCATCCATATAAGTAATACTCTATATGTGGAGCCACCTTCCTAGAATTCAACATTAGTCCTGCTCAACCACTATGAGGAATGACTTAATGAGCAATAGGAGAATATAACTCAATTGATGAGCTACTTAACAAAATAACTTGAATGACGTGGGTCTAATTTTCACAACCTTGAACGTCATGAAATAATAAGAATGTGATATCCCAGATACCCTCTTATTGTCCATGATGGTAGAGCCACCTGATCGAGATGTCCACCAGTTGAAGTTGATGGAAATTTACATAAAAAAATATAGCTCCCCTTTTATCTTTGATTCATGGGTTTCAAAAGATAAAATAAAACAACTAGATCTGAAGCACATTTCCAAGGATCAAATAACAATTCCTTTGTAAATCTCATAAGTGATCTTATAGATAAGCAATGAGTTGATGAAAATGATTAACTTTCTTCCGTTCCAAGATTTCGAATCCCCTCAATGGAATACACTAAAATCCTGATATATTCTAGTATATGACCATCCCAAAGAAACCTATCTGAGCAGGGACTATTGTAGATAAATAATTAGTGTTTTTAGTCAGACATGACCTTCTTTTTCCACACTCGTTCATAAAAACGTGAATATAACTTTTCCTCTCTCTGTGTAACCTTCACTAATGCTTATGCATATTAAAACCCTAGATTACGCCTATATATATATATATATATATATATATATAAGTAGTGGGCATGGGATAAACTGGGGTTCGAGAGAGTCTGGGCCTACTACTTGGGTAAATGCACAATACTTAGGATCCAGGACTAAATAATTAAATAGGCTTTCAATAGGTAGTTAGAAATCCCAATTTACATCCCCATAATTTATTTCTTATCTCCATTTAATTGCAAGTAATTTTGCTCAATAATCATGATTGAACTCCAATTTAATTATCTTAAAATTACTCAAATGACAAGGACTTATTTGCAAAATTGATATGGTATATAATATGATTCCACGCATTAAGCATACAATACTCACTTGGTCAAACTAATTCACCTCAACTTAATTTTAACCAACTTCTTATTTAATCCTGATCTCAGAGTGATCTTATTTGACACTAAACTGGATTATATAGTAATCGATTGCTCAAGTTTACTGGATTATATAGTAATCGAATTATTAAGGAGTATCACAATAGAATATCTTTTTTAGACGCGGAGTCATACGAGTTTTAATCTTAGACCTACTTACATAACAATTCCTAACTTGCGAAGATTTAGATCTTATAAAATTAAATCGCAGCTATAACAATCAAAACAACAATTGTGCAAGCATTTTAATCCTTATAAGTCTAGAGATTTAGAAACCATACACTATTCGTAAAACCGTGTGATTGTGAAAGTATAATCTTGTCAACACCTAGATTTAAATCTCACCCGTGGTCCTATCACACTTGTAATACAATGCTCACAATCCTCACAATCCTCTTTGAATTATTACAAACGTTCCTCAAATATGATCACTTAGTTCTTATATACTGTTTGAATTTCACTCACGACTTTATCGATAGGATGTCAACTCCTTATTTAAGGTATGAACTATTTACTTCCACTATAACCTAAATTTCGACCTTCCGTCATCATGTCAAACCCAACTCATCGGAATTCTTACATATTCCAATTGATCGACATTCCATATTAAAACGAAATATAAGGAAATTTTATGAACATGATAGTTAATAAAAAATAAAACTGACAGACCATTATTGAAAAATAAATCATACGTTGTTTGAAAAATAAACCCTCAACAATCTCCTGCTTAGTCAGGAACCAATGTGTCAATGCGAACAATTTCCAACCTACCTACATTGAAATCTATATCCCTATTTGTAGAACGATTAGCTGATCCCTTTGTATAAAACTTATTAGATTTATTATTGGATCTCTCAAACTAGTTGACACATATACTCATTATGCTTAACCCTTTCACGTGTTATGGGTTATATTGAACTTTGAACTGTGCTTTTATGAAGAAAATATAGTGTAAAGGCAATTACACATGAAGGAATCTCACCCAAGTTATTAAGGAAGTTCCTGAGCCATATAATGTTTTTACTTTCCTCGAAAGTGGCAATAACTTTGGCCTCTATGATGGATGAAGCAATGCATGATTACTTCACACTCCTCTAACTTACAACTACACCTCATAAGGTAACCACTTATCCTAAGGTAGAAAATTTTGATTTCTTATCTGACTGAAAAAACAAGTCCTTGCACCTAAAATGCAGAATACTATTAAACTAAAACTCGTGACCATGTTAATGATAAAAGAGATATTTGATTTATTACATAACATAGAACACGTGAGGACGACCACTACCAAAGTCATAAGGTATATTCCTAATTTTTTCTATGTGGTCAAATGCTCAACGACACTAATCCCTAGATATAGTGATTCAATAAATAGAGGGAAAATATCTTTCATGGAATCCCGATGCTAATGTTATGAGTACAAAATTAATATATGTGACTTTGGACAAGCCCAACATACCTCTTATCCAATTTAGAGATAGTTTGATCATAAGGATGTGACTGACTTTTCCTAACTTCTTTGTATCAAGATGCTTGGATGACCACACTCTTATATAACATAATAAACCCACTTTATTACTGATTTGGATTATATCATCAATGAGATGTACTAGAAATATGACCATGATCCTGTCATTCGTCTTATATGCATAAGTATAATTTGATCTTTGATCAAAATTAATAATTGATTTTTGGATGAAATTGAATGTTACACGACCTTAATGATATTTAAATCTGTAAGTGGATCTGTTAAACCTCCATAATTTTGTTTCCCTACTTCTTATTGTGAATCCCTTAGGTTGCCTCAAATAGATGCACTCGTTAAGACGGTCATTCAAGAAAAATGTTTTATTTTTAAAGAAGACATTAACATGTTATCCGACGAGAAAGGTTTATCTATGTCAATTCCATTATTTCATAGTAACCCAATTCCCAACACGCCTTGTGTTGAACATTTACACCATCCCATTTATCCGCATTTTAACTTCTTGTAGGTCCATTTGACTCCGATGGGTTTTATCAAATTAATAACTCTACAAGATATCAATAACATGATTTGAATACATCGAGTCCACCTTGGTATCCATAGTCTTAAGTCAAAGCTAAGAGTCCCTATCTCAGAATTCCTTGTTGTAGTTCCTAAGATTTGGTTTCTATTCTTCCGAAATATCACCGAAATGTTAACCCAAAACACTAACATTTCCGGATGTTTTTCGATGATTCCATCACAAAGTGGCACTACTTGTGATCCAGTATAAGCGACTCATATTACCCAATCATCAATAATGCTTTACCTACCTCTAGTTAATGTATTATACATATTAGGTTGTATTTCACTACGTACGGGTGATATAGCATCACAAAAAATGTGATGTTCCTTTTTAGTGTCTTATAAGTCTATCTTAGCCTAGGGCGTGTGGTTTATTACCTAATATTATTTCAAGAATCGTGCATTTATAACATGAATGACATTCTTATGATTACTAATATACATAAACTACCTCTAGAAAATTTGCGATAACAAATGAAGAGATATACTTTTGTCTTTGATTACAACTACCTTGGCTCCCTCCAAAACACCGGTGTGGGGCATGACCAGATCCAATTTGTCCAAGAATAAACTTATGACAATTTTGAAGTTCCATGGGAGTTTAGAGGACCGAAATGGATGTACATAAATTAATAGTTTATATAGTCATCCCTAATGAAAATTCTGGTATGAATTCTGAAATACTAAAAAACTTACCATGGACCATATAATATATAAAAGAGTCTTATTCATTCATTTCCTCTACACCATTCTATAGAGGAATACTCGGTGGACACAATTGCAATATAATCCCCATTTACAATAAATGATTCCAGAATTCTTTGAAGAGGTTTAGACACACATGATCAGATCGTAGCGTTTGGATTAGTTTACATGACTTATGCTCCACCTTAGACTTCTACACTTTTAACTTATCTGAGGTTTCAGATATTTGGTGTATACAGTAAATATATATACAACTTGTTTAATAATCAATGATATTAATAAATTAATCGTAATAACCTCTAGACCATATTGTCACTGGACCACACAATTAAAAACGAACAATTTCCAATAAATCTTTGGCTCTACAACTTTGCCGTGAAGGAATCCTTGGTCATTTTACCCTCTAAATGTGATTTACATTTTATAAGTGATTCGACTCCTAATGAACATTTTTGTCTATCCTAAGCAAGTCTTCGAATTCCTTTAAGCTAAAAGTAACTTAAGCGTAAGTGCCAAAATTATGATTGGTTCAACTAATAAAGAAACCTTCTCTTTAACGATTGTCCATTAATGTTAGTCATTTAAGTATTTAGTAGTGTTGATAACACAATCCTTATAATGTTTAAGTTATTTTCTAATGTACGAGAACAACTTAAAGATATCTCGATTTTCATTAAACCAGTTTTATTAAAATGATTGAATATCTGAACAAAACTAACATAAACCAAAATGGATTTTTTTTTCTAAATCCAAATAAATAAAATTAATTTACCAACATTATTTTTTTGCCTCCATCATAAATCTGAAATAAATATCTTACTACCATTGTTGCCTCATTATTATGGCCCGTTATTTGGAACATCTCTCTTTTAGTTGGTTAATTGGTTACCTATAAGGTCGCCAGAGAGTTTTAGCCCTGATTTGTGTCTCCCCAATGAACACATAAGGTTTTTATACATCGAACCATAAATAACACTATTATCCTTAGGAGAAAACAATTGCACTTTACTTTTTCCCTTATAGTTCACGATAAAAAATGTAAGCGTTTTTACCAATGTTCCACCTACTTGTAGTGAAAACACCCATGTTTCATCTTTTTCTATACTTTCATGGAATATGGTCTTTTTTTGACCCACAATATCTGATGGGGTTTGTGATCATAACTGAAGCATAGAGTATGCATAAGCAAACCCAAGACATAAGAGGAACAATTTCGAGGAGGATAAGAGCATAAGAAACCCATATCCACTCAGAAGTCATGAGAGAAAAACCGTAAGGGGTTGCATGAGAAACCCAAAGTTGCTAATCTCTTGGAACAACATCAAGTACATGAGAAACTACTTTGATTCCTAGGGTAGTGAATAATGAGAAATCACTTAAGTGACATAAAATTTAGTGGACGAGAACTCCCCTCACTAATACCTAGTTCTATTATTTTTAACAGGTTTACTTAGCAAGAAGCCTTGGCCAAATAACTAGGGCTCGAGGAGACGACCAGTTGGGACTTCTTGAGTGTTTTGATTTAGAGGCTAAAGCCTAAGTCTCGTTGAGCAAGATATGTATCCACCACACCAATATATTGGGAAACGGATAATATTTATGCTAGGGACACAATAGATCTTTCACACTCGCACACATTAGACACACTTTACACTAGAAAATAACGAGCAGTCACTTGCATGCATGTAAGACAATTTTAATAATACAAATAGCAAGTAACACCGAAGGACACTCAAAAGTTCTTAAATTTATTTAGAAATCCATTTCAATTAAAAGAAAAAATCAAAAATTTTGAAATTGTGGCCTATAAGATTAATTTCTTATCCACTATTACAACATATGTCACACCATAATAGAAAAATCGTGGGTGATACAAATAATGACAACATTTTCATATATTTAATCACATGTGAATATTCCCTGGAGTCTCTAGTGCCAGTTGTTTCCTAAAAGTTATAATACAAATAGATCACTACTTAGTCATTTGAATACAATTAACATACTAGCACTGTTATGATGCAAAGATTCTCTCATTAGAATATTCTCTCCTAGTTCTGTTAAAGATGTATAGGTGCTTACCTCTCTGCTCTCATAGATTCACTCCTCTCGAGGGATCATTCCTTTGCTTCATTGTCAAAAGTTTTATCCAATCATTAGTCATTCATATCCTAGAATAAAAAAATGTCATTATTATATTGGAAAAGTTTATTTTTGCCTTTGATACTGTCCTTGAAATATTGTTAACCTATAGTAGTTTCCATTGAAGTGGGATGAACCTCACCCATTTGCAGATTTTCATACAACCCAGTACCACAACCCTGGTGACACCGTTGGGTAGGTATCCTTATTACGATGGATAAAGATGGTCATAATGTTTCTAGGTAGTTGGTTCTGAAGACAGTCCAATGGGAAATGGAGTTCATTGTGACCAAACCACCAATGAAGATGTCGTTGTTACAAGGACATGAGGTCCTGGTCCTTTTATGGCCTAAGAGAGCAACTCATCTTTCTACAACTGACTGGAATTGACCTTATGAGCTAGTTTTTTTATTTTTTAAAGCAGCGTAATGTGGATATGAAAAGCTTAGGCCATGTCCATGCTACACCAATAGTAGATCCTACTGGTGGGGAATTTTCATAGGAGATGGTTCCGGTGGAGAAGATGATGTGCAAGAAAACCCCAACCCCCTCTACCTCACTAATAACTAAAAATGTTATGGTGGATGAGTCTCAATCCAACGCATTTACATTCGAGGATGTGATGAATCTAATGTTACTAAAGACGGATTATATTCTGTTATAAGAGGAGTTTAAAAACCATGACCCAAATAGTACCAATGACATACAATACCCCAACTAGTACATTTCAATGACAATAACTTGAGCTTGAGAGATTTGTTGAAAACCCTCAAAAGATAGGCCTACTTGTGGTATTCTAAGTCTTCTCCAAATAGTATTTTGAACTTAGAAGAGATGCATATGATGAATTCACTTTCAAGAATTGGTCCAAACAAAAAAAGAAACCAAGCAATGAGCTTATGTAGTGTATTAACAGTTTTAAAGAGATAAATCTACATGTCAATGAGGAAGCCGTAGAAGCAAGGGTGCTATAGATCTGCATGGAAATACTTCTCAAAGAATATAAAGTTCACCTTATCAAAGAAACTTGTAAGCTCACGTTTCGGGAATTCAATTGAGTAGTAATGAACAGTGATATTATAATAAAAACAAAGTCCTTGATTTGGAGGACTCAAGTGGTTCCTTGCCTAGGAAGATTCCAGTTCGCTCAGTGATAAGCTCTTTATTATGCGGAGATTAGTCCCAAAGGAAAGAAAAATGGCGAGTGATCAAATAATTGTGCTTTAACAAAATGAAGTTTGAAAATGTTAGTCCTTATCCATTGCCATGCGGTGTTGCAAAAGCCATGGTTTGTTATAAGTTTTGGGTGTGACGGGGAGTGGAATGTCCACCCTACTCGAATGATCAAATATCCACAACAGTAAAGAATTATTATGCGAAGTTTTATGATCTATACCGAACGGTTAATTACATAACAAATGGCTGTTATTATCAGCACAAGATAAGAAATGAAAAAGTCTCCAATGTCATAATTCAAATTCCTCCCATGGATGTTAACAAGAATCCATTTCCCTCTCATTAATATGCTTATGCAAATATGGTTATAGCTCATAAAGTAATGCCCCAACCTAGATTTGGGACAACGTTGGGTCAACCCTCACCAAGTCAAGGAGTTAAAAGGGGAGGGGAAAAGTAAAATTTTATTCTTTAAGAAAAAATCTTTATATTGTATAATTTATTGAAGATAATTTACTTCTTATAAGTTAAACGAAAGGGTGACCACTTTAAGTGATTAAGTCAATTTATAATCTTTATTTAGAAATGTCTAGTTTAGTCCACATTGATAGTTAAATAAGAAATAAACCATATTTATTCATGTATGGTTACAAACCATGGAAAAATGCCTAAATAAATGGTTAAAGTTCCAAATTGACAAAACATTCACAAAATAGTTTCATAAAAACAGATAGAGCACTAAGGACATTGATTGACTTCTGGTGCCTTCCCTGCTCCCTTTTCGATGCCCTTGCTAGAAGTACCTAGGGTGGGCATTGGTGGTTTTAACATAAAAATTAGGGTGTGAGGAAAGGCCCAGTAGGGTAATACTATGCTATAGGATTTCTACAAAAATACTATACATACAATGTGTATTTTAATAAATTTTGAAAACGTTTTACGAATTTAGCTAGTATTAATGCAACTACTATGCAACGCATCCGAGCAATGAGATCGTACTCGCACTTTACTGTTTCACATCACCCTTAACCAGGTCTAGAGACTAATTGATCACATTTTATGCTTTTATCTCCTTTTATCACATTTCATTAGGTTGTCTTATTTATTCACTTTCGAGCACAACTATTATAATTTCCATTTCCCATTATCCTTTCTCAGAATTTTTAAAGTAATCGCATACTTTAATGGGGTCCACACAGCTGGCTATACTGCCATATTCTCTGGATAGTCCTTTGGGACTTTCACCTGAGCACTCTAGGTCCTCCCTAATTATCTCGGTGTCATTCGAGTTCATTTCTAATGTGTGTTAACATTTTAGCTAATGATTACATTAATCCTTCATTAAACCATTTTTATCATTGTACAAACTACGTCACCATTTCATCTTGTTACGTGCCATTTCATTCACTTTATCCATTTTTACCCAAAATTTTACCGATAAGGTCCAATGAGGAGTCCAAACATAAGGATCATCATCTTTAGGAAAAATTATCATTTACCCTATTTTTCATCATAATTTGTGAAAAACATTTATAAATCACTATGGCACTAAAACCAACTTTTTCTTTCAAAACACCATTTCTATGATTTTATTTCCAAAATCATGTTCTTTATTTTATGTTTTTTCACATAAAATACATTTAATCGTTCAAGACAGTTTTTAATCAAATGTTCGTAACTTATCACTATTATCAAACGTGATACCAAATATTATTTTTTAATTATTCTAATAATATTTATAACTCATTTTTAGGGTTGTTTTTAGTCATCTTATCATTTCTTCATTAAACCCATTTCAACATAATTTATCTAGTCTAAAATATCATTGTCGATCTTACTACACGATTCTACACATGTGAAAGAGGATTTCAAACCTAAAAATTCCTCCAATGCACTTAGATAAGATGGTAGTTGTGGGTTTGTATTTTCTCATTCTTTCTTCCATTTTCATGCTAAAAAGTCCATTCTTTAATAAAAGACCCATTTAGGGTTTGTCTGGTTAAAAATTCATTTCTGCAAGATTATAATATTTTCATCGAAAAACTATATTTTTGGCATTTAATACTATCTAGCATGCATCCTAAATGTTTCTCGTATCTAGAAAACTTTGAATCTTAGGAAAACGAAATCTTACCTCAAGTTTGAAGATGAGACAACTAATAGGATGAATATGGAAGTTTCTATCTCCAAAGACTCCAAAAATCTCTTCAAATAGCTCCAAGAATCTCTCCTACAAGATTAGCTTTACACAATTTATTCCTCGCTAAAAGCTTAAAATTTATAGACAAAGCTTGGAAATGGTGTTAAATGATGTTTGGAGGTGGTGGAAAGGTGTGGATATGGAGGAAAAAGCTTGGGTAAGATGATGAGTTTATGGAACTTTAAAGAGAGCGAGCGCCCTGAACATACTGGCGAGAAAAATCCTCCTTATCTCCTCTTATAACCCAAAGAAACCATCATCAAAATCATTTAAAGAAAACACACATGCCAAACACGTTTTGATAATGTCAGCTCACCATAAATTGACACGCCATCAATCCAATGTCCCATAATGAGACAACACATAAAGGTAACTCGATTTGACTAAGTTGAGGTCCATTCATTTGAATAACATCTATGTCTCATTCGAATGAGATCGATCCCTTATTTGAATGAGATTACAAACGAGATCTAGGTCCGCATGAGAAGTGGATGAAACTTATTTTTTCAGAAGCCTCGTTCAAATGAGAAGTCCCTCATTCGAATGGCCTTTGATTTGACAAGCATGAATGCTATGGTGATGATTATATCTCAATACTCATTTATAAATACAACTTTTACAAGGAAATAGATCAAATCTAGGGCACGGGTATTACACATGACTTGGATGAAATGATGGAGTTTGAGGAGTGGGTGGAAAATGACAAGGAATACACTAGGTAGTTGCTCGAATTTGTCGATGAAGATTTCAAGTGTGATTGGGATGAGGATTTAGATATTGCAGAAGGGAATGTCAATGTGGTTCTCTCAGTTCATGAATGAGGAACGTATGAATCTGAGTATGTCTTCAATGATCAATCCTATTGGGTGGAGATTTATTTTGAGTGCGTGACGATCACAAAACGTTAAAAGTTCATGTGTTTTTTTGTCAAATCACACACATGTCTAAAACCATATTGGTACCTAGCAAGAAAATTATTAAAGAAGAACAAAACTGAGGGGGCACAACCATCAACTTAAATGTCCCCATTGGAAGACTTATCAAAAGTTAAACCTCAAAAGTGTTATTTTCCAAGGATGATAGACATGTACTATTCTTTCCTAATAGACATTCATATGTTACTTCTCTTGTAAATGGGTTTAGTTTCCCATGAGCACTACTACATGGAGGGGCATCGATAGAAATCATGACCATAAGCAGACTTTACGAGATAAGAATCTTGTATGGGCAGAGTGTACCATATCCTCTAGTGATTTTAGGCTATGGTAACATTATAATGTAATCACTCGGATACGTGAACATTAGAACAAGTTTTGGGAAGTTCATTTCCTATATTAAATTACATGTCATCGTTGCCAATACAAGTTTCTATACATGGTTTGGAAGGGTATGGATGCATATGCATGTCATATTGCCTTCCACATTTCACTAGTGAACAAAGGACAATTTGATCGGAAGAAAAATAGTGATTAAGGAAATTGAAAGGCTATTATTAGTGGAAGAAGATCATCTAGGCGATGCAACACCTTAGGCTGATCTTAACAAAAAAATGAAAAGTTTGTTTGATTAAGGGAGTTGAAGAACCTTAAGCAAGTCATGAGGGGTATGAAGTGTAGAAGTTTGTACATGATAGGTTGGTTCTACGAGTGGTACCCTCTGAAGGAATTGATAAAGGAAAGATGAAGAAGAAAGAAAGTGAAAGACCTTCTCAGACATGCAAGATAATGGTTTTTCCTAATGTAACGTTATTAACCATTTGTAATGAAGTGTGCGAGCGGAATTCCGAGATGAAAGCGTCGACCTGGGGCTAAAAGGCTTTATAATTGATGATTCCTATATATCGAAGCATGTTGAAGAGATCGAAGAAGTGTTAGAGTGTATGCAATATGGACCCAAAGAGCCACTCAAAGAACTCGAGGAGTTGAACTGGGGGGGGGGGGGGGGGGGGGGAGGGTGGCAATGAGAGGCCCATCTTCATATTTAAAGGTTTAAGTCCAAAAATATGGTAAGCGATTGTCAACCTACCTAAGGAATTCACAAACGTGTTTGCATGTAAATATATGATAATACTGGGCATAAACTCAGAGGTAAACTCTAATAAGCTGAATATTTTTCCTAAAGACACGCGCATATATAAGGCTGAGCTAGACTTAAAGATAAAGGTGGAGGTAAAGATGATGCATCCAGGTGGTTTTATCAAACCAATACAACATCCTATTTAGATTTCTAGAATTGTGCGAGTCACCAAAAAGGAAAAGAAACAATTCTTAAATTGAGTTGATTTCAAAGACATAAATCGAGCATGTCCAAAAGATGAATTTACCTTACCTATCACTGATGCCTTGGTGGATATTACCGTTGGCTATAAAATGTATAGTTTTATGGGTGGGTATGATGGATATAATTAGATCAAAATGGATTTATCGGATGTCAAAAATATAACTTTATGAACCCCTCCATGAAATTTCATTCATCTTGAAGAATTCTAGAGCAACGTACATGCACTGTAAATGGAAATTTTCATGATATAATGGAATTATATATGGATGACTTGGTGGTGGAAACAAAAATCGAGAACAAGAAGAATAAAGATTTTAGAATTTTCTTAAACGTTGCCAGAAGCATAAAATGTGGATGAAACCCTCAATGTGTGCCTTCGAGGTTACTGCAGGAAAATTCCTTAGGTTTGTTATCAATAGGAAGGCATGAAAATGGATGCCGAGAAGCAAAAGAAAAATTTGATGATGCTTCCACCTTAAAGTTATAGGCGTCTCAAAAGTTTCTAAGTAAAAGGTTTCTTATCTGAGAAGATTTATACTATATTTTCTACAGAATAACTATTCTTACCGTTCATGAAGTAAAAGCTGAAGTGGGTGTGGGGGAACGAGTGGTATAAGGCATCGTGAGGATTAAGGAGATAAGGATTATAGAGGTCGATGTAGATGCTTAATTAGAGCATACTCCTCTTGCCCCAGCATTAAGGATGGGAGTAGAATTTAGAATGAAATAATTGTCGACCACCAGGTAATCAACTAGTGTTACATCGGGGACTACTTTAAACATCTTGGGGGACACAATTGTCAGTTTGCAGCCAAGTAGTATATGTTGGAGATTGACATTATAAAAAACATTATTTTCCAACGAACATCGATTCGTTATGTTCCAAAAATGAAGAAAAAATAACTAGATTCAAATAATGATCTAAGGTTACGATTATGATACTGTATCGATCATGTAGGTGAAGCGAATGAGAAGAACTAATCAATTAATTAAATAAAGGGTAAATTACATCAAACCCACCAGTTATAGTGACTTTAGGGATAGGCCGCTAATTTAAAAAACTCGACAAAGAGCCCCCAAATTTATTAAAATTTTGAAACCTAACACAATTAAAATTTAATAAGTTAAAGGGATCTTTATCGAGTTTATTAGATTATGGGGCTATCTGTAAATTCACTATAGTTCGGGGTTTTTTATGAAATTTACCCATAAATAAATGAAAAAAAAATAAATGAAAAAACTACTCCTTTGCATCCTGGTCTAGAAAAATTGTTCATATAGAAGTCTTAAAGAACAAGCAACCACTCGAAGTAGAATTGTTTTAGAAAATACCAATTCTCGAAGTACACCTCTTCAAATATTGGTGTTCTTGTTGTAATAGAAACATTCTATTGTGGGGTGGGAAGATGAAGGAGGAAGAAATATCACAAAGTAGGTCAAAAAAGCACCAACCAAAAACTACCAAAGCTTCCCGAATAACTGGATGGATATGGCTTTGAGGTCATAGCAGTCTTAATGACTTGTGCTGACGTCTTCATCTGTTTTCTCATGTTTGTCATGTAAAACGGCCATAACTCTTCCCGGTCTTCATGATATTCCATGAAACCTTGCCCAACACTTAAACCAATATAAATACAGGACTGTAACATTAAAAAAACATTACATTTTATCAAAATCTATTCCAAATACATTGATAATGAAGTATATATAAAAACCTAATTATTAGAACCATATTGAATATAAGAGCAAAAAATAACTACTATTAAACCATAGTAGTATCCAATGACACAAAATAAACATATGGGAAAATGATGGAATGGGTGTAAACATAGAATATCTACAAAACCATGTTAGTAAGATGACATACACAAGATGTAAAATCATACGACATGCCAAAACTAGGATTTCTTGGTGGACAACATGGACATTTTGAATAGACAATTAATCTCAACAAGGGTTATAATACCAATTTTTTGGGAAAATAACTTGGGATTGACATATTGAATGTGGAAAGTTTCAGTCCTAAAAGTCTTTGATTAATCATGCGTTAGAAAGAAATAAAAAAATATGTTTACCGATTAAAGTTTGGGTTTCAAGAATACTACTCCATTAGTAGTGATATTTGTAATACCCCGCATTTTTGACGATATTTATTTTTGGGATTAACTAATTAAATGAGAATTAATTGGGAATTAATCTGGATAAAATACTAGCGAGATGTGAGTTGGTATTTGACTATATTGAGTATATATGATGATATATGAATATTGAATTATGAAATTTGTCGTGAGATTGATGTACGGCAATTTGGACATTTTATTGGGACACGTGAGATGGTCGCGTCAGGATGTAATTATTTAATTAGAAAAGTGAATTTAAATTCTATTAACCGTATGGTCATTTTGAGTGCGCCAACGCGTCCGGAAGGATCGAGATAGTTAGAAAACACTAGCCGGGGGTTTAGTTTGGGTCCCGGGGTATTTTTAGGCCATACCGGCAACATAAAGGGTGTTTTGGTAATTTTGTATTTTTGGGAATTAAAAATGACGAAAATTAGTAAATTATATCTGATTCAGGAAACCAACCACTAAACCCACTACCAACCATATTGACCCATAAGACTACGGGGAGTTTTAGAATTATGTTTTCTAAGTTCCCAAAACAAACCCAAGCCACCATAGCCATTGGAGAAGAAAGCTTGGAGAGAGAGAGATAGAAGGGAATTCTGCAGGAAGAGAGAGGGAACTTCTTCAAATCGTCATCAAAATCAGAGATTGAATCAAGGCAAGTGGTTTAATTTCAATTATTATAGAGAATGCTTCTTCCATGCGTAGGAATGTACATAAATCAACTTGTTCTTGGGAGTTTAATAAAAACCCATTTTAATTGGACTTAGAACTTAAATTTTGAGAAGAAATCGCATGTAGAATCGTATAGAGATGATTACCCTGATGACAATATATGTTGGATGTAACAAAAACGGATCTAGTTGGAGTAAATTGATGATTATAAATTCTAGGGTTTATGTTCTTGAAAATATTGGGGAAAAGTAAGAGACTTGATGATTTAATGATGTTTAGGATGAATTGATTCCTTAAAACACGTTAGTATGTGACCTTAGTATATTTAGGTTTGATTAGAGACCCTAAAACATTGTTGGGACGAATTTTAGAGGAGATTTGAGGAGTAGAAATTGGTGAAAAAACGAAAGTAGGAATTCTGGGCTTGAAGCTGGCAACTCGTTAGAAGACCTACCAAGGTCGTTCGAACGAGTTCGTTCGAACGAGCTTCTAACGAGTTGACCATTGACTTCTAACGAGGGTGAAGTTCGTTCGAACGAGATCTCGTTAGCAAGCCCACTTCGTTCGAACGAGATCTCGTTAGAAGACTCAGTTCGTTCGAACGAAGTCTCGTTCGAACAGCCTTGTTCGAACGAGACTTCGAACGAGTTGACAGTTTAGGCTTTTTAGCCTGTTTTGATCCCGAGTGCCCCGTAACCTTGTGTATAGGTAGAGATAGCCTTTCCTTGATGGGTAATTGATATAATTGGAACGTTTGGGATATAATGAGGAGTCAAACCTAGAAGTGTAGTTTGAACCTAAGGGGAAATGTGAAGTAGGACGTGAGTGTCTATTACGATGTGAGCTATTGACGGCCTAATTAATTATATTAACCGGGAACATATAAATTGTGTAGTATTATATGTCGGTACGAGAATGAGAAGTGTACCACCAATATATATTATGGTGATTACTAAGATGTGTGCATACTTAGTATATGTATATGATTTTATGTGTATGACATACCTACCATACTTGCTATCACGGGAGGTTTACGTTCGCTTAGGGCCATCTACTCCTTGTGTGCCCGGATTTAGAGTGGTACCTAGAGGACATAGTTCAAGAGAATGACTTAATTGTGAGTTATTAAGCCAGCTGACTATGGAGCGTAGGTATGTACATGATCATGGATATGTTGAACTATGTTCGCCTCCATTTTTGTGTGTGGTGTTTATTCTATCAATTCCTGAGAGATTCGGGATTTGTAATCCTTATGTACGTGATGCACCGGGATGGATAGCAGAGTATGTGTGCACCGCAGCTTAGTCTCGGGTGCTTGTATTGTATATTTATGACGTAAATAATATACACTTAATTAATGGGAACTTTCATGTTTATATTGTGAATAAACTTATGGAATTGTTTTGAGAAAACATAATGGGTTAACCGATAGTGAAATGTAATACATATTGAGAATCTGAGTTTAAGTAAAGCCCTCTATGAATTTGATAACGTTAGAATGTAATGTGGGAATCGAGTAGTAAGAGGTAGAACTTATTACGTTTTAGTTAGATATATGGGTCATTTGGATGGGTAATGTACGTTAGGAGTGCACATGTAGTCGAGAGGTGAGAATTTCATGTGAGTGCACGTCCTAACATGTATTTTGCATTTACTATTTTAATGTTATTAAAACACTTGCTGTTTTCAAAATGTTTTACACTTTCGGGCTCTGACCCATTTGCTTTCAAATCTCTTTTTGTAAAAACCATTTTAGGTGCCCAGCCATAAGGTCACCATGCATAGGATTCTCATTCAGGTGACGAGCTGTAGCTGTTTGTGGAAGTTACGGGACTTTGCTTGTAGACGCTTCATCTATCTTGACTCGATATTCATCAGTTATCAGTTGTAGGGCATGTCGCCCATTTCTTTTAGAGATATTTCATTTATTTCAGTTATTCAGACCTTTGGCATGTAATTATTCAGGATTCATACTTGTGGTATTTTTCTTCAGTTGTGGCATTGTTGTGAGGAGTTTTCCTCCGGATGTATATTTATGATGTTGGTTATTCATTACTTCATTATGGAGAATGGTTATTATTTTTTCATTATTATTTTATTGCATGTTAATCAGACTTAACTTAAAATTTGGCAGTTACTTTTTAAATACTAGGTAGTTAGTAATTTTTAAAATGATTTCGACAGTGATGCTATTATCTGAACCAACTTGGCATTTTGAATTAATTTAATAAAGGAGTAGCTACCCGGTATTTAATTAGTCGGGGTTTCACATGTGGTATCAGAGCATCAGGTTCTAGTGTCCTTAGGATCTGTACGGCTTATTATGTTTCCGCTGAGCTTTCTTTGATATAGAGCCCTAATACTAGGAATGTTGTGTTCATCTCTATATTTTGGGAATTCGTACTTCCGCGATTTGTTTATTTGAATGATGGACTCATCCAAATTTACTTAAATTTTCAGATGGACCGACAAGAAGAACTAGCTAAAACGGTTATGGGAGTCAACGGACAAGATCGACTCACACCTCTGGGATCCCCAGAGAGAATATCAACCGCCGAGTTAGCAGGTATCGTGGCACAAACGGTTACCATGGCAGTTTTACAATATCAGGAACGCAACATACAACTTAAAGGAGGCAAAAGACCTAGAGAGGTCAGCCAATTGCTTGTGAATGAAGCTGAAAAATGTGCGAAGACCTCGAAATTGCAACAACAAACTAACCAAGACCGAGTCAGTTCTAATCAACAACGTGGTAAAAGGAAGCAGTTTCGAAAGGGGAATAAGGTCCCAAGTCAACAAGGCCGGCACCATCAGCAGTAGGGTCAGAGGGGGAGTAACTTTAGAGGCCGATGTTTCGTGTGTGGCAAGCATGGCCATAAACGCCAGAATTGTCCTGATAGGGGCAGGACCCCCCAGCAACAGGGTGCTCGACAGGAGTTGCAGAGGCCTATGTTTTCCGCCGCCCTCCCAGCACCAGCTCAAGTACTAGCCCTAACAACTTTTCCTGTAACTCCAGTGCAGCAGGGGCAGTTACAGTACAGACATATCTATAATATCAACCAGGCAGCCGCCCCACAGGCACAACCTGCGATTTGGGGTATGTTTTCTATTCATGAGACTTTTGGGTTGAATTTTGGTTGTTTTGGGGACAACTCAATTATTTTATAATTTCATATTATGCGAAGACCTTAGAGTTATTAACAGCAGCATTGAGCATTGTAATGTAAGTAGACTCACCACTGGGGAATGGTTCATTTTCTTTATATGCGGGGAGTGGGGTAGGGATTGGTAGTTTAGTGTTACCCACAGGTTATGTTAGTATTAGGGATGACGAGTATGATGACATTATTGGCATGGATTGGCTTGTTGCGTACCGAGCCATGATTGACTATTTCAGTAGGATTATACTTTTTTCCATTCCGGGGCAAGAGATATTTGTAGTGGCGATGCCTCGTCCAGAGGGAGGCTCGACCGCTCATTTGTATTACATAGAGGAGGATACCTCTAAGGAGGTTGTGATCCCTTTAGATTCGATCCCAGTTGTCAGGGAGTATTCTGATGTGTTTCAGGAGATACCAGGCCTACCCTCAGTCGAGAGATAGACTTTGTTATAGACCTATTGCCAGATACGAAACCTATAGCACGCGCACCGTACCGTATGGCTCTGGCAGAGATGCGAGAGCTACGAGATCAGATAGAGCAACTGTTAGGTCGGGGCTTTATTCGCAGGAGTACCTCACCTTGGGGCGCTCCAGTTTTGTTTGTGAAGAAGAGGGACGGTTCACTAAGATTGTGTGTGGACTACCGGGAGTTGAATAAGTTCACGATACGGAATAAGTATCCGTTGCCTCGAATCGATGACCTATTTGACCAGTTGAGAGGAGCTTCTTTCTTCTCGAAGATTGATTTGAGATCGGGATACCATCAGTTGCGTATTAGGGAGGAGGATGTCTCAAAGACTGCATTCTTGTCGAGATATGGTTCTTACGAGTTTCAAGTTATGCCTTTTGGTTTGACCAACGCTCCAGTAGTGTTTATGGACTTGATGAACAGAGTGTTCAGGGATTTCCTAGATCAGTTTGTCATTGTCTTCATCGATGATATTCTGGTTTACTCCCAGACAGAGGAGGAGCACGCCGAGCAATTGAGGCAAGTTTTGCAGACACTACGTCAGAACGAGTTGTATGCAAAGTTTGAGAAATACGAGATTTGGTTGAAGGAGGTAGAATTTTTGGTACATATTATTTCCAACCAGAGGATATCTGTTGATCCGGGGAAGGTATCCGCGGTGAGGTAGTGGGGACAACCCATGACACCGACTGAGATTCGTAGTTTCTTGGGCCTAGCAGGATACTATAGGAGGTTCATTCGGGGATTTTCAAAGATAACGGGTTCTTTGACACATCTGACTCGTAAAGGTGTGTCGTTCATTTGGAGTGATGCCTGTCAGTTGGCATTTGATGAATTAAAGGACAAATTGACCTCAGCACCTGTGTTAGCATTGCCGAGATCGGGAGTTGAGTATTTGGTTTACACCGAGGCGTCTTTGTAAGGACTTGGAGGTGTATTGCAGCAGGAGAGACAGGCCATAGCTTATGCTTCTCGTAAGCTTAAGCCTCATGAGAAGAATTACCCCACTCATGACTTGGAGTTGGCGGCAGTTGTATTTGCCCTTCGGATATGGAGACATTATCTTTTGGGGGAGAAGTTCCAATTGTTCACGGACCACAAGTCCCTACAGTACCTGTTCAAGCAGCAGGAGTTGAACATGCGGCAAATGAGGTGGCTTGAGTTTGTGAAGGACTACCAGTTCGATATCCAGTATCACCCGGGTAAGGCTAACGTGGTAGCAGACACGTTGAGCCGTAGGCCAGCAGATGAGGTGGCAGGGGTGTGGAAGGAAAAGTGGAAGGAGTTGGGACACCAGGAGGCAGTGGCCCGATCTTTCATGTCTGTGATGACCATTACACCGCAGATTGTCACGAAGGTAGTACGGGCACAGGCTAATGACTCGTTCTATCAGGAGCAGATTGTTCGATTACTAGCAGAGGGGGCCGAGTCCTATACCGTTAGCTCAGACGGGGGATTATGCTTCAATGGGAGATTGGTGGTTCCGGAAGGGGAGGAATTGCGACACGAGGTGATGGCAGAGTCGCACGGCTCACGGTTCGTGGTACATCCCGGAGGGGACAAAATGTACCAAGACATGAGACGCCAGTATTGGTGGAGCGGTATGAAGAGAGATATTGCTGAGTTTGTTTCGTAATGCGCCACTTGCCAGCTAGTAAAAGTGGATCATCAGAGATCGATAGGACTTCTACAGCCGTTGGAGGTCCCGGTGTGGATGTGGGAGAGCATATCCATGGATTTTATCACGGGGTTGCCTACGTCGCAGAGGGGTCACGACTCCGTTTGGGTAATTGTGGACAGGTTGTCCAAAGTCGCTCACTTTTTACCCATAAGGACTGACTACACTACGGGACAGTATGCCCAGCTCTTCATTTCAGAGATTGTGAGACTTCACGGTGTGCCCCTAAATATCGTGTCTGACAGAGACAAAATATTTGTTTCGCGGTTTTGGGAGAGTTTCCAGGAGGCCATGGGCACGGTATTGCGGTTGAGTACGGCTTATCATCTGCAGACCGATGGTCAGACCGAGCGCACAAATCAGATGGTGGAGGACATGCTACGCATGTGCATTATTGACTTTGGAGGTGGATGGGAGCAATACCTTCCACTGGTAGAGTTTGCTTATAATAACTCCCGCCAGTTCACTATTGGCATGGCTCCATTTGAGGCATTGTACGGTAGGCCTTATCGTTCCCCAGCATGTTGGTTAGAGGTGGGAGATAACAAACTACTTGGGCCGGAAGTGATTCAGGATACTTCGGCAAGGATTGAGTTGATTCGGAGTCGCATTCGGGTAGCTCAAGACCGGTAGAAGAGTTATGCTGATGCGAAGAGGTCTTTCAGGGAGTTCCAAGTGGGGGACCAGGTTTTGCTCAGAGTATCTCCTATGAAGGGGATTATGCATTTCGGGAAGAAGGGGAAGTTGGCACCGAGGTATGTGGGGCCTTTTCCTATTATTGAGAGGATTGGACCAGTTGTGTATAGACTCGGTATACCGGAGCATTTACACCAGATTCACGATGTGTTTCATATTTCCTCGCTAAGGAAATATCTCAGGGACGATTTGGCTCATTCTCACATTGCTTTGGAGGAGATTGATCTACAGCCTGATAGCTCATACGAGGAAGGGCCAATTGCTATTTTGGACCGAAGTGAGAGGAAGCTGCGGTCAAAGATAGTTTCGTTAGTGCGTGTTCAATGGAGACATCACAATGTCGAGGAGTCCAGATGGGAATGCGAGGATGAGATGTGAGAACGTTATCCAGAGGTGTTTTATCAGGTACTTTCTAGTTCCGAATTTCGGGACGAAATTCTGTTATTAGGGGGGAAGTATGTAATACCCCGCATTTTTGACGATATTTATTTTTGGGATTAACTAATTAAATGAGAATTAATTGGGAATTAATCTGGATAAAATACTAGCGAGATGTGAGTTGGTATTTGACTATATTGAGTATATATGATGATATATGAATATTGAATTATGAAATTTGTCGTGAGATTGATGTACGGCAATTTGGACATTTTATTGGGACGCGTGAGATGGTCGCGTCAGGATGTAATTATTTAATTAGAAAAATGAATTTAAATTCTATTAACCGTATGGTCATTTTGAGTGCGCCAACGCGTCCGGAAGGATCGAGATAGTCAGAAAACACTAGCCGGGGGTTTAGTTTGGGTCCCGGGGTATTTTTAGGCCATACCGGCAACATAAAGGGTATTTTGGTAATTTTGTATTTTTGGGAATTAAAAATGACGAAAATTAGTAAATTATATCTGATTCAGGAAACCAACCACTAAACCCACTACCAGCCATATTGACCCATAAGACTACGGGGAGTTTTAGAATTAGGTTTTCTAAGTTCCCAAAACAAACCCTAGCCACCATAGCCATTGGAGAAGAAAGCTTGGAGAGAGAGAGATAGAAGGGAATTCTGCCGGAAGAGAGAGGGAACTTCTTCAAATCGTCATCAAAATCAGAGAGTGAATCAAGGCAAGTAGTTTAATTTCAATTATTATAGAGAATGCTTCTTCCATGCGTAGGAATGTACATAAATCAACTTGTTCTTGGGAGTTTAATAAAAACCCATTTTAATTGGACTTAAAACATAAATTTTGAGAAGAAATTGCATGTAGAATCGTATAGAGATGATTACCCTGATGACAATATATGTTGGATGTAACAAAAATGGATCTAGTTGGAGTAAATTGATGATTATAAATTCTAGGGTTTATGTTCTTGAAAATATTGGGGAAAAGTGAAGAGACTTGATGATTTAATGATGTTTAGGATGAATTGAGTCCTTAAAACATGTTAGTATGTGACCTTAGTATATTTAGGTTTGATTAGAGACCTTAAAACATTGTTGGGACGAATTTTAGAGGAGATTTGAGGAGTAGAAATTGGTGAAAAAATGAAAGTAGGAATTCTGGGCTTGAAGCTGGCCACTCGTTAGAAGACCTACCCAGGTCGTTCGAACGAGCTTCTAATGAGTTGACCATTGACTTCTAACGAGGGTGAAGTTCGTTCGATAATATCGTTCGAACGAGATCTCGTTAGAAATCCCACTTCGTTCGAACGAGATCTCGTTAGAAGACTGAGTTCGTTCGAACGAAGTCTCATTCGAACAGCCTCGTTCGAACGAGTTGACAGCTTAGGCTTTTTAGCCTGTTTTGATCCCGAGTGCCCCGTAACCTTGTGTATAGGTAGAGATAGCCTTTCCTTGATGGGTAATTGATATAATTGGGACGTTTGGGATATAATGAGGAGTCAAACCTAAAAGTGTAGTTTGAACCTAAGGGGAAATGTGAAGTAGGACGTGAGTGTCTATTACGATGTGAGCTATTGACGGCCTAATTAATTATATTAACCGGGAACATATAAATTGTGTAGTATTATATGTCGGTACGAGAATGAGAAGTGTAACACCAATATATATTATGGTGATTACTAAGATGTGTGCATACTTAGTATATGTATATGATTTTATGTGTATGACATACCTACCATACTTGCTATCACGGGAGGTTTACGTTCGCTTAGGGCCATCTACTCCTTGTGTGCCCGGATTTAGATTGGTACCTAGAGGACATAGTTCAAGAGAATGACTTAATTGTGAGTTATTAAGCCAGCTGACTATGGAGCGTAGGCATGTACGTGACCATGGATATGTTGAACTATGTTCGCCTCCATTTTTGTGTGTGGTGTTTATTCTATCAATTCCTGAGAGATTCGGGATTTGTAATCCTTATGTACGTGATGTACCGGGATGGATAGCAGAGTATGTGTGCACCGCAGCTTAGTCTCGGGTGCTTGTATTGTATATTTATGACGTAAATAATATACACTTAATTAATGGGAACTTTCATGTTTGTATTGTGAATAAACTTAGGGAATTGTTTTGAGAAAACATAACGGGTTAACCGATAGTGAAATGTATTACATATTGAGAATCTGAGTTTAAGTAAAGACCTCTATGAATTTGATAACGTCAGAATGTAATGTGGGAATCGAGTAGTAAGAGGTAGAACTTATTACCTTTTAGTTAGATATATGGGTCATTTGGATGGGTAATGTACGTTAGGGGTGCACGTGTAGTCGAGAGGTGAGAATTTCATGTGAGTGCACGTCCTAACATGTATTTTGCAATTTACTGTTTTAATGTTATTAAAACACTTGCTATTTTCAAAATGTTTTACACTTTCGGGCTCTGACCCATTTGCTTTCAAATCTCTTTTTGTAAAAACCATTTTAGGTGCCCAGCCACAAGGACACCATGCATAGGATTCTCATTCAGGTGACGAGCTGTGCTGTTTGTGGAAGTTACGGGACTTTGCTTGTAGACGCTTCATCTATCTTGACTCGATATTCATCAGTTATCAGTTGTAGGGAATGTCGCCCATTTCTTTTAGAGATATTTCATTTATTTCAGTTATTCATACCTTTGGCATGTAATTATTCAGGATTCATACTTGTGGTATTTTTCTTCAGCTGTGGGATTGTTGTGAGGAGTTTTCCTCCGGATGTATATTTATGATGTTTGTTATTCATTACTTCATTATGGAGAATGGTTATTATTCTTTTATTGCATGTTAATCAGACTTAACTTAAAATTTGGCACTTACTTTTTAAATACTAGGTGGTTAGTAATTTTTAAAATGATTTCGACAGTGATGCTGTTAACTGAACCAACTTGGCATTTTGAATTAATTTAATAAAGGAGTAGCTACCCGGTATTTAATTAGTCGGGGTGTCACAATATTGTGATTTGTATGTGCAGACAAAGGATAAAGATGATGAAATCCATGATATCCTTCAAACTCTCTGAAAAACTTTGTTAACCTTCTATAAATCTTAGATCTTCTAGTGTGTGATCCGCCGCAAAGCTAGGTAGGTGTGTGGGCATCTTTTAAGATAAAAACCCTTTCGTATGAGCAAAATATATTGGTCTCTCTCTTAGCCTCTTCATAAAAATTTGACTATGCTTTTCTTTCACCCCTCTAAAAATCCTAAATGTTGAGTTATCCACTTTAAAATACATTTCCACACCTTTATAGAGAAGTACAAAAGGTGAGCTTGCGCCAAGCGAGGATTCTTGTGAGTCTAGTCCTAAATACTTTGGTTTGTGGACTACACTAGGAACCCATGAGAAATAATCAAGTTATCTTAAAATAAATACTTGAAAATCCCAATTACAATTTCCGTAATCTATTTTCATTCTTTATCTAATCGTAATTAACGCCATAATTATAACTCCACTCCAATCTTATTATCTTAAAAATTACTATGATATAATGAAGTCTTATTTGAAAAGTTGATTGTCGTACATAGTATGATTCTCCACATTAAGTTTTTGGTACCCGTTTGGTTAAATAAATTTACTGTTAATCGACTTTAACAAACATCTAATAAATTTCAAAGATTTTCAAGCTTAACATATTTACTTCTCCCCCAATATTAAAAAATAATGTACTGTGTAGGTTTAAATTAATGTAAACAAAACATATAAGTCTACTAAGTGGTTATCATAATCCACATTATCCCTAGGATGCAGATTTCTTAAAATTTTGATCTCTTACTTAATCACCCAGTTGTGACCCAATATGAAGGGATCATTGAGCTTGATATAAAATCATATTGAACCAATATCAATTAATGTGACAATTTCATAAGCATTATAATCCTCATAATTATTGGGATTAATAATCCATGAACCGTTTGCAAATGGTGTGAGATTTTTCGAGTCTAATTAAGAAAACTAGTATACTTAAATCTCAAAGGTGGCACTATTAAATATATGCTTACGATGTACGGATAACAATCCTCTTTCGAACTATCGAATATGTTCTCGAACCATCAAAGAGGTTCCAATAGTTTCATAAAATACTAGGATTGCATCGCAACCGTTTCAATACGATGTCAACTCCATATCTAGGTTGTGAATATTTCAATAGTGCTAGAACTAGGATTCTTGTCACATAGGGATCAACCCCAAGACAACTCATCATAATTCTAACTAAGACTTATTATTTGATAAGTCTATAATATATTTAACCCATATATAAGACACTCTTGTAACCATGATTCTTAATTAAAAAATAATTTTCACACCTTTAGTCAAAAGAAAACATCATACATGATTTTAAGAATAAAATTCCAACAATATCGCACTTAGTCTTAAAGACATGTATCTAACTCTCCTACAGATCTACATGAAAGTTTTATACCCATCAGTTGTGGATTAACCAAGTGTTATCCGATAAAACTACGCTACTAAACTTGTCACCTTCTTGTTTAATTTTTTCAACTAGGCAAAACATACGCTCAATGTGCTTAGCCCTCTTAATGGCTATAGATTCCATAAACATACAATTTACCTAATATGAACACTAAAACATTCTTTTGCCAATCACACTGAAGGAACCTCACCTGATTTTCTTAGGAAGTAACTAAGCCATCTAGCCTCTTTCGTTGCCACCGAAGTGATAATAACTTCTGCCTTCCTGTTGGATTTAGCAATCCAATAATTCCTCACAGTCCTCCAACGTATCACTCAAACCCATTGGGTAAACACATATTCCGAGATAAAAACATGGAATCCTTATCCAACAAAAACTTATTCTTTATGACTAAAAGGTGAAAGATTATAAGACTTAAATTCTATGACCGTGCGAAAAGCATAACGTATTTTGGTCTTTGAACACAATATATAGAATTCATGACTCTTCTCACCGCCGAAGAATTATATATATGCATCATTCCTTTCATCCAATCAGGTGCCCTTAGACATTGATTCCTAAATAAAATGATTCCATACTTCAAGAGAAACTATTTTTAAGGAATTTCGATGATAATGTTGTGGATACATCATTAATATAAACGATTTGGGATATGATCAACATCCTTTGTAATTGATGTAGAAAATTATTAATCATAAAGATGTGTCTGGATTGTCTTGAGTTCATTATATCGAATATCCAGACAACAACATTCTTATGTAAGATAATACTCCCACCTCATTCTCGATTAGGAAAATATTATCCATGGATTGTACTTAGAAATACTGTCACATTTTCATCATGATTTTTATATAAAAAATTATTATTTGGACAAATATCAAAATAAAAAAACTTGATTACCTGATCAAGCTAAATAAACCAAGACCTCGATGTTAGCTTAAATCCATAAATGGATCTCACATGATTAGATCACTTGTTCTTTCTCAACTTATTACTATGTAAGGGTCAAGATGATAACTCAAATAGTAGTCTTGGCATCAAAAGAATATCGATAGATTGTAGCAAGCATATCATGATAAGGTTTTCTAATAGTAAATCCATTTCTGATCGAGTAAAAAATTAGTAAACCATGCCTTAAAGGTTTTCACCTTCCGATCCATCTATCTTTTAATGTCTTGTAACTCCACTTGTGCCTGATGAGTTTCACGCTATAAAAAAGTATGCAAATACCAAAACTTGGTTTGAATACATCAAAATTTTGGATCCGTAGTCATAAGTTAATGAAAAAGTCCTTGTTTTTTGAATGGTTCCTTATACTTTCGACGAACAGATTTTTGTTTGCCTGGAATCTTATTGAAATGATCACCCTAAAATGCTAACCATTTGTGATAACTCTTGATGTTACCACTACGATGTGGAACCACTTTCTATCCATTGTATTTGACATGTGTATCGTTATTATTGATTATTCTCCCACTATGATAAAATAGTGCATTATGCATATTAGATCATATTTCATCTTGTACAATTGGCGTAGACATATTTGTAATAAGATGTTACATTTAATATTTTTAAGTCCATCATACACTTGGGCATATGGTTTACTACATAATCCTCTTTCAAGAATCTAGTAATTATATAATCAATGATATTCTCGTACTTAGGAGTATTATTCACTTGGTCACCTGGTTTTAGTTCTATTGAACAATTCACAACCTAGATAGGGAGTTTATATCCTATCGTAATGGTTGTGACACAATAATAGTAGTATGTCTTAAACTACGAGAACCTGCATGATTTTTTGGGAACTCGTGTGATGGTTAAATAGAGCATTGTCATCAGTACATCCCAAAAATGAATTGGACATAATCACCTTTGACATTAAAGTCTAACATATATATTCAGTTGAGCTAGGCAATCTCACACCATTTACAAATGGTGCATATATTATTAATCCTGAGAATTACGGGCATTGTAATTGCTATGTCATTATAATTTTATTTCTATAGGTGCGATTCAATCTTGCATTTAGTCAAATAATATCCTCATATTGGGTAAAAGTTATGTAAGTAGGTCTGAGATTAGAAAAATAAGGAGTCTACATTCATTGATAACTTGGATTTCGATGCCCCCTTGATAGACTTATAAGTTTTCTTTCGACCAGTAAAACCTATCATTGGACTTTTTATAATTTAGTGCAGTATCAAAATAAGTTAAGTCTTGAAATTAAGAAATATATTAGATGTTGGTTCAAGTCAATTTATGGAAGATTGATTTAATCAAACGGGCATTCGAAACCTAATGTCGGAAATTACATTATGTTCCATTATCAACTATGAAAATAAAACCTCATTATAGATGTGTAATTTCTAGGATAATTAAATTTTAGTGCAGTCATAGTTATTTTGTTGAAGTAATTATGATTAACTAACTAGAGGAAATATAATTACGCTAATTTTAATTTAGTATTTTTGAGTATTTATTTGGAACAAATTTAATTATCTGTCTTGGGTCCGTACTGTATTCTAAATACCCAGGTAGTCAGGCCCATGCTTTCCAGAAACCTTATTTTGCCCAAGACCCCCTTTGATGCTTATATATATAGGTGTTGGGAGGTTGTAATCATTCTCTAGAAAAATTAATATTTGAGAGCGGTGAGAGAAAACATTATTCACATTTTAGTGAAGGATTATAGATAGAGACCACCATATCTCAAATTTTAGCCTCGATTTTCATCTCAAAAGGTGTCCACCCACATACCCGACTTTAGGGAGTATCATACATTAAAACATGATATCTTTTTTTTATTACCTTCCTTGCATATGTATAAGACCGAATCCATTTGATTTCGAAAAAAGATAAATAATCCTTAACTTTTCAAGGAATCCTTCATTAGTGGTTGTGAATTATCCCATGCTTGACTAGCCAAGCAGACAAGTGACCCTGTATTTTTTTTATTTCTCCCACATTTTCATTTGTATAAGTATTTCACATTGACAATGAAATTTTTGAAGATTGACCAACTACTTCTAGCGATCATCTGTGATAAAAAAATTGAGTATGCAAAGCCTTTTGCTTATTTATACTCTTTTTATACAAGATGTTTGGAATTCCTTTTAATGTACTACTAATCATAAAAGAAGACTATTTGACTTTACCCCTTCTTTTTTTTTTTAATCTAAATTGGGGGGGGGGGGGGGGGGGGGGGGAGGGGGGTGTTACTATTGACATATTTAAAAGTCCTAAAATGCATCAATAGTTTTTATTATGATATAGAGTAATGAAATAAAAAAGAATCATATTTTGATGCAACGGAAAAAAATGAAAATTGAAAAATGAAATAGAATATATAGCAAATAAATAACAATAAAAGAATATGGGTATAAAGGTTTACTAAAGGTTTTGGAAATCTAAAACAAGTCATCCCTACATCTACAATAAATACTTTTCTCCTTATTGAACTGCAATCAGATCTGCAAAGTTTTTTTTCTCTAAACCCTATGTTTGTTATTCAAACCGAGTTTCCTTTGGTTTTAACTCTTTCCTATGTTTTATTAAATCGAAGGTCCATGGATGAAATTTTTATTCCACGTATATATAGCCCCAATATTTGACATAAGAGACTTTTATTAAGATCAATCACCCATTAGAAAGGTCCATGTTGTTGAAACAAGAAAACCTTAATTTTTCGTGTTATGGGAATGGTGTATAATTGTATATGATTGCATACTAACATGGTTTTGCAGAGATTATTCATATATAATCATTACTTCATGGTCACACATTTATTTTCTATGTGAATGGATCCTACGGTGGTCTATCCGTAATTATTTTTCGTATCTTAATTCGGTATGGTGGTACTAATTAGGTTTTAAAATTATTATGCAATCGATGTTTTTGAAGGATATAGAGAGGGATTGAAATGTTTTTAAACACTTTCAATCATGTATAAAGCGCTAGTTTTAGTGTTTAACAAAGTTTCATGAAGGTTTTTGAAGCTTTGGAGTTACTACGGAGGTTTATTCATGCAAATTCTAGAGGAGGAGGAAGACTAGGCCTGACATGATCGATTGACCCCTTCGCTAACATCCCAGTCGTTTTACCTTCAAGAGTTTTTTTGAAGATGTTTTCCAAATCGTTGTTCCCGTATTATTTCCTGACCATGGAGGATGATTTTCCAATGTTCAAAGAACTCTCTTTCTTTAATGAATTCTAAACTCTAACCCATAAGGAAGTCTTTTACAACAAGGGCTCTAACGCATAAGGAAGTCTTCAAGAAGAAATACAAGCCATGGTGCAAAAGGCATTTATATTTTTTCATTATTTTTACAACAATTATATATTTAATTTCTCATGTCTCATTATTTTATTATGTTTCATAATTCGATTCATGACTAATTGGATAATTAAGAAGCACCTGGTTTTTTGGACAATATGAATTATTATTTTTTAGGCGAGCCTAGATCACTAGTTTTCTCCAAAACAATTGTGTATAATTTATTCTATTCTAAATTGAATTAAATTGAGGTAATTAACGTTAAGGGTATGGATTTCATTGAGATCTTTAGATTTTTCATTTTGAAAAAATTAAATTAAATTATGTTCTTTAAAAAAATTAAGATGAGATCAAGATAATTAATTCATACAAGTAAATTTGGAAATCACTTTGGAAATAAATAAATAAACTATTTTTTCAAAACGTTCATGTTTTTAAATAACTAAGTGGGATAGTGGTTTCAACATAAACCCCGCAGTCTCCCTAAGTATTTTAAAATTGTATTGCAATTAATTCCTCGTGTCACTTGATATGCCCCTCCCCCATTGGATGGTCTTAATCATGGTATCACGAAAATTTTAAATGAATAAAATGATAGTTTAATAGAATCAAATATGAGTCTGTTTGCTTCTCCCATCGAGGAAGTTCTATGTGAGGTGGTTTAATTCAATTAGACGAACCGATGGTATACACTTAGACGTAACTTGTAACATTCTCCCCATCGTAGTCACTATCATAAGTTATGGTACCGAAAGTTATCGACTATTCAGTTATGTTGGACAGAGGTTCCTGAACTATCCATGTGCATAATTGGAAGATGAAAGTCTATATATTTGAATGTCAGCTGATTTAAGATCCTAATAATAAATCTCAATTCATAAGGTAACTATAATGTTAAATGAGATTTTACTATCAAATATTAATAGTGAGGGACGCCACTTTAATCAAAATCGAAGTTAAATTATCAAATATATATTTTGAAAATAATTCATTTTTCAAAATTTATGATTATCCAATTTCTAAATGGGATAATTGTTGAACCCACTTACTTTAATCTTAAAGGACAACACGTTAATGGTCAATACTTACATAGAGTGGATAAGAAACATAGACATTTTCCTAACTATTGGGGACTTTAGGTTTTTTGTAACGGAAGGCTTCCTTGCCAAGACTAAGGAGGGAGGACTCAAAAGGGATGTCCATGCCTAACAGAAGTGGCAAAAGTCTGATCATATGACTTAATATTATATATATTAGATTTTGTGACTAATGTGTTACAGCAGCAACATCAACAGATGTCTATACCTTACGACATGGCTCTGAACCTCAAGGATATGTTTAAGTATTAAAATTTTACCACAAGGTTAGATGATAAAGCAAGGGTGGTCAACACGAAGATGCCCGAGGGTACTCCCATATGCGATCAGATTCAAAATAAGATGTAAAATTTATAATGAATCTATATTTAGTTCATTTTAATAAAGGAGTTTTTTTTATCACAAATTCAAAATCTCCATCCTTTCTCAAACTTTGTAAATTGATCTTATATTATAAGGATCATATCACCACTGCTACTTAATATTAAACCGAATAACTAAAATGTAAATAACCTAATGAGAAAGTAACTATAAGTTGGACCAAACATATATTTGGCACTTGCGGTTGGGTCATATAAATATAAAAATGATACAAATAATGGTTTTAAATTAAAAATTAATTTCATTTGAAGTGGAGGCACTTCTAGTATGTGAATACTTCTTAGAGTGAATCCATATCAAAGACTTTTTATGGCCAAGGGGTATATAGTCAAGTAGAGATCAAGACCCTAAGAACCATAAAAAACATTCATAGACTGACTGAATGAGTTGCTTCGTTGAATAGATTCATATCAAGGCCTACAGAAAAAATATTCTCCCTTCTTCAAAGTGTGGAGAAAAGCATTCAAGTGGAGTGAGGAGTTTGAGAGAGCCTTTCAGGAGTTGAAACTTAGCTCCCCACTTTTATTATCCCGACCGATTGAGGGAAAAAATCTATATGTGTACCTGGTCATATGTGAATCGACCATCAACCTAGTAATTATATGAGATGTCAATGGGGTACAGAAGTCGGTCTACTTGATAACAAGGCCCTTCAAATGGTCGAGGAGAGGTATATGAAGATGGAGAAATTGGCTTATGGGTTGATACATGCATGTAGGAAAATAAAACCCTATTTTCAATCTCACACGTTGGCCATCCTTACCGACTCTCCTCTTAAACAGGTCATGTAGAAACATGGGAAATTGGGTAGGTTGATGGCCTCATCGATAGAGATGGGGGAATTTGATATTGTCTATAAGTCGAGAATAGCCATCAAGGGGTAGGCTTTGGTCGATTTCATTACCGAGTTAACATGGGATGAGGTCGACACTGAAGAGTTTGTAGATCTAGTAAATGAGGTAAAAAAGCAAGTGCTAGGTCGACTGAGGCTGAGATGAGTGTTGCCAGAACTGTGGTGGCGATAATGAAGAAGATAATTTTTTATTTAAGAATGGAATGTTGGATGAGGGCGCTTTCTCAAAAGAAGATAATGTTTGGATCTTTTTTGTAGATGGCTCTTCTTGCGAGACTATGAGAGATGTCAGTTTAATAGTGTAGGCCCTATATGGGACTCACATCGAATATGATCTGAGATTCAGTTTCAAGGAATTCAATGAATCAAAATATGAGGCCTATCTGGCATGGCACTATTTGGCTAAGGCATTAAATATTGGGTAGGTGAAAGTTTATAGTGACTCTCGAATAGTGGTAAACCCATTCCTAGGAGTGTACGAGGCAAAATATGATAAAATGGCCAAGTACCTAGGAAGGTTAAAATAAATGCTAAAGATATTCAAAGGGTTAAAGCTAAACTGAATCCCTCGGCTAGACAACAGTCGAGTAGATGCCTTAGAAGGATTAGCATATGCGATCAGAACGAAGATTAGAAGGTCAGTGCTCATGGAGATCCTACATCAAATGACTATTAAAGAAGAAGACAATGCAATGGAATTCTGCTTGAACCTAAACCTAGGTGCATATGGTATGGACCCTAACTTTCGATAAATTTGGGATGGTGAGCTTCTATAGTCAAAAGTGGAGAGAAAGAAGTTAAGACACAAGGCGGATAATTTCTCAATCATAAGAGACATCTTGTATAATAAAGGGTTCCTTCTCCCTTTACTCCAATGCATTCATCCCATAGAGGTAGAATCTATATTGAAGGATGTGCATAAGGGCTCTTGTTCCAGTTGCATAGGAGAAAAATCATTGTCCAAAAGAATAGTCACCCAATGGTACTGGTGGACGACCCTAGCGAAGGACGCTACCAACTATGTGAAAAGATGTGATAAATGCCAAAGATATGCCAGCAACCCTCATAATCCTCATCAACCCTTAACATCTATTACCTCCCCTTGGTCGTTCATATTTTGGGGGATTGAGTTGGTACGACCCTTGCCCAGAGAAATAGGCATGTATAGATATCTTATCATGGCCATTGACTATTTCTCTAAATGGTTCGTGACAGAGGCCATGATAACCATCACTGAGATGAAGACCTTAAAATTCATATGGAGGAATATCATTTGTAAGTATGGTTTTCCCCACACCTTGATCTCAGATAATGGCAAACAGTTCAAGAATTCATTTCTAGAGGCTTACTGTAAGAGAGTTGGCCTTATTCAATTTTTCTCAATTCTAGGCAGACCTCAGGAAAACATCGAAACTGAGGTGACAAATAGAACGATCCTAAAATCTATCAAGAATAAATTAGAAGATGGCAAAGGACTTTGGATGGAAGAGGTACACACTGTACCGTGGGTATATAGGACGAAAAAGAGAACGCCAACGGAGAGACCCCATTCATGCTTGCCTGCATCTCATAGGAAGTGGTAGCTATTGAAATTGGCCTACCAAGTCACAGGGTTCAAATGTACAACACATAAACAAACACCGAGGAACGAAGGTTAGATATGGACTTCACTGAAGAAAGACAAGAGGATGCAGAGGTTAGGTATGCTACTTCTCATCCGAGGAATACGAAATTATACAACAAAAGAGTTAAGGCTTTTACCATAACCGTCGGAGATCTGGTGTGTTAAAGAAAGCCTGTAAAAATCCAAATAAACTCCATGAAAACTGGCACAAACCCTATAGATTTACTGAGGATGTTGTTCCCAATAATTATCGTCTTGAAAATTTGGAGGGAGATCCATTCTCAAACCCCTGGAACGCTGATAACTTAATGGGATATTATCAATAAGACTTTGTATTTTTGTTTATATTACCATTGTGTGAGAGATATACTAAAAATTATGATGAATGAAAAATCTCAAGTGTTCCCTCATATATTTGTTGTATGAATAGATAAAATTGTATGTCTCAAGTCGTCATAAGAAATAAAACATCATTTATACGGTGAAATGTCATTAACTCACTCTTGGTTACATAAGAATCTAAGCGGGGCTCATGATGTCCATAGATTCTCAATACCATTGAGAGGGAGGGGGGAACGTTGTGATAACATCACCTTTGGTGGTGAAAATACAAAGCAAATTTGAAAATCATTTAACCGTGGTTCATTTAAACATCATTAATTTGGTGGAGTTATATTCAAACTCTCTCAGCGAGATAACACTGTAGGAAGAGACGACACTATACACTCTCAAAATGACGAGAGAGGACTTGCAATTAAACATCATTAATTTGGTTCATTCAAATTTGAAAATAATTTAATTATGGTTCAGTTAAACATCATTAATGTGGTGGAATTAGAGTCAAACTCTCTCATCCAAGACGATAGTGTAGGATGAGATGATGCTCATCCATACACACCCAAAACGACAAGAGGGGACTTGAAATTAAACACTATTAATTTGGTGCATTCAGTTTTGAATATCATTTAATCATGGTTAATTGAGGTCTCGGCTAAGGACGAGTGTATACCATAGAATATAACATCACTAACTTGGTGACCTCTTGTTTAAATGCTTTTTATGATTTGGTTATTATCCCCATCTTTGGATGAGGAAGAGCGCAAAACATGGAAGCCGAGACGAGAAAAAAACTTGGCAAAACCATTACACATTCAAAAAAAAGAAAACAAAAGCTTAAGTATGAGGCAAAATTTCATTGAAGAAAGTAATAACATTCAGTTGAGTAAAATGTGTTACAAATATTGTTCGAGACACAATTAGAAGATTAAGGGTATTGGTCACAGATGACCACTATATACTATCGGTTCATTAATAACATCTGACACATTAACCCCATCTTCAGCCTGAGAATCCCCAAAAGTAGCAGTATTATTAACGTTATCTTCAATGTAGACATTGACCACAAACTTCTATCCCTCGGCTCCCTTTAACATAGTCAAAGACCAAGGTGAAATGGGATCTTCTAGATCAGGTTCCTCTAGTTCAAGACGAATGGATGAGACAACCTAAGAATATTAAGTGATGACCCGTTAGCAGGCCATCTTGATAAATCTTTCAAGGTACTTCACACCAAAACTGTCGAATTCATCAAATGCTTTTTAAGCCTCGATGGCCTCATCCACAATCTTCTATATGGCCTCGGAAGAAAGGGCCTCATCTCGAATCTTTTGTATGGCCTCGAGATGAAAGGGCCTCATCCGTTGCTTTCTGGATAGATGAAACAAGATCTATTGCATGTTTCAAAACTTGAGCAGTAGGTTCCCTGTCCTTAGCCTTTAAGGAGTCATCATGATCCACCTTCAACTAATCAAGGACCTTCTTATATTTATCTTTATAATCCTTCAACTTCCTTTTCAGATCGACCACGTCTTAGAGCTCTTTCTCACCCTCCTAAATTTTTAAGAAGTTATTGGGTACCCATTTGGTAGCTAAGGTAAAGGGTCCACATATTACAAAAGAACAAAAAATTGTTAAATATGATTGAACAAAAATTAGAATGTGGAAGAGATGAGATTAAAATTAAAGACGAAGTTTATACCTGCGTCAGATGGTGAAGACCGAAGTCGTAGGTCTTCAAGGGGTTCATCTTCTCCATAAACTCAAAGTCTCCCTTTAAACATATGACAAACACAGCTCCCTCAATGTCGGCACATAAGGAATAACCGAAATAAGTCATGCTTTCAATTGGGCTATGTTGGACACCCAAAAAAGCCTTGAAGTCTTTTAAAGATGAGCCCAATTTGGTGGAACTTGGTAATTATTCCTGCGGAGGTTGAACCATCCTCAACCTCGTGTCACGATCTTGACAAATGTTCAATGGCGCAGTTCACTCGTTTATTTTATGGACGACCCCAATTTGGGTCAGCCTACTAGAAGTCATATTCCATGTGGGTTATTTTTTGCCACCCTTCTTAACATAGGAATTTTTTAGGCTGGGGGATGTCATATTCCAAAGATCGTATGAAATATGAGGAGGACGGTATGCAAAGGAGAAATAAAAATGATCAGTCATAAAATAAAAGACGAGAAAAGACTCGTGATCAGAAAATTTTAGTAACTCACATAACTCATATAGGGGGCCAACCCCCAAACTAAAATCCTCTACAAATTCATCAATCATCTAGTTTTAAAACTGAGGAAGGGCCTTGTCTTTCCCCTGATCCCTTAAAAAGTTGACCCTCTCCCTGTCAATAAGGATGAGGTTTGAGTCTAATTTGGAGGGAATGGAGGGGTTGACCCAGGTGTATGGAACCTTTGGCTCATCCTTATATGGATCGTTGTCGGTCAAAAATTCTTAGGCCTTAGAAATGTAGAAAAATCTCAACTCCTAGTGATGATTTGATGTTTGGGAGACATGAATGATTTTCTTATCAGGTTTCCTAGTCCCTAAGTGGAAATGATCGGATTGAGTCTTTGAGGACGATATGTTGCAACAAGATTTGAAAACATACACGAAAGGATCGTCCACAGATTTTTTCATTTAGAAGGACACATAGTCGAGTAAAATCCTCCACGAATTGGGAGCCAATGGAGAAGGAGACATTCCCAAACTAGACATAATATCTTGAAAGGATGAATGAATAGGGAGTCAAAAGATGACCTTAAACATCTGCTCATATACGGCAACTTCACCTTCCGAGTCGTGAAACACTTTCTTATCCTAATTTAGGATGCATATAACAATATCGGACTTGAATCTATACAAATGTTGCCAAAATAAAATGTTAGACTCTCTGACGGTGGATTGAAAAGCTTCATATTAGGAATAATTAATTGGTTCCCCGACCTCAGAGTCGTCATCGTCGGTAGCATTTTCAATGTCATACTCCCCATCGAGAAACCTCCCTTAGAATCCTCTCACTGTCATAGTCGATAGAGGAATAATAGTTTGAAGGAATGGCAACATTGACAGTTGGATCATCATTACAAGACACAATATGGATTGAAGAGTCATCCTGTCCAGACTACTAAGCTTGGTTGGAAGATGAAGTCCAAAATGAGCTCTCGTTGGCCCCAAACCACATAGAACTTGTGGGTGATAATCTCACCGCCTCTTCAAAGGAGTCCCTATTCTTGGCCTGGGCAGAGGACGAGTTAGGCATATCGTACCTACCGACCTCAAATGATGATGGTATAATGGTATTTAAATGAATGGGAAAGATAGGACGAGTAAGTTCAGCCCCTGCTATGCATTGAGCTTCTCCCCGTACCTCAATTCTACGAATTTCTTGGAAGTATATCTCTTTGAGTGTGGAAAATTGTTCTGCTAACTAATAAAGGGTTTTTAACATTCAAGTGGCTGAGGATTAACATGGCTGGCAAAAATAATAAAAATAACAAACACTTTAAAAGTTTACCACTATTAACCTAAAGATCAGAATGGGGTATTAAAGAGGTTTTCTTCAAGAACAAGTGAAGAACATCCAATCGAAGGTCTACTAGATATGTTGACGGAATCAACCCCTGTGACTTACCAGGGGAGGAAGAATCTAGAGAAAGGTCAGAAAACTCAAGGGCAAATGACTAATTCTAAATACCACTAGTGAACCAACTAATGGCAGCCCTAGAGCCTCCACTAAAGGTGGTCGAAAAATAATAGAGCTCATCGAAAAAAGGAAAAAATCACAGATCGCTAAAAAATAAAGAAATGAGTTGGAGAAAAGAGAAGAAAGGGAACTTGAGGAGAGAATATAATAAAAGAACCAGAGAAACCCTAGAAATTTGGTTGTAAAAAGCATCGAAAGGTGGTGAGAGAAAGAAGGGGAAGATTCTACTAGAGAAATAGAGAATATGCACATGATAAGGATAAAAAAGAAAGAGAAATGGGATACTAGTAATCATTACTTACAACTTCTAATGAGGTCATAATTAGGGAATAATAACCCATGGAACACTCACAGCCATCATTCTTGAGCCACACGCTATTACGTAAGATGACTACTGAGTATCAACCGAAGGTTCTTATTCAACCTCTTAGATCTAACATATGAACGGACATATTAATTATTAATCAATGATGTCTCATCAACGTTTTCCCAAATATGATTTATACCTTAGCCTTCCATTCACAATGAAGACTAAGGGATAGGGATGATTGATATACTAAGAACAACCTCACCCTTGTACTAGACCTCCTCATCCAAGGCTGACCAGTGCCAGACCGCCAATTTGGGAAAGTTATGGCTCGATCGCAGACCCAACATATTGTGACTCTTCCTTGGACATAGACTCATCATAAGAGGCTTTGTAATAATCTCATAACACAGTTCAAATATTAGTATCAGTGGTCTTGTGACTCAAGTACTCTCGGACATATCCTTTACCCGAAGATGGGGCCTGACTAAAGACTCAGCTCAACATGACGATTATCGTACCATCGAAGGATCCATCTAGCCAACTCGGCATCGGCCTAAACAACACGATTAATATTATATCTCTGGCAGAGCACGTGGATTAGGGAATGAGTGGAAGGGTGAACGTGGGGTACATATCCCATTTGTAAAAAATGTTATAAGAAGATCTCCCTCACACGTAAGGGAATATTTCATCATCATGATGTATATATGATAGTGATAGGTGGATTAAACACATTGCCAGGAACATTATACACATTCTCATTACATGCTAGGGGGTACGATACACCCCTCAGGCAGTATATATACTTGTCTTCTCTGGTAATATAAACGATCGATAATTTAAACCCTAACCAAAACTTTGTTGGAATCAAAGTAGAGAGAGAAAGTTGAGTGAATTATATCACTTGGCTATTAGAGCCCATTTACATAGTGAAGTTCATATTCCCATGCATAATGCAGTAGTCCAGATGGTTGAACAACTTATTTTATAATCTCTCTTCTTTGCCTCTCCTCCTTCTTTACTTATATATCTAATTTCCACCATTGTTTCACCTTCAAGGTTGTTCTATATTGAGATCTTACTATATTACTTTGTGGTACCATAACTTGTATCATTAAGGTGACTAAATAATGAAAACCACTTTTTAATATTTTTTTACTAACTCACACTAATGAGGCGAGTTAAGAATGAAAACCACTTGTTAAGATTTTTTGCAAACTCATACTTATGAGGTGACTTAATAATAAAAAAAAACTTGTTATGATTTTTTTCAAACTCCTCCAATGAGGTGACTTAATAATGAAAACATATTTGTTAAGATTTTTTGCAAACTCATTCTTTTGTATAACTTTTCAGGTCATGAGGGAGCATACACCTAGCGAAGGGCAAACTCTGCATGGTCCTTCGCCTTCCCCCTACCCATAATGAGAACCATCCTCTCCTGAAGAGTCAAGTCACAATGACCATGGTTCTGCCACTAACCTTAAGGCTGATAGTACATTCGGTTGTGAGGTTCTTCTTCTTGTCATGGATCCTCACAAATTCTACCTGATGGGTCTTAGACTTTCGACCCAAACCTCTGCATGCCATTGCTCTATCTTTGAAAAATTGGCCATCTATCACCCCTAGACATTCACTCCTGACTGCTTCCGATCCAACACAATGGTAATGGGTTATCATCTCCTGAATATAGCCATTTTTATTGTTGGCTCCTTTCTTGGAAGAAGCTGACCAAAAGGTGATGTCAAACGAAGAGGCTTGTAACATGCCACCTAATTAAATTAAAACGAATATCTCATTTGGTTGATTCTTATCATCACTATCAAAAAAAAATATTTACTAACCTCTTAGTATTCAAAAAGCTAATGTCGATATTTTTTTATCTTTTTAAATTATTATGCAACAAATAAAATAAATAATTCTTCAAACATTCACCATTCAATAACCAAACTCATAGAGTGTAAAGTGACAGAATGACTAATTGTGATTGGAATTAACACTTCCATCCTGGAATCTTAAATACAGTAATCTAAAATAAAATTCTAGCCCAATCAATGGAAAAATAAAGATTTAAATCCACTATCTCTGAATAATATCTAAATAAGAATGGGTAAAATGCCTGACTGAAATAAGTGTCTCATAAGAATTAAATCATAAGTGTGGAGGCATCTACTACTAAGATCCTGCAACATCCATGGAAGCTTTAGCACGTCCAACGATAGGAACTCCTAGGCCTGGCATCCCTGTGGCTGGAAACCTAATTTTTTTTTACAAAAATATAGGTTTAGAGAAAACGGGTCAGAGCCTAAGAAAGCATTTGAAAATTTTAACAAGTGTTTAAAATGAAAAATTAGTAGACAGTAAATACATGTTAGGTTTTCGCTCCCTCACTTGATAAACTCACCTCTCAACTAATGTGGACACCTAACAAATCTTTCTAACCCGTCCCAGTTATACTACCCTACCTAACTAGTCCGAAACATATCTATCTGTACGAAAATTAACTCGTTGTGCCACCCGCATTGCCCATATCATATACTATCGCATAACCCATATCATTTCGACATTTACAACTTTCTCATTAGAGATTAGGTTTCCACATACTTAGGTTATTTTAGATGTGACCATCTCTCTAAGATACTTAAGCACACACAATAGAATAATTCATAAGTGCATATATGTATTATTCTCATTATATATATATATATATATATATATATATACGCACACTAATACGGCACCCCTAGACTGAGCTGTGGTGCATGCATACTCTGCTATAAAGTCCTGGTTCATCACATACTAAATAAATACAATTCATACAAGTTGGAGGTGAACATAGTTATAGGCCTTTGGAATAGGTACATACCTAACGAACCCAAATGACCAATCCCACAATTATTCACATCAATAGTTATCAACCCTATGTTCTATGTTCTAAGGTACAAGTAAAAATGCTCCAAATGACTCATGAGGATAAGACCACCCACGAAGCGAAACCTCCCATGATAGCAAGTAGAGTACGTATGTTCATTACACATAATATCAAAATCAACATATTATATGCATGCACTCATCCTATATCTACATATAGTATATTTCAAGTTTATCACATAAATTAGTAATTCACATTCTATTCCCATTTCTCATTATTCCTAACCTCTATTGTTAACCGAAAGGATATAAATAATTTCAGTATCTACCCTTAACCCTCACTTACTGGTCCAAAACTCGTACTCATAATAACAAGTCCGAATTGTATTTTAATTCCTAATAATCATTTTTTCTTGTTAAAGCTACATCCTGCCCAGAAATATAAAATGATGATTTGAGGCGTTATTTATCCGATTTTAAAAAAACATAAAACTACAAAGTTGTTTAGAACCTAATTTTATACAAGACTACGCTTGCACACTAATCACACGCTTTCTTTCACATTTCAAAATCATCAATAAACTATTTAATCCCAATCATGAGTTATATAATCCCACATGATTTTATCTCAAATCTAAACCTCATAATCCTAGGTTCTTATCCAAAAATCCTATAATCTAGCATATATTTCAGCAAACTCATAATGAAGCTATTTTAAACAATTTGCCTCTTAGGATGATTCTGAATTTTATTTGGAGAAAATGATGTAAGTTCCTCCTCCTCTTTCTTCCTAAATTGCGGTGGTGTATGGTTGTGGTGCAAGGTGTCTCTAGGTGTTGCTCCTCCTCTATGACCCTTCACCTTCTTGAGAAACTCTTCACTTTCAGGTAAAATCTCTCACATTTTCTCTCCTTTGGTTTCCTTTCACTTTGATTTTTAAATTCCCCATTTTATTATCCAAAGATTTATTTTAAATATATCTAATCGTGTATCTCTTAATAGGTTTAAAATCCAAAGGTCAAAAATTGACTTTTCACTTGTCGGGTCGACCTAGAATTATGTAAGACCCTATAAATATACCCAAATTAGTTTGATAACTATTTTGGCCCTTCCCTACACTTTAGCGCATCGAAATGACCATTTGAATTTTCTAAAATGCACTTATGTTTTATTTCCCAAAATTAAGTCTCCACACGACTAACACGAACGTCTTGACTAAATTTACCGTAACTGTCATATTTCTCACTCACAACAATCATAATACTTTCTTATTAATTTATTACTCATTCACTAAGTAATACTTAATATAAATAAATGTTAAACCTTGTCTTGTTAATTAATATCTATTTTAATCAGGATTAATTTCCCTATTTAATTTAATTAATGCTAATACGAAAATCATTATAATTACGGGGTGTTACATACTTCCCCCATAACAAAGGAATTTCATCCCTAAATTCGAAAAACAATACCTGGTATAAGTAACCTCATCCTTTCTCTCCTAAGTAGACTATTCGACTTTATGATGCCCTATATTACCACCATAGATCCTTTCACACCTCTGCATATGAATGTACTCAATATTTACTGGTAATAATCTTTTGGTTTTTCCACTACACCTACACCAATTTTACCATTTCAATCAAAGGTGTACTCACTATGCCCCACGATTTAGCCACAAATTCATTCAAGCGCTTACATATCGGTATATTATCTTATGGTCACAATTATATAATGGCATGCAACACTTTCGTGCATTAGATAACAGTGTCTCAAAAGACAAGCCTATACTCCACTGGCTCTATCATCTCTCTGTTAGGAAAGGCCTCACTCCCATAGGTACCCATTTCCCTAATTATTGTACCATCTATCCTCACGGGATACACCCTCATTAATCTGGACTACTCATATCAGGCCTCAAAATTTTGGTTCACATCAATGTACTCTCACTACGCTTCTGAACTATATGAAAATGATGTGGGTTGACTAAATCCTTTTCGATGGATCATGAGTCACTTCGGGTTTGAGAAACTTGTTAATTCCCCTTTCTCAAGTATCCAAGGTTGGGCGAATTTTTTTTTCTCCCTATTATACCTCAAAAGTCACTTTCCAATTAATATTGTTACTCAAAAAATCCATGACATGCATCCTGCCACATTCTACGTCCCCCCTCCCGACTATCCATCATTGTACGGTTAACACACCTAACCCATAACTCAACTCTGCCCCCATTTCCTCCTAATACTACTATTTAAGGTGGGACTGGAAGGTATCATCCATTACAATAGTATTGGATGTCACCTTATGCGAGTCAATTTCTTTTTTTAAATAACCTTCTCGGCACACTGCTTGATAATATATCACACCCCAAAATATTAACGATTATTTTTTCCTTAGACAATTCATGTTGCAACCCAAAGAATATCCTGACTACTACGTGATTTTGATAATCTAATAATGAACTTTATCAATCTGTGTATCCATTTCTTCCCTCGAATTATCAATCTATCATAACATTTGGGTCGGTAGTACGGACCAACCATTTACTTTTACGGGTGGCGGACATTGAGGCAACTTCCCTATGTGTCACTCAACCCGAAATCAACACACTCAACATCTTACGACACGTGGAACATTGTACTCCCCCTTTATGCTATATACAAAATCACGGTCTGTGTGTTTGCTCCAAAGGTGCGCACTTCTTAGGAACTTTTCCATATATTAGAATTTTACCAAGCTATCAATGCGCAAGCCACTCTACACATTCAACTAGGTGATAATTCATTTGTTCCGAAAGTATTTTGACTCACCATAAAACTCACAATGATTGTGGGAGATTCCTCGTGACATACACACAGTTAAAGACTATCTCCTTTCCTAGAACGAAGTTCAACCTCCCCTACATATCCACTTATTTTTCTTATTGTCCCTCAGACACTTTTACAACATCTTTATAAGCCTCCTTATCACAGATGATACCGAAAGTGAAATTAACCAGGGTGCCCATACACCATGTATCCCATGCACAACAGCACAATCATTTCTAACGTTCCACACATACCATACTTATCTAAAGTTCGACCTCGCATTCTCAGTGTGGATATACCATATGGAAAACTTTTGTTACCCTAATATAATGGTTTAATACCCCTCAAGACTGCCTTACCCATCTACTAGTGGTGCAAAATGTTTTCCCCAGTCCTCCTCACACGGTACTATTGACTCTACATGTCTTACATAGTAGAATAACTCTCAGCTCATGATTTCACCCACATGAACTTGTAATAACTAAAGTGGTAATGAATTACCTAGTTATCAACACATATATAAACTCCCTACATTCGTTGCGATTCATGCGTGGTACGTCTCACAAGAAAAATCAAACTAAGGAACCCCCCCATACACTGCTACCTAGAATTTTTGGACATCGAGATCCATAGATCCTACACACATGAACAGAACATCCAAAATCCTATCCCCATTCATACAAGTCAAACAAACCACACCCACGTCACTAAAGGACTTATACAATATGGCGCTCCCACTCTCAATAGTTTTTTCATGCCAGGTTGATAACAAGCAAAATTTCTCCCAGTTAACTTAATATCCCCAAATAAGATCAGTACAGTTCCTACACAATGGGATCAAATATAACAAGACAGCTATGACCTCTTAAGTCTCCTGCATGATATAATATAAACACGAGCTCAACCTTCTTCCAAGTATACATCTCTATAGAACATATCGTGTCCTAAAATAGCGAACACAATAGCCTTGCTGTAACAGCCCACCATCGCTCAACCCTCCGCTAACCATAATATACCTGGATAATGTTATACTCTAATATCATCTATGGAAATGATTTAACCCTCTAAAATATTTTCTTTCAATTCCCACACCCGCTCCCGTTGCAGATGCAACCAAAAATAGACCCCTAACGAGTGGTAAATATATATACATAAAAGTAACACTGACGATACACCCACTAAACCTGTCTCACGCGTGATTCTAGAGCTAACGAAATACTGTGAATCTCTCATGTCCCAAAAAAACATACACCATTTATTCTATAAGATAAAACTCACACCTTTAATTTTCAATAGCATTGGCGGTCCAAATTCTTCATGAACAAAATACTCTCATCCAAACCTATTTAAAAACTTTTACAACTATTGCCCCTGCTGGGCATCCAGCTCCTTCCCCCTGAATCATTGCGGACAAGATCGATACATGTGGCCCTACACTCCACACATAGGACACATCTTCGTGTCATTCCCCCATATCTAGCCCTATTAGTGATATAGGGATTTTCCTTCTCGTACTTGGTAGTCTTGGCCCAAATTGCTACTCTCGTTATTCCTTTGGCTTGTTGGCCTTGTGGAACACACTATTGTGATTGGAATCCCTAACTGAATCCATTATCACTCGGTAGGAATTTCATTGATCTACATCCTTTAAACGTGTCCCCTATTGGGCCTCCCTATGTTGTGCATTACTATCACCAATTACCTTTATTTTTTCCTTTATGATTATGCTCTCCAACCCTCTTGGCTCCTTTCTCATGGAAGCTTTAATATAAACATTGTAAACGTACGTCATTGACGTCATGTTCTTAAGTTGCCCATGTCGCACCCCGACTTAATTAACTTAAAATCATCCATTTATTTAGAGATAAATTACCTTAAACAATACTTTACTTTAATTCTCTTTGAAAATAGAACCAGATTTTTTTTCTTTTTCAAAAGCATGTTTAGATGAAAACATGGCTACTTAACATGCAATTTATATGTACTAAACAAATTAACATACAAAATTTCTTTAGTTTAACATTTACCAAAAAAGATTGTTGATATTCAAACCAATATTAGAAATTCGTCACTCCCCCGTTTTATGGTCCTAACTTGGCAGTGAACTCCAAACGATAGGCATACCTGAAACATATCATTATAGGAGTGTAAGAAATAAAAGCTTAGTGAATGACCATATAACATTCATATAACCAATTTAAATAACTATTTTTTTCTAATGTTATAACCCAATAGGAGTTGTGTAACTCTCGCAAGCCTGCGACAATCCAATTAACCCACCACAGTTATTGGGGACCACCACATTCTGTAGGACCCATCACAGTCCTTAATAGTAAATAAAGGACCCGCCACAGCCCATAACATTAAATAACATCGCTTAACATTTTTAATCATATGCATATGTTTCACAAATACCACATCACTCCATAAAGAGTTTAACACATGTATTTAACTACACAATTGCATATGAAAATATAAGAATTTATATTTCACAGGGAAGGTCACTCACCTTGAATTTGGTACTAAGATTAATACCAAAACTATTTCCTTGGTATGGTAGCATTATCCAATTCCCCACCTAACATATCAAGATCATTAGTATTTGAATACACCAAATCACATTAAACTTATTAACACATAACATCAGTCGGTCAATCTGAAATAATTTGAAACTAATTGGATATTATACTTCACATTTCTATAACACCTTATTCATTAGTGTCCTAGCATAATTTACGGAATTAAATTATGAATTCTCTCGACAAAGTTATGTCCTTTTTATTACAACCTTTTCCAAATCATTTGTAGAGAAAAACAACAATAAAACTTTAACTTAAACACAACCCCCAAGCCAAAACATAAGATATTTTATTCTCCCCTTGAATTATATCATCCTCATATATGTTCTTTAACATTTCCAATTGGAATTTCTTGACTTGAACAAGTATTAAATGATTTATATCACTTTTAACACTTCTAGGTCTGAGCAGACCATCAAAGCACAACTTAACATTTTTCAAGCATATATAACCTACACCTCGGTTATAAATCATTGTAAGATATAATAAACATATTTAATTATATAAAATTAAAGTTACATCATTTTTAAAGTTCATTTGCTAAGTCAAGAAAACAACGAACACCTGGTGTGCGCACTTGCACTTTTGAGGCAGATTTTATACCCGAACTTCAACTATCACCCACGATTAATTTCTTGTAATTTTAACATAATTTTTGTACATAATATATATATATATATATATATATATAGATATGAGTCTATTTTAATCTCCAAGTGGAATCATTTGATTTCAAGAATTATTCCATTATTTATGCCATTTTTAGCACAACTTGGTCGGAATTGAACATTAAAGCATAACTTAACATAATTAGGCATTCCTACTCTCCATCGCAGTCATCAATCCAAGAAATCATACACTAAACATGTTTTAGCATATATACACATCATATGAATGAATTTACAACATAAAAAAAATTCACTAGAAGGGAATTCAAATCTGGAACTTTGAAGTTAACATTTACGATCCTAGCACGAGTCCACATGTATGTTCTTAAGCCACCCTTAGTTTAACTCAATTTGGAAAAATGGGTATCATTCAAATATTTATCAAAATAATAAATAAAAATGTACAAAGTTTGTAACTCATTCATCTGACCAACTTTAATAAAGAGATAATTACCTTACAAGAATTCCTAGATTTATGGTAATTTTTCCTAGGATTTCTCCCTTAACTTCCTCTTTTTCTCTCTCCTCGTGCAAACTATTTTTTTATGGATGAATTGGCTGCATAATGGGGTCATTTTAAGGGTTTTAAGTTGGCCTAAGGTATCTCCCACTTTTTCCAATCAAAATATAACATGTGGCACCATATAAGACCAAATATCATTTAAAGCTAAATGATCACTTTACCCCGGGTTCGTAAATAGACAATATCTTCATACTCGAATGTCCGTTTGATGCACCATTTGTTATGTTATAAACTTAACTCATATATATAGAACTTTTGTATTTTGTGTTTTCCCCAAATCATAAAACTAGTATGCCTGATTTGGGCCCGAACAGAAGAGCAGCAATTTACCAAAAAGCTCAAAACATTCACATTTGGCGACCTAGCATCGCCAATTTTAGACCAACACTTTGGTTTAATTTTCTAATCATAATTATGTATGATAAACATATTTTCATGATGTATTTAATCACATACCTAATCATATGATATAAAAAAGTTATCCCCGATCATAAGCTCGATTAACATCTAATCCAACCAATACATATATCACATGAGTATGCATCCCCGCAAATAAGATAATTAGCATGTTTAAAATCCCCCACCAAAGTATAACTTATAATTTATACTTAATCATATAATTAACATTCATAATCACGTTTTAGGGCCTTACAATTCTACCCCTCATATAAAAATTTCATCCTCGTAATTTAATGTATAAGAATTTACCAAACATATGAGGATATTACACCTTCATGTTATTCTCTCTTTCCTAGGTGGCACACTCCACATTTTGACTTTTCCACATTACCTTAACTAACGGAATAGTTTTTAATTACATAACACCTATTTTTTCAATTTAAATTTAGTGATTGGTTCCTCCACATAGGTCAAGTCATCTTTATGCTCTATCGATTATGAAATAAACACATGTGAAGGATCGGGCACATACTTACGTAACATTGATGCATGAAGAACATCGTTTATCCTAAAAAATTCTTGTAGTAAAGCCTATTTATAAGCTACGATTCCAACTCATTTAACTATTTCATAAGGGCCAACGTACCTAGGACTTAATTTTCCCTTGTTCTCAAATCTCATAACCCTTCTCCAAGGATAAATACATTGGAATACTTGATCACCTTCCTCTTATTTCAATTCCTTTTTTTCATTGTCTTCATAAATGTTTTCTCTACTTTGTACCGCCTTCAAGTCATTATGAATAAGATTTATCTTCGCAGTAGTCAGTTGCACGATTTCTGGCCCAAGTGGTTTTTCGTTCTCCGTCTTTGTTCCAACACATGGGGATCTTCCACTTCCTCCTATCCAAGGCTTCATAAGGATCCATTTCAATACTCAAATGATAACTATTATTATAAGAAACTCTATTAGTGACAAGTGTTCATCCCAACTTCCCTTGAACTATAATAAATAAATTTGTAACATGTTTTCGAGTGTCTGGATCATTCTCTCTGACTGACCATCAGTATGAGGATAAAAAGTTGTACTAAATTTCAATTTAGTCCCCAAAACTTATTGTAAACTAGGCTAAAAGTGTGAAGTAAATTTAGGATTTCGAGCAGAGATAATAGAAATAGGTGCACCATGCAATCTAATTAATTCATACACATATATTTTGGCATATCTATCCATAGAATAAGTAGCTTTAATAGGAAGAAAATGCACAGACTTATTTAATCTAACAATGATAACCCAAATAGAATCAAACCCACATGATGATTTTGGTAAACCTATAACAAAATTGGTAGTAACATGCTCCTATTTCCACTCAGGAATAGGTAAGGATTGTAGTAAATCACAAGGTTTTTGATGCTTTGCCTTCACTTGCTGGCAAACTGGACATCTAGCAACAAAATATACAAGGTCGTGTTTCATTCCCGGCCACCAATAACATTGTTTTAAATTTTTATAAAATTATGTGTTTCCTCGATGCATAGCATGTAAAGAACAATGGGACTCCTTTAAAATCATTATCCTTTAAAAATTCCATCCATCTTCTTTTAATGAAACCCAATTGCCATCAATAAAAATAATATACCCAAAAAATACTACTTTTGTCTAGCGAAAATTCACATTTAGAAACTTTAGCATAACTGCTTCTCTCGTAAGGTCTGTAAAATAACATGCAGGTGACATTCCATTCCCTAATAAATTTAAATTCAGGTTCACTCGGTAACCGAAACACTACCTCCCTTCAAAAAAAATCTAAATAGACATGATGCGAGGACAACCAATCCATACCCAATATCACATCAAAGTCACGCATATCGAAAGGTAGTAAGTGTAACACCCCACGATTTTTGAGACTGAGAAATTAAATTTTGAGAAAATAAAATTTAATTTAAACCGGAGAATTTTAAACTTGGGAATTTAAGTCCAAAAATTCAGGATGTTGTAAAGTATTCCGGATGAGGATTTTGAGGGTACCATTGATCCCGGAAGGGTCGAGATAGTCAAAATGAATGTCATTGAGTTTTATTTCGGCTCCGGAATATTTTTTAGTCCGTTGACTAGAATTGGATTAAACGAGTCATTTAAAGTGTGTATTAACATTTAAAATTGGGTTTATTGTTTTAAAGGATTTAAGTCTTACGGATAAAGCCTTCTCCTTTGAGGAAAGAGAGAAAAAGAAAGAAAAGAGAAAGAAGAAGAAAGGAAAGGAGAGAGGGAGAAAAGCTTGGGGATTTCTGGCCAAATCGCGACATCGAGGACGATCCAACCTCTACAAATCTGAGGCAAGTGTTTAATCTTGCAAAATAGCTATTTGTGTATTTCATTTCATAATTTGTGGGTTAAAGAAATGGATTTTTGGGTATAAACATCAAAACCTAAATTTTGGTTCAAATCTTGAAATTGAAGATTTTAATTGGGTTTAAGGGATATAAATTGATGAGGTTAAATTTAGGATGTGTTTTGAAGTTGGAAATTATGTTGGTATTGAAGATTAATGGTTGGAAGTAGTATAAATCAAATTTTGGGAAATTTTGGGTTATAGAAAAACAGCCATTTTCGTGGCTTTCTGAACTGGCCGAATCGATTCGCCCCCACCGAATCGATTCGCCAGGTTGCAGAAGTCTCAGGTCTTTAGGACCGAATCGATTCTCCCCTAGCGAATCGATTCGGAGGGTTATAGAATCTCAGGTTCCATGGACCGAATTGATTCGGATGGGCCGAATCGATTCGTTGTTGGGCCGAATCGATTCGGAAACAGAGTATTTTGAGAAATTTTCTCCTTAGTGAATTCAAACCCTTTTTGGTTGGGTTTATTGATTTGGGGATTTCTCTTATGAAGTAAGAGATACCTTTTGGTGACTTATAGGGGGTATCTCACTTAGTATATGATAGTGGGGACTTCTCGGAATAATTGGATAAGAAATATCCATGTATGTTGTGAAATTTCTAGGCCGGCCTTTATGTCAAATCCTTATAAGGATAGGATATTGTTAAGATACAATTTGGGGCCAAATGGAAGAGAGTGGTCGCTTAATCTTAAAGAGTGAGGGGTCTCATATCCTTAGAAATGTTTAGACTAAGGAACAATCTTTAACTCAATAAGAGTAAGGGTTCCTGAGATTTATTTGAACCATAGGTGAAATTGGGATCGTTTGGGATCGTACTATCGACTAGAATAAGCGGTAGCATAAATTCTAGTTAGGATAGTTTACACGTAATTGTGGGGATATGACCATTGAGATTCCAATACTTGAAACGAGGTTGGAATAATTGGAGGTTTTAGACTATTAAGTCATTGATGTGCCTATGGTTCAATAGTACTAAGGAAAAATATGTACTTTTAAATATGGATGAAATGTGTAGTGATGGATTCCTACACAAACTCTTGGGTGATAACCCTAATGTTAAATACATATGTATAGATATATACATATGGTTTTGGGACACTATTCATCATAGGAAAAAAATGATTGAATATGTTTCAAGTGAGGGATTGTATTCACATATCAAGGTAAATGATATGAGTTTGTTGTGACAGCTTGTATATTGAGGATTTATGTATACTTATAGCGAGGTTTATATATATATCTTATTCATATGAACGAGAATTAGTTTGTATATATAATGATGTAGCGATATGTGAATATATGTACATATATCTACATATAAATATGAATATATGGATATATTTATGTTGTGGACATACATAGTATGGATATTTAAACCGTATATGATGGTTTATTATTTGATCATATGGATGCATGTATATTGCGCTTGTGAGCGATATATATACGTATGTGGTTAAGCATACCCCGCTCATGCTATCATTGGGAAGTTTCCACGCAAAGGGTGAGCATCCTGGCATATAGAGCAGGGTGTGGATATTCCCCAAGTCATAGTCGTCCAGTGTGTTATTATACGATAGATATATTTTTAGGATGAGACGTGGTGGGCATGTTTCGTCTCATTGCCAGTGGAGCTATGACCACTTCCCGGGACGTCATGTGTGTGAGTTATCATGAGGTGGGTGTCGTTGATCCCCACCAGGTGGTCCCTAGTTGCTACCTGAGCCGGGGATTTGGGAAGATGATAGCATTGATGCAGTTTTATCGGCGATATATATAGCCGGGTGGATTATGTGCATGTCCATTGTACATCAGATATGATATGTACATTTGGTCATGGGTATGGATGATTGGTATATGTATATATATGGTGAGCATAAAATACCTATATATATATATATATATATTTATATATCATATAGATGAAAGGATATATAATCTTTGTGGAGTACATCTTGGATGATTATGGTGTACTAGATTGATGGGGGTTGATGTATCGTATTTAAGGAATATTTCGGTTACATCATCCCAAGGATATTATTGGAGTTTTGGTAATTGTGGTAGTATTATATTATATAGTATAGGGCTGGCCACCCGTTATTATTTTAGGCGGGGTGTTACAGTAAGTCAATAATAACTCCTTTTCAGTTATTCCCACCATACATTCCTTACACACCCTATCCATAAAAACCAATCTTCCCTATTGGAGTAGTAATAGCTAAACCATAATCTAATGGTGATAGTGGTTTATTAAGATTCAATGGATAAAGAAAAACAAAAAAATGTATAGAACCATAATCTATCAACACATAAGCGTTTTTATCATTCATACGTAAGGGTAATCGTCTACTGATTTCTTATCAATGAAAGTCAATTACCAACTCATATATTACTCCATACCTTTATATACATAGGTAAAAAGTTCACACATAATAGATTATTGTTCGTATCCTCTTATATAACAACGAGTGAACATTCTTAATAAACCAAACATCATTATTTAATTTCTCCCTTCGATCCCATAGTCCATCCTTATCAACATGTAACATTTCAAATAATAAATATTCTATTACAAGACTAAATTCTTATAGTTCATATATCCAACTTACATTCATTACTTCAAATGATAAACATCATATTACAATACCAACTTATTACATGTAATGTTCTCATCTTCCACTTAATACCAAATATATGTGTTCGACTTTGACTATTATCCATATCATCTCTGAAGTTTTATAGTATGCTAAATATCGTTCTTATGATGCTTAATATAAACATAGCCTCACTACTTTCCACATATCGATAATGAACGATAATTCACCAAATTTATATTTGTAACCAATATTCCATATTCAGTTTCATGTATCTTGTGCAGTCGTGCACTACGAACTCAATATAACTTCTCTCTGTATTCCTATTTTTAGTATCATTTGATTGTTCTTTAACTAAACATAAAATGACCTGAACTAGTCATTTATCCAACATAATAACATTACAATCATAATCTTACCAAATCTTTTTAACATTATAGTCTTACATAACATCATTAATACACTAATCTTACGCGTTTGGTAACCTGAATGTTATATGTAACATCATCACTTAAAACATAAACCATACTTACTAACTCCATAATACTTCTATAACTATTATATGTCTTATTTCTTTCAAATAACTTGTACAAATACCTTAATGTATCATATTATGGTATATCACATAACACATTCTCCTTACACAAACTTCTTGGTAACTCCGTATAATGTCAACCATATTCTTTTGTATGACGTACTCTTAGTGATAACACATACGCAAAATGACAAATACAACTCAATATCCCCCCAAACTAGTTGCGGATATTCAAATATAAGTAGAATATTTCTTATACTCATACCTTATTCATTACTCGTCATTAGTTAAGGTTTATATCTCATTTATTTATTAACCGTGAAAGTCTCATTTAGCCCCGATTATATTTTATCAAAAACTCATCACACCCCATCATACTACATTTATATTTTATCATGGCCACACCCCATTAGGTTTTGCTGATATTGAGTATAAACACCGCCCTTTTTTTTTCTTATTTAATAACTCCTACTCATTTATCATATACACTAGATATCAGTAATTCTCCATCCTTCATTCCCAATTACATCTTCAATTCGCATCAATAATTTTTACCTTTCATCCGGTACGAAATTCCTTGCCATAATACACAACACATACCCCTAAAAGGATTCCTTAATATTTTTAAACTTCCAACTCTTTAACACCTCATCTCAACTTTACTATTCATATAAGCGTTTCAAAATATCACAAGAGTAATATCCACTATATGTACTCATATTATTAAACACGTACATCTCAACTCTCATTACTCTTTATTCCACTTGTAATAATTCACTACGAATTCATATTCTGATCATTTGTGATATATCGACTAGTTATTGAATTTCATACGTTTTTCACATGATAAAATATAAACATATACAACTACTAACCATCTCATTTAAGCTCTACTATGTGAATCTTCATTTTTATTCACACTCCAACAATTTAAGTCTCATTATAATAACGTAACAATAATTCTTCTCACTTCTCATCCTTTAATGGAATATGTGTTCCTGTAAACCACTCTCCCATACAGATGAGGAGCGCATTCATTCATAATGATATATGTAACATGACTTAAGTCCATATATACTAGCATAGGAAGAGATCACCTCCAATACTTTATAATTTTTGTCAAGTTCACATATACCAGTACAAAAAGAGATCAATTCAAATACTTCACAATTTGTATACCACATTGGGTATTTAAAAATTTTCCTTCAATGACACATTTGTTCATACACCATATAAAATAATGCAATGCTTTATATTAAAATACATGTATTCGCTGTCATCCCTAAATAAACATTAACATCTTATTTCCTTTCCTACAAGTTCCTTTTATTTCGTATCACGTACAACAATATATCTGTATAACTGACAGATGTTAATCAACAAAGCCAATTTAAAACTTAATAGCAAACCCTTCGTGTTCATTCCTCAGGAATCAAACATACTTAAATGTATCACTTGAAACTAAATACTTATAATTCAACACAATTTTTTGCGTCCACTGCCAATCTAGACCTTCACACCCTGTCCATAACCTAATAACCATGCTCTGATACCAAGTTGTTGCACCCCGACTTATTTAACTTAAAATCATTCTTTTATTTAGAGATAAATTCCCTTAAACAATACTTTACTTTAAATCTCTTTGAAAATAGCACCAGATTTTTTTTCTTTTTCAAAAGCATGTTTAGATGAAAACATGGATACCTTAACATGTAATTTACAAGTACTAAACAACTTAACATACAAAAGTTCTTTAGTTTAACATTTACCAAAAAAGCTTGTTGATATTAAAATCCATATTAGATATTCGTCACTCCCTCGTTTTATGGTCCTAACTTGGCAGTGAACTCGAAACGATAGGCATACCTGAAACATAACATTATAGGAGTGTAAGCAACAAAAGCTTAGTGAATGACCATATAACATTCATATAACAAATTTAAATAAATATTTTTTTCTAATGTTATAACCCAATAGGAGTTGTGTAACTCTCGCAATCCTGGATCCGCCACAGTCCAATTAACCCACCATGATTATTAGGGTCCACCACATCCCATAATTAGGCCCGAGTACAACAAAAATTTAAGTTGGATTAACGGGACCTCCACATCCCGTTGGACCCACTATAGTCCTTAACATTAGATAAAGGAGCCGCCATAGTCCATAACATTAAATAACTTCACCTAACATTTTTAATCATATTCATATGCTTCACAAATACCACATCACTCCATAAATTGTTTAACACGTGTATTTAACTACACAATTCCATATGAAAATATAAGCATTTATATTTCATAGGAAAACTCATTCACCTTGAATTTGGTACTAAGATTAAAACCAAAACTATTTCCTTGGTATGGTAGTGTTATCCGCTTCCCCACCTAACCATTCAACATCATTTGTACTTGAATACACCAAAACACATTAAACTTATTAACACATCACATTAGTTGGTCAATCTTAAATAACTGGAAATTAATTGGATATTATACTTCACAATTCTGTAACACCTTATTCATTAGGGTCCTAACATAATTTACAGAATTAAATTACAAATTCTCTAGACAAAGTTATGCCCATTTTATTACTACCTTTTCCAAATCATTTCTAGAGAAAAACAACAACAAAGCTTTAACTTAAACAAAACCCCCAAGATAAACCAGAAGATATTTTATTCTCCCCTTCAAGTATATCATCCTCATATATTTTCTCTAACATTTACAATGGGAATTTCTTGATTTCAACAAGTATTCAATGATTTATACAACTTTGAACACATCTAGGTCTGAGTAGACCATCAAAGCATAACTTAAATTTTTTTCAAGCATATATAACCTCCACCTCAGTTATAAATAATGGGAACATACATTAAACATATTTAATTACATAAAATTTAAGTTAAATAATTTTTAGATTTCATTTACTAAATCAAGCAAAAAGTCGAACACTTGGAACATACTTTAAACATATTGAATTACATTAATTTAAGGCAGGTTTTATAACTGAACTTCTACTTTCACTCACAATTCATTTCTTTTAATTTTAATATAATTTTGTTATATAGTATAAATATATTAGTGTATTTTAATCTCCAATTGTAATCATTTGATTTCAATAATTATTCCATTATTTATGCCATTTTTAGCACAACTTGGTCGGAATAGAACATTAATGCATAACTTAACATAATTAAGCATACCTACTCTCCACATCGGTAATCAATCATGGAAATCATACACTAAACATGTTTTAGCATATATACACATCATATGAATGAATTTACTACCTCAAAAAAATTTCAGGAGACGGGACTTCAAATCTGGAACTTTGAAGTTAACATTTACGATCCTACCACGAGTCCGCACGTATGTTCTTAAGCCATCATTGGTTTAACTCAATTTGGAAAAATAAGTATCATTCACATATTTATCAAAATCATAAATAAAAATATACCAAGTGTGTAACTCATTCATGTGTCCAACTTTAATAAAGAGATAACTACCTTACGCGAATTCCTTGATTTATGGTAATTTTCCCTTGGATTTCTCCCTTAACTTCCTCTTTTTCTCTCTCCTTAGGAAAAATATTTTTTCATGGATGAATTGTCTGAATAAGGGGGTCATTTTAAGGTTTTTAAGTGGTCCTAAGGAACCTCCCACTTGGTCCAATCAAAATATAACATGTAGCACCATATAAGACCAAATATCATTTAAAGCTAAATGATCACTTTACCCTAGGTTCGTAAAAAGACAATATCTTCATACTCAAATGTCCGTTTGATGCACCATTTGTGTTGTGTTATAAACTTAACTCATATATATAGAAATTTGATATTTTGTGTTTTCCCCAAATCATAAAACTAGTACGCCTAATTTGGGCCCGAACATAAGAGTAGCAATTTACGAAAAATCTCAAAACTTTCACATTTGGCGACCTAACATCCCCAATTTTGGACCAACACCTTGGTTTAATTCTCTAATCATAATGATGTACGAAAAACATATTTTCGTGATGTATTTAATCACATAATTATTCATATGATCTAAACAAGTTATCCCCGATTATAAGCTCGATTAATATCTAATACAAACAATACATATATCACATGAGTATGCAACTCACCAAATATGATAATTAACATGTTTAACACCACTCACCAAATTATAACTTATAATTTATACTTAATCATATAATTAACATTCATAATCACGTTTTAGGGACTTATAGTCCATGACTAATTTCCCATAAATACAAGCGACTCCTACTCGTGAGTCTATCATCACCTCTAAGAACATTCCTCTCCACTACCTACCTCCGTGGGTACGGAGTTCACTTAAACAAATAATTTATTCATAAAAATCGACCCTACTCTCCCCTCCTATAATAAGTCCAGAAACTTTCTTCGTATATTTGTTTGAACAGTAGATGAAAGAACTTGATGTTAAACCGCTCCAAAATTTTTTTGATTGATTTCTTATCTACCTCCCCAGGTGACCGTCTCCTACCACAACAATACTGCTCCTACGAGCAAAGGTTTTAAACAAAAATTTAAATCTTGGGTTCCACTACACTCCACCATACGTCATCGCCTTTGGATTGTCTCCTTCCATCGGCCAATCACACTTCCTCTCTTACCCAAATCCTTATAGAAGGATCTTCGAAAAATCCCCTCCGACCATCTCTGGCCAACTATGATGGGTGAGTGTACTCCCAAATAATTATCCAATTGCCATCTATCTGAACCATAATCATGGTGACTTCTATCACGATCACTTCTCCCAAAATACTTTATGGCTTCTTCCAAGCCTCTCCTCCTGCATCCTTCTAACGACCCTCACTAGTCATCCTATATTGTTCGGTGTACGAAGCCACCTCTGTGATCAGTCCTTTGTTAAATTAAATACTGGGTGTTCGTCCTTTCTTAAATTAAAACTGGTATCTCATTTGGTTCATTCTTAGCATCACTGTCGAAAACTTTTTAATATTTTCTAACCACCTATTATTCAAAAAGCGGATGTCAAATTTTTTTATCTTTTTAAATTACAGGGAAAAAAATTATTTAAACATTCACCATTCAATAACCACACTCATGGAAAATAAAGTGACATAATGATTAACTGTGACTGGAATAAACACTTATAGCCTGAATCCCAAATAAAAAAATTCTAAATAAAATTCTAGTCCAATCAACGAAAAAATAAAGATATAAATCCACTATCTCTGAATAATATGTGAATAAGAATAGACAACAGGCCCAACTGAAACAAGTGCCTCATAAGAAGGAAATGATAAGTGTGTAGGTGTCTACTAATGAGATTCTGCAACTTCCAGAGCAGCTACAACATGTCAAATCATAGGAACTTCTAGGCCTGGCATCCCTATGGTTGTGAACCTAAAATGTTTTTACAAAAATATAGGTTTGGGGAAAATGGGCCAGGGTCCAAGAAAACATTTGAGAAATTTATCATGTGTTTAAAATACAAAATTAGAAGATACTAAATACATGCTAGGTTTACATTCCCGCACTTGAGATCCTAACATCTCAAATAATGAGCACACCAAACAAATCTTTCTAACCCGTCCAAGTTACAGTACCCTGCCTAACTAGTTCGAACCATATCGATAACTCGTTCTTCCACCCACATTTACCATATCATATATTATTTCATAACCCATATCATTTCGCCATTTATAACTTTCCCATTAGAGATTAAGTTTCCACATACTTAGGTTATCTTAGATGTCACCATCTCTCTCATATACATGAGCAAACACAGTAGAATAATTCAGAAATATGTATACGTATTACTCTCATATTATATATATATATATATAGATATATAGATATATATATATATATATATATATATATATAGTAATACGACACCCCTAGGTTGAGCTGTAGTGCACGCATACTCTGCTATTAAGTTTTGGTACATCACGTACTAAATTAATGGACAATAGGTTCAGAATCACTCTTGAACCATAAATGAAATTCAGACAAGTTGGAGGCGAATATAGTTCTAGGCATTTAGAATACGTACATAACTAACGAATCCAAATGAACTGCCACACCATTGTTCACACAAATAGTGATCAACCCTAAGTTCTATGTTCTAAAGTACGAGTTTAAAATCACCCAAAATGTCTCATCAAGATAAGACCGCACACGATGTTAAACCTCCCGTGATAGAGAGCAGCATAGGTATGTTCATTACACATAATATCATAATAAACATAATATATGCATGAACTCATCCTATAACTACATATAGTGTATTTCAAGTTTATCCCATAAACCAATAATTCACATTTTATTCACATTTCTCATTATTCCTAACATCTCTTGTTAACAAAAAGGATATAAATAATTTAATTAATCATTTCAGTAGCTACCCTCAACCTGTACGTACTGGTTCAAAGCCGAGAATCATTTAAACAAGTCCGAATTATATTTTAATTCCTAATAATCTTTTTTTCTTGATAAAGTTACATTCAACGAAGAAATATAAAATGACGATTTGAGGCTTTTGTGAACCGATTTTGAAAAAACTAAAAAATAAAAAGTTGTTCAGAACGTGGTTTTGTACAAGAATTCATAAGCACACTACCAATTCCAACGTACAATAGTCCCAAAATTATCATACAATGTTTTTCCTTTTTCTAAAATGATTTTACATGCCTTTGACTTTCGGATTCGTAAGAGTTCAATTAAAATCTAATTAGATAGTTGAATCTCCAATTTAATCACATGATTTTCTCCCATTTCAAAATCGTCAATAAACTATATATTCCTAGTCATGAGTTCAATAATCCCAAATGATGTTATCTCAAATCAAAACCTTATAAACCTTGGTTTTTATCCCAAAATCCTATAATCTAGCATGTATTTCAGCAAACTCAAAATTAAGCAAGTTTAAACAACTTGCCTCTTAGGATGATTCTCAATTTTTTTTGGAGTAAATGATGTAAATTCTTCCTCCTCGTTCTTCCTAAACTCCGGTGGTGTATGCTGGTGGTGCTCCTCCTCTTAGACCATTCACCTTCTTGAGAAACTCTTCACTTTCTTGTAAAAGCTCTCACAATTTCTCTCCTTTTCTTTCCTCTTACTTTTATTTTTCAATTCCTCATTTTATTATCCAAAGAGTTTGTTTTAACATAGATAATCCCGTATCTCTTCATAGGTTGGAAATCCAAAGGTCCAAAATTGACTTTTCACTTGCCGGGTCGACCCAAAAATTACCCGTGACCCTATACATATGCCCGAATATAGTTTTTCGACTATTTCGACACTTTCAGACACTTTGGTGCACTCAAAATGACCATTGAATTTTCTAAAATACACTTATATTTTATTTCCCAAAATTACCTTACTAAATTTATCGTAACTGTCGCATTTATCACTCACGACAATCATAATACTTTCTTATCAATTTATTGCTCATGCATTAAGTAATAATTAATATAAATAAATATTAACCCTTGTCTTGCTAATTAATTTTTATTTTATTTAAAATTAATTTCCCAATTTAATTTAATTAATCCCAATATAAAAATCATTAAAACTACGGGGTGTCACAAGGCTCTGCTGAAGGCCATGCATGAATACAAAGCTTTAGTCAATAAATGTGCCCAAGTCCAAATCAGACTTGAAGGTTCTATCACGGACCAATAAACATTCTTGGAAGGTTCTTCGGGCTTGCCCGTGGATTCTTCTCCTCTCTTGACCTTTGGTTCTCTTAGGTTAAGGTATTTTTGTGTTCCAATTTTTCATTTTATCCTATGTAATTATTGGGAAATAGTTTTTAATTTTCTAACCCTTTTTGGGTATATGAATGAAAAAGAAATTCCTTTTACCATATCATGCTTTTTCATTTGTTATAACTCTATTTTATTTATTTCAAACACTGAAATCTTACAATTTTCAATCAAACTATTTCTCCTAAACTCATGAGAAGAATCACAACAAAATATATTGAGAAAACTAAAAGCATTATGATATCGATCTGACCAAATTTGCAAATTTCCAATTTTAAACTTATTTAATTAATTGTCAATTTTAAACAAAAATTAACTAAACCCTAAAGCATACATCTATGTGGATTAAATAAATCATGTAAATCCAACAAACACAAATCGTGATTCAGGAAAAAAAAAAACTTTCGGGTAAAACCTTTTTACTTAACTATGAAAGTTAAATCGCAGCTTACATACCTAATGAAATCTGCAATGACTATTCTACAGAACGTTCACATAGGTCTCAACATAAATTTGCAATGGATTGACTGAAACAAACCCACAGGAACCGCAAATTTGTCTTCACCAAGGAACAACCTCAAGCATTCCCAATTTGACTGTAGTCTTTGTCAGCCAACATCTCCTTTAAGTGGTACGAAATCAGCCGTAGAGAGAACTTCCCTATAAGATAAACTCCAGCAAAATTGTACCTTGGGTTCCAAAGTGATTCACTAAAGTAATTGGGATGACTTGTGAATAAAAAAAAGTTAAAAACCCTCAAAAATAAGAAGACAAAATTTTTGCTGATTGCAGTTTTTGTAGAATGAAACTCTCAAGTCTTCTGAAGTAAAAAGGACTCAAAAATGGACTATTTATAATAAATTTATTCGATGCGGTTGCTCGAACGACAAGGGTGTGTTACTCGAATGACATCAAATGTCATTTGATCCAAGGGGTCGCACGCCCTTCTAGCGACATTGATTAATGAGAAACAGTAGCATGTGGTTAGATAAAACCATCAGGCGAGCTTCTCGCGTGTGCTTCATGCGAGATGCAATGTTGCTTGAAACCTCATTCGAACAACTTTGTGACAACCCGCACTCCGAAATAAGGGGTGGCTAGCCCGATACTCCGACATATACGGTAATCATAGACAAAAATCATTCTCAGCACCATAAATATAGTAAGAGTAATCGAGAAAACCACCCTCTATTTTAGAAAACGGGTTGTCAAAACAATTTATGTGGTTTAATAGCTAAATTAAGAAAACAATTTAAACAACCCATTCTAGAAAAGTAGTGAAGTTCAAAGAAATATAATTAACATACGTCTAAAACAACTATGTACAAGGGGAGGACCGAATATGTTGTCGGTCCATAGCTACACAAAAGTAATTACAACAGTTAGATGTTATGTATTACATTCATTAAACAATTACAAGCTTTGGGCCACTTGCCCGGATGACAGACCCGATCATAACTAGATATCAAAAAAATGATGGAGTCTAGTAAAACATCCTGTAATATCCGCAATTTCATATAGCTCCTTAAAAGAAAATGAGTAGAAATATCAACACGGGCGTCCTTGCGGAGGAGCACCAGGGCGGATGTAATAACCAACACAACATAGAAGAAAATGAACGGGTCAGGACCCGGTTTTTATATAGTTCCCAGATGAACAAAAAGCAGGCTAGGTATGAACAGTAAATCATGGGAATGGAAATCAGAAATCTAACAACCTAAGCATGAATTATAATAAGACAACTAAAATGACATGCCTAAAATAAACTATGCAAGAGAATGACATGATACGTTAATTAAATTAAAAGCTTCTATTCCCCAATTTCCACCTTAATCCAGTTTCAATTCCTTAACAGGAATACACTATCATTATTTTATTATTCCTTTCAAATTCCCATTCCTTAGCAGGAATGTAATCATCATTATACCATTTAGTGGAAATATGCATCCCTCAAGTCCCACTTGAGTTTAGAAAGGTTATATTCTTATACATATAACGATTCTAAGACCGCCCCTCCGAGTTTCCCCACTGGGCGCGCCCCTAAATGACTATCATCTTCCAGGGGCCTATCAAACAAGGTAGCCTGGGTACCTAACGCACGTCGGGAAGTGGCCATATGCCTGCGAGTGAGTCATAACCACACCTGAAATTACCTCACTAGCGCAGAAAATACAAATAATAAACCTGCAAATGGCCGAGGACTATAGTCTCCCTGCATTCACTAGTCATGGAACATCACCTCATGCGCGAGCTTCCCTTATGATAGCATTTAGAGAGGTGCGTTTAAGTAAATTAGCATTTACTATAAAAACCATACTTTCTTTTCCCACTAACATTATGTTTTTCATTTTATTTGAAACCATTATCATAGGATATTTCATTTATTTTTATCCTAGGTTATGCCTCTAATAAATGTCCAATGGGGTTATTTTCGTTTCCCGAGATTAAGGTATTATATGCCTCAATTCAAGCCCCTAAAGTCTCCAAGTATGGGCCTACAAATTCCATCCATATTATTAGGATGCACAAGGGAAAGTGATGCCTTAACATCACTTAGGACAACCCCTCCCCCGAACTTAACCCCAAGTGAAACCCATTCAACACTAGGGTGACAACCAACACAACTAGGACTCTAAAAGCCAAGGTTTAATTCATTCAAGAAGAGTCCTAAGTTCAGAGGGGAAGAAAGGGATTAAAAACAAAAGTAGGAAATTGAGTGAGAAACAGGGGACCAGTCGACCGGTCCCAAGACCACGGTCGACCGCGTCTCAATTTTTAGCCTATACTGAAAAGCAGAAAACTCATTCCGGACGATCCGGTCGATCGGTAGGGGACTCGTGGTCGACCGCACCCTTAATTCCATGCCTTTGAAAGAAAGCAGTGTGCCCTCCTCCGAAGGCCCGGTCGGCCGATCTGAGAGACGCTGTCGACCGGTCATTGCAGACCTAGACCTATTTCTCCTAATTTCCTTCTAAACCCAAAATCAATTACCAACCAAAATCATCCAACCACATTTAATGATACTAAAAGATCATAAATGCTCCCATCAACATTTTTCTACCTCAATCAACAATCAATCTCTACCAAAGATGTTGATACCCATAAATCTAACCAAAAACAACAATTATATTACCTCAAAACTATACATAACTACCCATTCTAACTATCCATCTTAAACCATATAATAGCAAGTAGAAAAATTGCATTGGGGCTTCAATTTCAGACTTGGTTGAAGAAGAATGCAAGATCAAACCACAAATCTTCAATATCTCTCTTTCTCCACAAGTTTCTTCCACTCTCACTCTCACTCTAGGGCTAGAACATTTAGGGCAAGTAAGAGAAAAAGAAAGGCTTGGGGAAAGACTAAAACGTGGCCTTAGATTAAAGGTCTCTCAATTTAAATATCAATACCACAATAATATAATTTCTAATACGCAATATGCCAAAACCAGTCAAAAGTGCCCAAAATCTCAAAATACAATATGGCACACATTTCGACTGTCTCGCACCTCACGGAACTAACTACACCCTCCAAATTATCATTTGGAAATTTTATAATCCATTTTAAGTTCCGGTTTCATTTTAATTCAAATTTCCATTTTAATTTTCATGACAAAATAAAACACCACATGGTAATTATGCAACTTTTTAGTAAATATTAACTTATTTCATCAAATTAATACTTACACACATCCGGGATTTTATATATACAACTACTCAACCTAGTAAATAAATATAAAATGGGCTCACAAAAGCGAGGGTTGTTACATACTCCCCCCCTTATGAGGGAATTTTTCCCCCAAAATTCAGGCGTACCTTGGATAAAAAGATGCGGATAATTTTCCCGCATCTCATCCTCACGCTCCCAAGTAGATTCCTCGATGCTGTGATGACTCCATTGTACTCTAACCAAGGGCACCACTCGAGATCTCAATCTACATTCCCCTTGCTCCAATATGGCCACCGGTTTCTCTTCATAAGAAACATCGGGTTGTAACTCTACAACCTCGAAAGGAATGTGCCAAAGGGCACCATCACACCTCTTATACTTCTTCAAAGAGGAGATGTGGAAGACATCGTGAATTTTTTGCAAAGGTTACGGTAGGGCAATTTGATACGCCACTGGGACTACCTTAGTAAGTACAGGAAAAGGTCCAACAAAATGCGGTGCAAGCTTCCCTTTCTTTCCGAAACACTTAACGCCTTTCATAGGCGACACTCGAACCAACACTTGGTCTCCAACTTCCAACTCCACATGTCTTCTTCCCGCATCGGCATAGCTCTTTTGTCTATCTTGGGCTATCCGAATACGATCTTGAATCATCTCGATCTTAGAAGAAGTACCCCAAATCATTTTAGGTCCGAGAAAGTTGTTATCTCCCATTGCTAACCAATAAGTGGGAGATCTACAAGGCCTACCATACAAGGCTTCATAGGGCGCCATCCCAATAGTGAACTGGTATGAGTTATTATAAGAAAATTCAACCAAAGGGAGATATTGTTCCCAACTACCCTTAAAATCAAGCATGCACATACGAAGCATATCCTCCAACATTTGATTAACCCTTTCGGTCTGGCCATCTGTTTGAGGATGATAGGAGGTGATAAATTTTAATTCGGTTCCCATGGCCTCTTGGAAACTTTGCCAAAAGTGGGAAACAAAGATCTTGTCTCTGTCAGAAACAATATTCAAGGGCACCCCATGCAATCTAACAATCTCTTCAATGAACAACCGAGCATAAGGAGCGGTATTATAATCGGTACGGATGGGAAGGAAGTGCGCCGACTTTGTCAAGCGATCCACGATAACCCATATAGAATCGTGACCCTTTTTTGATGTTGGTAAGCCGGTGATAAAGTCCATTGAAATGCTCTCCCATTTCCAAACCGGAATTTCTAATGGTTGCAACAAACCTGCCGGTAGCTGATGATCAATCTTAACCAACTGACAAGTAGTGCATTGAGATACAAACTCCGAAATATCTTGCTTTATACCCGGCCACCAATATTAACGGCGCATATCTTGATACATTTTATCGTTTCCCGGATGCACCAAAAATTTAGAGCCGTGAGATTCTGCCATCACAGCCTGTCGCAAATCCCCATCCTTCGGAACAATAAGCCTTCCATGAAAGCGCAATCCACCCTCAGAACTTACCGAGTAGGACTCATCTCCCCCAGTCAGTAATCGGAGAATGTGGTCTTGACATTCTTTATCCCTTCCCTTGGCTTCCACAACCCTTGCCACAATCGTCGGAGTAATGGTCATCACGGACATAAATGCCCTAGCAACCGCATCCTCATGACTGAGCTCTTTCCATTTAGCTTTCCACACATCATCTAGTTCTCCCTCAGGTTTCCTACTCAAGGCATCCGCCACCACGTTCGCCTTGCCCGGATGATAATGAATATCGAATTGGTAATCTTTCATGAACTCCAACCATCTTCGCTGCCGCATATTCAAATCTTTTTGAGAAAATAAATATTGCAACGACTTATGGTCCGTGAAAAGACTAAACTTCTCCCCAAGAAGATAGTTCCTACAAATCTTCAAGGCAAAGACAATTGCGGCTAATTCTAATTCATGCATCGGGTAATTTCTTTCATGAGGCTTGATCTTCCTGGAAGCATACGCAATAGCTTGTCGCTCCTGCTGAAGCACACCTCCCAAACCCTGTAGAGATGCATCGGTGAAGACTAAATATTCCAACCCTGGCTTGGGTAAAGCGAGGACTCGAGCCGAAGTCAATCTGTCCTTGAGCTCATCGAACGCATCTTTACAGGTGTCATCCCAAACAAATCTAACCCCTTTCCGGGTGAAATTTATCAAAGGACTAGCAATCTTAGAAAATCCCTTGATAAATCGAAGGTAATAACCCGCCAAACCCAGAAAACTGTGTATCTCGGTAGGTGTCGTGGGCTGACCCCGCTCCCTCACCGCAACAACTTTACTTGGGTCCACCGATATACCTTGCGAGGTCACAATATGACCCAAAAAATGGACTTCCCGCAACCAAAAACCACACTTCTCAAACTTAGTGTACAATTGGTGATCCCTTAACCTTTGCAGGACTAACCCCAAATGAATTGCATGGTCATCTTCTGTTTGAGAAAACACAAGGATGTCATCGATAAACACGGCAGGGGCATTGGTTAGCCCAAAAGGCATAACCAAAAACTCATAAGACCCGTACCTCGTCAGAAAAGCACTCTTGGATACATCTTGCTCCCGTATCCTCAACTGGTGGTACCCCACTCTCAAATCTATCTTAGAGAAGTAGGTCGCTCCCCTGAGCTGATCAAACAAGTCATCTATGTGAGGGAAAGGGTATTTATTCTGGATGGTGACCTTATTCAACTCTCTATAGTCAACATACAACCGGAGAGAACCATCTCTTTTCTTCACAAATAATACAGGAGCACCCCATGGCGACGTGCTACGCCTGATAAACCCCTGCTCCAACAACTGCTGAATTTGATCTCTTCGCTCCCTCGTTTCCACAGGAGCCATACGATAAGGAGTTCGCGCAATCGATCGAGTTCCCGGCGCTAAGTCAATCACAAACTCAATCTCTCGGCTAGGAGACAAACCCGGTATCACCCGAAAAATGTCCTCAAAATCTCGAACAACAGGAATAGAATCTAAGGGAACAACTAAATCCCGAGAAATCTCTTCCGCAATACAATATAAATAAGTACCAGTATCTCCCTCTAAACTAGGAATAACCACCAGGAACATATCTTGTCCCGGAACGGCGAAGACTATACTCTTCCCGTAACAATTAACCATAGCATGATACTTAACAAGCCAATCCATGCCCAAAATAACATCATACCCGACCATGTCTAGGACGAGTAAGTCGGCCTCAAAACACAAATTTCCAAGAGTGATACCTATGCGTTTGCAAACAAAGAAAATAAATGAACCGTCACCCATAGAGGACTCAACACTAGTGAAGGTGCTCTCAGCAGATTTTATCAACTCTGTGGACTGAGCAAAACTTCTGGAAATAAAAGAATGTGTCGCACCCGTATCAAACAAAATGCGACCCATGTGTCCCTAAATAAGGAACTTACCCTCTATAGCTAGCGGCGCTGGCTGAATAGGAGGAAGCATAGCATCCTGAATGTGGTAAACTCTCCCATACTGTAGTTGACCCTGATGCAGAGGGGCAATTGGATTTGGTGCCTATGGAGGAAACTGAAGATAAGGCTACTGAGGAACTCATGGAGGTTGTCCCCCAATCACTTGAGGACAATCTTTCTTATAATGACCAGCTTCTCCACATTGGAAACATTTCCCCACCATATTTTCCTGACCTCGACCTCTGTTTTTTCTGAACTGTCCAAAACCTTGGCCCGGATGGCCCCTACGTCCCTGACCACCACGACCCGCTTGCTGTGGCGCGGCACCCTGACCTTGCCTGTTAGCATTTCCACTAACATTAAACCCGCCAAAGCGTTGCCTTTTGGACCCGTCCCCTTGCTGGGGATCCCTTTCTGGTTGCTTATTACCCGTAGGTTGGGACGAAGGAAAGGATCCTCCTCCATTCCCACTCACCCCGGGCTTCCCTACTTGCCCCATTCCTGTAGCTTTCTTGCTATTCTGTATAAACAACCGATGCTCCTGACAATGGAGCAATGCCGCATTCATAACCTCACCAAAAGTTTGTAAAGCCGGATTACCCAGGAAATGCTGCCGGATTCTCCAGTTTAGACCTCCCATGAATTTTGAGACTTATCTTTCCTCCAGAGTCACCTCTTTCGGCACAAAACTAGCTAGCCGGGTAAACTCCTCCTCGTATTCGGCAACAGATCGTTCTCCCTGAACTAGATCCTGAAGTCTCCTTCTCATCTCCCTCTGAATTGTGGGAGGAAAATATTTCCAGTCGTACAAGATCCAAAAATTAGTAATCGACATGATGTCCCTCTGTTCTGGCGTAGTCATTGACTCCCACCAATGTAATGCTGCCCCAACCAACTTGAAAGTAGCAATGCCTTGCTTCTTTTCCTCACTACAATCCACCATTCGCAAATGCCGTTGCATATCCTTCTTCCATTGATTTGCTCGAACAACATCAGAGCCTCCGTCAAACTCTGGGGGATGGCCCTTCAAAAAGGACTCCCTTACTCTTTCTCACGGAGAAGGTCCCGTAGGTGCTTGAGCATCCTGTGCCCGCTGTTGAGCTGTTGGCATCTTTGAGCTACTGCGATCATGGCGGCATTAACTGCATGAGCCACAATGTTGGCTACATCCGCAGCATTAAAGGTTCCTTGGGGAGGTGGAGGACCAACATCCTCTTCTACAACTCTATTACGTCTCGCGGGGTGACCTCTCTTAGGCGGTATCTGAGATGAAGGGACAATAGTGTTATAATACTATTCACAACAATCTATTTCACAGAAGATCGCAATTATAAGCAACAAAGTCGTCTTATCATTAGGCTCTATATCACAGAACGCTACGGTAGATCTTGACAAGTCCACATACATCCTAGTACTCTAGAACCCAGTGCTCTGATACCATCTGTGACAACCCGCACTCCGAAATAAGGGGTGGCCAGCCCGATACTCCGACATATAAGGTAATCATGGACGGAAATCATTCTCAGCACCACAAATATAGTAAGAGTAATCTAGAAAACCACCCTCTATTTCAGAAAACGGGTTGTCAAAATTATTTATGTGATTTAATAGCTAAATTAAGAAAACAATTTAAACAACCCATTCTAGAAAAGTAGTGGAGTTCAAAGAAACATAATTAACATACGTCTAAAACAACTATGTACAAGGGGAGGACCGAATATGCTGTCGGTCCACAGCTACAGATAAAGTAATTACAACAGTTAGATGTTATGTATTACATTCATTAAACAATTACAAGCTTTGGGCCACTTGCCCGGATGACAGACCCGATCATAACTAGATATCAAAAAAATGATGGTGTCTAGCAAAACATCCTGTAATATCCACAATTTCATACAGCTCCTTAAAAGAAAAAGAGTAGAAATATCAACACGGGCGTCCTTGCAGAGGAGCACCTGGGCGGATGTAATAACCATCACAACATAGAAGAAAATGAACGGGTCATGACCCGGTTTTTATATAGTTCCCAGATGAACAAAAAGCAGGCTAGGTATGAACAGTAAATCATGGGAATGGAAATCAGAAATCTAACAACCTAAGCATGAAATATAATAAGACAACTAAAATGACATGCCTAAAATAAACTATGCAAGAGAATGACATGATGCGTTAATTAAATTAAAAGCTTCAATTCCCCATTTTCCACCTTAATCCAGTTTCAATTCCTTAACAGGAATACACTATCATTATTTTCTTATTCCTTTCAAATTCCCATTCCTTAGCAGGAATGTAATTATCATTATACCATTTAGTGGAAATATGCATCCCTCAAGTCCCACTTGAGTTTAGAAAGGTTATATTCTTATACATATAACGATTCTAAGACCGCCCCTCCTAGTTTCCCCACTGTGCGCGCCCCTAAATGACTATCATCTTCCAGGGGCCTATCAAACAAGGCAGCCTGGGTACCTACGCATGTCGGGAAGTGGCCATATGCCTGCGAGTGAGTCATAACCACACCCGGAATTACCTCACTAGCGCAGAAAATACAAAAAATAAACCTGCAAATGGCCGAGGACTATAGTCTCCCTGCATTCACTAGTCAAGGAACATCACCTCATGCGCGAGCTTCCCTTATGATAACATTTAGAGAGGTGCGTTTAAGTAAATTAGCATTTACTATAAAAACCATACTTTCGTTTCCCATTAACATTATGTTTTTCATTTTATTTGAAACCATTATCATAGGATATTTCATTTATTTTTATCCTAGGTTATGCCTTGAATAAATCTCAAAGGGGGTTATTTTCGTTTCCCGAGCTTAAGGTCTTATATGCCTCAATTCAAGCCCCTAAAGTCTCCAAGTATGGGCCTACAACTTCCATCCATATTATTAGGATGCACAAGGAAAAGTGATGCCTTAACATCACTTAGGACAACCCCTCCCCCGGACTTAACCCCAAGTGAAACCCATTCAACACTAGGGTGACAACCAACACAACTAGGACTCTAAAAGCCAAGGTTTACTTCATTCAAGAAGAGTCCTAAGTTCCTAGGGGAAGAAAGGGATTAAAAACAAAAGTAGGAAATTGAGTGAGAAACAGGGGACCGGTCGACCGGTCCCAAGACCACGGTCGACCGCGTCTCAATTTTTAGCCTATACTGAAAAGCAAAAAACTAATTTCGGACGAGCCGGTCGACCGGTAGGGGACTCGCGGTCGACCGCGCCCTTAATTCCATGCCTTTGAAAGAAAGCTGTGTGCCCTCCTCCGAAGGCCCGGTCGACCGGTCTGAGAGACGCGGTCGATCGGTCATTGCAGACCTAGACCTATTTCTGCTATTTTCCTTCTAAACCTAAAATCAATTACCAACCAAAATCATCCAACCACATTTAACGATACTAAAAGATCATAAATGCTCCCATCAACATTTTTCTACCTCAATCAACAATCAATCTCTACCAAAGATGTTGATACCCATAAATCTAACCAAAAACCACAATTATATTACCTCAAAACTGTACATAACTACCCATACTAATTATCCATCTTAAACCATATAATAGCAAGTAGAAAACTTGCCTTGGGGCTTCAATTTCAGACTTGGTTGAAGAAGAATGCAAGATCAAACCACAAATCTTCAATATCTCTCTTTCTCCACAAGTTTCTTCCACTCTCACTCTCACTCTAGGGCTAGAACATTTAGGGCAAGTAAGAGAAATAGAAAGGCTTGGGGAAAGACTAAAACGTGGCCTTAGATTAAAGGTCTGTCATTTTAAATATCAATACCGCAATAATATAATTTCTAATACGCAATATGCCAAAACCAGTCAAAAGTGCCCAAAATCTCAAAATACAATATGACACACATTTCGACTGTCTCGCAACTCCCGGAACTAACTACACCCTCCAAATTATCATTTGGAAATTTTATAAGCCATTTTAAGTTCCGGTTTCATTTTAATTCAAATTTCCATTTTAATTTTCATGACAAAATAAAACACCACATGGTAATTATGCAACTTTTTAGTAAATATTAACTTATTTCATCAAATTAATACTTACCCACATCCGGCATTTTATATATACAACTACTCAACATAGGAAATAAATATAAAATGGGCTCCCAAAAGCGAGGGTTGTTACAAACTTCAAGTTCTCATTTGAATGACAACCCCATATCGCTTTAACGGCCATAGAGAAAAATATTTGATTTTTAAAACACCTCCTCAAGTCATAGAAAAATTATTTTGATGAAAAAAGACACCTCAAATGTTTAAAAACTTTTTAGAAAAATTATCCCAACACCTTAAATGAAAAAGTAAAGGACTTAAACATAACCTTACCGAAATTTATCAACTAGAGGCTTGATTGTTGAAGAAAGTTGATATTCGGATCCATGTTGATATATGATTTAACTTGAACGTTTTTTTGACAATTATAGTTGTATATGACATACTCCCATGTAAACGGACTATGTAAAATATGTCCTTACATATCTCCCCATATGTCTATGCCGATACAAACTAAAAACATCAAAATTATCAAAATCAAATGTCCTATACAAATCTCATACCCTCCCATGAACCAAAAACTGAAAAGATGTTAGAACACAGGGCCCCCAAATTTAAAATTCTATAAGAATTAATGAGATGGTCCAATTAAATTCCAAACAAAGATTTCAATTCAAATTTTAATAAAACAAACCAACATCACATTTTAATTTCATCCAAATTAAAATTAAGATAAACTAAAAGTGAAATTAAAACTTCTCTAACATTAACTTCCACTTAAACACAATTAACTCAACCCATATCGTAAAATTTGCCTAACAATAATTAATTCCATTTTCAATATAGGCCAAAATGTATTTTATCAAATTAAAATAATGGACATGAATTAAAGTAAACTTCCCCAAATTATCCAAACTTAAATTAGCACCAAATTATACAAGTGTGAGATTTAAATCAATCTTTATCTTGATTATCCTAGTATGCATCTAAGGTGATTTTTGCAAGATAAAAGTAATCAATCTCACTACACAGCGGTGTACGAGGAAAACCCAAGTCATAAAAACCTCGGACAGTCTTGGCCTAACAAATCCACTAGGTACAATTTTTTTACAAAGACAACGACAAGAAGACTTATAAGAATCGGCTCGACTCCTTCAAGCCCTGACGCTTCCTTCGCTCTTAAACATCTGCCTTGTAAATAACTCCGGATTACACCTGAATCTTGGAATACACCAATGGAGGCACAACCCACCATCAACCTCACATGGTGCCTTTCACCATCTGAGAAAGATGCATCACAAACTTCTTCTCCTTAATGGGTAGAGAATGAACCCAAACTTCTCTTCTTCTTGGTGTATAGAAAACCCAGTGCCAAACAAACTCTATATATATATATATATATATATATATATATATATATATATATATATATATATATATATATATATATATATATATATACATACACATATATACACATATACACACACACACACACACACACTAGGGTATGCCCGTGCCTGAAGGCACGACGCAAATTTTTGAAAGTTTATGTCGTTGATAGGACCTTACATTGTATTTAATTCGCAACAGATAAATAATTTTTAAATTATTTTTTAACAACACATAATTTTAAAACATTGGGCGAATTTTCATTTGTTTATATTAGGATAGGAAAAATGGTTCAACAGGTCATTCTTCACACGACCTGACATGACACAATAGCATGTTTTTTTCCTTAACCCGGACACGACACGACACTACACATTTACACAATAAGTACCATTTGATAGTACACGATTAGTACCGACCCAATATGACGGGATTAGACAAACTAGTGAAGAATTATAATAACAGTGGGTCTAAATAGTGTTTCAAAATAAATTTGATACTAAAGTTGTGGATGGAAACAAATGATTTGATTCCTACCCTATTTTTTTCCTTTTTTGATGAAAATGAATTGTTTTGTAAAAAAAAAATCAACGTTATAATCAAATACGCACCAAGTGCTTATGTATAGAACTTAATTAACTTTTGAAAATTATTAGTAGTTACTTATACTCAGAACAAATATAATTATTTTTATCAAACATGCACCATTTAGTCATATACATTGTGAACAATTTTTAATATTTCTATTGTTAGTTTTCTACTATGTTCGAGAAAACTAACTAATAGGTGTACACAATTTATATTCTCACTATCATCTGCACCCCATGATTCTAATTGTAAATGATGTTTTGCTTAAATTGGCAGGGGACACTTTGGTGAACCGGACTTGGAGAAACAGTGTAGTCCAAATTTGGATACCGGAGACGGCCATTCGATAAATCGAAATCTACAAAAAAAAAATTACTACTCTCTACCTAATGCACTCCACACCCAAAGAGAGTAAAAAAATGGAGTAATCCCATATGTAATATTTCAAAACATAGTTTCCAAAGTTATCATAACACAATATATGATCATCCATAATTCATCACTTACTTCCAGGAAGTGGTATAGTCCCAGGTGGACTTCCTCAACATTTATTTTTTTTAGTTGAAAAAATCTTTTTTTTTTTTATTTTGAAAATTTATTTTAAATAGAATTACATGTGTATCCTTTACATATAGAAGATCAAGGAATATATACTCAAAGCAAAAAAAATCAATGGTGATTTCAACAAACTGAAAAAAGTCTGAATTAGACACCTACACACAGGTATGTCAAACCAAAAATGCATGTTATACAGCCCAAGGTTTCGGCGCTTAACATTTGCATCCGTGTCATGGGAATACTCGTAATATACCTACAAATCTATCTAGTAAAAAAATTATAATATGTTAAAACAACATTATCTTTGTTAATTTGAATAGGTGCAAATAATCTCAAGTAAATAATAGGCATTTCACAGTTGTAAGCGCAAGTTGAGGATGTCATGTGCAACACCAAGTACGTGTCTCAGACGAAAAATTGCGCAAAACATGTTCACGACAGAGAGTCTATAGAACAGTGTTAGATGGTTGAATGTGCAGTTAGTATTCTGTTTCTAGCACTTCATTAATAAGACCAAACTCGATAGCCTTGGAAACGTATAATAAGTGAACCCTCTCTGTTTATTGTTGCACTTTCTCAATTGATTGGCCAGTATATGAAGCATACATCTGGTCAATTTTGTGGAGAGATTGAACTGCTTCATTAACTCAGTGCCTTACATCCTCTCCATGACCCCAACACCCACTTAGTGGTTGATGTATCTTAATATGTGCATTTTACATTGCGTATCGCATGCCTTTTTCTCCACCAACAAGAAGTGCTCCTTGGCTCGCAACCACTCCAAAACATAGTCGTCCAATCATAAATTGCCAATATAGAAGTGTTCCTTAAGTTTGTGCTGAATAACCCAAGATCCGAATTCCTGATCCATTACATCCAATCCTCTACTTCATTCCACAACTCCCATTTTTGAAACAATATTGTTTTTGTCATCAATCAAATTAACTAAATCTAAATTGTAAATCGTTTCAAATTCTTATAATGTTAACACCCCAAACAATGGATCGACAATAAAGCATAACGATTAAGTGCGTTGTTAACTCAAGTTAAATGCACAAGTAAAATGAAGACACCACCTGCTTCAGTAATTTAAATGTATTCATGAATGAATTAAACACAATAGATGCAAGGATGTAACATAGACACAAACAAAAACAATAGAAAACAGTTGCACAGGTATATTGATGATACCAACAGTTTCAGTTGTTCTCCTTAAGGCTGCAGGAATTCTAAAAAAAATAAACTTATAATAAGAATCGAAAACCAAAATAAACTTATAATAGCCTCAACTTTTAAACAAACCATACAGTAAAGGTTTAATTATTGTAAAAAATCAATCAATCAAGTGTTGTTGGATTAGATGAAATGGAGAAGCTCACTAACTATTCCTATATTCAAATTACTGATACTAGTAATACCTGATACAATGAATGAAATACCCAATACAATGAATGAAGATATGTCTCATTTCTATAACATCCAGAGCCAGAACTCTATAATACCTGATACGGTGAGTGAAATATTATTGATTATATTAATTACACATATAAATCGAGAATAACAACCAAGTTCCTCCCGATATATCAGTCATTTTTAACACATATTCATAAATACTCGAATAGACCCGCTCTATCCAGAAAAAAAAAGAGAAAAAAAATGTTTTTGGTCCAAGACAAAAAAAAAAAGAAATATGACTGGGACCTACTCGATCCAAACCTGTTTAATACATAATAACATCGATTTCTCTTTTCGATCCATAGATGTTACCTGTAAAACACCAACAAAAAGAAATGGTACCAATTATTCAATTATTTCAGATATGAAAGATAAGAAATAACACAAATCAAAATCACTATATAAGAAATCAACATGATCATTCCAATGATATCATTTTAGGAGGAATCATATATGATGTCGAGTATTTTTTTATCAACAGAATATATGCAAATACCAAACTATAATAACTTCAAAGATTACACATTTCACCTAAACCATCTATACATAAGAAGCAAAGATTTGAGAGTACAAAGACATTATGGAATTTCCATGACTGAAATTATTGATTAGTACCCCATAATTAGTTAGACATTAGTTTAATTAATGTTGGTGTATCAATATACACACTTATTATGTCGCCACCTTACCTACAAAATAAAAAAGTAAAATCTAAAATTAGAGTAGACTCGACCTTTAATATGAAAAATCGATATAAATCGCAATGTCAAGATTATATTCAAAAAACAATTCATAATGTCCAGGGAGGTGTATGTCTGTCAGCCTTACACAATGAATACATCTAACTAATCAAATGAAACTTTACTCAACTAAATCAATATAGGTACTTGAAGCAAAATCAAAGATCATATGAAATGACGATATGCAACAATTCGATGAAATTACAGGATAATATCCAAAGAGCTTGGCAAAAAACCTATTATTGCCAACAATATGGAGGTTCAAGACATTGTTAGATGGATTTCATTAAATAACTCACCATTTATTCAATAGCCTTGGTTTACTGGCCAATTTTGGGGGTGTCATTGGTTGTATTCGATCGATATTTCTCATCTACAACTCATACTAACGTGGCATGAGAAAAAAATAGTCCTTTAGCGTGAATATGTTTAACTTTAATTATGTGGAGCCATGTAATAGTTAAATATACATGCATTAACTAATTTGAAGCCACAAAATCGAAAGCACATTGAACATCAAGAGATAAAATGGTATTCCACATTTAAAAATCAGCCTGCACAACAAAACAAATACGGGGAGAGATTAACGTGAAATATTTAGTAAATGACATAAAAGAAGCCTGTACTAAAATAACATGCACAAAACGAACACCAAACAGAATAAGGATAAACATATCTCAACAGAGGGTTAATCTAATACCAATACAACATATTTCAATGAAAATAATTATAAATTTCCATAAACTAACATTCTGAATCAGCCAAACCTAAACTATTATAATTTTAAGAAAGATGTAAATAATTGAATATCAAATATCTTCTCCACCAAAATTATGAAAACACAGAACTTCTACACGACACATAAACATTGAAACATATTAAATTTTAAAAAATAGAAACTATTAACGCAGTGTTCATTTCCAACTGTAATGCTTTATTTTTAATAGCAGTGTTCATTAAAAATAACTTTATAAATGAATAGAAGTGTTTGTAACCGGAAGATGCAAACAGGTCTTAACAGAAGTAAATGCCCAATCGGAAGATGCAAACAGGTCTTAACAGAAGTAAATGTACGGAGTTTTGCACATGAGAATGATTATTAAGGTGGCAAATGTCCCTTAAAAGAGGGCCATCATACCATAGCGTTATATTGGTGTAGTAATGCCAGCGATATCAAGTCAGTCAGTGATCCAGGGAAGCAATATCAAGTCCTGATATCAAGTCAGGCAGCAGCAAGCAGGGAAGGAGGGAATCACGACGGAGCGGTAGCAGGCATCGGACGACAACAGGGCTGCCATCATATGTCCTGATTACTGGACAACAACAGGGCTGCCATCATTTTCCATAGGTAAATCGGGCTGCCATCATCTGCCATAGTATCGATCTGCATACATAATCAATACAGGGAAAAAAACAAAATCAATACAGAAAAAAAAACAAATTTAATAAAGAATAATGTATCAATACAGAATAAAAAAATAAATTCTTTTGGAGCAGCAACTGAAATATACCTGTTTTGGAGCAACTGAATTCATGAATTCACCCATGTATCAATGAAGAAATTGAATTCATACATTCATCATTAAGAAGGGGTTAATTGAAATGAGTGCAAAAAATCCTTAAAACTAAATTTGATGCTCTTTGGTTCCCAAATTTTTTGTCATGAAGAAAAATCTTCATAATATGGGACAGAATGTCTTACGAAGAACATACTTGAGAGGGAATTTCTGAATTTCACTCTCACTCACATTCTTCTTAACACCAAGCACCTAATAAATGGTATATTTCATCAAAGTGAAAGGCAAATAAGATTATTAGAGTTGAAAAAAATAGAACAGACAATTAGAACCATCAACGATTTCTAGCAAATGTTAGGTTCCTGGGTTATACGTTTTAAGTCCAATAAGAAATGCATTTCAATCTAATGTCCATCAAGTCCATCAACTATGGAAATAACATTTTTTCTTACTTAAATTAATTCACGAAACTTGGAAGCATATAGTGTTTTTCACATACATAAAACCTGTGTTCGTGTTTGAATTGTGTATTAAACTTGGATCTCGACTCCTGATTTCTACTTTGTCACCCAATTACTTCATATACATACATAGAAGAATTTCGGCTAAAAAATAATATTAAAACTTAATATAATATAAAAAATACACATATTATGTGGAAGATGAGCGAAATAATGAAATTGCTCACTATGGAATTTTGTTAAGCACCAAGATTTCCACTATTAAGCCTATTTAATCCAAACCAAGATATGAGGAAAGTAACCTATATTGACAATTATATCCAAAGAATGATAGGAATTTTGTCAAGCACCTAAGCGATATTTTTCAATAACAATTGCAAAGCCATGGAAAAACTACCCCATTTAAAAGAAAAGTAAAAATTCCATATATCCACCCAACATAATTCACTTTCAAAACATCCCATTATAATATAATAAATAGTAAAACAAAATTAACATCTAAATTTAGAACAAAATATATTTGGGAAAATTAAATGATAGGTGTATTTAAGATTGAGATAAGGACATGAAATAAAATGATCTCCGTATAACTAAAAAATAGACAATACATTCAAAATTATAAATGAAAAACTGGAAAATCAACACCAAAATAGGCAATCCAATACTTCTATTTGAACCTTGAAAGAATTGAGATATGAGGTTTGACCACAAAATAAACTTTTTATAACTAACTTTGCTAACTAACATCAAAGGAGCCAACTTCGTCTATAAAACAAAGGATATTCATCCAAAAGAATTAGTAAAACAAAACCAAATTCATTAGCTACTATAAACATTGTAAGACTAAAAAAATGTAAAATCAACATCTTAGCATTGAACTACACAGTATTTCCAAATCTGACAAAGACTCCACAAAGCGTCGCTAAACTTAGTAGGAGCCCCTTAAAAAACAAATGAAATTAAAAGATAAAAATAAAAGCAAAAATCTGCAAACCCTAAAATTAGTTACGATAAAATTCTAATGGGCCCTCAAATCAGTTAAAATGAAATTTAATAATGGTTACAATAAAATTATTACAGAAGGAAATAAGGCCCAAATTAGAATACTAAAGAGGGAAAACCCAAAGTTGTAAACCCTACAACTCAAAACTTACACTCACCCCTAATTTCTTTATTTTATAGACCTATAAGTAAGAGAGTAACATGGAAAGGAAAATTCGAACACAATAAAAACTTGAAGACAATAAAAAATCATAAATAAATTGAGTAAGAAAACAAAGGGGAAAGGAGAGATACCCTGCGGTGGTTGTTCTCTGAGGTGATTCAACCCAATAAAACTCCAAATCTCCCAAAATCTGAAGAAACGCAGAAAACACACAAATCTCGCAATAAATGAATTAATTTCCTCAAAAAATTCATAAAATTGAGTGAAAATAAAGTACCCATAAGAGATACACATTATAGTGCTTAGATCTGCAAAAAAAAAATGTTAGAATGAGTGTGTAATGAATAAATAAACATACCTGAGCCAAGAAACCCAAAATCTACGAAATCAAAAACCTAATAATGTAACTAAAATTTGAGTATTTAATCAATAAAAAAATACATGAGTAAAGAAACCCAAAATGGAAGAAATAAAAAAAACCAAAAAATTCAAAGCCCCAAAATCGAACCTTGACAGGTGAAATGTGAGCGGCTGACATTTGACCAGGTGCTGAGAGGCTTTGTGAGGGTTTGTGATTGCGAGGGTACATGGTGAGTGAATGGCGGAGAGGAGAGGAGGAAGTGGAGGCGACAGTGTGGAGAGGAGAGATGGGGTTGTTTCGTGAGAGGGAGAGAGAGGGTAGGGTTTGGGGGAAAGCATGGATGAGAGAGAGAATGAGAAGTCGTGTAGGTTTACAGGTGTCAGAGAGGGAGGCGTATAAGGTAGGGGTTTTGGTATGTGTTAAGAGAAAATTAATCTCAACCTTTTATTTCTTTCTTAGGTGGCACTCATCCTAACCACAAAGTGTCTTCCCATCTTATGAACGATAAAAACGCCATTGTAACTTATTAAATATATATATATATATATATATATATATATATATATATATATATATATATATATATATATATTTATATATATATATATATATATATATATATATGAAACTTGGATTTAAACTAACATGGGTGTAAACATTAGTGTTTAGTGAAGAGTCTTTCTTAAAAATTGAAACACTCAAAACATGAACTTTTTATTGTAAAGAAGTCTATCAAAAGCTCGTTTTAGAAGTAGAAGCAGTTAGTGGGATAGTTGGTGGTTAAAATAAAAACTGCCAAAATTTTAAGTTTCCCGCCCAGGTCGCTCGAATGACTTTTCCAGGTTATTCGAACAACTCTATTCGAACGAGAATGCATAAAGTAACAATGCCAAAAGTTAGTTGGAAAAACTCCTTTCAACGACTTTGTTTGAATGAAACTTTAAGTGAAAAAATTGATTTTTTGAGTATAATGTCATTTGAACCCTTTGGCAATGTCATTGGAACGAGCTCATTTAAACGAGACAATGTCGTTTCGAACAACATTTTAGAAAATCCAAAAATTGTTTAAAAAATTGATTTTAAGCCCAAAATTTTTTATACAAAGTTCTAAAAATATTTTCTGAAAATAAAAGTCAATTAGTCAAAAATAGAACCCATAAAAATATTCCAAGTCTCAATATATATATTAAATGCATTCATACCTTTTGGAGACATTGGTTTATAAGAGTAGCGTAATTTAATGTGATTTAATATTTTAAATTACGTGAGTGAAGTAATTTAATAAGATGAAATTATAATTATGAATATGAAGTGGTCGTATAATAATTGCGATATTTCTATATTAATCAAGAGATAGAGACTATGTAATATGTGATTTAATTTTACTAAGAGTGAATAGTATATATACACGTCATAACGAGTGATATGGGTGAATTTTATGTTATCTCATCGAGAGTCGCACATTAGACTATGTTGAGGTGAGAAACGAGAAAAATATTTTCAGTGACTAGGATGATTATTTAGAAGTCACGGATGAGCCCAGAGGGGGCGAATTAGTCAAAATAGTATACCTAGGGATGTCAATTGAGTGATGGGTCAATTTTAGGCTAAACCGACACCTTACAGGGGTAATTTTGTCATTCTAAAAATAGAGGTTAAAGGACCTACGAAAATTAGAGTCCTATATCTGATAATTAGAATGGGGGATTAGGGTTGATAACTCAAAAATCTTAGAGAAGTCGTTAGAGGGTAAAGAGAGACTATTCTTAAGTGCTAAAGGAGGGTTTGCCAAGGATTGGAAGGTGTTCTTGCATGTGAAGATTTGAAAGGAATCACATCAAATCATCATCTTCATCATGAAATCAGATCACCTCTGTATAAGGAAACTGGTTTATTACAATTAAATTGAAAGTTACAATACCCATGTGTAGGGTTACATGATTTATGAGAATTCTATTTAATCTCTTGGAGGAAAATATTGATTTTGATGTATGTTTGGTTAGGATTGCATGTATCCGGTATTAAAAACTACCGAGGATTGAAAATCAAATGAAATTGGATTATCACTATGGATTTTCATTCTGGGTTTATGTTAAAATCAATAGGAAGAAAACCATTATTTAGGATTGAATGGAAACTGAATTGTGATGATTCTTAGGAGGATTTAGTATGGATTTGATGATATATTTACGTTAAGATTAGCCCCTATACATGTTAGTAATCTTTGGTAATGATGAGAGAGTGTTTCATAAGATTTTAATAGGGTTAGAATGATCAAACTCGGAGAAAAACCGAAAGTGGGCATGGCTGATATCAGGTCGATCGATGGATTGACCTATGAATGTCGATCGATCGAATAATCGATCAATCGACCAAAACCCTCGATCGATTGACTAAAGATGAATTGAGGATCTTTTGTACATTGATGGTTATTCGATTCCTAATGGTCGGGGGAAACCTTAAGGATGATATTATACCTAGTTAGGGTCTTAAAAAAGACCAGTAAGTATATGGTTAAGCCCGGTAGAGTAATTTAGAGTAAGATTTAGACTATGGACCAACGAGCATAAATCAATTGGGACTCGTATCGAGAAATGAAGGGCATGAGTTTATGGAATATGAGTAAACATGAATCCACGATACATACCAGTAGAGTAATTTAGGCTTACTAAAATTAAAAATGGGTTAACTAGGTCCCTTAGAGTTGGGTGAATACTCAATCAAATGCGATAAAGAGAGAAATCAAAATTCCATGGTACAATGAGTATTGGAGAGAAATATACTACGTACTAATGTAAATCTTTAGGTCGTGTGTATACCTATAAATTTTGTACTTTGCTTGGGTGAATACCTATAGTGCTTATATAATACTGGAGTCGAGTATTAGACCGGGCCAATATAATTGAGAGGAGAATTGGAGTCGACGATTAGACTGGGCCAATACTCCCTAATATATATATTCTTTGTGAAATATGTATTGTATAAATAATCTACTTAGGTAAAATGGTGGATGATAATATGATGTGCATACATCTAAAAGATAAATAATTTGGGATAATTGGAGTTGATGATTAGACCACGCCAATTATGCTCATAGGCTATATTGTGTGTGAAATATATACAATATGAATAATCTACTAGGATGGAGTAGTAGATAATTAGATGATGGGTATACATCTAAATAATAATCTAAGTGGAGAAATCTTAATTTGATAAATATAATATTAGATAGTGGACATCTAATGTTTAAGATTAAGTGGTCAGACTTAACCATTAAAAATAAGAAACTAACATTTGTGAAATGTTAGCTAGAAATTTATTAACAAAATGAGAAGTGTTACTGAAACATAGTATTGTATCGATAGTACGGGACCTTAGATGTGTGGATAAGATTAAACGAGTACTACAGTCTAAATAGCTTCGGTAGTTGTATCTCAATAGGCTAAGTATGGAACGTTAGGCGTTAACTACAGATGAGAGGTGAGGAAAATCAAGAGAATGTGTGTGAACATAGCATGTGTAATTAATAAGTTATCTTTACTACAATAAATTACTTGCTAAATATTTTCAAAACATTTTGAGTACTAACTCTTGTTATGTAAAATATTTTTAAAATTTCTTTATGTGTCCAGCCACAGGGACGCCAAGTGTGAATTCATTCCAGGGATTTCAGAGATGCATTTTAGGTGGATGTTGTAGGATATTGATTAGACGCTTCTTTTATCATTTTTGATCTAGTTTAGGTATCAGTTTTAGTATGGACATGTCGTCCCACCATACTTTCTTTAGTTGGGATTTTGATATTTATTGGTTTTTGTCTGATGGTTTATTCGAAAAAACTTGTTTACCTTAGTTGATATTCTCAGACTTTCTATGTTGGTATTCAATTTTTTCATTGTTCCACATGTTGTTGTATGTTTAATGAAAGTTAAAATTTGGCACTAGTCTAATTTTACCTCGGTGGTTAGTAATTAAAATGTTTCGATGGTGATGTTAAGAATGAACCAAATGAGAAACCTATTTTAATTTGATTTAGGACTGATCACCTAGTATTTAATTAGTCGGGGTGTCACAAATCCTAACACTCATTATAAATGAGTCAAAATACTAACACCTCATATAAATGATTCAAAACAAATGGGGTACTTTTGCCTCCTTAAATCTTGACATTCCCAAGTGGAATCCTCCTCGTTGTGGCTCGTCCACTGCATATGATAAAAAAATACCCAAGGTCTACATCTTTTATGATGCACTCAACTCTAACTCAATCTCATCCCAATAAATGTGCCGATATGAAGCCTTAGGGTGAAAAAATTAGCAAAGTAGGAAATCGTGAATCATGTTATGTACCCAATCTTTATGGTCTGTAAGTGATAGGCGATACACAATATTTCCCACTTTCTCAATAATTATTAACACTCGAATGTAATGAGGGTATATTTCCATTTTTTTTCGAACGTCATCACCCCTTTCATAGGGTAAACCCATAGTAAACCTTCTCTCCCACATGAAATTACAATATTTTTTATATTCTTATCGACATAGATATTATGTATGTCCTCATCAAATTTATCAACTCCCTAATACCTTATATCTTTTCGATTATTTTTTAGATGAACAATGCTCCCAATTATCTACCGCCACTTGAGTTTAACAAACATACCAGTGATCAGCACAGTCTCACATAAAGTGCCTCATAAGGGGCCTTGGAAATGGACATCTAATAACTGTTGTTATAGGCAAACTCAATCAATGGTAAATGGGCCTTCCAACATCCGTTGATGTCCATTATGCATCCCGTAACATATCCTCTAATGGCTGATTGACCCTATTAGTCTGTCCACCCTCTTATATATGGTATGATTTCCTAAGGTGCAATTTACTCCCCATGACCCACTATAAAATCTCCCCAAAATGTGCCACAAATGTAGAGCTCTGATCTTAGATGATTGATAATGGAACTCCATGTATTCTAACTATCGTCTCCACATATAAAGGTGAAATTTCTCGATCGAATTATCGATATGAATGACAAAAAAGGTTTGTCACCATCGTGAGGAAAGAAAAAATTACCCTAATTAAATCTTCATGTTAATCCATTGAAGGTACCTCCATGATGAAATATATTGAGATGTTATTCCACATCTAGTCGGGAATGGGTAGAGGTTGAAGCATACCAGACGGCTTATGATGGTCCATCTTAACCATATGACAGGTGACAAATCTGAATAAAAATCATTATATTTATATATACCGGCTGACCAATACTGTTTCTTTATATTTTGGAACTTTTTATCCCCATCATAATGTACTATAAAACATGAACTCTACATCTCCTCCCTAATTTCTCCTCCCAACTCCTCATCTAATGGTACTACCACCATAACATTATAATATAATCCTCCATTGGAACTCACTAAAAGGAAAGGTACACTGGTAGTATGAAGATCCATCACATTTCCCTTACATAACCCATTAGGTTACTCCCCTTAGATCACACATACCGTGATCTTTGGATTCACTGTAAACATGTTCATGAATGCCTTGGTGGACTTTGCAATCATCTTTAATAATCCCCCCTCAGCCACCTGAAGGATTGAGATACTACCATCGGTTCGTCGGCTCAATGCATTTACAACCACATTAGCCTTCCCCGGGTTATACTTGATCATGAACTCATAATCCTCGATGAAATCAAACCACCGTCTCTGCCTTGTATTTAGATCTTTCTGTGTAAATCGATACTATAGACTCTTGTGATAACTGAAGAGCCTACACTTCTGACCCTAAAGGTAGTATATCCATGCATTTAACATAAATACAATTACCACTAATTCTAATTCAGGATCGAGTAATGAACCACGTGTAACGTCACCTTTCAATATGTGTATGAAATTTTCCTATCACACAACATTAGTACCACCTTAATACCTATAGATAAGAATCAGAGTATATAACAAAACTCAACTCCACACCTACATAAGGTAAGCACTGACGTAGAGGTGAACTTCTCCTCAAGAGAATGTCAAACACGTCTTATTCAACCCAATCATCAACCGAGATATCTTCGATAATCTCTTGATGAATTTCCTATGATAACTAGTTGAACCCAAAAAGCTATGAACCTCGGTAGGTGTCGTTGATTTTCCCCAATCCAATATGGTTGACATCTTACTCGGGGTCATAAAAAGTCATTTCTTTAAATAACATGAACCCAAAATTTCACTTCTCGCTTCCAAAACTCACATTTGGAAAACCTTTCAAAAATCTTATGCTCTCGTAATGTTTGTAATGAAATCCACTAATGTCAATCCTCCTCCTACTTTGTCAATTAATTTATTACAATGTCATCAATAAAGACGATGATGAACTGGTCCAACTATGGTAAGAACATCCATGTCATTAAGTCCATGAATACAGAAGGGACATTAGTGAACCCAAATGGAATCATTCAAAATTGGTAAGACCTATAACAAGTTAAGAAGGTCAACTTGGCAACATCTTCCTCTCCCATCCTCAGTTGGTGGTAATCGAATTGCAAATCCATCCTCAAAAAGAAATAAGCTCCATATAACTGATTAAAAATATCATCAATACTAGTTAGGGGATTTTGATTATTCACTATCACCTTATTTAACTCCCTGTAGTCGATACACAGTCTCAAATAACCATCTTTCTTTCTCACAACAATGACGGCCCTAAGGTTAAGTGCTTCGAAATAAACCCTTCTCTAATAGTTGCTTAATATGATATTGGAACTCCTTCTTTTCTAAAATAGATATATGATATGGTGCTCTCCCATTTGTCTTAGTTCTCGATGCCAACTCTATGAAAAAATTAATCTCCTTACTCAAGGGTAAACATAGAATCTCATCATATACATCGGTGAACTCTTAAACTATGACGGTCATATCTAGGTTCACATTGGTCGCTTCCAGAGTATCATCATCAATAAAATACAAGTGGGTAGTATCCCCACCCACATATCTAGTCATAGACATAGAATACACCTCTTGTTCTAGAATAGCAAATATAACCTCTCTACCCACACAGTCCATTTGAGCTAATTATGTACATAACCAACCCGTCCAAAAAATAACATCGTAAGTGTGGGTACCTAAAACTAACAAATTAGCTACAAATTATAGCCTATCAATATCACATCTTACACCATTAGAAGTCTGAGTAATAATGGTGGATACATCTAATGGAGTAGATATGGATAATCTCCTAATGCAAGGATTCAGAATCATCCCGTATAAAACCCATGAAGTGTCATGCAATAAAAGAGTGTGTATCACCTATATTAAATAAAACCTTAGATAGAGGTCCATGAACATAGATCATATCAATGTCTCCCTGAATAGGTTCCTAATCGTACCTCAATCCCAAATGATAGACCCTACTATACTAGAACTGAGGCTGAGATGCTATCGATGGTTTAGAAAGTGCCACTAGTGCCTACTGTCTCAGAGGTGGGAGAACTGGAACTTGTTGTTGCCTAGGTTGCTACTATTAGTAATTGAGCCTAAATCCCTACAACTAATGGCCCTGTTGGCCCTATCTCTACTGAACTTGTTATCCCTAACCAAACTAGCAATGTTAGTCTTAACCTGATATGAGATCACTATTGGATCATCCCTTAGTCTTGGGCCCACTCCCTCACCCTTTTTTTTGAAAACATCCTCTTACATTTAATATCCTCTTTACAATGCGTAGGTGCAATATCCGTTATTTCCATGTATGTACTGTATGCCTAGTTCCCAATTAAAATAAATCATATAGGGTAAATGACAGTCTTCAGTAAATAATTGGTTATCTTTTTTCCATATTCACTACCTTCAGAGAAACCAATGTCCAAAATTTTAAACTCTTTCTCATAATCTGGGATAATGAGAGCCCCAATATTGGAGTAGAAGAAAGTATATCTTCCTCGATAAATGGATTGATTTGGGGAAGTACTTGTCGTTGAACATGTTCATAATCTTTAATTATTCTTTACCAAACATATTACTAACTATGTTTTAAATGTCTTATGCCTAATAGCTCAGAACTATTGACCAAACCAAACACCATGCATGGGACGTGTCATAAATTAAAGCCAAACAGGGAACCCGCTGATACAATTCCATCTACTTAGGTCATTCATTATTATCATTGGCACTAAACTCCCTAAAGATCGTAATTAGGATGATAATACAAAAAAAATTATCGAAGGACGCTATACAAAAAAATAGAATAGACCTATGAAGCCTACATTGCCTAGGACCATCCTCTGATACCAACTGTGATACCCCGTACATTTTTAATAACTAGTTTGATAATTTAAATTTATTAAATTTACACAAGTTGTTAAAATAATTATATATCATCGTTGGCATGTAACACGAATCAAGGAATGACAGTAGTCAAAGTAATGATCAATATGAAAAAACCTCAAATGATCAGATAAAATGACCGAATCAATCACCACCACTATGACGTAAAATAGCAATTTTCTGCCAAGTTTTAGTACATACATAATATACCAAAGCCAAAACTAAGTACAAACTTTGGGAATATACTAAACCTCGCATCTCTCAACATAAATGAAATAAAACTAAAAGTAAGATCAACAACTACATCTTTAAAATTCGGTGGTGACTACAAATGGAAGACTGTGTACTCATATGAAAAACTAGGAGTACTTCACTGGAGCACCTACAATAATACGATGGTTCAAACCCACTGCATGAAGGTAATAGATGCACACTTCAGTTGTAAAACTATCAATACTGAGTATAAAAATAATTCTATAATTACTAAATTACCCATTATACCCACCTATACTAGTGAAATTTCTTTTGGATAACATTTGAATAATACTATTTTAAATCCCACTAGTTCTCGTATGAAAAGAGACAACTAGTAAATGTAATCTAATCATCGAAACGTCACCTATATATACAAATAGATAAACCAGGACTAGCCCTCGTTTGTTAATAAGTCACTAATACACAAAAGAACATGTGATTAGTCCTTACACACCGGTCATAAGAATGTATGTCTAGTGTTTTTAGACAGTAGATGCATAATAAATCTAACTAGAGCCATGTAATAAAATAACACATTCATTTATTACCCATGATGCTTATCTTAATTAATTCAATAATAGTATTTAATCATTTAATAATTTATACCCACCCCCTATGTGTAAGGTCAAACAATGTACATGGAGCCTAAGCACAATAATTATGGTTGAACATTTAGAATTATATATTTCACGGATGTTAATTCTTTATCATAATTTAGTGGCTCATATCTACATTCAAATCCTAGCAACCAATTCCTCCCCCTTCCCCCTCCCACAACACACGCATCGATTACCCTTACATAATATCAAGGGACTAAAACTATTAATAATACACAAGGGTGTTCAATTCTTAAATCTATTGTAAATTGTGGAGAGAAGATGAATATAGAATTACCATAAATAATTTAGGTTTGTCCACATTTTTTTATTAAAATTAGAATCCCTATTTAATTTCCATATTTAAATGGTTTTAGTTCAACATATAATTCATACTCAAATTCTGAATTAAAATTAAAAGGAAACACCAGTTTCATCCAATTCCAATCATGAGAAATTTTATACATTAACATTAAAAATAAACAAAGAATATAAAATTATCCAATTCAATTCAATAATACTAATTTATACTAAATAAATTCCATGAATTGAGTTCAGCCCCTTATTAGTAAAAATCACATCTTTCGGAAGTATGGGTAACACTATAAATCTTAATTTTTTCCACACAACTTTTATAATTTATAAAACAACACATAGGTAGAAATTATAATTTACAACATCATAGGATATAGTAGGATTATCATGCACTGATTGAGAATAATTTTCCAAAAATAATAGAGAATAAGTTGTAGGAAATATCCTCCAAGAATTACACCTCAAATGGTAAAATAATTCCCCAAAAGTGTTTGAAAAAATATCCTTTAAAACACATTTAAATGACCCTCTAAAGTCTTCTAACAGTTCCCATAGTTGTGCCAAAACTAAATCTAGAATTTTATGTTTTTTGGCTAGAATAAAAGGGTACGAGTTTTAGATAAATCTAGAATTCTATTTAAATCTTCAAACTTTTTGATAAACTTTACTTTCAACTTAAATAATTATAAAATTCTAGTTTCCACTTCAAATAATTATTTAAAATTCTCTAATTTTCAAATTTATTTTTTATTTTAATTAATTAAATTTCTTTAAAATTACACAGTATTACAACTTGCTTGACCTAAGTTCTTCATATTGAGCTATTTGAACAACCAAACTACAGTGTAATACAACACACTCACATTTTTACCAGATAAATATTATCATCAATGTATTTCACTAGTAACACCGTCATATTTTTGTCATACTTATTATATATACAAATATCATTTGGGATTTCATCAAATCAAAGGTTTGATTGCTTGATAAAATTTAATGTTCTTAGACAGTGATGTTAGTTTATTTACTTCATGTAATACCCCGTATTTTTGTGATATTTAAATTATGGGATTAATTGAATTAAATGTGTATTAATTGGAAATTAATCCGGATTAAAATACTAGCGAGATGCGAGTTGGTATTTGATTATAATGTGCATATATGATTATATATGAATTTTGAATTATGAAATTTGTCGTGAGATTGAAATACGGCAATTTGGAAATTTTGTTGAGACGCGTGTGACAGTCGCGTCCGGAATATATTTATCTTAATTAAAAAGTGAATTTTATTTCTATAAACCGTATGGTCGTTTTGAGTGCACCAACGCGTCCGAAAGGGTCAAAATAGTCAGAAAACACTAGCCGGGGGTTTGGTTTGGGTCCCGGGGTATTTTTAGGCCATACCGGCAACGTATAAGGGCAGTTTGGTAATTTTAGAATTATGGGATTTTTTATTAACGAATTTTAGGAATTTTAAATGGAAAATTAAAACACCCACTAACCCATTACCAGCCATTATCTGATTAGAGGGCAACGGGGGTTATTAGAATTAACCCAAAAGTCCCTAAGACAAACCCTAGCCTCCATAGCCACCATTAGAGAAGAGCTTGTAGAGGGAGAGATAGAAGGATTCTGCAGAGAGAGAGAGAATACTCCATCAAATCATCATCAAAATCAGAGATTCCAATAAGGCAAGTGATTTAATTCCAATTAATTTCAGAGAATGCTTCTTCCATGTGTAGGAATTGATAAAAATCTAATTGTTCTTAGGAGTTAATGAAAAACCCATTAAATTGGAAATAGAATCTTACATATTAATGAGGAATTGCATGTAGAATTATATGTAGGCGATTATTCTGATGTTAATAATATTTTGGATGAAACAAAAATGGATTTTAGTAGGTTCAATGATGATTTATAAATGTTAGGGTTCGTGTTCATATAATTTGGGGATAAATGAAGAGATTTGAAGATTTGATGATGTTTAAGATGAGTTAGCCCTATATAAACGTTTGATTATGACCTATGAGTGTTTAGTACAAATTATGAACCTTAAAATGATGTTGGTTCAATTTTTATGTGGGATTAGGAGTGAAGAAGATTGGGAAAAACGAAATAACGATTTCTGGGCTCGAAACTGACCACTCGTTAGAAGACCTGCCCAGGTCGTTCGAATGAGCTCCTTCGAACGAGCTTCTAACGAGTTGACTTTTGACTTCTAACGAGGGTGAAGTTCATTCGATAATTTCGTTCGAACGAGACCTCGTTAGATAGCCCAGTTCGTTCGAACGAACTCTCGTTCGAACAACCTCGTTCGAACGAGACTTCGAACGAGTTGACAGTTTAGGCTTTTTAGCCTGTTTTGATCCCGAGTGTCCCGTAACCTTGTGTATACATAGAGATAACCTTCCCTTAATGATTAATTGTGATATTTGGGATGTTTGGGATATGATGAGGATTCAAAACTAGTAGTGTAGTTTGAACCTAAGATAAAATATGAAGTGGGACGTGAGTGTCCATTACGATGTGAGAACTATTGACGGTCTAATTTATTATATAAACCGGGAACATATAAATTGTGTAGTATTATATGTCGGTACGAGAATGAGAAGTGTACCACTAATATATTATGGTGACTACTAAGATGTGTGAATACTTAGTATATGTATTGATTTTATGTGTATGACATACCTACCATACTTGCTATCACGGGAGGTTTGCGTTCGCTTAGGGCCCTCTAATCCTTGTGTTGCCCGGATTTAGACTGGTTACCTCGATGAACATAGGTCAGAGAAGGACTTATTGGGATGTTAATAAGTCTGCTGATCGTGGGAGCGCAGGTATGTGCGTGACCCATGTGATGTGACTGTGTTCGCCTCCATTATTTGTGATGTTGTTATCTGAGAACGATTCCTGAGAGATTCAGAATACGTGATCCTTATGTACGTGATGTACCGGGAAGGATAGCAGAGTATGTGTGCACCGCAGCTTAGTCTCGGGGTGCTTGTATCGTATATTTATGATGTGAATAATATACACTTAATTAATGGGAACTTTCATGTTGATATTGTGCATAATATTATGGTAATGTTTTGAGAAAACATAACGGGTTAACCGATAGTGAATGGTATTACTAATTGAGAATTTGAGTTTAAATAAAGCCCTATATTTATTTGATAACGCTAGAATGTAATATGGGAATCGAGTAGTAAGGGGTAGAACTTATTACGGTTTGGTTAGATATGTATGTTATTTAGATGGGTACGGTACGTTAGGAGTGCACATGTATTCGAGAGGTGAGAAGTTCATGTGAGTGCACGTCCTAACATGTATTTTGCATTTAATGTTTTAATGTTATTAAAACACTTGCTGTTTTAAAAATGATTTCCACTTTCGGGCTCTGACCCATTTGCTTTCAAATCTATTTTTGTAAAAACCATTTTAGGTGCCCAGCCACAAGGACACCATGCTTAGGATTCTCATTCAGGTGATGAGCTGTAGCTGTTTGTGGAAGTTACAGGACTTTTCTTGTAGACGCTTCATCTATCTTGACTTGATAGTTATCAGTTATCAGTTGTAGGGCATGTCGCCCATTTCTTTTAGAGACATTTCCTTTATTTCAGTTAATCAGATTTCGGACATGTAATTATTTAGGATTCAGACTTATGTTATTATTTCATTTGTGGGATTGTTGTGAGAAGTTTTCCTCCGGACTTATATTTATTTGTTGGTCATTTCATTACTTCATTATGTTGAATGGGTTATGTTGTTATTCCATTATTCTCTTATTGCATGTTAATTAGACTTAAATTAAAATTTGGCAACTTACTTTTTAAATACTAGGTGGTTAGTAATTATAAAAATGTTTTCGACAGTGATGCTATTAACTGAACCAACTTGGCATTTTGTATTGATTTAATAAAGGAGTAGCTACCCGGTATTTAATTAGTCGGGGTGTCACAGGTGGTATCAGAGCATCAGGTTCTAGTGTCCTTTAGGATCTGTACGGCTTATTAAGTTTTCCGCTGAGCTTTCTTTGATGTAGAGGCCTATATTTTAGGACTGTTGAATTCTTTTGTATATGCTACGTTCTTCAGCTATTTTAAGTTTATAACTGCGAACTTATAAACTTCATTCTTATTTCAGATGCCTCCACGACGTGCACAACGGGTTCCCAGGGATACAACACCAGAACCACAGCCCGCACCAGCTCAGGTCAAGATGAATGCCGTCGAGGTTGCAGCCATTGTGGCCCAGGCGGTAAATGCCGCACTAGCAGTAGTTCAGCAGGCACCACCTCAGGCGCCGATAGCCGCGCAAGTTCAGGCTCATGCATTCCCGTCTGCTTGGGAACGTGTACGTGATGCTTTTCAGAAATCACACCCTCCGGAGTTCGCAGGTAGCTCCGATGTGGTAGTTTCGAGTCAGTGGAGGAAGGACATCCAGCGACACTTGAGGATGTATGAGTGCACAGATGTCCAGAAGCAGATACTAGCTACCTTTAAGCTAGTAGGGTCTGCACTGCAGTGGTGGGAGTCTATTACCACCGTGGAGGAGAGAGATACTCTTACTATCCAGGAGTTTTGGGTGCGGTTTGACCGCAAGTACTTTCCGTCAGCTGTTCACACGGAGATGAGGAGGAAGTTGATGAGCCTCAAGCAGGAGGGTAAGACTGTGGCCGAGCATGAGGCCGAATTTACTGATCTTCTAAACATTATTCCGGATGAGATACCGACTGAGGAGAAGAAGATACAGAAATTTACAGACGGGTTGACATGGAGGATTCGTCAGCACTTGTTAGGGAACCTCTCGTTAGCCACTTATTCTGATGTGGTTAATGCTGCATTGCTCCATTTCCAGGATCATCGCTTTCACATGACTGAAGGCAAGAGGTCAGGAGAGTCCAACCATCAGGGCAGGACTGGGGGAAATGGTGCCAGTGGGGCACATTCTGTTCAGGGGCAGAGACAGGGTGATCAGGTTTCCCATCAGGGGGATCACAAGAGGTTCAGGTCAGGAAATTTCAGGCACGGACAGGGAGGTTTCCGGCAGGGCCATCAGGGTCCGAATGGCCATCAGAACCAGCAGGGTCAGAATGGTCAGCATCAATTTCCGCAGGGCCAACAGGGCCAGTGGAGGAACGGTAACGGCCACCAGGGCCGGGGGCAGCAGGGACAGAGAGGGGGGAACTTCCCGGGGAAGTGTTTTGTTTGTGGCAAGACTGGCCATAAATGCCAGGACTGTCCTGATAGGGGCAGGGCCTCGCAACAGCAGCAGGGTGCTCGACATGAGCCACAGAGGCCACTTTTTCCACCAGCCCTTCTAGCTCCAGCCCAGGTGCTAGCTCTTCCAGCCATTCCAGCAGTTCCTGTGCAACAGGGACAGTTACAGTATGGACGTGTCTATAACGTCCACCAGGCAGCAGCTCCACAGACACCACCCACGATTGAGGGTATGTTTCCTATCCATGGTAATATGGTTCGGGTTTTGTTTGATACGGGGGCAACACATTATTTTATAGCTACACATTTTGCGAAAGCCTAAGGGTTGTTAGCTACGGCAGAGAGCACAGTGACGTGTGTAGACTCACCATTGGGGAGTGGGTCACTTATTTTCTTTATATGCCGGGGAGTGGGGGTAGAGATTGGTAGTCTGGTATTACCTGCAGATATGTTGGTATTAGATATGCATGTTCACGATGTGATTATCGGTATGGATTGGCTCGTAGATTATAGAGACATTATTGATTGCTTCGGTGGGAGCAGTGTTTTTTCCATTCCGGGGCAAGAGATGTTTGTAGTGGCGATGCCTCGCCCAGAGGGAGGCTCGACCGCTCATTTGTATTACATAGAGGAGGATACCTCTAAGGAGGTTGTGATTCCTTTAGATTCGATCCCAGTTGTCAAGGAGAATTCTGATGTGTTTCAGGAGATACCAGGCCTACCCCCCAGTCGAGAGATAGACTTTGTTATAGACTTATTTCCAGATACGAGACCTATAGCACACGCACCGTACCGTATGGCTCTAACTGAGATGAGGGAGTTACGGGATAAGATTGAGCAGTTGTTGGGTCAGGGGTTTGTTCGAAGGAGTACTTCACCGTGGGGTGCCCCTGTGTTGTTCGTGAGGAAGTGAGATGGTTCACTGAGATTGTGTGTGGACTACCGAGAGTTGAACAAGGTCACGATACGGAATAAGTATCCGTTGCCTCGAATCGATGACTTATTTGACCAGTTGAGAGGAGATTCTTTCTTCTCGAAGATTGATTTGTGATCGGGATACCATCAGTTGCGTATCAGGGAAGATGACGTCTAGAAGACTGCGTTCTTATCGAGATATGGTTCTTACGAGTTTCGGGTTATGCCTTTTGGTTTGACCAATGCTCCAGCCGTGTTTATGGAATTAATGAATAGGGTGTTCAGGGATTTCCTAGATCAGTTTGTCATTGTCTTCATTGATGATATTCTGGTTTACTCCCAGACAGAGGAGGAGCACGCCGAGCATTTGAGGCAAGTTTTGCAGACGCTACGTCAGAACGAGCTGTATGCAAAGTATGAGAAGTGCGGGTTTTGGCTGAAGGAGGTCCAGTTTTTGGGACATATTATTTCCGACCGGGGGATATCTGTTGATCCGGGAAAGGTATCCGCGGTGAGGGAGTGGGGAGAGCCCACGACACCAACAGAAATTCGTAGTTTCTTGGGACTAGCAGGATACTACAGGAGGTTTATTCGGGTATTTTCGAAGATAGCGGGTCCTTTGACACATCTGACTCGTAAGGGTTTGCCATTCATCTGGAGTGATGCCTGTCAGTTAGCATTCGATGAGTTGAAGGATAAGTTGACCTCAGCACCTGTGTTAGCATTGCCGAGACCGGGAGTTGAGTATTTAGTCTACACCGATGCGTCCTTGCAAGGACTAGGAGGTGTATTACAGCAGGAGAGTCAGACCATAGATTATGCTTCCCGTAAGCTAAAGCCTCATGAGAAAAATTACCCCACTCATGACTTGGAGTTGGCGGTAGTTGTATTTGCCCTTCGGATATGGAGACATTACCTGTTGGGGGAGAAGTTTCGATTGTTCACGGACCACAAGTCCCTACAGTACCTATTCACGCCGAAGGAGTTGAAAATGCGGCAGCGAAGGTGGCTTGAGTTTGTGAAGGACTTCCAGTTTGATATCCAGTATCACCCGGGGAAGGCTAACATGGTAGCAGACGCGTTGAGCCGTAGGCCAGCAGATGAAGTGGCAGAGGTGTGGAAGGCCAAGTGGAAGGAATTGGGACACCAGTATGCAGTAACCCGATCGTTCATGTCTGTGATGACCGTTACACCTCAGATTGTCACGAAGGTAGTAAGGGCACAGGTAAATGACTCGTTCTGTCAAGGGCAGATAGTTCGATTATTAGCAGAGGGAGCCGAGTCCTATACCATTAGCTCAGACGGGGGATTACGCTTCAATGGAGGATTGGTAGTTCCGGAAGGGGAGGAATTGCGACACGAGGTGATGGCAGAGTCACACGTCTCATGGTTCGCGGTACATCCCGGTGGGGACAAAATGTACCAAGACATGAGATGACAGTATTGGTGGAGTGGGATGAAGAGAGATATTGCCGAGTTTTTTTCTAAATGCGCCACTTGTCAGCTAGTAAAAGTGGATCATCAGAGATCGGCAGGACTGCTACAGCCATTGGAGGTCCCGATGTGGATGTTGGAGAGCATATCCATGGACTTTATCACGGGGTTGCCTACGTCACAGAGAGGTCACGACTCCATTTGGGTAATTGTGGACAGGTTGACCAAAGTTTCTCATTTTCTACCCGTAAGGACAGACTACACTACGGGACAGTATGCCCAACTCTTTATTTCTGAGATGGTGAGACTTCACGGTGTGCCCCTAGATATCGTGTCTGACCGAGATAAGATATTTGTTTCGCGGTTTTGGGAAAGCTTTCAGGAAACCATGGGAACAGAATTGCGATTGAGTACGGCATATCACCCGCAAACGGATGGGAAAACTGATCGTACAAACCAGATGTTGGAGGACATGCTACGTATGAGTATCATTGATTTTGGGGGTGGATGGGAGCAGTATCTTCCACTGGTGGAGTTTGCTTACAACAACTCCTACCAGTTCACTATTGGCATGGCTCCATTTGAGGCGTTGTACGGTAGACCTTGTCGTTCCCCAGCATGTTGGTTGGAGGTGGGGGACAACAAATTACTTGGGCCGGAAGTGATTCAGGATACTTCGGGAAGGATAGAATTGATTCGGAGTCGCATTCGGGTAGCTCAGGATCGGCAGAAGAGCTATGCTGATGCGAAGAGATTCTTCAGGGAATTCCAAATGGGGGACCAGGTTTTTCTCAGAGTATCTCCTATGAAGGGGATTATGCATTTCGGGAAGAAAGGTAAGTTGGCACTGAGGTATGTGGGACCATTTCCTATTATTGAGCGGATTGGACCGGTAGCGTATAGGATTGGATTACCGGAGCATTTATATCGGATTCACGATGTATTTCATATTTTCTCGCTAAGGAAATATCTTAGAGATGATTTGTCTCATTCTCACATTGCTTTGGAGGACATCGATCTCCAGCCGGATAGCTCCTACGAGGAGGGGCTGATTGCTATTTTGGACAGAAGTGAGCGGAAACTGCGGTCAAAGATAGTTCCGTTAGTACGTGTTCAGTGGCGACATCATAATGTCGAGGAGTCCACATGGGAGCGCGAGGATGAGATGCGCGAACGTTACCCAAAGTTGTTCTTACCAGGTACTTTCTAGTTCCGAATTTCGGGACGAAATTCAGTTATTAAGGGGGAAGTATGTAATACCCCGTATTTTTGTGATATTTAAATTATGGGATTAATTGAATTAAATGTGTATTAATTGGAAATTAATCCGGATTAAAATACTAGCGAGATGCGAGTTGGTATTTGATTATAATGTGAATATATGATTACATATGAATTTTGAATTATGAAATTTGTCGTGAGATTGAAATACGACAATTTGGAAATTTCGTTGAGACGCGTGTGACAGTCGCGTTCGGAATATATTTATCTTAATTAAAAAGTGAATTTTATTTCTATAAATCATATGGTCGTTTTGAGTGCGCCAACGCGTCCGAAAGAGTCAAAATAGTCAGAAAACACTAGCCGGGGGTTTGGTTTGGGTCCCGGGGTATTTTTAGGCCATACCGGCAACGTATAAGGGCAGTTTGGAAATTTTAGAATTATGGGATTTTTGATTAACGAATTTTAGGAATTTTAAATGTAAAACTAAAACACCCACTAACCCATTACCAGCCATTATCTGATTAGAGGGCTACGGGGGTTATTAGAATTAACCCAAAAGTCCCTAAAACAAACCCTAGCCTCCACAGCCACCATTAGAGAAGAGCTTGTAGAGGGAGAGATAGAAGGATTCTGCAGAGAGAGAGAGAATACTCCAGCAAATCGTCATCAAAATCAGAGATTCCAATAAGGCAAGTGGTTTAATTCCAATTAATTTCAGAGAATGCTTCTTCCATGTGTAGGAATTGATAAAAATCTAATTGTTCTTGGGAGTTAATGAAAAACCCATTAAATTGGATATAATCTTACATATTAATGAGGAATTGCATGTAGAATTATATGTAGGAGATTATTCTGATGTTAATAATATTTTGGATGAAACAAAAACGGATTTTAGTAGGTTCAATGATGAATTATAAATGTTAGGGTTCATGTTCATATAATTTCGGGATAAATGAAGAGATTTGAAGATTTGATGACGTTTAAGATGAGTTAGCCCTATATAAACGTTTGATTATGACCTATGAGTGTTTAGTACGAATTATGAACCTTAAAATGATGTTGGGTCAATTTTTATGTGGGATTAGGAGTGAAGAAGATTGGGAAAAACTGAAATAAGGATTTCTGGGCTCGAAACTGGCCACTCGTTAGAAGACCTACCCAGGTCGTTCGAACGAGCTCGTTCGAACGAGCTTCTAACGAGTTGACTTTTGACTTCTAACGAGGGTGAAGTTCGTTCGATAATCTCGTTCGAACGAGACCTCGTTAGATAGCCCAGTTCGTTCGAACGAACTCTCGTTCGAACAGCCTCGTTCGAACGAGACTTCGAACGAGTTGACAGTTTTGGCTTTTTAGCCTGTTTTGATCCCGAGTGTCTCGTAACCTTGTGTATACATAGAGATAACCTTCCCTTAATGATTAATTGTGATATTTGGGATGCTTGGGATATGATGAGGAGTCAAACATAGTAGTGTAGTTTGAACCTAAGGGAAAATATGAAGTGGGATGTGAGTGTCTATTACGATGTAAGAACTATTGACGGTCTAATTTATTATATTAATCGGGAACATATAAATTGTGTAGTATTATATGTCGGTACGAGAATGAGAAGTGTACCACCAATATATTATGGTGACTACTAAGATGTGTGAATACTTAGTATATGTATTGATTTTATGTGTATGACATACCTACCATACTTGCTATCACGTGAGGTTTGCGTTCGCTTAGGGCCCTCTAATCCTTGTGTTGCTCGGATTTAGACTGGTTACCTCGATGAAAATAGGTCAGAGAAGGACTTATTGGGATGTTAATAAGTCTGTTGATCGTGGGAGCGCAGGTATGTGCGTGACCCATGTGATGTGACTGTGTTCGCCTCCATTATTTGTGATGTTGTTATCTGAGAAAGATTCCTGAGAGATTCGGAATACGTGATCCTTATGTACGTGATGTACCGGGATGGATAGCAGAGTATGTGTGCACCGCAGCTTAGTCTCGGGGTGCTTGTATCGTATATTTATGATGTGAATAATATACACTTAATTAATGGGAACTTTCATGTTGATATTGTGCATATAATTATGGTAATGTTTTGAGAAAACATAACGGGTTAACCGATAGTGAATGGTATTACTAATTGAGAATCTGAGTTTAAATAAAGCCCTATATTTATTTGATAACGCTAGAATGTAATATGGGAATCGAGTAGTAAGGGGTAGAACTTATTACGGTTTTGTTAGATATGTATGTTATTTAGATGGGTACGGTACGTTAGGAGTGCACATGTATTCGAGAGGTGAGAAGTTCATGTGAGTGCACGTCCTAACATGTATTTTGCATTTAATGTTTTAATGTTATTAAAACACTTGCTATTTTAAAAATGATTTCCACTTTCGGGCTCTGACCCATTTGCTTTCAAATCTATTTTTGTAAAAACCATTTTAGGTGCCCAGCCACAAGGACACCATGCTTAGGATTATCATTCAGGTGATGAGCTGTAGCTGTTTGTGGAAGTTACAGGACTTTTCTTGTAGACGCTTCATCTATCTTGACTTGATAGTTATCAGTTATCAGTTGTAGGGCATGTCGCCCATTTCTTTTAGAGACATTTCCTTTATTTCAGTTAATCAGATTTCGGACATGTAATTATTTAGGATTCAGACTTATGTTATTATTTCATTTGTGGGATTGTTGTGAGGAGTTTTCCTCCGGACTTATATTTATTTGTTGGTCATTTCATTACTTCATTATGGTGAATGGGTTATGTTGTTATTCCATTATTCTCTTATTGCATGTTAATTAGACTTAAATTAAAATTTGGCAACTTACTTTTTAAATACTAGGTGGTTAGTAATTATAAAAATGTTTTCGACAGTGATGCTATTAACTGAACCAACTTGGCATTTTGTATTGATTTAATAAAGGAGTAGCTACCCGGTATTTAATTAGTCGGGGTGTCACACTTCAATGGAGTTCTAAAACTTACACAATTTTCTTTCTTGACTTCTTGTTATGAATCCATCGCGTTTCACCTCATAGATGCAATAGTCAAGACCATGGTTTAAGAATGAAGTCTTGACATTAAAGGAATTCCAGTAGACTTTAGCATGGATACTGGATGATAGTTTAGTCATAGTCATTCCATTTCTTTTTTAGTAACCCCTTTTTTGCAAAAAGCCTTGCCTTCAAGGGTTCTACCTTTTCATTTCTCCATTTATTAACTCGGAGCTTTTTTTTGGCTTTATTCTATTCAGACTAAATTTGATAACCCGGAGTCCGAAATAAGGGGTGGCCAACCCGATACTCCAACATTTGCGGAAATCATGGATGGGAATCATTCTCAGCATCATAAATATAACACGAGTATACGGGAAAACCACCCATTAATTCAGAAAACGGGTTATCAAATATATTGAATTTGATTTAAAAAGTTAAGTTAAGAAAATAATTTAAACATCCAATTCTAAAAGATAGTGGAATTCCAAGATAACATATATAATACTTCCATAATGAATATACAAGGAGAAGACCGAATATGATATCGGTCCACAACAACATAAAATGAATCACAATAGTTTAACATGATACATATTACATCCATTAAAAAATTACCAAGTTTGGGCCACACGCCCGAATAAAAGACCCGATCATAACTAGAATACAAAAAAAAGTGAGGGCGTCTAACAAAACATCCTATAATATCCACAAAATCTTACAGCTTCTCGATAACATAAGAGTAGGAATATCAACACGAGCATCCTTGCGGAGGAGCACCTGAGCGGATACAATAACATACACAACATAGGAAAAATGAACCGGTCAGGGCCCAATTTTTATATGATTCCTAGATGAATGACAAGCATGATAGATATGAACAGTTAATCAGGAATGATGAAGATGAACATCTAACAACCTAATCATGATGCATACATGAAACATTTTAAAATGATATGTCTTTTATTAAACTATGAAAGAGAATTTAATTTATGCATTATATATTTAAAAGCTTCTATCTTCAATTATCACTAAAAATCAATTTCCATTCCTTAACAGGAATACAATATCATCATTATTCTCATTTCTTTTCAATTCTTATTCCTTAGTAGGAATATAATTACCATCATACATTTGGTGGCAATAAACATATCTCAAGTCCCACTTGAATTTAGAAAGGTTATATTTTGCATTTAGAGAGGTGTGTTTAAGTAAATTAGCATTTACCATAAAAATCATATTTTGCATTTCCATTAATATATGTGTGTTTCATTTTATGCGAAACCATAATCATTGAGTATCTAATTAATATTCATCATAGTGTATGCCCCGAATAATTCTCCAAGAGATCACAACCATTCCCAAGTCTTAAGGTCTTATATACCTCAAATAAGGCCCTAAAGTCTCGAAGCATGGGTCTACAACCCCTATCCTTCTATTTAGATGTAACAAGAGAAGTGATGCCTAAACGACACTTTAAACACCCCTGGACTGAACCCCGAGTGAACCCATTCAACTCTAGGGTGACAACCAAACTCAACTAGGACTTTAAAACCCTAGGTTTACTTCATTCAAGAAGGTTCCTAAGTCCCTATTAAAAGAAAAGATTTCAAAGCAAAAATAAAATTTAAGGTAGAAAAACAGGGGACCGGTCATCCAGTCCCAAGACCGCGGTCGATCGCGTCTCAAATTGTTTCCTAAGTAGAAAAAAAAGAAGACTCAATCCGGAAGGGTCGGTCTACCGGTGCGGGGACCGCGGTCGACCGCGCCTCCAAATTTATGACTTTTAAGGAAAGCATTGTGCCCTCCCCCGAAGGCCCGGTCGACCGATCGGAGAACCGCGGTCGATCGGTCATCGCAAACCTAGACCAAATCTTCCTATATTCAAAATAACCCAAGGCCAAAATCCCAACCAAACCAATCTCATTTATTGCTACCAAGGGATCATAAATACTCCCAACAACATTAATCTACACCAATCAACGTTCAAATCTCTTCCAAAGATTTACCAAATCCATAAATTCAACAAAAACCACAACTACATTAAACCAAAACTATTACATAACTATCAACACTAATTATCCACCTTAAACCATATAATAGCAAGTAGAAAACTTGCCTTGAGGCTTCAATGTCAGATTTTGATGAAGAAGAATGCAAGATCAAACCACAAATCTTCAATCCCTCTCTTTCTCCACAAGTTCTCTTCCTCTCTCACTCTCACTCTAGGGCTAGAAATGGACTTAAAACAAATGAAAGTCTTAACAATATTAAAACGTGGCATTAAGCTAAAAGTCTCCAATTTTAAGTGGTCAATACCGCAATAAAATAATTTATAATACGCAATATACCAAAACTAGTCAAAAGTGCCCAAAACATCAGGATACAATATGGAACACATTTTGACTGCCTCAAACCTCCCGGAACTAACTACACCCTCTAAATTCTCATTTGAAAATTTTAAAACACATTTATGTTCCGGTCTCGTTTTAAACCAAAATGTCATTTTAATTCTTATGACACAATAAAACACCACGTGGCAATATTCACCCACACATAAGGTAAATATGTGACATTTTAGTAAATATTAACTTATCGCATTAAATTAATACTTACTCCACATAGTAAATAAATATAAAATAGGCTCCCCAAAGGGAGGGTTGTTACACTAAACTGTTTAAGTCGTATGTTAGGATTTGAGTTTGGTTATCTTTCAATCCTGTGATATTTGTTTAGAGATGTAGCATCCCAATAAAGCCACTTCATTAAGGTGTCGTATCTCATGTCAAGTTTTCGTATTCAACATCAATGTGATCTGAAGAGATATGAATGCGTATTTAAGCTTGATTCAAGTTTGAGATTTTGGTGTTTTTGTTTTCAAAATTATTTAAGGAATTTTTTATAAAAATGATTTTAATACAAAATATTACTTTTCGTTAAAGTCACTGAATCAAGATTCATAATCTTTTTCAAATTATTTTCGAAAAGTTATTAGAATGACATTGAGGTTTGGTTAAAAAAAAATTAACAATCTCGTTCGAACGACTATCAAATGGTTTTTAAACGAACAAGGTTCTATGAAGTAGAGAATTCTTGTTCAAAGATCATTCAAATCTTCATGAGGTGTACACTTTGTATGTAAAAAATTACTTTAGGTATTTTCATCTTATAGGGAACAAAAGCCACAACTCCGCACACTATATATGAAAGTGTAGCTGCAAGTACGGATCGAATCCGTAGGGAAAGATATTTAGGATTAGATTGATTTATCACTTAAAAAAATAGTGGAAATGTAGAAGATGATAAGCGGGGAATGGAATTAACAGTAGACATTAAATGAACTAAAATACTTATAAAAATAAGATTAGGATCATTTCCCCACCATGGGTTAACAACACATATGGAACAAAATGCGCTTAATAAAGATTATTTAATTGATTATAAACACCAAACATGAAGAAATTTAATTCAATAATAAAATAATAAACTTTCACTCGAATATGGTAAATAATGGATTAAATTCGCAATATTGCTATAAATACAATCGTTGCATGACAAATGAAGTTAAACTCCTAATATTTTAACTTTAATACATAAGGTTTAAATTAAAAGTGTTTCAGACCAAAATCTAGATTTTATAGCTCATTACCCATCAGTGGTTGAAATAAGATCCCAACCTTTAAACTAAAGACTAAACATAATTGAAACAATTAATACAACTAATTAAAAAATTAAAACAACTAATTAAATAACACAAACTAATTATCAAAGAATTAAAACAAGTTAACAATGCTTGAAACAAAGAAATTAAGTTATATATAGGGCGGAAATGATGAATACTAACCTTGTACATAAACAACCCTTTGGAAAGAAAATAGAGAAAAGATCCAAACACAAACCAAATCATAAACTAATTTAATAGGAAATTAAAGATATTTAAAAGGCACTCAAATAAATTTTGGTAAAAACTATATGTAAAAAATAAGAATGGCAAACAAGCAAAAAAAGGAACCAAATATGCTCACGCCAAAAAAATTCAGCCTAAATATGAATGGATTTGGTATAGGTGAAATTCGAGATAGTCTTGGGTAAATTGATTCGGTCGAAATCCAAATTAATTCGCCCTTCAGGTCTAATTTCTTGTGCATGGAATAACATACGGAAAACACGGTGTCTTATTCGTTACAGATGAAAATGATGTGCAGTGAGAGGTTACGTGAAGCTAAATTAGAGGGATACACTTTCATAAATACTTTAGGCAAGAAAACCAAATAATTAAATGAATAAAATGCCCCTAAATGTGCACTTTATGACAAAACATTCCTAGAATGTGACCACACTTCCTGCTTATCACCTTAATACCAACAAAAACTCAATTATTCATTGAAAAGGATATAAATATACATAAAACATAATCATGGTTAACGAGCAAAAAAATATGAATTAAGGTATTTCGGAGGGCTAAAATTCATAAGTATAACGAGTAAATAAATGCATTATTTGAGACAAATAAAAACTCGTTGAAAGGAGTTTGGATATCTCATTCGACTAAGATTTATTTCATTAAAAGGATATTGCACAACTCATTTGAACGACCCTCTACTTTTTGTTAGAACTGCTTTCCCTCAATTTTTGTAACACATCATTTTTAATGTTTTCTATAAATACATGTCTATCAAAGAGTTTTTTATTGAGGCCTTTAAAATCAATTTTTCGAAAGTTATAAAAAAACCTCTAAAACCTTAGGTTACACCCAATGGTTTGAGATCCAATATTAATTCATTTATGTTTACTTAGGAACTCATTATCATTCATGCAGAGCGTTTCTCTTCATTTAGAATAGGTGTCATATGGTGGATTTTATGCTTATTTTAATTTGATGAAAGATGAAAGTATATTTGGTTCAAGGTGCAGTGATTTAATATCCCATTGAGAAATCTCACATCATGAACAAACTAGAATGTACGACAAGATTAATTTTAAAAATTAATTGTTTAGGGAGGCCACTTTAATATTTAATTGAATTAATTCTTGTGTGTTAGTAGGAAATTATTTTATTCAATTTTCATGATTCTAAGATTTATAAAATGAATTCAAAATTTTATCATTGTTTTAGTCTTAATGGTATACTTGGAATAATTTTCAATGATTGAAAGTATAATTGGACATTTTCCTACTTAAATGGGGAAAATAAACTATTTTAACCCGCAACTCTCGTCAATATTTAAAATTTGTGATGTGATTAACTCATCGAGTCAGTTACCACGTTAGATGGTTTTAATGACATAATCATAGTAGTTTAAAATAAACAGTAATTCATTTAAATTATGTATTACATGTGTTTCATCCCCCACCCTTGTGGGGAAGTTCTATATGTTCGTCCTTGATTTTAAAGAATTGACAGATGAGAATTTTTAGAAACTTAATATTAGCTGATGAAACTCAAATAAAAAATCATGTTCTTTGAATGATGTCTATCATTGGTGGAACAAATGATTCTTTGTATTAGGCATGTTGGGGAAACCCTATATCATTCGTAATTTGGGAGTAAGGATCATCGATAACAAGAGGATGTTGTTAGTTTTTGAAGAAAATCTATATTTTTTCCCTAAAGGGAGGTAGGACGATAAGTCTAAGTCTCAAGTATAATGGTTTGGGATTATGGAAATTTTACATTCTTCAATAATAATTGAATAGTAGATAGTGAGTTATTATCACTACAAGTACTTATTTCTTTTATAGAGACGTGTCAAGGTTTCCATGGCTCTGTAAGGAAAAAAGACATGGTAATGGTTTATCTCTTAAGATTGAATAAATAATTTATGGTACGATCTATGGTAACCTATTATGTAGAATTAGAAACAACAAATCAGGAATATAAGTCCGTGCAGATATTTCAGATAATATGTATGTTACATTAAACATATATGCTGATAGTTATGGAAAATTAGAGTAAGGAAAAAGTACTAGAAGTGGGATATTCTTATGAATATTGGTGTTGAGTTAAAGTTGGTAAATTATTTAACGTTATTAGGTTTTAGAATTTTTTTTTAAATCAGTTTTGAAGAAAAAAAATTATTTTATAAATTTGTTTTATTAAAATTGGATATCTTTTATCCTTTCTGCAACATTGGAAATTAAGTTATACCTCATATGTTTTTGCTCACCATATAGTAAAATACTCATATGAATAACTTTTATCGATAAAGATCTTTAAACATAAAGTTTACTTATACAATTAAACACAATATTGGGACATATGCTTAGGTTATTTTTTTATAAAAAGAGTTTGAAGACAAGTTTAAAATTGAAAATTAAGTTAATTGGATGTGGAGACACTTCTAATCTTTAATCTCGTTTAGTATCACACCCCGCACACCCGAAAAGAGACACGATACTATGATAAAAACTAAACTAAAACCATCCACAATAAGTATAGAGAATTTATATTCCATAATTTAAATGTAACAAATCCATAAATTGTTTCACTTCCACCATAATTACCATAATATTTCTCTCAAAATACACAATTCTCCAACTAATTACACAACCAATTTATACATCAAAAAAATAAATCTTCAAATCCCTGATCTAAAATAAACCTTAAAATAAGCCTTAGAATCCCAATCCATGCTAACCTGTCACTAAAAGAAAATACAAGAAAGTTCACAATATGACAAGAATATATGCTAAAAAATAAATAGCACACAGAATAAATCGCAACAATACGAATCCGCATATACGAATCAAATGTAATACTCAATCATTGTACTAATATCAATTTCTCAACAACACACCAATGGGTCACTAGGACTCACCTCACTTCCCCAAGGCATTCTCAAGCCGTATATTGGATTTTGGACCATTGGTGGGTGCCCATTCTCCGTGCCATATTAAAAACTTATGACATGATGCCCAAATCAACAATATAATATATCTCAATGAATCAAATAATAGTTCCAATATTTTTTTAGGATTTTAATGATTATCATAATTCAACACGAGTGCAATTAACATAGAAAACAAACGGAATAATCTTGAGAGAATTTAGGAGCATATTGTGCAAGTCCAGTACCTCAAAATCATTACATGAATCATCACATATATTCTTCCTCACAAATTAGATTGCACCATCACGTTCCCCTCGCGAAAAACAATCAAGTCACATTCCAGCCCCAACACAAAATAACTCTAAATAGGCCTCCATTTTTATTGTTGATGTAATACCCCGTGATTAGGACTGAGAATTTATTTATTTCTGGGAGAAATAATATTTATTTAAATTGGAAAATTTTAAATTAGGTTATTGAGGTCAAATTTGAAGATGTTAGAAAGTATTTCGAATGGCGATTCTGATTGTGCGGTTGACCCAGATGGGTCGAGATAGTCAAAATGAGTCTACTTGGGTCTTATTTGGGTTCCGAAATATTTTAAGTTCGTTTGACTCGAATTGGGGTAACCGAGTCATTTAAAGTGTGTATTATCATTTAAAGTCAGGTATTTTGGAGAGAAAGCTTAAAGATCCAACAGGAGATAACAATCTCATTTGTGAGATTTAGAGAAAGCCCTAGAGAGAGAGAGAGAGAAGAGTAAAGGAAGAAGAGAAAGAAGAAAAACTTGGGGATTCCAGTCAACGCGCGATTTTGAAGAAGATTCAACCTCTACAACTTTGAGGCAAGTGATTAATCTTGCTAAATAATCAACGTGTGTCATTTATTTCATGATTTGGGGATAAAAATATTGATTTTGAGTTACTATGTAAAAATCTAGATTTTTGGGTTAAATCTTACATTTGATGTTTATATATGGATTTAAGGTTGTAAATTAGTTGGGTTAATCTATTTGATGAGTTTTAATGTTAGAAACATGATTGGGTTGAAGATTTATGGTTAGTGTAAGGACATATTTTTATAAATGTCCGTCACAATTAATTATGTCGTACACCGTTACATTCGTCGAAGAAGTTCAAGAGTAATCTACATCAAGACGGATCCGAATATATCAAGGTTCTTTATCAAAAAGCCTCCGCAAAGTGTTGGAGCGAACTTTTTTTGTCAAAAGTTGAGAATGAGTAATTTTTCTAAGTCATGTAGCATTCCTCGATTTTGACGCTCAAGTCGTTCAAGCGAGATCCCATCTCGTTCGAGCGACATTGAGATGTCGTGCGATCTCGTTCAGACGACACTGTACTTCGTTCGAGGGAGATAACCTTTTCGTTCTAACGATCGAGGCGGAGCAATTTTATATAAATACTCATTAAGTGGTTTCGTTTTCATTAAGAAGTCCCAGCATTTTGAAAGACAAAAAACTGTGAATCTGCATAATTCTTTTTTACTTCTTCTTTTAGAGTTTTCATCCCTTTTGTTTTCAATCCACAAAAATCCCATATGCTTTGTTGAATTGTTTTTGGTGTTTAAGAACAAACTTTACTGTTGTTCATTCTTTGTGGGGAGAGCTCTACAACCGACAGCTGCGTGCTAAGGTGGAGGGAGTCCTTGTGAAGATTTTAGACTATGTGTTTGGATTGCGCGTCCTTGTGGTATAGTTGCGTGTGAACGACTATTGATTTCTAGCCATTACTATTAAGGTTTGACGAAGGCACCGTGCGTTAATCTTGTGGGAAAAAGCAAGATGGTATGTAAGCCAATGGTCTTGTAAACTTGTCAAAGTTCTAGAAATAAAAGGTTTTGCCCTTCGGGGATTTTTCCTGAAATTTTTGTCGCATGATTTATTTATTTATGGGTTAACACACGCACACATGCAGTTGCATGTTTAGGGGCTGAATTATTTTGGCTTAAAAATAGTCCCTAATTAAATAAGAGTGCTGTAAAATATGAATAGGTTTGGTGTGTGATAATTGATTAAATTAATTCACAAGATTCCAATCAAACCTTATTTAATTCAGCCCCTAAACAAGAATCTAAAGTGCATGTGTCAACCCATAAATAAATATAAAGCATGCGACACAATGAATATGCTGAGACACGGATATCAGGTAAAATCCCCGCATGGAAAAACCTTTTATTCTATTATAATAAGTAAATCGCAATTTACAAGTATTACAACGAAATACAGTGACACACGAATACCCGCAGGCGTCGATCAGTGTCGTCAATAATGAATCCATATGCAGCGAACCCACATGGATCGCAATCCAATCATCAAAGGAAGAACCGCAACACTCCTTATTGGCACGCAACCATAAAACTTTGTACAGACTCCCTCAACCATGACACGCAGCCCTCGGTTGCATAGATCTCCCCATAAAGATGAACAAAACCAAAAAAGTGTTCTTAGGTTCCAAAAGGATTCACAAAAATATAGCAATGATGTGTGAATCAAAACATGAGTCTTGGGAATCAAAAATATGAAGACTTGATGTATTTGGACTCTAAAAAATGTCTCTCAAAGTCTTGCAAAATAACTTCCCCGAAGTTGGCTTTTATAAGGAAACCAAAAGAGTTTTAAGAAACTGAGACTATTTCTGTGCGTGTACGCCAAACTATTTCTGGTGTACCCCGAACCGATTCCGCCTCGAACCGGTCCACCATGGGTTTGCGGTACTTTGCTAGTTTGGGGTTGAAAAAAATCAGTATTCTTATAAGGAATTTCTCCATCTTCAAAAGTTCATAACTTCTTCATTGTAACTCGGATTGGGGTGACGTTTCTTCCAGTATCTTTGTGGCATCAAGCTCTAAAAATTTCCAGTTGACCAGACCTCCTGACTATGGATATAAATTATGAAAAATTCCCTTGAACGTTCATATCTTGCCTTCTTTCACTGTTTTGACTTCTCTTGCGTACCGCTTGCATAAAATCCCTAAAATCATGGAACATGAAGTCATTGAGGCAGATGTGGGACACATGATGGAGATGTTGAATGCTTAATTCCTGGAATTCGGATAGAGGCCATCATGTGAGATCGTGAGGTGACCTGCGAAATGTAGCAGCGTACGACATATATAAATGTAACATGTTGGACATGAGAAAAATGTCCTTAAATATCTCCCCCTATGTCTATGCCGGTACATACATAAAAATATCTGAATTATCAAATAACAATTTGCCTATACAAATCTACCCTCCCATGAACCAAAAACGGGAAAGATACAAATAAACAAGTCTTCATCGTTTGTTCTTCCGATCTTCAAACTCTCGAATCTTTTCTCATTAGGGTGTGTAACATATGATCATCAATGCAGTACCTACACACATGAGATAAAGAAAAATACCAAGTGATGTATCGAGTTTGAAATGAGATAAATGTAGATACCAATTTATTATGAAAGCATAAGTCAAATAAAAAAAAAGATCCCCCAGAATTCAAACTCCCCTATAAAATGATAATTCTTTCTCCCCCTTTTATGATGTCCCCAAATAGACAAATGAGAAGAATAAATAAAACAAGTAAAGTCGGGGTCTCACGGTATTCAAAACAAGACATTAATCAAATGGCAAACGTGCTCTTGCAAAGAGATACTCAATAAATCTTCAACAACTATTTTCGATTTTTCAATTTTTTCATACAAAAATAAGATACCAAAAAAAAATCACACCATGGATTTTAAACTCAAACAATCAAGTCATGGAAATGGAATGTATGGGTGTGAATACATTCGATAGGTAAATCAACTCAATCAAGCATATGTGCACAATGCATACGTGTACCCCTAACGAATGAACATCAAAAGTATCCTTAGGTGTAAAGATTGTTGAATTTATATGACATCATCTTATGCAAATCAACAACTCAAAGTCAAAGTGATTTCCACACCAATAACTTCCAAAACTAATTAGCATTTTTCAAGACTTTCAAGGACGTGAAAACCCATTTTAATTCTCCATCAAAACACCCTCATAAATATTTTCTTTTAGAGGTGTTAAACTAAATTCTCAAACATTGGAGAATTAGTGCAAAACCCAAATTGGCCCATAATTGGCATGAATTTATTTTTATTGCCATTAAAGTTTTTTCGAGCTCTTTTAAACCTATTTGGATCCCAGATAATAAAATTCCTTAATTTTTTAGGTCTAATTTAAACGACGGCTTAATCGTAAAGGATAAAAAATAATCTTTCATAACCCTTCACCGTTTTAAAACAAAACACACAAATCTCACTAAACGGTTAATAGGTGGACATCTTTTTTTATCAGGTTTTTTCGCGCTTGCTTTGTTTTAAGGACATGATTGAAGTGAAAACACCCAACCAACATGTGATAAGATAAGCACAATAATCATACAAATTCGTGCATGTGTGAAATAAAGGAAACGTGAGTCAAACATGTAGGAATTAACACTTAATTACATCTTAATGACTCCAAACATTATAAAGCACATGGATGAATTGACCTATTGTCTCAAAACACAATCAAATAGTCACTTGAAAAATGGAATGATGTTGTTGTGACAACCCGCCTAATAAGATACCAGGCGATCACTCCAATATTAAATTAAAACAGGAGTCTCATATGGATCATTCTTAGCATCACTGTCGAAAGTTCATTTAATTAATAATATCCTATTTGGTGAGCGTTAAAAACTTTTACTTAACTACTCTTTTTACGATCAAATTAAAACATCCACAATTATATGCGTAAATGAAACTGAAATAAATTAAAATAACCGAACACTCGGTTCAAATATACAACCATATCGAATGCTGTACTGAAAGAATAAATAAATGCAATTGAGCCATTGGCTCGAATGTTTATACAATACCTCCTATCTAGAGTACAAGGATGGAAGTGGCTATCAAAAACCTGCACGCATCCACAGCTGCTGCAGCTGACGTCTGACTCGAAAGAATTTTCATCCAGGCGTCCCTGTGTCTGGACACCTATATATATACAGTATAGAGAAAGAAAGGAGAGTAGACAAACGGGTCAGAGCCCGAATGTTTAGAAAATATTTTGCAAGTGCATAAATACTTTATTTTTAGAAAAATAGTTTTTTTCTCATATTTAAATTGGTATCGCACTCTCATGAGATACCCCTCACCTCTCCTCTAACAGTGCACACTTAGCGCATCACTATAAACATCCTATTCAAGCTACTCTGCTAGACTAGTCTAATACCCAACCACTATCTAACCTCGATAGTCAAACAGGTGTACTAAGGGCTAAACTTCACTCTAATCTCGACGCTATGCCATGTTCGTGCGTGGGGTGTCTCGCGAAGCGAAATCCAAACAAGGAACCCCCCCGATACACTACTATGCAGCAAGGTCGGTCTTTGAGATCCGCCAGTCCCTCAGTACAGAAAGCTATATATAATATATATACCATAAACATTTAATAATATTAGAGCACTAAGGATTAAACTTCTGCCCAGTCTCAACACAATGCCATATTCGTGCGTGGGGTGTCTCGCGAAGCGAAATACAAACAAGGAACCCCCCCGATACACTACTATGCAGCACGGTCGTTCGTCGGGATCCATTAGACCCTCGGCACTCGATTTATACATATACGTACATCAACAATATACGTCCGTATAATATCTCCCGGACTGAGGATTACTTGATACATATAGTATTTATAAATACTTATCCTTTTCATTTCAAAAATTCCATTTCCCTTCTCATATCCAGGAAATGTATTTATAGAAGCCAATTCATTATCATGAATTGCTTTAACAAATCATATACTTTTTGAAAGCCAATTTTATTAACATAAAAATGCTTTTCCTTTATCAATTATCCCATTTCCCTTTTTATACTCAGGAAACGTATTCAAAGACATTTTCATTATCATAAAAATGCTTTGATCATGACATATGCTTCCACATCCCTTCTTCCATCCGGGAAGTGTTACCGAAGCCAAATAATATAACCCATTTCCCTTCCTATATCCAGGAAATGTAATTAAAGCAAATCCATTATTATGAACTGCTTTAATAAACGCGTTCTAAGACCGCCCGTCCGGATTTCTCCACTGTGCGCGCCCCTAAATGGCTATCATCTTCCAGGGCCTCCAAGACAACCTGGGATCCTATATCGAAAGACGTCGGGAAGCGACCATGTGCCTGCGGGATAGTCAAAACCACACCCGGAATCTCCTAACCAGCGCAGAAAATAAAACAACAAACGCTCACATGGCCTATAGGACTATATCCACCCTGCATCATTAGCCAGGGGGCTTCACCATACGAACGCAACTTCCCTTATGATAGCGATTTAGAGAGGTGTGTATCCTCATTTTTATTATTTATGAAAATCATTTGTCTTTCCATTTTGAAAACATTTATATATTATTTTCAAAATCATTTTCATCATATCATATATATACTTTAATCACATAGTATATACATATACCATATATTCATCCTTGAATATACATAAATGGCCATATTTGCCAACTATATATAGCGATGACCATTAATCCCAAAGATTTCCTCACTTTGTTCAATACTAATTACCTCAATCATCTCTTAAAGGTTTATTTATCCTCAAAACCCTTATTTAGGAATCCCCATAAAAATCCCAAATGGTAATTCAACTCCCCCTTACTCTTAAAGGAAGAAAACTAGAAATTTGGCCTAAGCGAATCGATTCGAATGGGCGAACCGATTTGGTTCCCGATCCGAATCGATTCGGAGGGTATTGTGCAAACAGGTCTGTAAATGGCGAATCGATTTGGTTTGTACCCGAATCGATTCGGCCCATTGCAGAAACCCAATTTCCCTTAGGCGAATCGATTCGGCCTGTACCCGAATCGATTCGGCCTGTTCGAGGGTCACAGTTTGGGCGATTTCTCAAACTCCAAAATACCCAAAAATCAATCCAAATTCATTTTCATGGTTTCTACTCTACACCAAAAATCATCCCAAACATCTACACAATAATTTCTATCCTTTATTTTTCCAATTCCCGATTTGATTTCCGAGTTGGTACTTTCAACCGGGAGCTGTCATCTTGTAAAAATCATATCAAATCGTAGAAAAATCAGAAAAATACGCGGTCGGCTCCCGCGCGACCGTATCGAAAAGATCTATAACTTTCGTGTTTTGGACAAAAGCTAAATCAATACTTTTCCTAGTCAAAATAACCCCACAAGCTTACGGGTTACTATTCATTGTCCCTACCAAAATCCCAAACTCCATGTTTCTCCATTTTTGTTGGTTCTATCCTCACCCAACAACTCAATTAACATCTAATCTATGTTTTACAACTAACACATCAATTATTTTGGAATTTTAAATCATTTCTCTTAGTTTTAAACCCTAAAACCATAAAAACCCCAACTTACCATTTCAACCCATTTTATACTCCATTAACATAGTTTTGATAATAAAAATCATTAAGAGTTTACACTACATCAATGTGTAAACTCATAATCAACTTTTACCCAATTTATTTTAAGGGTTCTAACCCTAAAATCATGTTTATACCAAAAGTGTTATGAGAGGATTGCACAAAATGAAATAAAGGAAGTAAACACTTGCCTCGTGGATAAAATCCGACGACCTCGAGTCGAATCCGGCGGAGTTTGCCCGAGATCTCCCTTTTCCTCCTCTTTTCTTCTTCCTCTCCCTCTTCTCTCTCTTTTCTATCTTTCCTTTTCTTTCCCTCTCTTCCTCCTTTTATAAGGAGAAAAGGGTTTTAAACCCTTAAAACCCAAAAACGACTCGTTTACCCAAATACGAGTTACTTTTACCTCTAAAATTACCCGAAACTCATTTTCGACAATCGGACACTCTTTTCCGACTATCTCGGACATTCCGAGAATTATGGCGCAGTCGAAATTCCCATCCGGGGTACTTGACCGCAAATCACTATTCTAACCCAAAATAATTAAATGCGGGTTTTCCAATTAAAAATCTTACCTCGTGTCGCTTTACTCAACGACGACATATAATTAAAATATTTCGACCTATATAGTCCCAAAAATAATTATAGCACCCATCGAAAATCATTCAATCCTCGAAAATCCCAAAATTTACTATTTAGGGAAATTCCCCAAATTCCAATTTATATCCAATTATGGAAGTTAATGGTCTCCAAAAGGACGGGTTGTTACATACTCCCCCCCTTACAACGGAATTTCATCCTCGAAATTCAGATACGACCTACACCACCAATCCTAGGATCACTCCAAATCCTAATACCTCAAGGGAAACAATACTAACCCAATGGTTCCCAACCATATGCTACACCACCACCACAATCGCAAAGTGACACTTATACGTCACATTATACCCATCATCTATAATGCCTATAGGCATGAATTTCAACCTTATATACTACGCCCATTCTATTTCAGGCGGTATATAAACCAACTTACCAAGGTGCCCCTACACCTTCCTAACTTGTGCACATCTGCACATTCGTAGCGAACGTCTGACACGTAACACTCTCTCCCAATAAGGGTCTCCTTTCCTCGGTGTAATGCTTACCTATGGGTCCTTCCAACCCGTGAAATTCCAACTCCTAACCTCGGCGCTGCTAACTCTAGCAAACCTACATTCTAACAAGGCTATAATCTATGCGTCACCCTACCTACGCGAAACTAATATAATCCTAAGTATGTCCCTAGTGCCCAAGGCCTCTCTCAACTCCTGACAATTTCTTGGTTTCATGCGTGGGACGTCTCGCCAAGCCGAAATCCAAACAAGGAACCCTCCCATTACACTACTCCCTCGCGTAGTCGGTCATCGAGATATAGAGACCCAAGGCACATAGGCGGGACTTCCTAAATCCTACAAGGCTATCCTATGAACGCATTCCTACTATCTTATCCTTCCGCCCATACAGAAGGAAACCTAATCAATCGAAGTGCCCACTTTCTGTAAAAAGTGTCACGAACATAGTACCCAAAATTTATCTTCTCAAAGTCTGCCTTTTCATTAAGGCTGGTTATTATCCTCAAACAAATTTCTCTAAGTCCAACCTCAACCACCCACTTGTGGCGAGGGGACCACTTTAGTGCTTTTCCATAGCACAATATCTCCATAAGTATATCAACATCATGTGGCTCATAGCCTATAGTGGTTCATCCACACTATAAGACCTTTCCACAAAATCAACATCCTTGCATCCCATAACAGCTCCCCACTCCCGACGCCGTTAAGAGTCATGGGTGGAGTGTCTCGCAAAGCGAAATCCAAACAAGGAACCCCTCCACACATTAACCCTTGACTTCGTTGGTTATGGAGTTCTATCATTTAAACATGCAACCGGGATATCCCTATCCCCTAATCCAACAAAAAGGTAATCTGAACTCCTATCTCTAACTAAGAGTCATACCACCCTACGCTCGCACTCATTTTTAAGTCCGTGCGCAAAAAATAATGAGCTTTATGTTCAGCTTAACGAAAATCCTGCGGCCTTAAATCATATATATAAGGTCGCCATAAACCCAAATCACGATAAGGAAACCTCTTCTCACTGAAGTTCCATTAACCCATAACAAATAAGGTGAACTCAACCTATATCTAGGTGAGACATCGCAACAATAACCTGTTCCCTCGAGGAACCATGGACACGATAGACGTGCCATTATTAGCCTGCTATCGCTCCGAAAATACACCATAATGTATTAGGCTCCTCATACCACCATGCTCGTATAGACATATAAAACGAGCATCACTAACCAGATATGTATATATATACCATATATCAGCACCCGCCTCTATGGCGAATGAAGAAAAAATAAAACTCCGCTACTGCGGACAACACATAGGCATACATGATATAATGTTGTCGATATCTCCATAACTCAAATTACCCACACGATTCTAGGGCTAACTAATACAGCGACTTCATCTAGTCACGCCTAATATACCTCATCAATTGAGGTAAAACTCATAACCACAATTTCATTATAACGATTTCCCCGAGTGGATGTCCAACCATGGGGTCCTTGAACATACCCATTCTTTAGTGAGCCCATCCTCCTTGGAAAGGACTCAATATTCATTCCACCTAACTCACTTAGGTACAAGGTTCACTTTGCCATAATACTCTTTATTCACCGTCGGCCCCTGGCTGAACCTTAGGCAAATAATTCCCAAAACTGAATTCTTCTCGTCCTGCTGATTCATGGGGACACACGGTGAGAACTATCCGTAAGATCCCTCTAGAACCCTTATCTTCACGGGGAAATCCAACTTTAGTACCACTTTCTATCACAGTAGTACTTGGTTGCTCATAACTACTATACTTTAGTAGTCGTCGCAACAGTCCTTAGCATTTGCCATAAGGAGAGTGGAATCTACTAAGATCCTCATCCCCGTCTTCTACCAGCTCCCCCAGCTAAGCTCCACTCCTACTGCCCTCCGAGCTCCACACACGATACTCAACGAGCGCGTAACAGATTTCTATAATCTTCTAATATGGCAGGAGAACGAAATCTCACAATAGAAATCAACAATCCTATACCTGAGGCTCTATAACAAATCGAGAGCAACGCTGAAAGCGTAGTACGTCCGCACAGATTCCTAAGGACACTAGAACCTGATGCTCTGATACCATCTGTGACAACCCGACTAATAAGATACCAGGCGATCACTCCAATATTAAATTAAAACAGGAGTCTCATATGGATCATTCTTAGCATCACTGTCGAAAGTCCATTTAATTACTAATATCCTATTTGGTGAGCGTTAAAAACTTTTACTTAACTACTCTTTTTACGATCAAATTAAAACATCCACAATTATATGCGTAAATGAAACTGAAATAAATTAAAATAACCGAACACTCGGTTCAAATATACAACCATATCAAATGCTGTACTGAAAGAATAAATAAATGCAATTGAGCTATTGGCTCGAATGTTTATACAGTACCTCCTATCTAGAGTACAAGGATGGAAGCGGCTATCAAAAACTTGCACGCATCCACAGCTGCTGCAGCTGACGTCTGACTCGAAAGAATTTTCATCCAGGCGTCCCTGTGTCTGGACACCTATATATATACAGTATAGAGAAAGAAAGGAGAGTAGACAAACGGGTCAGAGCCCGAACGTTTAGAAAATATTTTGCAAGTGCATAAATGCTTTATTTTTAGAAAAATAGTTTTTATCTCATATTTAAATTGGTATCGCACTCTCATGAGATACCCCTCACCTTTCCTCTAACAGTGCACACCTAGCGCATCCCTATAAACATCCTAGTCAAGCTACCCTGCTAGACTAGTCTAATACCCAACCACTATCTAACCTCGATAGTCAAACAGGTGTACTAAGGGCTAAACTTCACTCTAATCTCGACGCTACGCCATGTTCGTGCGTGGGGTGTCTCGCGAAGCGAAATCCAAACAAGGAACCCCCCGATACACTACTATGCAGCAAGGTTGGTCTTTGAGATCCGCCAGTCCCTCAGTACAGAAAGATATATATAATATATATACCATAAACATTTAACAATATTAGAGCACTAAGGATTAAACTTCTCCCCAGTCTCAACACAATGCCATATTCGTGCGTGGGGTGTCTCGCGACGCGAAATCCAAACAAGGAACCCCCCGATACACTACTATGCAGCACGGTTGATCGTCGGGATCCATTAGACCCTCGGCACTCGATTTATACATATACGTACATCTACAATATACGTCCGGATAATATCTCCCAGACTGAGGATTACTTGATACATATAGTATTTATAAATACTTATCCTTTTCATTTCAAAAATTCTATTTCCCTTCTCATATCCAGGAAATGTATTTATAGAAGCCAATTCATTATCATGAATTCCTTTAACAAATCATATACTTTTTGAAAGCCAATTTTATTAACATAAAAATGCTTTTCCTTTATCAATTATCCCATTTCCCTTTTTATACTCAGGAAATGTATTCAAAGACATTTTCATTATCATAAAAATGCTTTGATCATGACATATGCTTCCACATCCCTTCTTCCATTCGGGAAGTGTTACCGAAGCCAAATAATATAACCCATTTCCCTTCCTATATCCAGGAAATGTAATTAAAGCAAATCCATTATTATGAACTGCTTTAATAAACGCGTTCTAAGACCGCCCGTCCGGATTTCTCCACTGTGCGCGCCCCTAAATGGCTATCATCTTCCAGGGCCTCCAAGATAACCTGGGATCCTATAACGAAAGACGTCGGGAAGCGACCATGTGCCTGCGGGATAGTCAAGACCACACCCGGAATCTCCTAACCAGCGCAGAAAATATAACAACAAACGCTCACATGGCCTATAGGACTATATCCACCCTGCATCATTAGCCAGGGGGCTTCACCATACGAATGCAACTTCCCTTATGATAGCGATTTAGAGAGGTGTGTATCCTCATTTTTATTATTTATGAAAATCATTTGTCTTTCCATTTTGAAAACATTTATATATTATTTTCAAAATCATTTTCATCATATCATATATATACTTTAATCACATAGTATATACATATACCATATATTCATCCTTGAATATACATAAATGGCCATATTTGCCAACTATATATAGCGATGACCATTAATCCCAAAGATTTCCTTACTTTGTTCAATACTAATTACCTCAATCATCTCTTAAAGGTTTATTTATCCTCAAAACCCTTATTTAGGAATCCCCATAAAAATCCCAAATGGCAATTCAACTCCCCCTTACTCTTAAAGGGAGAAAACTAGAAATTTGGGCTAAGCGAATCGATTCGCCCCTTTAGCGAATCGATTCGGATGGACGAATTGATTCAGTTCCCAATCCGAATCGATTCGGAAAGTATTCTGCAAACAGGTCTGTAAATGGCGAATCGATTCGGTCTGTACCCGAATCGATTCGGCCCATTGCAGAAACCCAATTTCCCTTAGGCGAATCGATTCGGCCTGTACCCGAATCGATTCGGCATGTTCGAGGGTCACAGTTTGGGCGATTTCTCAAACTCCAAAATACCCAAAAATCAATCCAAATTCATTTTCATGGTTTCTACTCTACACCAAAAATCATCCCAAACATCTACACAATAATTTCTAGCCTTTATTTTTCTAATTCCCGATCTGATTTCCGAGTTGGTACTTTCAACCGGGAGCTGTCATCTTGTAAAAATCATATCAAATCGTAGAAAAATCAGAAAAATACACTGTAAGCTCCCACGCGACCGTATCGAAAAGATCTACAACTTTCGTGTTTTGGCCGAAAGCTAAATCAATACTTTTCTTAGTCAAAATAACCCCACAAGCTTACGGGTTACTATTCATTGTCCCTACCAAAATCCCAAACTCCATGTTTCTCCATTTTTGTTGGTTCTAACCTCACCCAACAACTCAATTAACATCTATTCTATGTTTTACAACTAACACATCAATTATTTTGGGGTATTAAATCATTTCTCTTAGTTTTAAACCCTAAAACCATAAAAACCCCAACTTAGCATTTCATACTCCATTAACATAGTTTTGATACTAAAAATCATTAAGAGTTTACACTACATCAATGTGTAAACTCATAATCAACTTTTACCCAATTTATTTTAAGGGTTCTAACCCTAAAATCATGTTTATACCAAAAGTGATATGAGAGGATTGCACAAAATGAAATAAAGCAAGTAAACACTTGCCTCGTGGATAAAATCCGACGACCTCGAGTCGAATCCGGCGGAGTTTGCCCGAGATCTCCCTTTTCCTCCTCTTTTCTTCTTCCTTGCTCTCTTCTCTCTCTTTTCTTTCTTTCTTTTTCTTTCCCTCTCTTCCTCCTTTTATAAGGAGAAAAGGGTTTTAAACCCTTAAAACCCAAAAACGACTCGTTTACCCAAATACGAGTTACTTTTACCTCTAAAATTACCCGAAACTCATTTTCGACAATCGGACACTCTTTTCTGACTATCTCGGACATTCCCCTCGCGAAAAAAAGTCAAGTCACGTTCTAGCCCCAACACAAAATAACTCCAAATACGCCTCCAATTCTATGGTTGAATGACGAAGGAAATAGGGATATGGTTTGTAGATGAAAAGGAATAATTTTGGGGAGATCTTCTGGTTAAAAAGTTAATGAAAAACTGATTTAAAAAGCCAAGCCACAAATTTGTTGTGGTATATGAAGGTTTAAGAGTTTGATTAAGAAAAGAGTTCTAAGGAGATAAAAAAACAAAAATAACATTTCGGACGATCGCATCGTTGGAATTGGTTTAAATTTAAGAGCATATTAGGTGAGGATGAGAGGCGGCTGGATAAAAAATTTCGGCTCGATTAGGCGTTCCAATATTTTTATATATTTTTTTTCTATAGAGTTTTATGTTTTGAGGACTCTTCTAAACAACCCAAGACGTATTTATGTTTTTCCAAATATAAAAACCAAAATATTTAATTATTAAAAATGATTAGATTAAATGACCGAATTAATCATGATCATTATGAAGTAAAATAGCAATTTTCTGTGAAATACTAGTACACACATAATATACCAAAACCAAAATTAAACACAAATTCTGGGAATATACTAAACGTCACATTTCTCAACAGAAATGAAATAAAACTAAAAATAGGTTCAACAAATACATCTTTAAAACTCGTTGGTGACTAAAAATGGAAGACAATGTGCTTGTATGGGAAAGTAGGTTCAAACCCATTACATGAAGGTAATAGATACACACTTATGTAGTAAAACAATCAATAATGAGTTTAAAAATAATTCAATAATTACTAAATTACCGATTATACCTACCTCTACTAGTGTAATTTCCTTTATATAACATTTGAACAATACTATTTTAAATCCCACTAGTTCCCGTATAAAAATAGACAACTAGTAAATACAATCTAATCACGGGTACATGACTTATATATATATATATATATATATATATATATATATATATATATATATAAACCGGGACTAGCGCTCGTTTCATAAGAGGTCACTAATACACAAAATAACTTGTGATTAGTCCCAACACACCAGTCACATGCACGTTTTTATAGTATTGGGGGGTTCCTTGTTTGGATTTCACTTTGCGAGACAGCCCACGCACGAACGTAACGTAATGCTGGGAATGGGGAGAAGTTTAGTCCTTATTACTCGAATTGATGATGATTATTAGAAGATGGGTAATTACATTTGTTAGTCAGGGAGATTAACTAGATTGTTTAAGAAGGTATGCGATAGTTGTCCACTATTAGAAGAGGGGCGAGGTGTATCTCATGTGAGAGCGATACCAGTTTAAATATGAGAAATAACATATTTTTAAATTATGGATTTTAAGCACTTGCTAAAATGTTTTCAAAACTCGGGCTATGACCCGTTTTCTCTATTTTCCCCTCTCTTGCTATATCTATATATATATATAGGTGTCCAGACACAGGGACGCTTGAATGATGATTCTTTCGAATCAGACGTTTGCTGCAGCAGCTGTGGATGCAAGCAGGTTTATATTAAACGCTTCTATCATTGAGATCTATATAGGAGGTATTGTACAAACATTCGGGCTTATGGCCCAACTGTACTCATTTATTCTTTTATCACCTTTTAGTACGGCATTCGATTTGGTTGTATTATTGTACCGAGTGTTCGGTTATTTTATTTTATTTTTTTTTCATTTCAGTTGCTGCATATAAACTGTTGTAATTATTTTATTTGAATGGTTTGGTTTAAATGATTAGTTAATTAAAAAAAATTGATGCCGGCCTAATAGGATATTAGTAATTAAATTGGTTTTCGACAGTGATGCTAAGAATGAACCATATGAGACTCCTGTTTTAATTTGATATAGGAGTGATCGTCAGGTATTTTATTAGGCGGGGTGTCACACCTACCCCCAACACACACACACATCCATTACCCTTACATAATATAAAGGGACCAAAACTACTAATAATACACGAGGGTGTTCAATTCCATAATCTACAGTATATTATGGAGAATAAATGAATATAGAATTCCCATAAACAATTTAGGTTTGTCCAGATTATTTTTATTAAAATTAGAATCTCTCTTTAATCTCAATATTTAAATGGTTTTAGTTCAACATAAAATTCATACTTAAATTATGAAATAAAATTAAAAGGTAACACCCAGTTTCATGCAATTCTAATCAAGAGAGTTTTGTACATTAACATTTAAATTATACAAAGAATACACAATAATATAATTCAGTTCAATTATACTAATTTAGACTAAATAAATTCCATGATTTGAGTTCATTCCCTAATTTATAAAAATCACAACTTTTGGAAGTAAGGGTAATACACGATAATTATAATTATTTCCAAACAACTTTTATAATTTATAAAACAACACTTAGGTAGAAATTATCATTTATATCATCTGACGACATCGTAGGATTATCATGCATTGATCGAGAATAACTTTCCAAAAATAATAGAGAATAAGTTGTAGGAAATCTCCTCCAAGAATTACTCCTCAAATGGTAAAAGAATTCCCCAAAAGAATATGAAAAAATAGCCTTGAAAACACATTTAAATGACCCTCGAAAGTCTTCTAACATTTCCCATAGTTGGGCCGAAAATAATTCCAAAATTTTATGTTTTTGTCTAGAATAAAAGGGCATGACTTTTAGATTGTTAATATATATTCGGTGTGAAATTTTGTTGGGATTTGTAGGTTGGATTTTTTAGCGGGACATGGATACAATAGGGTTTGTTTATAGTTTGTTGTATGGAAAATGTCAGAATGTGAGGAAATTGCTATAGGAAAAAGAAACTTGGCCCCTTATAAACCGGACCTGCATCCCATTCCTCCTCGCCATAGTAGCTAGTTGACCCCACTAAAATGGCTCCAGACCCCGCTATTGTGGCTTAGTATAGAAGCTATAGAGGCCCCCTTCATAGGTTCAGCCACCTAACCCTTTTATTGTGAGAAAGTTTTAATTCCTTCTATTAATTACTTTTCAACGTAAAACCTTTTCCTTGTTTTCTTCCAATTACTTTATTAACCTTATTCATATGACTAATTTCCCTTGTGATTTAGTAATTACTTCCAAAAATAACGATTACAATTCGTAATTAAATTAAATTATAATTAAGCCCTCTAGTTTGATTCTTTCACCAAGTCCATGTTTTCAATAATTTATATTTCAATCCTCAAAATTTCTGATAAAACTTTACTTTCCACTTAAATAATTATAAAATTCTAGTTTCCAATTAACATAATTATTTAAAATTCTCCAATTGCCAAAAATAATAATTTATGTTAATTAATTAAATTTCTTTAAAATTACACGGTATTACAACTGGCTTGTCCTAAGTTCTTCATATTGAGCTATTTGAACAACCAAACTACTGTGTAATACAACACACCCACCTTGTTTCCAAATAAAAATTATCATCAATGTATTGAACTGGTAACACCATCACAATTTTGTCATACTTATTATACATACAAGTATTATTCCTGATTTCATCAAATCAATGGTTTGATTGCTTGATAAAATTGAATGTTCTTAAACCGTGATGTTAGTTTATTTCCTTCAATGGAGTTCTTCAACTTACAAAATTTTCTTTCTTGACTTCTTGTCATGAATCCATCGGGTTTCAACTTATAGATACAATAGTCAAGACCATGGTTTAATAATGAAGTCTTAACATTAAAAGAATCCCAATAGATTTTAGCATGGATACTGGATGATATTTTAGTCATAGTCATTCCATTTCATTCTGAGTAACCCATTTTTTTCAAAAAAGCCTTGCCTTCAAGGGATACACATTTCCATTTCTCCATCTTTTAACTTGCATGACAAATTTCCATTTGAATTAATTTACATTTTTTTGGCTTTATCCCATTGGGACAAAACAGTTTAAGTCATAGGTTAGGAGTTGAGTTTGGTTATACTTCAATCCTGTGATATTTGATTAGAGATGTAGCATCAGAATAAAGCTACTTCATTAAGGTGTCGTATCTCATGTCATGTTTTCGTATTCAACATCCATGTGATATAAAGATATATGAATGTGCATTTATCTTTGATTAAATATTTAGATTTTGGTGTATGTATTTTCAAAATTATTTAAGGTTTTTTTTGTAAAATTTTTTTATATAGGAAAAAATACATTTCATTAAAGTCATTCAATCAAGATTTCTAATCTCGTTCAAATTAGTTTTGAAAAGTTATTGGAATGACATGTAGGTTTGGTTCAAACGAGTAACAAATGAGTTTTGAACGAACATGGTTCTGTGAAGTAGAGAATTATTTTTCAAAGATGACTCAAATCTTCATGAGGCTTAAATTTTGTATGTAAAATACGACTTTAGGTATTTATGCCTTATACGAAACAAATACCACAACTCCGCACACTAAATATGAAAGTGTAGCGGCAAGTAAAGATAAAAACCATAGGAAAATATATTTAGGATTAGATTGATTTATGACTTAAAAAAATAGGGACAATGCAAAAGATGATAAGTGGGGAATGGAATTAAAAGTAGGCAATAAATAAACTAAAAAACTTGTAAAAACAAGATTAGGATCATTTCCCCACAATGGTTTAACAAAACATATGGAAGAAAATTCTCTTAATAAAGAATATTTAAATGACTATAAACACCAAACATGAAGAAATTTGATTCAATAGTGAAAGATTAAACATTCACTCGAATATGGTCAAGCATGGATTAAAGTCGTTATATTGCTATAAATACTATTATTGCATAAAAAATGAATTTAAACTCCTAATATTCTGACTTTTATACATAAGGTTTTAATTAAAACCGTTTGAAACAAAAAACCTTGATTTTATAGCTCAATAACCATTAGTGGTGTAAATATGATCCCAACCTTTAAACCAAAATCAAAACATAAATAAAACAATTAATATAGCTAATTAAAAAATTAAAACTACGAATTAAATAACACAAACTAATTATTAATGAATGAAAACGAGTTGACAAAGATTGAAACAAAGAAATTGAAGTTATATATATGGAGAGGATGATGAATATTAACCTTATACACAAACCCTTTGGGAAGAGAATGGAGAAAAGATCCAAACACCAACAAAATCCTAACCTAAATTAATACGAAATGAAGGATATTGAAAGGCCACTCTAACAAATGAGGGTAAAAACTATATGTAAAAAAATAAGAATGGAAAACATGCAAAAACAAGGTACGAAATATGGTCAAGATGAAATGATTCAGCATAAATATGAATGGATCTGGTATAAGAGAAATTTGAGACAGTCAGGGTTGAATTGGTTCGATCGAAATCCAAATTGATTTGAACCCTTCAGGTTTGATTTCTTGTGCTAGGATCAACGTACGAAAAACAAAGTATCTTATTCATTACATATCAAAATGATGTGCGGTTGGAGGTTACGTTAAGCTAGATTAGAGGGATACACTTTCATAAATTCTTTAGGCGAGAAAACAAAATAATGAAATCACTAACATTCCCCTGAATGTGCATGTTATGAAAAACCTTTGCTAGAATGAGACCACACTTCGTTCTTATCACTTTAATACCAATAAAAACTCAATTATTCATCAAAATTATATAAACATGTATAAAAGATAAATATGGCTAATGAGTATAAAAATATGAATTAAGGTATCCGAGAATGCTAAATTTCATAAGTATAACGAGTTAATAAATTCATTATTCGAGGCAAATAAAAAATCGTTGAAAGGCGTTTCGATATCTCGTTCAACTGAATTTTATTTCATTCAAAGGAGATTGCACAACTCATTCGAATGACCCAATACTTTTTTTTAGAACAACTTTCCCTCAATGTTTGTAACACATCATTTTTAATGTATTATATAAATGCACGTCTATAAAAGTGTTTTTTTTATTGAGGCCTTCGAAATCAATTTTCCACAAGTTAGAAAAAACCTCCAAACCCTAGTTTACGCGCAATGGTTTGAGATCCAATATTAATTCATATATTTTCACTTGCGAACTCATTATCTTTCATGAAGAACTTTTCTCTTAATTTAAATTTTTTATTATGGTGGATTTTATGCTTGTTACGATTTGACACGGTGGACTCCGTGTTGCGACTAAACTATATAGATAACTTGATGAAAGATGAAAGAATGTTTGGTTCATGGTCCGGTGATTTAATATCCCCGTGAGAAATCTCACATCATGAAGGAACCTGAGTGCACGACAAGATTAATTTTAAAAATTGGTTATTGAGGGAGGCCACTTTAATATTTAATTGAATTAATTCTTGTGTGTTAATGGGAAACTATTTTTTTCAATTTTCATGATTCTAAGATTTCCGAAACGAATTCAAAATTTTCTCATTGTTTTTGTCTTAATGATATACATGGAATAACTTTCAATGTTTGAAAGTATAATTGGACATTTTACTAACTTAAAGGGGAAACTAAACTATTTTAATAAGAAATTCCCATCAATATTTAAAAATTGTGAAGTGATTAACTCCTCGAGTCAGTTAGGATAGCACCACCTTAGATGGTTTTAATGACATAATCATAGTAGTTTGAAATACATGGTAATTCATTTAAATTATGTATTACATGTGTTTCACCCCCCCCCCCCCCCCCTTCCCCCATGCTAAGAAGTTCTATATGTTCATCCTTGATTTTAAAGAATTGACGGATGAAATTTTTTAGAAACATAACATTAGCTGATAAAACTCAAGTAATAATCATGTTCTTCGAATGATGTCTATCCTTGGTGGAACAAATGATTATTTGGATACGACATGCTGGGGAATGACACATCCTAACCCAATTACTTATAATTAAGATTGAATGTCTAAGTAAGCCAAACCATAATTAATTTAATGAAATCATAAACACGAATCTTGATTATTGAGTCATCAACATAAATCCATACAACCACAAACTTTTTTTTACAACATTAAAGTACTTATGCTTAAAAAAACTTGCTTGAGGGATAAGTTAACTTAATTACATCATTTCCATTTAGACAAAATCATTGTTTCACCAATTCCTGGCTAACCCAACCCGTCCACCTAGATTTGGCAATGACATCACGTTACCTGAAAAACGTAAACATAGGAACTGTGAGAAAAATAGACCAGTGAATGGATCACTACTATAATAATGCATAAATTTAAATGCAATAAATCAAATCCATATACTTATGTATTAACTTATGCGTCTGAATAATATTGAATGACCTAATTTTCCGAATCATGATTCACGTATCATGTCTGTAATAGACAATTCTCCGCCATTCGCGGTCGAGGAGTAACCCCTTGTCATTAGTAGACAAATATACCCCATTTCGGGTTGGGGAGTAACCTCCCATTTTGGTAAACCAAAATGAATAATTTCATATTCATTATATGTTGAACATATAAATAACATGATACAAATATCTCTTTCTAGTGTTCAAACTATGTATTTACGTTTCCTTCGGGTGGAGCTGAACCAGATGGATTAGAACTTACACCTCTCATTACAACTTAATCAGTATTGAATACCAACCATAAGTATTATCCTAACATAGTTATTTAACTTTCAATGACAATACAACAACAGTATAATTTCAGTTAAGTCACATTCCATGAACACATGAGTAAAGACGAAACAATGGTATACATGTTGATAAAGTTATGAACATTCCACTGTAGGAAATACCTCATAAGTAATTTATAACTAAAACATAGTAAACATGAAATTATACTTCTCAATGTATATACACATGAAACATGTGCTTAAAGTACCCTTTGTAAGGAGGAGATAAAAATATTCTTTCATGGGGAATTCGGTATGGCCTCAAATTATTGTCCTACAACCTTAACCACCCTATATTCATAAATTGTACAACAACAGGCATCCAAACTTATCAATATGAAATAATATTTGAATATACTTTCCATTACAAGTGACGATGTAATTTTGCAAGCTTTCTGTAGAAAGTAATGACCATTTCTTTACAACACAAGAAATCTTCCCCACAAGCTCCTCTATTGTTCCCTCAACTTCCAAGAATTTTCATAATTTTTCTACGTCATAAATTTCCATGATTTTGCATCCATTTTCAACAAACATACTTAATAACACATAATGAAAGTTTCATAATATTTAGAGTACATTTTCTATGTCAAAATCTTTACCAAATTCAGGGCATATCGAAATGAAATATACAAATAGCAACTATGTACCAACTTGCAACCATCACTAAGGCCTAACGACAAGGATTTAAATTCTAATATTCGGATATGATATGAATATATGAGTCTAATTTCATATCCAATTGGAATTTATAAATTCCATGAAGAGCACAAAAATAGATAGAAGTTTGAATACAAGGGATTTCAATAACAAGAAATACGGGCTACATACACCACTTATCTCACATGTGAGAAAATACTTATTATCACAAAGGAGGATGGAATTTTAATCAATAATTCAAGATTTATATACTTTGAAATAAGTATAAAAGAGTAAAACAATATTAGTCACATAATTATACCTTGTAAACACTTTAATGATTTTCTTGGAATTTTCCTAGCTTTTCTTCCTTAACTTCTACTTTTTACTTTCCTCGAACCAAACACTCTTTAAAATGAACCTACGGTTAAATTTTCTTTTGAAATAGTTTAGAAGAAGTGATTTAAGTATTCCAAGGATTCCTCCCTTTACAACCAATCAAATTAAACCATTTGGTTTACTAAATGATAATTTACCACTTAAAGGGAATGGACATATTTGCCCCTTGTTCGTAAATTTGGGTTAACTTCTTACTCAGACATCCATTTGATGCTCCATTTATTGTATCAAGAACCTAACTCATATACATACAACAATATAGTTTTCACCTTGAGTCAATTGTTACATTATAAGGAACGAAAGTAGTCTCCAACAGGAACATTTCTACCTAAAACAACAAAGTTTTGTGTTTGTAAATAATTCGACATTTCATGATTTGTGAAAGTAGGATTAGACTAAACATACTCACTTGACATTAGATATACTAACAACGAATTATTCATATGACATAAGTTAAGAATGATTTAAATATAAGTTATCATAATTATATCCGGGTTGTCACAACTTTCCCCCGAGAAAATTTCGTCCCCGAAATTTAATATAAAGGTCACTGACAAAAAAAATGGGATACTATTTATTCATGCTATCCTGTGTTTCCCATGTTGCTTATTTAATTCCATGGCTCATCCACATAACATTAACTAAGGGGATAAATTTATTCCTCAATACTTTCTCCTTACGATCAATGATTTTCATCGGTTTCTTGATGTATGACAAGTCTTCTTTCAGTTCAATAGGTTGAGTTTTCAATTGATGAGATGGATATAAAAAATACTTACAAAGCATAGATACGTGAAACACATCATGTAAATGAGATAATTTTGGAGGTAATTATAATTTATATTCCATAGTCCCAATTCTTGCCAACACTTAATATGGTCTAATGTATCATGGACTTAGTTTCCCTTTTTTTCAAAATCTCATAATACCTTTCCACGGTGAAATACGTAGGAATAAAAAATCCTCCTTTTGAAATTCCAATGGATAATTCCTCTTATGTTCATAAAATTTATGCCTTCTTTGTACTATCTTTATCTGTTCCCGAATCATTTTGATCTTTTTTGTTGTCATATCTATCAATTAAGGACCCAAAATTTTACTTTCACCGACTTCATCCCAACATAATGGCGTTCTACATCTCCTCCCATATAAAGCTTCATAAGGATCGGTACTAACGGTGGACTGATAAATATTATTATACTAGAATTCCATAAATGGAAAATGATCATCCCAACTACCCTTAAAGTCAAATTCACAAGATCATACCATGTCTTATAATATTTGAATTGTCCTTTTTGATTGCCCATCGGTTTGTGGGTGAAATGCAGTACTAAACTTCAAACTTGTGCCCATGGCATTCTGTAAATGAGGCCAAAACTTATAAGTGAACGTTGGATGTATATTTGATATAATTGACACAGGTGCCATATGTAAACGGATAATATCATCAATGTACATATGTGCATACTTGTCAACAGTGTAGGTGGCCTTAACTGGAAGAAATTGAGTTGACTTTGCCAATCGGTCTATAATCATTCAAATGGAATCATGCCCCTTTTATGACAAAGGTAGTCCTATAACAAATTCCATTGTTATATGTTCCCACTTCGAATCCATCATAGGAAATGACTCCAATCATCCTGCCGGCTTCTGATGCTCCGCCTTCACCTGTTGGCATACTAAACATTTAGTTACAAATTATGCATTCTCACGTATCATATTGTTCCACCAGTAATACTCTTTCAAATCTCTGAACATTTTTGTACCTCACGGATGCATAGAGTAAATAGAACTATGTGACTCTTCTAATATATCCTTCTTTAAGGGTGGATCATTCAGTACAGTAATCCTATTTTTATAACACAATGATTCATCATTCTTATTCTCAAAGTTACTCTCTTTACCATCCAAGACTTTCAGTTTCTTCTTCTCAAGGAATGGATCACTGATCTATAAACTTGGTATGCGTTCTGCTAATAAAGGTCTCACCATAATATGTGCTAATAATCCTCCCTTTCATCAAAACTTTAATTCAATCCCCATCGATGCCAAGTTAATAATATTTCCAACACGTGCACGTTTCATGCCACCTAGAATCCCTAATGTTTTTTACTCAAATCATCTGCTACTACATTAGCTTACCAGGATGATGATGATAGTATAGTCATAGTTTGTAATCAGCTCTATCCAACGCTTATGTCTCAAATTCAGTTCTTTTTGTGTAAATAAGTATTTCAAGCTTTGATGATCCGTATATATCTCAAAAGTTTCTCCATATAATTAATGTCTTCACAACATGAAGGAAAAAATAATAGATCTTAGTTCTAAATCATGCGCCAGGTAATTTCATTCATGTGTCTTTAATTGTCTAGAAGCATATGCTATTTCCTTCTCGTTCTTCATAAGGACACGCCCTAACCCTTGAAATGAAGCGTCTATATAGATAACAAAAGACTCACTCCCATATTGAATAGTAATTATAGGGGCTGAAACTAACCGATTCTTTAATTCTTTAAAACTTTGCTGGCATTATTCATCCCACACAAACTTCACTTCTTTATGAGTCAACTTTGTTAATGGTAACACTATTACTGAAAATCCCTTAATAAATCTGCGATAGTAACCTGGCAATCCTAGGAAACTCATAATTTCTATAATATTCTTAGGACTCTCCCATTCAACGATTGATTCTACCTTCTTTAGATAAACATATATCCCATTCCTGGAGACAACATGCCCTAAAAACAAAATTTCATTCAACAAAAACATACACTTACTAAATTTAGCAAATAATTTATTCTCTCTCAAAATTTGCAATACAAGTCTCGAATGTTTCTCGTGTTCCTCCATGACACGCGAGTAAATCAACATATCGTCTATGAATAAAATCATAAATGAATCCCGGTTCATCAAATCCATAAAATTGCTGGAGCATTAGTTAATCCAAATGGCATCACTAAAAACACATAGTGCCCATATCGAGTTCGAAAATTTATTTTGGAAGTATCAGTATCTTTAACTTTCAATTGGTGGTAACCCGATCTCAAATCAATCTTCGAAAATACTGTGGCCTCTTGCAATTGATTAAACAAATCATCGATACGAGGTAGAGGGTACTTGTTTCTAATGGTCACCTTATTCAATTGTCGATAATCAATATATAATCGCATTGTCCCATCTTTTTTTTCACACATAACACCGGGGTTCCCCATGGCAAAACACTAGGCCGAATAAAACCTCTGCTTATTAGATCTTGTAATTGCACTTTCAATTCTTTCAGCTCTATTGGTGCCATTCTGTATGGATCAAGGGAAATTGGACCAGTGCTTGGAATTAATTCAATGGAAAACTCTACTTCCCTATGGGGCGGCAATGCTGGCAATTCCTATGGGAAGACATGAGAAAATTCTCTAACCATTAGTATATCTTGAATTTTAAGTGTCTATTTACTAGTATTAACCAGATAAGCTAAATTGCCTGTACAACCTTTACTGAATGATCTCTTACTCCTAATTGCTGATATAAGACAATTAGGAACAACATATCTTTCCCCTGTAAAATGGAACTCGAGTTCACCAGGTGGATGAAATGTAACTTCTTTTTGAAAAAAATTAACGGAAGCATTATACGATGATAACCAATCCATCCGTAATATAATATCAAAATCCCAAATGGCCAACGGTATCAAGTCAACATAGAAATCGCGCTCACCCATTTGTAAAATACAATCTTTATAAACATGCTCAACCTGAATCACACTTACCATTGGGGTAGAAATATATAAGGCACAATTGAGAAATGAACATGGCCTACCCAAATATGAAACAATATATAATGCTACGAATGAATGCGCAGATCTAGGATCAATGAGTGCATATAAATCTTTATTTACAATAGAAAGTTTACTTGTAACAACTTCCGATATGGCATGGGCATCTTGCAATGTCATCGCAAACATGACGCGACTTAATATTTGTCTCAAAAGTGCGTACAATCTAGGCTCAAGTGCAAGCCTGTCGCTCAAGTAATAAACCCGGTAAGTCGGGATCCTATCCACAGGGATCGAGATTGCCAAATAGTAATAAGAAAAATTATTAAATCTTGAAATGATTTCGTAAAAGAAACGAAAAGATGATTAAAAATTGGGAAAATTTCTATTAAAAAATTACTTAGCAAAACAAACTGAAAAGTGCAAAAGAAATTAGATTTGACAAATGGGAGAAAATAGGGTAGGGTATAATCCCTCAATCCTTAACAAATTACCGTATAGAATACTAGAATTGTAAATTAAAATTATTGACTAGATCCGGTCTTTATACATTCTAAGCATTACACATATGAGGGATCTAGCCCGCATCATATGAAATCAAAGATAGATATAAAGCGGTGAATGAATCCAGTCTTTATATATTCTAAGCATTACGTATATGAGGTTCAAGCCCGCACCATACGAAATCAAAGGTAAATATAAAGCGGTGCTTTCACGATTCAATCAATATTTTAATTTAACCTCTATTTTCTACATAAATAATTTGCCTTGGATTGAGTTCATGTACCCCAACCCTTGGGAATTTAGCTACTCATGATTTGGTTCAAGAATAAATTCACACACAAAATTATGGATCTACAAGACATGGTAAATAATTTGCAAATAATAAAACTAGAGAATGGAAAGATATTACTTGAATTCAGCAACAAGGAATGGGAATTGGAATCCAGAATTTCTTACAAACTAGGGTTCATGAAAACTCTTGAAGGAATAGAAAATTTGCTCTCAAAATCTAACCCTAAAATTTAATCTAGCACTTCTAACCTACTCCTAACCTAGCCTCTCTCTAGCAACTCAACTTCTTTTGAAAATGAGGTAGGGCTTGGTCTTTTATAGCACCAAGTTGCACGAATTTGGCATCAAATTTCGCTTGTGACACAAGTTTTCCAAGAGTTGCACTGCATTAAATGCATAATTAATTACAGAAATCCGCACATCCAGACTCTTCATTATCGCGCAACTTCAAAACATCGTAACTTCTTCACCGTAGCTCGGATTGAGGTGCCGTTTTTTCCAGTATTCTTGTAATTTAGAACTCTTCAACTTTCTAGTTGGCCCCACCTCCGGACTAAGGCTGAAAAATTACGAAAATGCCCTTCAACTCTCCATTTCTTGGTTTCTTTCACTGTTTTGAGTTCTCCTTCGCACTAACTTGCGTGAAATACCTGTAAAACACATGAGAAATACACAAAACACGAAATACTTGCCAAAAAAGGTTAGTAGCATAAATAAGAGACAAATCCAAGCTAAATACACTTCACTGGATCATAAAAATACCGAAATTAAGGGGATAAATGTGAAGAATATATGCCTAATCAAAACACTCTTCCTCCTTCCTTTGATCCACATGCTTGTCCTGTATCTTTCCCTCTTGTTGTATTTCATGGAGAGGATCCTTTATAAGGCCCCACACTACTAATTGAAATTGTTCCTGCTAATATAGGACAATTTTTTCTCAGATGACCCTTCTCGTGACAGTTAAAATATTCTATATTAATTAACTTTGAGAAATTTCTCTTTATAAGACCTGATGTCCCATAAAAAAACAAGCATTTGGATTCCTTAGGGATGAAATTACTGAACCTCTTCAATCACTAGATTCACCCCTTTGGAAACCACTTCCACCTCTACCATGTTGAAATTTCTTCCCTCTAAACCTTGAATATTTGGTATCGCTACCCTTTTTATAGTTTGGATCGAATCTACTTCTCTTTGCACTTCGTTCTCTTTTTCCTCTTGCTTCATTCACATCCTTTTCTACTAGCATCACTTTATTCACTAATGATGAATAATTAAGACTCTCTTAAGACGACAACCGTGATTTAATAACTAACTTTAGTCCATCGAGAAATTGGTTACACATGTCTTACTCGTTCTAGACAAACCTTGAAGCAAACCGAGATAAGGCTGCAAGTTTAGCTTCATATTCTCTAACCATCATGCTTCCCTAATTCAACATAAAATATTCCTTCTCCTTCTGGTTTTGATACATTGAGAAAAAAAACTTATCATACAAAGCTTTAACAAAAGCATCCCATGAGATCACATTCCCATCTCCTGGATTAATTAAAAGGTGTTTTGTGGCATCCCACTAATACTTAGCTTCTCCTTTCGGCACATATATCGCCAAGGTCATTCGTTGATTTTCATCCATTCTCGTTACCCTAAAAATAAGTTCAATCTCTTTAACGCATACTTTTGCCTCTGCTGGATCAACTAATCCTTTAATCGATGGTGAATTCATCTTAATAAATCTCTCGTGTGAAGTACTCTTTTTTTCCCGATATATTACCTCCTCAGTCATAGCCAATGCTTGTGCCTCCAATTGACAAGCCGATTGTTCTTCCATCTGAGACATAAACCTATCTTGTTGTTCTGCCATTAAAGTAATAGCACATACCATTTTTTGCATATCTGTCAGTTGTTCTGGCTCGGGTTCCACATTTATGTGAACAAGTTGTTCAACCTTCACTTCAGCTGGAATATTTGAAGCATCATCTTATATTCTCACATTAACATTCCCTCATTCCATTCTCTTTTATTCAAAATGAATCAAAGATATAACAACATGAATATATACATATCTTTTATAACATAATTGTTAGTACCAAACAAAACATATTTCTTACATTCACTGCCAAATCTATACTCTTCTAATGCCACAACCTCTACAACCTAAGCTATAATACCAAAAATTGACACACATCAACCCAGTTACTTATATTTATGTTTGAAAGTCGAAGAGAGTCAAACCATAATCAATTTAACCAAACCGTAAACACAAATCTTAATTATAGAGTCACTAGCATAAATCCATACAACAACAAACTTTTTTTAAAACATTAAAGTACTTTATCGTACACAAACTTGCTTGAGGGATAAGTTAACATAATCACATCATTTACATTTAAACAAAATCATTGTCTCACCCATTCCTGGATAACCTAACCCGACCTCCTAGATTTGACAGTGACATCACGTTACCTGAAAAACAAAAACATAGGAAACGTGAGCAAAATAGCGTGGTGAATGCATCACTACTATACTACTGTATAAATTTTAATGCAATAAATCATATCCATATAATTATCTAATAATCTTATCTGGATCATTCATATTGAATGACCTAATCATGATTCACTTATCATGTCTTTAATAGACAATTCTCCCCCAATCCTGGTCGAGGAGTAACCCCTCGTTAATAATAGACAAATCTCCCCCATTCCAGGTCGGGGAGAAACCTCCTATTTTGGTAAACCAAAATGAAGAATTTCATATTCATTATATTAGACCTTACACCAGTCAATACAACATAATCATTATTGAATTCCAATCATAAGTATTATCCGAACATAGTTATGTAACTTTCAATGACAATACAACAACAATATAATTTCAGTTATGTCACATTCCATGAAACATGAGTACAGACGAAACAATGGTATACATATTGATAAAGTTATGAACATTAAACCATATGAAATTCCTTATAAGGAATTTATAACTAAAACCAAGTAAACATGAAAGTATACTTCTCAATGTATATACATTTGAAACATGTACTGAAAATACCCTTTGGAAGGAGGAGATAGAAATATTCTTTCATGGGGTATTTGGTATGGCCTCAAATTATTGTCCTACATACTTAACCATCCTATATTCGTAAATTGCATGACTATAGGTGTCCAAGCTTATCAATATGAAATCATATCTGAATATAATTTACATTACAAGTGACGATGTAATTTTTCAGGATTTGTAGAGCAAGTTATGACCATTTCTTTACAACATTACACATTTTCCCTACAAGCTCCTCTATTGTTCCTTCAACTTCCAAGAATTTTCATAATTTTTCTACGTTATAAATTTCCATGATTTTCCATTCATTTTCAACACACATACTGAATAACACGTAATTAAAGTTTCATAATATTTACAGTTCATTTTCTATGTTAAAAACGTTACCAATCTCAGGGCATATCGAAATGAAATATACAAATAGCAACTATATACCAACTTGCAACCATCACTAAGGCCAAACCACAAGGAGTTAATATTTAATTTTTGGGTATGATATTAATATATGAGTCTAATTTGATATCCAATTAGAATTTATCAACTCCATTAAGCACACAAAAATATATGCAAGTTTGAATACAAGGGATTTCAATAACAAGCAATACGGGCTACATACACCACTTATCTCACATGTGAACAAATACTTATTATCACAAAGGAGGATGGAATTTTAATCAACAATATAAGATTTCTATACTTTGAAATAAGTATAATACAATATTAAAACAATATTATTCACGTAATTATACCTTGTAAACACTTTAAGGATTTTCTTGGAATTTTCCTAGCTTTTCTTGTAATCATTTCTTCCTTAACTTCTACTTTCTCTTTCCTCAAGCCAAACACTCTTCAAACTGAACCTAAGGTTTAATTTTATGAAGAAATAGGTTATAATGAAAGGTTTAAGTCATCCAAGTTTGACTCCCTTGCCAACCAATCAAATTAAACCATTTGATTTACTAAAGGATAATTTACCACTTAAAGGGAATGGACATATTTGCTCCTTGTTCGTAAATAACTTCTAACTCAAACATCCGTTGGGTGTTTGGTTTATTTTGTCACAAACCTAAAGCATAGATCTACAACTATCTAGTTTTCACCTTGAGTCAATTGCTACATTATAAGGGCCAAACTAGTCTCCAACAGGAACATTTCTACCAAAAATAACAAAATTTTGTGTTTGCAAATAATTCGACATTTCATGATTTATAAAAGTAGGATTAGACTAAAAATAATCACTTAACATTAGGTATAGTAATGACACATTATTCATATCACATAAGGTAAGCATGATTTAAATATAATTTATCATAATTATATTCGGGTTCTCAGAGGGAAACCCGCTATCATTCATAATTTTGGGGTAAGGATCATCGATAACAAGATGATAGTGTTACTTTTTGAAGAAAATCTATATTTTTTTCCCTAAAGGGAGCTAGGACGATAAGGCTAAGTCTCATGTATAATGGTTTGGGATTAAGGAAATTTTATATTCCTCGATAATAGTTGAATTGTTGGGATTAGAAAAACTCATGACACGATGCCTAAATGAACCATATAATATATCTAAATGAATTAAAAAATTGATTCCAATAATTTTTTAGGATTCCAATGAATATCAGAATTCAACATGAGTGCAATTGACACAAAAAATAAACGGAATACTCTCAATAGAATTTAGGAGCATATTGTGTAAGTCCCGTACCTCGAAATCGTCACATGAATAATCAAATATATTCTGCCTCACAAATCAGATTGCATCATCCCATTCCCCTCGCGAAAAATATTCAATTAAAATTGTATCCCCAACATAAAATAACTCCAAATAGGCATGAAATTCTATGGTTAAATGATGAAGAAAATACGGCTAGGGCTTGTAAATGAAAAGGAATAATTTTGGGGAGATCTTTTGGTTGAAAATTTGACGAAAAAGTGATTTGAAAATCTCAGAGACAAATTTCTTGTGATATTCAAAGGATTAAGAGTTTGATTAAGAAAAGAGTTCTAATCTGATACAAACACTAAAAAAACAATCCAGCTGATTGGACCATTCGAATTGGCTGAAATTTAAGGGAGTAGTAGATGAAGATGAGTGGAAGCTAGACACAAAATTTTAGCTCGATCGGATGGTCGAATATATTTATATATTTTTTTTCTAGAGATTTTTATTATTTGAGGACTCTTAGAGAGTTTTATGTTTTGAGGAATCTTCTAAACAACCCAAGACTTTTATATACTCATAGTAGGAGTCTTTCAATGTATCTTCTCTAATATAAAAACAAACATATTTAATTATTACAAATAATTAAAAGTAAAATTTTATTTTTCTCCGATTTCCAAAATTAGTTTAAAAATACCGATATAAAAAATTCGGGTTGTTATATTCAGAAGGTAAAATTACCACGGGTGTGACACCCCGACTAATTAAATACCGGGTAGCTACTCCTTTATTAAATTAATACAAAATGCCAAGTTGGTCCAGTTCATAGCATCACTGTCGAAAATATTTTTATAATTTCTAACCACCTAGTATTTAAAAAGTAAGTTGTCCAATTTTAAATTAATTCTGATTAACATGCATTAAATGAAATATAGAACTGTAACACAACCATTCACGATAAAGTCCAACTATAATGAATCAACAAATAAAGATGAGTCTAGAGGAAATACTCCTCACAACAATCCCAATATGAAAAGAAATAAAACAAGTCTGCATCCTGAATTAATTACAACCCATAGTCTGAATAACTGAAATGTAAAATGAAATGTCTCCAAAAGAAATGGGCGACATGCCCTACAACTGATGAAATCTGGACATAGAGTCAAGGCAAATGAAGCGTCTACTACCAATGCCCTGTAACTTCCACAACAGCTACAGCTCGTCACCTGAATGGAAATACTATGCATGGTGTCCTTGTGGCTGGGCACCTAAAATGGTTTTTACAAAAATATAGATTTGAAAGCAAACGGGTCAGAGCCCGAATGTGGAGAGTATTTTAAAAATAGCAAGTTCTTTAATAACAATTAAAACAATGAATGCAAGATACATGTTAGGACGTGCTCTCATATGAAATACTCACCTCTCGTCTAATTGTGCACTCCTAATGTTCCTGTACCATTCATGTGTTATTATCTATCCAAACCATCATAAGTTCTAACCCAACTACTCGATTCACAATATGAATTCCCATTGTTATTACTTAAATAGATAGCTTTACTTGAATTCGGATTCTCAATTTGTAATACCATTCACTATAGGTTAACCCGTTATGTTTTCGCAAAACATTTCCATAATTATATTCACAAAACCAACTTGAAAGTTCTCATTAATTAAGTGTATATTATTCACGTCATAAATGTACAATACAGGCACCCCGAGACTAAGCTACGGTGCACACATACTCTGTTATCCATCCCGGTACATCACGTACAGAAGGATCACGCATTCCGAATCTCTCAAGAATCGTTCTCAGATAACAACAATCACAAACAATGGAGGCGAACACAGTCACATCACATGGGTCACGCACATACCTACGCTCCCACGATCAGCAGACTTATTAACATCCCAATAAGCCCTTCTCTGACCTATGTTCTCGAGGTACCAGTCTAAATCCGGGCAACACAAGGATTAGAGGGCCCTAAGAGAACGTAAACCTCCCATGATAGCAAGTATGGTAGGTATGTCATACACGTAAAAATCATATACTAAGCATGCACACATCTTAGATAACTCAATATTAATAAAGGTATACTCTACATCCTTATACCATTATTCCAGCTTATAAATTTTAAGTCTCCCGATATTATAGAGTTTAAACTGTCGACACGTCCCATGTCGTAATTTCTTATACTTAAAACCTATCTCAGATAGATTATTAAGTTCCTATTATTCCCACATATAACATCTGTATTCCTAAGGTCCTTACTTCTGCCCCAAACCTCATTTCATTAAATTATTCAAATTTACACTTTTAACCCAAACATTATCTCACTTATCGAATTTCATTAGATTAGAATGATTCCTCGAATTGAATTCTAATAAAGGTCCAAATTTCATAAGCATGCCTACTGGTCCTCCTTAAGTTTAAGGGTATTCATAAGGTCTCCAGTAATATTTTCCAAGGGTTAACTTCATTAAAATTTAAATAGGGAAAACTTTACTCATTCTGGGAAGGTCGATCGATCGACCTTTTCCTTTGATCGATCGATGGTGGTCGATTGATCGACTGATGAATATCGATCGATCGAACGCACCAGGTATGGCAACGGACTGCTTCGTTTTGCAGTTTTCAAATCATCACAAAACATCCTTTTAATGCATGAAACTCTAATATAACGTTATAATATCATCATACAAACATCCTACAACAATGTTAACGTTCTAAAACCAATAATTCATCAACCAAGGACTTTGTTTGGATCAAAACTTCATCAAGAACCCTAGTTTCCTATTTCTTTCAAGAACATTAATAAATCTCTTATTAAATCCGTTTTCAAATCATCAAGGGTCATAATTCTGAATTCATAATTCGTCCAGAATGTTTCTACATTCAGTCCCTAACATAGTTCATAGTTTTACATCTTCAAATTCATGGGTCTAATCAAGCTTCCAAGATAAATTTGATAATTTCCTAAACATGGAAAAGCATAGCATTGAAATCAATTGTGATTAAACCACTTGCCTTAATCTTTCTCTGAATTTGAGGTTGAATCTTGAAGGTTGAATCTGTCCTCTCTCTCTCTCTGCAGAATTCTCCTCTTTCTCTCTCTCTCTACAAGTTCTTCTCAAGGTGATAATGGAGGTGGGGTTGGTTTTTGGTAAGTTTTAAAGTTTCTAACTTCTCCCGTAGCCCACTACCTAAATTGGGGTTGGAAAATGGCTTAGTGGGTTAAGACTAAGTCAGATTTTTAACTCTAATTTTCGTGGGTTTTAATTACCCAATTTCTGAAATTACCAAACTACCCTTTTTCGTTGCTGGTATGGCCTAAAAATGCCCCGGGACCCAAACTAAACCCCCGGCTAGTGTTTTCTGATTATTTCTACCCTTCCAGACTCGTTGGCGCACTCAAAATGACCATACAGGTGATAAAAATAAAATTCATTATTTTAATTCAAATAAATATATTCCTAACGCGACTGTCACGCGCGTCCCAACAAAATTTCCCAAATTGCCGTATTTCAATCTCACGACAAATTTCATAATTCAATATTCATATATAATCATATATGCACATTATAATCAAATACCAACTCGCATCTCGCTAATATTTCAATCCGGATTAATTTCCAATTAATACTCATTTAATTTAATTAATCCCAATTCTCAATATTGCACAGCGTTTCGTGAGTGGGACGTCTCGAAGAGAAATCTAAACAAGGAACCCCTCCAATACACTACTCCTTGGCAGTATTGATTATATGGATTCATTATGACCTCAATGCATGACGCGTATAACCCAAATTTGTTTCATACTACAATTGATTTATTTAATTATTCTCAATTCTCAACAGTGCACGGCATTTCGTGCGTGGGACATCTCGCAAGCGAAATCCAAACAAGGAACCCCCCGATACACTACTACTTGGCACTATCGATCGTCGAGATATACTAATATAAATTTGAGCACTAAGGACTAAATTCTCCCCACTCCCAACATTGCGCAGCGTTTCGTGCGTGGGACGTCTCACAACCGAAATCCAAATAAGAATCCCCCTCGATACACTACTCCTAGGCAATGTTGGTCGTTGCGGTCCATTATGCCCTCGATACCTGAAGTACTATATAAACTCATAATTAATTAGTCTTCATTTTCTGATAATTGATTCATCATAAATTAAGTCCGGTTAAAAATCTCCCAGAATGAGATTCAGGCAATCTTCTTATGTCTCTTTACTCTGGAGACAAATAAGATATCACATAATCATATAAAATTAATAAACTATTCACACAAGTATAATAATAACCATCCCAACGAGCTATAACTTGAGGACGCGCGTGCTGAATGCTATCATCTTCCAGGAATTACTCACTTTATCCCAGGTTACCATATAACGAACTATTATCACACCGCCATGGTAAAACAACAAATCAAAACGTACGGGGAAGCGGTCATAGTTCCTCCCCGGCAATGAGAAGAAACATACCCACCACGTCTCACCCCTATTAAAAATAATCACACAATAATAAATGGACGCTATGACCTGGGGACTATATGCGTCCTGCTCCTCAAGCTAGGGGCCTCGCCCACATCGCGCAACTTCCCATGATAACATAGAGGGGATATGCTTCACACACACACACACACACACACACATATATATATATATATATATATATATTGTGACACCCCGACTAATTAAATACCGGGTAACTACTCCTTTATTAAATTAATTCAAAATGCCAAGTTGGTCCAGTTAATAGCATCACTGTCGAAAACCTTTTTATGGTTACTAACCACCTAGTATTTAAAAAGTAAGTGCCAAATTTTAATTAAAGTCTGATTAACATGCAACAAGTGTAATGAAGAAATAAATAACACCATTCACCATACTGAAGTAAAACGAATAACCATCACATAGTGTAAATAAAGTCTGGAGAAAAACTCCTCACTACAAATCCCATAACTGAAAAGTAAACTGAATACTGAAACAATACATGCTAAAGTCTGAAAACTGAAATGTAAAAGATGCTCTAAATAGAAATGGGCAACATGCCCTACAACTGATAGATAGTGACTCTGGAATCCAAAAGATAGAAGCGTCTACAAGAAAATCCCTGTAGCTTCCACAAATAGCTACAGCTCGTCACTTGAATGAGTATCCTATGCTTGGTGTCCTTGTGGCTGGGCACCTAAAATGGTTTAACAAGAAAAAGATTTGAAAAGCAAACGGGTCAGAGCCCGAATGTGGAGTTATTTTAAAAACCTGCAAGTGCTTTAAAAACATTTAAAACATTAAATGCAAAGTACATGTTAGGACGTACACTCACATGATATTCTCACCTCTCGTCTAACTGTGCACTCCTAACGTAAGTACCCATCTATAACCACACAAACCACTAGCTAAGTGACATCATCTCTACCTAGACTATCATAGGTCCTACCCATATTACTCGGTTCTAATTAACATCATAACGCTCGTAATTAAGTAGGGGTTTAACGTAACTCAGAAGCTCAATATGCAATATATATCACTGTAAGTTAACTCGTTATATTTCTCGAAATAATACCGTAATTATATTCACAACATTAACATGAAGGTTCCCATTAATTAAGTGTATATTATTCGTATCAAAATATACAATATAAGCACCCCGAGAACTAAGCTGCGGTGCACACATACTCTGCTATCCATCCCGGTACATCACGTACATAAGGATTACATATTCCGAATCTCTCAGGAATAGTTCACAGATAACAACATCACAAACAATGGAGGCGAACACAGTCACATCACATAGGTCACGCACATACCTACGCTCCTACGATCAGCGGACTTATTAATATCCCAATAAATCTTTCTATGACCTATGTTCATCAAGGTAACCAGTCTAAATCCGGGCAACACAAGGATTAGAGGGTCCTAAGCGAACGCAAACCTCCCGTGATAGAAAGTATGGTAGGTATGTCATACACACAATTCATATAACAATACAAAGTTAACACACGTCTTAATAATACCGTAGTTTAATCGTAGTACATATCGCATTCTCGTACTAACTATAATTATCACAATTTATACTACTTCGGTTTATAATCATACGCGCCATAATCTTCTCACGTCGTAGTAGACACTCACGTCTCAACCCAAACCGTCCGTTTAATATAACTCGCGTATATAGTTTACTCCTCGTAATAACCCAAAAGTCCCAAATCTATCCTTACATCATCAAGGAAGGTTATCTATATCCTCGAACAAGTTTACGGGACTCCAAAAATCAAAACAGTCCAAAAAGGACCAAACTGTCAACTCGTTAGAAGTCTCGTTCGAACGAGATTCCTCTGTCAACTCGTTAGAAGTCTCGTTCGAACGAGGCTGTTCGAACGAGATTCCAGTTCGTTCGAACGAACTGTACCTTCTAACGATATCTCGTTCGAACGATATATCGAACGAAATCCCTTCTCGTTAGCAGCGACTGGTCAACTCGTTAGAAGCTCGTTCGAACGAGTTCGTTCGAACGACCTGGGGATTGCTTCTAACGACTGACCAGTTTCGGCCCATATTTTTCCCCAATTCGTTTTCATCCATTTTTATCACTTCTAACCTCTTCCAAAGTTCATCCCAACAACGTTTTAGGGTCTCTAATTCATCCTAAACATATTCAAGTCATCTCCTAACATGTTTTCAAGGATTAAATCTCTCTAACATCAATCAAAATATAAATCTCTACACTTTTTCCCCAATTATTTCAAGAACATGAACCCTAACTTTTGAATCATGAATTAACCCAATAAAATCCGTTTTAAATTTCACCCAATCATAAATATCATCAGTAGGAACATCTACCTATCATTCTACATGCAAATCCTCCTCAAGATTTCAAGTTCTAAGTTCAATTAACATGGGTTTTCATTATCTTTCAAGAACAATTGATATTCTTCAATTTCTAACATGGATAAGACATTCTCTGAAATTAAATGGAATAAAGTCACTTGCCTTGGTTCGATTTCTGATTTTGGTGTAGGTTTGATGGAGTTTTCCTGCAGAATTCCCTCTCTCCAAGCTTCTTCTCCAATGGTGGCTTAAGGTGGCTAGGGTTTTCTTTGGGAGAGTTTGTAAACCTAAAGATAGCCTCCGTAGCTTAATGGGTTAATATGGGTTGGTTAGTGGGTTTAGTGGGTTAAATCCACATCAGATTAAAACTCCCAATTTTCGTCACTTTTAATTCCTAAAAATGTAAAATTACCAAAATACCCTTTATGATGCCGGTATGGCCTAAAAATACCCCGGAATCCAAACTACACCCCCGGCTAGTGTTTTCTGACTATCTCGACCCTTCCGGACGCGTTGGCGCACTCAAAATGACCATACGGTTTATAGATTTTAAATTCACTTTTTATAATCAGAATATTACACCGTGACGCGGCGGTCCCACGCGTCTCAACAAAATTTCTAAAATGTCGTATATAAATCTCACGACAACTTTTATAATACCAAATACATATATCAAAACATGTATGCACATAATCAAATACCAACTCGCATCTCGTTAGTATTTATAACCCGGATTAATTTCCAATTAATACGCATTTAATTAATTAATCCTAAAAATAAATATAGCCAAAAGTATGGGGTATTACACACTTCCCCCCTAATAACTGAATTTCGTCCCGAAATTCGAAACTAGAAGGTACCTGCTAAAAACAGCTCTGGATAACGTTAGCGCATCTCATCCTCGCGCTCCCATGTGGACTCCTCGACATTGTGATGTCGCCACTGAACACGCACTAACGGAACTATCTTTGACCGCAGTTTCCTCTCGCTTCGGTCCAAAATAGCAATCGGCCCCTCCTCGTAGGAGCTATCAGGCTGGAGATCGATGTCCTCCACAGCAAGGTGAGAATGAGCCAAATTATCTCTAAGGTATTTCCTTAGCTAGGAAATATGAAACACATCATGAATCCGATGCAAATGCTCCGGTAAACCGAGTATGTACGCAACCGATTCGATTCGCTCAATAATAGGAAACGGCCCCACATACCTCGGTGCCAACTTCCCCTTCTTCCCGAAACGCATAATCCCCTTTATAGGAGATACCCTGAGCAAAACCTGGTCCCCCACTTGGAACTCTCTGAAAAATCTCTTCGCATCAGCATAACTCTTCTGCCTGTCTTGAGCTACCCGAATGCGACTCCGAATCAACTCAATCCTTGCCGAAGTATCCTGAATCACTTCCGGCCCAAGCAGTTTGTTGTCCCCCACCTCTAACCAACATGCTGGGGAACGACAAGGCCTACCGTACAATGCCTCAAACGGAGCCATGCCAATAGTGAACTGATAGGAGTTGTTGTAAGCAAACTCCACCAGTGGAAGGTACTGCTCCCATCCACCCCCAAAGTCAATAATGCACATGCGTAGCATGTACTCCAACATCTTATTTGTGCACTCTGTCTGCCCATCGGTCTGCGGATGATAAGCCGTACTCAACCACAATTCTGTGCCCATGGCCTCCTGGAAACTCTCCCAAAACCTCGAAACAAATATCTTGTCTCTGTCAGACACGATATTTAGGGGCACACCGTGAAGTCTCACAATCTCTGAAATGAAGAGCTGGGCATATTGTCCCGTAGTGTAGTCAGTCCTTACGGGTAAAAAGTGAGCGACCTTGGACAACCTGTCCACAATTACCCAAACGGAGTCGTGACCCCTCTTCGACGTAGGCAACCCCGTGATAAAGTCCATGGATATGCTCTCCCACATCCACACCGGAACCTCCAATGGCTGTAGCAATCCTGCCGGTCTCTAATGATCCACTTTTACAAGCTGACAAGTGGCGCATTTCGAAACAAACTCAGCGATATCTCTCTTCATACCGCTCCACCAATACTGGCGTCTCATGTCTTGGTACATTTTGTCCCCTCCGGGATGTACCACGAACTGTGAGCCGTGCGACTCTGCCATCACATCGTGCCGCAATTCCTCCCCTTCCGGAACTACCAATCTCCCATTTAAGCGTAATCCCCCGTCTGAGCTAACGGTGTATGACTCGGCTCCCTCTCCTAGTAACCGAACTATCTGCTCCTGACAGAATGAGTCATTGACCTGTGCTCGTACTACCTTCGTGACAATCTGCGGTGTAACGGTCATCACAGATATGAAAGATCGGGCCACTGTATCCTGGTGTCCCAATTCCTTCCATTTAGCCTTCCACACCTCTGCCACCTCATCTGCTGGCCTATGGCTCAACGCGTCTGCTACCACGTTAGCCTTTCCCGGGTGGTACTGGATGTCGAACTGGTAGTCCTTCACAAACTCAAGCCACCTACGCTGCCGCATATTCAATTCCTTCTGCGTGAATAGGTATTGTAGGGACTTGTGGTCCGTGAACAGTTGGAACTTTTCCCTCAAAAGATAGTGCCTCCAAATCCATAGGGCAAATACCACTACTGCCAACTCCAAATCATGCGTGGGGTAATTCTTCTCATGAGGATTAAGCTTACGGGAAGCATAAGCTATGGCCTGTCTCTCCTGCTGCAATACACCTCCCAGTCCTTGCAAAGACGCATCGGTGTAAACCAAATACTCAACTCCCGGTCTCGGAAATGCTAACACAGGTGCTGAGGTCAATTTTTCCTTCAATTCATCGAATGCCAACTGACAGGCATCACTCCAGATGTATGGCACACCCTTACGTGTCAGATGTGTCAAAAGACCTGCTATCTCCGAGAAACCCCGAATAAACCTCCTGTAGTATCCTGCTAGACCCAAGAAACTACGAATCTCCATTGGTGTCGTGGGCTGTCCCCACTCCCTCACCGCGGATACCTTCCCCGGATCAACAGATATTGCCTGGTCGGAAATAATGTGTCCCAAAAACTGGACTTCTTTCAGCCAAAACCCGCACTTCTCATATTTTGCATACAACTCGTTCTGACGAAGTGTCTGCAAAACCTGCCTCAAATGCTCGGCGTGCTCCTCCTCTGTCTGGGAGTAAACTAGAATATCATCAATGAAGACAATGACAAACTGGTCTGGGAAATCCCTGAACACTCTGTTCATCAAATCCATAAACACAGCTGGAGCGTTGGTCAAGCCGAAAGGCATAACCCAAAACTCGTAAGAACCATATCTCGACAAGAACGCAGTCTTCGAGACATCCTCCTCCCTGATACGCAACTGATGGTATCCCGATCTCAAGTCAATCTTCGAGAAGAAAGAAGCTCCTCTCAACTGGTCGAATAAGTCATCGATTCGAGGCAACGGATACTTATTCCCTATCGTGACCTTATTCAACTCTCTGTAGTCCACACACAATCTCAGTGAACCGTCCCTCTTCTTCACAAACAAAACTGGAGCGCCCCAAGGTGAGGTACTCCTGCGAATAAAGCCCTGACCTAACAGCTGCTCTATCTGATCTCGTAACTCCCTCATCTCAGCTGGAGCCATACGGTAAGGTGCGCGTGCTATAGGTCTCGTACCCGGTAGAAAATCTATAACAAAGTCTATCTCTCGACTGGGTGGTAAGCCTGGTATCTCCTGGAACACATCCGAATACTCCCTGACTACTGGGATAGAATCTAAAGGAATCACTACCTCCTTAGAGGTATCCTCCTCAATGTAATACAGATGAGCGGTCGATCCTCCCTCTGGGCGAGGCATCGCCACTACAAACATCTCTTGACCCGGAATGGTAAAAACAATGCTCCCGCTGAAGAAATCAATCATGGCCCTATAAGCTACGAGCCAATCCATCCCAATAATCACATCGTGAACATGCATATCTAACACTAACATGTCTGCAGGTAATACCAAACCACCAATCTCTACCCCGACTCCCCGGCATATAAAGAAAATAAGTGACCCACTCCCCAATGGTGAGTCGACACACGTCACTGTGCTCTCTACCGTAGCTAACAATCTTAAAGCTTTCGCGAAGTGTGTAGCTATAAAACAGTGTGTAGCACCCGTATCAAATAACACCCGACCCATAGTTCCATGGATAGGAAACGTACCCTCAATCGCGGGCGGTGCCTGTGGAACTGCAGCCTGGTGGACGTTGTAGACACGTCCATACTGTAGCTACCCCTGATGAACTGGGACTGCTGGAATGGGTGGCAATGCTTCCATCTGTGGCGGTGCGGGAAGAGCGGCGGGAAACATAGGCCTGTGTGGCTCCTGGCGAGCGCCCTGCTGCTGCTGCTGTGGGGCCCTACCCCTATCAGGACAATCCTGTCGCTTATAGCCAGTCTTGCCACAAATAAATCACTTCCCTGGGAAGTTCCCTCCTCTCTGTCCCTGCTGTCCTCGGCCCTGGTGGCCGTTACCGTTCCTCCCTTGGCCCTGGTGAAACTGCTGCCCATTCTGCCCCTGTTGGCCCTGATGGCCGTTTGGACCCTGATGGCCCTGACTAAAACCTCCCTGCCCCTGCCTGTAGTTCCCTGACCGGAACCTCTTATTATCCCCTTGCTGGGAGCCCTGCTCATTATGTCTCTGCCCCTGACCAGATTGTGCCCCGCTGGCACCATGTCCTCCAGTCCTGCCCTGATGGCTAGACTCCCCCGACCTCTTGCCCTCGGCCATATGAAAATGGTGGTCCTGGCAGTGTAACAATGCAGCGTTAACCACATTAGAATAAGTGGCCAACGATAGGTTCCCTAGCAGATGCTGACGGATCCTCCAAGTTAACCCGTCGGTGAACTTCTCAATTTTCTTCTTCTCTGTTGGTATCTCGACTGGAACGATGTTCAACAGATTCGTGAACTCGGCCTCATACTCGGCCACGGTCTTACCTTCCTACTTCAGACTCATCAATCTCCTCCTCATTTCCGTTTGAACAGCTGACGGAAAGTACTTGCGGTCGAACCGCACCCAGAATTCCTGAATCGTGAGAGTATCCATCTCCTCCATGGTGGTAATAGACTCCCACCACTGTAGCGCAGATCCAACTAGCTTGAAAGTAGCTAGCACCTGCGTCTAAACATCCGTGCACTCATACATTCTTAAGTGCCTCTGCATATCTTTCCTCCACTGGCTCGAGACTACCATATCTGAGCTACCTACAAACTCTGGCGGATGCGCTTTCTGAAAAGCGTCACGTACACGATCCCAAGCAGATGGGAATGCATTAACCTGCACTGGCGCGGCAACCGGCGCCTGTGGTGGTGCCTGCTGAACAGCGGCAATCGCGGCATTTACCTCTTGAGCTACTATAGCTGCAATCTCAGCGGCGTTCATCATGCCCTGAACTGGAGCGGGCTGGGGTTCGGTTGTTGCATCCCTGGGAACTCGTCGTGCACATCGTGGAGGCATCTGAAATTAGAAAGAAGTTTATAAGTTCGCAGTTATAAACTTAAAATAGCTGAAGAACGTAGCATAGACAAAAAGAGTACAACAGTCCTAAAATATAGGGCTCTATATCAAAGAAACTTAGCGGAAACATAATAAGCCGTCAGATCCTAAAGGACACTAGAACCTGATGCTCTGATACCACCTGTGACACCCCGACTAATTAAATACCGGGTAGCTACTCCTTTATTAAATTAATTCAAAATGCCAAGTTGGTCCAGTTAATAGCATCACTGTCGAAAACATTTTTATGGTTACTAACCACCTAGTATTTAAAAAGTAAGTGCCAAATTTTAATTAAAGTCTGATAACATGCAACAAGTGTAATGCAAAAATAAATAACACCATTCACCATACTGAAGTAAAACGAATAACCATCACATAGTGTAAATAAAGTCTGGAGAAAAACTCCTCACTACAAATCCCACAACTGAAAAGTAAACTGAATACTGAAACAATACATGCTAAAGTCTGAAAACTGAAATGTAAAAGATGCTCTAAATAGAAATGGGCAACATGCCCTACAACTGATAGATAGTGACTCTGGAATCCAAAAGATAGAAGCGTCTACAAGAAAATCCCTGTAGCTTCCACAAACAGCTACAGCTCGTCACCTGAATGAGTATCCTATGCTTGGTGTCCTTGTGGCTGGGCACCTAAAATGGTTTAACAAGAAAAAGATTTGAAAAGCAAACGGGTCAGAGCCCGAATGTGGAGTTATTTTAAAAACCTGCAAGTGCTTTAAAAACATTTAAAACATTAAATGCAAAGTACATGTTAGGACGTACACTCACATGATATTCTCACCTCTCGTCTAACTGTGCACTCCTAACGTAAGTACCCATCTATAACGACACAAACCACTAGCTAAGTGACATCATCTCTAGCTAGACTATCATAGGTCCTACCCATATTACTCGGTTCTAATTAACATCATAACGCTCGTAATTAAGTAGGGGTTTAACGTAACTCAGAAGCTCAATATGCAATATATATCACTGTAAGTTAACTCGTTATATTTCTCGAAACAATACCGTAATTATATTCACAACATTAACATGAAGGTTCCCATTAATTAAGTGTATATTATTCGCATCAAAATATACAATATAAGCACCCCGAGAACTAAGCTGCGATGCACACATACTCTGTTATCCATCCCGGTACATCACGTACATAAGGATTACATATTCCGAATCTCTCAGGAATAGTTCACAGATAACAACATCACAAACAATGGAGGCGAACACAGTCACATCACATAGGTCACGCACATACCTACGCTCCTACGATCAGCGGACTTATTAATATCCCAATAAGTCTTTCTATGACCTATGTTCATCAAGGTAACCAGTCTAAATCCGGGCAACACAAGGATTAGAGGGTCCTAAGCGAACGCAAACCTCCTGTGATAGCAAGTATGGTAGGTATGTCATACACACAATTCATATAACAATACTAAGTTAACACACGTCTTAGTAATACCGTAGTTTAATCGTAGTACATATCGCATTCTCGTACTAACTATAATTATCACAATTTATACTACTCCGATTTATAATCATACGCGCCATAATCTTCTCACGTCGTAGTAGACACTCACGTCTCAACCCAAACCGTCCGTTTAATATAACTCGCGTATATAGTTTACTCCTCGTAATAACCCAAAAGTCCCAAATCTATCCTTACATCATCAAGGAAGGTTATCTATATCCTCGAACAAGTTTACGGGACTCCAAAAATCAAAATAGTCCAAAAAGGACCAAACTGTCAACTCGTTAGAAGTCTCGTTCGAACGAGACTGTTCGAACGAGATTCCTCTGTCAACTCGTTAGAAGTCTCGTTCGAACGAGGCTGTTCGAACGAGATTCCAGTTCGTTCGAATGAACTGTACCTTCTAACGATATCTCGTTCGAAAGAGATATCGAATGAAATCCCTTCTCGTTAGCAGCGACTGGTCAACTCGTTAGAAGCTCGTTCGAACGAGTTCGTTCGAACGACCTGGGGATTGCTTCTAACGACTGACCAGTTTCGGCCCTGATTTTTCCCCAATTCGTTTTCATCCAATGTTATCACTTCTAACCTCTTCCAAAGTTCATCCCAACAACGTTTTAGGGTCTCTAATTCGTCCTAAACATATTCAAGTCATCTCCTAACATGTTTTCAAGGATTAAATCTCTCTAACATCAATCAAAATATAAATCTCTACACTTTCTCCCCAATTATTTCAAGAACATGAACCCTAACTTTTGAATCATGAATTAACCCAATAAAATCCATTTTAAATTTCACCCAATCATAAATATCATCAGTAGGAACATCTACCTATCATTCTACATGCAAATCCTCCTCAAGATTTCAAGTTCTATGTTCAATTAACATGGGTTTTCATTATCTTTCAAGAACAAATGATATTCTTCAATTTCTAACATGGAAAAGACATTATCTGAAATTAAATGGAATAAAGTCACTTGCCTTGGTTCGATTTCTGATTTTGGTGTAGGTTTGATGGAGTTTTTCTGCAGAATTCCCTCTCTCCAAGCTTCTTCTCCAATGGTAGCTTAAGGTGGCTAGGGTTTTCTTTGGGAGAGTTTGTAAACCTAAAGATAGCCTCTGTAGCTTAATGGGTTAATATGGGTTGGTTAGTGGGTTTAGTGGGTTAAATCCACATCAGATTAAAACTCCCAATTTTCGTCACTTTTAATTCCTAAAAATGTAAAATTACCAAAATACCCTTTATGATGCCGGTATGGCCTAAAAATACCCCGGAATCCAAACTACACCCCCGGCTAGTGTTTTCTGACTATCTCGACCCTTCCGGACACGTTGGCGCACTCAAAACGACCATATGGTTTATAGATTTTAAATTCACTTTTTATAATCAAAATATTACACCGTGACGCGGCGGTCCCACGCGTCTCAACAAAATTTCTAAAATGCCGTATATAAATCTCACGACAACTTTTATAATACCAAATACATATATCAAAACATGTATGCACATAATCAAATACCAACTCGCATCTCGTTAGTATTTATAACCCGAATTAATTTCCAATTAATACGCATTTAATTAATTAATCCCAAAAATAAATATAACCAAAAGTACGGGGTATTACATATATATATATCATTCACGCAAGATATACATACATCATCACATCATATAAACGTATACCATCACACATGGTATATATATCACACTATTTCATACTCGTAGTACGCTCTTTGGCGTAAGTGAAGTAATTTAATTATTTAGTATATTTTACTCTCGATATACTACTCGTCAATAACTCACATAACTTGCCCACTGACTATACACTATACCATTTCTCTCTTGAAGTTCACACCTCACATCTATTGATATGAATCCTCGCTAGATTCTATTTACGTTGAAGATATTCTCTATATCCTAATGCACCTCGATCATCATTTATCATTTATAAAATGTCTCCAAATTCAATTTACTATAAAGATATTCTCTATATCCGTATGCCCATCTATTAGCATTTATTATTCACACTCCATAATATGGTTCAATCAATCATATGAACCTCTAAAGTTATCCCACTGGGGGATTTAATTCTAAAATACATTATCAATAGCCACGTCCTAACTCTCTCTTATAAATTCATAATTACATCCAGACGAAAATCTCAATAATGGCAGGCTTGCCCACTAGTCAGTACGATAATCTCAAATCGGTATTCTCTTGAATTAAGTCCATATGACTCCAATAATTTGTCATAAGGGAAACTCCCCAAATGTCTCCAAAACACGCTTCTCATAACTCATATAGATATTCCCATTAGATAAACACATACGATCCCGGATAAAACTCACTCCAGAAGAACTCCCCTAAAACATCAATGTTTCTTAATCGATTCGGGCCATATCCAAAGTGATGCGGTCCTACAAATCGATTCGCCCCTCATGCGAATCGATTCCGTCCAAAGGACCTGGGATTATTTCTCAGGAGAAATCGATTTGTCTTGGGTCTGAATCGATTTGGTCACTCAGACCTGGGCACCTGCAACATTCTGAATCAATTCATTAAGGGGCCGAATCGATTCGATCTATCAGAAGTCACGAAAATGGCTACTTTTCTCAAAACCAAAAATCCCCAAAATCATGCTTATCCACTTATAACCTTTTCTCTTAAACCCCAAACATATATATCTCATAAAAAATTCATTATATATCTCAACCCAACAATTTTATAACCTCAAATCCATATATACACAATGAATCTAAGATTTTACCGAAAATCTAGGTTTTAACCTTTTAAACCCAAAACCCATAATTTTGTCCACAAATCATGAAATAAATGATACAAAACAATTATTTAGCAAGTTCAATCACTTTCCTCAAATTTGTAGAGTCTGATTCGTCCTCTAAATCGCGGATTGACGGGAAAACCCAACTTTTATCTCTTTCTCTTATTCTTTCCTTCTTCTCTTTCTTTCTCTCTTTCTTTCTCTTTTCACTCCAAGGAGAATTGTTTCTCCCTTAGGCTTAATAAGTCTTAACTCCCAAAATACACAACTTTAAATGATAATACACACTTTAAATGACTCGATAACTCTAATTCGAGCCAAATGAACTTAATATATTTCGAAACCCAAATAAGCCCCAAGTATAGTCATTTTGACTATCTCGGCCCTTTCGAAACCAACCGCACCCTTAGAATCATCATTCGAATCACTTTTTAATATCTTCAAATTTTGACCTCAAGTGCCAATTTGATTATTCTCTGAATAAAATAATGTTTATTTCTCCCAAAATAAATAAATTATTGTCCTAAAAATTTCGGGGTATTACAGTAAGGTAAACTAACCCAATATTCTATGACGTGATCATAGAGATGTTTACCTATTATGATATATAAGGGATCATGTATCAGACGTGTGGGATTTTAGCCCAGCTGTCTACCCGAGGTATTCCACCTTTGAATGGTGTCAACAAAGGAAAGAATACTACTCTTTTTGAAATAATTGGGCTCATAGAAGGTTATTCAGGACTAGAATATTCTCATTTGGGATTTTACATAAGAAACGGGATTATAAACTCGAATTTGGTTTCTTTTTTAATCGATTTCTGCAACTGCCATTGAACATTGGAGTGGATGCAATCTCATTCTAGTGTCTGTTTGAATCTACAGGTGCCCAACACTTGTGTTATGGAAGGAACCAATGAAATTGAAATTATTATATAGATATGTATCTTTGTTGGTTATCTAAAAGGTAAAAATGTAGTTTATATCATATTCATAAGTACGAGAAGGAAATTGATTTCATCAACGCCATTTTTTTATAAGAGGATTATGTAATAAACCACGCGCACAAGTGTAAGCCGAACTTAAAAGATATAATGAAATATCACATTAACAAAGTTTCTAGAAGACTAGATAAAATGCAATTTAATTTCAATAATACACCACCTTGTCATAGTGGGAGAACTATTTATGGTTAGGTTACACGTCTCATTTATACTGGATACGAAGTGGGGCTACATCATAGTTGGAGGATGAGGAGTCATCCTGAATGGTTCACGTTTTGGGTAATGATTTTAATTTGATGGTAGGCATTCAAAGAGAAAGACAAATACATTTTATTTGACATATGACTGTGGATACCGAAAAGGATTCCATGCATATGAATCATATATTGTGACTTATACTCTTGTTGATGGGGTAAAACCCATCGGGCATAAGTGGACTTACAAGGAGTTAATATATAGATGGATGGAAAGGTGAATGTAATAACCCAAAATATATTTTATTAATTAAATCAGTTCAGATGACTCGAAATAGTATTTTAAAGCCAAGTAGCAATTTCGATAAATTTTATGAGTAGATATTAATAATTTATTTAGTACTTTCATTATTTTAGTCAAAATCCTAACGTGGGATCATCGGTAATACTCGAATATAAATTTCATGGGGTTATTTAATAGTTTATTAAAAGGTTGAGTTCAAATATTAAACTTACAAATATTTTTGTGGTTAAAAGGAGACTAACCAAAAGTTTATATACCTCATTTTTTTATAAAGGGGAAACAAACCCTTATTTGTTTGTTGTTGTCACAAACTCTCTCCCTCAAATCACAGTGTCTCTCTATAATAAAACCCAAAAACCTATTACCCCGTGTGCCCCAAACCTTCCAACGCCGATATCCATCTTCCCTTTAATCCCTCACCGTCGTCTCTCTTCCCCCTTCCCTGTTACACTGCCGACTAGCCGACCATTCCACCTTCTTCATCTTATTTTTTTATTTTTTATTGTTGCTGCCATGATTAAAGCTTGGAGGATTATATATATATATATCTATATAATAAAGTAAGAAACTTATGTATGTCATAAGCTTCAAGAATGATGTCATCAATGTGATTTTATCCTGTAATGCCTATTTTGCCCCTCAAGAATTTGAGTTCCCCCTCTTTTTTTACTCACCAAATTTATACTTCAATTCAAAATTGGGGGTAATATGGTAAAAATTAGTCCATGAATTTGTTCAGCCCTAATATTCTCTACTCCTCTCCCGTTCTCTCATCATCGACTCAAAAGAAACCCCAAACATCAACCCATACTCTCCCTCCCTCCAATCCACCGCCGCCACTACTCTGACCCTACTCCTCCCCGCCCCTCTCCCATCACCCCTTCTCCCCCGCTTCCTCAACTTCCCACCGCCGTAGCTCTCACGTTGTCGCCTTCTTTCCACGATGCCTAACCACTATCCATGTCGTCCATCCTCTCATGTAAGTTTCAAATGGATTAAATTTTTATCTGTATGGTTTAACCTTCTCTTCCAGTTTTGTCAATGAATTAATTTATGTAAAACAACATTTGAGCTCTATTTAGGTATTGTACATATTTAAACTTTGTGTAATACAACCTTTGAGCTCTGTTTTCAATGTTTCTATCTTTTGGATTTCATAGTTTTGATTTACGATTTCACTCTCTAGACTTTTGGGTTAGATTGTTTGTGTGTTTTGAAACTAGGGCTTATTTAGGTATTGTACATATTTAAACTTTTTGTTATACAACTTTTGAGCTCTGTTTTCACTGTGTGTATCTTTTGGATTTCATATTGTTGATTTACGATTTCACACTCTAGACTTTTGGGTTAGATATTGTTAATTGACTTTTGGGAAATCTGTTTTTGCAGATTTGATGTTTCTACTTTCAGATGGTGGTCGGGATGAAATCACGATCTGAGCATATGCCCCATTTGATCAGGTAGTTTTTCTTGGCTTAACATATCTATACGTTATTTAGTTTTTTTTAATGTAAACAAAAGTCATATATTCACGTTGAACTCATCTAATTGGGCCTTGCCATGCGTTAGGATGGGAATTCTACTAATCAAAAATATTTAGAGTTGCACTTTGAAGCCAAACCCGATTTGTAAATTCATATATGTCGAATGTATTATAGTGGTTGAATGCATCAGTACTGAATGGGTTGTTGTCACTTATTTTGTTGTGTCTTGCCGTGGATTATGCGTCCAAGTAAAGAGTTGATGAATATTGTTGCGCTGTAAAAAACTAATTTCCAATCTGCCCAGTGCTTGCTTGAAACCACCCCTCCCATATTGTGATCTTTGTGCTGGTCAAGAGATGGAGTTGTGCATATATATGTCAAAGTTGATGGATATTAATGATATTTCCGTTGTTAACCTTATGCAAAATATATTTTAACATGCTATTAAGTTTTGTCATTGAATCAATTTATTAACATTCTTATCCAAGCTTCTACTATTTTTTTGTAATATATTTTGAGTGATTTTAGTTTGGTATTCGGGTGTTTATGCAGAGTATTCCGCTAACTAGATTTTTATGACTTAATATGGTGTTATATATAAGGACTGATGTCGAGATTCACCGTCTTTGTCCCTATTATTATAAAACTCAACGAGCTTGACCTTTTTTGTAAAGGTGATTCAAATTCCACTCTCGAAGTTTCTAGAATGGTACATAACTAGGCATGTTTTCCTTTTAAAGAATCCTAGAACCAACACCTCGAGTAAATTCATTTCTTAAATAGTATTGATGTTATAAATTAGGTCTTTTTGAGATTTTGAATTGGGGATCTACATAGTTATGCATCTGCATGAGAATCATTAATTATGCATTTTGTTTTAATACTCAGATCAATTCTCAGGTTAATGATGTTGATGTATTCTTAGAATTTTAGGTCATTACTGCGTTTTATTATTAATTATTAATTATGTGATTGCACCATTCACCAGCCTCACGTCCACCTCAGCCTTCCCCGTGGCCCGTAAGCTCAACAAGGACTTTACTTCTACTGCTACCAACGATGGAAGAGTTCAGGGAATGAAGGTAATATATGCATCTATATAAACTAAGATAAATTGTTTTATGGATATTTCAACTAAAATGTCTATATATATATAGGTTTATGCTTCAGTGTTAAGTTTATTATGATATTGGGTAACTGCAGATGGCCTCCAATTGGAATGAAGAAGTTTGAGTGCTATATGTCACATTTGTGACACTGACAACAACGATGATGATGTCATGGATGACTCTATTTCGCAACGAGGACAATAACTGAGTGTTATATGTCACATTTGTCTCTGCTTTAGGTTACATTATATTTGGGATCATGTTATGCCTGACCACCATAAGATGGGGAATCTTTGCTCTTTCAAGGTAATTATGCAATCTTCTTCGATCAAATAGTATGGTTTGCTAACCGAATCTCATAATAAAGCGTTTCGTATTTGTTTTTACGTTCCATCAACAAATTTGGAGACCCAAATCTAATGATAGAGCGTTCAATATTTGTAATGGCTTGGTGCATATATGCTATTATCATCAATGGCATATGTATAACTGCAATGCATATGTATAATTGCATTTGCCACAATGAAGAGTATACGTGTATTTAGGTGCCTAATGGTATTTTTGTTTACAATACTTATTGATTTTGTTGGCTATGTGATTATCTCAGTATCACTGTAATTGGCAACATTATCAGTCCAATATATTTGTCCATTTGTTCGTTGTTATGCTATAAAAAAAAGTTTATTGTTGTATTTTTAGTCCTTATATTGATATTTGATGATCCACTTTATTGGGGTTTTAGGTTATTTTGTGGTGATTAGTCATACTATGTTGGAGATGTTAGAAATATACTTAGCATTGATTTGGAATTTCTTTTTAATTTTTTGTTATGTGAAAATGTTGTTTTGGCTACAAATTTTAAGCTTTTACACTTCCTATACAGATATACTCTATGGATGTGATGAAGCTATGAATGAGGGGGCTATTACTTGCTTCCTATAGAGGAAGACGGACCCCCTTTTGGGTTAGATTGGGTAGCAACTTATGAACGACTAATTGTGGAAACATGAGGCCAAGAATCAAGATTATGTTGAAGTAAGTGTAATTTAATTTTTTGGTTTTCATTGGAGTTTAACTAAAAAGATAACTTTATTTTTACATAAATAATGAAGTTGAAATTGTTAAAACATGAATTGAAATGATAACTTCATTGGAGTTTATGATTTGGTTGCATTTCATTTGGCTTAACTAAATTATGAAATGCATCATCTACTATAATTTGTTAATCACTTTTTGTAAGTCGTGTTGGGAACATGCATTCCTACTCGGTTAATAGCTACATTTCTCATTTGTTAATGTCGAGTATGTTCCAACAGTGACTACAACCAGAATAAAGAAATATATTAATATACATCTATGCATCTTTGATTGATTTTAATTCCATGCATATACAGTGATGTGTTTTAATTTCTTTTCAGCTCATAATTTTTGTATTTTGTATATAGTTTTCAATTTCGGTTCCTTTTTCAGTTGAACTTGAGAATTGATTTGAAATTTGCACAATACAAGTTATTTCTTAGTTTTAGAAATTTGCTCAGTACATTTGAAATTTGCACATTACACAGTCATAGATTTTACTTCAGATGTCCTAAATCTATCATATCGTAAAAATTTGGTTATATTGATTGAAATTTTCACATTAGACCGTTATCGAATTTACACAGTTATATTGTATATGTACAGATTTCATATACAATATGTATATCATATTGGAGAGCCTTAATGTTTATTTCAACGAATCCAGTTGCGGTAGGTTTGTCCCACGTGCTGTTATCATGGACCTCCTGCCCCGTACCATGGAACACATCCGATGAGGCCCTTACAGCCCGATATTCAGGCCAGATATTAAGAGATCAAAACCTTAATCTCGATAGCATCTGAAAGTGAACAGTGGGGACTAAAATATTTTGCAAGGATTTCGTTTAAAATGATGTCGTTTTGGGCCACAGTGTGTACTTCTTTTAAAGAAAATGAAAAGAAAGGGAAATCCAAATGATGCCAAGTCCGTACAATGATCATGTTGATCCTCCACGAGTAACATCTAATAAATCCCTCTTCTTTAAGAGATTTTATAGAACCCCATATGATCATTCAGAATCCTTTATGGGGGTGCGTACGTTTTCTTCACAGGTTGGCATGAAGAACTGTAGAGAAGAAAATGGTGATTTGGAGAATATGTTTTCTGAGATGGAAACACCATCTGGTGTTGATGTGGCTCAAGATGGCAATGTGAAGGACGAAGATGGCAATGTATCAACATGCCTTCGGATTGTGAAATAAAGTAAGACAAACTCTTCTTTCTTTATTTCTTTAGCAGACTCATCATGCCTCTCAAGTAGTGTTTATTTTTTAATTTTGCAGAAATTACAACATCGCTAATATTACATTCAAATCAACGATTTAGCCATAATCTAACAACTCATTTTGTAGAAATTACAACATCGCGTATGAATAAATATTTTAATTCTTAATTGAGGCGGTTCTCATTATTATTTTGAAGTTATAATCTAACAACTCATTTTTTTTAGTTTTGATTTCTACACCGGGTTTCTAATATTGTTGCAGAGACTTGAAGATCATGATCATATAGGATTATATATTCGTTTGGCAGCCGATCAAACCTGTGATAACATGAGGTCTTTCAAAGATGGGTTTATCAGAAGTGAGCAGGGATATTACTCCACCAGTGGCACCAACTGCAGAAATACATTCCTGCTAGAAGTTTTGATTACATTGTCTCTTTTCTCTTCATCCACAAAAGCTTTGTCAGCATATTTTATGTTTCGAGCCACATTGAAGGCTGATCAGCCGTCAATCTCATAATGAATTTTATAGTGCTATATGAAAGTCTTCTGATGCCATTTTTTATAGATTAAACAGAGCTCTACAACTTTTCGAAGAAACTTTTGAGCAAAAATGCATAGTAGTAACGCATGTAATTTATGTAGTGCATTAGGCATGTTGGTGACCGAATTAGAGTTGAAGAACCCAGAGAAGCTGTTGCCATTTTCTCTATTAATTATATAAGGATTCTTTAACAATTGGTTGGCGTTTTTTTTTCGTGGAGTTCTACTTTTCATTATTAAATTGGAACCCACCTCAGTATAGAACCTACCTCTGTACTTGAATAAATAACTATTATATATTTCATTAGATCTCTGTTGAATAATAAGCTTGCATCTTTTAGCATTTTTAGCAGGGACTCTATATAGTTCTGCTTTTAGTCGTTCAATTGGAAACGCTGTGTTCGCGTACTAACTTCCTTCACATGCTTGGGCATGAAAAAGCTATGATGGAGATGTACAAAGTGATTTACTCGCTCGAGAATTTGGTTCTTTGGGCCTCATGGCATCTGTTTTGTTATCTTCTGACAGGAAGACACTAGAACCTGAGGTTGCTCATGGGACTATAACCCATCATTTTCGGCTGTATCACAAGGGATAAGAAAGTAGTACAAACATTATTACTTCCATATTTGCATGAACACGAGGCCTAAACATCGGGCCAAACTTGATAACAATGAAAAGTAGTTGAATTTTGTTCAAAAGCTAAAGGACGAGTGCACTGAGACGGTGGAGATAGGGAAGATGACGAATGATCTTGCCCTTTTGATACAATGACCCAAGGTTTCAAGGGAGTCCTACTTTAACAGTAAAGAGTTCATTTTCTATCCGGATACCAAATCGTCGGCTACTTTTTATGTTCATTAAAGTTTTTATGTTCGGCTACTATTATGTCGTTCCAAGCAACATTCAGTCGTTTTATACGTAGTTTATTATTGTCTAATCTGGTACATACAAATCAAAATTATCCCATTATTTTATATTTAGGTATTGTTTTGAAGATATTTTCTTCAGAGTGATTCTTTTCTACATGTATGTAAAGACACTACTTGGATCGTCTTTATTTCGATGAAATGAAGCTAATTTTCTCAAGTGAATTGTGATAAAGAAGTGGAGAACAAGTGTGTTTGCATTTAATCTATTTTCATTTAATTCAGTTATGGTTCTGTTTATTTTGAAAAAATTTCTTCATATTCTTTGTTCTAGGTTCAGTTATTATCATGTGGTTGTTACTATTCATCTCAATTTTTCCTGGTGTGTATTGAGTGGACCATTAAATCTGTAAAACTCAATGCCTATATATTGATTTCTATTACGGGTAGAGGCTTTTCAGAGCTTCTGAGATGGTGACAGTTTATCAGCAGTAACATCCTTCGGTGAACCCTTTTTAAAGAGTACCACTACACATACACACTTTCGTACACGTTTTCCATACACGCCTAATAAGACAAGGCTGTAAAGGGTTGTACTCTTTACCTTGGCGGGACTTACAACAAGGTATAGCATTTTAATACACCATGTATGGAAATCGTGTACAAAAGTGTGTATGTATATGTTTATCCCTTTTAAAAATACGATGTTTTGGGTTTACATAGTCGAATAAAACTCATTATGTTGTATGATTTGGTGTCTTAGTTGGCATCTTTTTCTTTTCTCTATAATGCTTTCCTCCATCTTTTTGCTACCCGCATTTTTATGCGATGAAGTCATAATTTAAGAAAATTACATGAGTTTTTTTTCCTTACACAAAAAAGGTGGTGGTTACTACATTATTGAATACACTAAAACGAGTACACTAAAGCGAGTACACTGAAGTGAGTACAATATACAAGTTTTATTTAATACTTGCATGTAGTACGGTAGACACATAAAATTTATTTCTTACCATATTAAGTTTATAATTTTAGATCCTTTAGGCACTGGTATAACTAATACTATTTTAGTCATACTATTTGAAATTATTAATTGTTTGATTTTGTGTTGATATGATCTGAAATTTTATTAGTTTATAACTTCGTGTCAATTCGTATCAATCGGATGACCTTACCCTTATATATGGAGAGGCAACTTTCATGTTTTGAACTTGAAGCTAACCGTAGCTTGGGGAAGGGGGGCACTTGCCATCGCACCAAGACACGACTTTATACTTCTTAAAATTATCCACGTGCCTTCAGGCACGGGCATACCCTAGTATATATATATATATATATATATATATATATATCGATGGATGGATGTGTGTGTGCGTGCGTGATACGATGTCTGACCCCACCCTTTCCATGGTGGTGGCCGACAATTGCCAAACCCTGATTTGGGTTTCTACTATTTCATTTTTTTCCTTTATTTTTTTCCACGTATATAAATACATATATCTATATATACATACATATATGGATTTCTAGATTATTGGTATGTTGTTTTTTTGTTTCGAATTCCATCCCGTTTTGGTTTGGAAGTTCGGGTAGTGCAATCTCAATTTGGTATTTGTTACTGTAATTCTTATTCTAACAATACCTATTTATTTTTTTATACTCGGTTACGTATAAAAAGAATTGTAAACATGAAATCCCGACATGTACAAGTAATCATATATTTTTCTGATTGTTTTGCGGATCCGTTCTCATTTTCTTAAAAATAAGTTTAAAACAAGTCACTAAACCAAACGACTCAAAATAATGTCGTTATAATATGAGATGTTATTAAGAAACATTTTTATTAAAAACATGATTTTTCATGTGTTGGACAATATGTTTTGTTGCGTTGACAAATATTGAAAGTGGCATGACCATTGTTTTATTATCCAAATAAGGAAGGAAGATTTCGACTTTATTCTCATTTTATTTTATTTTAAACATTAATTTTATACTCACTGTACCGATATTAGCACTTGGATAATATAAAATGTGGCCAATGGGGAATAGAAAACACTAAAACGATATCGGACTGGATCTAATATTTTCATCCATTTTATTAAATATTTAATCTCGGACCAACCGTGAAAATTAATATTTTTTGAAATATCTATTGGGACAATAACGGAAAAAAGATATTTTCGTTCTTATAAAATTGTGGATATTGTTCAAATAGTCAAATCGTATATTTGACCCAGTTAATATTTTAATAAAATATAAAATTGTAGCTTATTCAAACAAATCGAATCCTTTGATTCTATATAAATAATATTTTTCTCGAAAAGTGTATTATTCAAATATTGAGTGCCATGTAAACATCTTTTCTAAATTCCAAATATTACCTATTTCAACAACACGTTTAACATACATTAGTGTATATATATGCTAGACCCTATCTCAGGTGAAACCTAGCAACGATAATTCATACCCGCGTACCAGGAACACCCATTCTTACTATAGATATCCATTATAGCTACACAGTTGAAACTTAGAAAAACATCCACACTACTCCCATAATTCTCAAAGGTATAAATCCCTCATATAATGCAACCTTCCTCTTAGTGTACCTTCCACTCTCTTGTGGTTAACACCAAATAACCCCTCTATCCCACGGTACTTAATTATATACACTATGGCTATTTCAGACAACACATTCACGAATATCCATCTCTGCGACAACCCGCTTATCAAAATAAGAGGTGGCCAGCCCGATACTCCAATAATAATAGGAATCATAGATGGACCATTCTCAGCATCACAATAATACAATAAGTATATGGGATAACCACCCACTATTTTTGAAAAAACGGATTTCCAATATAAGATTTGTAATTTAAAAGAAACATTTTAACTAATTAATTTACAAGAAGGTGGATTCCCAAAAGATTTATATTACATCCGCATCAAGTATATAATAAAGGAACCGAATAAACTATCGGTCAACAGTCTATACAAACCATATATAACAAGTTCATTAAGTTACATAGTACATTTCATTAGACAATTATAAAAAGCTTTGGGCCACAAACCCGAGTAAAAGACCCGATCATAACTACAGTACAAAAATGGAGGCATCTACAACAAAATATCTCGTAACATATGCAAGCTATTACAGCTCCAAAACACCGGGATAGGAAAGTCAGAACGGGCATCCTTGTAGGGAGCGCCTGAGTGAAATAATACTTCATGCAAAATAAGATATATGATTGGTTCAGGTCCCGGTTTTATATGGTTACCGGATGAATAAATAATATGACAGTTATGAACAGTTAAACATGATTAAGAATGATAAGAATCCACTGACTAAATCTTAGAGCATAAACTAAGGCAATTATTATGACCATCAGTTTTAATTCAATTACACAAGAGGATATGAACAATAATTATTAACTAATAATTTCCATCCTTTACATTGTTTAATTTTATCGTTCCATATTTCATTATGAAACGTATATAAAGCCCTTGCATTCTTAGAGCATTTTATCATAATTCAAGTCCCACTTGAATAAGAATAGTTATATTCAATCATATATAACGATTCTAAGATCGTCCTTCCGAGTTTTCCCACTAGACGCACTCTTAAATAACTATCATCTTCCAGGACCTATCAAATAAGACAACTTGGACATCCTACAACGCAACGTCGGGAAGTGGCCATATACCTTCGATAGTGAGTCATAACCACACCCGGAATTACCTCACTTCGAATAATAAATACACAATACATAATAACCGTACCTATTGCCGAGGACTATATTCACCCTCCATTCACTAGCCAAGGGACTTCACCTGATACGTGTACTTCCCTTATGATAGTATTTAGAGAGGTGTGTTTAAGTAAATTCTCATTTAAATTTTATTCTCAGTTTAATCTACATATCACATTTTATTCGGAGCCATACATAATTTCCACCATCATTATCGTCTCAATGATTAATCGACCTCTTATTCATTCTCCAAGGATTTATGGTGTTACTATAACTCACCAAGTCTAACATACCTCAATTGAGCTTCTAAAGTCTCCCAATATAACCTTACAACTCCTAGTCTCACATTAAATTAACTAAAGGAAAATAATACCCTTTCATCAATTTGGAAATCCGCGGAACAAGCCCTATTTAATCCATTCCTCATATAGGGTAGTTACCTAACTCATCGAAGACTCTAGGATTCTAAGTTTACTTCATACAAGAAGATTCCTAGGTCCTAAGCCTAAAGAAAAGGGGTTGGAATTGAGTTAGAAAAATAATTCAAAACAGTAGAATTTCCTAATCGATTCGCCCTGGATGAATCGATTTGATCTTGAAGCGAATCGAATCGAATAGGCCGAATAGATTCGATCAAGAGAACTTGACATTCTGCAACTTGCCGAATCGATTTAGTCCATCAGACTTTTAGCCTACCCCTTTAGCGAATCGATTCGCCCATCCCAGAATTACAAAGTTTGGTTATGGAGTTTTATAACTCCAAAATTACCCCAACTCATTTCTACACAAACCAAGATCATTTATTACTACCAACCTAATCATAAATGCATCTAACTGTGACACCCCGACTAATTAAATACCGGGTAGCTACTCCTTTATTAAATTAATTCAAAATGCCAAGTTGGCTCTATTAATAGCATCACTGTCGAAAACATTTTATTATTACTAACCACCTAGTATTTAAAAAGTAAGTTGCCAAATTTTAATTTAAGTCTGATTAACATGCAACAAGTGTAATGAAGAAATAAATAACACCATTCACCATACTGAAGTAAAACGAATAACCATCACAATGGAGTAAATAAAGTCTGGAGGAAAACTCCTCACTACAATCCCATAACAGAAATAAATAACCGAATACTGAAATAATACATGCTAAAGTCTGAAAACTGAAATGTAAAAGATGTCTCTAAATAGAAATGGGCAACATGCCCTACAACTGATAGATAGTGACTCTGGAATCCAAAGATAGAAGCGTCTACAAGAAATTCCCTGTAGCTTCCACAACCAGCTACAACTCGTCACCTGAATGAGAATCCAATGCTTGGTGTCCCTGTGGCTGGGCACCTAAAATGGTTTTACAAGAAAAAGATTTGAAAAGCAAAAGGGTCAGAGCCCGAATGTGGAGTTATATTTTAAAAACCTGCAACTGCTTTAAAAACATTTAAAACATTAAATGCAAAGTACATGTTAGGACGTACACTCACATGATATTCTCACCTCTCGTCTAACTGTGCACTCCTAACGTAAGTACCCATCTACAACGATATAAACCACTAGCTAAGTGACATCATAACTAGCTAGACTGTAATAGTTCCTATCCTTATTACCCGGTTCTATTAACATATAAGGCTCGTAATTAGATAGGGATTTAATGTAAACTCAGATGCTCAATATGCAATATATTTCTCTATCAGCTAACTCATTATGTTTCTCGAAACAATACCGTAACTATTTATACAACATTAACATGAATGTTCATATTAATTAAGTGTATATTATTCACATCATAAATATACAATACAAGCACCCCGAGAGCTAAGCTGCAGTGCACACATACTCTGCTATACATCCCGGTACATCACGTACATAACGATCACATATTCCGAATCTCTCAGGAATAGTTCAGATAACACAAATCAAAAATAGTGGAGGCGAACACAGTCACATCACATGGGTCACGTACATACCTACGCTCCCACGATCAGCGAACTTATTAACATCCCAATAAGTCTTTCTCTGACCTATGTTCATCGAGGTACCAGTCTATATCCCCCCCGTAGGCACACAAGGATTAGAGGGTCCTAAGCGAACGCAAACCTCCCGTGATAGCAAGTATGGTAGGTATGTCATACACACAATCCATATACTAATACTAAGTAAACACACATCTTAGTAATACCGTATTTTAATCGTAGTACATATCGCATTCTTGTACTAACTTATACTTATCATAATTTATCCTATTCCGGTTTGTAATCCTACGCGCCATAATTTACTCTCGTAGTAGACACTCACGTCTCAATCCAAACCGTCCATGTAATACAACCCTCGTATGTAAATTCCTTCTCATAAATACCCAAATGTCCCAATTCTATCATTACTACATCTACGGAATGATATCTATATCCTCGAATAAGTTTACGGAACTCCAAATATCAAAACAGTCCAAAAAGGACCAAACTGTCAACTCGTTAGAAGTCTCGTTCGAACGAGACTGTTCGAACGAGATTCCTCTGCCAACTCGTTAGAAGTCTCGTTCGAACGAGGCTATTCGAATGAGGTCCCAGTTCGTTCGAACGAACTGTACCTTCTAACGATATCTCGTTCGAACGAGATATCGAACGAAATCCATTCTCATTAGCAGCGACTGGTCAACTCGTTAGAAGCTCGTTCGAACGAGTTCGTTCGAACGACCTGGGTAGGGGCTTCTAACGAGATGCCAGATTCGTCCCAGATTTTTCCCCTTCTCGTTTTTAACCATTTTAACACCTCTAATCTCCTCCAAAGTTCACCCCAACAACGTTTTATGGTCTCTAATTGATCCTAAACATATTCAAGTCAACTCCTAACATATTTTCAAGGATTAAATCTCTTTAACATCAATCAACATATGAATTTCTACACTTTTCCCCAATTATCTCAAGAACATGAACTCTAACATTTTGAATCATGAATTAACCCAACAAAATCCGTTTTAATTTCTTTCCAATCATGTATATCATCAGTAAAAACATCTACCTATCATTCTACATGCAATCCTTCTCAAATTTCTCAAGTTCTATGATCTAAACTACATGGGTTTTCATTATCTTTCAAGAACAATTAATAATCTCCAATTTCTAACATGGAAAAGACATTCTCTGAAATTAAATGGAATAAAGTCACTTGCCTTGATTCGATTTCTGACTTTGGTGTAGGTTTGATGATGTTTTTCTGCAGAATTTCCTCTCTCCAAGCTCCTTCTCCAATGGTGGCTTAAGGTGGCTAGGGTTTGTTTTGGGGAAAGTTGTAAACCTAAAGATAACCTCCGTAGCTTGATGGTTTAATATGGGATGGTTAGTGGGCTTTGTGGGTCAAATCCACGTAAGATTTAATTAACCAATTTTCGTCACTTTTAATTCCTCAAAATGTAAAATTACCAAAATACCCCTTTAAGTTGCCGGTATGGCCTAAAAATACCCCGGGACCCAAACTATACCCCCGGCTAGTGTTTTCTGACTATATCGACCCTTCCGGATGCGTTGGCGCACTCAAAACGACCATACGGTTTATAGATTTTAAATTCACTTTTATATAATCGAAATATTACACCGTGACGCGGCGGTCCCACGCGTCTCAACAAAATTTCTAAAATGCCGTATATAAATCTCACGACAACTTTTATAATACCAAATACATATATCCAAACATGTATGCACATAATCAAATACGAACTCGCATCTCGTTAGTATTTATAACCCGGATTAATTTCCAATTAATACGCATTTAATTAATTAATCCCAAAAATAAATATAGCCAAAAGTACGGGGTATTACACTAACTATTTTATAATTTACACCAGTAAACATCTAAATCAACTTCCAAGGGTTTATAACCTACAAATCCCTTAAAACCCCAAAATTATTAAACCAACAACTACACAACAATCATAACAATTTATTCACCCGAAACCATATATTAGCAAGCAAGAAAACATGCCTTGAGCATGAAATTTTAGATTTCCTTTGCTATCAACAATTCCAATCTTCAATCTCTAATTTTCTTCCTTTTCTTCTCTTTTTCTCCACAACTTTATTCTTCTCTATATCACTCTAGGTTTTAAGAACACTATTTGGGAATAAGAAGATAATTTGAAGACTAAAATCGGGGACTAACATTAGTTTCCAACTTAAAATGCTAACACTCCATAAAAATGACTCGTAACTACACATTTAAGTCAAAACCAGTCAAAAATACCCGAAACCAAAAAGCACAATATGGCACTTATTTTGACTATCACGCACATTTCGGGACTAACTACACCCTCTAGATTAGCATCCGGAAATATTTAAACCATTCCATGTTTAGACTTCATTTATACCATAAATGTCGTTTAAAGCACACGACACTATAAAATGTACCATGATAAAATTTAAATGCACGTAATCGTAAATATGCTACAATCTAGTAAATATTCTTTATTAACTCACTTTATTGCTATTTACATCCATTATTTTAAATAATTATTTCACACAGTAAGTTAATATAAAATAAATTTCTCAAATGTGAGGCTTGTTACATACTCCCCCCCTTATGAGGGAATTTTGACCTAAAAATTCAGGCGTACCTTGCAAGAAGAGATGCGGATACTTTTCCCGCATATCGTCCTCACACTCCCACGTTGATTCCTCAATTTTGTGATGACCCCATTGAACCTGAACCAAGGGCACCACTCGAGATCTCAGTCGTCACTCCTCGTGCTCTAAAATTGAAATTGGTTGTTCCTCATACGAAATATCGGGTTGCAATTCGATGCCCTCCAAAGGAATGTGCCAATAAGCTCCTTCACACCTCTTATACTTTTTCAAAGAGGAAACATGAAATACATCAGGGATTTGTTGTATGTTTTCCGGTAAGGCAAGTTGATACGCCATTGGGCCTACCTTAGCAATAATAGGAAAAGGTCCAACATAGCGCGGTTCAAGCTTTCCTTTCTTCCCAAATCGCATAATACCTTTCATTAGAAATACTCTCACCAAAACTTGATCCCCAACCTCTAGCTCCGTATGCCTTCTATTTTCATCGGCATAACTTTTTTGACGATATTGAGCTATACGGATGCGATTTCAAATGAGTTCAATCTTGGAAGAAGTATCTTGGATCGTTTCAGGTCCAAGAAACTTATTATCGCCCACCTCCAACCAATAAGTTGGTAATCTACACAGCCTACCATAAAGTGCTTCATAGGGCTCCATCCCAATAGTGAATTGGTACGGATTATTATAAGCAAATTCGACTAAAGGGAGATATTATTCCCAACAACCTTTGAAATCAAGCATACACATTCGGAGCATATCCTCCAATATTTGGTTGACTTTTTCTGTCTGCCCATCTGTTTGAAGGTGATAAGAAGTAATCAATTTCAATTCGATTCCCATAGCTCCTTGGAAACTTCACCAAAAATGGGAAACAAAAATCTTATCTCTACCGGAGATTATATTTATAAGCACCCCGTGGAGTCTAACAATCTCCGTAATAAACAATTGAGCATAACGAGCGGTATTGTAGTCAGTACGTGCCGGTAAGAAATGTGCTGACTTAGTCAAACGATCAATAATAACCCAAATAGAATCATGACCATTTTGTGATGTTGGCAAGCCCGTGATGAAATCCATCGAGATGCTCTCCCACATCCATACCATAATTTCCAAGGGTTGCAACAATCCGTCAGTCGTTGATGATCTATCTTGACCAATTGATAAATAGCACATTGGTAAACGAACTCAGAAATATCCCGCTTTAAGCCTGCCCACCAATATTAACGGCGCATGTCTTGGTACATTTTGTCGTTACCAGGATGCACTGCAAATTTGGAACCGTGAGATTCCGTCATTACGGCCCGCCTTAAATCCCCTTCATCCGGGACAATGAGTCCCCCGTGGAAACGTAACTCACCCTCCAAACTTATAGAGTAGGATTCCGCTCCCTCGGTTAACAATTGGCATATATGGTCCTGACAACCTTTGTCTCTCCCTTGTGCTTCCGCCACCTTTTCCACAATAGTAGGCGTAACAGTCAACACCGACATAAATGCCCTATCAACCTCATCCTCCTGGCTAAGCTCCTTCCATTTAGCTTTCCATACCGAGGCTAACTCCCTCTTGAGTTTCCTACTCAATGCATCTGCCACTACATTCGCCTTACCTAGGTGATAGTGTATGAATTAGTAGTCCTTCATGAACTCTAACCATCGACGTTGTTGCATATTCAAATCCTTTTGTGAAAATTAATATTGCAATAATTTATGGTCTGTGAAGAGGCTAAACTTCTCCCCCGGGAGGTAATGTCTCCAAATTTTCGAGGCAAAAACTACTGCCGCAAGTTCCAAATAATGAACCAGGTAATTATTCTCTTGGGGATTTATTTTGCGATAAGCATAAGAAATATCCCGCCGTTCTTGCTGTAACACTCCTCCCAACCCTTGCAACGATGCATCCGTAAAGACTAAATATTCCAATCCTGGCCTTGGTAACGTAAGCATTGGAGTAGAGGTCAACCTATCCTTCAGCTCATCAAAAGCAAACTGACATCAATCATCCCATATAAACCTCACCCCTTTACGGGTTAAATTTATCAAAGGGCTAGCAATTTTTAGAAACCCTTGATAAATCAGCGGTAATAAATGGCCAAACCCAAAAAACTAGGAATCTCGATAGGTGTCGTGGGCTGACCCCATTCCATCACCGCAACAACTTTATGTGGGTCTATCGAAATACCCTGGGCTGTCACAATGTGACCCAGAATTTGTACTTTCTGCAACCAAAAACCGCACTTCTCAAACTTGGCATACAATTGATGATCCCTCAACGTTTACAGGACCTTCCATAAATGAGTAGCATGATCGACTTCTATTTGAGAATACACTAGGATGTCATCAATAAACACGATGACAAGATGGTCAAGGAAGTCCCGGAACACCCTACTCATAAGGTCCATAAAAACCGCGGGGGCATTGGTTATCCCGAAAGGCATAACCAGGAATTCGTAGGACCCATATCTGGTTAGGAAAGCGATTGTGGACACATCCTGCTCTCGTATCCTCAACTAATGATACCCCATCCTCAAATCTATTTTATAGAAGTACTACGCTCCCCTAAGTTGATCAAACAAATCATCAATCTGAGGCAATGGGTATTTATTCCTGATAGTGAATTTATTCAACTCCTTGTAGTGAACACACAGCCGGAGGGAATCGTCTCTTTTCTTCACAAATAACACTGGAGCGCCCCAGGGTGATGTGCTTCTCCTAATGAACCCTTGCTCAAATAAGTTCTGAATCTGATCCATTAACTCCCTCATTTCAATAGGAGCCATATGTAATACCCCGTATTTTTATAGCTTTTAAAATTATGGGAATTATTAAATTTAATTAAGATAAATTAATTTAATTTTAATCCGGAATGTTGCTTTGAGTATTTACTAGCGTGACGAGAGTTAGTAATTATTGGAAATTTGTTATTTGTTGCATATTACTGGATGAGTATAGTAATATATGAGATTTATTTTTATAATGTTGTCAAGAGTGAATTAAATGACTATTTCGGAAATTTAAGTCGGGACGTGCCCGTGTCACGTCAGGACTAATTTTGTTAAATAAAAAGTGAATATTTTATAAGTTGTTCGTATGGTCATTTTGAGTGTGCCAAAGCGTCCGGAAGGGTCGAGATAGTCAGAAAAGTATACCCGGGGGTTTAGTTTGGGTCTCGGGGCATTTTTAGGCCTTATTGGTGCCCCGAGAGGGCATTTTAGTCATTTTACATTACTGGGTAATTAAACCCACGAATTTCAGCCAACCTATATCAGCCATTAGGTCAGCCTCTTAGGGTTAGAACATTCACAAATCAAGTGACGGCCATTGGAGAAGAGAGGAGAGAGCTCCAAGGCAATCCAAGGCCAAAAAGCCACCGGTTTGCACCGCCACCGCCACCACCGCCACCGCGTAGATCACGAGTCAAGGAACGCAACCATACCAAAATCAGCCATGAATCTGCATACCAAAATCCCAGGCAAGTGTTTAACTTGCGTATTTTCATTAATGCAATCTTCATATTGGTTTAGGATTGATTAGAGATGATAAATATGAAAGAACACCCAATTTGTGTTAGGAAAATGCATGTAGAAATGATTTATATGAAATTCTGAAACCCTTGCCATGTAGAGGAAATTAAATCACAAAATTTTGATGATCATAAGAAAGAAATTCTGGAGAAAGATTGATTAGAAAACTGTTTAAGAGAATTCTAGGGTTCTTGATAATTGGAGACAATTTTAGGTGGAAAAATCCATGTTTAAATGATGTATATGAACATGCCTTACTTTAGAATCATCTAGTATATTGTTATGAAGTTAATAGTAAAATTCTGGGACGATTGGAACTTGGAAATATCGATTTGGTGTAATTTTGGTGATGAAACCCGTAACTGCATTCAGCAGAATTTTGCCCAAACCTACTTGATCGATCGATCGAGCCTAGAGCTTCGATCGTTCGAAGGTTCGATCGATCGAGCCCCAAGTTTCGATCGATCGACCCCTCCTGGCAGACTCCTAATTCCCTCTTTAAATGCGTTAAATGCTAATTGTTGTGTTATAATTCTTGGGCACTCTTGATAAATTTATTTGGGAGACATTGAGGACCAGTAGGGTATATGAATAAATGTTGGAACCTTTAATCTTCAACGAGAATGATATTTATGGGATAATTACTTTAGGTTGGTAGATTTATGATTTTAAAGGGTGAGGTGCGTAAGAGAGTTACGTTGGAACCTAATAAAGACACTTACTGAAATTCAGATTTGTGAGGATATAGCCCACGAGTGTTAGGTAATAAGTGAGAAAACCCTTCGAGTTAAGGTTAGGAATGAGACCTTATACGTAATTCTGTAAATGTGAAATTTAGGATAAATAGTAAAATAATGGGTGACGAGAAGAACCTATATTAATGTTATGAGGTGGTATATTTATATGATTGTGTGTACATATATTATATACTTGTGAAAAATTCATGCCCACACTACTTGCTATCCCTGAGGTTACCCCGCTGGGGCAAGTCTTATCTCGATGGGACCTTTATAGGGGATATTGACTTGTACCCTAGGAGATATATATCCTTGGTACAGGTTATCGATGTGATAGTTCAGACGGTCCTAAGAGACGCAGGTATGTGCCATCCTCTTAGAGACTTGGAATCTATGCTTCGCCTCAATATTGTTTGTGTATTCATGTTAATACAATTCGAGAGTGATTCCGATTGTATTCCCCTTACTATGAGTGATATGGGGTTCTGGATAGTAGAGTATGCACGCACCATAGTTTTATGATGGTGCTGTTAATTTATATATATTATACGAGTAGTGGATATATATATAAGATTTTGAAATTTGAAACTGCCTACTGTGATTTGATAAGTAGGGCATGGTTGATGACTCTTATAGGAAATACTTGTTTATGAAAAACAATATGTCACCGAGGAACTTTATATACTAATAAAAAGCTAAAACGAGAGTTGTACTTCTATTTGGAAGTATTCTTTGTAAACAAAAATATAGTTTGGTTTTGAAATCTTACGAGTAAGTAGATACGCTAAATTATTGGGAAGGTTAGTATAATAAAATGCTAAGATAAACCGTTGGGAAGGTTAGTGCGATAGGTGTGCACATTAGAAGAGAGGTGAGTATTTCTCAAGAGAGTGACGCACTAATATGTTGTTGCATTGGCCTGTATCAATTTAAATACTTGCTAAACGTATTTTAAAATCAAACACACTTTCGGGCTCTGACCTGTTTCCTCTCTCTCTCTCTATCTCTCTCTCTCTCTCTCTCTCTCTCTTGTATATATATATGTATGTATTACAGGTGCCCAGCCACAGGGGCGCCTTGATTAGGATCTCTTGGAAGGAACGCGCTGCAGCTTAGGTGGGAGTTGCAGGTCTCTGGATTAGACGACTTCATTCATTCGGATCTACTCTTAGTTCTTTCATCAGTTGAGCATGTGTAGCTCTCTCCATTATCCCGTTGTTATTGGGACATTTGTATATTAGTTGTTTTCAGTATTGTTACTATGGGTTTTATTCAGTTTGTACTGGTGATTTTAGTTTTCTTATGTTGACATTCGATTGACGAATGTATTATATTATTTGGTTTACTGTGATGTGATTCTAAGTTGTAGAAATGTTGTTTTTTAAATAAATAAATCTTTTTCTTAAATTAAAATTTGGAAAGCATGTATGAAAATGGTTTTGTCACTTAGCTTAATTGTTTAGGGTGTTAAATTGGAAAAATGTATTTCTATCGACAGTGATGCTGAGAATGAACCAACTGTTTACCTTGATTTAATTTAATAAAGGAGTGATCGCCCGGTATTTAATTAGGCGGGGTGTCACAGGTGGTATCAGAGCATCAGGTTCTAGTGTCCTTAGGATCTGTACGGCTTATTATGCTTTCAGCGTTACTTTGTTTGTTATAGAGCCCTATGTTTAGGATTGTCGATTCCTTTGGCGAGATTTCGTTCTCCTGCTATAATGTGTATGCATTAGTGAATTCTAATTTCGTTCGGATGTGTGCGTGTGCCGAGCTATGATGGATGTCAGAAGAAGACCGTTAAGCGTACGTCAGGAGGCAGGGCTCAGTTGAGATTAGGAAATATATTCGAGGATGACGACCGTAGTCGAGGTCATCTCCATTATGGCACGAGAAGCCAAGACTTGAAAGGCGACTAAGGTGCATCAATGATTTTCAAATGCTGTTATAGTCAAATGAGGTACGGGGGTAAACTTACCCAACGTTTTACAAAAACGTGTAAAGACTATTAACGGGAAATTTTAAAAACGCAAAAATTGTATGTGTCTTTACCAAGGGCGGTAAAGTATCCAAAGACTTATATGTAGAACGGAGTGTGGCAAAGCGAAAGTGAAAATTTAGAGACAAATTTTCTTGGCTTTCGGGACGAAATTATAATGGTTGGAGACAACCACCAATTATAGAAGTGGAATGCTATGCCTATAGGAGAACCTGAGGTACAGTGTTAACCGTATGTTCCTTCCTTAACTGTTCAGGATGAGAAGCAAATGTGGTTCTGAACTCTTTGAGGGAGGGCATATCAGGGGTCCATTTGTGAATTTGAATCTTAACCGTTAGCCAATTTTGTATCGGAAGATGTAGGTACAAGTGGGGGAAACGACTCCAAGTGGTAGACCAACTCGTAAAAATAGTTGATAAAACTCGAGGAGGAAATTCTGGTGGACGAACGATCCAGAGGTTGACACTGTCATATTGTGTCAGAATAAATGATAACGCCTTTTTGTGGAGGAAGTTAAAAGAATCGAAGAATTTAGTCAATAATGAGACTGAATGCAACGGTGGTGGTATAGTACCACAGAAGGATGTGGATACACATCAGGAAAACCATTAAAATGCTTCAGGCAGTTAAATTCTTACCAATAGATGGTAAATTCAGTAAGTACTAGTATAGATAATAGCATTATCTTTATGGACTAAGAAGGCTATGGAAGAACCGGGATGGTTAACAAAAATCGAGTCTACTAATGTCAGAGGAAAGGACAATCCTAACCGGGTTAGTAGGACAGGTGATAGGTAAATTATGTGTTGAGGTATTTTGTGCGGAGTGAGATCGCTCACGATAATATGTTCCGATGTAAGTATAAGGGCAAGAATACGGTGCCTAGTAAAAAGGCAACGAGTAAAGTAATTTTGTTTTGGTTTGGGCAGACGTGTTACGTCCGAAAACCATTTGTGCAGTCAAAACGATTGCCAGGATGGAAGTATAAGTTGTATCCTTAGGATACGGCGTGTTTATGTGACATGAGCGAGCCACCATATTTTGTTTATTGCTAGATTGGCATGTGAGATGAGTTTAATGCATATCATTATAAATGTTACCACTATGTGAATTTTTCTCTTAGTATAACGGGATTTTTCTTTGGTGCTATCCGCGGGGGATGAATGAGCATATTACAGTGTTTTATACTTTATGGAGATTGCTTGTTGTAGTGATGAGATACACGAGTATGATTTTATCTTTGTTAAAATGTTATAAATGGGTAGTATGATAGTGGGCATTTATTGAGAGGCTATTGGGGTAGTTGCATTGGTGCAACATGTTTCATGTTTGCTTTGGCGAGGCTTACCTGTAAGGAAGTTGGATTCGCACTTATATTATCTATCCTAGAGACTTCAGAGGAGATAGTGGGCTCGAGATATTCGATGCCAATGTATGTATAGACTTTGTTAGTATAATTCTGTATGTATCGGGATTTACCATTGAGCAAAAAGATTTAACTCAATATTATGTTTAGCACTCCGGACTTAGTGATAGGAAGAGTGCATTTCTATATTTAACCTTTAGAGATGTGGGAGTTAATCTTTATACCCTATTATTAGGGAAAGGAATTTCGAGAATTCCGAGTGTATGTATTCGAAGTTTTTAAATCCAATTACCATTAACCAATACGGGACGATAGTGAAATTGGTGAAAAGTTCTTTGTTAATTATAATTACGGAGAACTTGTAACTTTTCTGTCAAGGGACGGAATAAAGGGGTATATTCTATGGACAGAGGACCAAACGGATTTCGATAACCGACAATGCTAGGTAGTAGTGTATCGGAGGGGTTCCTTGTTTGGATTTCGCTTTGCGAGACATCCCACGCATGAAACTTAGCGTAAGGTTGGAAATAGGGAGACGTTTGGTCACTTTTCCACAAGTTTGGTACCCTGGTCAAAATGGGATCAAGTACTTATGTATGTAAGTTGGAAGTTGAATTTTGTTTTAAGGTTTTTGGAGTCGGATCTTGTGGTAGTAAGATATTGAAAGTTATCCCCACAGGTTGAGGGGTGGAACTATGATAAGGAGAATTTAAGAATTCTGATTTCTAGGGTAATTGAAGTGCCCGAATATCATAACCGCGTACAGAACACAAGGTAAATAAAGAGTTGGAATGATTTTTAGCATGGATTACCTGGAAAGAACTTTATATCATACAAAAGAGATGACCTGTAATTATTCTGAGGAATAGAGCGTTAGTGATTTATTTTGGTTGTTGTACCTATTTGGGAAAATTATTGTACTTATCTGAGGAAGGTGGAGATTATTATTCCTCTTTTATTGTCATGGAATTTGGATGCCATATTTCTTCTATTCCGTTGAATTTAGTTAGTTCTACAGATGAGTAGCACGCCGTTCGCTCTCCCAGGGCGGTTGAAGTGTTGCAAAAATGTGGGCATCTTGGTTAACTACAGTCAAAATGGTCCGAATCGTAGGGACGTGGAAATAGACGTGTGAAATATATGTTTGTGGGAATAGTATGACGAAGTGGAAGTGATGGATTAAACGTCACATGAGGGGCGATAATCCATACATAAGTGTGCAATTGAATACCACGCCCTAACTTGATTGGAAGGCTGTGGAAGCCGTTCAAGAATTGGTATTCCTTGAATAGAGTAGAATTTAATGATTATGAAGAACACCCGGAGCGGAGTTGTTATTAATCAAGTGTGAGAGTGACTTGCGCATACAAAGAGTAAGGATGTTAGTATGGCATAAGAGGTCCAGAAGTGCGCTTCGTGGAGACAAGAGCACGGGTCGGAACTTTTGGCCTACTCCATGGAGGAAGGGGAGTATTACGTGTCACTTAATGTGAGACATTTCAAGGGGAGAATCAATGTTTAGAGAGACGTAGTGAGTAGTCTCTACATGCACCGCCCATAAGTAAGGTTTGGTTGAAAGCGGAGAATCAACTAAAGAATTTTGTGTTTATCGACAATTCCTAAAATTAGAAGAGGTCGGTAAAGTTGGTACAGTTCTTCGATGGGTTGCCATCGTCAAAACAAGATTAAGGGTTCATCCCGAACATGTGAATTAAGCCGATGAGAAGGAAGTGATTGATATTCCTTTGGGATCGTTTATTATAATTAACTAATATCCCCAGACTTCCTTTGAAAGGAAGGATCGCGCCAGTGCATAGTCCGACGCAGTATAAATTTCTGAATCAGGATGAGATTGGTAAATTCCACCTTTGATATGGTATTTCAGGAACCAGCGGAGATAAGGTTTCGTTTCGAGTAGGATGTACCACCGGTAGCCAGGGAATAGGAGCACGGTGATTAAAGATTTGTGGAGCCACGTGAAGGAGATTTTTGGAATCTTGATACGATGATTTCAAGAATGCTCTGTAGAAGCACTCGTACCTGTTTGTCACGTACAGGGTACTTATTAAGGTTTTGTTATGGAAGGACCTCGACTATTCTCCTTCTGTATGTTTAGAGGAGAGTAGATAACCAAATATTTTTGGATCGGTCGAGAAAATACCCAATAACTATGGTAGAATTCCACGACTGTTTTAGGCGAACAAGTGGTCAAATGTTCGTAATATTTTCTCAGAATGGAAGTTTTATATATAAATGATCCGAGTAATTGTCTATAGTAGGGTGCGGCCTCCTAATGTTAGTGAGATAATAAAATGCATAACGTATAAGCGTGACTTATGCGAACGTTGTCGGTTGGGAGCACAAGGTCAAGTATCTCTAATGAGAATGTAAAACAATGTTGCTGTGAAGAAAGGGCTATAGTAATTGAGCGCCGGAATGTGTAGTTAGTTTGTGTACGAAAAAGGATATCCAGTATTGTGCTATCGGATAGGCCTTATTTTTCGAATTTCGGGACGAAATTCAGTTATTAGGGGGGAAGTATGTAATACCCCGTATTTTTATAGCTTTTAAAATTATGGGAATTATTAAATTTAATTGAGATAAATTAATTTAATTTTAATCCGGAATGTTGCTTTGAATATTTACTAGCGTGACGAGAGTTAGTAATTATTGGAAATTTGTTATTTGTTGCATATTACTGGATGAGTATAGTAATATATGAGATTTATTTTTATAATGTTGTCAAGAGTGAATTAAATGACTATTTCGGAAATTTAAGTTGGGACGTGCCCGTGTCACGTCAGGACTAATTTTGTTAAATAAAAAGTGAATATTTTATAAGTTGTTCGTATGGTCGTTTTGAGTGCGCCAACGCGTCCGGAAGGGTCGAGATAGTCAGAAAAGTATACCCGGGGGTTTAGTTTTGGTCTCGGGGCATTTTTAGGCCTAATTGGTTCCCCGGGAGGGCATTTTAGTCATTTTACATTAGTGGGTAATTAAACCCACGAATTTCAGCCAACCTATATCAGCCATTAGGTCAGCCTCTTAGGGTTAGAACATTCACAAATCAAGTGACGGCCATTGGAGAAGAGAGGAGAGAGCTCCAAGGCAATCCAAGGCCAAAAAGCCACCGGTTTGCACCGCCACCACCACCACCGCGTAGATCACGAGTCAAGGAACGCAGCCATACCAAAATCAGCCATGACTCTACATACCAAAATCCCAGGCAAGTGTTTAACTTGCGTATATTCGTTAATGCAATCTTCATATTGGTTTAGGATTGATTAGAGATGATAAATATGAAAGAACACCCAATTTGTGTTAGGAAAATGCATGTAGAAATGATTTATATGAAATTCTGAAACCCTTGCCATGTAGAGGAAATTAAATCACGAAATTTTGATGATCATAAGAAAGAAATTCTGGAGAAAGATTGATTAGAAAACTGTTTAAGAGAATTCTAGGGTTCTTGATAATTGGAGACAATTTTAGGTGGAAAAATCCATGTTTAAATGATGTATATGAACATGCCTTACGTTAGAATCATCTAGTATATTGTTATGAAGTTAATAGTAAAATTCTGGGACGATTGGAACTTGGAAATATCGATTTGGTGTAATTTTGGTGATGAAACCCGTAACTGCATTCTGCAGAATTTTGCCCAGACCTGCTTGATCGATCGATCGAGCCTAGAGCTTCGATCGATCGAAGGTTCGATCGATCGAGCCCCAAGCTTCGATCGATCGACCCCTCCTGGCAGACTCCTAATTCCCTCTTTAAATGCGTTAAATGCTAATAATCGTGTTATAATTCATGGTCACTCTTGATAAATTGATTTGGGAGACATTGAGGACCAGTAGGGTATATGAATAAATGTTGGAACCTTTAATCTTCAACGAGAATGGTATTTATGGGATAATTACTTTAGGTTGGTAGATTTATGATTTTAAAGGGTGAGGTGCGTAAGAGAGTTACGTTGGAACCTAATAAAGACACTTACTGAAATTCAGATTTGTGAGGATATAGCCCACGAGTGTTAGATAATAAGTGAGAAAACCCTTCGAGTTAAGGGTAGGAATGAGACCTTACACGTAATTCTATAAATGTGAAATTTAGGATAAATAGTATAATAATGGGTGACGAGAAGAACCTATATTAATGTGATAAAGTGGTATATTTATATGATTGTGTGTACATATATTATATACTTGTGAAAAATTCATACCCACACTACTTGCTATCCCTGAGGTTACCGCGCTGGGGCAAGTCTTATCTCGATGGGACCTTTATGGGGGATATTGACTTGTACCCTAGGAGATAGATATCCTTGGTACAGGCTATCGATGTGATAGTTCAGACGGTCCTAAGAGACGCAGGTATGTGCCATCCTCTTAGAGACTTGGAATCTATGCTTCGCCTCAATATTGTTTGTGTATTCATGTTAATACAATTCGAGAGTGATTCCGATTGTATTCCCCTTAATATGAGTGATATGGGGTTCTGGATAGTAGAGTATGCACGCACCATAGTTTTATGAGGGGTGCTGTTAATTTATATATATTATACGAGTAGTGAATATATATATAAGATTTTGAAATTTGAAACTGCCTACTGTGATTTGATAAGTAGGGCATGGTTGATGACTCTTATAATAAATACTTGTTTGTGAAAAATAATATGTCACCGAGGAACTTTATATACTAATAAAAAGCTAAAACGAGAGTTGTACTTCTATTTGGAAGTATTATTTGTAAAAAAAAATATAGTTTGGTTTTGAAATCTTACGAGTAAGTAGATACGCCAAATTATTGGGAAGGTTAGTATAATAAAATGGTAAGATAAACCGTTGGGAAGGTTAGTGCGATAGGTGTGCACATTAGAAGAGAGGTGAGTATTTCTCAAGAGAGTGACGCACTAATATGTTGTTGCATTGGCCTGTATCAATTTAAATACTTGCTAAACGTATTTTAAAATCAAACAAACTTTCGACCTCTGACCCGTTTCCTCTCTCTCTCTCTCTCTCTCTTGTATATATATATGTATGTATTACAGGTGCCCAGCCACAGGCGCGTCTTGATTAGGATCTCTTGGAAGGAACGCGCTACAACTTAGGTGGGAGTTGCAGGTCTCTGGATTAGACGACTTCATTCATTCGGATCTACTCTTAGCTCTTTCATCAGTTGAGCATGTGTAGCTCTCTCCATTATCCCGTTGTTATTGGGACATATGTATATCAGTTGTTTTCAGTATTGTTACAATGGGTTTTATTCAGTTTCTACTGGTGACTTTAGTTTTCTTATGTTGACATTTGATTGACGAATGTATTATATTATTTGGTTTACTGTGATGTGATTCTAAGTTGTAGAAATGTTGTTTTTCTAAATAAATAAATCTTTTTCTTAAATTAAAATTTGGAAAGCATGTATGAAAATGGTTTTTTCACTTAGCTTAATTGTTTAGGGTGTTAAATTGGAAAAATGTATTTCTATCGATAGTGATGCTGAGAATGAACCAACTGTTTACCTTGATTTAATTTAATAAAGGAGTGATCGCCCGGTATTTAATTAGGCGTGGTGTCACACCATACGGTACGGGGCTCTAGCAATCGATCGCGTTCCCGATGCTAAATCAATTACGAACGCAATTTCCCTACTTGGAGGTAACCCCGATATTTCCCAGAAAACATCTTCGAATTCCCTAACAACCGAAATTGAAACTAAGGAAATGACTACGACCCGAGAAGTCTCCTCCGCGATACAATACAAATAAGTTCTAATACCTCCTTCCGAATGAGGCATAACCACTAAAAACATTTCTTGCCCCGGAATGGAAAATACTATACTTTTCCCGTAGCAATTAACTATCGTACGATACTTCAGTAGCCAATCCATGCCCAGAATTATGTCATACCCAAACATATCAAGGACGAGAAAATCGGCCTCAAAACACAAGTTACCAAGATTTATTCCTACTTGTTTACAAATGAAGAAAATGAGTGAACCATCACCCATAGAAGATTCAACACTAGTGAAGGTACTTTCGGCAGATTTCATCAACTTTATAGACTGGGAAAAGCTTCTAGAAATAAATGAGTGTGTCACACCCGTATCAAATAGTACACGACCCATATGCCCCGAATGAGAAACCTACCCTCAATAGCTGGCGGTGCTGGTGGGGCTGGAGGAAGCATAGCATCTTGTATGTGATAAACACGCCCATACTGTAGCTGTCCCTATTGGGGAGGGACAACTCGGTTAAGTACTTTTGGATCCTAGGAAGTTGTCCCCCGATCAACTATGGACATGCTTCTTAAAATGCCTCGACTCTCCGCATTGAAATCACCCACCCACCATATTCTCCTGATTTCGGCCTCGGTTATTTCTAAACTACCCAAAGCGTTGGCCCGGATGGCCTCTACCCCCATTACCACCCCGACCAGTTTGTTGTTTTTGCGGGGCACCTTGACCATGCCTACTATTACTTCTACCAGGATTAAACCCACCAAAACGCTGCATTTTTGACAAGTCCCCTTGCTGGGAGTCCCTTTCTTTTTATTTATTTCCTGAAAATTAGGACGAGGGTAGTGCTCCTCCTCCTGTCCCATTGCCCATGGATTTTCTCACTTGGCCCACAAGTGAAGCCTTCATACTACTTTGGACATATAACCGATGTTCTTGACAATGGAGTAATGCCGCATTCATTACATTCCCAAAAGTCTGCAAAGTTGGATTGCCCAGCAAATGTTGTCGTATCCTCCAGTGTAAACCTCTCATGAACTTTGATATTTTCCTCTCCTCCGGAGTCACCTCATCCAGCACAAAACTAGCTAACCGAGTGAATTCCTCTTCGTACTCCGCAATTGAACGCTCACCTTGCACAACATCTTGAAGTCTCCTTCTCATCTCCCTTTGAAGTGCAGGAGGAAAATATTTTCGATCAAACAAAGCTCAAAATTCAGTGAGAGTCATAGTATCTCTCTGCTCTGGCATAGTCATCGCCCCCCGCCAATTTAATGCATCTCCTACAAGTTTAAAAGTAGAAAGGATTTGTTTCCTTTCCTCACTAGATTCCACCATGCGCAAATGGCGCTCCATATCCTAGCTACTATGACGTCAGAACCTCCTTGTAATTATGGGGGATGGACCTTTAAAAAAGATTCTCAAACTCTCTCCCACGGAGAAGGTCCCGCAGGAACTTGTACCTCTTGAGCCCGTTGTTGTTGAGCTTGTGGCAATTGATGAACTATGGAAGTCATCGCGGCGTTGACCGCTTGAACCACAATATTTGCTACCTCAGCAGCATTTATAGTTCCTTGTTGTGGCGGTGGAGGGCCTACCTCATCTTCTACAACTCTATTTCTTTTAGCGGGGTGACCTCTCTTAGGTGGCATCTGAGAAAAAGAAACACTAGAGTTGAAATACTATATAGAACAATCTATTTTGTAGAAGATCGCAAACACAGGCAATAAAATAATCCTAATATTAAGCTCTATATCAAAGAACGCTACGGTAGATCGTGACAAGTACGCATAGATCCTAAGGACTCAACCTGATGCTCTGATACCATCTGCGACAACCCACTTATCAAAATAAGAGGTGGCCAACCCGATACTCCAATAATAACAGGAATCATAGATGGACCATTCTCAGCATCACAATAGTACAATAAGTATACGGGATAACCACCCACTATTTTTGAAAAAACGGATTGCCAAAATGATATTTGTAATTTAAAAGAAACATTTTAACTAATTAATTTACAAGAATGTGGATACCCCAAAAGACTTATATTACATCTGCATCAAGTATACAATAAAGGAACCGAATATGTTGTCGGTCAATAGTCTATACATAACATATATAACAGGTTCATTAAGTTACATAGTACATTTCATTTGACAATTACCAAAGCTCTGGGGCACACACCAGAGTAAAAGACCCGATCATAACTAGAGTACAAAAATGGATGCGCCTATAAGAAAATATCCTTTAACATCCGCAAGGTATTACGGCTCCAAAACACCGGGATAGGAAAGTTAGAATGGGCATCCTTGCAGCGGAGCAACTGAGCGAAAGAATAATTCATGCAAAACAAGAAATATGAACGGGTCGGGGTCCGATTTTATATGGTTACCAGATAAATAAAGAGTATGACAGTTATGAACAGTTAAACATGATTGAGAGTTATAAGAATCCACCGACTAAATCTAAGAGCATAAACAAAGGCAATTATTATGGCCATCAGTTTGAATTCAATTACACAAGAGGATATGAACAATAATTATTAACTAATAATTTCCCTCCTTTACACTGTTTCATTTTACCGTTCCATATCTCATTAGGAAACGTATATAAAGCCCTTACATTCTTAGAGGATTTTATCATAATTCAAGTCCCACTTGAATAAGAATAGTTATATTCAATCATATATAACGATTCTAAGACCGTCCTTCCGAGTTTCCCCACTAGACGCACCCCTAAATAACTATCATCTTCCAGGGACTATCAAACAAGACAACCCAAGCATCCTACAACGCAACGTCGAGAAGTGGCCATATACCTTTGACAGTGACTTATAACCACACCCGGAATTACCTCATTTCGAACAATAAATACACAATACAAAATAACCGATCCTATGGCCGAGGACTTTATTCACCCTGCATTCACTATCCAGGGGACTTCACCTCATACGCGTACTTCCCTTATGATAGTATTTATGGAGGTGTGTTTAAGTAACTTATCATTTACATTTTATTCTCATTTCAATCTACATATCACATTTTATTCGAAGCCATACGTAATTTCCACCATCATTATCGTCTCAAAGATTAATTGACCTCTTATTCATTCTCCAAGGATTTATGGTGTTACTATAACCCACCAAGTCTAACATACCTCAATTGAGCTTCTAACGTCTCCCAATATAACCTCACAACTCCTAGTCTCACATTAAATTAACTAAAGGAAAATAATACCCTTTCATTAATTTGGAAATCCCCTTAACAAGCCCTATTTAATCCATTCCTAATATAGGGTAGTTACCTAACTCATCGAAGACTCTAGGATTCTAAGTTTACTTCGTACAAGAAGGTTTTGTAGGTCCTAAGCCTAAAGAAAAGGGGTTGGAATTCAGTTAGAAAAATAACTCAAAACAGCAGGATTTTTGAATTGATTCTGTCTTGAAGCGAATCGATTTGGATAAGTCGAATCGATTCGATAAAGATAACTTGACATTCTGCAACTTGCTGAATTGATTCAGCTTGACCGAATCGATTCGGTCCATCAGACTTGTAGCCTTCCCCTTTAGCGAATCGATTCGCTAGGGGAGAATCGATTCGCCCAGCCCATGATTGCAAGGTTTGGTTACGGAGTTTTATAACTCCAAAATTCCCCCTACTCATTTCTACCCAAACCAAGATCATTTATTGCAACCAACCTAATCATAAATGCATCTAACTATTTTATAATTTATACCAATAAACATTTAAATCAACTTCCATGGGTTTAAAACCTACAAATCCCTTAAAACCCCAAAATTGTTAAACCAATAACTACACAACAATCAAAACAATTTATTCACCCTAAACCATATATTAGCAAGTAAGAAAACTTGCCTTGAGCTTGAAATTTCAGATTTCCTTTGCTAGCAACAACTCCAATCTTCAATCTCCATTTTTATTCCTTTTCTTCCCTTTTTCTCCACAACTTTCTTCTTCTCTCTATCACTCTAGGTTTTAAAAACACTATTTGGGAATAATAAGAGAATTTGAAGACTAAAATTGGGGACTAACATTATTTTCCAACTTAAAATGCTAACACTTCATAAAAATGACTTGTAACTACACATTTAAGTCAAAACCGGTAAAAAATGTACGAAACCCAAAAACACAATATGGCACTTATTTTGACTATCACGCACATTTCGGGACTAACTACACCCTCTAGATTAGCATCCGAAAATATTGAAACAATTCAAAGTTCAGACTTCATTTATACCATAAATGTCGTTTAAAGCACACGCCACTATAAAACGTACCATGATAAAATTTACATGCACGTAACAGTAAATATTCTTTATTAACTCACTTTATTTCTATTTAATCCATCATCCATTATTTTATATAATTACTTCACACAGTAAATTAATATAAAATAAATTTCTCAAAAGTGAGGGTTGTTACAATCTCGCTCTGCGAATCCTGGTGGTAACAAACCTTAGGTTATGACACACTCATGTCACTTCCAAACACATCAACGCTCAACGTTTAATAATACGTGGAACATATTGTTCGCATTCCTCTCAGATATACCCAAAATTATCGACTTTGTATCTTCTCCGTGAATATGGTAAGTATCTACACAACAGAGACTCTCATAAGTATCTCGTGCATATTTGCACAAACCTCCTATCATCACATTCGTCACCATATTTATCTCACATTCACTTCCCGCATTCTCGAAGTGGTTATAATCTCCCGATATTTTTGATGACCTTACTCCTTACTATTCAATTCTTCCTGATATTACCCCACCTATCAACTTGTGGTGCAAAACTTCACAGTGTTTCTTTCACAACACTTCTCGGTCCACTGGACCTATCTCTTAGTGGCTCTATGCTTAACGTATTTTCTCCACATCTTCATTAATTATCATCAAATCCGATGATTTTGAACCCAATGACTTCTTCCCAGTTTTGACATTTTTTTATTAAGGCCTATGCATATAACACCTCATAGCAAAGTCCAAAAGATCTTTTCTCAATTCTCCCTTCCTTGGCATTATATGTCCTCAATTTTTGTAGAACTCAAAGCATAAACCCGGGACACTCAAACTTTGTTCCTATATTCACAAGTGTAATCATGAACTCCCGCATCTCTAAAGGAGTCATATATTACTGCGCTTGCACTATCATTAAGCCCTTAGCTCTAAATATTAATAATGAGCTAAATCTCTCCGCTCCTCGACAACTCGACATATCTTGAATCTCATCGATATGAGACCCTACGCTCCAGAATCCAATATAACTTGAAAATTATACTCTTTGAAGTATACTTCACAAGATAAAACCATGGGCTTAACCCTCTTCCAGGTGAGACAACTCAAGACGAATATACCTCCAGCACTGAAACAATGAACTCGATAGCCTTTCTATGATCGCTCGTATCCAAGATAAAACCATACCCCGGATATCACATCTCAAAGGAGTTAGTCCTTCAGAAATACATCATCTCAATGTACTCACCCATTTCTTTCAGGTGGGATCGGAGAGTACCCCACTACTCCATAGTAAAAATACACATACTAGTTATATTAATGATAACTCCACTAAATATATTTATACCAATACATTTCTGTGACCCTCTTGCATCACACAAAATAGACCCCAATCATCTCGGAGCAAAACTTGTAGTTTCAGTTGCCCACAACACTATCGGCTCAATGGTCATTAGACATAAAACCCTCGTCCTAAAAAAACAAAAAATGTTTCCAACAGATGCCCCTACTAGGCATCTAGATCATGTCCCTTGACTCGTCGGGGACAAAGTCCACCCATTTGTTTCCACTCTTCTATAACTAAGACACCTCTTTTTGTCATCCCCCTTTTGGTGGCTCCAATGTCCCTATCAGGGTTTTCCTTCTCACGAACCTGGTAGTCTTAACCCTAATTTCTTTCCCAAATGACCCTTTAGATCCACTAGTCCCTGGGATGTGTTGATGGCCTTGACGGTCCTAACTGAACCCACCATCACTTCGTAGAAATTCTATTGATCTCGATCATTAATATGGGTCCCCTACTGGTTATCCCTTCCCTTGGTGCATCACTATCAATAATACTCATTCTCACTCTTTTGATATGTTCTATAAATCTCTTAGCTCCTCTCTCTCGAGAGCATTGATATGAATGTAAATGTACAACCTTGACGACAATAACAACCGTTATCCTAGTCAGATCTTCTATCCATACTTGTATATTCTACCCATGGGTGTAATATCAACATACAAACCCTATTTGATTCTTCATATCTCTTTCATCGGTTATGAAGTTTGCGAATTTTGTCAACTTTCCTTCCCATCCGTCCACTGTCCGACCCTTTTGGAAAGATTACTAAAATTTCCCTTGTCTCTAAATTTAACCTCGAGCGAGAGGATTCATAATAATCAGCAGTCCAAATTCCTCATTATTCATGGTATCTCCCCATGAATGTGGTGACTTGCTCCTATCACCCCATACTTCTTCTAAGAGAAAAGTTCTTTGCGTAAAATTTTGACTTGAGTGTCATTACACTCCCCCACATGTGATCCCAATTGGAGTTTCACTATTAATTTATAAATCACCATTTCACACCTCCCTCGAATTCTAGCGAATTGTTCTTCTGAAATAAAATTTTCTTCGACCCTTGCCCCTTGTCGTCTACATTTGGGGTTTTAACTTTGCACTATCCTCGCTTCATGACAGCTCTTGGGGAAACTACTTCACCCCAACGGTTTCTCCAACTTCAATTATTCAAAAAATATGGTGACTTCTACCGCATCACAATTCTCATAATACTTTCTCTCTTATGATGAGTCCTCCCTCCGGCCATCCTTCTAACGTCCCACGTTTGTCTTTCAAAAATGTTTGATTTTCAACGCTCGATCGTAAGTGTATATGAATCACATGACTATGCCCTATAGCAGGAGAATGTAAATCGCATACATGAAGGAATACAACAACCCTATAATGAGTCTTTATATCAAAGAAGGTTATGCTGAAACGAGAAAAGCTGCACAAATCCTAAGGACACTAGAACATGAGGCTTTGGTACCATCTGTGATACCCCTCCTAATAAAATACCAGGTAATCAGTACTATATCAAATTAAATAAGAATCTCATCCGGATTATTCTTAGCATCACTGTCGATTTTTTTTAAAACTCACTACCCACCTAGTATTCAAAAGACATGGTGCCAAATTTTATATTTTTATTTAACATCTCAAACAACATGTGAAAGAATATATAATTAACCAATCACACAATTACTGAAGTAATAATGAAGAAAAGGAATAAATATAACCTTTTCCAAAATAACCATCGATTACAAATCAAATACAAAAAGTAAACCATAAGAAGAAGAATTGAATACTTCAGGTAACTAAAATAAAATGGAACAACTAGGGCGACATACCCAAATGGAATACTAACTACATCCTACTCTAGGAATAGAAGGACTGAAGCAGCTAAGTCAAAGTCCTGCAACACCCACATATGCAGCAGCTGTGTAACCCTGGAATAAAAAATTTCTAGCATCCTTGTGGCGGGACACCTAAAAGGTTTTGAAAATATTTTATAGAAAGGGTTAGAACCCAAAACATTTTGAAAATATTTATCAAGTGAATTTAAATTCAGGAAATTTAAATGCATGAATGCTTTCATATATAATTTAGTTTCTCATCACATATATCCTACTATCTCCCACTACTTGAGGACAACTCACCCCTCCACTAATGTGAACACGCCTAACGTAACTATTATGACGCATCTAGATAACTACCCCATAACTAGTCTTATCACATATATCCAACTATCTCCCACTACTTTATCCCGAGTGAGTTCTGTATAGGCTTTATAAGTTATTAATCACATTAACTTATTTAAGCCATTTCTCATTTGATATCATATAACGATCTCTTAAGTTATATAATTATACATTTCACATCATGTATTCACCCGTATATAAATCTTCACCATATATATGTTTCATTATATCCCAACATTCACGCGCATGTCATATATATATAAATGCTATTACAAGCGCATAGGAGGCAGCCGTAGTTCCACCTGAAAGTGATCGTCCAATACCATGACGATTCACACCTAATAACAAACGATATAACCTAGGGATTATACTCGCCCTGCATTCTCTAGCTAGGGGACTCACCCACACCGTGCAACCTCCTAGGATAGCATTAATATCGGTATGCTTTACTATAAATATTATTCACACAAATATTTATAAATAATATATATATAAAATAAGGAGTAGAATAGTTGGCACTATTCAATAAGATGATAACTTAATTTGGGGTCCAGATTTGGCCAACAATGCAACGATCCAATGGTTGAGATTAAAATACAGCTCTTACCATTTTTGCCCCTCAAATATTTAGATTCCCCCTCTTTTTTCCTCACTAATTTGTTTCTCCCTCTCTTCAAAATTCAAAAACTAAGGACAAAAGTGTATTATACCATTTTTTCTCATTTTTCAATCCCTTACCGTCACTAGACTCTCTCCTCTCACACGCAACCTACCGACCCTCTCTCTTCGGCTTCTCTTCTCCCCATGAAATCTCTCTCCCTTAGATACCATCTCGCTCTCAGGTGAGGATTTGAAGAAAGGGATGAAATGGGATTTTCCCGGATTGTAAAACCACCGACCTAGGGTTTCTGAAACTGAAATACAGGTCACTTAATTTTCATTTTCTTCATCAGATTTTTCCTCAAAGAACCAAGTTTAGTGTTGGATTCTTCATTAGATTGCTGTCAATAAAGGTTGGTATATACCCAACCATGTCTACTTTTACTAACCACCTTTTATTTGGATTTTTATTGTTCTTTTTCTCAATGGTTTTCCAAGCATTAATGTTTCTCTCATATCTATTGCATTGATATTTTAGATCTAATATTTGTTATATTCTTTTTTTCTTTTTTGTAACTTGGATCTGTTAAATCTTCACTAAATCTTAATCGGATCTCGACTTATTTTGGTTTTGGGGATTTTTTGCAGTTTATTGACTCGTTGCTTATTTATTGTTTGTGTTATGCTTCTCCAAGCAATTGGAGGTTGTATAACACTGATTTGAGTTTTGGGCTTTCGACAAATTGATTTCTTGGTGTTATTTTGCATAACACGGATTTAGGTATTGGGAATGATTTTTTGATGCTTTATATTTTAATGTTTACTATTTTTCAGTACCAACTGATATGATTCTTCCTCAAACTTATAACTGGTATGAAATGAAAGGAGCATTGTGCCAATACAGAATATGTCATAAGTTTCATAGAGATGATTAATTTAATCTTAAGTGGAGAATCATAGGATGTACATGTATAACATTTACTAATTATTGATTCTTCTTGCAACTTATAACTGATGTGAAATGAAAGGAGCACTGTGTCAATACAAAATCTATCATAAGTTTCATTGAGTTGGTTATAAGTTTCATTATTGATTAATATTTCATTTATAAGTTTCATTATTGTTTAAGTTTATATAAATATTTAATTTATATAGATATTTCATTTCATATCAGTTACAAGTTTCGTAGATATGGTGTCCACAGTAAGGGTTATACTGTATAGAATCTGGTAACAAGAAGAGCCACCATTAATTTAATTTTTTTCAAATTTCGTAATTATTGATTCTTAACTAATGATAAATTGTGTTTGTTAACACTGATTGAGAATTTTTTCTTTAACTTCACCACATGGATTTTTTCTTCAACGTTAGTAATTTATTTAGTTAATCATTATTCTCAGTTTGTGAAGATATGGTGCAGATCTATATTTTCTTAATCACGAGGCATGCCTTGGGCACATAACTAGACAAGATGCATACAAGTGCGGCATTATTTAGTCCCAACACTTAACATGCTACAGACACATGAGGTGTGCCTTTGACCCAAAACTAGACATTACCCGACTCGCTCTGTATGTAAAATTAGCCACTAGCTTTTTAGTGTTTTTTTGGGTGATTCAACAAAGTATAATTGGACTTTAATTCCACTTTAGCGTGGATACATTATATTTTAGAATTTGTCTCTTTTGAGGTTAAAAGATATAGAGATGTGAGTAAGTTTGTAGTGGAGTGACATTTTTCATTCTTAAACTTTTTACTAATAATTATTTATATTAATTATATTTTCTTAAAGGGGTTTTAATTAAAGTTTTCATTTGCACATGTTGCTGACATTTTTTTCACCTAAACTCATAATTTAAAGCAAGAGAATATTTGGCAAAGCATTTTACCTAGACTTGAATTAGTTTTTTTGGTCATGAGTTTTCTATGTATTCTAATAAGGTAGTTTTAGGTATTTCCTATTACATTATTTCTGGAGTAAGACTACATTCAATTTGATTACAAAAATGGTTGTATATATATTGAGGGAAACAATAAAGATTCCATTAGTTTCTACAGTTCATGGAAATAATTGACATGTTGGATTAAATTTCAGTAATTCTACTCTACTTGTGTCTACATTCAACTGTAGGTGTACATCACCTCTTAAATTCTCTCCGTTCTCCATCCTCTTGAATATTTCTACCATAAGACTCATTTCTTTCTTCTCTGTTTCACTTAACATTTGTTCTTCAATATTTATTTTTGGCTTCATTTTAAATCTTAACTGCTCTTGATTGTTCAATCGAACTATTAGATTTCACCTCTTGGTGTTTCAATTGTACACTATTTATAGGTGAAATTTTCTTCTATATCGGATTTCTATACGTATGTGCGATCTCAAGTAACCCTTTTCATTTACATCATAAGTTTGTAAAAGTTTTAAATTGTTAACTACCACATTTCTTTACTGAATCAAATGGTTTAGGCTTTGATTTTAAGTTTATGCTTCAAATGGTTCAGGCTTAGTTTTTTATTTTAATTTCTAATTTTAGTTTCAAATTAGTTTATTGATTAATTGACTTTATTTTTCCCCTTCAATTTTTGTGTAAAGGGGCGATGTTCATTGATTAATTGACTTTATTTATAAGTTTTATCTTGAATTGAAAAGCCCTCCTATTATTTGTTCTCTCATTATTTATGTGTTAATTTTGTAATTGCACCTAATAATCTGACTATCCAGAATATTATTTTTCTACATTTATGTTGCAATTGAAGATTAAATAAGATATTTAATATTTTAAGTATTCGATCCACGTTGTTGAGTATGCTTGGATATCTCTTACACATTTGTGAAGGTGTTATTGAACTAGGTTCTAAAAAATGGACATGATACTGGGATGGTTGATAAATGATGCAAGGTGCGCACTCGATTACTGCAAATATTGATAAATTTGAGAAGGTGTAATCTACTTTTTACTTGAGTGTACTTTGGATGGGATTTATGGTGGATTTGATATACATATGAATGATGGTTATATCTTTGTCCTAAAAAACTAAAATCCATTTTTTTTGTGCATTTTATTGAAGTGTTGTGTTTTATTGTTGTTACTCAAGATGATGTAGTTTTAGGTTGAAATCTGACGTGAAACTCAGTTATGTTTCATATCAGATTAAGGGACAATTTTGATATACATATGAATGATGCAGTTTTGGTCGATATACATATGAATGATGGTTAGTTCTTTTGTGTTTACTACATTTTTGTATCACAATTCTTATTGAGACTAATAAGAGCATTTAATGCGACTATAAAAAAGAGTGTCTTTAACCTTATAGTTTTAGTGTCAAATATGGTCGTTGAGGCTTTTAAATAGGCTGTTAAAGAAAAATTATATTGTTTAGGCTCTGCATGTTGAACAAATAGAATTCGATGCCCACATTGAACTAAACATATAACAATTCATTGTGAGTGATACGTTGGGGTAACATGTAAATAATTTACTATTGACGGTTCATTATGGGTGGTAGGTTGGTGTTGCTGTTCATTCTTCCATTGAATATGAAAAAAGAAAATTATTGGGAGATGATGAGAGACTTGGAAGTAGTGTCATGGTGAAGCCTCTACAGAATAATACTATCATTGGTTGTCAAGGCTAATGATGGGATTGGATTGGCTGCAAGTGTCAATGTTTTGAAGTTACAACAATGGCTTGCAGGGCTTTTTCCCCTTTCGCAGTTCTTGGAATACAATGAAGGTCTGGAAGTTCCTTTTAGAACCAAAATGAAGCCATATGTAACTTTATTGTTACATTTTAATCGTTTAGCTCATCTTCCTACTGACTACGTCTGAGCTGTTTACGACATACATAATGTTATTCATTAGAAACCAGAAATTCAAAATGGAAAAACCATTATCTATGTTTTGGACATTAATATTTACCATATTTATTTTATTTGAAAAGTTTTATCTTGTCTCACTATGGTTATTCGATCATATTATGGAATTTTAATTGGTTTTCATCTTTTCAACTGATACAAGATTGTATTTTTCCCTCTTATGGAAAATAGACAATTTTTTTTAATTTCACAACAATTTTGGATGATAAGTGAAAACAAAGATAATGGAATTCTCAATCTTTCACATCAGAACATCTTTTCCAATTTAAAATAACCCAGGGTTGGACCCGAAATTTGACTAATCTATAGGGGGTCCAAATGTAGTTTACCCTTAATGTTATTTCAATGAAACTCTAATATATTTGTCACTGCATCACTGACAAAAAGATGTATTAGTTCCTATAGATCCCATAAATAGAATAATGGAAAGAGTATTGAGTTTTGCAAACAATCTTGAAACCCCTATTTTGTAAAATACAATAAATATAAGATTTTTGCAAATAATCCAGAACTGTAAAATAGAACATGAACTTAGCATCAGTTGTAGTTAAAGTATCTAAATCAAACATAAGTTTGATTTAGATACATTTCGTATAGATCTCGAGTCGCTAGTAGAACAAGCACATAGATGTAAACAATTTAAATTTACTGAAAAAAGTTGACTCAAACTTGACATACTCACACTGAAAGGTCTAAACATACTGGAGTATTTTGTAACAACCGTTTACCTCCCATGTGACCAGAAATCATTGCATTTATATACCAGTGAAAACTGTAATAGTGAATTTTGTCTCGAACCTACTTTTTTATATCAATGCTTCTCTATCTATGTAGTAACCAAATCGTTAAGGAAGATAATGTTTATAATTGATGAAAATAATGTTGTGGACACTCACGGTGGGGTCCAAGTTTGATTGTAATTTCTTATTTTAGTTTTATGTTTATTATTAGTAGAATAAGGAATATTCATTATAAAATATTCTCCAATTAATTTAGGAGTTTTAGGGCTACTTCAGTATATTATCTTATTAGGTATCTTGACCCTATACATATGATTGTAATCCCTTATAATTGTAATGTTTATAACTGACCCTATAAATAATTTATGATTGTAATGTTTATAATTGTTTTTTTTATTCTTATTCTTAATTAAGTGATCTTATTGTTGTATTAGATAAACTATCAATTGAGTTGTATTGGATCAAGTGAGTGGTTCTTTTTAAAAGGTTCATCCCCTAGCGCTCCTACTTCATCATTGAAATTTTTTTGCCTACAATTTATGCCAGTACATATGATAGTTACTAGCTTATAAACGATTATGGTGTTTCTCTCATTTTTATACATGCCTTTAATGCTTTTACAGTAGTGGTCTCACAATTTCCCTACGAACTTACCCTCGGGAGATATCAGCTTTCAAAGTTGCAACACCTTTGACTCGGATGTAGGGGAAAGAGAATATCAATCACATGTGAAATAATAGAGTTGCCAACATTTTTTTCCATTTCAACTTGATGCTAACTACCATTTATCACCTGCTACTTTGTTGCATAATTAGTGTGATTTTTGTCAAAATCTTTGAATCTTCATTCGCTTTGAATCTTCAAATTTGCAATTTACTTAGTAATTTTGTCAAAAAATCTTCATTTGTTTTGTGGACTTTGATCCTTAATACATATGGGACTTATGATTTAGGTAACAAACATGCAGGTTGTTCTTTATTTTTGTTGGATGATAGTTTCCATTAGATCCTTAATACTTTTTTCTTTAGCTGTGGAATCTCATGTTTATTGCATTTGAAGTGTTTTGTAGCATAGAGGACACCAACCTGTCTCATATCCCTTCCAAAGGTCTCTCTAAGAATCTTTTCCTTGGCTATAAAACTTTTTGAACAAACCATCACAGTTCCTGCTGGAGCACCATGACCTTTTGATAAACACTTGCTGGAACAAGCCTATGAACACTTGCTGGAACACCAAGTGCAAGTGATGGAAAAAATTAGTAACCATCCATTTCTTACGTACTCATCTATTCTATACTAAACTTAGTTTTAAAATTACTATATTTGTGCTCTAATATATTTTTTCAAGTCTTTTATGTTATCACAAAAGATCATCCAGCTTTATGTGTAGGGTATGTTAATGTCTTTTGCTAACAATTCTTTATATATAACAATGTGCATGCTATATTATGAAGTACGGATGTTCTAATCCTTGAGAATCATCGAAATTTTAGGTTGTGCTAAATCTTTAGTTTTCTATTAACTTGATTTATATGAAAATCCATCTCTTAATAACCTATGTTTTGAGTGTCACAGGCTTTAATATTTTCATGTTTGGTTTCCTAAAGTAGATGTTGGCGTTCCAATTCAATTCTATTACTTTATGTCTTACCACTACAAATCCCTTCTTTTGGTGGTTTGTACATGATATGTTGAATTTTTGTTGTGTTTAATGGACTAACACCATTGTGTATACATGTTTCTTGAATCAACTTTTTCTTCATTCATTTTGTTTGGACTGAACTTCCTTTTCATTTTCCAATACAATTATAATAATAACTTAGCTAATACATGTTGTTGCAGGTCGGTCCTACACGTGGTGTATACTATTTATTCACACAATAGAGGGCTATTATGGCCATATATTGTTTAGGGGACATGTATAGTATTTAGGGCCATATATTATTTACTGCCCATTGTTATGGTTTTCACTCTTGATTTATATTGGTTCCTTTCAGATGGTGAAGTAAGACCAATCCAATTCAATGCTTTCTTTATGGTATAGCACATATGAGGTGATTCAAATGAACATTTAGATTATTTTTATATTCTATTACAATCAGTCTAGTTCAAGTTCTTTTTGGGGTGTTACTATTCTAAATTTGATAAATGGAACATTTGGATTGTGATACATGGAACATTTGGATTGTTACTATTCAAGTTCTCTTCCAGATAGAATGATGGATAACATTTTGTTTTGACTGAATTTCTAACTCTTTTTAGAACAATTATTGGTAATGCAAGGGTTACTTATATGTCCACCATTTGTATTTGTCTTGCCTCAAAATTGGAGGAAAGTCCTACAATATCATGCCATATCATCATTGTTTTCCACATAATGGAATGTAGGAGGGATAACTTATATGTCCACCATTTGGACCTTAATTCTACGAAATGTAAAGAATATAACATTGAGTTGATCAGGACAGAAAGGCATCTACTCAAAGAGATGGCTTTCATATTCTATGTTGAACATCCTAATTAATTTATATCCAATTACCATCCCACCCTTGAGACCCCTCCACAATTGCGACATGAACCTTAGAATTTAGTAATTGATAGTTTGCGTATAACTTTATGTGTACGATTCAAAAGTGTAGTGGAAGCTTTGGGGTTGTGTATGTAGCTGCACGTAGATTTCAAATACCCCTTTCGGAGAATCCTCTGTGGTGGAAAGCATTTGATGTTGATAAATCTGGGATTAATTAAGTTTGTAGAGTTCTAATTGAGCTCTACAGCCCGCCTAAAGCACAATATATACATGTATGCAAGCAAGGATGATCATTTACAACACCTAACATATCATGTGATTCACTATCTCATCCACATCCTAAGGAAGGATTGTTGAGTGGGACAATAAAAAATGATGATGCCGATACTCCCAAGGCAGCATACTCTACAAATAATTTGGATATAACTGCTTCAAAATGTGGAAGTGTGGAATTTTCTTACTTTGATGATTATTGGCATCTTATTGACTCCATTTGCTATATTTCTAAAACTAATATTTCTTCATTTAACTAATATGTTGCCTCTACTCCACGCTGGCCCCTCACCACCAAATTCATATGAAAGGTAGCCTCTCCTTATTCAATCAATGGCTATCTATGATTTTCGAACGTGAATCCCCCTGTTAGAATTTAATTCACGTTTTGGTCACTTGCTTTAGGTGAGTTTAATGTTCCTGGTAATGGTCTATACTCTCTATAACATGTGTTTTTCATTTGAGATGAATGAATAAATTACACACCCATGTATTTTAGAATTTCTATCTTCTGTTTGAAAATATGAACTCTAGATTTTTCTTCTTTACTTTTCTCTTATCAACCCTAACTATAATATGTTGTAGTTTTGCGTTCTTATTTGTTCTCGGATGTATTTTCAGTTGTTGGCTTGACATTTTCATGACTATGTTTCCAATTCTTAAGAGGAATTTATCCATCAAAATAGCTCCAACACATGTTTGACGAATTGAGGCGCAAAGCCCCCGATCTGTACAAGCATAATGGGATATTGGCAATGGGTAAGAGGAATTTATTCATCAAAATCGCACCTCAATGTTGTCAAGATAATTCCACTGATGTTATCTTTGATGTGGTTTTCACCTTTGAAGAATAAGTTTTTGACATGAATATGGTTACTGAAGGTCGGTATGTCTGTCTTTTCCACTACATCTTCATATTTCATTCAATTTCCTACTTTATTTGATTTAAATTAGGATATTCTCTGCACATGTTTTTTTATGTATACATGTCATGTGATGTGAGTTTTACATACTCTAATTACATAAATGGTTTACTGAACCATCATGCTGCTGTATGGTACACCACATTTCTGCATTTTTCTTTTGATAAGGAGTTTTGCTTTGTGATAAGCATGAAGGTGGTAACTTTAGGTACTGATACCATGTTATAACTAAATAGGTCTTTATGCTCTGTTTTGTCCGTGTTATGATTCTTTTTTTGTAGATTTTATGGACGGTCTCCTTAGTTCCTAACTCCAATCAAATTGTCTTGGAAATCAATTTGTGTTAATCTTTGTGAAATTTTATTTCGTCTCTCTTTAACTATTGACGTTACGTGACATTTGGTGAGTTTTTCAGGAATTTCTTTACATCAGATATGCCACCTCAAGAGTCACCTTATATATTTTACCAACTTGATACATGTGAAAGAAGGTCCATACGAAGAAGAACAAGGATGGCGGGAAGATCGATATTAATTCGGGGGTGACAAAGTGAGCGATGAGAAGGAAACAGTTCACTAGAAGGTGCGGGTAATTTTGTTATTGAGTTTTGTTGAGGGAGACATTTGCTTTTTGTTTTACCTATTTTCTATATAGAGTATGAATATGCTTTTGTTATTGAGTTTTATTTGACTAAGAATAATTATTGATTTAGCGAAACTTCGCATACATGCCTGCACATATAAACACACGCACACATACATACACACGTGCACACGCACACGCACACGCACACGCACACGCACATGCACACGCACATATCTGTCTCACACACACACATCTAGACGTATACGCACAGAAACATTTTGTTTTCTATATCTTGCCAAAACTTATGTAAGAAAATCATATAAGACATTGCATCTGTTATTTGTTTTTATTGTACAGACTCTATGGAGAAATCTCCATGGGGTTAGTTGTTTTAATTGTACTTGATGACACTGTATATAGTGCCTAATTAGTCTGTAATTAGGTTATTTATTTTTATTTCGAATCCATGGAGAAAACATTCCTGGGGTTAGTTGATAATTTGTATAACACTAATTTTTATCACACACATGCACAAATGCACAAATCTCTCACACATGAGCTGTTGTTTTGAAGCTTTGGTTTTGGATTTTTTTGAATCATCTGTTTTGAACTTTTTGGGGATTTAAAAGTGAGGAATTGAGATTAACATTTGATGGATTTGGGTTTATGTGTTTGTTTTGAACTTCCTTACAGATCTATTATTTTCGATGTTAGTACCTCACAACTCAACCATTAAGGTAGCTTTATCTCTCCGGGTATATTTTTGTGTATAGAATTGTAAATTTTGAAATAATTGATGGTTCCTATGATAAGTTCATGTTATTTGATGTGCGCATAATTCAGAATTCATGTATACTTTGTCACGTTGAAACTTTGTAAGGGATCGAAAAGTTGAAGTTTGGGGGCATAAACATATATATCACCCATTATACATTTAAAGTTGAAACAAATAGTTTATATGTTTGTTTGTTACTTTCTATTTATCACTTTAGTTGTAATAATTTGATTCTATATTTTTTCCATAATTGTTATATGTATAAAATGAACTCATTTCTTTTGTGTTTTGTGGGTGCATGTTTGAAATGAGGTGGAGCAAGTACTAAAATTATGGGGTTCACTATGTCCTAAATTTCTATTTTGTCATTTTTTGCTATAAGTACATTTTATTTTCTCCAATTTTACTGTCTTAATAAATACAAATTCACTCTTAAGATTTGTATTTGATTCGATTATATATGTTGACAAAGGAACATATGTACATTTTAAGTGTACACATTTCAATTACTTTTTTTGGTTTTTGCACGAAATATTGTAGAACATTTTTAATATGTTTGAATTGTTATTGGAGGTAGTCAATCCTGAATAATTAGGAAAATGCTTTGTCGAGTTGAGCATTGTTGTTAGAGTATTTTATATTTCTTAAATAGGGCGCATAGTCCAACTAACAAAGAAAATTCTCCCCAAAATTTCTAAATTATTTTCACATTGTGTTCTAAAAAAACTTTTTGACTTTAATTTAACACGACTCGATACTTCGAATTTTTTTTCCATTTTGCGATTACGTATTTTGGTAATTTTCATCGTGCCTTTAGGCACGGGCATTCCGCTAGTGTATATATATATTATATCCAGGCTATCGGTGTATTACATCTATACACAAGCCTAAAACATACAAGTCTACATTCCGACTTAATTTCAATTAATCATGCACTAATTAATTTCACTGTCTTCGTGTCACCCTGCCAAATATGCCTGGACTATCTCTTTTGGCCCGAAATTCAAAATCCCTAATTCATTATTCAATTTCATTCAATTAAGTTTACCCACTCAATTAATAAGGTTTCAAATAACCCAATCACAAACCTTAATTCTTTAATTGGATTTATCCTCTACTTAATCCAAGGGTGATTTTCGCAATTTCAAACCCTAAATTATAAACCCAAAATTCAGATTCACCCCAAGCGGGAACAATTCATCATAGATTAACAATTAGGTCGGAAATAGGGAAAAGGTGATAAATTGTAATACACCGCACTTTTATGGGAAATTAAATTCAATAATTAAGTGTAATTTGGGAATTTAAGAATTATCGTGAATAGTAAATTTTTGGAGTTTTCAAGGATTAGGTGATTTTCAATGGGTGTTATATTTACTTTTGGGGTTAAGTAAATAAGTCAGAGTATTATAATTATATGTCGCAGCTAGGTAAAGTGATAGAGGATAATATTTTAATGGGAAAAGAAGCATGGAGATTTAGTGGGTTAAATTAGTGATTTTCGGTCAAGTACCTCGGATGGAGATTTCGTGTGTTCAGTTGGTATCGAAATGGTCGAGATAGTCAGAATAGAGTATCCAGGGGTCTTAATTGAGTTTTGAGAAATTTTGGGCTTATAAGGACTCGTAATTGAGTAAACGAGTCATTTTTGGGTTTAAAGGGATAAACTCTATTTTCTTTCCCTATAAGACACGAAAGAGTGGGACAGAATAAATAAAAAGAGAGAAAGAAGAAGACAAGAAAGGAACAAGGGAGAAAGAAGAGAGAAAAAGGATTTTTGGGCCAAACTCCACCTGATGGGGTCGTCGAATTTTATCCTCTAGGCAAGTGTTTACTTGGTTTATTTAATTTTGAGCATAAATCTCATATCATAGTTGGTAATAACAAACCCTAAAGATTTTGGGTTGGATTATCGTGGGTTAAACGGGTTTTTCAGAAGTTTAACGGGTAAATCCCAAAAATTATGAAATTGGAGAAACTTAGGAATTAACTGAATTTAGTTGTTGATTTTTGTTCTAGGATGTTTGGAACCTATTTTCTTTTATGTAAAATTTGTTGGTTGGGGTTATATAAGGTATGGAGAAGGAGGAAAAACGGTTGGAAGTTTGTTAATGGACGAAACACGGGCCGGAGAAGAAGCTACCCTACTAGACGACGGCCAGGGGTCGATCGATCGATCGATCAACAATTTTGACAATTTTGCCTAGGGTTATTTATATGGGATAAATTCCGAAATTAAGGATTCCTAGCCTATTTAATTGAGGAAATAAATGGACTTAATTAAGGAAGATATATTTATCAAATTGAGTAGATTTATGGGTGTAAAGAGAGTGTTCTAAGTGTGTGACTCTAAAATTATATTTTCGAGGAAAATATATAAAGTGAGGAATTAGAGAGTTGGGGTTTCTCCAAAAATAGAGTGGGGACCTCTAAATTATTAATTGGACAAAGATGTAGTCCTTCGGTTCGTGGAAATGGAATCAACGACCTATTTAAATTAAGGGTGTTCGGTGATGAATAATTCTTGGGATAAATTTTAGTGGGCATTTAGGCCTATATAATTGTGTGAGTGTAAAACATAATTATATCAATTATGGTTGACTATATCCTACGAGACTATTAGGATGAATTTGGGAAAATGTGTAATTACTTAGTGTGAATTGGTATAGTGGGAGAAATTATATAAATCCTTGAATGTGAATAAGGTACAAGTTATTTATCAAGTGAGGGAATACTTTTGAGTTTAGTATCGTGAGTGTGCGAATACTCGAATATTATTATTTATGAGAATCTTTGGGATTATTGGCCATCGTTATGTGTGATCGGCAATTATGGACATTTATATATGTGTGAGGAACAATTTGGAATATATATATATACTATGTTAGTAAAGTATATAAATTATATCAGACGGATATGCATATATATCTATGTGTGGATGGTATATATATATATATGTGAAGCATACCCCCTTTAATGCTATAATGGGAAGTTGTGGGATGTGGGTGCGGCCCACAGCTTGAGGAGCAGGGAGCGTATAGCCCCCAGGTCATAGCATCCATTGTTATATTGTGTGATTTTTATTAGGGGTGAGACATGGTGGGTATGTTTCGTCTCACATTCGGGGAGGAACTATGACCTCTTCCCAGACGATGTGTTTGTTGAGCATGATGTCGGTGATATTGAGTCCGACCGCTGGTCCCTAGGATGCTATGTGAGTGATGCCCTGGAATATGATATCATTGAGAGACCGAATCCTCGAGTTATACCTCATTGGGATGGTTATTGTACTTGTGTGTATAGTACATTACTTGTGTATGAGAACAAGATAATATATCTCTACCAGAGTAAAGAGATAAACTGAATATGAAATGAATTCTCATTCCGGGAGATTTTATCGGACTTAAAATGTGATATGTATATAAAAGTGAGAACGAAAAATAAAGATGAGTATGTTATGTATATCTATTTATATTAGTATATATAAGTTTAGTACTGAGGGTCTAATGGATCTCGACGACCTTGCCAAGTATTAGTGTATCGGGGGGGGGGGGGGTTCCTTGTTTGGATTTCGCTTTGCGAGACACCGCTCGCACGAACATGGCTTAGTGTTGAGACTGGGGAGAAGTTTAACCTTTAGTGCTCTAGTTTTGGGGTTTTCTTATATGAGTATATATATATGTTGCGTACTGAGGGTCTAATGAATCTCAATGATCGACCTTGCCAAGTAGTAGTGTATCGGGAGGGGGGGTCCTTGTTTGGATTTCTCTTTGCGAGACACCCCATGCACGAACATGGCTTAATGTTGAGACTGGGGAGAAGTTTAGAACTTAGTACTTGGTTTGCTTAGGATTTTCGAAGTTTGGGGGTGACGGATTAGTTAGGCAGCGTAGCTTGACTAGGATGTTTAGAAGGATGCTCTAGGTATGCACTATTATAAGAGAGGTAAGGGGTATATCATGGGAGTGTGATACCAATTTAAATATGAGATAAAACATATTTTTAAAAATAAAGCATTTATGCACTTGCTAAATATTTTTCACAACTCGGGCTATGGCCCGTTTATCTACTTTTCCCTCTCTTTTGTTATATCTATATATATAGGTGTTCAGGCACAGTGACTCCTGGATGATGATCCTTTCGAGTAAAACATATGCTACAGCAGCTGTGGATGCACGTAACTTTATTTTTAGACTCTTCTATTCTTGGGATCTAGATAGGAATCATTGCAGTAACTTTCGGGCTGAAAGCCCAATTGTATTTATTTATTCTTTCACCACCTTTTAGTGCGGCATTCAATTTGGTTGTATTATATATGAACCGAGTGTTCGGTTAATTTATCTCTTTCGATTTTCATTTATATAAAATTTGTGAATGTTTTAATTGCATAGTTTGTTTAAAAACATTAGTTAAATAAAATTTTGATGCCAGCCTAGTACTTTATTAGTAATTAATTTGGTTTTCGGCAGTGATGCTAAGAATGATCCATATGCGACTCCTGTTTTAATTTGGTACTGGAGTGATCGCTCGGTATTTTATTAGGCGGGGTGTCATAGATGGTATCAGAGTATCAGGTTCTAGTTTCCTTAGGAATATGTACGGACGTAATACCCTTTATGTGTTGCTCTTAATTTGTTATAGAGCCTTATGGTTTGGATTATTGATTTCTCTTGTGAGATTTCATTTTCCTACCATATTATGAATTATATTAATCTTTTGCATTCTCGTTCAAGATTCGTGTGCTGATCAATAAAAGCGGCAAGAGGTGGGGATTAGTTGGAATGGTTAGTTAAAGTTCGAGACTAGGACCGCAGTAGAGGTCACTCTCCTTATGGAAATTGTCAAGGATGGTTGCAATGACTACTAAGGTATAGTGATTATGAGTATCCAAGAATCGCTGTAGTAGGGAGTGGTACTAAAGTTGAATTACCCGGTGAAGCTAAGGGTTCGAAAGGGGTCTTTGATAAGGACCATATTTGAAGTTAATTCATGCGAAGGCCGAGTAACATTACTCAGTGGAAGTAGAAGGCTCAGAAGTTTTGACTTGGAGAAGGGTATGGAAATACCTAGATGAGAAAATTTGAGGAAATATTTTCACTCGTAGGAGCAATATTGAAATGGTGGGAACGGTGATAACCATATTCGGGGGAGTGGGATGTTCTGTCCCTAAAGGGATCTTACGAATAGTTTTTTACAACCGTGAGTCCCGATGATTTGGCAGGAATGAAAAGAGTGTAGTTTTAAATTATTCACGTAAGGATCGGTCAGAGGCCGACAGTGAATAAAGAAAGTTATGGATAAGTGAACTTCGTGCTGAATCAAGGTAAGTACAATGAAGAGAGAGTTCTTATGAAGAATGATAGGCTCACTAGAGAAGTATTGCTAACACTTATGGAGAATGTGTGTGTTCGAGGACCCCATTAGTGGAGATCAACCCGGGGAATTCGTTGAAACAGGGTTATTGAGGCCGGTGGTGGAGTTTTCTTTTTTATGAAGAAGTTAGCGGGGACTAATAAAGTGATTGTCAGGATCGCGACTATGGAGTCCAATATAATGATAACCTTAAAAGGGTTAGGGTGACTCGAGATGGGGAATGTTGTAACGTGAAATGTAGAACCATACGGTTAGTCATTGCCTAGTGGGAGTAAGGGAAAGAGTACGGTGCCCAGATGGGGAGTTGATTAAAGTAATTTTTGGTCTAGGTACCGCAAGTGTATTAAGTCAGGGAACCTTTTTGAGTAGCACAGGTAATTGGCAAGAATGTTGTTATGAGTTTCACCTCTGTTGAAGGAGGCTTATTCTATGAAACGAGATTGAGTCACAATGTTTTATTGGCCCTATATTCGTGTGTGATACGAGTTTACATATAGTATTGATAAATTTGCGTATCATATGTTTATATGTTTTTTCACGATAATGGGAATTTATTTTCTTTCATTCTCTGTGAAGAGCAGGTGTTAGTATTTTAAGTTTATATCAGATTGGTATTACTCACTTTGTGTATGTTATACGAGTATGGTGTTATTTTGAGTAGAATATGATATTCGTTGTTCAGAGCGATAGGAGGGTAGTGATGGCAAGACTATTGTGTTCGCGGTTCCAGGGTGGAACGGGTTGTTGTTATGATATCGCAGCTGGATACGGGCTGAGTTCACCATTATTATGTGCATAGATGAAACTTCCGTGAGAAAACTTTTTACTATCATAATTCGAGTGCATGGCGACCTTATAGGTGTGATTTAAGGTATGCAAATCTTGGAGTTTAAGCTCATTATTGATTGCGTAAGGACTGAGTGTAGTGCGAGTGCTTTGTGGTGTGGATCCTAGATAGAGATAGGAGTTCATACCACATTTTGTTGAAAGATGGGATAGGATTATCTCGGTTGCATATTTGATGTTAACGAACCTCCACGACCGACAAAGTTTAGTAGTAGTATATAGGAGGGGTTCCTTATTTTGATTTCTATTCCAAGACCCACCACGCATGAACCTTAACAACATCGGGAGTGGAGAGATGGCATAGGATGCAAGGATGTTGGTTTTTTCGATAAGTCATATAGTGTGGAGGAAACACTATAGACTGTGAGCGGTATGATGATGGTATGCTTATCGAAATGTAAGTGCTAGGGGAAAGACTAAAATGGTTCTCTCACCGCAAGTAGGTGGGTAAAGCAGGAGTTGGAGAAATTGATTTGAGGATTATAGCTAGGCCTTAACGAAAAGGTAAATTTTTGAAGAAGTATGTTTTGGGTATGATGTTTGTAACGCTTTTGTAGAGAGTTGGCGCCTCGATTAGTTACATTTTCCTTTTCTCTTAGGTTTAAGGACAGAATAGTAGAAAAGCGTTAATAGGTTAGAGAGGTAAGATTTAGGACGTCCCACTAGTGTGCCTTAGGCCGTTATATCTCGGTGACCGATGACGCGACTCCTGTTTTAATTTGGTACAGGAGTTATCGCCCAGTATTTTATTAGGCGGGGTGTCACATAAATCTATCAGAATTATTCAGGTCGTTTAAATGACTAGCCATGTCATTTGAACGACACTGGTTGTAGTTAGAACGAGACAGCAGGTTATTCGAACGACCCTGGTGTTCTCTTTTCTCTTTCGTTGCCAAGAAAACTAGTCCTCCTTTAAAGCTTTAAAACTTTTAATTCTCTACATATTCTACCCCAAAAACTTTCCTGATTTCATCCTAAATCTGGACATTTTATTTACTCAATTAACCACATCATCTACACTAATTGGGGCATCAATTCTACAAAATCTTATCATCTCTACATATTTATAAATCCCAACCTTTGAAATCCCCAAATTCTAATGTAGAATAAACCATAACATATTAATTAATTCACACCTTCTTTAATATGAAAAGAAGAATGTAATTTAACAAATGCAAGATAAACCATTTGCTTTATGGTTGTATATTTAGGTCCTTTGATGAAGATTATGGGTTGGATTCAATGGTCTCCTCTTGTTCTTGAGGAAATCTCCAAATTCTCTTCTAATTGTTCTCCTCTAAGGCTCTCACCAATTTTGGTCTTCTAAATTGAATTAAAGTCCCCTCACCCTTTCACAATCAGGATTATTAGCTATAATCCCTTTTTGGATTTATGGGCCTTCTAAAAAGGGCTCAAACACTTAATTGAAAGCTCAAATGTGTCTAGAAATGTCCGGAAACCCATAATATACCTATGGACACACTTTTCAAACTATTTCGACCCATCTGAACTCAACCGTGCACTCCGAATTTCCATCCGAATTATTTTGTAACATTCTCGAAATTCTTAACCTCAAAATGCGACACAAAATAGTTCCAATAATTAATCCTCAATTCGCAAAATTAATAAATTCCTCAGATTAAAAATTAAACCAAATAACAAATTTAATTTCTCCCCATAAAATAAATTCTTTTTGTTCCAAATATAATTTAATTAAAGGCCATCCTTGATTTTACGTGGTGTTAGAGATGAATTTATATATTTATGATTATCATAGCATAAGGTTTATTTGTATTTACGGAACTACCTCAGATATCCTAAACAAAAACTATTTTTCCCTATCACCGATATAACCACTCTCATTTAGACCCTCAATCCAAATAAGTACCAAAATTGGAACATAACAATGAAAGATTCATGAATAACAACGAAAAGTTCGTAAACATCGGTAGCTGATTCTATTTCATCATTATATCTTGAACTTATGTATTTGACATTACTGCTTGTTATATCACCATTGTATAACCTTGAACTCATATTCCAATTTATGAACTCTTTGATAGTTAAACTACACCATGAATATTGATTCAATCTTTTACCTAATTAAACTCAAGCCAACCCAACTCTGACAACCTATTTAATTTCAGTAAATTATTCGAATTGCAGTACACCATGTATCCTCTTGAATAATTATTTAAACTATTGTTACCTTATTGTAGTATACCGTGCATGTTATTATAATGTTGTTTCAATTATCTAATTTGTAGTGTAGCTTGTTATTTTATAACCATTATCAATGAAACCTTCAGTAGCATGACGTATAATCCAGGAATTAGAACCAATAAACCCTCAGCAAATCTAATGGGCCTGAAGGACTCAGATGTTGAGTGACTTGTTATATTTTCTCTACTTATGAGTGTCGCTTTAGCTAAGCGTTCCAAGCTATTGGTTATTCCTTAATTATTTGGGACTACCCGTTTAAGTTCATTTTATGCCTTGGGCGATATTATAGTGGTATGACTACACATTTACCACTTTCATAGATGATAATTTATGGGTTATCGTATTATAGTCTAAACCTTATTTATAACTTAATAAGAAATATATCCAATTTTAATCACCATACAATTATTTCATTATCAGATATTTCAGTATACACCTATTTAGTTATCTTAATGCTTCATGTTACTACAGATTATTATATACACCATTTTATATTTTCAGCATTTCAGACCCAATTATGCTCTTTAAACAGATTCCCATATTTACATTGTTATAAAACTAGAATTATCTACTCGGTAAAGTTTTGCTAATTCTTTATATTTTTGTTATTTTACATAGGTACCAATAGGCCATGATGACTAGTTCAGAGATCAACTGATGAATAAGGGGAACGAAATCTCATATTGGAAGAAAAATAGCCTAGTTAGCAAGAGAAATACATTTGTATTGTTCATAGACTTCATTTGTAACACAGTTAAGAATCAATAAATGCTTCCGTTATTTCAGTATTCAGATTTGTTTATGATTTAGTAATTACCAGTTGAACCCTCACCCTCAGTAAAAATTGGGATGTGATAGTTGGTATCAATGCTCAACCAGGTTAAATAGCCTACGCGGGACATAAGTTAAGCATTAGTATGATATGAGTGATTTATACCATAAGGATATTGATAATGAGATGTTTAAACATGATTAAGGAAATCGATCTCGACATTATATGTGAAATACCGGGATCTTAGTTAGGAAGAGGTTTTGGAGAATATAACGAATAATGGATATTTATATGCTATCTATTTAAGTATTGCGAGAATAAGTTCTTGAACTACGATTTTAGATATGTGATTTGTTATGATATTAGATGGTATGTCATCTAACAAATCGTTAAAAAATTTGGGATTGTTAACAATGTGATTGAGTATTTAGATACATAGTAAGAAAATTATATTAGGACGGGAATGTATACACTACACTACATAAATGTGTACGTACAACACTATTCTTGTGTGTATAGTATTCAATTGATTATCCATTTGAAAATAATTTACTTCATTTGGAATTCCAAAAACTTTCATTCTTGGAAGTTATTGCCCTTCTCTATTGAACTTTTATTATCATCTTTGGCATTGTACTCTTGTTATACTGTATCATATTCCCATTAAATTGCAATAAGAACTATTTATGTTAGAATGGTACCTATTCAGGAGTAGATAAGCAACTATTCAAGAACAACTGTAAATGGAAATTTGGAGTTCTTTAGAAAAAAGTTCAAGACATTAGAAATATTAGGATTGACCGTTCTACTGTTTAGAATGTAACAATATTACTTACTGGATCCTACCGCATGATTATAATTTTCCCGAATTTTACATGAACATGGTTAAGAATTTCGATTATTTAATCAATACCATATGCCTTATAACCACGTTCAATTATTTCCCTAGTTGAGCATAACGTACAATGCTATTCAAAATATTATCACTAGAAACACTATTGGCCCCATTAAAAATATAATTCTTATCCTAAACAATGAACCTAGTTGTAATTACATCAAAGCTTACCTCCTACCTCTACATTACCTAGATGCTCTAGATGCATCTCCCTTATAAAACGATATTTTCCTAATTAGAACCTTGATATGAAACCAGATAATCTTGTTATTGGACAATATGATTTTTCCATTTCAACGGGTAAATAAGAAGAAAAATATTTCCCCTCATCCTTTTACATGGAAAGAAATATAAATAAACTGTGTGAATGTTAAATATGCATGTTAATGACATTGTCATGAATTACAAATATGGCCTAAGTTTGCATGAAATAGTAATTGTTTACTTTAATCAATCAGAGTTTTGCAATATTGAAAATTTTTTAGTCTGAGATTATCTATTCCCTTTTCTTATTAAGTTATTGGGAATTATATAAAAATAATTTACCGTTTACAGAAAACAAATCTATAGACATGTACCGGAACCCCGTGCTTTAATCATATAAGATCCCATGACCACATTAGACAAGTGACGTTCGACAACACATATTCTTATTACGTTACGATAATCTTTAGATTAGTAGACTCATTATTTGGTATAATCTCATTACTTACAACGTATGTAAGATCCTGTAACAAATAATTGAATTAGTTACCCATTTACTTTTAAAATTCTTTCCTACAAAGACTTACCATGTCTCCCAGAATAATTATTCAACATCATACTCTTATGATATTTTATAATTCGAAATCATTGATGGATTAGGAATAAACATCAATGGAACCCTTCAGCATCTAAAATTGTTACACATTTCGTTATCACTTGTATACCATAACCACCCTAATTAAGAGAATCATCGATTCATACTCCGTTACATCTACTTATGTTCACCCTATTACCGGTGCTTCAGATATCTAGGTAGCCTAATCTAGGAGTAGTTTCTAAATTTCATATTTGTACAGCCTTTTGGATAGAAATAGAAGATCTGAATCTTTTATTGGATGATTAAAATACTAAGTAGCTTCAAGATACCCAGGCTTAAAATATGTCTTCACCCGATAGAATTCGAGTTAGAAGAGGAAATGAATAAGGGAATTTAGAAAGTAGATAAAATATGTTAGACAATCATCCAGAAAGATAAACGTTGTAACTGACACTTAATATCAGAACCTTACTAGGAAACTTAACCATCTGACCTTGTAGATAGTTGTTCATACTAGAGAACCATGCGAACTGTAATATATCTTGCACTTTCTCGAATTTCATCAATAAAATTGACTATCCAACCCAAAGAAAGAAAACCTTATAACAACAGTCTCTAATTTCCATGTGTAATGAAACACAAACAAAAATCAGAACCAAGAGTTATCTTACAATAGAAAAATGAACCTACAATTTAGAAGTAAATTACATGACCTTGTGAGTAACTACACTTAGAGATATCCCTACAAGCTCATCGCTCTAGATTCAAGATACACACTAGAAACTTAAGAACATATCATCTAGAGTAGGAATTACAACAAAGTTCGATATAAGAATGATATTAAGAACTTTTTGAGGAACTATTATACTTGTTACCAAATTCAAATTGGACACCATTATTTCGGTAAAAGTCCTATAATTTTTTTCGATCTAAAAACAAAGATTGGATCGCATCAAAATGAATTTTATAGTTGGAATGTTTCATACATCTCAAGGTTACAATTCAACAAGAATGATAGTAGACCAACTTGCCAAAATTGCCCTTTTATCCCAATACAAGCTATTGATTATTTTCAACTTTTTCATAGAAATATTTATGGTAATATGATTAATGGGAACAAGCCTATAGTCATTACATGAAAAAAAAAGACATACCTAGAATACTAGATAATCCTGAATGTTGGAATAATAATGTGCTATTTTAGATTATACCAATCACCTAAATGAATGAGCTCAGACGAAACCTCATCATGATTTAATAGTATCTTACCCTAATTATATGACTAAGTGCTAGTAAGCCCAAGTATTAGTGGCTATAACTTTGAATACAACAGTATATATATTAATTGACATCAATACATCCTTATAAACATTCCCCTTGGTAGTATCTTTGTACTAAATGATATAGATGTTAGTAACTTTATTTCCATTGTTGTATAAACTATGTTTAAAGTAACTAATTTTATTCTCAGTAATACAACTTGGATTACGTAAACCCCATTCATATAAGAGATCTAAGATTTTCAAATTTATAGGATATATATAGGATATCCCTAATATACCTTGCATAATCCTTTTGTCAAGTATGAGTACAAAAAATCTACGGAGGATAACTCTACATTATTAGACGTTATACCTGTAGCAACTTCTAGTAAATTCATGTAAACCCCAGAACCAGTTAAATCAATGGACCTACTTAAGATACTAAACCCTTAGTAGGCGGTGCCTTATATCTCAATTTGTGATTTCATAGGAATCAAATTCTATAAATACATTAATTTGATGTTCATAAAATTAAGTTTACAGTACGTCAAGATCCTAAATATGTTCTTCCTTTGTATAAGAAATTTTAAATGAACAATTGTTGTTATTATAAAGCAATATGAATAAAAACATGTTTTTCCAATGAACCGGCAAGTGATTTCATAAACACAATAAAACAATTTAGTCCTAACTTAATAGGAGAAGAAATAAATGTGAAGTAGAACATCATTAGAACGTTGATTTAAATTCTTATAATAACCTTGGTACTCAGATGAAACAAGATATTTGATCTAGTAATCGTAATCAACATTTTATCATCTAACTTTTCTGACCTTAGAAGTTTTAAATTAAGTTTAGCATAATTATAAATTAACATTACTCAATCTGAAGGATAGTTACCCTTATTACTTTTATAATATAACCCTTCGAATTAGTAAACATTGAACAAAACTGGACGAATTAGGCAAGAAATTCTTAAATTAACCTTAAGAATTACAAATTCTATTTTTGGAAACAAATACTAAAACATTTCAATTATATATCAACTATTGAAAAGTTGAACAAGTGACTATTAAGAATATATCCTTAACCTAGAATGAGAAATTTGTTTCGATTAAGTACGAAAATCCTAAAAATATGAATTATGATTCAGTTGCCATCAATTGTGTATTACTCAATTTGGAAAGCCAACCTTTAAGCCTTCAAGTGTAAAACAATCAAAACTTAACATGTACTTTCAATTACCTATTATATGAATAGCGATATTATATCGTTATTACGAGAAAAATGATTCAACCCATAATATTCTCTTACCAATACCCATTGGTATAGCAAGAAGAAATGCATTATATGAAATGAACGTCAAACCACAAGATCATATACGAACCATGTTGCCCAAAACCCCTATTTCGACACATGATACCTGCAAAAGCCTCTAAAAACTGTTGATTAATTATCTGAAAACCCTTTTTAGTTACTCTTATCTCCGGTTATCTGGATTGATAGTCCCTAGTTTTATTGGATTGACGTTCTTGTGTGTATTTTCTCTTACACTGAAGCTTATAAACATATATTATGAGATATTTATTTATAAATCGACATGGCCTTTTACTTGATCTGGCAGTTGTTTAGTAGTATCATCATATATTGTTATACTTATTTTACCTTAACTGTTGAATCAAATTTCCTAGTATATTTCTAATTATGTCGTTATTTTATATATATATGATTTTAATATATCACTAATCCCAAGAAAACTTACCTTGGTCAAATAAACTTTTCCAATATGCTACATATCCTAGACGATAGATGCATTATCAGACTATGAAACTTCAGGATATTAGAATTTTGATGATAATTTTTTTTAAGGTGGATAGATTGTAATAACCCAAAATGTATTTTATTAATTAAATGAGTTCAGATGACTCATATTATTATTTTAAATCCATGTAGCAATTTCCATCAATTTTATGTGTAGATGTTAATAATTTAATTAGTAATTTTATTATGTTAGTCAGAATCCTAATGGAGCATCATCGGTAAGATTCGAATATAAATTTCATGTGGTATTTAACACTTTATTGAAAGACTTAGTTCAATAATTAAACTTACAAATATTTTTGTGGTTAAAAGGAGATTAACGAAAAGTGAAACAATACACCACATTTTTTTTGTAAAAGGGAAACCAAACCCTTATTTGTTGTTTGTTGTCACAAACTCTCTCCCTCAAATCACGATGTTTCTCATTGATAAAACCCAAAACCCAATTTCCCCGTGTCCCCCAAACCTTCCACCGTCGGTCTCCGTCTTCCCTTTAACCCCTTACCGTTGTCTCTCTTCCTCCTTCGATGTTACGCCACCGACAAGACGACCCCTCCTCCTTCTTTATCTTCTTTTTTCATTTTTTTTTACTACCATGATTAATGTTTGGAAGATTATATATATAATCCCCCATAATTTTAATGACTTTTAAAATGTGTTAAATTAAAAGTTAATGGGATTAATTGAAATTAATTTTAAATTAATTAATTCAGATTAATTCGAATTTTATATTACTCTTGGATAATGAAATATGTGATTCTGAATATTATTTAGTGATATTTAAGTAATATATGAATATGATGTTACTTATATTGTTGTGAGTTACTTATACGATAATAATGAAACTTTAGTCGAGACGCGGTATGGGACGTGTCAGGACTAATTTAAATATATAAACAACAAACACTATTTTATATCAACCTTAAGGTCATTCTGAGTGCACCGTTGTGTCTAGAAGGGTCGAAATAGTAAGAAATACCTATTCGGTTGTTTTATTTGGGTCTCGGGTCGCTTTGGAGATGAAAGGACACCCTAAAGGGGAATTTTATTCATTTTAATGGGAAAATGAATAGTAATTTCGGGATTTCTCTTACTATAAAGGTGATGTATTAGAGGAACGTAGGTTCAATTCATTTTATCGCAAAATACTTGAAAGGTATTAGTGTGAGAGAAAGTGAAGAGTTCCTAGGGAGGAGAAGAGGTGCTTAGGAAGGAGGAGAGACTTTTAGGCAAGCCAAAGGGGATTAACCACCTTCTACCACCAGCACCACCACCAAAATGTCACTGTAAAATGAGGAAAGGATTCTACACCATCGTCACCAAAGATCCAAAAATACATGATTAAGGCAAGTCTAATTCTTTCTTTATTTTATTGCTTACAATATCCATGCTAGATAGGTTAAGTAAGAAGTATGAACTTGCATGATTTAAGGATGAACTATAGAGTTTTTGGAATTTGTTCTTGATATGAAAATTAGATAGAATAAATCTCTTTCTGTTTAAATGATTTAATCCATGAATTTTGGGTTTCAAATGATAGAAAAAGTCTGAGTTATTATGATTTTTGGAGAAATAAGAACCTATGGGAATTCTGGGAATAATAGGATTTAATCTAAACTATTTGATGATTTTAGGGTGTTTGATTATTAGAACCAAATCATATATCTTTCTATATCAATTAAGATTAATTAGGAGAGGTTTTGGATTGATTTGTGTTGGTTTTGATGAGAAAGAAAATGGATAGAACGCATGAAAAAAATTTATTTAAAAGGAGAGACATTGTATGATAAGTTTAGGTCTGTTTTAAGAGGAAATTGGCAATGTGCTTGTGCATTTTTGTATAAAATCACGTTTTGCATAACTTTACAGTTTTAAGTTTTTTCAAAATCGGAGGAGAAAAGCCTCAAAATTGTAATTTTATATTTCTAGCACAATGTACCTTTATCGGAAAAAAAATGGAAAATGGTAATTTGGCCCATGGTGAGATTTTATTGATTTTGGTACATTAATAAGGAGCGAGGAACTGGGGTTAATGTTGGAAAATTATTTTGATTTGAGGATTAAATTTTTGTGAGAGATATCTACATAATTATGTTACGATTTATAGGAGAATAATCATTACATCAAGTAAGGGTAATATTGATGATATATTTACGGGTACTTGGGTCAAATAACATATTACGTGAGTGATAACTACATCAAAATAATATGATGATAATAATGATTAAATGTGTGGGTAGTATTCAATAAATACGACGGGTACTTGTGTTATGAAAATTCCTAATACAATATAGGTAGTGTAACTACCTAATTTTATATATGTAGATGATAATGCCTATTTGATTGATTGATAATTTATGTGTATGACATACCTATCTTACTTTCTATCCATGGGAGGTATACGCGTGAGGAAAGTCTTAACCTGATGAATATATCGGAATTTCGACTTGTCGCTCGAGAACATAGGACTTAGGTCCATTACCATTAGTGAGAACAATGGTATAGAATTGTCATTTGGGTGATTAGGTATGTGCATAGCCCAAAGGCTTAGAACTATGTTCACCTCCCATATTTGTGGTTCGAGGGATCTTTACCCCTATACGGTGACGAGATGTATTGGGACAAGATAGTAGAGTAATGCATCACCGCAGCTGTGTCTCGGGGTGCAGTATAGTATATATATAATATAGTGAATGTATATATATACATATGATGAATCTACTATGTGGCTAAAGTATAAATGTAAGATAGTTACGTATGAAAATACTTAATTGAATTGAATTAATAAGGGACTTATTCATGTTGAATCTAAACGGATAGATATGTTTATAACATCATTATATGTAATATATGGTTAATATGTGGGAATAATTTGCGGTATAAAGAATGGATACATGTGGTTAATCTAGTTAGCATGGGAACTATAACTAGGTAGGCTTAGAGGTACGTTAGGTGTGCACTCTAGATGAGAGGTGAGAATCTCAAGAGAGAGTCCGATAATCTAACATATATATTATAAGTGATAAATATTGCGATTATTCACTTGCTATTTTAAAAACTATTTTTACATCGTTCTCAGACCCGTTTCCTTACATATTCTTTTTTCTCTCTTGTATTTTCTATATCAGGTGTCCAGCCGCAGGGACACCAGCCATAGAGGATTATGAAAATTGACGAGCTATAGAGCTATGAAATATTGTTTAAACGCCTTCATTTATTTGATTCATACTCTGTAGAGATATTTCATTTTGGACGTGTCTCCCAAGAGGATTTAAAATGTTTCTTTTATATTTGAGTCGGTATTTTATACTCATATCGTTGTGTTACATTTACTATTGTTGGGATTTATGTATTGAGATATATTTACTGGAAAAGTCTTATTCCACTTACATTTAAATTATATTGTGATATATAATCAGTTTATTGTTGTTATGGAATGGAATGTGTAGAATTGTTCGAAATGGTAAAATGAAATTTTTATTGGAAAGTTTTTAACCCCAGCTTAATTGAGTATTAGGTGATAGGAAAAAAAATTCGACAGTGATGCTAAGAATGAACCAACTATATATTCTGATTTAATTGGGTATGGGACTGATCACCTGGTATTTAATTAGGTCCGGTGTTATAGGTCGTATTAGAGCATCAGGTTATAGTGTCCTTTAGGGTCTGTACTCCTTACGGTTCTTTCATCTTAACGTTCTATAATGTAGAGCCTTACTATTAGGAATGTTGTATTCGTCCTTACGCGATGGAAATTCGAACTTCCGCGATTATCTATATGAATGATGAACTCATTCAAATTATTTCGACTTTCAGATGGCACATCGTGAAGAACAAACTAACATTGATAGGAAATCCAATGTAGAACAAGATCAACTAATACCTCAGGTACACCCGAAGAGAGTATCAATCGCCGAAATAGCAAGTATTGTGGCACATGAAGTTACCACGATAGTCTTACAGTACCAAGATCGTAGTATTCCACGTATAGGGTCAAAAGAACAAGGGAAGACAATCAATTGGTCATAATAGGGGTAAACAGGTACGAGAAAATACCTATACGACAACAACAAGTTCCTTAGGGTTGTCAGGACCATGAAGGCGATGGAATTAGTAGGAAAACCCACAACGTCAAAACCCATAAATCTAGGGAAAGAAAGAAGTCATAATAAGGTGTTTCATATGTGGAAGAGATGTCCATGAACATCAAAGTTGTCCGGATCAGAATCGAGGGGAAATCTGACCCGAAAATTAAGAACTACAAGGCCAAGGAAAACAAAGACTTTCTGAACTGGGCTAAGAAGGAAGTGGAAATGAGAAATAAAACCATAATCAACAGAATCTTAATAGGGGAGAGTTCACTGAACGGTGTTTGGTTTGTTGTAAGACTAGCCACAAGAGATATAATTTTCCGAGTAAGGGGAAATTTTCAACCACTGCCCGCGAATGAGGGTATGTTTTCTATCTATGTGGTTATGGGGAGCATACTGCTGTAATAACCTTTACTATTGAGTATTTGATTTTATGTTAAATTGCCATGAGAGGTGATTATATAAAATATTGGATAATAGAATAAAAATTATTGTAAATGAGTTAAAAGATAATCTTTACCAGATTTTTCATATTTACTGTTATGTGAATGTAAATAGCACTATGTTACGATTCATGCTGTCGTTGTGCTTTAAATGACAATTATGGTTTAAATGAAGTTAGAACTTGAAATGATTTATATTATTTCGGATGCCAATTTAGAGGGTGCGGTTAGTCCCGAAATAGTCGAGATGGTCAAAATAAGTGCCATGCTGTATTTTTGGGTTCCGGGCATTTATAACAAGTTATGACTTAATTATGTAGTTACGAGTCATTTTAATGGTGTATTAACATTTTAAAGATGGGAATTCATAATTAGGGCACAATTTAAGCCTTACAACCTTTTTTCCCCTCTTATATGTTACTAAACCTAGAGAGATAGAGAGAATTGGGGGAAAAGAAGAAAAAGAAGAAAAAAAGGAAGAGAATTGAAGATTAAATCTTGGATTTGTTGCTACCAGAAAAAAATCTGAGATTACAAGCTTAAGTCAAGTTGCTTACTTGCTGTTATATGATTTAATGTCAATAATATGTTCTGATAGTTCTGTAAATTGAAGATTTGGAACAAATAGTTGGTTTTGGTAAATCTTGGTGCTTAACCCTTGAATCTTGTAGTTATGTGATTTAAGTTGGTTATATGGTCTTATTTTGGTATAGACTTGTTGTAGTTATGATGTTGGTTAAGGAGAAGGAAGGGAGTATAAGAATGAGGAGTTTAGGTTTTAGATTTAACCTTGTAGAAGAAGAGAGAATTGTGGGTCTGCTAGGCACGGTCGACCCCGATCCCAGGACCGGTTGACTAGGCCTTCCAAATGAGCTTTCTGCATTCCTTGCTAGGCAAAACCATTGAGGCCCGGCCGACCACGGTCCCATGACCGGTCGACTGATCCCCTGTTTTTCACCCTAAATTGTTTAGTTTCTTCTAGTTTCTTTCTACTAAGATAGGGACTTAGGAACCTTGTTGAATGAAGTAAAACTAGAGTATTAGAGTCTAGTAATGATGTATTTAGAAACCAAGGTATAAATGAGAGTCGGGGTTTATATTGGCAATTAATTTAGTTAGATAATTTAGACGTAGATAAATGATTCTTTTATAAAATGAGTTAGTTTGGGTCAAAAGGGAAATATAGTGATTTAATCTGGTCTTCTATAATTGGGTTGTAGTGATATTATACCTTATGGTTTGAGGAATGAATGTTAATTCATAGAGATTTGTATTGGAGATTATTAAACTTTGAGGTTTATAATGATGATATTAATCATGTATAGCTCCGGATAAAATGTAATGTATATTTTAAAATGAGATAAAATTACGAATGATAAAATTGTATATACACACCTTTCTAAATGTTATCATAGGGTAAGTTACGCGCATGAGGTGATGTCACCTCGCTAGTGAATGCATGGTGAATATAGTCCTCAGCCATATGACCAATTGTAATATATATTGTGTGATTATTGTTCAAAGTGAGGTAATTTCGGGTGTGGTTATGACTCACTGTCAAAGGTATATGGCCTCTTCCCGACGTCACGCGATGTAGGATGCCCAGGTCATCTTGTGTGATAGGCCCTGGAAGATGATTGCTATTTAGGGGCGCGTCTAGTGGGGAAACTCGGAAGGACGGTCTTAGAATCGTTATATGTTGAGAAATATAACTATTTACAATGAAATGGGATATTATTGATGTCAGAGCACTCTATGAAATAAATATCTTTGAATATGTTTCCTAATGAGAAAAAAGAACGGTGATCATTGTTATTGATATTGCGATGGGTTATTCTTTTAGATTGAGAAATTAGATTCTTTATCATTACTTATGGTGAGAGAAACAATCTTATTCATGATTATCATATTGTCCATAACTGTCATGCATTTTATTCACACGGTAATCATATCAAACTGAGCCCTGACCCGTTTATATCTATTTGTTTTGTATGAATCTATTATTTGCCCAGGTGCTCCATGGCAAGGACACCTGTATTGAATTTCCTATTCCAATGTCGTAGAGCTGTAACACCTTGTGGAAGTTATGGGATATTTGACATAGACGCTTCCATCATTTTGTATTCTAGTTATGTCCGGTTACACTTTCGAGCATGTTGCCCAAGTTTTGTACTTCTTGTATATATGTGATATTTTACTTTAATAGTCGGTGTAACCCTGTTTTATATGTCTGTCAACCGATATCTTATTCAGTTGTTTTGTTGTATGGATGTTAAATAACTATCTATCAATAATTGTATCCTCCTTCTGTTCACATGGACTGTTTAAATGCTTTCTTTAATTTACTAAATAAAATTTTGACAATCCGTTTTCTAAAATAATGGGTGATTATCTCATATAATTATGAGATTACTGTGATGCTAAAAATGGACCATCTATGATTCCTGTAATTATCGGAGTATCGGGCTGGCCACCACTTATTTTAATAAGACTTTAGGATCTATGCGAACTTATCACGTTCTACCATTGCGTTCTTTGATATAGAGCCTAAATGTTAGGACTATTTTTTTTTGCCTACAATTGTGATATTCTCCTAAGATACTTGTTCTTAATAGTATTCTAATTTAGTTGTTTCTTCGTCTCAGATGTCGCCTAAGAGAAGACGCCCTTCGAGAAGAAATAGAGTTGTAAAAGATGATGTAAGTCCTCCACCGCCTCAGCAAGGAACTATAAATGCCGCTGAGGTAGCCAATATTATGGCCCAGGCAGTTAATGCTGCGATGAATGTCGTGGTTCAGCAATTTCCCCAAGCCCAATAGCCAAGGACTCAGGAGGTACAAGTCACTACGGGAGCTTCTCCGTGGGAAAGAGTTAGAGAATCCTTCTAAAAGACTCATCCCTAAAATTTCAAGGTGGCTCCAACATGATAGTAGCTAAACAATGGAAAAAGGATATGCAACGCCATCTTCGCTTGATAGATTGCAGTGAGGAATCGAAGAAAATTCTTTCTACTTTTAAGCTAGTTAGAGCAGCCTTACATTGGTGGGAGTCGATTACCATGCCAGAGCAAAGAGATACTATGACTATCACTCACTTTTGGGTTTTATTTGACCAAAAGTATTTTCCTCCCGCAGTTCAAAGGTAGATGAGGAGAAAGATTCAATATGTAGTTCGATGTGAACATTCGGTGGAAGAGTATGAGGAGGAATTCACTTTTTTGGCCAGCTTTGTGCCGGATGAGGTAACCCTGGAGGAGAGGAGAATAATAAAGTTCTTTGGGGGCTTACGTTGGAGGATACGACAACATTTGCTGGGCAATCCATCTTTACAAACTTTCGGGGATGTGGTGAATGCTACGTTGCTTCATTGTCTTGATCATCGATTACATGTACATGGAAATAAGAAAGTTTCATTTGTGGGGCAAGCAAGTAAGTCGGGAGTTAATGGTGCAAGAGGAGGATCACTACCCTCATCCCAATTATCGAGAGGTAAGGAAAAGGAGAGGGACACCCAGCAAGGGGATTTGTCCAAAAGATATAATTTCAAAGGATTTAATTTTAGTGGCAGTAATTCTAGGCACGACCAAGGTGCCCAGCCACAGCTGCAGGCAGGTCGGGGTAACAATGGGGGTCGAGGCCAATCGGACCAAGGCTTTGGGCAGTTAAGTAATAATAGGGGGAGTAATCAGAATAATATGGTGGGTCATTGTTTTCATTGTGGGGACAAGGGTCATTATAGGAAGGCGTGTCCGCAGTTGATTGGGGGACAGTTTCCTAGAGTTCCACTGCAGTAGCAGGCACAACTATCTCCACTAGTACCTTATCTAGTCGGCCCTCCACAATAGGGACAGTTACAGTATGGGCGTGTTTACCACATACAGGATGCTATGCTTCCTCCATCCCCGCTAGCTATCGAGGGTACGTTTCCCATTCATGGGCATATGAGTCGTGTATTATTTGATATGGGTGCGACACACTCATTTATTTTCTAGAAGATTTTCTCAGTCTATGGAGTTAATTAAATCTGTGAAGAGTACTTTCACTAGTGTCGAATCTTCTATGGGTGATGGTTCACTTATTTTCTATGTTTGTAAACAAGTAGAAATAAATCTTGGTAATTTGTGTTTTGAGGCCGATTTTCCCGTCCTTAATATGGTCGGGTATGATGTAATCTTGGGTATAGATTGGCTAACGAAGTACCGTGCAATAGTAAATTGTTATGGGAAGAGTATAGTTTTTTCCATTACGGGGCAAGAGATGTTTTAAGTGGTTATGCCTCGTTCTAAGGGAGGTTATAGCACTTATTTGTATTATATTGCGGAGGAGATTTCTCGAGATGTTGTCATTTCCTTAAATTCAATTCCCGTTGTTATAGACTTCGAAGATGTTTTTCAAGAAATACCGGGTTTACCTCCAAGTAGGGAGATTGAGTTCGTGATTGATTTAGCATCGAGAACCTGATCGATTGCTAGAGATCCGTACCGTATGGCTCCTATTGAGATGAGGGACTTAAGAGATCATATTTCGAAGTTGTTAGAATAGGGGTTTATTATGCATAGTACGTTGTCGTGGGGAGCTCCTGTATTGTTTTTGAAGAAGAGAGATGGTTCTCTCTGGTTGTGTGTTGATTATTGAGAGTTGAATAAAGTTACCATCAGGAACAAATACCGACTACCTCATATTGATGATTTGCTTGATCAACTTAGAGGAGCATCATACTTCTCTAAAATAGATTTGAGGATTGGGTAACACTAGTTGCAGATACGAGAATAGGATGTGTCCAAAACTGTGTTCCCGACTAAATATGGGTCTTATGAATTTTTGGTTATGCCTTTCGGGCTAACCAATGCTCTTGCAGTGTTTATGGACCTTATGAATAGAGTGTTTCGAGACTTCCTAGTCCAGTTTATGATCTTGTTTATTGATGACATCCTAGTGTATTCTCAAACAGAAGCTGATCATGATAAGCATTGGCGGTTGGTCCTGCAGACGTTGAGGGATCATCAATTGTATGCCAAGTTTGAGAAGTGTAGTATTTGGCTACATGAAGTACAATTTTTGGGCCACATTGTAACCGTTGAGGATATTGCGATAGACCCAAGTAAAGTTGTTGCGGTGAGGGAATGGGTTTATCCCACGACACCTACTCAAATTCATAGTTTTCTAGATTTGTTCGGCTATTACCGCAAATTTATCAAGGTTTTTTCTAAGACTACTAGCCCTCTAATAAATTTGACTCGGAAGGGGGTGAGGTTTGTTTGGGATGATTCTTTCCAGCTAGCTTTTGATGAGTTTAAAGATAAGTTGACTTCTGCTCCAATGCTTGCGTTATCGAGGCTGGGGTTAGAATATTTGGTCTTTACAGACGCATCCCTACAAGGGTTGGAAGGTGTGTTACAATAAGAGCGTCCAGCTATTTCTTATGCTTCTCTCAAGATGAAGCCCCATGAGAAGAATTATCCAATTCATGATTTAGAACTTGCAGGAGTGGTTTTTGCCTTGAATATTTGGAGACATTATCTCCCGGGGGATAAATTTAGTCTTTTCACGGACCATAAATCATTGCAACACTTATTTTCATAGAAGGATTTGAATATGCGGTAACGTCAATGGTTAGAGTTTGTGAAAGACTACAAATTTGCTATTCATTATCACCCAGGTAAGTCTAATGTATTGGGGGATGCGTTGAGTCAAAAACCCAAGGGGGAGATAGCCACGGTATAGAAGGCTAAATGGAAAGAGATCAGCTAAGATGATGCTGTTGCAGGGCGTTTATGTTGGTGTTGACTGTTACGCCTACTATAGTGGCAAGGGTTGTGGAAGCTCAGAGAAAGGAGAAAAGTTGTCAAGTCTGCATACACCAATTGTTAACCAAGGGAGAGGAATCCTGCTCTATAAGCTCTGAGGGTGGGGTACATTTCCACGGGAGACTTGTTGTCCCGAACGAGGGGGATTTAAGACGAGCCGTAATGATAGAATCTCATGGGTCCAGATTTGCAGTACATCCTGGTGGGGACAAAATGTACCAAAACATGCACCATCAATACTGGTGGGCGGGTATGAAACGGGACATTTATGACTTTGTTTCTCAATGTACCACTTATCATCTGGTGAAGGTAGATCATAAACGACCAACGGGATTGCTACAACCCTTGGAAATACCGGTATGGAAGTGGGAAAGAATCTCGATGGATTTTATCACGGGGTTGCCAACGTCAAAAAGCGATCATGATTCCATTTGGGTTATTGTTGATCGCTTAACTAAGTCGGCACATTTCTTACTAGTACGTACAGACTACAATACTGCTCGTTAAGCTCGGCTATTTATTACGGAGATTGTTAGACTGAATGGGGTGCCCATTAATATAGTCTCCGATCGAGACAAAAATTTTATTACCCATTTGTGGTGAAGTTTCTAAGAAGTGATGGGAACCGAGTTGAAGTTGACTATCGCCTATCACTCTCAAACAAATGGGTAGACAGAAAGAGTCAACCAAATGTTAGAGGATATGCTCAGAATGTGTGTGCTTGATTTCATAGGAGGATGGGAACAATACCTTCCTTTGGTCGAATTTTCTTATAATAATTCGTACCAATTCACTATTGGGATGTCACCCTATCAAGCATGGTATGGCCGATCGTGTAGATCAATTACTTGTTGGTTGAAAGTAGGGGATAATAAGTTTCTTGGACCTGAAATGATCAAGGATTCTTCTTCGAAGATCGAACTTATGCCGATGCTAATAGAAGGCATGTGGATTTAGAGGTTGGAGAGCAAGTTTTGGTGTGAGTATCACCAATGAAAGGTATAAGGCGATTTGGGAAGAAAGGAAATCTTGTACCGCATTACGCAGGTCCTTTTCCCATTATTGCTAAAGTTAGCCCAATCGCTTATCAACTTGCCTTACCGGAGAACTTACAATAGATTCATGATGTGTTTCATATTTCATCCTTGAAAAAGTACAAGAGGAGTGAAGGAGCTCACTGGCACATTCCTTTAGATAATATCAAATTGTTGCCTGATATTTCATATGAGGAACAACTAGTTGCACTCTTAGATCATGGGGAGCATAAAATAAGATCACGAGTGGTGCCTTTGGTCCGGGTCCAATGGGGGCATCAAAATGCCGAGGAGTGAACGTGGTAACGTGAGGACGATATGCAAGAAAAGTATCCACATCTCTTTTTGCAAGGTACGCCTGAATTTTAAGGGCAAAATTCCCTTATAAGGGGGGATAGTGTAATAACCCTTACTTTTGAGTATTTGATTTTATGTTAAATTTCCATGAGAGGTAATTATATAAAATATTGGATAATGGAGTAACTATTATTTTAAGTGAGTTAAAAGATAATCTTTACCAGATTTTGCATATTTACTATTATGTGAATGTAAATAGCATTTTGTTACGATTCATGGTGTCGTTGTGCTTTAAATGACAATTATGGTTCAAATGAAGTTGGAACTTGAAATGATTAATATTACTTTGAATGCCAATTTAGAGGGTGCGGTTAGTCTTGAAATAGTCGAGATGGTCAAAATAAGTGCCATATTGTATTCTTGGATTCCGGGCATTTTTAACAGGTTATGACTTAATTATGTACTTACGAGTCATTTTAATGCTGTATTAATATTTTAAAGATGGGAATCCATAATTAGGGAACAATTTAAGCTTTACAACCTTTTTCCCCCCTCTTATATGTTCCTAAACCTAAAGAGATGGAGAGAGAAAGAGAATTGGGGGAAAAGAAGAGAAAGAAGAAAAAAAGGAAGAGAATTGAATATTAAAGCTAAGATTTCTTGCTACCAGAAGAAAATCTGACATTACAAGCTTAAGGAAAGTTTCTTACTTGCTATTATATGATTTAATGTGAATAATTTATTGTGATAGTTTTGTAAATTGAAGATTTGGAACAAATAGTAGGTTTTGGTAAATCTTAGTGCTTAACCTTTAAATCTTGTAGTTATGTTATTTATGTTGGTTATATGCATTTATTTTGGTATAGAATTGTTGTAGTTATGACGTTGGTTGATGAGCAGGAAGGGAGTATAAGAATGAGGAGTTTAGGTTTTCGATTTAACCTTGCAGAAGAAGAGAGAATTATGGGTCTGCTACGCGCGGTCGACCGTGATCCTAGAACCGGTCGACCGGTCCCTTAGGTGGAAGCCTAATGCTTTCGTATATAAGTATAAAATCAAAGAGCGATCGACCGTGGTCCCATGACCGGTCTACCAGGACTTCCAAATGAGCTTTGTTCATTCCTTGCTAGGAAAAACCATTGAGGCGTGGTCGACCGCGATCGGTCGACCGGTCCCCTATTTTTCACCCTAAATTGTTAGTTTATTTTATTTTCTTTCTATTAAGATAGGGACTTAGGAACCTTATTGAATGAATTAAAACTAGAGTATTAGAGTTTAGCAATGATGTATTTATAAACCCAAGTAGAAATGAGAGTCGAGGTTTGGATTGGGAATTAATTTAGTTAGTTAATTTAGACGTAGATAAATGATTCTTTTATAAAATGAGTTAGTTTGGGTCAAAAGGAAATATAGTGATTTAATGGGGTCTTCTATAATTGGGTTGTAGTGATATTATACCTTATGGTTTGAGGAATGAATATTAATTCATAGAGATTTGTATTGGAGATGATTAAACATTGAGGTTTATAATGATGATATTAATCACGTATGGCTCTGGATAAAATGTAATATATATTTCAAAATGAGATCAAATTGTGAATGATAAAATTGTATATACACACCTCTCTAAATTCTATCATAGGGGAAGTTGCGCGCATGAGGTAAAGTCCCCTGGCTAGTGAATTTAGGGTGAATATAGTCCTCGGACATAGGACCGCTTGTTCTATATATTCTGTGATTATTGTTCGAAGTGAGGTCATTCCATGTGTTGTTATGACTCACTGTCGAAGGTATATGGCCGCTTACCGACGTCATGCGATGTAGGCTGCCCATGTTGTCTTGTGTGATAGGCCCTGGAAGATGATAGCTATTCAGGGGCGCCTCCAGTGGGGAAACTCGGAATGATAGTCTTAGAATCGTTATATGTTGAGAAATATAACGATTAAGAATAAAATGGGATATTATTGATGGCAAAGAACTCTATGAAATAAATTGCTTTGAATATGTTTCATAATGAGAAAAAAGAACGGTGAAAGGAATTGTGATCATTGTTATTGATATTCCGTCAGGTTATGCTTTTAGATTGAGAAATTAGATTATTTATCATTACTTATGGTGAACGAAACAATCTTATTCATGATGATTATATTGTCCATAACTGTCATGCATTTTATTCACACAGTGATCATATTAAACCGAGCCCTGTCCCATTGATATCTCTTTGTTTTGTATGAATCTATTATTTGCCCAGGTGCTCTGCCGCAAGGACGCACATGTTGACTTTCCTATTAAAGTGTCCTGGAGTTGTAACACCTTGCGGATGTTATGGGATATTTGACATAGGCGCTTCCATAGTTTTGTAGTTTAGTTATGTTCGGTTACACTTTCGGGCGTGTTGCCCAAGTTTTGTACTTCTTGTATATATGTGATATTTTACTTTAGTAGTCAGTGTAACCCTGTTTTATATGTCTATCAATCGATAGCATATTCGGTTGTTTTGTTGTATGGATGTTAAATGACCATCTATCTATAATTTTATTCTCCTTCTGTTTACTTGGACTGTTTAAATATTTTCTTTAATTTTCTAAATAAAATTTTGACAATCCGTTTTCTAAAATAATGGGTGGTTATCTCGTATATTTATTAGATTACTGTGATTCTAAGAATGGACCATTTATGATTCCTATAATTATTGGAGTATCGCGCTTGCCACCTCTTATTTTAATAAGTGGGGTGTCACAACTGATTTACATAAGGACCTCACATTCATTGGTAGCTATTAGAATTGTGTGGATGATAGGGTTACTAGACTCTGCCAATATCACTGTTATTTATGTAGACTCACCCATGGGTAGTGGGATGCTTATTATTATTTTTCTTGTATATCATAACGTGAGTCTGATTTATCGTGGATTTACTTATATTACACATGTTCGAGTATGCTGTGATTATCGACATGGATTAACTTGTTTATATAAGGCTAAGATTGATGGTATAGTCAGCGTATTATCTTTAGCATGAGAGTGAATAAGTATACTTATATATAAATATACAAAACTTGTTAGGAAGTTATATACTATTGACTAAGGACCTGAGGAGTTTTGATGACTGACTAGGTTAAATAGTAGTGTATCGGGGGTTTACTTGTTTGGATTTCGCTCTGTGAGACACCCCACGCATGAAACTAACGAACGTTGGGAGTCGAAGGAAGTTGGGTCTTTAGCATATTAGTTTATAACCTTTACTATTATATATGTATTAATCAGAGAGTTATGAGTTGTAGCATGATTTGAGGATAATGGAGTTGCCAAATGTGAATGTGGAAATCATGGTTATACGGATTATATTATAAGTAGTCAGTTAATTAAGGGTAACCTTATAGAGAAATCTTATTCATTTAGATCTTATGATGGAATGTACAGACATAGGGTGTAAGGGGGCCCTAGACGGTTGTATTGTAGTATTTTCCATAATTGTGACACAATATGTATTCTTGAGCTTAATGAAAGTAGAAGTTGTGACTTCAGGATTTAGTTGTTTGATGATTTAGGACCGCTACTCCACAAAATTGACCACAACGATGGAATAGGAAGGATTGGGTAAAGTTTAACTCCAGAAAGTTAAAACTAGATGGTAAGGCTTGGTGTATAACATCAGTGGGGGTATTCAGTAATGTACTATATGGGCGGTATGACGGAGATTGCATGAGATGTGAAATTAATACCCGAAGTTGTCCTTACCAGTTACGCTTTATTTTCCGAATTTTAGGATGAAATTCTATTATTATAGGGGAGTATGTAATACCCCGTAATTTTAATGACGTTTATAATGAGTTAAATTAAAAGTTAATGGGACTAATTAAAATTAATTTTAAATTCATTAATTGGGATTAATTCAGATTTTATATTACTTGTGGATATTGAAATATATGATTCTCAATATTACTTAGTGATATTTAAGTAATATATGAGTATGATGTTATTTATATTGCCGTGAGTTACATATACGTTAATAATGAAACTTTAGTCGGGACGCGATATGGGATGTTGTTGATACCAAAATTAATATGCTGATATGGACGAATGATATGAAGACACGTGTCAATCTACTAGGCATAATAGCAAGGAGGAAGTTCATTTCCCTGACCAACTCATGTTCTCTCCGAGCAACGAGGATACACCGAGGAGCTTCAGCACTCCGAGGTACTCTAGCGCTCCGAGGTACTCCAGCGCTCCGAGGAAATAAGGCGGTCCGAGCTGCATCTCGGTCGTAGCATAAACTGCCAGATAATCAACAGTTTAATTATTCATTGAATGTTTATCATCTTGACGCACACGCTGGATTAAATGTATTACCATTTCATATGTATATCATTTAATGTATCAACCCTTTCATGTACAGCCTAAGGGTTATAAATACCTTGTATCACCCTCATTCAATGGGACCGGAATTTCTTGAAAGAACATATACTCGAGAATTCCCAAACACTCAGCAATAACATAACAGTGGGCGTAGGCCATTCTTATAAGGCTGAACCACTTTAAAAATCTTTGTCTCATTTTATTTATCTGTGATTAAATAATTAGAGTGATCTAATTTTTTACATCAACAGATTGGCGCCGTTTGTGGGAACGATTTGTTATTATCGTTTTTCACCAAAAATCATTCATCACCAATGGCGGATAACCCAGAATCTAGCAATCGAAAAGCTGGAAATGCTGGAAATCCTCCCAATCCCTCTGCACCTCCAGATCTGGCCGTGATCATGACAAATCTGGCTCAAGGACAAACCGCCATGCAAGATACGATGCGGCAACTCATACAAACCCTTCATGGTGGTGCACCTGCACGTTCAGGACAGCAAAGTGGTCAGAGGCAAACTTATTTACTTTCTTCACGATCCAGGCATACTGAGTCACGTCGTAATGAGGAATCTGATGATTTCTCTTATCAACCTGGGCGAACTTCGTCACTAAGGGCTACAGATACTGATCAACATATCACCCTCTCTCTAGAAAGACCCAGTGCTTTAGAAAGACTGAGTAGGGTGTCTCCTTTCAGTCGATTAGGCCCTAGGAGGAATAGGAGTCCACATAAGACCATATCGAGGAGTTTTCGAGAACCATCAGATCTAAGAGAAGGATCAGCACAATCACGACCAGCTGCTCGTCAAGATAGATCTCAAGAAGCTACCTCAGAACGATCAATTGCTCGAACCAATACGCTCGAGGAAGGAAATGAAGCGTGGAAAGGATCTCTCCAACGGTTGGAGGATAAATTGGGAGAAATGGCCAAGGCAAAGAACCCCCTACAACGAACTTTTGTTCGAGGAACACCTTTTGTACAGGCCATTGTGAATTTTCCTACACCGTTAAAGTTCAAAGCACCTGTAGTAACCCCCAAATATGATGGAAAGACAGATCATGTTCTTCACATAGAGCAATATCAAGCTGCTGCCGACATCTATGTCGTCCCCGACGAGATGAGATGCAGAGCGTTCTCAGGAACTCTTACTGGAGCTGCCCAGATATGGTACAACAATCTTCCTAGGGGTAAAATTTCAACTTTCTTTCAGTTGGCCGAGTTGTTTATTGGCAATTTCTGTTTTGGAGCAAAGCCAGTAAAACGAGTAGCACACTTGTTAAGTGTTAGACAAAAATCTGGTGAGAGTACTAGAGATTACATAACTCGTTTCAATAACGAGAAGCTGGAAGTCATAGATTATGAATAAAAGACAGCAATCACCGCCTTGATGAGTGGGTTGTTGCCTAATAAATTTTATTACACCTTGGCGAAAGATCCACCTAAAACTATGTCAGAGTTGATGGCAAAAGCGGCCAAAATCATGAACGCCGAGGAAGCTATGGCTGCAAAGAAGAATATGGATAAAGACACCAAGGTGGACGTCGACAAGTCTAAGAATAAAGAGCATAAGGGCAATGGTGGTGACAAGTGTTCCAGAAATAATAAATCATCATGGGAAGTCCTTAAGAAATACGACAATTATACTCCTTTGAAAATGGGTATTCATCATGTCTTGGAAGAAATCAAGAATAACGAGGAGTGTTAGTCGGCACCCGAGAAAAATTGGTCGGTACCCGAGGAGAGTTAGTCGGCACCCGAGGAGAGTTGGTCGGCATACCAACCGGGAAGATCAAAGGATAACTACGCATTTAATGAGCATTAATGTACATTTATAATGTAGATGACAACACATAGCATACCAAGCAATTCAACAATTAGATTCGTTGAATGTAGACATAATGTATAAATGTCTACATACAATGAATCTCTTTATCTCCCATCACTATAAATATATGTATTCCCTTAGCCAAAAGGAGGAGATCCGACAAGGATGAGAGACACCATAAACAAGATCCACACCTTTTTCTCTCTCTACACCACATTGTGCTATTGTAGAACCCTGGGAATAAAATAACAGTGGACGTAGGCTTTTCCTTATAGCCGAACCACTTTAAAAATCCTTGTCTCTCATGTGCTTGATTGGATTGCGAGTTTCATAAAGATCATGGTCACATGACCAAAAATTGCATAGCTCTTCAGAACGAGATTGAAACACTCATCCGAAGAGGAAAGCTAACAAAATATGTTGATCGGGGAGGTGAAAGGAAAAATAACGACCGGACTAGAGAGAGGTCTAGATCTCCTCGTCGAGCAGAAGGGAAAAAGAAGAGAAACCATGAAGATGATCCAGATGATGACCCCGACCTTCCCAAGAAACCAAGACAGCCAGAGCGAGAGGTATTTTCTATACGTTTTGGGTCATTTGATTGTAATGTCATTACAGGAGGAGATGCAGGAGGAGGAGACCTTACTGCAGAAAGAAAGGCTTACCTTGGAGAGGCTCAAGCTTGTTCATATATTCAGCGAATAAATCTAGCCGAGGACGATCGTCCGAGGAAGGTAAACAAAGAGAAGCTGGTCATTGGCTTTTCAAAAAATGACCTAGCAGGTGTTCTTTATCCTCACGACGATCCTCGGGTGATCAAAATGAGGATGAAGGAAGTAGTGATCTCAAGGGTGTTGGTAGACAATGGAAGTTCGGCAGACATCATGTACTATTCATGATTTGACAGTTTAAATCTGAAATTATCTCAATTGGAACCGTATCACAGACCCCTCATGGGTTTTGCTGGCGAGAAAGTTTTTCCACTTGGGACGATCAAGTTGGACATATTCATTGGAACTTGGCCTGCTTGTCGAACAGAGAGAATACGCTTCTTTATGATGGATAATAATGTGCAGTCAGCCTACAACATCATCATGGGAAGAGTTGGTTTGAAGAAGTTCGAAGCAGTTCCATCTACAGTCCATCAGTGCTTAAAATTCCCTACAAATTTTGGAGTAGGAGTTGTGAAAGGTGATCAGAAAGTAGCTCGGGAATGCTATTATTCGTCTGCCGAGCATGAGGAACTTGAAGATTCAAGAAAAAAGACTACTACCTACCAGGTGGATGAAGGTACAAAAATTGAAACACCGGATCCTCGAGATGAATCCCAACTTGTAAAAGGACAGGTGGTGGAATCTACAGAAAATATTATTCTGGACGATGAGCACCCTTAACGAGTAACCCAGATAGGTTCTACGTTGGATGCTTCAATAAAACAGGAGTTGATAACTTTCTTGAGAAACATGAAGAAAACTTTTGCGTGGAGTCATGAAGACATGCCAGGAATAGATCCAAACTTCTTATGTCATGAGCTCAATGTGAATAAGGAGATCAAGCCTGTAAAGCAGAGAAGAAGGGTATTTAGCCCCGAGAAGAATCAGGTTATACAAGAGGAGGTCGAGAAGCTCCAGAAAGCCCAATTCATTGAAGACGTAAAGTATCCAGAATGGTTGGCAAACGTGGTGATGGTAAAAAAGAAAAACAATAAATGGAGAATGTGTGTTGATTTCACCGATCTTAACAAGGCATGCCCAAAGGATCATTTTCCATTGCCCAGAATTGATCAACTAGTGGATGCTACCTCGGGACATGAGCTGCTCAGTTTCATGGATGCTTACTCTGGCTACAACCAGATCAAAATGAAACCTGAAGATAGGGAAAGTACTTCTTTTATTACCCCTAGGGGAACTTATTGCTAGAATGTTATGCCTTTTGGTTTGAAAAATACAGGAGCGACATACCAGCGGCTGATGAACAAGGTTTTCACCGAACAAATCAGTTACAACATGGAAGTCTATGTCGATGATATGCTGACAAAGAGCAAGAAAGCTGCTGATCATCTAGTTGATTTAGCTCAGACCTTTGATCAACTGGATAGGTACCAAATGAAGCTCAACCTAACGAAGTGCACCTTTGGAGTACGAGAAGGAATGTTCCTCGGATACATCGTCAACCAACGAGGGATTGAGGCAAATCCAGAGAAGATCAAAGCTCTTTTAGGGCTGCGATCTCCAAGTACGAAGAAATAAGTGCAGAGTCTTACAGGACGAGTTGCAGCGCTCAACAGATTTGTGTCCCGAGCGAACACTTCGAAAAACTTTTGAGTGGACTGATGAATGTGAGAAGGCCTTTCAAGACTTGAAAAAGTATTTGGGAGCACCTCCATTGTTGTCCAGGCCAATAACAGGAGAGAAGTTGTACTTGTATCTAGCAGTATCAGAGAATGCAGTCAGTTCAGCATTGATCAGATTGGATAATAGAGTCTAGAAACCAATCTATTACACAAGTAAGGCTTTTCGAGGTGGGGAAATCAGATACCCAAAGCTGGAGAAATTGGCATTGGCATTAATTGAAGCAAGTAGAAGAATGATGCCATATTTCCAGGCCCATACCATCATTGTGTATACCGACATGCCATTGAGACAAGCCCTTCATAAGCCAGAAAAGTCAGGGAGACTGATGTATTGGGCAATAGAGCTCGGTTAATATGATATTGTGTATGAGCCCAGATCATCATTGAAAGGGCAGGCTGTAGCAGATTTTATAGCAGAGTTTACATATCCTGATACCCCCGAGGAACAAAAATTGCTCGCTGACCAACCTGTGGATGTTACAGGATCAACAGACATAAGTCCAGACCAACTCCGGTTGGTAAAAGGGCTTGTGGATGTAGAAGGATCATCAACTTCAAACTCAGACCAGCTCCGGTTGGTAAAAGAGCGAGAAGAGATGGTCGACGAGGAGCGAAAAGTGTCAGGGGAGGATGGAAAGAAGCAACAAATATTTCACCGAGGAACTCTATCAGATAAGGAATTTGAAGACGGGTTACCCATATGGAGATTATATGTAGATGGCTCATCTTGCACAGCAGGTTCTGGGGCAGGAATTATTTTGAATACTCCAGACGAGATTGACATGGAATATGCTTTGCGATTCCAATTCAAAGCCTCCAATAATGAGGCTGAGTATGAGGCCATGATAGCAGGTCTTAATTTATCAAAGATTATGGAAGCGCAACAAGTGATGGTATTCAGTGATTCTCAATTGATTGTGAATCAGATGATGGGAACGTATGCGGTTAAAGGAGAACTAATGGTCAAGTATCATGTAAAGGTGATAGAATTATTGGCAGAATTTGATGCCATTCAGTTGATCAGAATACCCAGAATAGAAAATGCACAAGCAGACGCACTGGCCCGACTAGCATCAGCTACTCATACCGAGCTTCGAAGAACGATACTAATTGAAGTACTGGAAAGTCGGAGCATAGGTGAAAACCTGACGATGAATGTCATTACCCTTGATTTAGGACCATCTTGGATGGATACCATCAGGGCATATATTGAAGAAGGAGAATTTCCAGAGGACAACCTCGCAGCAAAGAAATTGAAGTTTAAAGCTGCTCGGTATGTACTAACTAATGGTGTTTTGTATAGACGAGGAATTATGGCAGGTTTGCAGAGATGTGTACATCCCTCTGAGGTGAAAGAGTTGATTGAAGAAATCCATGAAGGGTCTTGTGGAGCTCATGTAGCAGGTCGAACACTTTTGTAAAGGGTGATGACTCAAGGATACTACTGGCCGACGATGAGGGCTGACTGTATAGCCTATGCTAAGAGATGTGACAAGTGCCAACATTTTTCCTCCATTCGACGAACTCCAAAGGCATTGTTGACACCCATAACGTCCCCTTGGCCATTTGCCATGTGGGGAATTGATTTGGTTGGACCACTGCCAACCACTCGAGGAAGATTCAAGTACCTCGTCGTTGCAGTGGATTATTTTACTAAGTGGGTAGAAGCTGAGCCGCTTATTGATATGACATACGAGAAGGTATACCAGTTTGTTTGGAAGAATATCATCTGTCGATATGGTCTCCCTCATGCCTTCATCACAGACCATGGAGCACAATTTGACAACGAGGAGTTTGCTGCCTATTGTCAACAATCAAACATCTTGAAGACCCATTCAGCACCAGGTCATCCTCAAAGCAATGGTCAGACTGAGGTGACAAACAGAACGTTACTAAATGGTTTGAAGAAGAGGCTGAGTGAAGCTAAAGCTAATTGGATTAATGAGCTACAATCAGTATTGTGGGCTTACCGAATAACTCCCCGAGCAGCGACTGGAGAATCACCATACATGCTGGCATTTGGAAGTGAGGCTGTAATACCTGCTGAGTTGGGTCTCCCAACACACAGAGTGCTAAATTTCAATTCCCCAGTCAGTGACTTGATAAGAAGATTAGATTTGGACATGCTCGAGGAGGTTAGAGAAGAGGCAGCCATTAGGAATGCTGCTTATCAACAACGAACAGCTCTTTTCTACAACAAAAGGGTGAAGAAATGCGACTTAAAAGAAGGGGATTATGTGCTAAAGAAGGTCATTCAGAAGCACAACAAGCTTGAAGCCAACTGGCATGGACCTTACCGAGTTACAGAAGTTGTACGTCCAGGAACTTACCGAATAGCAACTCTAGAAGGAGAGGAATTGAAGAATGCTTGGAATGCTGAGCACCTTCGCAAGTATTATCAATGATGTAAAATGTACAATAGTTCCATCAATATGAATAAAACGATGATGTTTTCACCATTTTTCTCTCCTTTGTTTGAAAGTTTTTCGGGGAATACTAGTGTTGAACACTACGCTGCTCGACAGCAAAAAGAAGACGATAGTTCAGACCCACGACCAACTCCGGTTGGTAAAAGGGCGAGAACCATATATACTCCTTTGGTTAGGAGGCGTACACTTGCGTGATCAAATTCGGTTGGTAAAAGACCTTGTGGACAAGATAGTTCGAAAGAACCAGATATACTCCTTTAGTTAGGAGGCGTACACTTGCGTGATCAACTTCGGTTGGTAAAAGAGCTTGTGGACAAGATAGTTCGAAAGAACCAGATATACTCATTTGGTTAGAAGGCGTACACTTGCGTGATCAACTTCGGTTGGTAAAAGAGCTTGTAATAAAGATAGTTCGAAAGAACCAGATATAATCCTTTGGTTAGGAGGCGTACACTTGCGTGATCAACTTCGGTTGGTAAAAGAGCTTGTGGAAAGAACCCGATAGTTCGAAAGAACCCGATAGTTCAAACCCATGACCTACTCCAGTTGGTAAGAGGGTAAGAACAACAGTCTTAAAAATGCCAATTTTGGCTGGTTAAGAAACAAAATATGCCAACAAGTTGATCGAAAGGTAAAATCATTCCAGAAAATACAAAAAATTCCAAACTGAACCAAGTATAGTTGGTCGGTGATCAAAACCCAACTAATTGTAGTTGGTCGACGAGGATAAATTATTGACCTTGGTTGGTCGGACACATTTTATGAAAAAGTTTACCAAGTATGGTTGGTCGGGGATAAAAACCCATCAACTGTAGTTGGTCGACAAACACAATTTAACAACCTTGGTTGGTTGGAAACATTTTAAACATTTTATACTCATTACTTTATTATTAAGTGATTGAGCAACATTGATACTTGTAATTTTTATTACTAAGTTGGTTGATGAACAACACAATATTGTTATCTTTTTAACAGATACATATGCACAAATGTAAAAGTGTTTGATAAACACAAGACAATAGCAATACAGATTTGCAAACAGAAAATGAAAATCTTTCATTAAATTCAAAATAAATTACAAGCTACATATATGTGCTAACTGTTACATTGAAAAACCTATTCTATTGGTTTCTTTCCTCTAGCTTTTGAAACAGGCTCCTCGCCAGCAGGAGGATCCTCCAGGCAAAGAGGAGAATTAATGAAATTAATATCTCTGAGCATTCTGACGTTCATCACAGAAGAAGTATCCAAGAGATGCTCGGGACGAGATAATTCAATCTGAGAATGAAGACTATAGTCGCCAAGGTATTTTGCAATTAGGCTCCGAGGAATGGCACGAGCTGGGATCCACTCCATGTCTAGTTTATAAGGCGGTACAGGCAAGTCTAGTAGCCCAGGAGCATAATCCCATAAGAAATGGCCCTGCTCTAGTTTTAACACACCCAGGGCGTTCAACCATCCTTGTTTATAACCTTCGTTATTGGCACTTTCAAGACGAGCATCCAAGTGACAAAGGGCTTCATTGTAGCCTGCCATCCAAAACTCACGAGGTTGTTTGTGAAATTGGAAACTTATTCTCTCTAGTTGCTCGTGAAGGTTCCTGGCAAAAACATCTTTATCATTCAAGGCAGACTTCGTCGCAGTAAGTTGATCTTCCAAGGATAGATTTTTCTTGGACATTTAAGATAAAGCCCGATCTTTGGCGTTCAATTGGTATGCTTGAGTTTCCAATGTTGACAGAGTACGAGATTCTTCAACTTTACGGCTGAGAACTCTTGATCGACTCCGAGCAGGTGGATAATTTTTCTCCTCAGCAACATTTTGAACATCTCTTCCTCGCCCCCGAGAACCTCTTCCTCGTCCTCGAGCAGTAACAGGAGTACCAGATCTTCTTAAGTTATCCAGTTCTTGCCTTAATTTGGCATTCTCAACCTCTAAGAACGAGAAACCTTCATCGGTAACCGGTACTAAAGCAGTGGAAGATGACGCTGCAGATTCATACTGTGCCAACTTTTTCTGCAGATTATTGTTCTCTTGTTCCAGCAACTCAGCAATCTGCCTGCAGGCCTCAACTTCACCTTTTAGAGTTCTCTCCCTAACATCGTATCCAGCAAAGATCTTTTTATGGCCTATTTCAGAAGAAAGCTGTTGATATCTAGTTTCATACTCCTTGTGCAGCAAAGCAGTTGATTCATTGTGTTGATGTTGTAGATCTTCTAAGGTACAATGAACTTCCTCGATCAATTCATAGTAGGCCACGTTGTTGGCCACAGCTCGGTCAAGTAAATCCTTCAAGTACCGATAAGCCTCAATTGCTTGTTCTGAGGCATCATGGCCAAGGATGTCAGCAATTTCTGATACACTCAAATTTGTATGACCTGCTTTATAATATTCATGGCATTGCTGCATCAGCTTTGTATCATGTGCAGATATCAGTTCCATTCTAGCCACAAACTAATGATGAAAAGAAAACAACAGTCAACAAAAACGAATCATCAACAACAGAGATGAACAAAGATGTATTTTATTAGATCACAAAAAGATTACATTGTTTGATTACAAATAATGAAAGATAGAAAGGGTACCGAACAACTTCACACCTTTTCCTTATCTCCCAAGACTTTCTTGGGAGGCTGGGACGAGGAGCTTGGTTGCTCGGTGGTAACGGCAGCTTGATCAGCAGGAGTTGAAATTTTCTCAGGAGGAGGAGGCATGGAAGAAATGTCCTCGTTGGCAGAAGGTAGAGAGGCAGGGACTTGATCACCTATGGCCATGGAAGATTCATCAGGAATAGGCTCATCTTCTTCTTCTTCTACAATTGGTGGGGGAGGACCAGGGAGATGTAGCTGGAATAGCCCAGAGTCGTCTTTGATCTTCAATTCCTGCAGGGCAGCTGCCCAACCATCATGGAAGTATTTCAACTTCCCGTATTGTACTTGGGATGTCATCGCAGCAATCCCTTTGTCCCATCCTTTATCCTAGCCAGCGCTGAAGGATTTTTTAACCACGAGCTTTCTTTTCAGTTTCTCCGAGGAGAGCTTCTCGGATAGAAGATCCTCGGCAGTCTTTAACTTCACATCCAATTCTTCTTTTTGGTGCTTTACATCTCGCAGGACGGACAACTCTTCCTCTGCCTTTTTCAGCTTATCTTCAAGCTCTCAAAGTTCTTGAGCTTGTCGTCATATTTTTTATGCTCAATCTCTAAACTTTTCACCTTATTCTCCAAACTCTTGGAGGTCTCAGCCAACTTCACCTTCTCAGCTTCAACTATTGACAACTTCTTCTCCCAGATAGCTTTGTCCTCACTATACTGCTGATGAGAATCTTTCAAGGATTGGGTCAAACCCAGCAGAGCATCCTCTACCTCCGACGAGGAGCTGGAAGCTTTAATTGCTTCGTCTTTCTTCACGATGTTGTTAAAACAATTCACCAGCTAAACAAAGGAAAAAGTAACAGGTCAGTACAAAAATACAAGTATTCAAAGAAAGAAAGGAAATTCAGAGTGTGAGAAATTTATTGAAGCAAGGTGACGGGTAGCTAGGGATGTCAGCATATCCCTAGAAATCTTTTCATCAATTCCTTGGACCTCGGGTATGATCCAAGTTTTTACCGAGCTCATGGAAGAGCTCGGAGGAATGATGGTTGGAACACCAACACCACCAGCTGGTAGAGAAGAGATGGTTTCAGTCAGATTGGTAGTTTTAGCCACATTGACTGAGGACGATTTCCTCAATCTCCTCAAAGGAACTTGAGCAATTTCAACCAAGGAAGAGCTCTTGGTCAGAGAGATAGCAGTCATCTCCACAAGAGCAACCTTCTTGCTCGGAGCCACTGGGGGCTTCTCGGCAAATTTGGAAGGTGCAACATCCACCTTCTTAGTCCCTTCTGGGACATCAACTTTGCTTTTCTTAGCTTCAGCAGCAGAAGTAGTGTCATCAAATAGAGCAGGGGGAGCTCTTTTCCTGCCCATTCTTTGACTTAAAGGGATGTGAGAATCTGAAGAAGAATCCTATGGAGTCGAGGCTGGCTCAACAGGACGAGCAGTATAAGAAGTCGTATAGCTCCTATACTGTAGCAAATATGATGCATACCTAATGTGCTCGTCTGCAACGTTCTTATGCAAACCCCAGATAAGTTTCAGATGCTTAATATTAACCTCTGATTCTTTTGGAGTTTTTCTTTTGCTATCAACTGCGAATAAATACATAATGAGATATCAGTCATACATTTTGTCAAACATGATAAAAGCATAATTTCATAAGTAAAGGAAAATGAGAATAAACCTATCCCATTTCCATATGGGGGGCATTTAGGACCCTGGTATACTGCATCTCCAACCAAGGGGGCATATTGCCAATTTTTAATCACCACCCCATGTTCAAAATAATCTCTATTTGCATCAGGGAGGTTAACTACAAGAGCCCTATTTAAAAACCTAGTTTTTAAGTAATACACATTATCTAAAATAGCCCATCTATAGCAATACATAATCTCAGGAATCCCTATATGAGTTCCATGAGTTAGATTTAATTTATACACCCCATTAATTATTCTCCATGAATTGGGGGCTATTTTTGCAGGAACAACGTCAAAGTACTGACAGAACTCTAAGCATAAGGGGTTTGGAGGAAAAGAAAATCCACATTCAGCAATGAATAGACTGGGGAACCAATGTCCCTCAGCCAATCGAAAATAATCTAAAGGCTCAGAAAGAACCTCCAGAGTTACCCAGGAAGGAATGGAAAAATCGGAACGAAATTCCTCAACAGACTCCACAATATAAACCATACTGAATAAAAGAAATACAGAAGAAAAGAAGAGAATCTTACAGGAAAAAGGAAGAGCTGACAACTAGCGAAGGAAAAGATGAACGCACAAGAGAGAGAGAGAACAGAAAGCTTGAATGCAGAAAATTGGAAAAGGTAGAAGACGGTATGGTTACCTAAGAAGTTTAAATACTTTACCTTGGGAAGTTGCGAAGGAAATGATTACACAAAAGAAACTAATACGCCACTGGCGGCTAAAAGGACAAAAATGCACGAAGATCGAAGCACTCATAAAAATTCGAAAAAGGGGGATTCTGTGAATTTGAAAGAAATTCAAATATGAAGAAAAGGCTCCTAGAACAGAGGAAAGTCATTTATTATCGCCTCCATACTCCTCAAAGTTCGAAATATGAAACATTGGGGGCTTCTGTTGATACCAAAATTAATATGCTGATATGGACGAATGATATGAAGACACGTGTCAATCTACTAGGCATAATAGCAACGAGGAAGTTCATTTCTCCGACCAACTCATGTTCTCTCCGAGCAACGAGGATACACCGAGGAGCTTCAGCACTCTGAGGTACTCTAGCGCTCCGAGGTACTCCAGCGCTCCGAGGAAATAAGGCGGTCCGAGCTGCATCTCGGCCGTAGCATAAACTGCCAGATAATCAACAGTTCAATTATTCATTGAATGTTTATCATCTTGACGCACACGCTGCATTAAATGTATTACCATTTCATATGTATATCATTTAATGTATCAACCCTTTCATGTACAGCCTAAGGGCTATAAATACCTTGTATCACCCTCATTCAAGGGGACCGGAATTTCTTGAAAGAACATATACTCGAGAATTCCCAAACACTCAGCAATAACATAACAGTGGACGTAGGCCATTCTTATAAGGCTGAACCACTTTAAAAATCTTTGTCTCATTTTATTTATCTGTGATTAAATAATTAGAGTGATCTAATTTTTTACATCAACAGATGTGTTGGGATTAATTTAAATAAATAAAAAGGAAACATTATTTTATATCAATCTTATGGTCGTTTTGAGTGCGTCGTTGTGTCTGGAAGGGTCTAAATAGTGAGAAAATTATATTCAGGTCGGGTGTTGGATTTGGGTCTCGGGTCACTTTGGAGATGAAAGGACAACCCATAGGGGCATTTTAGTCATTTTAGTAGGGAGATGAATAGTAATTCTATAATTTGTCTTATTATAAAGGTGACGGGTTAGAGGAACATAGGTTAATTTCATTTTATCATAAAACACTTGAGAGGTATTAGTGTGATAGAAAGTGAAGAGTTCCTTGGGAGGAGAAGAGGTTGCATAGGAAGGAAGATAGACTTTTAGGCAAGCCAAAGGGGATTAACCACCTTCTACCACTAGCACCACCACCGAAAAGTCACTAGAAAATGTGGAAAGCATTTTACACCATTATCACCAAAGATTCAAACCTACATAATTAAGGCAAGTGTAATTCTTGATTTATTTTATTCCTTACAATATACATTCTAGTTAGGTTAACTAAGAAGTATGAAATTGAATGATTAAAGGATGAACTATAGAGTTTTTGGAATTTGTTCTTGATATAAAAATTAGATAGAATAAATCTCTTTCTGTTTAAATAATTTATTCCACGAATTTTGGGTTTCAAATGATAGAAGAGCTCTGAGTTATTATGATTTTTGAATAAATAAGAACATATCCGAATTATGGGAATAATAGGATTTAATTAAAACTATTTGATGATTTTAGGTTGTTTGATTATTAGAAACTGATCATATATCTTGCTATATCAATTGAGATTAATTAGGATAAGTTTTTGATTGATTTGTGTTGGTTTTGATAAGAAACAAAATGGATAAAATGCATGAAATTTTGTATTGAAAAGGACGAACATTGTGTGATAATTTTAGGTCTGTTTAAGTGTAAATTAGCAGTGTGCACGCATTGTGGTATAAAATCACGTTCTACACAACTTTGCAGTTTTAAGTTATTTCAAAATTGGAGAAGAAAAGCCTCAAATTTGAAATTTTATATTTATGGCAGAATGTACCTTTATCGAAAAAAATTGGAAAATGGTAATTTGTCCCATGGTGAGATTTTATTAATTTTGGTACATTAACAAGGAGAGGGGGACTTGGGTTAATGTTGGAAAATTATATGGATTTGAGGATTAATTTTTTATAAGAGATATATACATAATTATATTACGATTTAGAGGAGAATAATGTAGCAACCCGCCCTTTTGGAGATGATTAGATTTCATAATTAAGTATTAATTGGAAATTTGGAGAATTTTTTGAAATAGTCAGTTTTAGGTATTTTCGAGGATTTAATGATTATCAAAGGATGTTTTGATTATTTTTAGGACTATATAGGCCGAGGAATTTTAATTATATGTCATCGTGGAGTAAAGCGACAAAAGAGGTAAGATTTCAATAAGAAAACCGTATTTATTTATTATGGGTTAGAATAGTGATTTACGATCAAGTACCTCGGATGGGAATTTCGACTGCACCATGAGTCTCGAAATGGCCGAGATAATCGGAAAAGAGTATCCGATTGTCGAAATGGAGTCCCGAGTAATTTTGGAGTTAAATAGGCTCGTAATTTAGTAAACGAGTCGTTTTGGGGTTTTAAGAAGTATAACCCTTTTTCTCCTTATAAAAGGAGGGAGAGAGGGATAAAAGAGAAGAGAAAAGAGAAAGAAGAGAGGGAAGAGAGGAGGGAGAAATGAGAAAAAGGGGGAGATTCCGGCCAGCCTCCACGAGATTCGGCTCGAGGACGTCGGATTTTATCCACGAGGCAAGTGTTTACATGCTTTATTTATTTTTAAGCATAAATATCTCATATCATTGTTGGTATAACAAGCCCTAATGATTTTTGGGTTGGGTTTTTGTGGATAAAATGGGTTTTCGGGAGATAAAACGAATAAACCCTTAAAATTTGATTATTGGAGAAATTTAGAAATTAATCTAAATTAATTTGTGGTTTAGGGTTCTAGGATGTTTAGAACCCTTTATATATGTGTAGTTTTAGTTGATTGAGGTTGTAGGCCGTTGGTTGAGGCAAAAAAAGCTTGGGAGAAGCTTTAATGGAGGAAACAGCTTCTCGGAGAAGAAGCTGGCCGACATGATCGATCGATCGATCATGGGGGCTCGATCGATCGAGCCATCAATCGATCGCCGGCCAAGGGCCAAGGGTCGATCGATCGTGAAAATTGGCAATTTTCTTAGGGTAAATTGGATGGGGTGAATTCCAATTCTAATTGATTCGAGGTCATTTATATGATGACATAAGGAGTCTTTTAGGATTATAGGGTTCACAAATGAAGGGAAATTAGGAGGTCGAAGTGGGGGTTTTAAATATATGGCCCTTAAATTATATTTTTGAGGAAAATAGATCAGTAGAGGATTTAAAATCTTGGGGTTCCTAAGATAGGGTGGGGATCCCTAAATGATTAATTGGACTAGGTGTAGTCTTTGGGTTCATGGAGATGAAATCCCTAACCCACTAAATTTAAGGTTGTTCGAGTGAGATAAATTCCGAGGATATTTCTAGTAGGCATACAGGCCTATATAATTATGCGTATAAAAAGCATAATTATATCGACTACTGTCGAATGTGTCCTAGGAGATAATTAGGACAATTTGGGGGTGTGGTTATATATATATATTCACTTAGAGTGAATTGGTATAATTAGAGACATCCGATAAAATCCTTAGTGATGATTAAGGTATTTATTAGTTATAAAGTAAAGAAATACTTTGGATTTAGAATCATGCTAATATGAATGCATGATTATGATTCCTTGAGGGAATCTTTGGGATTAATGGTCATCGCTAGATGTACTTGGCAAGTAGGGCCATATGTACGTATTCAAGAATGAATATATGATGTATGGTATATGGTATATGTGTATACCACGTGATTAATGTATATATGTATAGTATGATGTGAATGATTTTAAAAATGTAAAGATAAATGTTTTCAAAATGGAAAGATAAATGATTTTCATAATTGATAAATTATTGTTACACACCTCCCTAAATCTCTATCATAAGGGAAGTTGCACGCGTTGTGGTGAAGCCCCCTGGCTATTGAGCATGGTGGATATAGTCCCTTGGCCATATGGGCATTATTTGTACTGCGTTGGTTAGGTGATTCTAGGTGTGGTCATGACTATCCCGAAGGCATATGGACGCTTCCCGACGTTGGTAGGTTCCCAGGTTGTCTTGTTTGATAGGCCCTGGAAGATGATAGCCATTTAGGGGCACGTCCAGTGGGGAAACCCAGAGGGGCGGTCTTAGATTCATTAAAGCAATTCATGATAATAGATTGGCTTTAATTACATTTCCTGGATATAGAAAGGGAAATGGGATAAAGGTTTTGGCTTCGGAACACTCACGGATGGAAGAAGGGATGTGGAAGCATATGGTATGATCAAAGCATTTTCATGATAATGAAAATGGCATTGGGTACATTTATTTTAAAAGTAAAAGCATTTTTATGATAATAAAATTGCCTTTTAAAAAGATATATGTTATGGTAAAGCAATTCATGATAATGAATTGACTTTAAATATATTTCCGGGATATAAGAAGGGAAGTAGAAAGTTTTGATATGAGTATATAATACACCTCAGTCCGGCAGGTAGATCCGGATGTGTATTATAAAGATGAAATTAAAATTGGTAAACCTCCGTCCGGGAGATATTATTCGGATCTATATGGTAAAACGTATATATAAAATCAATGTGACTTCTTATAATATATACGTATGTAGTAGGAGCATTGAGAAGCCTCCAAAAGGTGAATCCTAAATTCTCAGATTTTTGAGTTTTTTTTAATATATATATTTACATGTGGCTCCTTTTAAACTCTCTTCCCATATTTTCGTTTCAAACTCAAGCACAGGTTCCTTCCACCTGTTATTTTCAAAGCCCACTACTTTTTAACTGTTATCCATGCACTACAAACCACCCACTCCTTCTCAATGTCTTTTTACCTCAAAATCGTTCACATACTTTTCACTCAAAAATCGCCCACTTCATTGCCTACGATTGCCACACCATCACCATCACCTTTACCATGTTCCTTTCATTAACTCACAATTCTACAGTTTTGAAGAATACCAGGATGCTACCTTGACACGGGACTATTTGGTTAACAATCCACTGGGCATCAATCCTCTTTCGTACGTTCATTCCTCTATCTCATAGTGTCTGAGTTATTTTTTTATGTGCATACGTGTTTTTTTGGTTCTCATGTTCTGTTAAAATAGTTCTCATGTTCTGTTCAAGACGGTTTTTATACATAAGTATCATTACCAGGTCTACTTTTTTCATAGTTGGGTTTACGAGTTTGCACGGGTTAGATTGATTGTACGTGTTTTTTTGGTTCTCATGTTCTGTTAAAACAGTTCTCATGTTCTGTTGAATAAAGTTTTTATACATAAGTATCATTACCAGGTCTACTTTTTTCATAGTTGGGTTTACGAGTTTGCCCGGGTTAGATTGATTGTACGTGTTTTTTTGGTTCTCATGTTCTGTTAAAACAGTTCTCATGTCCTGTTCCAGACAGTTTTTATACATAAGTATCGTTACCAGGTCTACTTTTTTCATAGTTGGGTTTACGAGTTTGCCCGGGTTAGATTGATTTGTATTGAACCGGGTTGGCATGTGGGTTTTGGTTAGGACGTGTTTTCAGTTTGTTGGTTTTGTGGTTTGTGTTGGAGAGTTCTGGTGTGGTGCAGATAAGGTATGGTTGTGTGTGTCTATATATGTAGTACGTATAGTTTTATATAGGGTACAAAGTGCTTTTGTTTTATAGAGTTTTTTAAAGGGAGTCATGCAAATGCTTTATGTACAAGTTTTTTCAAGAAAAAAAAAACAGCTCAGTTAAACTTACCTATTTTTTTTTTCATGTTTTGTTAAATGCAGTTTTTACAGCGTTTTTTTTTACTGTTTCTGTGTATACTTACGCATATTTACTTACTGTTTCTGTGTTTACTTACACAAATTATATGATGTTTTTTTATATTCCTCTTACATTGTATTTCCTGTTGTGTTTTTGCGTTCTACCGTATAGATTTTTCAAGCTGCTATACACGTGTTGTGTGTTAGTGTGTTGTTAAGTGTTATAGTCTCAGCCGGGTTTAGTATGTCAACAGCGTTTTTAGTGTGTCAACAGCGTTTTTTTTTTCTCATTACAGCATTACCCAAGTTTTTTACGCCAGTAACAACCAATGAAAAGGAAAAGTTCCTTATGTAAAAAAAAAAATCCTTTATGTAAATTTTGTATCAGCTCTATCAAAAATATCAATTTTGACACAATGAATACAATATTTCATGTCTGGTTATTACCAATTTTCTTTTATAATCTTATGATGATAATTGTAATGTTGAACAATTTACATAATCGAAAAGTTTTATCATGTGTCTATTTGCAAAAATTGTTCGAGTGGATGCATGTTAAAAAATGATTTTGATTTTAGTCTATGAAATTTATGAGCAGAACAATTCAATATTCTCTCAACATAAAATCCAAGTAAAATCTGGCGAGCAAAACAATAAAAGCCAAAAGCATAAAGGGTCGGTTTTATCAAATCAACAATTATCTACTCCTGAAAGCAAAATGTAGTTTAAGTATGCTACTGGATTCGTTAGAGAGGATGATAAAACCCAGTAAAAAAAACATATCATTACTGACTTTATGGTTTATTTTTTAGATTTTCTGTATTTTGTAGTAGTTTCTTAGATTTTTTTCCCTGTTCGTGAAGCGTGTATGTCCATTCTTAATTTTTTAGCATATAAACAATCTAAAATATCTGATAAGTGTTCATGGGTTTACCTGAAATGTGTGAACAAACAAACACAATTATAAATTAATAGTGTGTAGAGCCTAGCTGCGACTTCATTCTTTTCGCTTCGTACTTTTAAGTAGGGGTGACAATTCGTGTTAACGTGTCGTGTTTCGATCCGACACGATTCAACACGACACGACACGATAATATTTTTTCAGACACGAACACGACACGACACGACATGAATTCATTTTTTTTAGTTAACATGAACACGAGCCGAATAAAAAACAATACGACACGACACAACACGAATACCAAAATTTGTTAAATGTCACGTATAAAAAATACGATAACACGACACGACATGACTCATAATTTATACACGAACATGACACGACATGACTTTATATAAAAAAAATACGATACGCACACGACATATCGTGTCAATTTCATACTCCTTCCCCGGACAATTATATAGACAAAAAAATAAATAAATTATTAGATCATTTTTTTTTCACTTTCGGGTCTGTTAACCTCCGCCATCACATATACTATTTCTTCTTTAATATCCACCGATTCTGGGCATGACTGTGTAATATATTATCTCCCACGATGCTCCAAACTTGAAATCAGAATTTAGTACAATTCTTATTTAGAAAAATCAATTAATTATTCTTAAAAAGTAATTAATGTCTTACCAATGTTTCTATCTACATTTTGTTTCATATCTTCTTTTTTCTACACGCAGGTGTCATCTTCTTTTTCACTGCATTCTACATCCCATATTTCGTACAATATCTCACGACGCGGTATGTTACTTACTACTCGAATAAATATAGATATAGAAAGTATAATTTATAATGTATTCGGAAATATATAAACACATTGTATACACATATACATGTTATCTGTCTACATTGGAATGATTTTTTTTGAAAAAAATTGTGTTGATTTATTATGTTATTATTTCCACAACACCTGTTCTGTTTTCATTGCTAAATTTGTTACTTTTATTCCTAGAGATAATTCTTATTATTGAAAAAAAATTATTACCGTTGAAAAACGTTTCGCCATCACAGATACTATTTCTTCGTTAATAACCATTGATTTTGGACATGACCGTGTAATATATCATCTCCCACGATGCTCCAAACTTGAACTCCGAATTTATTACAATTTCGTCAATGACATAAATAAATTACCATATTGTAATTTTTTTATATTCCTAAAAAATATTTTTTTCCTCGAAATAATTAAATACTTTAGAAAATCATTTTCTGTTCGCCTTAAATCATTTGCCAGTAATTATCTGTTACTGATGAATCCATTTCATATTTGATGCAATACATTTTTATACGCTGCAAACAATCTTACATAGATGCAAATCTTTTTTAAACTCTTCAAAATAATAATTATTTGCTTGAAAAAATTACTATTGATAAAAATCATTTTCCAATTTACCGAAATTATATTTATAATCTGAAACTATTTTATTACTGCTAAAATTCAATTTTTTATTTGCTATAAATCATTTCTATAACCTGGAAATATTTTAATACTGTTGTTAAATCATCGCTTTGTTCCTGAAAATATTTTTATTTGCTATAAAATATTTATTATTATCGAAATGATTTTATAATTGCTTAAACCATATTTTATTATATCACAATAAAAATAATAATGATCACATATATATTAAGAACATAAATATCAAACGGTAATATTGATTAATTAGTAATAATACCTCATGCCATTAACTTTTCAACAAATAATAAAGTGCTTCAATCGCATAAATAATATACCACATTCTATTTTTTTAACCTTTACTATTAACAAATTAAGAATTATACCTATTCTCAAAAATAAATTCGAATCAGGATGGAGACTTTTACAAGCATACGCTCAATCGAAGAACGACATGCCCGCTTATCTACGCGGTGACGCCTTCTCATTTCACGCAACTCAAATCGTACTGATCAAGTCTTCGTAAGCCGTCTTCGATCCATTGAGAGAGAGATGCGATATGTTACATTGTCACTATTGCACCTTAGACAACTACAAGGTGTTCAAGTACCACATGCACCGAACATCAACGCCACTAATGCACATTCGACTAGCGGTTTACTTCCACCAAACGGTAGAGCTATACACACAACTTCATTTCCTTAACTCTAAGGATTTTACAATTTATCAACATGTCTTTCCTATTTATTAATCCTTTACGAAATTGCAGTTAATTTTGATGACCAATCAAACATTCGCGCATCCACAGATGTAAACGTCGTAACAAATATCAGGCGTCGTACGGATAGGTCCACTTCCGCCGGTAATCGCGTTACGATAGTTATATAAATATAAGATAAATTTAAACATACAAAAAGTTATACATAAAACTCGATACCTGAACTAGTCTTATATCTTCTTTACAGCAAACACATATCAATTACGTTCAAGGCGTCGTAATATTATTTCACGATCGACTTTCGGTCAACCCACATCAAAATGCTCCCACTGTAATGCAGTTATGTGGGTTGAAGAAAAAACACGAGACAGCCCCAAATCACGACCTAAATTTTCATTATGCAGGCCGGTCAAGTGATGCTACCTGCCCTTCCCAACACACTGGAGTATCTAGAGGCTCAAATTTGTAATGCTAGATTCAAAGAGAATGTAAGAACGTATAACTCAATGTTGTCATTCACGTCAATGGGAGGAAAAATAGATCACACCGTACTTTATGGAAGGGGTCCTTATGTTTTTCGAATTAGTGGAGGAAATTACCATCGAATTGGTTCTTTACTCCCTGATCCTGGAAATGCGCCAAAGTTTGCACAACTATACATCTACGACACCGAGCATGAAATATCCAACAGATTGAGGTGTATCAATTCGAATGGGGCTAATCATATTGACCATGATACATTAGCACGATTACAATTTATCTTAGATTCAATGAATCCTTATGTTGGAGTGTTTCGGAAAGCACGTGATACGTTAAATGAGAATGATACGAATAACCTCCACGTTAGAATTTTACATTCAAGAGATGGACGACAATACAACAAACCTACCACAAACGAAGTGGTGGCACTTATCATTGGTGATGGATCTGAGAATACAAATAACCGTGACATTATTGTCAAGAAAGTTGATGGAACACTTAAAAGTATAGATGAGACCCACCCATCCTACATGCCTCTCCAATATCCATTATTTTTTCCTTACGGGACAGATGGATGGCGTAGAAATATACAATTCACTCTCGGTTCCACCAACAAGAATACTGGTGTGTCAATGAGAGAATTTTATGCATATAGAATACAATTCCGCGCCAACGAAGGAAAAACGATACTACAATGTGGTCGCCTATTCCAACAGTATGTTGTCCATTGCTATGCAGCTATTGAACAACAAAGACTCTGTTATGTACGTGCCAAAAAGAACAAGTTCCGTTCAGATCTGTTTAAAGGACTTATGGATGCAGTTAGAACCGATGATACTAATCCTGCAACGATTGGTAGAAGATATGTTCTTCCCTCATCTTTTACTGGTGGTCCACGTAATATGATCTAACACTATCAAGACGCAATGGCAATTTGTCGATCAGTAGGATTTCCAGATTTCTTCATAACTTTCACGTGTAATCCAAATTGGCCAGAGATCCAGCACGGGGTATCCATGTTGCCACATCAACGCACTGAAGATAGGCCCGATATAGTTGCTAGATTATTTCAATTGAAGTTGAAGAAACTGATGGACGATTTCAAGAAACGCAATTTCTTAGGCAAAAACATTGCAGGTACGATCGTCGAATGATATTAACAAATTTTATCTCACTACTCTTCTGTATGAACTCTTTTCCATTAATCATAAATGTATTTCCTGCATTAACAATTCAATAACTATTTACTGCAAATAGATATTCATGTCATCGAGTTCCAGAAGCGCGTCCTGCCACACTCCCACATTATTCTCACCTTAGCTGAAGATGATAAACCACGTTCTCCAGAGGAAATAGATACCATTATCTCTACCGAACTTCTGGATGAGGCCACAGACCCTCTAGCTTTTGAAACTGTGTCACGGTGTATGATACATGGTCCATGTGGCGCTATTAACCCCAGCGCTCCCTGTATGGTCAACGAAAAATGCTCGAAAGGCTACCCAAAGAAATTTTTGTTAACGAAACTGTTGTTGAAGAAACTGGATTTGTTCTTTATAGGCGCCGTAATACTAACAAGATATACACTGTTAATGGCTCCGATGTGGATAATCGTTGGGTTATTCCGTATAACCAGGATCTAATTGTAAAATATAATGCCCATATAAATATCGAACGTTGTGCACAAGATAAACTTATTAAGTACCTATACAAGTACATTAATAAGGGACCCGACCGTGCAACGATCATTATTGAGGATAACGAGACACACCATAACAACGGTGGAGAACGTCGCGTCCAAGATGTCGATGAAGTGAAACAATACCTCAACTGTAGATGCGTATCTTCTACTGAGGCATGTTGGAGAATCTTCAAATTTGATTTGCAATCCCAGTATCCAGCGGTTGAACGATTACAATATCATTTACCGGGTGAATAATTCATCGTCTTTGAAGAAACATCGGATGCCGGATCCTTAGTCAATCGAGAAGGAATCCACGACACAATGTTGACCAAATGGTTCGAAGCTAATAGGGATCATCCAGATGCAAACAACTTGACGTATGTAGCATTCCCTAAAGAATGGTTGTGGGAAAGTGCTGTAAAAAAATGGAGGAGAAGACGACAACGTGGCAGTATAGGGAGACTACCATATGCGCCCCCGAGCTCTGGTGAAAGGTATTACATAAGAATGCTTCTTCATAAAGTTCGAGGATCTAAGTCTTTCGATGATGTCAAAACATTCAATGGTATTGTGTACCCAACCTTCAAAACGGCATGCATTGTGCGAGGATTAGTTGACAATGACAACGAATGGGACGAAGCACTTAATGAAGCTGCAATATGGGCTACGGGCACCCAATTACGGAACATGTTTTGTTCCATCCTCATGTTTTCTGAGATTTTAGATCCAACAATATTGTGGGAGAAACATTGGTGTAATCTCACCGATGACTTATAAAATCGGACAAGAAGAGAAGTTGTTGACCTTGATATGCATCTCAATACTGACGACGTGAAAAACTTGGGCCTACTAGAGATCGAACACATATTGAACAAAAATGGAAGATCCCTTTCTGAATTCCCTTCCATGCCGCTACCATCTTCACGTGCAGCTGAGTTTGTTACCAACAGGGTTCTAAGAGAAGAGCTTGATTACGACAGTTTTAATGAGTTACAACTGTTCCAGTCATTGCATGCCGGCTTAAACGATGATCAACTTGCAGTTTTTACCATAATTATGGAGTCATCCTTACGTCAACATGGTGGACTTTACTTCGTTTACTGTAGTGGGGGAACTGGGAAAACTTATTTGTGGAAAACGTTAATATCGAAATTCAGATCTAACAGGAAAATAGTTCTTAGCGTTGCATCATCGGGCATAGCTTCTTTACTCATGCCAGGAGGACGAACCGCCCATTCCCGTTTCAAAATACCTCTTAGTCCAGATGAATCATCAAGTTGTTCCATTAGTTTAAGGACGAATTTATCATTTCTGATACAAGAAACATCATTAATCATCTGGGATGAGGCGCCAATGATAAGTCGTTACGCTATCGAGGCAGTCGACCGTACATTTAAAGATATTTTAAAAAATACAGTTAACTTTACTGCAGATCGACCATTTGGTGGTAAATTATTTGTGCTAGGTGGCGATTTCAGGCAAATATTGCCTGTTCTACCCAGATCTGGACGTGAACAGATTGTTGGGTCTTCGTTGCCGAGGTCATCGATTTGGAAACATTGCAAAGTTCTGCACCTCAAGAAAAATATGTGTGTCTCATCGGACTTCGTCGATGGCATAACACGACAATATCTGCTCGATTTCACAGAATGGATTAAACTGGTTGGCGAAGGAAAGGTACCTTCAAAATCATTCGGTACAGACATTGAGCCAAATTGGATACAAATCCCCGAACAATTTCTCATAAAAAATGGTGAAACGGGACTAAGAGAATTAATTTCAAAAACATATCCTAATCTTCATACAAACTTTAACGATCTAACATACCTGAATGAGCGTGGAATTCTGGCCCCAAAAAATACCGATGTGGATGAGTTGAACTTCATTATGCTTTCGATGCTTCCAGGACCACTTAAGGTATATAATAGCGCGGACAAATTATGTCCTTCCGAAGAGGATGGCACTGACCCCGCAATGTATCCTCCTGAGTTTCTTAATTAATTACAATTCCCCGGGCTTCCAAATCATATATTGCAACTCAAAGTTGGTGCTCCTATAATTCTCATACGAAACCTTAACCAATTTTTAGGGTTGTGCAACGGAACTCGATTAGTGATCACCAAGATGGGGGAAAAAGTCATAGAAGATAAAGTAATTACGGGGTCCAGGATCGGTGATGTTGTGTTCATCAACCGTGTCGACTTATCACCTACAGTTGGTAGTTCTCCCTTCATGATGAAACGACGACAATTTCCAATCAAGTTGGCTTTTGCTATGACTATCAACAAAAGTCAAGGTCAAACTCTCCGTCATGTTGGCCTTTATTTACCAAACCCAGTGTTTTCTCACGGGCAGTTGTACGTAGCCTTATCCAGAGTTAGTTCTCCAACAGGGTTGAAGGTTTTGATAAAGAATCCACAAGGAGTTCCTGCAGATTTCACAAAAAACATTGTGTATAAAGAAGTTTTCAATAGCATTGCTACATAAAAAGGTTTGTTGCCGAACGAATGTAAATGTATTTCTATGACAAATCTATGAAAATTAATACTTCATTTCCTATACTTCTTTACTTGCCAGTTGTTTTTTCTTTTCAAAACATATCTTGAATCACTGTCAACTTAAAATTCTTTATCCTTTAAATACTTTGAACTGCAACGTTACAATGACTCATTACTATATCAACTCTTCCAAATTAAAAAAACTTATCCTATACTCTTCACAGGTTATTATGGAACGACTACCTATTAATCGGTACCCAATGCGGTTTTACGATATTCTAATTGCTAAACAAAAATTCTATAACTGTAACATATTAGTCGAGGGAACTTTTGTTCACAAGCATGCAACAAAAATTGTTGAATTGGGTCACAAAATACAGGCTTCCGGACGATCCATGTCTGAACAACTAATTATGGATAAAATAATAGAGACACTACCACCACCATGGAAGACTGCAACAGACATTATTCTGCAACAAAATAAGCCAACCAATTCAGGTGTACTGATTAAACTACTAGAGGAGGCTGAGAGAGATATCAACACATTATGGATACAGTTCGAACGAGAAGAAATGGATCCAAATATGTGCGTTCGTCACCATATTTCTAAAAAAAAAAAAATACAAGGCGAACTGTACAAAAATGGTTTCTTCCCACGAACTGATATTCTAATATATGCTATAGTAAACACTCTTCCACCGACATGGCCACTACAAAATATCCAAGACAAGGTGACAAAAGAGACATTAACTATTGACTATTTATCCGACTATTTAACGGACATAGAAGATGACGTCACATGCATGGAAGCATTCAAGATTTGGGAGGATCAACAAATAATACAACATACAAATAACGTATCGTCCAGTGATTCCCAGGTACTAACACGATATGGTTATACGTAACGAGTACTATTTTTTAGATTACACACAAATAAGCAATGATTATAAATGATTATTATATAACCATAATCATTTCTGCTTATATTTGTATTTTCAAAGATTAACTTTGGTAGAGAAGTTTTCTTTCGTAGGAAATTAATCAATAATAATGTTATTATAACTTATGAACATATTTTAACAACAATTACTGCAACTAATTTCATTATTTTTTTTCCCCTTTCGTAAGGTTTCGTGATGAAGAACGTTAGGCAAAAATACATAACAGTTTATGGCCAGGTATTCAATTATTACATGTATTCACATATTACTATTTACTACTAACATGCCTTTTGTCTAAAAACTTTTATATATTATGGAGATCGACTTGGACCTTGCAAACACTGTAATTATTAAACAACATATTTATTACTACTTAACACAAATTATTTCACATTTATCATCTAAAAAAATGACTACAAATTTGATTGTAGATTCATTTCCTACAAAATCAAGGGGTGAAGGTTGATCTACGATCTGCTAAGGTGTGTGGTGAAATAATATTGAACCAGTGTTTTATTTACCATTAGATTTCATTACTATGAAAAATCTAACTTATTTTCTTTATTCCCAAATCTACAAAATAGACTGATAAACTCCCCGTCATGAAGAATGAGGTATGAATTGCACACATCTTACAACATTTGTAATCCCATATGGTGTATTAATACTTACTTCTCATTCAAATATACTAATGCCTGCTCCACTAACGATGACATAACAGATTGCAGTTTTCATCCCGCAACTCAAGAGATGCATTCACATCAAGACATGGGAATTTCGAAAGGCTATGTTCAGGAAATATGGATTTACCCACTAGGAGTATGCAGATAATCCATATTTGGAGTGGCTCAAAGAAAATGAATATCGCTTTCATTTCTACAAAAATTAGTTCCCGATAGTTTTAACTACTACTTCATTTTAAAATTGACTTTGTAATGTATTTTTTTTTCTAACTTGGATTCTCCGAATATGGTTTGATCTACGATATTATGGTTCTTACCATTTATTTCCTCTTACTCATTTTAAGTCGTACTCTTTACTCACCACATTACTTATATTTACATGATCATGTCTATGGTTACGATCTTCTTTCGAAATAACGATAATAATTATATATTAATTTACATATTTAAACAAAATAATTCAGAACGCGTTACACCCGTCGTGCATCGCACGGGTCACCACTTGTGTATATATATATATATGTAAGTATATATTTATACTTTAGATGTGTGTTACTGGCCTAATGGATCTCTACCATTAACCCTGCCAAGTAGTAGTGTATCGGGGGGGTTCCTTGTTTGTATTTCTCTTTGCGAGACACCCCACGCACGAACTTAGTGTAGTGTTGAGAATGGAGGGAATATTAGCCCTTAACACTTGGACTATCTATGGTAGATAGTAGAAGGGAAAATTAGACCAGTTGTAGCTTGACTAGGATATATTGTTAGGATGCGTTAGGTGTGGACTACTAAAGGAGAGGTGAGGGGTATCTCATGGGAGTGCGATACCAATTTAAATATGAGATAAAACTATTTTTCTAAAATAAAGCATTTATGCACTTGCAAAATATTTTCAAATTCGGGTTCTTGCCCGTTTATCTACTTTCCTTTCTTGTTATATATATATATATATATATATATATATATATATATATATATATACCAGATATATATATATATTCACTTAGAGTGAATTGGTATAATTAGAGACATCCGATAAAATCCTTAGTGATGATTAAGGTATTTATTAGTTATAAAGTAAAGAAATACTTTGGATTTAGAATCATGCTAATATGAATACATGATTATGAATCCTTCAGGGAATCTTTGGGATTAATAGTCATTGCTAGATGTAGTTGGCAAGTAGGGCCATATGTACGTATTCAAGAATGAATATATGATGTATGGTATATGGTATATGTGTATACCACGTGATTAATGTATATATGTATAGTATGATGTGAATGATTTTGAAAATGTAAAGATAAATGTTTTCAAAATGGAAAGATAAATGATTTTCATAATTGATAAATTATTGTTACACACCTCCCTAAATCGCTATCATAAGGGAAGTTGCGCGCGTTGTGGTGAAGCCCCCTGGCTATTGAGCATGGTGGATATAGTCCCTTGGCCATATGGGCATTATTTGTACTGCGTTGGTTAGGTGATTCTAGGTGTGGTCATGACTATCCCGAAGGCATATGGACGCTTCCCAACGTTGGTAGGTTCCCAGGTTGTCTTGTTTGATAGGCCCTGGAAGTGATAGCCATTTAGGGGCACGTCTAGTGGGGAAACCCAGAGGGGCGGTCTTAGATTCATTAAAGCAATTCATGATAATAGATTGGCTTTAATTACATTTCCTGGATATAGGAAGGGAAATGGGATAAAGGTTTTGGCTTTGGAACACTCACGGATGGAAGAAGGGATGTGGAAGCATATGGTATGATCAAAGCATTTTCATGATAATGAAAATGGCATTGGGTACATTTCCTGAGTGTAAAAAGGGAAATGGGATATTTTAAAAGGAAAAGCATTTTTATGATAATAAAATTGCCTTTTAAAAAGATATATGTTATGGTAAAGCAATTCATGCTAATTATTGACTTTAAATGTATTTCCGGGATATAAGAAGGGAAATAGAAAGTTTTGATATGAGTATATAATACACCTCAGTCCGGCAGGTAGATCCGGATGTGTATTATAAAGATGAAATTAAAATTGGTAAACCTCAGTCCGGGAGATATTATTCGGATGTATATGGTAAAACGTATATATAAAATCAATGTGACTTCTTATAATATATACGTATGTAGTAGGAGCATTGAGAAGCCTCCAAAAGGTGAATCCTAAATTCTCAGATTTTTGAGTTTTTTTAAATATATATATTTACATGTGGCTCCTTTTAAACTCTCTTCCCATATTTTCGTTTCAAACTCAAGCACAGGTTCCTTCCACCTGTTATTTTCAAAGCCCACTACTTTTTAACTGTTATCCATGCACTACAAACCACCCACTCCTTCTCAATGTCTTTTTACCTCAAAATCGTTCACATACTTTTCACTCAAAAATCGCCCACTTCATTGCCTACCATTGCCACACCATCACCATCACCTTTACCATGTTCCTTTCATTAACTCACAATTCTACAGTTTTGAAGAATACCAGGCTGCTACACTGACACGGGACTATTTGGTTAACAATCCACTGAGCATCAATCCTCTTTCGTACGTTCATTCCTCTATCTCATAGTGTCTGAGTTATTTTTTTATGTGCATACGTGTTTTTTTGGTTCTCATGTTCTGTTAAAATAGTTCTCATGTTCTGTTGAAGACGGTTTTTATACATAAGTATCATTACCAGGTCTACTTTTTTCATAGTTGGGTTTACGAGTTTGCACGGGTTAGATTGATTGTACGTGTTTTTTTGGTTCTCATGTTCTGTTAAAACAATTCTCATGTTCTGTTGAATACAATTTTTATACATAAGTATCATTACCAGGTCTACTTTTTTCATAGTTGGGTTTACGAGTTTGCCCGGGTTAGATTGATTGTACGTGTTTTTTTGGTTCTCATGTTCTGTTAAAACAGTTCTCATGTCCTGTTCAAGACAGTTTTTATACATAAGTATTGTTACCAGGTCTACTTTTTTCATAGTTGGGTTTACGAGTTTGCCCGGGTTAGATTGATTGGTATTGAACCGGGTTGGCATGTGGGTTTTGGTTAGGACGTGTTTTCAGTTTGTTGGTTTTGTGGTTTGTGTTGGAGAGTTCTGGTGTGGTGCAGATAAGGTATGGTTGTGTGTGTATATATATGTAGTACGTATAGTTTTATACAGGGTACAAAGTGCTTTTGTTTTATAGAGTTTTTTAAAGGGAGTCATGCAAATGCTTTATGTACAAGTTTTTTCAAGAAAAAAAAAACAGCTCAGTTAAACTTACCTATTTTTTTTTCATGTTTTGTTAAATGCAGTTTTTACAGCGTTTTTTTTTACTGTTTCTATGTATACTTACGCATATTTACTTACTGTTTCTGTGTATACTTAAACAAATTATATGATGTTTTTGTATATTCCTCTCACATTGTATTTGCTGTTGTGTTTTTGCGTTCTACCGTATAGATTTTTCAAGCTGCTATACACGTGTTTTGTGTTAGTGTGTTGTTAAGTGTTATAGTCTCAGTCGGGTTTAGTATGTCAACAGCGTTTTTAGTGTGTCAACAGCGTTTTTTTTTTCTCATTACAGCATTACCCAAGTTTTTTACGCCAGTAACAACCAATGAAAAGGAAAAGTTCCTTATGTAAAAAAAAAATCCTTTATGTAAATTTTGTATCAGCGCTATCAAAAATATCAATTTTGACACAATGAATACAATATTTCATGTCTGGTTATTACCAATTTTCTTTTATAATCTTATGATGATAATTGTAATGTTGAACAATTTACATAATCGAAAAGTTTTATCACGTGTCTATTTGCATAAATTGTTCGAGTGGATGCATGTTAAAAAATGATTTTTATTTTAGTCTATGAAATTTATGAGAAGAACAATTCAATATTCTCTCAACATAAAAGCCAAGTAAAATCTGGCGAGCAAAACAATAAAAGCCAAAAGCATAAAGGGTCGGTTTTATCAAATCAACAATCATCTACTCGTGAAAACAAAATGTAGTTTAAGTATGCTACTGGATTCGTTAGAGAGGATGATAAAACCCAGTAAAAAAAACATATCATTACTGACTTTATGGTTTGTTTTTTAGATTTTCTGTATTTTGTAGTAGTTTCTTAGATTTTTTTCCCTGTTCGTGAAGCGTGTATGTCCATTCTTAATTTTTTAGCATATAAACAATCTAAAATATCTAATAAGTGTTCATGGGTTTACCTGAAATGTGTGAACAAACAAACACAATTATGAATTAATAGTGTGTAGAGCCTAGCTGCGACTTCATTCTTTTCGCTTCGTACTTTTAAGTAGGGGTGACAATTCGTGTTAACGTGTCGTGTTTCGATCCGACATGATTCAACACGACACGACACGATAATATTTTTTCAGACACGAACACGACACGACACGACATGAATTCATTTTTTTATTTAACACGAACACGAGCCGAATAAAAAACAACACGACACGACACAACACGAATACCAAAATTTGTTAAATGTCACGTATAAAAAATACGATAACACGACACGACATGACTCATAATTTATACACGAACATGACATGACATGACTTTGTATAAAAAAAATACGATACGCACACGACATATCGTGTCAATTTCATACTCCTTCCCCGGACAATTATATAGACAAAAAAATAAATAAATTATTAGATCATTTTTTTTTCACTTTCGGGTCAGTTAACCTCCGCCATCACATATACTATTTCTTCGTTAATATCCACCGATTCTGGGCATGGCTGTGTAATATATTATCTCCCACGATGCTCCAAACTTGAAATCAGAATTTAGTACAATTCTTATTTAGAAAAATCAATTAATTATTCTTAAAAAGTAATTAATGTCTTACCAATGTTTCTATCTACATTTTTTTCATATCTTCTTTTTTCTACACGCAGGTGTCATCTTCTTTTTCACTGCATTCTACATCCCATATTTCGTACAATATCTCACGACGCGGTATGTTACTTACTCCTCGAATAAATATAGATATAGAAAGTATAATTTATAATGTATTCGGAAATATATAAACACATTGTATACACATATACATGTTATCTGTCTACATTGAAATGATTTTTTTTGAAAAAAACTGGGTTGATTTATTATGTTATTATTTCCACAACACCTGTTCTGTCTTCATTGCTAAATTTGTTACTTTTATTCCTAGAGATAATTCTTATTATTGAAAAAAAATTATTACCGTTGAAAAACGTTTCGCCATCACAGATACTATTTCTTCGTTAATAACCATTGATTTTGGACATGACCGTGTAATATATCATCTCCCACGATGCTCCAAACTTGAACTCAGAATTTATTACAATTTCGTCAATGACATAAATAAATTACCATATTGTAATTTTTTTTATATTCCTAAAAAATATTTTTTTCCTCGAAATAATTAAATACTTTAGAAAATCATTTTCTCTTCGCCTTAAATCATTTGCCAGTAATTATCTGTTACTGATGAATCCATTTCATATTTGATGCAATACATTTTTATACGCTGCAAACAATCTTATATAGCTGCAAATCTTTTTAAAACTCTTCAAAATAATAATTATTTGCTTGAAAAAATTACTATTGATAAAAAGCATTTTCCAATTGACCGAAAATATATTTATAATCTGAAACTATTTTATTACTGCTAAAATTCAATTTTTTATTTGCTATAAATCATTTCTATAACCTGGAAATATTTTAATACTGTTGTCAAATCATCGCTTTGTTCCTGGAAATATTTTTATTTGCTATAAAAAATTTATTATTATCGAAATGATTTTATAATTGCTTAAACCATATTTTATTATATCACAATAAAAATAATAATGATCACATATATATTAAGAACATAAATATTAAACGGTAATATTGATTAATTAGTAACAATACCTCATGCCATTAACTTTTCAACAAATAATAAAGTGCTTCAATCGCATAAATAATATACCACATTCTATTTTTTTTAACCTTTACTATTAACAAATTAAGAATTATACCTATTCTCAAAAATAAATTCGAATCAGGATGGAGACTTTTACAAGCATAAGCTCAATCGAACGACATGCCCACTTATCTACGCGACGACGCCTTCTCATTTCACGCAACTCAAATCGTACTAATCAAGTCTTCGTAAGCCGTCTTAGATCCATTGAGAGAGAGATGCGATATGTTACATTGTCACTATTGTGCCTTAGACGACTACAAGGTGTTCAAGTACCACATGCACCGAACATCAACTCTACTAATGCACATTCGACTAGCGGTTTACTTCCACCAAACGGTAGAGCTATACACACAACTTCATTTCCTTAACTCTAAGGATTTTACAATTTATCAACATGTCTTTCCTATTTATTAATCATTTGCGAAATTGCAGTTAATTGTGATGATCAATCAAACATTCGCGAATCCACAGATGTAAACGTCGTAACAAATATCAGGCGTCGTACGGATAGGTCCACTTCCGCCGGTAATCGCGTTACGATAGTTATATAAATATAAGATAAATTTAAACATACAACAAGTTATACATAAAACTCGATACCTGAACTAATCTTATATCTTCTTTACAGCAAACACATATCAATTACGTTCAAGGCATCGTAATATTATTTCACGATCGACTTTCGGTCAACCCACATAAAAAATGCTCCCACTGTAATGCAGTTATGTGGGTTGAAGAAAAAACACGAGACAGCCCCAAATCTCGACCTAAATTTTCATCATGCTGCAAGGCCGGTCAAGTGATGCTACCTGCCCTTCCCAACACACTGGAGTATCTAGAGGCTCAATTTTGTAATGCTAGATTCAAAGAGCATGTAAGAACGTATAACTCAATGTTGTCATTCACGTCAATGGGAGGAAAAATAGATCACACCGTACTTGATGGAAGGGGTCCTTATGTTTTTCGAATTAGTGGAGCAAATTACCATCGAATTGGTTCTTTACTCCCGGATCCTGGAAATGCGCCAAAGTTTGCACAACTATACATCTACGACACCGAGCATGAAATATCCAACAGATTGAGGTGTATCAATTCGAACGGGGCTAATCAGATTGACCATGATACATTAGCACGATTACAATTTATCTTAGATTCAACGAATCCTTATGTTGGAGTGTTTCGGAAAGCACATGATACGTTAAATGAGAATGATACGAATAACCTCCACGTTAGAATTTTACATTCAAGAGATGGACGACAATACAACAGACCTACCACAAACGAAGTGGCGGCACTTATCATTGGTGATGGATCTGAGGATACAAATAACCGTGACATTATTATCAAGAAAGTTGATGGAACACTTAAAAGGATAGATGAGACCCACCCATCCTACATGCCTCTCCAATATCCATTACTTTTTCCTTACGGGACAGATGGGTGGCGTAGAAATATACAATTCACTCTCGGTTCCACCAACAAGAATACTGGTGTGTCAATGAGAGAATTTTATGCATATAGAATACAATTCCGCGCCAACGAAGGAAAAACGATACTACAATGTGGTCACCTATTCCAACAGTATGTTGTCGATTGCTATGCAGCTATTGAACAACAAAGACTCTGTTATGTACGTGCCAAACAGAACAAGTTCCGTTCAGATCTGTTTAAAGGACTTATGGATGCAGTTAGAACCGATGATATTAATGTTGCAACGATTGGTAGAAGATATGTTCTTCCCTCATCTTTTACTGATGGTCCACGTAATATGATCCAACACTATCAAGACGCAATTGCAATTTGTCGATTAGTAGGATTTCCAGATTTCTTCATAACTTTCACGTGTAATCCAAATTGGCCAGAGATCCATCACGGGGTATCCATGTTGCCACATCAATGCACTGAAGATAGGCCCGACATAGTTGCTAGATTATTTCAATTGAAGTTGAAGAAACTGATGGACGATTTCAAGAAACGCAATTTCTTAGGCAAACCCATTGCAGGTACGATCATCGAATGATATTAACAAATTTTATCTCACTACTCTTCTGTATGAACTCTTTTCCATTAATCATAAATGTATTTCCTGCATTAACAATTCAATAACTATTTACTGCAAATAGATATCCATGTCATCGAGTTCCAGAAGCGCGGCCTGCCACACTCCCACATTATTCTCACCTTAGCTGAAGATGATAAACCACGTTCTCCTGAGGAAATAGATACCATTATCTCTGCCAAACTTCCGGATGAGGCCACAGACCCTCTAGCTTTTGAAACTGTGTCACGGTGTATGATACATGGTCCATGTGGCGCTATTAACCCCAGTGCTCCCTGTATGGTCAACGGAAAATGCTCGAAAGGCTACCCAAAGAAATTTGTTAACGAAATTGTTGTTGAAGAAACTGGATTTGTTCTTTATAGGCGCCGTAATACTAACAAGATATACACTGTTAATGGCTTCGATGTGGATAATCGTTGGGTTGTTCCGTATAACCGGGATCTAATTGTAAAATATAATGCCCATATAAATATCGAACGTTGTGCACAAGATAAACTTATTAAGTACCTATACAAGTACATTAATAAGGGACCCGACCGTGCAACGATCGTTATTGAGGATAACGAGACACACCATAACAACGGTGGAGAACGTCGCGTCCAAGATGTCGATGAAGTGAAACAATACCTCGACTGTAGATACGTATCTTCTATTGAGGCATGTTGGCGAATCTTCAAATTTGAATTGCAATCCCAGTATCCAGCGGTTGAACGATTACAATATCATTTACCGGGTGAATAATTCATCGTCTTTGAAGAAACATCGGATGCCGGATCCTTAGTCAATCGAGAAGGAATCCACGACACAATGTTGACCAAATGGTTCGAAGCTAATAGGGATCATCCAGATGCAAATAACTTGACGTATGTAGTATTCCCTAAAGAATGGTTGTGGGAAAGTGCTGTAAAAAAATGGAGGAGAAGACGACAACGTGGCAGTATAGGGAGACTACCATATGCGCCCCCGAGCTCTGGTGAAAGGTATTACATAAGAATGCTTCTTCATAAAGTTCGAGGATCTAAGTCTTTCGATGATGTCAAAACATTCAATGGTATTGTGTACCCAACCTTCAAAGCGGCATGCATTGCGCGAGGATTAGTTGACAATGACAAAGAATGGGACGAAGCACTTAATGAAGCTGCAATATGGGCTACGGGCTCCCAATTACGGAACATGTTTTGTTCCATCCTCATGTTTTCTGAGATTTCAGATCCAACAATATTGTGGGAGAAACATTGGTCTAACCTCATCGATGACTTACAAAATCGAACAAGTAGGGAAGTTGTTGACCTTGATATGCATCTCAATACTGACGACTTGAAAAACTTGGGCCTACTAGAGATCGAACACATATTGAACAAAAATGGAAGATCCCTTTCTGAATTCCCTTCCATGCTGCTACCATCTTCACGTGCAGCTGAGTTTGTTACCAACAGGGTTCTAATAGAAGAGCTTGATTACGACCGTTATAATGAGTTACAACTGTTCCAGTCATTGCATGCCGGCTTAAACGATGATCGACTTGCAATTTTTACCATAATTATGGAATCATCCTTACGTCAACATGGTGGACTTTACTTCGTTTATGGTAGTGGGGGAACTGGGAAAACTTATTTGTGGAAAACGTTAATATCGAAATTCAGATCTGACAGGAAAATAGTTCTTAGCGTTGCATCATCGGGCATAGCTTCTTTACTCATGCCAGGAGGACGAACCGCCCATTCCCATTTCAAAATACCTCTTAGTCCAGATGAATCATCAAGTTGTTCCATTATTTTAAGGACAGATTTAGCATTTCTGATACAAGAAACATCATTAATCATCTGGGATGAGGCGCCAATGATAAGTCGTTACGCTATCGAGGCAATCGACCGTACATTTAAAGATATTTTAAAAAATACAGTTAACTTTACTGCAGATCGACCATTTGGTGGTAAATTATTTGTGCTAGGTGGCGATTTCAGGCAAATATTGCCTGTTCTACCCAGATCTGGACGTGAACAGATTGTTGGGTCTTCGTTGCCGAGGTCATCGATTTGGAAACATTGCAAAGTTCTGCACCTCAAGAAAAATATGCGTGTCTCATCGGACTTCGTCGATGGCATAACACGATAATATCTACTCGATTTCACAAAATGGATTAAACTGGTTGGCAAAGGAAAGGTACCTTCAAAATCATTCGGTACAGACATTGAGCCAAATTGGAAACAAATCCCCGAACAATTTCTCATAAAAAATGGTGAAACGGGACTAAGAGAATTAATTTAAAAAACATATCCTAATCTTCATACAAACTTTAACGATCTAACATACCTGAATGAGCGTGGAATTCTGGCCCCAAAAAATACCGATGTGGATAAGTTGAACTTCATTATGCTTTCGATGCTTCCAGGACCACTTAAGGTATATAATAGCGCGGACAAATTATGTCCTTCCGAAGAGGATGGCACTGACCCCACAATGTATCCTCCTGAGTTTCTTAATTCATTACAATTCCCTGGGCTTCCAAATCATATATTGCAACTCAAAGTTGGTGCTCCTATAATTCTCCTACGAAACCTTAACCAATCTTTAGGGTTGTGCAACAGAACTCGATTAGTGATCACCAAGATGGGGGAAAAAGTCATAGAAGCTAAAGTAATTACGGGGTCCAGGATCGGTGATGTTGTGTTCATCAACCATGTCGACTTATCACCTACAGTTGGTAGTTCGCCCTTCATGATGAAACGACGATAATTTCCAATCAAGTTGGCTTTTGCTATGACTATCAACAAAAGTCAAGGTCAAACTCTCCGTCATGTTGGCCTTTATTTACCAAACCCAGTGTTTTCTCACGGGCAGTTGTACGTAGCCTTATCCAGAGTTAGTTCTCCAACAAGGTTGAAGGTTTTGATAAAGAATCCACAAGGAGTTCCTGCAGATTTCACAAAAAACATTGTGTATAAAGAAGTTTTCAATAGCATTGCTACATAAAAAAGTTTGTTGCCGAACGAATGTGAATGTATTTCTATGACAAATCTATGAAAATTAATACTGCATTTCCTATACTTCTTTACTTGCCAGTTGTTTTTTCTTTTCAAAACATATGTTGAATCTCTGTCAACTTAAAATTCTTTATCCTTTAAATACTTTGAACTGCAACGTTACAATGACTCATTACTATATCAACTCTTCCAAATTAAAAAAACTTATCCTATCCTCTTCACAGGTTATTATGGAATGACCACCTATTAATCGGTACCCAATGCGGTTTTACGATATTCTAATTGCTAAATACGAATTCTATAACTGTAACATATTAGTCGAGGGAACTTCTATTCACAAGCATGCAACAAAAATTGTAGAATTGGGTCACAAAATACAGGCTTCCGGACGATCCATGTCTGAACAACTAATTATGGATAAAATAATAGAGACACTACCACCACCATGGAAGACTGCAACAGACATTATTCTGCAACAAAATAAGCCAACCATTTCAGGTGTACTGATTAAACTACTAGAGGAGGCTGAGAGAGATATCAACACGTTATGGATACAGTTCGAACGAAAAGAAATGGATCCAAATATGTGCGTTCGTCACCATATTTCTAAAAAAAAAAAAATACAAGGCGAACTGTACAAAAATGGTTTCTTCCCACGAACTGATATTCTAATATATGCTATAGTAAACACTCTTCCACCGACATGGCCACTACAAACTATCGAAGATAAGGTGACAAAAGAGACATTAACTATTGACGATTTATCCGACTATTTAACGGACATAGAAGATGACGTCATATGCATGGAAGCATTCAAGATTTGGGAGGATCAACAAATAATACAACATACAAATAACGTATCGTCCAGTGATTCCCAGGTACTAACACGATATGGTTATACGTAACGAGTACTATTTTTTAGATTACACACAAATAAGCAATAGTTATAAATGATTATTATATAACCATAATCATTTCTGCTTATATTTGTATTTTCAAAGATTAACTTTGGTAGAGAAGTTTTTTTTCGTAAGAAATTAATCAATAATAATGTTCTTATAACTTATGAACATATTTTAACAACAATTACTGCAACTAATTTCATTATTTTTTTCCCCTTTCGTAAGGTTTCGTGATGAAGAACGTTAGGCAAAAATACATAACAGTTTATGGCCAGGTATTCAATTATTACATGTATTCACATATTACTATTTACTACTAACATGCCTTTTGTCTAAAAACTTTTATATATTATGCAGATCGACTTGGACCTTGCAAACACTGTAATTATTAAACAACATATTTATTACTACTTAACACAAATTATTTCACATTTATCATCTAAAAAAATGACTACAAATTTGATTGTAGATTCATTTCCTACAAAATCAAGGGGTGAAGGTTGATCTACGATCTGCTAAGGTGTGTGGTGAAATAATATTGAACCAGTGTTTTATTTACCATTAGATTTCATTACTATGAAAAATCTAAGTTATTTTCTTCATTCCCAAATCTACAAAATAGACTGATAAACTCCCCGTCATGAAGAATGAGGTATGAATTGCACACATCTTACAACATTTGTAATCCCATATGGTGTATTAATACTTACTTCTCATTCAGATATACTAATGCCTGCTCCACTAACGATGACATAACAGATTGCAGTTTTCATCCCGCAACTCAAGAGATGCATTCACATCAAGACATGGGAATTTCGAAAGGCTATGTTCAGGAAATATGGATTTACCCACTACGAGTATGCAGATAATCCATATTTGGAGTGGCTCAAAGAAAATGAATATCGCTTTCATTTCTACAAAAATTAGTTCCCGATAGTTTTAACTACTACTTCATTTTAAAATTCACTTTGTAATGTATTTTTTTTCTAACTTGGATTCTCCGACTATGGTTTGATCTACGATATTATGGTTCTTACCATTTATTTCCTCTTACTCATTTTAAGTCGTACTCTTTACTCACCACATTACTTATATTTACATGATCATGTCTATGGTTACGATCTTCTTTCGAAATAACGATAATAATTATATATTAATTTACATATTTAAACAAAATAATTCAGAACGCGTTACACCCGCCGTGAATCGCATGGGTCACCACTTGTGTGTATATATATATATATATATATATGTAAGTATATATTTATACTTTAGATGTGTGTTACGGGCCTAATGGATCTCTACCATTAACCCTGCCAAGTAGTAGTGTATCGGGGGGGTTCCTTGTTTGTATTTCTCTTTGCGAGACACCCCACGCACGAACTTAGTGCAGTCTTGAGAATGGAGGGAATATTAGCCCTTAACACTTGGACTATCTATGGTAGATAGTAGAAGGGAAAATTAGACCAGTTGTAGCTTGACTAGGATATATTGTTAGGATGCGTTAGGTGTGGACTACTAAAGGAGAGGTGAGGGGTATCTCATGGGAGTGCGATACCAATTTAAATATGAGATAAAACTATTTTTCTAAAATAAAGCATTTATGCACTTGCAAAATATTTTCAAATTCGGGTGCTTGCCCGTTTATCTACTTATATATATATATATATTGTATAGGTGTCCCGACACAGGGACGCCTGGATGACACTTCCTTCGAGTCAGACGTCAGTTGCAGTAGCTTTGGATGCGTGCAGTTTTTTTATAGCCGCTTCCATTCTTGTAATCTGGATAGGAAGTATTCTATAAACATTCGGGCCAATGGTCCAACTATTTTTATTTATTCTTTGCATGTTATTCGATATGGTTGTATATTGGAACTGAGTGTTCGGTTATTTTATTTCATCTCATTTTCATTTCAGTTTCATTTACGCAAGAATGTATGGATGTTTTAATTATCTTCGCTTAAAAAGAGTAGTTAAGTAAAATTTTTAATGCTCGCCTAAGAGGATATTAGTAATTAAATGGATTTTCGACAGTGATGCTAAGAATGATCCATATGTGACTCCTGTTTTAATTTGATATACGAGTGATCGCCCGGTATCCCATTTGGCGGGTTGTTACAGATGGTATCACAGCATCAGGTTCTAGTGTCCTTAGGAATCTATGCGGATGTACTACACTTTCAGCGTTGCTCTCGATTTGTTATAGAGCCTTAGGATTAGGATTATTGATTTCTCTTGTCAGACTTTGTTCTACTTCTATAGCACCATAGCGTAAGATTATAGAAATCCTTTGCGTGCACGCTCCAGGATCATGTGCCGATCAAAGAAGGATGACCAAGGAGGGCCTCGGGAAGGAAAACAGGAAGCGGAGCTTAGCTGGGGCAACTGGTAGAAGTCGGGGGATTAGGACCTCCGTAGAGGTCACTCCCCTTATGTCAATTAGTAAGGATTGTTGCAACGACTACTAAAGTATAGTAGTTATGAGTATCCAAGTACTGCTGTGATGGAAAGTGATGCTCAAGTTGAACTACCCCGTGGAGATGAGGGTTCGAAAAGGGTCCTTGATAAGGTCCATATATTAAAGTTAGGGTTGTGCAAAGTGAGCATGGCACTACCTAGTGGATGCAGATGGCCCGGGATCTTTGGCTTAGAGCAGGGTATGGAAATACCCAGATGTGAAAATTTAAGGAAGATTTTCACTTGTAAGGAGAATGTGGGTGTGTTCAGGTGCCCTTGAGTGGACATCCACATGGGGAGATTTCTTGAAACTGGTAGTGTAATTTCCTTTTAACGAAGAGGTTCCGAGGATTAGTAAGGTGATTATAAGGAGTGAGGTTATAGAGTCAGATGGCGTTGACAACTTGATCATGGTCAGGAAGGCTAGTGATGAAAATAATAAGGTGATGTGGGGAGCCACAACAGTTAGTCCTTTCCCGAAAGGAATAAAGGACAAGGTTAGGATGCCCAGATGGGGTCTAGAGTAAAAAATTCTAGTAAGAGGTGTGGCTAGATGAAGTTGCGGCGTTCGTTAGCCCTAGACTCGTGTGTGTAATTTGAGTTTGTGGCGGTCTCTATAACATAATAATGTAGGCTTATGTGTTTTCCGCGATTGCGGAATTTTGTTTTCTTTCACTCGTCATAGAGGCGGGTGTTTATATTTCTTATATATACGTATGATATTATTAGTTGATCGGAGCGATAGCAGGCTAATGATGGCAAGACTATCGTGTCTGCAGTTCTTGGAGGGAACAGGTTGTTGTTGCGATATCTCACCTAGATACAGGTTGAGTTCGCCTTTATTGATTTGGGTAAATGGAACTTCAATGAGTAGAGGTTTCATTATTATGATTTGTATATGTGGAAACCTTATAGATATAATTTAAGGCCCAAAGGATTATTATTGAGATGTAAGATTAAGCTCAGTGCTGGTTTGCGCAAGGACTTAGAATTTGTTCGAGCACTGGGTGGTGTGACTCTTAGTTAGAGATAGGAATTCAGACCACCTTTTGTTGATAAGGGATATGATTAACGGGACTCCGTTACCGACGAAGTCAAGTGTCAATGTGTGGAGGGGTTCCTTGTTTGGATTTCTCTTTGCGAGACGCTCCACACATGACTCTTAACGACGCCGGGCGTGGAGAGCTGTTATAGGATGTAAGGATGTGGGTTAGTCTTATAGTGTGGATGAACCACTATAGACTATGAGCCCTATGATGATGGTATGTTTATGGAAATATTGTGCTATGGAAAAGCACTAAAGTGGTCCTCTCACCACAAGTAGTTGGGTGGACTAGGACCTAGAGAAATTGATTTAAGGACAACAGTCAGGCCTTAATGGAAAGGCAAATTCTGAGAAGATATGATCTGGGTATGACGTACGAAGTGCTCTTCAGAGATTGGGCACTTCGATTAGTTAGGTTTCCTTTCGTATGGGTGGAAGGATAGAATAGTGGGAATGCATTCATAATTTAGCATGGGAGGATTTAGGATGTCCCATTGGTGTGCCTTAGGTCGTTATATCTCGATGACCGACAACGGAAGGGAGTAGTGTAACGGGAGGTTTCCTTGTCTGGATTTCTCTCTGCGAGACGTCCCACGCATGAAACCGAGCAAATGTCGGAAGTCGAGAAAGGCCTTGGACACTGGGGATATACTTAGGATTATACTCGTTTCGCATAGGTAGGGTAACGCTTAGAGCGTAGACTTTTTAGGATGTAGGTTAGATATAGTTAGTGGCACCGAGGTTAGGAGAATTGAATTTTCGCGGGTCAGGAAGACTCATAGATGAGTATTACACCGAGGAAAGAAGACCCTTATTGGGAGAGAGTGTTACGTGTCAGACGTTCACTATGAATGTGAAGATGTGCATAGGTTAGAAAGGTGTATGGGCACCTTGTTCAGAGGGTTTTATATACCGCCTAAGATAGGATGGGCGTAGTATATAAGGTTGAAAATCATGACGAGAGGCATCATAGAGGATGGGTATTAAGTGACGCATTAGAGTCACTTTACGATCATGGTAGTCGTGTAGCATACGGTTGGGAACCATTGGGTTAGTATCGTTCCCCTTTAGGTATTAGGAATTGTAGTGATCCTAATTAGATGGTGTAGGTTATATCCGAATTTTGAGGACGAAATTCCGTTGTAAGGGGGGGAGTATGTAACAACCCGACCATTTGGAGATGATTAAATTTCATAATTAAGTATTAATTGGAAATTTGGAGAATTTCTCGAAATAGTGACTTTTGGGATTTTTGAGGATTTAATGATTTTCAAAGGATGCTGTGATTATTTTTGGGACTATATAGGTCGAGGTATTTTAATTATATGTCGTCGTGGAGTAAAGCGACAAAAGAGGTAAGATTTCAATGAGAAAACCGTATTTATTTATTATGGGTTAGAATAGTGATTTGCGATCAAGTACCTCGGATGGGAATTTCGACTGCACCATGACTCTCGGAATGGCCGAGATAGTCGGAAAAGAGTGTTTGATTGTCGAAATTGAGTTCCGGGTAATTTTGGAGTTAAATAGGTTCGTAATTTAGTAAACGAGTCATTTTTGGGTTTTAAGTGTATAACCCTTTATCTCCTTATAAAAGGAGGGAGAAAGGGAGAAAAGAGAAGAGAAAAGAGAAAGAAGAGAAGTAAGAGAGAGAGGAGGGAGAAAAGAGAAAAAGGGGGAGATTCCAGCCAGTCTCCACGAGATTCGGCTCGAGGACGTCGGATTTTATCCACGAGGCAAGTGTTTACATGCTTTATTTATTTTTAAGCATAAATATATCATATCATTGTTGGTATAACAAACCCTAATGATTTTTGGGTTGGGTTTTGGTGGGTAAAACGGGTTTTCGGGAGATAAAATGAATAAACCCCTAAAATTTGATTATTGGAGAAATTTATAAATTAATCAAAATTAATTGGTGATTTAGGGTTCTAGGATGTTTAGATTCCTTTATATATGTGTAGTTTTAGTTGATTGAGGTTGTAGGCCGTTGGTTGAGGCGACAAAAGCTTGGTAGATCTTTAATGGCCGAAACAACTTCTCGGAGAAGAAGCTGGCCGACATGATCGATCGATCGATCATGGGGGCTCGATCGATCGAGCCATCGATCGATCATCGGCCAAGGGTCGATCGATCGACCCCTGCTGAAAATAGGCAATTTTCTTAGGGTAAATTGGATGGGGTTAATTCCAATTCTAATTGATTCGAGGTCATTTATGTGATGACATAAGGAGTCTTTTAGGATTATAGGGTTCACAAATTAAGGGAAATTAGGAGGGCGAAGTGGGGGTTTTAAATATATAACCCTTAAATTATATTTTTGAGGAAAATAGATAAGTAAAGGATTTAAAATGTTGGGGTTACTAAGATAGGGTGGGGACCCCTAAATGATTAATTGGACTAGGTGTAGTCTTTGGGTTCATGGAGATGAAATCCCTTACCCTTTGAATTTAAGGTTGTTCGGGTGAGATAAATCCCGAGGATACTTCTAGTAGGCATACATGCCTATATATTTATGCGTATAGAAAGCATAATTATATTGACTAATGTCGAGTGTGTCCTAGGAGATAATTAGGACAATTTGCGGGTGCGGTTATATATATATATATATATATTCACTTAGAGTGAATTGGTAAGATTAGAGACATCCGATAAAATCCTTAGTGATGATTAAGGTATTTATTAGTTATAAAGTAAGGAAATACTTTGAATTTAGAATCATGCTAATATGAATGCATGATTATGATTCCTTGAGGGAATCTTTGGGATTAATGGTCATCACTAGATGTAGTTTGCAATTAGGGCCATATGTATGTATTCAAGAATGAATATATGATGTATGGTATATGTGTATATGTGTATACTATGTGATTAAAGTATATATGTATAGTATGATGTGAATGATTTTGAAAATGTAAAGATAAATGTTTTCAAAATGGAAAGATAAATGATTTTCATAATTGATAAATTATGGTTACACACCTCTCTAAATCGCTATCATAAGGGAAGTTGCGCGCGTTGTGGTGAAGCCCCCTCGCTATTGAGCAGGGTGGATATAGTCCCTAGGCCATACGAGCGTTATTTGTACTGCGCTCATTAGGTGATTCTGGGTGTGGTCATGACTATCCCGCAGGCGTATGGCCGCTTCCCTACCTTGGTAGGTTCCCAGGTTGTCTTGTTTGATAGGCCCTAGAGGATGATAGCCATTTAGGAGGGGAATAGAAAGGGAAACCCAAAGGGGCAGTCTTAGATTCATTAAAGTAATTCATGATAATGGATTGGCTTTAATTACATTTCCGGGATATAGGAAGGGAAATGGGATAAAGGTTTTGGCTTCGGAACACTCCCGGATGGAAGAAGGGATGTGGAAGCATATGGTATGATCAAAGCATTTTCATGATAATGAAAATGGCTTTGGGTACATTTCTAGAGTATAAAAAGGGAAATGGGATATTTTAGAAGGAAAAGCATTTTTATGATAATAAAATTGCCTTTTAAAAAGATATATGTTATGGAAAAGAAATTCATGCTAATGAATTGGCTTTTAATATATTTCTGGGATATAATAAGGGAAATAGAAAGTTTTGATATGAGTATAGAATACACCTCAGTCCGGGAGGTAGATCCGGATGTGTATTATAAAGATGAAATTAAAATTGGTAAACCTCAGTCCGGGATATATTATCCGGATGTATATGGTAAAACGTATATATAAAATGAATGTGACTTGTATATATATGTAAGTATATATTTATACTTTAGATGTGTGCTACGGGCCTAATGGATCTCTACCATTAACCCTGCCAAGTAGTAGTGTATCAGGGGGGTTCCTTGTTTGGATTTCTCTTTGTGAGACACCCCACGCACGAACTTAGTGCAGTGTTGAGAATGGAGGGAAGTTTAGCCCTTATCACTTGGACTATCTAGGGTAGATAGTAGAAGGGTAAATTAGACTAGTTAGGCACGGATATCTTGACTAGGATATATTGTTAGGATGCGCTAGGTGTGGAATACTAGAGGAGAGGTGAGGGGTATCTCATGGGAGTGCGATACCAATTTAAATATGAGATAAAACTATTTTTCTAAAATAATACATTTTTGCACTTGCAAAATATTTTCAAATTCGGGCTCTGACCCGTTTATCTACTTTCCTTTCTTTCTCTCTCTCTCTCTCTCTCTCTCTCTCTCTCTCTCTCTCTATATATATATATATATATATATATATATAATAAAGGAGGAGGGCTTTTTTTGTCCTCCCCAACTGATGGTTCAGATCGAAAGTTGATGAGTTTGGTGTTTATCAACTGATGGCTGTGATTACATCTTACAAAATTGAATCCAACGGTCCTAAATAATTTGGTTTACAATATCAGCCCAAGGCTCGAGATAGATACACATTGATACTTAAAATCTGGCATTTAATATGGTTCAGACGGTTCAGATGGTACAACCATCAATATGTCTCTTCGTTGTTTCGACGTGTTTAAGCTTTTCTCTCAAATTTGTTCCTTATTTCCGTGTGTTTAAGAAATAGGCTTGATCCAACTGATAATGGAGATCGAAAGTCATTGAGTATGGTCTTTATCGTTGAGTTTACATCTTGAGTTTGTTTTTAAAATTGTTTGTCCACAATTTTCTCTCTAAATCTGATACCACGTTGGTACTCCCGTCGCCGACAACATCGACCCACTCCTCCATCCCTTCTCTTTCTCTTTCTCTTTCTCTCTCTCTCTTACCCACGAACTTTCTTTCTCTCTCTTACCCACCACGAACTTTCTCTCTCTCTCTCTCTCTCTCTCTCTCTCTCTCTCTCTCTTAATTGTCTCTCTCTCAAGACTCCCTCTCTATCACCCTCCCGTATTCCTGTGAGGGTTTTTAGGTTCCAAGAAATGGGTTCCTTTTATTTGCATCTTTTTATGTTTTCCTGCATCTTTTTGTTCCAAGAAATGAGTTTCAAGAAATGGGTCTTTTAGCTTCCCTTTTTTTTCTTTCGGCTCCAAGAAATAGGTTCCATGAAATGGGTTCCAAGAAATGTTTTTTTTTTCTTTAGGTTTCATTTTATCTGAATCATTTTTTATTACCTCTTTAAATAAAAATTTGAATTTGAATTTGAATATATTTTTTATAATAAAGTTTTCTTAAATTTGACCTTCAATTGTTTCACGTTTTAAGTATTTAGATATATAGCAAATATGTTTGAACCTGGACAAGTTTCTAATATTTTTTTTATCGATGCACGTGTTCGTAGGTTTGCACAAAGGACATCATAAGATCTCTTAAGCTGCCTAAGGGATATGGAAATCCGATGTTGCAATTGTTCGGACATTGATTGTATCTGGAGAGACTAAGATTGTGAAATGAAGCATTATTGCTATAAAGCCTATAATTTATCACAGTAGATTATGAACCTATATTAATCTAATGGGTTCTTAAAGACCACTACGTTTTCTATTGGATGTTGGACCAATTTTCTCTTACCAGGAATTTTTTTGAATTATGAATATGGTATGACAGTTGATTCCTCTCAACTCTTATTCTGAAAAGTGTTTGTAAAGAGGTTATACTTCTTGAGGAGGAAAAACTACGCTCAATGTCACACCTCATCAGAGCACAACACTCGAGAAAAAGGACACATACACCATATCTAAGAGACAATCATTTATAATGAAATTTTATACAAAACTCTACAAGTACTACTATATGAAATTACATTTGAGATTTTTGGATTGTTAGTTGCACCTATTTTTGTGCACGATGGTTTATTTAATATTTTACTTGACTTTGTTAATTATTTATCCGTATTTGATTATTTTTCAAAAGAATGTTTTTTTCTGATAATTTGAACTTTCATGTTGCCTTTTAACTTACTGATTTATTAATATATTATAATTTTTATTTCGCGGGTGGTGCATTTATTGGACAATGGCTGTGCATTTATTTGACAGTGCCAACACCCTATATACTTATACTTTTTATCTCTCATGCGTCGTACTATACTACTAAGAATTTTGTATCTTTAACCTTGCTTGACTACTACTAAGAATTATGTATCTTTAACCTTGCTTGACTACTACTAAGAATTATGTATCTTTAACCTTGCTTGACTATTATTCTATGATTATATAGGTTATAGTCTATATATTTAGTCTATGATGGATGTTAGAAATGATTGACAGTAAATATTGTGTTTATATGTTAGTTGTTAAAATAGTACACACGCATATATATATATATATATACATACATATATATATATATATATATATATATATATATATATATATATATATATATATATATATATACACATATATATATATAGTATTTTAAACATTTATTAATATATGACTTTTAATTATACTATTCTACATATTATAGAAGAGTTTTTCTATTGGACCCGAATTTTTGACATAAATTTTGACTGAAAACACACGTGGCAGCGTGTTATTGGTCGGTTTCCTTATCCCACTGGCATGGACCCCACAAACTAACCAATAGAAACATTTATTAATATATATATATATATATATAGTATTTTAAACATTTATTAATATATGACTTTTAATTATACTATTCTACATATTATAGAAGAGTTTTTCTATTGGACCCGAATTTTTGACATAAATTTTTACTGAAAACACACGTGGCAGCGTGTTATTGGTCGGTTTCCTTATCCCACTGGCATGGACCCCACAAACTAACCAATAGAAACCCTCTACCTAATTCGGTATCTTCACTTTCGATAAAAAAAATTTGTTCCAAAGGCATTTTTTATTATAGAATATGAGATTTAACAATATGAAAATGTTGATATGAGATTTGACAAGCTAAAGGAGATTTCCTTTTCAGTTGGTTTGCTTATCTTTCAGTAATTTATTGAATATGATAATTACATTTAACTAAATAACTTCTTAAATTATACTGGAAAATACAATATCACAATATTTGTTTTGTCCTTATGAACTCGATGTTATATGGTGAAGAACTATACTTATAAATACATTATCACCGTTTCATTTACTAAACTTTTTAGTATTTATCAATGTGTCATCGACACAAGTATTTAGCTTTTTTTGAAATATTGCACTTTTTTTTATATAAGACAATTAAAACGGTAAGATTTTTTTTTAAAATTAAAAACTTAAAAGTGTACATTAAAAAAACAACTAAATAAAATAATGAATAAATTTATCTCGGGAACAAATTTATCGACATGGGTACAAAATATCACGGGAACAAATTTATCGTCGTGCCATCGCCACGGGTACACCCTAGTATATATATATATATATATATTATATCGGTGTCCAGACATAAGGACGCCTGGATGACACTTCCTTCGAGTAAGACGTCAGCTGCAACAGCTGTGGATGCGACCCAATGGTCCAACTGTAATGGTCCAACTGTTTTTATTTATTCTTTGCACGTTATTCGATATGGTTGCATATTGGGACCGAGTGTTCGGTTATTTTATTTCATCTCATTTTCATTTCAGTTTCATTTACGTAAGAATGTTTGGATGTTTTAATTATCTTCGCTTAAAAAGAGTAGTTAAGTAAAAATTTTAACGCTCGCCTAATAGGATATTAGTAATTAAATGGATTTTTGACAGTGATGCTAAGAATGATCCATATGTGACTCCTGTTTTAATTTGATATAGGAGTGATCGCCCGGTATCCCATTAGGCGGGTTGTTACATAATCGTTATATCAAGTAAGGGTAATATTGATGATATATTTACGGGTACTTGGGTCCAATAAAATTTTATGTGAGCGATAACTACATAAAAATAATATGATGATAATAATGATTACAAGTGTGGGTAGTACTCAATAAATACGATGGGTACTTCTGATATGACAAAATCCTAATATACTATAGGTTGTGTAAGTACCTAATTTTATATAGGTAGATAATAATCCCTATTTGATTGGTTTATAATTTATATGAATGACACACCTATCTTACTTGCTATCGACGGGCGGTATACGCGTGAGGGCAGTCTTATCCTCATGAATATATGGGACCTTCGACTTGTCGCTTGAGAACATAAGACGTAGGTCAATTACGATTAGTGAGAACAACGGTATAGAATGGTCATACATACAAATAAGGGACTTAGGTATGTGCGTAGCCCAAAGGCTTAGGTGTGTAGGTATGTGCGTAACCCAAAGGATTACGACCATATTTTCCTCCCTTATTTGTTATTTGATATTTGTGGTTCGAGGGATCTTTACTGAACATATATTCCCCTATACGGTGACGAGATATATTGGGACAAGATAGTAGAGTAATGCAGCACATCAGATGTGTCTTGGGGTGCAGTATAGTATATATATATATATATATATATATATATATATATATATATATATATATATGTGTGTGTGTGTGTGTGTGTGTGTGTGTGTGTGTGATGATATATACTATGTGGCTAAATTAGAAATGTAACATAGTTGCGTATGAGAACACTTAATTGAATTGAATTAATGAGGGACTTATTCATGTTGAATCTAAATGGATATATATGTTTATAACATCATTATATGTATTATAGGGTTAATACGTGGGAATAATTTGGGGTATAAAGAATGGATACATGTGGTTAATCTAGTTAACATGGGAACTATATCTAGGATGGATTAGAGGTACGTTAGGTGTGCACTCTAGATGGGAGTTGAGAATCTCAAGAGAGAGTCCGATAATCTAACATGTATATTATAAGTGATAAATATTGCAATTATTCACTTGCTATTTTAAAAACTATTTTTACATCGTTCTCTGACCTGTTTCCTTACATATTCTTTTTTCTCTCTTGTATTTTCTATATCAGGTGTCCAGCCGCAGGGACACCAGCCATACAGGATTATGATGTTTCACGAGGTATGGAGATATGGAATATTGTTTCGACACCTTTATTTATTTGATTCATACTCTGTAGTGACCTTTCATTTAGGGCATGTTACCCTAGAGAATTTATGATGTTTCTTTTCTATTTGAGTTGGTATTTTATACTCGTGTCGTTGTGTTACATTTACTATTGTTGAGATTTATGTATTGAGATATATTTACTGGAAAAGTTTATTCCAGTTGCATTTAAATTCTATTATGATATCTATTCTGTTTATTGTTGTTGTGGAATGGAATGTGTAGAATTGTTCAAAATGGTAAAATGAAATTTTTATTGGAATGTTTTTAACACCAGCTAAATTGAGTATTAGGTGATACGAATTTTTTTTTGACATTGAAGGTAAGAATGAACCAACTATATATTCTGATTTAATTGGGTATGGGACTGATCACCCGGTATTTAATTAGGGGGTGTTACAATATATATATATATATATATATATATATATATATATATAGAGAGAGAGAGAGAGAGAGATGGATGGATTGATGGATGGATGGATGGATGTGTGTGTGGGGGGGGGGGGGGGGGGATATGATGTCTTACACCACCCTTTCCATGGTGGTGGACGGCGATTGCCAAACCCCTATTTGGGTTTCTACTGTTTCATGTTTTTCACTTCTTATATATATATACATACATATATGGATTTTTAGATTATTGATATGTTGTTATTTTGTTCAAATTCCATCCCATTTCGGTCTGAATGTTCGAGTAGTGTAATCTCAATTTGGTATTAGTTGTTGTAATTTTTTCCTAACATTACTTATCAATTTTTTTATACTCGGTTACGTTTAAAAATGACCGTAAACACGAAATCCTGACAATTACGAGTGATCATATATTTTTCTGATTATATGTGAATTCATTGTCATTTTGTTAAAAATATGTTTAAAAGGAGTTACGACACCAAATGACTCAAAATTATGTCATTGTAATCTGAGAATTTATTATGAACCATTTTTATTAAAAACATGATTATGCAGGTGTTGGAATGTTTGTTGTGTTGCATTGACAAACATTGAAAGTGGCATGACCACTGGTTTATTATCAAATAAAGAAGGAAGTTTTTGACTTTATTTTAATTTTATTGTGTTACGAACATTAATTTTATACTCACTATAACGATATTGATACACGGATAATATAAAGTTTGGCCACCAGGGAATAGTAAACACCAACACGATATCATTCGTATAAGATTGTGGATTTTTTTCAAATAGTCAAATTGTATATTTGACCCGGTTACTATTTTTAGAATATATAAAATCGTTGCTTATTCAAAAAAATCGAATCCTTTGATTCCATATAAATAATGTTTTCTCGAAAATTGTATTATTCAAATATTGAGTTACATATAAACATATTTTCTAAATTCTAAATAATACTTTTTTTGTCAACAAATTGAAAAATGTAATCCTGAATTATATGCAGAATTCATATATTTATGCTTATCATATCATAAGCATTATTTATATTTACCGAACGATGTCATATATCAAAAACCCTAACCATTTTTTCCAATCACCGATATAACCACTCTCATTTATACCTTCAAGCCAAATAACTATGGGAATTGGAATACAATAATGAAAGATATGTGAATAATAACGAAAAGCTTGTAAACACCGACATGTCATTCTATTTCACTAATATACCTTGAACTTATGTCTTTGACAATGCTGCTTGTTATATCACTATGTGATAACCTTCAAGTCATATTTTCAATTATGAACTCTTTGAGAGTTTAACTATACAGTGACTATTGATTCAAATTGTTATCTGATTAAACTCAAGCCAGCACAACTCTGACTGCCTGTTTTATTTCAGTAAATCATTCAGATTGCAATACAACCCTCTATCCTGTTGAATAATGACTTAAAATATTGTTAACTTATTGCAGTATACCCTGCATGGTATTGAAACTTTGGTTTCAATTATGTGATTTGCAGCGTAGACTGCTATTTTATAACCATTATCAATTAAACCTTCAGTATCATACCGTATAATCCAAGGATTAGATCGGGTAAACCCCCGATATATCTAATTGGCCCGAAGGACTCAGATATTGAGTGCATTATTGTTATATTTACTCTATGTATGAGTGTCGCTCTAGCCATGTGTGCAAAGCTATTGGTTATTCCTCAATTATTTAGGATTACTTGTTCAAGTGCATTTTATTCCTTGAACGATATTTAACGGTATGACTACACATTTGTATCCCCTATAGACGCTAATTTATGGGTTATTTTATTACAATCTGAACCTTATTTATAACTCGATAAACCCCATATTCAGTTTTAATCACCATACAGTTCTTTAATTATCACAAACTTCAGTATACCCATGTTTAGCTATGTTGAGATTTCATGTTGCTACAGATTGCTATAAAATGTTTTATGTTTTGAGCATTTTCGACCAAATTATGATGTTTGAACAAATTCCCATATTTACATTATTATATAACTAGAAGTATCTACTCATAAAAGTTTTGCTTATTCCTTCATTTTTAGTTATTTTACACATGTACCAATAGGCCATGATGAATAGTTTAGAGATCAGCCGTTGAATAAAGACAAAGAAAAGTCATATTAGAAGAAAATGAGCCTAGTTAGAAAGAGAAATATTTTTGTATTGTTCGTAGATTTCTGTTGTAACACATTTGAGAATCAATAAATGCTTCAGTTATTTCATTATTCAGATTTGTTTATGATTTAGTAATTAGTAACACATTTGAAAACCTTCAAGGTATGTTTTACGAGAGGGTTTAATCATAAAGAAGGGGATTAACTATCAGAAAACCTTATGGCGATAATTGTGCTAAATTTTACAGGGATTCTTTTAACGTCAAGACAATGTTCTTAAATGAATATCTTAACAAGTACATAGTAAAATATCGGGAAAAGCAAAGTGATGTAAGTTTGTAACATCTATTTATTAATTAAGCTGAAATCAAGGCCTTGGCTCATTGAATTTGATCAGATAGTAGAGTGTTTAGTTTGATCTTAATCCATAAAACCCTTATTAGTACTAGAATAAGGACAAATATGTTATGGTTTTTCTACTAGACTTTGGGGATAATGCTTGACAACAGTGGCATTTCACACAAAGGAGATTTACTCCCCTTCTTGGCCTTTCCTATTTCACACTCGTTTTTTCAAAGAAATATAATATCTTGGTCAATGGTTCTTACATGCATAAATTCCCCAATCCAAATAAGTGCGTATATATAAATATTGGTAGGAGAACAATGTAACACCCCTCTTAAAATAATAACGGGTGGCTAGCCATGTACTACAATAAATCAGGAGTCTCAGATGGCTCAGTCTCAACATCAACTATCAGTACTATATAATATACGACTAACTACCCAATATCATATAAGCGAGATGTTAAAATTAAATAAAATATGAAACTGATAACAAACCAACACTATAGGCTACTAATAAAGAAAAGAAAGATGCACACAAGAATTGTTATAAATGAAATGAATAACTATAAATGAATATGCCAGAAAAAGATAAAACCGAATAAGCTGTTGGGGCACAGCCAATACAATAACTGAAATGGAATAAATATAAACATGTATATAAATATCCCTTGGGTACAGACTCGATATACAACATGAATCCTTCCTAGATTTTTAAAGATGTAGGAAGCGACTACATTATACTTCCCGCAACAGTCTGCACCTGTCACGGCTCCCAAGACTCTGGATAGAAGGTCATCCGGCATCCATGCAGTAGGACACCTGTAGTAGTAGTAGTAGTATATATATATACAAGCAGGAGAGAAAACTGTAATACCCCGTATTTTTATGCTATATTAATTTGGGGATTTATTAAATTTAATGTGAGTGAATTATTTAATAAAAATTCGGAAATTAATTATGTTATAATTATTAACGTGACGATAATTAGTAATCATGGGAAATTTGTTGAATATTACTAATGAGAAAAGTAATGTATTATATTGGTTATATTGAATGTCATGAGTGAGTTAAATGATAATTTCAGAAATTTATATCGGAACGTGCTCGTGTCGCGTCGGGACTAAATTTTGATAAATAAAAAGTGAATATTTTATAAGTTGTCCGTATGGTCATTTTGAGTGCGCCAACGCGTCCGGAAGGGTCGAGATAGTCAGAAAAGTGTACCCGGGGGTGTAGTTCGGGTCTCGGGGCGTTTTTAGGCCTAATTAGTAACCCGGGAAGGCACTTTGGTCCTTTCACATCTTTGGGCAATTAAACCCACGAAAATTAGAGGGTCTTTATCTGATATTGAGGTTGTCACCTAGGGTTAGAATACCCAAAACCTAGAACGGACATTGGAGAAGAGAGGAGAGAGCTCTCAAGCAATTCCAAGGCTCAAAACTCAACGGTTCGCACCGCCGCCACCACCAACGCGTAGATCGCGCGACGGGGAACGCAACCACACCAAAATCATCTGCAAACCAGAACGTCGAAAATCCCAAGAAAGTGTTTATCTTGCTATTTCGTTGGTGCATCTTTCATATTAGTTTAGGAGTAACTAGAGTAAGTTTTTATGGAAGAAAACCAAAGATTTGAGATAGGAATTGCATGTAGTGATGGATAAATTGATAATTCTAGAAACCCTTGCCATGTAGAGGAACTACCCACGAAATTATGATGTTTATAAGAAGAAATTTTTCGAAATACTTGTTAGAACCATGTTTAAGAGAATTCTAGGGTTCTTGATAATTATGATAATCTTTGGCCTGTTAATCCATGAATAATGATAGAAATCCACATGCTTTACGTTGGAAATACCTAATAGGATGATATAAGGTTAGTGGTATCAATTCTAGGACGATTGGGATTAGAAAATATGGAAATTGTTGAAGTTAGGAGATGAAACCCGTAACTGCAGAATTTCAGTTTTCGCAGACCTGCTTGATCGATCGATCGAGCCCAGAGCTTCGATCGATCGAAGGTTCGATCGATCGAACCCCAGACTTCGATCGATATACCCCTCCTGACAGACTCTTATTTTCCTTTTTAAATGAGTAAAATTCAAATTGTCGTGATATAATTCTTGGGCATTCTTAATAAAATCATTTGGGAGACATGGAGGACTAGTAGGGTATATGAATAAATGTTGGGATCTTTAATATTCGATGAAAATGGTATTTATGGGATATTTACTTTAAGGTTGGTAAATTTATGTATTAAAGGGTGAGGCGCGTAAGGGAGTTACGTTGGAACATAATAATGACACCTACTGAATTTTATACTTGGGAGGAAAAGGTCAACGAGTGTCATGTAATGGGTTAGAGAAACCCTTCGAGTTAAGGTTAGTGACGAACCCTTATAAGGAATACTCAATGTGAAAAGTAAGGATAAATGTTGTAATTATGGGTGATGAGAGAAACCTATATTGATATGATAATAAGTGGTGTATTTATATCGTTGTGTATGCATATATTATATACGTGTGAAAACCATGCCCGCGCTACTTGCTATCCCTGAGGTTACCGCGTTGGGACGATCTTATCCTGTGTTTCCTTATGGGGGATATTGATTCGTACCCTAGGAGATAGATATCCTTGGTACAGGATATCGAAATGATAGTTCAGACGGTCCCAAGAGACGTGAGGGTATGTACTGACCTCTTACAGACTTGGAATCTATGCTTCGCCTCAATCTTGTTTGTGTATATATGTTGATACAGTTCGAGAGTGATTCTGAACTTGTATATCCCTTAGTGTGAGCGATATGGGGATTGGATAGCAGAGTATGCCTGCACCATAGTTTATATGGGGTGCTGTTATAATATATATATATTATACGAGTAGTTAATATATATATGAAATTATGAAATTTGGTACTACCTACTGTGTTATGGTAAGTAAGACTGATATAATGTCGTGAATCGGAAATACTTGTTTGAAAAGTATAATATAACGCTGGGAAGCTTTTTTAATAAATAAAGAAAAATGAGAGCATTGTTATTAAGCGAAATCCTCTTTTTTTTTAAACATTTACATGGTTCGGTTCTGAAATCTTACGAGTAATCTAAGATAAGTTAAATCACTGGGAAGATTAGTGCGATAAATGATAAGATAAACCGTTGGGAAGGATAGTGCGATAGGTGTGCACATAAGAAGAGAGGTGAGAATTTCTCAAGAGAGTGTCTCACTACTATGTTGTTGCATTGGCCTGTATCAATTTAAATACTTGCTAAACGAATTTTAAATCATACACACTATCGGGCTCTGACCCGTTTCTTTTTCTCTCTCTCTTGTATATATATGTATGTATTACAGGTGCCCAGCCACAGGGGCGTCTTGCTTAGGATCTCTTGGAAGGAACGCGTTGCAGCTTAGGTGGGAGTTGCAGGTCTCTTGATTAGACGACTTTATTTATTCGGATCCACTCTTAGTACTTTCATCTAGTTGGGCATGTGTAGATCTTTCCATTATTCCGTTGTTATTGGACATTTGTATTTCAGTTATTTCTAGTATTGTTACTATGGGATTTATTCAGTTTGGATGTGTGACTTTAGATTTCGTATGTTGACATTCGATTGACGAATGTATTAAATTAATTGGATTATGTTGCAGAATTTAATGTGGTGTGATTCTTACTTATTGAATGTTGTTAATAAAATAAATGATTTTTCTTTAAATAAAATTTGGAAAGTATGTATGAAAATGGTTTTGACACTTAGCTTAATTAATTAGGGTGTTAAATTGGAAAAAAAAAATTATTTTTCGACAGTGATGCTAAGAATGGAGCAACTGTTCACCTTGATTTAATTTAATAAAGGAGTGATTGCCCGATATTTAATTAGGCAGGGTGTCACAGGTGGTATCAGAGCATCAGGTTCTAGTGTCCATAGGATCTGTATGGCTTATTTCGCTTTCAGCTTAACGTTTTTACTATAGAGCCCTATTTTTAGGATTGTTGAACTCTTGCTTTTACGTTTAAGTCTTCAGCTATTTGAGATTTGAAAATAACTGTAGACTAATAAACTTTCTCACGTTTCAGATGCCTCCGAGACGTGCTCTGAAGGATAGGCGTGCCCAGGCCGAGCAGCCAGCAGCTCCGGCACAAGGCACAATGAATGAAAATGAAGTAGCCGCCATTATTGCTCATGCGGTGAATGCTGCACTAGCGGTGGATCAGCAGGCTCCACCCCAGGTTCAGGCAGTGGTGCCAGTACCAGCACAGCTTCCATCTGCATGGGAGAGGGTTCGGGATGCTTTTCAGAAAGTGCATCCCCCTGAGTTCTCTGGTAGCTCCGATATTGTCACAGTTAGCCAATGGAAGAAAGACATCCAGCGGCATCTCCGTATGTATGAGTGCACCGACGTGCAAAGACAGTTATTAGCTTCCTTTAAGATGGTGGGAGCCGCTTTACAGTGGTGGGAGTCCACTACCACTTTGGAGGAGAGGGACACAATCCTTATTCAGTCATTTTGGGAGAGGTTTGACCGCAAGTATTTTCCACCCGCCATGCAGACTCAGATGAGGCGGAGATTACTGAATCTGAAGCAGGAGAGTCTTACCGTAGCGGAGTATGAGGAGGAGTTCACGAGACTTCTCACCATTGTGCCAGATGAGGCACCTACTGAGAGCAAGAAGATTATGCTGTTTGTCGATGGGTTAGCTTGGAGGATCCATCAACACCTTACTGGGAATTTATCCCTGAGTACTTTCACTGATGTACTCAATGCCGCGTTGCTACATTGATAGGATCACCACTTCCATCTTCTAGGAAGCAAGAGGGCAGGAGAGTCCAGCCAGCAGGGCAGGGCCGGGGGTAATAATGCCAGTGGGGCACCATCTCATGGACAGACTCGTCAGCACGAGCAGAGTTCCCATCAGGGGGACCCTGCTAAGCGATTCCGTTCAGGTGATTCTAGGCAGGGATATGGGGGCTATAGGCAGGGCCATCCTAATCATCAGGGCCCGTAGGGCCAATACCGACAGAAGGGACAGCAGCAGGGTCAGCAGGGCCAACAACATGCTAATCAGGGCCAACAGGGCCAGTGGCGGGGAGGTAACGGCCAGCAGGGCCGTAGTTAGCAAGGGCAGAGGGGAGGTAATTTCAGAGGCCGATGTTTCGGGTGTGGTAAGCACGTCCATAGGCACCAGGATTGTCCCGAGGGAGAGAGGGCCCCACAACAGCTGGGTGCCCATAATGGGCCACAGAGACCACTTTTTCCACCTGTCCTCCCAGCTCCAGCCCAGGTGCCAGCCCTACCAGCCGTTCCAGCAGCTCTAGTGTAGTAGGGGCAATTACAGTATGGACGTGTCTATAACATCCACCAGGCAGCAGCTCCACAGGTACCACCCGCGATTGAGGGTATTTTTTCTATCCATGGTACTATGGGTCGAGTTTTGTTTGATACGGGGGCAACACATTGTATTATAGCTATGCATTTTGCGAAGGCCTTAGGGTTGTTAGCCACAGCAGAGAGCACAGTGATGTGTGTGGACTCACCACTGGGGAGTGGGTCACTTATTTTCTTTATATGCCGGGGAATGGGGGTAGAGATTGGTAGTTTGGTGTTACCTGCAGACATGTTAGTCTTAGACATGCACGAGCATGATGTGATTATTGGTATGGATTGGCTTGCAGCTTATAGAGCCATGATTGATTGCTTCAGTAGGAGCATTGTTTTTGCCATTCCAGTGCAGGAGATGTTTGTAGTTGCGATGCCTCGCCCAGAGGGAGGTTCGACCGCTCATTTGTATTACATAGAGGAGGATACCTCTGAGGAGGTTGTGATTCCCTTGGATTCGATCCCGGTTGTCAGGGAGTATTCCGATGTGTTTTAGGAGATACTAGGCCTACCCCCCAGTCGTGAGATAGACTTTGTCATAGATTTATTGCCAGATACGAGACCTATAGCATGCGCACCGTATCGTATGGCTCCGGCAGAGATGCGGTAGCTACGAGTTCAGATAGAGCAGCTATTAGGTCAGGGCTTCATTCATAGGAGTACCTCACCTTGGGGCGCTCCAATCTTGTTTGTGAAGAAGAGAGATGGTTCACTGAGGTTATGTGCGGACTACCGGGAGTTGAACAAGGTCACGATCCTGAATAAGTATCCGTTGCCTCGAATCGATGATCTATTCGACCAGCTGAGGGGAGAAACTTTCTTTTCGAAGATAGATCTGAGGTCGTGGTACCATCAGCTACGTATTAGAGAGCAGGATGTTTCAAAGACTGCCTTCTTGACGAGATATGGGTCTTACGAGTTCAGAGTGATGCCATTTGGTCTCACAAATGCTCCAGCCATATTCATGGACTTAATGAACCGAGTATTCAGAGAGTTCTTGGATCAGTTTGTCATCGTCTTTGTAGATGACATTTTGATATATTCACACTCCGAGGAGGAGCATGCCGAGCACTTACGACAGGTTCTTCAGACTCTATGAGAGCATCAACTGTATGCTAAGTACGAGAAGTGTGGATTCTGGTTGCCAAAAGTACAGTTCTTGGGGCATGTTTTTTCTGAGCAGAGGATAGCAGTTGACCCGAGTAAAGTGTCAGCGGTGAGGGAGTGGGGACAACCCACGACACCGACGGAAGTGCGTAGTTTCTTGAGGTTAGCCGAATACTACAGGAGATTCATTCGGGGATTCTCCAAAATAGCGGGTCCATTGACGAATCTGACTCGCAAAGTGGTACCATATGTTTGGGATGATGCTTGTCAATTGGCTTTCGACGAGCTGAAAGACAAGCTTACTTCAGCACCAGTCCTTCTTTACCAAAGCCGGGTGCGGAGTACCTGGCTTACACCGATGCCTCTTTACGAGGACTTGGGGGAGTGCTTCAGCAGGAAGAGAAGGCTATAGCTTTTGCCTCCCACAAGCTTAAGCCGCATGAGAAGAATTACCCCACCCACGACCTGGAGTTAGAAGCGGTCGTTTTTGCATTGAGGATATGGAGGCACTACTTATTAGGGTAGAAGTTCCATTTGTTCACAGACCACAAGTCACTGCAGTACCTATTCACTCAGCGAGAGCTAAATATGCGACATTGTAGATGGTTAGAGTTTGTGAAGGACTATCAGTTCGACATACAGTATCATCCGGGGAAGGCCAATGTAGTTGCTGATGCGTTGAGCCGTAGACCGGTAGACGAGGTAGCATACGTCTGGAAAGAAAAGTGGAAGGAGTTGGGTCACCAGGAAGAAGTAGCCCGCTCTTTCATATCCGTTATGTCAGTCACACCCGAGATTATTACGAGGGTGATACAGGCACAGACCACAGACCCATTTTTCCAGGAGCAGATTGTGCGACTTCTAGTCGAGGGTTCTGAGTCCTATTCTGTTAGTTCGGATGGAGGTTTGCGGTTTAGTAATTATGGGAAATTTGTTGAATATTACTAATGAGCAAAGTAATATATTATATTGGTTATATTGAATGTCATGAGTGAGTTAAATGAAAATTTCATAAATTTAAGTCGGGACGTGCTCGTGTCGCGTCGGGACTAAATTTTGATAAATAAAAAGTGAATATTTTATAAGTTGTCCGTATGGTCATTTTGAGTGCGCCAACGCATCCAGAAGGGTCGAGATAGTCAGAAAAGTGTACCCGGGGGTGTAGTTCGGGTCTCGGGGCATTTTTAGGCCTAATTAGTAACCCGGGAGGGCACTTTGGTCATTTCACATCTTTGGGTAATTAAACCCACGAAAATTAGAGGGGCTATAACTGATATTGAGGTTGTCACCTTGGGTTAGAATACCCAAAACCTAGAACGTCCATTGGAGAAGAGAGGAGAGAGCTCTCAAGCAATTCCAAGGCTCAAAACTCAACGGTTTGCATCGCCGCCACCACCAACGCGTAGATCGCGCGACGGGGAACGCAACCACACCAAAATCATCCGCAAACCAGAACTTCGAAAATCCCAGGCAAGTGTTTATCTTGCTATTTCATTGGTGCATCTTTCGTATTAGTTTAGGAGTAACTAGAATAAGTTTTTATGGAAGAAAACCAAATATTTGAGATAGGAATTGCATGTAGTGATGGATAAATTGATAATTCTGGAAACCCTTGCCATGTAGAGGAACTACCCATGAACTTATGATGTTTATAAGAAGAAATTTCTGGAAATACTTGTTAGAACCATGTTTAAGAGAATTATAGGGTTCTTGATAATTATGATAATCTTTGGGATGTTAATCCATGAATAATGATAGAAATCCACATGCTTTACATTGGAAATACCTAATAGGATGATATAAGGTTATTAGTATCAATTCTGGGACGATTGGGATTAGAAAATATGGAAATTGTTGAAGTTAGGAGATGAAACCCGTAATTGCAGAATTTTAATTTTTGCAGACCTGCTTGATCGATCGATCGAGCCCAGAGCTTCGATCGATCGAAGGATCGATCGATCGAGTCCCAGACTTCGATCGATCGACCCCTCCTGGCAGACTCCTATTTCCCTTTTTAAATGAGTTAAATTCAAATTGTCGTGATATAATTCTTGGGCATTCTTAATAAAATGATTTGGGAGACATGGAGGACCAGTAGGGCATATGAATAAATGTTGGGATGCTTAATATTCGATGAGAATGGTATTTATGGGATATTTACTTTAAGGTTGGTAAATTTATGTATTAAAGGGTGAGGCGCGTAAGGGAGTTATGTTGGAACATGATAATGACAGCTACTGAATTTTATACTTGGGAGGATAGGGTCCACGAGTGTCACGTAATGGGTTGGAGAAACCCTTCGAGTTAAGGTTAGTGACGAACCCTTATAAGGAATACTTAATTTGAAAAGTAAGGATAAATATTGTAATTATGGGTGATGAGAGAAACCTATATTGATATGATAATAAGTGGTATATTTATATGGTTGTGTATGCATATATTATATACGTGTGAAAACCATGCCCGCGCTACTTGCTATCCCTGAGGTTACCGCGTTGGGACTTTATTATCATGTGTTGCCTTATGGGGGATATTGATTCATACCCTAGGAGATAGATATCCTTGGTACAGGCTATCGAAATGATAGTTCAGACGGTCCTAAGAGACGTGAGGGTATGTACTGACCTCTTAAAGACTTGGAATCTATGCTTCGCCTCAATCTTGTTTGTGTATATATGTTGATACAGTTCGAGAGTGATTCCGAACTTGTATATCCCTTAGTGTGAGCGATACGGGGATTGGATAGCAGAGTATGCCCGCACCATAGTTTATTTGGGGTCCTGTTATAATATATATATTATACGAGTAGTTAATATATATATGAAATTATGAAATTTGGTACTACCTACTGTGTTATGGTAAGTAAGACTGATATAATGTCGTGAATCGGAAATACTTATTTTAAAAGTATAATATAACGCTGGGAAGCTTTTTACTAAATAAAGAAAAATGAGAGCATTGTTATTAAGCGAAATCCTCTTTTTTTTTAAACATTTACATGGTTCGGTTCTGAAATCTTACGAGTAATCTAGGATAAGTTAAATCATTGGGAAGATTAGTCCGATAAATGACAAGATAAACCGTTGGGAAGGATAGTGCGATAGGTGTGCACATTAGAAGAGAGGTGAGAATTTCTCAATAGAGTGTCGCACTAATATGTTGTTGCATTGGCCTGTATCAATTTAAATACTTGCTAAACGAATTTTAAATCATACACACTATCGGGCTCTGACCCGTTTCTTTTTCTCTCTCTCTTGTATATATATGTATGTATTACAGGTGCCCAGCCACAGGGGCGTCTTGCTTAGGATCTCTTGGAAGGAACGCGCTGCAGCTTAGGTGGGAGTTGCAGGTCTCTTGATTAGACGACTTCGTTCATTCGGATCCACTCTTAGTACTTTCATCTAGTTGGGCATGTGTAGCTCTTTCCATTATTCCGTTGTTATTGGACATTTGTATTTTAGTTATTTCCAGTATTGTTTATTCAATTTGGATGTGTGACTTTAGATTTCGTATGTTGACATTCGATTGACGAATGTATTAAATTAATTGGATTATGTTGCAGAATTTAATGTGGTGTGATTCTTACTTATTGAATGTTGTTAATAAAATAAATGATTTTTCTTTAAATAAAATTTGGAAAGTATGTATGAAAATGTTTTTGACACTTAGCTTAACTAATTAGGGTGTTAAATTGGAAAAAAAAATTATTTTTCGACAGTGATGCTAAGAATGGATCAACTGTTCACCTTGATTTAATTTAATAAAGGAGTGATCGCCCGATATTTAATTAGGCGGGGTGTCACAAAAACTAAACGGGTCAGAGCCCAAGTTTCGAAAATATTTATCAAGTGTGTTAACCGTGCATAATAAATTTCAATGCACTTATTTCATAATTAAAGTGGAATCGCACTCTCGTGAAACCCCAACTCACCTCTCATCTAATGGCGCGCTCCTATTCGCGTCCCGAATTTTTTTTTTAAATTACCCCAATTATAAGGACAACCTAACTTACCATAGGCCCAGCCTATACCCAGGAGATCTGCCTTGCTATCGTAACCCAAGAATCCAACACTTTCTAAGCTCACTTAATTATTTTACAAACATATATGCCATACTAGGCTTAAGGGATTCTGGTTTATAGTTTATTTAATTATAATTCTTAATAAGTTACCCATATACATCTGGGTTAAATCATATGATTTAATTTCTAAATAACATGCATACAAATTATTATTGACAAAATTTCTCTCCAATCTCAACATTGCACTACGTTTCATGCGTGGGGTGTCTCGCAAAGCGAAATCGAAACAAGGAACTACCCCGTTACACTACTCCTTGACAATGTCGATCCTAGAGATCCATTATTCCATACATACCATTCTACTAAATTTAGATTACCATATAAGAACAAATCAAAATCTCCAATAATATCCTTAGGATGATGTAACCGAAATATTCCTTAAATGCGATACATCGACCCCCAATCATCTAGTACACCATAATCATCCAAGATGTATTCCCTGAAAATTCCATATCCTTTCACCTATAGGATATATAAATATATATATATAGGAATTCATTCTAACCATATATATATATATATATATATATATCATCCATTACCATATCCAAGTGTACATACTACATATGATGTACAAGGGCCATGCACATAATGTACCCGGCTATATATATCACCGATAAACTGCATCATGCTATCATCTTCCAGGGCATTACTCACATACCATCCTGCGGACCACGGTCAGACTCAATATCACCGACATCAGGGCCAAACACACACACACGATGTCCCGGGAAGCTTTCATAGCTCCTAACCGGTTAATGAGACGAGACATACCCATCATGTCCCACCCCAAAAATATATATCACATAATAACACAATGGACGACTATGACCTAGGGAATATCCACACATTGTTCCTTGAGTCAGGATTCTCACCCTCTGCGCGGAAACTTCCCAATGATAGCATGAGTGGGTTATGATTAACCAAATAAGTGTATATATCGTTCTTATGCACAATATATACACATCCATATGATCCCATCATATGATCAAACATTAAACCATCACATACGGTTTAGATATTCATATCATGTATATCCACAACATAATATATCCCTATATTCATATCCATACAGATATATATACATATATTCACATATCCATATATCTATGTATACAAACTAATTCTCGTTCATAAGTATAAGATATCTAAACTCAGCTATAAGTATACATAATCCTCAATATACAAGCCGTCACCACAACTCATTTAATTTACCTCGATATGTGAATACAATCCCTCACTTAAAGCATATTCATCCATTTTCCTAGGATGAATAGTCTCCCAAAAATACATGTATATATCAAACATTAGGGTTATCACCCAAAGTTTAGTGGAGTAAACCATCATTACACATCTCCTCTATATTCAAACGTACATAATTATCTCTAGTACTATTTGACCATTGGCATATACATGACTAATAGTTTACAAACCTCAGCTTATCCCAACTTCATTTCAAATATGGCAATCCCAATTGTTACTTCCACACAATCATGTATAAACTATCATGACTAGAATTATACTACCACTTATTCTAGTTGATAGTACGATCCCATTGTTCCCAATTTTTCCTAAGGTTCAATTGTTCTTATGAACCCTTACTCCTATTGAGTTTCCAATTGTTCCTTAATTTTAAACGTTTCTAAGAATACGTGACCCCACTCTCTCGTTAGTTCCCAATTATAACTTAATAGAATCCTATCGCTATAAGGATTCAACATGAATATGGACCTATAATTTCCCATCATACCTTTGCAACTCTCTCTAAGAGTTCTTAACCTCCCATCATATATATACTTACTTTTGATCTATCATTTGGATTTCCGACCCTAATGAGGTTTCCCCACAATCTCTAAACACAACTCTAATACATACATGGATATATTTTTCGCCAGTTATTCCAATGAGTCCCCAAAATCATAATATGTGAGAAACCCCTTCTATGTCTCCAAAAACATATCTCTTACATCATAAGAGAAGGCCCCAAACCAATAAACCCAACCAAAAAGGGTTAAAATTCACTATAGAGAAAATTCCTCAAAATGCCCTGTTTCCGAATCGATTCGGCCCCTTCGAATCAATTCGGCCTCAACAGCGAATCTATTCAGCCCATCCGAATCTATTCGGTCCAAAGGGACCTGACAGTCTGCTACATACCGAATCGATTCTCTAGGGGAAAATTGATTCGGCCCTAAACACCGGTGGTTTCTACAACCTGGCGAGTCGATTCGCTAGGGGCTAATCAATTCGGCCGGTTCAGAAAGCCACGAAAATGGTTGATTTCTCCTAAACCCAAATTTTCTAAATTTCGATTTATACCTCTTCCAACCCTTAATCTTCAACCCCAACATGTTTTCGAACATCAAAACTCATTCTATATATAATCTCCTCCATTTGAATCCCTTCAACCCAATTATAAACTTCAATTTCATGATTTAAACAAAAAAAAATTAGGTTTTGATAAATATACACAAAATCCATTTCTTTTATCCACAATTACGAAATCAAATACACAAATGACTTATTTAGCAAGATTAAACACTTGCCTTGATTTTGTAGTGGTTGGATCGTCCTCGATGTCGCATTTGGGCCTGAATCTCCAAGCTTTTCTTCCTCCCTCTCTTCTTTTCTTCTTCCTTTCTCTTTCTCTCTTTCTCACAAATGAGAATGGCTTGATCCGTCAGACTCTTAAGACTTAAAACATAAGTCCCAATTTTAAATGTTAATACACACTTTAAATGACTCGTTTACTCAAATTCGAGTCAAACTGACTTAAAAATATTTCGGAGCCGAAATAAAACCCAATGACAATCATTTTGACTATCTCGATCCTTCCGGGATCGATGGTACCCTCAAAATCATCATCCGGAATACTTTGAAATGTTCTCTATTTTTGGGCCTCAATTCCTAAATTTTAAAATTCTCCAATGTAATTAAATTTTATTTCCGTAAAAATTTAATTTCTCAGTCTTCAAGGTCACGGGTTGTTACATACTTCCCCCCTTACAAAAATTTCGCTCGCGAAATTTTAAGATATGTATAGGACCTCAAACTCATCTAGTCCTCACATCAACTCTCAGGATCACTATACCGATCCTTTCTAGTTCTCACGTCGAACCATATAGATTTTAAAGCAAACTACTACCCAAGGAGCCCATACACCCCTAACCCGAGCTTCCACTCGTAGAATTATAATCAGGCTCCATTAGCCTCAACTCGTAATATAACCCTCAGCAATATAATCTCTAGTAACCTATTATCCATATAAAAGTTTGAAATTTCCAAATGGTTGAACTCTCCTCAATTCCTGACGCTAGCTACCTTCGTTGCGGGGAGGTCTCGCAAGAGAAATCCAAACAAGGAATCCTCCCAATACACTACTGTGTAGCTAGGTCGGGGATTGCGATTAGTTGAACCAGGGTTAAGGTTTATAAAAGATTTTCATATTTTAGATATTGCCCGAAGGACTATTTAACAATATGATATAAATAAATTCCGCGTCTTTCGACACGCCAAACAAACACCTCATGTTTAAGACACAAGGTCTCATCAACTACAACACTCTAACCAATACCTAGTTCTCAAAACTAGCACATCTATGAGTAAATTCCCCGCTCAAAATAAATCTACCAAACTTTGAACCTCCCAAGTATAAAAATTTATCTACATCAAATCAACACCTTTCCATAAAATAAGTTCTTCTCTCATTGGAACACTACAATTATACTCCCCAACCAATCCATAAGACAATAGTCTTACTACCACTACTCAACAAACTTTGACATTCCACACTTTCGGAATTTAATATTATAACTCTAGACTATCTCCTCACGAGATGATTAATTTTCTCAAAAGATGCCCTACAAAGGCCATACTTACTCACTCCTTCCTCCAAGGAAATTCTATACACCCTAACAGTGAAGCAGCTACTACTCATCATACCTTACGCGCGACATTTCCAATATCGCACAAAGCATGACTTAAACCCAAGGAAAGGTATTCTACCTTATACTTCCATAATCCAATTGCTTTACTTCATCCTTGGATCCTTATTTAAAGTCCTCTACTTCTTCCAGGACAATCGTTATTCCTAAACTTATTTCTCCATAAGAGAAACATCTTCCTCAAAATCCTTCCTAACCATTTGAAGGAAAAAATGCAATTCTGACTACCGAAAATTCCCTGAGTCCTACGCAACGAACCTAAGTCGCCAATTTCTTACTCCCACATCCTAGAAGGCAATACTCCTGATATTGGGACAACTCTGCCTACCTCACATCGGTAAAAGTCACCAACACCAAGTTTCCTAATAAGTGTTGAAGAATCTCTCAATCTATACCTCCCAAGGACTTCACTATATGCCTCTCCTCAGACTTACATTACTAAGTCCAAAATCGGCATTTGAGTAAATTTCCCTTTCTTACTCAACCACCGATATAACACCTTGAACCGCTACTAGAGTTCTCTTTCTCATTTCTTCCTGAATTAAGGAAAATAATTTCCTCCAATCAAAGCATACCCAAAATCTGTTATGGGTATTACATCTCAAATCTTATCCCTTCCTAGACAACATAATCTAGGCGACGTCTGAAACGAGAGAAAATGTGTCAGAACATCATTCAAGTGAATACACTTCATAGAAGAAGATAAGCGCAGTGAACACAACAGTCCTAATAGTAGGGCTTTATATCAAGAACATTAACAGAAGATCACAGAAAACTCGCACAGATCCTAAAGACTCTACAACATGATGCTCTGATACCATCTGTAACACCCCGCTTAAAATAATAACAGCTGGCTAGCCCTATACTACAATAAATCAGGAGTCTCAGATGGCTCAGTCTCAACATCAACTATCAGTACTATATAATATACAACTAACTACCTGATATCATATAAGTGAGATGTTAAAATTAAATAAAATATGCAACAAATAACAAACCAACACTATAGGATACTAACAAAAAAAGAAAGAAAGATGCACACAAGAATTGTTATAAATGAAATGAATAACTACAAATGAATATGCCAGAAAAAGATAAACCCGAATAAGATGTCGGGTCACAGCCAATACAATAACTGAAATGGAATATATATAAACATGTATATAAATTTCCCTTGGGTACAGACCCGATATACAACATGAATCCTATCTAGATTTTTAAAGAAGTAGGTAGCGACTACATTTTACTTCCCGCAACAGTCCTCACCTATCACGGCTCCCAAGACTCTGGATAGAAGATCATCCGGCATCCATGCGGTAGGACACCTGTAGTAGTATATATATACAAGCAGGAGAGAAAATTAAACGGGTCAGAGCATGAGTTGTGAAAATATTTATCAAGTGTGTTAACCGTGCATAATAAATATCAATACACTTATTTCATAATTAAAGTGGAATCGCATTCTCGTGAAACCCCAAGTCACCTCTCATCTAATGGCGCGCACCTATTCGCGTCTTGATTTTTTTTTTATTACCCCAATTATAAGGACAACCTAACTTACCATAGGCCCAGCCTATACCCACGAGATCTGCCTTCCTATCATAACCCAAGAATCCACCACTTTCTAAACACTCTTAATTATTTTACAAACATATATGCCATACTATGCTTAATGGATTCTAGTTTATAATTTAATTAATTATAATTCTTAATAAGTTACCCATATACATTAGGGTTAAATCATATGATTTAATTTCTAAATAACATGCATACAAATTATTATTGACAAAATTTCTCTCCAATCTTAACATTGCACTACGTTTCGTGCGTGGGGTGTCTCGTAAAGCGAAATCCAAACAAGGAACCACCCTGTTACACTACTCCTTGACAATGTCGATCCTAGAGATACATTATGCCATGCATACCATTCTACTAAATTTATATTACCATATAAGAACAAATCAAAATCTCCAATAATATCCTTGGGATGATGTAACCGAAATATTCCTTAAATGCGATACATCGACCCCCAATCATCTAGTACACCATAATCATTCAAGATGTACTCCCTAAAAATTCCATATCCTTTCATCTATTGGATATATAAATATATAAATAGGAATTCATTCTAACCATATATATATATATATATATATATATCATCATCATCATCCATTACCGTCGCCAAGTGTACATACTACATATGATGTACAAGGGCAATGCACATAACGTACTCGGCTATATATATCGCCGATAAACTGCATCATGCTATCATCTTCCAGGGCATTACTCAAATACCATCCTGGGGACAACGGTCAGACTCAATATCACCGACATCAGGGCCAAACACACACACACAATGTCCCGGGAAGCAGTCATAGCTCCTAACCGGTCAATGAGACGAGACATACCCACCACGTCCCACCCCAAAAATATATATCACATAATAACACAATGGACAACTATGACCTGGGAAATATCCACACCCTGCTCCTTGAGCTAGGATGCTCACCATCTGTGCGAAAACTTCCCAATTATAGCATGAGCTGGGTATGCTTAACCAAATAAGTATATATATCGTTCATATGCACAATATATACACATATATATGATCCCATCATATGATCAAACATTAAACCATCACATACGGTTTAGATATTCATATCATGTATATCCACAACATAATATATCCCTATATTCATATCCATACAGATATATATACATATATTCACATATCCATATATCTATGTATACAAACTAATTCTCGTTCATAAGTATAAGATATCTAAACTCGGCTATAAGTATGCATAATCCTCAATATACAAGTCATCACCACAACTCATTTAATTTACCTCGATATGTGAATACAATCCCTCACTTGTAGAATATTCATCCATTTTCCTTGGATGAATAGTCTCCCAAAAATACATGAATATATCCAACATTAGAGTTATCACCCAAAGTTTAGTGTAGGAAACCATCACGACACATCTCCTCTATATTCAAAAGTACATAATTATCTCTAGTACTATTTGACCATTGGCATAAACATGACTAATAGTTTACAAACCTCAGCTTATCCCAACTTCATTTCTAATATGGGAATCCCAATTGTTACTTCCACACAATCATGTATAAACTATCGTGACTTGAATTATACTACCACTTATTCTAGTTGATAGTACGATCCCATCGTTCCCAATTTGGCCTAAGCTTCAATTGTTCTTATGAACCCTTACTCCTATTGGGTTACCTATTGTTCCTTAATTTTAAACGTTTCTAAGGATACGTGACCCCTCTCTCTCGTTAGTTCCCAATTATAAGTTAATAGCATCCTATCGCTATAAGGATTCAACATGAATATCGACCTATAATTTCCCATCATACCTTAGCAACTCTCTCTAAGAGTTATTAACCTCCCGTCATATCTATACTTACTTTTGATCTATCATTTGGATTTCCAACCCCAATGAGGTTTCCCCACAATCTCCATACACAACTCCAATATATACATGGATATATTTTTCCCCAGTTGTTCCAAGGAGTCCCCAAAATCATAATATGTGAGAAACCCCTTACATGTCTCCAGAAACATATCTCTTGAATCATAAGAGAAGGCCCCAACCCAATAAACCCAACCAAAAAGGGTTAAAATTCACTATAGAGAAAATTCCTCAAAATACCCTGTTTTCGAATCGATTTGGCCTCTTCGAATCGATTCGGCCCCAACAGCGAATCGATTCAGCCCATCCGAATCGATTCGGCCCAAAGGGACGTGCCAGTCCGGTACATACCGAATCGATTCGCTAGGGGCGAATCGATTCAGCCCAAAAGACCTGTGACTTCTACAACCTGGCGAATCGATTCTCTAGGGGCTAATCGATTCGGCCACTTTAGAAAGCCACGAAAATGGCTGATTTCTTCTAAACCCAAGTTTTCCAAAATTCGATTAATACCTCTTCCAACCCTTAATATTCAACCCCCACATGTTTTCCAACATCAAAACTCATTGTATATCTAATCTCCTCCATTTAAATCCCTTAAACACAATTATAAAATTCAATTTCATGATTTAAACCAAAAAAAATTAGGTTATGATAAATATACCCAAAATCCATTTCTTTTATCCACAATTATGAAATCAAATAAAAAAATGTTTTATTTAGCTAGATTAAACACTTGCCTCAATTTGTAGAGGTTGAATCGTACTCGATGTCGCATTTGGGTTGGAATCTCCAAGCTTTTCTTCCTCTCTCTCTTCTTTTCTTCTTCCTTTTTCTTTCTCTCTTTCTCACAAATGAGAATGGCTTGATCTGTAAGCATCTTAAGCCTTGAAACACAAGTCCCAATTTTAAATGTTAATACACACTTTAAATGACTCGTTTACTCCAATTCGGGTCAAACTGACTTAAAAATATTCCGGAGCCGAAATAAAACCCAATGACAGTCATTTTGACTATCTCGAACCTTTCGGTATCGATGGTACCCTCAAAATCATAATCCAAAATACTTTCAAATGTTCTCTATTTTTGGGCCTCAATTCCCAAATTTTAAAATTCTCCAATTTAATTAAATTTTATTTTCCCAAAAATTTAGTTTCTCAGTCTTTAAAGTCATGGGTTGTTACAAACACCTCATTTAGCTCATGAAAAATAAGTAGTTAAAATCCAAAATATCTTAGGAAAAGTTTGTGCTTAATAATAAACAAAGTAAATCCATTAAGGAAATAAAAATCAAACAATTCCATGCAAGAACGATAAAGAAACAATCCAACGGATTGTAAACATACTATAATATCCTAGACACATAGAAAACATGGAGTTGGTAGTATTTAAACACATCGACATGCCACAACAATTTTGTAAAACTAAACTACACGGCCAAAGAAAATAATATTTCGATTTTTTAAAACATTTCTCAAAATGACTCAAAAGGATAATGAAATATTTTTGTATTTTTTATCAATAAGACGCAATAAATGAGAATTCAAAATACAAAAGACTCAGACATCATACAACTAGTCATAACATATAATATGAAACACAAAAGCTAGTGTATGGAAAGTATATAAACACAATAACTTTTAAGAAATATCAAGTGAAGAATCATGTGAAAGAATGTGAGAATCAATAACTTTTATTGATCAAATCCTCAAAATTGGATGTCCTAACCCACATAGGTGTAATTTGGAGAACTTGGGTTTTGAGAACCTTGGTGAATATATACTTATATTTTGTCAGAACTTTTTGAATATGATCATCAAAACTTCTGAGGTGACCTTTTCTACCACCATATAAACTTTTGTAGTCATTAGGAATGTTTCCATTAGGATGGCATTTTCTAATGTCCCTAGCAACGGTTGACTCTCTCAAAATGTTGGTCTTGGCTTTATCAATGGAATCAATGGTATTATCGAAGCCAATTATGACCTTGTCTTTTTATTTGGTTGGTGCCTAACATCTTTTCTAACTTTTCCAATCTGGATCCAAATCAAATTTGACACAACTTGAGCATATTGATATCTCCTCTAACTCCGCAATCCTAGACACAATTAGAATAGGAGACTCATCAAGTTTTTTGAACTATTTCTTCATATTTTTAAATAATCAAAAAAGGTTATCTCTATCCCACTCAACCAAACTAAGCTTCTACATAAAAGTCTTCTCACGTGGCCTCAAATCCTTAATCAATTTTCATCATCATTTTATATGACATTTTATTTCAACTTATCTTCTAACTTCAAGTTATCCTTTTTAATTTCAACATCTCCGATAGACATGGGAAAATAGAACGCCCATGTTACTATGCCAGCCATTATTTTTGGTTCCCACTTCTATGCAAAAACCTAGATTTTAATTGCACTCTTTACAAGAGTACAATATATAGTCCGGGTATCGAACCCATAAGGAATGTGTGAAGATGTTAATTAATTTATTACTTATGAATAAAAGTGTAATATATAATTTTTAAAAAAAGATTACACTAAGCATGTATTTAAAATAAGTTAAACACAAAAGGTGTAAAAACTATAGATTGAGAGTAATATCCCTCAACTCGGATTAAGAACTATAAGTGGTTATATTTGAATAAAATATTATCAATATTAAATCTCATTTTCACAATTAATACAATCTATAGTTTCACGTTATACTTCTTTATTCTCATGTGCTTGCACATGATTTTTCACATGATATTTCTTACGAGTGACTGTGTTTGCATGATTATCACACGCTAGCTCTTGGCTTCATGTTATATGTTATTTCTAGTTATGTGATGTTTGATTGTTTTATATTTTGATTTTACATTTATTGAGACATATTCCGAAAAATTGAACAATATTTTTTTTTGCCTTTGGAGTCATTTTGAAAAATGTTTAAAACTGAAAAAAAAATATTTATAGGTAATTTAGTTCTACACATTTTGTGTTCAATATCAGCGTGCTTGAATACCATTATTTCCTTTTGTTCCATGTGTCTGGGAAATTAGAGTATATTTTACAATCCTTTGGATGGTTTCTTCATCATTCTTGCATGGAGTTATTCAATTGTTATTTCCTTATTCGACTAACTTTATATGTGCCTTCGCACTCGCATAACACGACCTCTCTTGGATTTTAACTACTTTTGTTGCATGAGCTAAGTTAGATGTTTTCCTATCAATACTTAGATATACATATATATTTTAATGGGGGACTTGTGCTTGGAAAAACCAATTCTAGAGATATTACATTTGTTTAAAAAATGTGTGGGACATGGGAAAGGCGTAGTAAGGGATTAAATCTCTTTTGAATGAAAATCCATCCTTGGCAAGAGTATAAAAGAAGATTGAGGCAAAAGTAAAATAATATTATCATGGCCATGTTTAGAAATTAATGCTTCAAATTGGAATCTTCGAAATGAGAGAGAAAAATTGAATATTTACACTTTGAGGTTATTGATGATGCTGAAAATAGCACAACCCTTCAAGGTGTTTGTAAGATCAATTCAATGTTAACAATGGCAGTATAAGGGTATATAGTAGAAGGAGGTGAGGAAAAGAGGATCAACTCCAGAGTATAAGTGGTTCAGCCAATTAGGCCTACGTTCACTGTGAAAGTGTGTGATTAATATCACTGTATGAGGTCTCTAATGGCCATAGATACAAATCTCTCAAGATTTCTCTCTCTACTGTATGCTTGGAGAGAGTTTCATCTAGGGTTTCTAATTATGGATCATTTATAAGCTAGAGGATGACCTCTATATATAGTGCATGGGGGTGTAGTGTACCCCCCAAGCATGCAATGAACATGTGCATGAGGTTGGAACCAGTATAAGAATGACACCTGGCTGATTTCATGTAGATAATGGTCACCTCAATATTCCCTTATGTGAGGGGAATGATTCGGATATAACTGATTGTGTACACGTGTTCCTAATAATACATATACTGATAAGGACTCCGCCAGCTGTGAATGGTCCCAACCTCGGCTTGAAAGAGGACGAGGTGGTGACCTTGGCTCCGCGGGAGAGATGAGGTAAGGAATGTTATGTCGTGATGTCAGCCTAGGCCGAGGTAATGACGGCGTAGAAGGAACGTCGGCTGATCCCCAGCTAAGATTCGTTATGATGATGGGATGGAAACCTCGGTCTGAACCAAGCCAAGGTTGCAAGCCTTGGATGATCGGATGGATAACCGCCTCTGTGAATCATAAAGACCTTTCTTACTGTGGTAACTAGTAATGTCAACCGTGGATGACCTTACTTAGGATGAGACCATTGGGGGTCAATCTAAGTCCCCTCCGACCTAGTCCTCTTCCAGGCCGAGGTTTATGTCTCTAAGAAGTTGGGCACATATATGGCATATCAACCACCCCTAGCCCTTAGTTACCTGTGTGATCAGGTGCCTAAAGGGTATATTTGCCCGAGGTTGGACTTTCTTAGGTGTTAATACCTTTTTGATAAGTGTTAACTGCTGAAGTTGTTAGCGTGCGTGACAAGTGTAATGATTGCAGTCTTTTGGGCTCCCAATGAAATGATGGGCCTTGGGATGCGTGTGTGGATGTTTAAGGATTAAACCCTCATTTCCTTTCTCTTTCTTCCCCACTTATTCATTTCTTCGTCTGGAATTTTTTACCTCTCTCTCTCTACAAGTGTTCTGGTTAGAAGTGCACTGGATGGACTTTCCTTGCAATCCCTTCCTTTCTTCTCATTGCCTTCCTTCAGGTATCATTTACCATCTCTTCTTCTTTATTTCTCCTAACTTGTTCCTATTTTTGCATTTTCAGGTGAGCTTCAAGAGGTTTTCGGTTAGTTTATTAGTTTTTTGGCGAGTTCATGTATTTTTTAGTGAACTGTTCTTGATCATTTTTCATTCAAAACCCTAGTTTGATCCTTGGCCGAGCCAAGTCAAGTTTTTTATTTAGAAGAGTCACAAGTGTAGGGTCTGCCTCATATGATCATACCCCTGTACTAACTCTTAGAGGAATTACCTCTCTTAGGGAGAAGACCATAGATAATATTAGGCAGATAGAAAGATCCCAATAGGAGGCTCGTAGGGGAGAGGCATTCCCCCTCAAACCTATCTTTCCACCCTCTCTGAAAGTCATATACCTTGAGACAGCCGAACCAGTTAAATTAGGAGATGTCCTAACTAAAACTTCCCCCATGTCTGAGTCTGAGTCGTCTACCTCAGACCCTATGTCTATGGACTCTTTTCAAGAGGCCATGGACTTTTCCACTCAGCAGGATCAGGTCCTTGACCGAGTCGAGGTTTCTAGTCGGGCCTCGTCTCACAAGAGTTCAAGCACATCGCACTCTTCCTCCGATGTTGAGGTTTTAGGTCCTAGCATTGTTGTTCCACCAATTCTTGAAGCCATTCCCCTATCGGTAATCACCGGGCCTAAGTTCACTCAGAGGTTCCCAAGTGGTGCCCCATCGTCTACTTAGGTCGACGTTGAATCGGATGATGATGATGATGCTGAGAGCGATGTTGAATTATCTGAGGCGGCCGAGATAGAGATCATTATCATCCAGTTCCACCTTCTTACCTTCAGACATCTATATTCCATTAGCCCCTCCATAAAACTCAGGAGACCTCTGAGGGGAGAGAGGGCTTTCGGAGGCCAAGATGGTGAGATCTGTTTGTATGAGCAGATGCTCAAGTTAGGGTTATGTCTGCCCATTTATTGCATCATTAGGGTTATACTTTCCTACATCAACTTAGCTCCTTCTCAGTTATCTCCCAATGTCTGGAGGGTGATAGTTGGAGTTATAGTTCTATGGAAGGCAGTCCACCATTCAGACCTTCCTATATAGGTCTTCAGCGGGTCCTACATCCCATCCTCTACTCGGAATCATCTGAGCTATTACCATTTATTAGCTCGAAAATCAACTAAGAAGATGTTGTAGGTTACCCAAACTAGTAACCATAATTGGAAGCCATGGTATTTCATTACCTCAGGGGCATGGGCATTTGGCCCTTGTGTCCCCTCTTCAAACATAGAGCTGAGGATAGCCCTGAGATGGGGCAAGGTGTCAATGGCTTCCAGGGCCGACCCTAGGTTAAGCCAGAAGAATCTTTAAAAAAAAGTAAAACACCTCTAAGATCAGGGGGAGCACGGTCTGTTGGTCAGGTTCGAACACCTGATGACCCCCTACTATCTCTCAGAGACTGGTCTTGGGGGTAGTCCTTTGACAGAGCTTTGTAAGTGTTTATTTTATTATTTCAGCAAGTTAAACCTCTGACTTCTTATGTCTCTGATCTTCTAACTCAGACCTTTCCATTTACAGACCACCCTGAAGGTATTTTGGTCAAAGCCTGGGAGATGTCTGACCCAAGTCTTACGAATGTAGTGTAGAAGGAAGGCCTGAATGCACCCCGTCCTCCTTCACCGAAGAAGAGTGTTGGCATGTCCAAGGCCGATGCTACAAGAAAAAGGAAAACTACAACCACCTCCCCTCAGGATAAGAGGAAAAGTAAGGCCTAAAAGGCCATCCCCATATCCTCTGAAGATGCATTGGCTGCCCATCTGGAGCAGTTGAAAATTAATGATAGAATAATATGCCACAGTTTGTAGGCATTGGATGCCATCGGCTCTGCTATGACCGATGCTGACAAACGCTTTTGTCGATCCATGGACACTCCTCTGCTGGTTGAGTTCGTCCTTCACAGGTCCATTCAGGTATGACTTTGGATTTCAGTTTAGCTCCAAAGTGTAACCTCTGTTTTGAATTTGAAGTTATAAATGATTTACAGGGCCTCGTTGCTGTGCACCATCTTGCCAACTGGACTCTGAAGAAGTTTCCCCTCATCGAGAAAGGCTAAGAGGCCGAGAAGGTGCAAAGCTCTCTGAATGCGAAGGCGGATCATCTGAAGTCTACCTTTGAGGGGTCTGATAAGAAGGTTAAGGAGTTGGAGAAAGATACCTCCAAGCTTAAAAAGGACCACACCATCGCTCTAAATACCAAGGACGACGTTCTCCAGTAGAAAGTTGATATTGTAGTGAAGGTAGCCCTTGAGGATGCTTCTGAGGGGATCCTGGATGATTACAATGTCTTTGATGAATTCATCATATTCGGCTTTGAATACCTCAAAAGGTGTATTAAGGCCACTAGTAAATGGGCGGCTGCAAAGGAGAAGGAGTCTGGGAGCCTAAAATCCTCTGACTTCATTGGTTTGGGTTTTAGTAATCCTCAATTTTCCCAGGCCCTTCAAGAGGTTGAAGAGGAAGATGCTGCCCCTACAGAGACTTTACCTTTGGATGTTAATGAGACTGAAGGTGATAACCTCCAAGATGATGGGGCCGAGGCGACCAACATCGATCAAGGGAATGAGGATGAGGATGCCGACATTGTAGCTGCAAACCCTTAGGCTTTTTTTATGATGATTTATGTAATTCTTTGATTTTGATTTTAGGATGTAACTTCTGATCATAAATTCAGTTACCTTGTATCTTGTAACTCAGTCTATATAAACTTCTGATACATGCTTCACTTCCTTACTTACTGAGTGTTCTTTGAATGATTTTCTTTATCATGTAATGTGTGCAATTATGATACATGCTTCACTTCCAAGTATGATGTCTGACCTCAGACCTTGTCACCAAATCATGATGTTATAAGGTCAGAGGTCATCAACTAAGATGTTATCCCTATAAATAATTTTCACCAAATTTATGATGTCTAGGGTCTGAGGTCATCCAAGTATGATGTCTAACCTCAGACCTTGTCACCAAATCATGATGTTATAAGGTCTGAGGTCATCAACTAAGACGTTATCCCCATAAATAATTTTCACCAAATTCATCATGTCTAGGGTCTGAGGTCATCCAAGTATGATGTTTGACCTCAGACCTTATCACCAAATCATGATGTTATAAGGTATGAGGTCATCAACTAAGATGTTATCCCCATAAATAATTTTCACCAAATTAATGGTCTAGGTCTGAGGTCATCCTAGTATGATGTCTGACCTCAGACCTTGTCACCAAATCATAATGTTATAAGGTTTGAGGTCATCAACTAAGATGGCATCCTCATAAAATATTCAGCAATTGAGCATAATGAACCAAGAAATGACACAAGAATTTGATCTTCTCATTAATATAATCTTTATAAGATGATACTTTTACATGAAAGCTCTTGCAACATCATCTGTAATACTTTTTTAGATGATCAGCATTCCAAGGGTTGGAAAAAGGTTCCCCTTCGAGGTTCTCTGGCCTGTAGGTCCCAGGTACAACCTCCTCAATCACTTTATAAGGACCATGCTAATTTAGTTGAAGCTTGTTTGCCTTCTGTAACGTTTCCTTCAACACTAGGTCTCCTACAGCTATGGGTCTTGATTTTACCCTTTGATTATAGAATTTTGTTGTTCTTTGCTGGTAAGCTACTTGCCTAACTTCTGAGTATTCCAATCTCTTTTTAATCAAATCTGGGTTAAGTCTTCTCTCCTACCCATTCTTCTCAGGGTCATAGGTCTGAACCCTATGAGGTAGGGAGTCCTACCTCTGTGGGTATGACGGCCTCTGAGCCATTTGATAACATAAATGGGGTCTCCCCTAATGGCATCCTAGCCGTTGTTCTGTAGGCCCATAGCACAGCGTAAACCTCTTCGGTCCATCTACCTTTAGATTCTTATAACCTCTTCTTTATCCCATCAAGGATTGTTCTATTTGTGACTTCAGTTTGACCATTTGCTTGAGGTCGATAAGGAAAAGTGAAAAATTACTCTATCCCAACTCTTTCACAGTATTTTTCCAGGGAAGAATTCTTGAAAAGGGTTTCGTTATCAGAAATGAGGGCATTTGGGAGGCCATGTCTGCATATGATGTTTTCCCAAATAAATTAGAAGGTCTTTTGCTCTGTAATTGTGATCATCGGCATATCCTCTACCCATTTGGAGAAGTAATCAATGGTGACTATCATAAATCAATAATTATTTGCAACCCTTGGTAGGGGTCCTACTAGGTCAATTCCCCATACTGCGAATGGCCAAAGGGAACTGATTGATGTCATATGCTGATGTGGTTGATGTGGGATAGTGGAGAATCTCTGACATTTGTTGCACCTCCTCACGTAGGCTACAGCATCTTTGGCCAAGGTCGGCCACCAATATCCTTGCGTGATAATCCTCTTCTCTAATGGTCTCCTCCTATGTGACTAGAGTAAGAACCCTCGTGTGCCTCCTATAGGATGTGTGGGACTTCTTTGGGATGGACGCATCTGAGGAGAGGCAATAGGAATCCCGTCCTATACAGGACATCTCCAACTATTGAGAACTTTACATCTCTTTACCTCAGTTTCCTCCTCTCTAACTTTGACTCCGGTAGCACCCCCCTCTTATATATCTGATAAGGGGATCCATCCATGAGTCCCCTAAGTTCAAATTGAGACACGGGTTACTGACCTCTTCTTCTTCAATGGTTGCTCTGGGTAAGATCTCAACAGGGACTGTCCTTTTGATAATTGTCCTTGTTACCGAAGCTAGTCTTGCTAATGCATTTGCATGATTGTTGTTTTGCCAAGGTATTCTTTTCATCTTTACCTCTTTAAAGCCTTCGAGTATCATTCTCACCCTCTTCAGGTATTTGTCCATCCTTTCATCCTTGGCCTCATAAACCCCGAATACTCGATTAACAACCAACCTTGAGTCACTGTGAAGGAAGATGAGTCTTATCCCTAGGGTCCCTGCCAAGGAGAGGCCTACTATCATGGCCTCGTATTCTAAATCATTATTTGTTGCCCTGAAGTCAAACCTTAGGGTATATTCGATGTTACTACCATTCGGGGCTGAGAGTATTAACCCCGCACCGCTCCCACTTTCGTAAGAGGACCCATCGACAAAGAGGTTCTAGATGTCTCTATCTAATGAGAAGCCACCTTCTAACATTATTCCCTGATTGAAGAGGTACCGGTCTTCCTCATTCTCAACTATTCCATCTCTGGCTCCCTTGGTCATAACCCCTTCTAGGTCCCGGAAGAGGTTACTGTTAGACTCTTCTATAGTCTCTAGATTATTCTCAACCTCCGCCTCTTCCTGTGTGAACTCGGTGACAAAATTTGTAATTACCCGCCCTTTGATGGTCATCCTAGGTTAATAGGTAAGGTCATACTCCCCTAGTTCAATGGCCCATGCCATCAATCTTCTGGACTTCTCAGGCTTATAGAGGACCTGTCTTAGTAGGGAGTCGGTGAGGATGACCATGGAATGGGCTTGAAAGTAAGGCTTCATCTTCCTAGAAGCATGTAGAAAGGTGTAGGCCAACTTTTCCATCCAAGGATAATTCTTCTCAGACCCCTGAAGGGCCTTACTGTTGAAGTACACGGGCCTTTGGACCCCAACGTACTCCCGTACAATGGCCGCACTTATAGTCGATTCAGAGACCGCTAGACAAACAAACAACCTCTCTCCCACTATTGGCTGAGATAAGAGCAAGGAAATCCAAGGTAGGACTTGAGTTAATCAAAAGACTCATCACACTCTTTGTCCCATTTGAAGGCCTTTCTAAGCACCTTAAAGAATGAAGGACACTTGTCGGTCTCCCTGGAAATAAATCTGTTGAGCGCAGCCACTCTTCCAGTGAGCGTCTGAACATTCTTGATACTCCTTGGTGTCTTCATGTCGAGCAAAGACTTGACTTTCTCGGGGTTCACCTCTATTCCCCTCTGATTGATAATGAATTCGAGAAATTTCCCAGTGCTTACCCCGAATACACACTTCGTAGGGTTGAGTTTTATTATGTACAAGTCCATGGTGTCGAAAGTCCTTTCCAGGTCTGCTATATGGGTGCATGACTCTAAACTCTTTGTTAGCATATCGTCTATTTACACTTCCATAGTCTTGCCTATTTAGTCTTTAAACATCTTATTCACAAGATATTGGTACATTTCCCCCATATTTTTCAATCCCAAGGGCATAACCTTATAGCAATACGTCCCGTTATCAGTGATGAAGTATGTCTTCTCTGAGTCTGCGGCATCCATGAAGATCTGGTTGTATCCTGAATATGCATCCATGAAGCTCATAAGGTCACGTGCTTCAGCTTCATCTACCATCTGCTCGTTCCGAGGTGATGGATATCTATATTTTGGGCAAGACTTATTCAAGTCGGTGAAGTCTACGCACATTCTCCATTTTTCATTGGCTTTGGGCACTATAACTTCATTCGATAGCCACTCATAATATATGACTTCTCTAATAAACTCAGTGTCTTCCAACTTTTTGACTTCTTCCCGGATGACATCGTACTTCTCCCTGGAGTAAATTCTTGGTTTTTGTTTGATTGGCCTAGCATCCTTAGTCATATTCATCTTGTGGCGCATAACTTCAGGGATGATGCCAGGCATATCCGCGTGACTCCAAGCGAAGACACTCTGCCTTTTTCTATGGAAGTTTATAAGTTCTTCCTTGATTTTTACTTTTAAGGCTTTACCGACTTACATGGTTTTTTTCGGCTCGTCCTCATTGAGGACGATGTATTCTACCTCTTCCGCGACCTCTCCTTTCTTCAACTTCGTTTCATATCTGGGGTCAGGTGCATCAATGTTATATGTGGTAGTTGCTCTCTTATGATCCTCTCTCTCTTCAACCGAGTTGAAGTAGCATTCTCGTGCTATAGTTTGGTCACCCTGCATATCCCCTACTCCATAAGGGGTCGGTAATTTTAGGATCTGGTGGACCGTCGATGGAACGACTTCAAACTCCTTAAGGTCTACTCTTCCTATGATGAGGTTATAGGCCGAGAAGACATTTTTTTCCATAACGAAAAAGTTGATCTTTCGGGTTAAACTCTTAGGCCACTCATCGCCCATTCGCACGTCCATTTCATACATGCCCAATGCATGGAACTTTTCTCCACTGAACCCCATTAACAGATGATGATAGGGTACTAGACTAGCTCTGATAAGGCCCGGGCTTTTGACGCAGGTCCAGAACATCACATCTATAGAACTTCCTCCATCTACAAGAATTTTCTGTACCTCACATCCATGAACCCTTGTTGTGATCACCAAAGGCTCATTGTGTGGAGGTAGGATGCATTTGAAGTTGAGTCGAGAAAAACTAACAACGAATGTGTCCATGTCTACCTTCTTTCTCTTTTGCATAATTTAGGAAGACGTCGGGTTTACCACTTCAAGTTTGGCCACTGATTTGGCCTCTTCCACATGATCTTTTCTGTCAGCAACCTCAGAACCACCCCCCAAAAATCCTCTGCATATGGTGATAATTCCAAAGGAGATCATACCAACCCTCTTCACTGGGGTGTTTTTATCTTTTGGCGAGAGGTCGAGATCGTCTTCATCAACACCATCGGAGTCACCATCTATTCTTACTGGGGTATCATCACGACATCTGTCGTTCCTCTTCTTTTTGGGGTCTGCTCTTTAACTTTTGGGAGCTTTGACATCAACATATTTCCTCAACTCTCCCGACTTTAACATCTTCTCGATCTCATCCTTTAAGGCGAAGCACTTGTCAGTTATATGGTCATGGTCTTGGTGGATTCACACCATAAGTTCTGGTTCCTCTTATATGGAGGAGCCTTCAGCTTCTTTGGACATCTTAGGGACCAGTTATTCTTGATCTCATTGAGGATGTGTTCACAGCTTACAGTAAGAGGGGTATAACGTGCAAACTTGTCATCGACTAACCTCTTTTTTCCATCCTTCTTTCTTTAGAACTTTTCACTACTACTGTCACTCTCGTCTTCATACTTAGCGGCCATGGCCTCTTCAGCGTTCATGACCTTCCCCGCAGTTGCCAATAGCTCTACCATGGACTTTAGAGGGTCTTCCACAAGTTTCCACAACAACTTCCCCTTCTGAAGACCTCCTATGAGGGCGGTCATGGCAATATTCTCTTCGTAATCTTCAACCTTAAGTTTTTCTTTATTGAACCTGGGGATGTAGTCTCTTAAGCTCCCGTGCTTACCTTGCTTGACATACAATACATGGGTGGTCTTCTTTTGAGGTCTTACCCCAAAGCAGAAATTGTGGATGAATCGTTCAGCCAAGCCCTTAAAGTTATTAATTGAATTCTTCGGAAGAGAAGTGAACCATATGTGCGCGGCTCCTATCAAGGTCCCGGAGAAGGCTCGGCACTTCATCTCATCCGGTATTGAATAAATATCCATCGCTGACCGGTACATCTCAATGTGATGTACATGATTGGTAATACCATCATACTTGGGAGTCACTGTAGGTGACTTGAACATGGCGAGGGTAGGGAAGCTCAATATCTTAACCACGAACGGAGAGCCTTCTGAGAAACCTCTTTGTAGTGGATCCTGACTTTTGATGAGGTTTCCTATCTTGTCCTTAAGGCGTTGGATGGAGTCATTCCATGGTCTTGCAACGTCCACTTGGCCAAGATTGTCCCCTGCCACCTCTAATGGATGGACTGAAGGTTTCCCAGCCGCAGCAAAGCGTCTGTTGTTCACCTCTTCTTGGTCTCTCCCTCGTCCCGGCTGGGGCCGACGTTGTGTCTCTTCCCTTTATGAGCCAGCTGCATTTCTCGAACTTGATAACTATGTCGTTTACTGGGCTGAGCCTTTCAAAGGCTAACCCTCTCCTCAGTCGATCAAAAGTTGATCCTCGTTGTTGGGCTTCTCCACCTCTTATGCTTCCATAACCTTGGCTTCATTGGATAGGGAGAACTGTATTGTTCGAAACCTCATACAACTCCTAACAATCTTCTGGGACATCTTCCGCCTCTACATCATCATACCTATCCTCAGGGCCAGGGTTTCCTTGCCTCCCTAGGAGCAAGCACCTCGGGTCAGCAACGTCCCTCCTCCGCCGGGGTGTAGGTTGGTCTTTCTGCGATGCCTGGGGTGGTCCCCTGGCATCAGGATGAGGCTGAACAGCCGTCGGAGTGATCATTTCCGGTGAGACTCCAGGTGGCCTCATCATATTTTGGCTGAGATGTGAAAATTGCTCCTGCATTGCTTATTGCGTTGCAGCCAAAGACCTCAAGGCTGTGGCCACCTCCGCCATTTCGGATTAGGGCGGTGCCTACCTGGAGCTAGGTCCTCCCATACCAGGCGACGGAAGAGGTGGTGGTAATTCCGGTTCCATGCGTTAGCACAAAAGTGCTGGTGTGATAAATGAGGTTAATACCTTATAGGACCTCTTTTAATGGTGAAACAGCTCCACGCAAGGGGTGAGGTCTTGTTCACCACCAGAGTCTCTGGTGAGGTTAAGCGAATAATGAGGTAGAGATAGATTCTCGTTCTCACAGACGACGCCAAAATGATGATGCTGAAAATAGCACCATCCTTCAAGGTGTTTGTAAGATCAATTCAATGTTAACAATGGCAGTGTAAGGGTATATAGCAGAAGGAGGCGAGGAGAAGAAGATCAACTATAGAGTATAAGTGGTTCATCCAATTAGACCTATGTCCACTGTGCAAGTGTGTGATTAATATCACTGTATGAGGGCTCTAATGGCTATAGATACAAATCTCTCAAGCTTTCTCTCTCTACTGTATGCTTGGATAGAGTTTCAACTAGGGTTGCTAATTCTGGATTCTGTACAAGGTAGAGGATGACCTCTATATATAGTGCCTAGGGGGTGTAGTGTACCCCCCAAGCATGCAATGTATATGTGCATGAGGATCAAACCAGTATGAGAATGACACCTGGATGATCTCATGTAGATAATGATGACCTCAATATTTCGTCATGTGAGGGGAATGATTCGGTTATAACTGATTATGTACACGTGTTCCCAATAATACCTATGCTGATAAGGACTCATCCATCTGTGAATGGTCCCAATCTCGGCCTGGAAGAGGACGAGGTGGTGACCCATGCTCCGCGGGAGAGCTAAGGTAAGGCATGTTGAGCTATAACGTCGGCCTGGGCCGAGGTACTGACGGCGTAGCTGGAACGTCGGCTGATCCCCAACTAAGATTCGTTATGATGATGGGATGGCAACCTCGGCCTGAACCAAGCCGAGGTTGCAAGCCTTGGATGACCGGATAGATAACAACCTTTGTGGATCATGAAGACCTCTCCTGTTGAGGTAACTAGTAACGTCGGCCGTGGCTGACCTTACTTAAGACGAGACCGTTGGGGTTCAATCTATGGCATCCGACCTCGTCCTCTTCCAGGTCGAGTTTTATGTCTCCAAGCAGTTGGGCACATATATGGCATATCAGTTATTAATTTGAAGGCTGATAAATTTTCGCAATGAGTCCTAGTTAATCTAATTATTTGATGCTATTAATTTCATAATAATCAAAATTTCTAGTTTAGTGTGAATTGTTGTACGTTTCCATTATGAGTGAACATTAGTTGTCACAATGTGACTAAATCTATGTTTAATAAGTTAATGCCATAAAATATAACTCATTGGATTATCTTGAGTGTTTGGGACATATTTATTTGGTATTCTAGTTCATGCCCCTTCACTCATTACTAAATTTGGTATAGACTTAATGACTCTATACAAGTGTGTAGAGATTATGTGTTTTATGTCTTTTGTGGTGTTTAGACCAATATATGATTGTGCATTATTGATATCTTTGTGCGCGTACAAACAAACACACACACACACACACACACATATATATATATATATATATATATATATATTGGGTATTTTGTTTTGAGTCTTTGCGTTTCATTTAAAACATGTTTTCTCACATGCATCATGTTTGTATCTTATTGACATCATATATGATTATATTGCCATTCTTTGTTTTGTTATTTACCTTAGTATCATTTCTTCATTATTTGAATTATTTTTTCTTGTGTTGACGAGTTTGTTTGTCATTGCCAATTGTTTCACACCATTGTACAATATTTCTTATTTTCCATGATGTTCAGACGTGTTACAATTGGGGGAGAATGGCTTATGTTGTGCTACTTTACCTTTGTTTATTCTCGAACAAAAAGGGGGGAAATATTCTCATGGGGATAGATGTCTAACCTAAGGGGTATCCATACACTAAGGGTGAGATGTTTAATAAATGGTATGTTCAATTTTCATATGTTAATTATATATTGTTGTATTATCTTTGGATTTGAATGGTGTGTTATGTGTATACGTTCAGAAACCAGGCAACAAAATTTCATAAGAGAAAAACTACACAAAGTTTTTGTCAGTCAAATGCCTGAAATTTTTTCTTTTGCGGTTGGGATTATGTTTTAAGGGAGCTTAATGGACCATAATTTTATTTATTTATTTATCTCCCAGAATAGCCAAAGGAAAAGATTTGTAAGAAAAATTTTCGGACGATTCAATTTCTATATTATTTTTCTTTATTCTATTTGTGTAAAACTATTTGAGTGATATGTTAGGATTTAATCTTGTCCATCCTTCAAGCCTGTGATTTTTTAATAAAGACGTTAGCGTCCAAGTAAACAAACTTAATCAATATGTCATGTATCATGCAAAGTTTTCATCTTCAACATATGAGGAATCTCAAGATGTATGAATGAGTATTTAAGTTTTATACCTAGACTTAGACTCAGGTGTTTTTGTTTTAAAAATATTTTGAGGAATTTTTTTTCAAAACATTTTTATTGAAAATTTTATTTTAGTTTAAACTCTTTTAAAATATCGTTCAAATGAGTTTTCAAAAGTCATTTGAGTGACTTTAAGGTTTTTGGTTCAAACAGGTTTAACAATTTCGTTCAAATTATTATCGAACGAGGTTTAAAAGAATAAGTATTTCTGAATCAGAGATTTGTCATTCAAGGATCGTTTGAATCTCGTTCAAACGATTCTGGCTTTCTAGTTCGAATGGTAACTATTTGAATTAAATGATATTGCACCACCCATTCAAACGACCCTATGCATTTCGTTCAAACGAGTTTGACAAAAAAAAATTGCTACCTCATTTTTCCCGTTTTCTATAAATATAAAGCCAGAACGGGGTTTTAATGTTTTTAATGCTCTTTCCAAAAGTTATAAAATTCCTCTAAAATCCTAGTTTACAATCATTGAACGTATATGACATGTAGCCTATCATTTGGAGTTACCTACAAAACTATCCAACATACAAGACGTGTTTCATGTTTCACAATTGCATAAATACATACATGATCCCAACTACATCATCACTTGGAAAGGCATAACCATAAAACCCAACCATCACTTCGAGAAAATTCATATCTAAATCCTAAATTGGCAGGCTAAGGTTCTTTGACATACACCAGTTCCACTAGTTAAAATTCTTGGACAACGTCAAGGAACGGAAGAACCTGGGGAAACAGAAGACATTATGAGACAACATTACCCCGCTCTCTTCTCATGTAAGTTTGAGGACAAATATGTTTTTAAGGGAGGTAAAATGTATAAACTCACCAAAATATTAAACGGGAAAAATTTAACACCCTGTAATTTTATGTATTTATAATTAGCCAAATAAATTACATTTGTGCACATAATTTAAAATAATATGAATATGAAATAAATATTCATTAGAGTGAAATGGATTACTATTTCCGTCATTAAATATTTACTAATGTTATAAAGTAAATAAATTAATGTCAAATGGTATGTATGTCGTAAGTGAATTCAAACGACGACCTTTATAGTATATCAATCGGGACACGTGTGAAAGTTATATTAGGTTGAGATGCGATAATTATGATAGGTGAATAAAATGATGATTTTGAATTCACGCTTGATTCGAAATAGGTTAAAATAGTCAAAATTAAGTACCCAAGGTAGTGGTTCGGTCTCGGGGGCTTTCTTGACTAGTCAGGATTATTATGGGGGCATTTTGATGATTTTAATGGAAGTTGAACATTCAATTTTGGGATTTCAATTATATAATGAAGAGTAAGGTAAGCGAATTAGTACTTTTACAATTCCAAATATTTTAGTTGAGTTACACCAAGGGTTAGAGAGATAGTGAAGAGAAAATAGAAGAAAAACCAAAGAGTCTAAGAGGAAAGTGAAGAGAAAGAAGAAGAAAACTCAAGAACTCTAGAGGATTGAAGAAATTTTGAAAAGGATTTCTGGGATTTGATTCTGCTTCAAAGGAAGTTTTCGAAACGAATTCATACCCAATGAATCTTAAGGAAAGTAATTATCTTTCTAAGTGATTATGTGTAGGATTCGTTTCTTATCATCATGGGGAATTTTTTGATGGGTGGGATTCACATACAATTAGGTTTTGGAGAAATGAATGCATAATGAAATTATGTGATTTATATAAATTTAAGTTTAGAAAATTTAAAATCCTTTGTAGATAGATGAATCATTGATTTAGAAGGTTGAGACATTATGAACTATTGTGGTATTGTGAGAATTTCATAATGATTAGAAATTAAGTCTAAATCCCATGGAATGCTCATGTGTAGATGAATTATATATTCACTTGGACCTATTTCATGTTTAGGATTTATGAAAATTTATGGTCATTGAGAAAATATGATTTGTGATCGATTTATTAGGTTTAAACTTTGCTGGAAATCAAAATGGGAAGAACTGAGGCTGTCTACAAGGGCAAACCGATTCGCCCTTAAACCCAACCTGCTTGGTGTACCTGTTACAATCAGGTTGGGTTACTTGATATAATTTGTCCGTGATTTAAGTTGGGGTTAAATTATAATGTTCGGGAATGGTTTAGGACTTGTAAAAAAATGGTTAACATTGGTAAAAAATGCCTTGCGATGAATAGGGATATATCAGGGTTATAAATGGAAATATTGGAAGGAAATATACTTGGGAAATTCATTAATGTATTTATAATGAAAATTCAGGAAAAATTGGGATACAGTATGGTTGAGAATAGTACGTATCAAAAAATGAAAATTAAAGAATCATTAGATTAAACACGTAGATGTTTAAAATGATTGGGAATGGAAAAAATATTTAGCTAGTGGTACAAGTGATAGGCATGGTTAGCCCGATTTTTTAAATATATATATATATATATAATAAGGAGTACAATTTTTTCACCATTCCATAAGTTAATAAGCTATGTAGAGGCTTGGATTGAACCAACAAGGTAAGAAATTAAATGTCCGGAATAGTTGATAATGATTAAAGGGTTGTGGTTTGACCTCATATTAAGATCTAAGGGTGTGACATCGTGGGACGCCTAAAAGTGAAGAGAAACAAAAACCCTACCTCTCATTCTCTATCCTATTCATATTGTTTCATCACCTCCTTAACTGAAAAAACCCTTCGTCATAAAAAACCCTCTCCTCCGATGCCACCCCCTCCCCCTTCTCAGCTCTGTGATACCCCTCTCCTTATTGTCACCCCCTTCTCCCCGCTATTGTCTTTCATCCCGGTGACCTATCGTTGGCCTCAAATTAGGTTTTTGTTGTTGTCATTATTTACTTTTGATTTAGTTTCCATTTAGTTTCACGCTCATAAACCTCTGTATATCTATATGTAGGTGAAAATGATTGTACTATTTTTTGCATTTATGTATATATCTATGTGGTTTTGATTTATTTATAGTTATTTTTTTTTCCTTTGTTGCTTATATATATTTATGTGTGTGTGTGTGTGTGTGTGTGTGTATGTTTCCAAAATTATATTGTGAATATGCCTATAAAGATGGGAATTTGACATATGGTTTGTATGTATTTTATCTTGTCCAGAATGGAGACATCCAGACTTCGTGGATTCCGGTATTTGGGTTTGAAACTGTTTTGAAAATGCGGGTTTGAAACTATTTTATAGTATTTGTATGGAAAGTTATTTTTTAGTCTTAACAACACTCTAATACTATTTTTGGTTATTTCAGGTAGCATGAACCCCATACGTTCGACAAAATTGGCAAGTAGTGTTTTAACTGTGAACATATTCATTTCCCTTTTTATATATAAATCTATTTATCTAAACTGTTTTATAGATGTTTAGATGGTCCATTTTGTGATAAACATAAGTTTACCAATTGTATGGAAATACATCTTATACATTTGGACTATAAATAAAGTAAAATAGATCAAAGATCAAAGGTTGAGCTACAAAAACTTTCTTGAGCTATTTTGTCATTTTCGAATGTTAATATCAACATTGCGATCATATGTAGTGAAGATCGAACATGTAAGTTTTGTATACAATTTTGTACTGAATTCTTAATTGTTTGGGGATATCATTTTGGTAATTGTTTGATTTTCTTATGTAAGTCTTTTCTAGATTATCTAATCTAGATAATTGTAGAATTTTACATCCTCAGATTTTAGTAAATTTGTATTCTTTATCTCAGCTTTTATAACTGAATGAATCTCACATATTTAGTCATAAAAAAAGAACCTTTATTAAAGGATTTATAATTGTTCTATTTGATTTTGGCTTAATTTAGTTTGATGTATTGGATGAGGTTGAAATGATTTTAAGGCATTGTTCTAATCGTTTGTTGTGCTTTCATGGATTATTTTGGATATCAGGTGGTGCAACAGTTGGAATATGATTCTTACCAGCAAGTACTTTATAAGATTTTGAGCCATTGGTTTTGACGATAAATATTTGATGATGCTTGGATTCAGCACCACCAGATAAGTGATGATGAGCTCAAATAGTAGTAACCATGGCATCCATGGAGATATGTATGTATAAGTATATAGAAGTAGATGAGTATAAGAGGAATAAGATAATGATGTATAGTGATTCAGCCAACTACGCCTACATCCACTCTGAGTGTGTGATCCACTAAGTATGGGCACTAATGGCCCTGGATACAATGCACATAAGCTCACTTTATCTCTCTACTGTGTGTACAAGCAGAGTTTTTACTAGAGTTACCATTATCCATCGATCTCCTTGTAGGGTTGTAGGTGACAAGTATATATAGGTCTTGGGGGTGTAGTGTACCCCCCAAGTATACATGGTGCATGTGAATAATGACCTAGCCAACCTCATGTTAACACCTGTAGACGCCAAATGATGACATAATATTCCCTCACGTGAGGGGGTGATATTTTTATAACGGTCTTTAACGTGCCATGTGAGCCTCACGCACATTGTTCCACGCGTCTCCCGAACCACGCACTTTGATGACATCATCCTCGGCCTATGATATGAGGTCGAGGGAAAAGTTCCTTCAGGTAGTGAGTCTGGCCTAATTTTGCCCTCGTACTGTCGCACCCTTGGAGGGTCGTCGAGGCCTGATGAGGGGTCGGCCCCTTGAGGGGTCGTCTGGTCCTGATAAGGGGTCGGCCCCTTGAAGGTTCATCTGGGCCTGATGAGGGGTCGGACCCTTGAGGTGTCGTCTGGGCTTGATGAGGGGTCAACCCCTTGAAGGGTCGTCTGGTCTTGATGAGGGGTCGGCCCCTTGGAGGGTCGTCTATTATATGTCGAGAGGTCATCTTGACCTCGTCCAGTTGGAGTGCACCCTAGGCCTGGCGGAGGCTATATATGGGTATATCAATTACCCCTAGCCCTTAGCCATCGATGTTGTTGAGATGGATGAGGGAGATAGTGTTTCCCTTAAGATGAGTGTATAGTCAATTAGATGAATGACACCTGTCAAGCTGATGTGACACCTAGGCAGATATCCACTATCGTTCTAGTTTCCCAGGTATGACAACTGCAAATTTTGCTTGGGACTTTGTGCCCTAATGAAGCCCTTCTCGTGGGCTGTGCTCTACCTTGGTTAATGGGCCCACTCATTAGCAAGGTATTTAAGCAAATTTTGAAACCATTTCCTTTCTTCTTCTTCTTCGCGCTTTAACTTTCTCTCTCTAGCCAGCCACATTGCCATTTCGGCAACTTCATCATTTCATGTTTTGGCAGTCTCACTTACTCTTTATCAGGTAATCCCTTTGCCCTAGTGCCCTCTTTATATTCCATTATTTTTTACACTTCGACTGCTACGCCTATAGGACTGGATTTTTCTTTGGTTGTTTCATGACTTTTCGGCGTTCTTCTCCGGCATCTTGATCTTGAGTGTTCTTGGTTAAAACCTTTACTTTCCTTAGTTTCAATCCTAAAGTCCATTTAGGTCAACTGCCTACCTGTTTGTAATTGGGCTAGAAAAATTATTTTAAGTGTGAGGTCTCCCTCTTAAAGCTTAGGAGGCTTTACAATTTAACTGAGGAGTTCCCATCCCTGAGAGAGAAGCTCTTTGTAAAGATCAGAAAAGTAGAGGAAGAGGAGGAGAGAAGATGAGGGGCCGACCCTAATTGCGTACGACCCATTTTCCCCATTCCTCTAGCAATAATAAAACCATTTGAGTCTTGTGGGTCATCTTGTCGTCCATCCGAGGGTCATTCAGGAGAGATGGATGAGAAAGCATCGTCACCAACTAGCGATGGCCCTTCTGGGAGGAGAGATACGTATTCTCTAAGCCCAAGCAGACAGGCCGAGGAGGTGGTCCCTTTCGAGGTTGTTCCTGTGACAACGTTATCCCCTCATGCCTTCCAGATGACCTTTCCTCATGGGCCTCTGACAGGAGATGAGGCCGAGGGAGAGCGGATTGAGGTTGATGGTGAGGACTCAGACGTTGACCAAGTTGACACCTCCCATGCTTCGGCCTACATTTCCTCAGTCATGGATCGTGACCTCCTGCTGTGGAGGCATACATTTGGTGTGCCTCCCAACATAAGTATGAGGGTCCCCTCTGAGTCTGAGAGAGTCTTTGAAAAGGATGAGGGGGAGATAGCAGTGTATGAACAGATGTTTAAGGTTGGTGTTAGGTTCCCTCTGCACCATGCCATAGTCAACATATTATCAGCCCTTGGTGTTGACCCCTCTCAACTTCCTCCTAACTCCTAAAGGACGATCCTCGGCTATGTCTCTTTGTGGAACAATACCTTCACTGATGAGCCTTCAGCCGACGTGTTTTTAGTTTGCTATAATATCACTTCCTCATCCAAACAGCCTCGGTACTATCACCCGGGGGCGAGGAGATCTAATAAAAAACTTCTCCACGTGGCACAAACCTTTAACCAAGATTGGAAGAAGAGATTTTTCTTCATCTCTGGAGAATGGGAATTTGCTGTCGAGGCTCAGCCTTTGGACGAAGGTCCGAGAGTTCCAAGGAGATGGTCTAACCCCTCTGTGAAGTCTTGGATAGACCCCGGACTTAGTCTGGATGAAAAGTACATAGTCGAGTATCTGAGAGAACGAGGGAAAGAGGGTGGACTTGAAAAGTTTGAAGATCGGATGACCCCTCGGTTCTTCAAAGAAGCTGGTTTGAGGGTTGGCCCCTTAATATAGCTATGTGAGTTATTATTATTTTTTGCTCAGTCTTTGTTTTTTTCCAAGTGTTTCATCCTTGCCTCTGTATTTTTTTGATGTGTCGTCTCCTTTTCAGGTTGTCCTGCAGGTTTCTCTGACCATCTTTGGGAAATGACTGCCCCAAGCTTATTATCTTGTCTCGACAAGAAGAAAGGCAAAGAGCCTCAGCAGGCTCCGAGGAAGTCAAAGGTCGTGGGGCTGACGCATGATGAGCTGACCACCTATAGCCATAAAAGGAAGGAGCCTGAAGTCCCTGCTGACCCTCGGTCGGATTCTAGGATGAGGGCAAGGGTGGAGGCATCTTCGGTTACTGGTTCCTCTTCCAGCATAGGGGCCTTCTGGTCCTAAAACTTAGCATTTTTGAAGGCCGATCCATCTTCCCTCATTGCCAATTTGAGGGCGTCCAAGGCTTCTATGTTTTCTGCCCCCTCGGCTGTCGACTATGAATTCCTGTCCAAGATGCCCCCGATGAAGGTGTATGACTATAATCTGAACACTCTTGCCCAAGTATTTATTCTTACTTGATTTACTTAGTTGAATTCTTTCACAAACTGTTTCCTCGGCCTCTTAACAAGTTTCTTTTTCTATACAGTCTGTTTATGCTTTTACCTCGGCCACTAAGTGGATGGCTAAAAGCCAAAAAAAATTTCATGAAGTCGAGAGGGGCATTCAGAATGAGACTGATATACAAACAGAGCTTGAGACTGCAAGGGCTGAATTAGAGAGTGCTAGGACTGAACATGCAAGGGTCCTAGACGAGATGACAAAGAAGCATGATGCAGACCTGAAGGCCAAGGACTTGCTTATTAAAGAAAAGGATGAGGCCATGACCAACTTGGGGTTTAAATTCAAGACTAATCTTGAGGGGGCTGTAAAGAAAGCCGAGCCCAATGCTGTGGAGGCCTACATACTCTCAGATGAGTTTTAAGGCTTCCGCCTTGAATACTTAGAGAGGGGGATTAGGATAGCCTTTCGGTGGGTCATCCTTAAGTTTGCTGATGCAGTATCATCTTTCCACCCCTCTATTGAGGCAGTTCAACTGGATGAACACCTGATCGCTGAGGCCTTGGTCCAAATGGAGTCCCAAGTGCATGTCGAGGGTACCGGCACATCTAATGATCGACCTCTCTTGGTCATTTAAGAAACCCCCATCATTAATGTTGAAACATTACCCTACGATGTTTCTCAATAGGGTGGTTGTTTGTAGCCCGTACCTTCTTCAAGTAACCAATATTTTTGTACTCATTTATTGGACAAACATCAACATTTTGTAATATAATTCCTCCTTTTGTCTTCTGTACTTGTCTCTTGCATGATTTTCCTAATGACGTTTTTAATTAAGACCTCCCTCGCCTTTCTTGAGCATAAAGGATGGGTCGTCCCCGCCATTGACTCTTACCATAGCCAAGGGTGGCTTCAACCAAATTAATGATGTTTTTAATTAAGTCCTCCCTCGTCTTTTTTGAGGGTAAAGGAGGGGTCGTCCCCGCCATTGACCCTCGTCATAGCCGAGGTTGGCTTCCACCAAATTAATGATGTTTTTAATTAAGTCCTCCCTCGTCTTTATTAAGGGTAAAAAAGGGGTCGTCCCCACCATTGACCCTCATCATAGCCGAGGGTGGCTTCCACTAAATTAATGATGTTTTTAATTAAGTCCTCCCTCGTCTTTCTTGAGGGTAAAGGAGGGGTCATCCCCACCATTGACCCTCATCATAGCCGAGGGTGGCTTCCACCAAATTAATGATGTTTTTAATTAAGTCCTCCCTCGTCTTTCTTGAGGTTAAAGGAGGGGTCGTCCCCACCATTGACCCTCACCATAGCCGAGGGTAGCTTCCACTAAATTAATGATGTTTTTAATTAAGTCCTCCCTTATCTTTTTTGAGGGTAAAGGAGGGGTCGTCCCCTCCATTGATCCTCATCATATCCGAGGGTGGCTTCCACCAAATTAATGATGTTTTTGATTAAGTCCTCCCTCGTCTTTTGTTGAGGGTAAAGGAGGGGTCGTCCCCGCCATTGACCCTTACCATAGCCGAGGGTGGCTTCCAGCAAATTAATGATGTTTTTAATTAAGTCCTCCCTCGTCTTTCTTAAGGGTAAAGGAGGGGTCGTCCCCTCCATTGGCCCTCATCATAGACGAGGGTGTCTTCCACCAAATTAATGATGTTTTTAATTGAGTCCTCCCTCATCTTTCTTGAGGGTAAAGGAGGGGTCGTCCCCACCATTGACCCTCATCATAGTCGAGGGTGGCTTCCACCAAATTAATGATGTTTTTAATTAAGTCCTCCCTCATCTTTCTTGAGGGTAAAGGAGGGGTCGTCCCCACCAATTCCCCTCATCATAGCCAAGGGTGGCTTACACCAAATTAACGATGTTTTTAATTAAGTCCTCCCTCATCTTTCTTGCGGGTAAAGGAGGGGTCATCCCCACCATTGACCCTCATCATAGCCGAGGGTAGACTTGATGAGCATCACCCCGATTACACTAGAATTGATCAAACACAATAATGAGCGACCAATGGGACATTTTCATTAACATTCCAAGTGTTCTGTTGGAGCAACACGTTCATTACATATGTTGTTCGATAGGACCTTACGAAATTATTGATAGTATTTCTTCAAATGATCTGCATTTCAGGGGTTGGAAAAGGGTTCCAGCTCTAGGTTTTCTAGTCTATATGTCCCAAGGACGACTTCATCGATGAACCTATAGAAGCCATGCCAATTCGGATGGAGCTTGTTGGGCTTCTACCAAGTCTTTTTAAGTACTAAGTCACCCACTACAATTGGCCTCCGCTTCACCCTCTGGTTGTAAAACCTTGCAGTCCTCTGCTGGTAGGTGGCTTGCCTTATCTTAGCGTCTTCGCTCCTTTCCTCAATCGGGTATAAGTCAAGTATTCTATCTTCCATATTTCTCTGGGAGTCATACATTTGGACCCTTTGAGTAGGAAAACCAATCTCGGTGGGGATGACGGCTTCTGAGCCATAAGCCATCATGAATAGGGTATCTCCGGTAGAGGTCTTTGTTGTCGTCCTATAGGCCCATAATACAACATATAACTCATCAACCCATCTTCCTTTTGCCTCATCAAGTCTCTTCTTAATCCCATCTAGGATTGTCCTATTTATAACTTCTGTTTGCCCGTTGGCTTGAGGTCAGCCTGGGGTAGAGAAGAATTGTTTAATACTCACCCTTTCACAGTACTTCTCTAGAGATGTATTCTTGAATTGAGTCCCGTTATTTGAGTTGAGGGTGTTGGGGAGACCATATCTGCATATAATATTTTTCCAGATGAACTAGAAGGTCTTCTGGTTTGTGATCGTTATCATCGGCTCCGCCTCCACCCATTTTGAAAAATAGTCAATGGCTACGATGAGGAACCGATAGTTATTGATGGCCCTACGCAAGGGTCTTACTAGGTCAATCCCCCACACTACAAATGACCATGGGGATGTAATGGAAGTAAGTGGTTGGTGGGGTTGGTGAGGGATGGTGGCAAATCTTTGACATTTGTCACACTGTTTTACACATGCCGTGGCATCTTTCCATAAGGTCGGCCACTAGTACCCTTAGGTTGCTATCCTCTTTGCCAAAGACCTACCCCCAATATGGCTTGAACACGACCCCTCATACACGTCTTGTAAAATGTGTTGGACTTCAGACGGGTTCACACACCTAAGTAAGGGGAGCAAAACCCCCTTTTTGTACAAGGTGTCTCTGATGACAGTGAATTTTGCCGCTCTGTATCTCAGCTTCTTCCTTTCTTGCCCTACTTCTGGCATCTCCCCCTCTTTAGTGTATTTGATCAGAGGGTCTATCCATGAAGCTTCCTTAGAAACATTCGGGAAAGTGGTAAGTGTTCCCTCTGCATCTTCAATAGTTGGTCAAAGAAAAATTTCCACTGGGACTGCCCTCCTGATACATGTCCCAGTCTCCGAGGCCAACCTAGCAAGGGCATCAGCTCGACCATTATCGAGCCTAGGTATCCCTTTCAATTTTACTTCTCTGAAGCTCTTCAATAGAGACCTCACCTTTTCAACGTACTTGGCCATCTGCTCATCCTTGGCCTCATAGGCTCCTAGTATCTGATTTACTACTAGCCTTGAATCACTATGGACCAAAACTGGCCGACACTAAAAGACTTGGCCAAGGAGAGTCCTGCTATCAGGGCCTCATATTCGGACTCGTTGTTGGAGGCTTTAAATTTGAACCTTAGGGTGTACTCAATGTCTATGCCATCGGGTGCTGATACTATCAGTTCGGCCCCACCTCCGCTATCGCGGGAGGACCCGTCAATGAAGAGTCTCCACACATTATGTTCTTCTAAGAAACTTCCCTTGGCGAGGGACCCCTGTCTAAAGAGATATCTTCCCTCTTTATTTTCGGCCACTTTTCTTCTAGCGGTTCTTGTCTGAGCCTTATCCGCGGGTGTGTCAGCAAGTGGGCTTTGTAGGGCATCTGTCTCCTTGAGGCTCTCATTTTCAGCTTCATCGTCATCCCAAGTAAATTCAGCTAGAAATCGATCAATGCTTGCTCCTTAATGTCCGTCCTAGGTTGATACACAATGGCAAACTCCCCCAACTCTATAGCCTAGGCCATTAGCCTACCTGACTTTTCTGGCTTGTGCAAGACCTGCCTAAGAGGAGAGTTAGTGAGGATGACCATTTTATGGGACTGGAAGTAGGGCTTCATCTTTCTGGATGCATGGATCAAGGCATAGGATAACTTCTCCCTCTTTGGGTATCTTTGCTCTGCCCCATGGATTGCCTTACTGTTGAAATACACAGGCTTTTGTACCTCGTCTTTGTTTCTGATGATTACTGCGCTAATGGTTAATTCTGAGACGACTAAGTACACGTGTAGCTGTTCGCCCCTCACCGCTAATGACAATAGCAAGGGAGACCCTAGGTATGATTTCAATTCTTTGAAGGCCTGGTCACACTCTTCACTCCATTCAAAGGCCTTTCTGAGAATTTTGAAGAACTATAAACACTTATCTGTGGCTCTGGACACCAACCTATTCAAAGCATCCACTCGCCCTGTGAGCTTTTAAACGTCTTTGATGGTCTTGGGGGTCTTTATCCCTAGGAGGGCCTTTATCTTTTTAGGATTGGCCTCGATGCATCTTTGGTTGACAATGAACCCCAAGAACTTCCCTGCTCCGACCCCGAAGATACACTTGGTCGGGTTGAGCTTCATCCGATACTTTTCCATCATATTAAAGGTCCTCTCAAAGTCCTCCACATGATCCTCTACCTTCAAACTCTTAGTCAGCATGTCATATACATAGACCTCCATAGACTTACCAATTGGGTCTTCAGACATTTTATTTATAAGACGCTAATACGTTGCCCCTGCGTTCTTCACGCCAAAGGGCACGACCTATAGCAGTATGTACCCTTGTCGGTAATAAAAGAAGTTTTCTCCGAGTCCCCAAGGCTCATAAATATCTGGTAGTAGCCTCGGTAGGCATCCATGAAACTTATTAGTTCATGGCCTGCGATAGTGATGATGCTAGAAACAGCACCAGCAGGTAAGGTGTTTGCAAGCTCAATATAATAAAAATAGTGGCATCACAGTTATATGAAAGTTAAGATAATGAGATGAGGAGAAGAGAGGGAACACCAAAAATGTAAGTGGTTCAGCCTAAATTGGCCTACATCCACTGTGTACGCGTGTATCAACTCACTAAAATAAGGCACTGATGGCCATCGATAAAATCCCTCAAGCTTTCTCTCTTTACTGTGTGTTTGGACAGAGTTTCAGTAAAGGTTGCCAAAATCGGATCCTTTGCAAGGTAGAGGATGACCTCTATATATAGTACCTGGGGGGTGTAATTTACCCCCATGCATGCAATGAGCATGCGTGTGTTGATCTAGCCAATCTGATGAAGACATCTGTCACTGTCACATGTAGAGAACGATGATGAAATATTCCCCCCACGATTGGGGAACGATTTGTTATAACTGATTTGTTTCCACGTGTCCTTATACAAATGGCAATGAGTGCTTGGCCATCGTGCTTGGTCATGACCTCGACCTGGGATAAGACGAGGTTGATAAGGTCTAGTTGCTCGTTCAATCCGAGGTTGACAATTAAGGTCTCGGCTTAAGTTAAGCCGAGACAATGGATAGGAGTCGGCCTGGGCCGAGGGTGAGCTGGCATGTGCCTGGAGCATCGACTGATATCTTGATGAGGTTAACCTTGGTAGAAGTGTGGCTTCCTGTGACCTCGGCCAACCCCTGGCCGAGGTTGTCATACCCAGTTAAACTAAAGTGCCTCTGACCCGTGTGATACATGAAGTGTCCCTTTGATGAGGTTGGTGGTAGTGTCGGCATGGGTCGACCTTGTTACCAGTGTCGGCTACATCCTCAGCCGAGGTTGGTGTCTCTGAGCCGAGGTGACACTTAAGGCATATCAATCACCCCCAGCCCTTAATTACATGTGAGAGCAGGTGACTGTGGGATCTCTATACCTCCGAGGTCTTTCTCTTATGTGTCAATGTTCACTTGACACTTGTCCATCGCTGGAGCGTGGCTTGCCTAGAAAGCATGTGTTGTCAGCCGCCCTTTGGGGCTCCCAAGGTAATGATGGGCCTTGGGAGATGTGCCCCCATATTTAAGGGTTTAAGCCCCCTTTTTCTCTTTCTTCTCCAGTCTCCTCTTTTCTTGGCGCGATTTATTTCTGCAACTCTCTCTCTAGAAAACTTTGGTTCAAGGTGTTTTGGTTGGTGATTCCTCGCAGTATCTTCATTCTCTCCTTCTACTTCTTCCTCAGGTATCCTCTGCCATCCTTTTTCCTTCATTTTTCCCTGTTTTCTCCTTACTTTTTTTATCTCAGGTGAGTTTGAGGGTTTTCAAGCGAAGTTTCCATACTTTCAAGCGAACTATTCTTGGTGTTCTCGATAGTAGGCTTTTGAATTTTTGTAGTTTGATCTTTAGGTGAATCATTCCATTATCTAGTCTTGTTTGTAGTTAGGAGGGTTGCAAGTGTAAGGTCACCCTATGATGCTTAGACCCCTTTACAAACTTTTAGAGGAGTTCCCTTCTCTGAGGGAGAAGACTCTAGAGAAGATTAGGCAAATAGAAAGAGCACATGAGGAGGCTCATAGGTCACAGGAATTTACTCTTAAGCCCATCTTTCCACCACCCCTAAAGGTGATATACCCTGATCCATTGGTACCATTTAACCAAGCAGAGGTCCCTGCCGAACCAGGTCCGATGTCTGAGTCTTCCACCTAAGACCCTATGTCTATGGATTCCTTCCAGGAGGCCATGGACTTCACAACTCGGCAAGATCAGGACCCTGACTATGCCGAGGTCTCTAGCCGGGCCTCGTCCCATAATAATTCAAGCACCTCATCCTCTAACTCAGAGGTTGAGATTGTTGAGCTGAGTGTGGGTATTCCACCCATTCTTGACGCCATCCCACTGTCGGCCATCACCAGGGTTGAGTTTGCTTAGAGATTCCTAAGTAATCCCTTAACGTCTGCTCCAGCCGACGTTGAGCAAGATAATGACGATGATGATGACGTTAAAAGTGATGTCGACGTCTCTGAGGCGGTCGAGATTAAGAGTACCATTACTGAGGTAGACCTTCTTTGCTTCAGATATCTGTACTCCATCAACCCCTCCATAAAACTTAGAAGACCTACGAAGGAAGAGAGGCCTTACTAAGGCTGAGATGGTCAGATCTGCCTGTACGAGCAGATGTTAAAGTTAGGGTTTGATTTACCCATTCATCCCATTATTAGGTTAATCCTTGCATTCATTAATTTGGACCCCTCCCAATTATCCCCTAATGTTTGGAGGGTCATAATAGGGGCCATAGTTTTATAGAGGGTTGTCCACCACTCAGACCTTCCAGTTCAGGTCTTTGTTGGTTTCTATGTCCCTTCCTCTGCCAAAAATCATCTGAGCTACTATCATTTTGTAGCTCGGAAGCCTAAAAAAAAGATGCTTCAGATAACTCAGACTTCCAACCATAACTGGAAGCCTCAATACTTTTTTACTTCAGGGGCATGGGAATTTGGTCCATGTGTTGCCCCATCCTTTCTAGAGTCGAGGATGCTCCTAACATGGGATAAGGTCACTATGTCGACGAATGTCGACCCTGGTCTGAGGCTACAGAATCTTTAGAAGGTGAAAGACCTTTAAGATCAGGGGATGCATGGTCTGCTCGTTAAATTCAAACACTTGATGACCCCCCACTACCTCTCTGAGACTGATCTGGGTGGAAGTCCTCTTGCCGAGCTTGGTAAGCGTTTCTTATTCCAAGTTAAACCTTTGAGTTTATTCATGTCTGATCTTCTAACTCAGACCTTTCAATTTTGCAGAGCGTCCTAAAAATATCTCAGACGAGCTTTGGGAAATGGCAGCTGTGAGTTTAACAAAGCTCATGAAGAAGGCAGGTCTTAATGCTCCTCCAGCAGCTCCCTCAACCTCGAAGCCTCAAGCCACCAAGAAGAGGGCTCCTACTGAACATGCCCCTAAGGATCGGAGGCAGAAGAAAAAGGGTGGTGATACTGCCATTCCCATATCTTCGTCGGACGTGTTGGCGGCTCGTTTAGAGCAATTGAAGATCAACGACAGCATGATAGGACACAGTCTGTAGGCTATGGATGCCTTCGGCTCTACAATGACTGAGGCCGATAAACATTTTTTTCGATCACTGGATACGCCCTGCTAGTTGAGTTCGGCATCCACTGGTCCATTCAGGTATGACCTCATATTTCTTTGTAATTTCCAAGTGTAACCTCTGAACTGATCTCCAACTTATAAATGATCACATAATCCGCACGGCTTGGCAGCTATGCACTACCTCTCCAACTGGACTCTGAGGAAGTTGCCCCTCATCCAGAAGGGTCAAGAGCCCGAGAAGGTTCAAATCACTCTGAACGGAGAGATTGACCACCTAAAGTCTGAGTTGGGTGAGTCTGAGAAGAAGGTGAAGGGGTTGGAGAAAGATATCTCTACTCTTAAGAGGGATCATGCTGCTGCTTTGAAGGCCAAGGATGATGTTTTGTAGCAGAAGGTCAACTCGGTAGTGAAGGCAGCCCTTGATGATGCCTCTAAGGGGATATTGGTTGAATACGAAACCTCTGATGAATTTATGAGCTTTGGCTTTAATTATCTAGAGAGAGGTATCAAATCTACTACAAAGGGGCAGCTGTCCAGGAGAAGGAGGCTGGTAGTTTTAAAGCCTCTGATTTCATTGGCCTCGGCTTTGCTAACCCTCAGCTTGCCGAGGCCCTTCAGGAGGTTGAGGAGGAGGTTACTGCACCTGCAGAGACTGCAACACTGGACGACACAGAAGTTGGAGGGGCTGACCACAGGGAAGATATTGCTGAGCTGACCAATGTCATCCCGCAGGACCAGGCCGAAGACACCAACATTCCCTCCTTAAACCCTTAAATTCAATTGTGAAGCTTTACTTTGTAACCCCTAAATATTTGTAATCTCTGAACATTTGTAATCTCTGAATTTTAGTAATCTCTGAATGAATCATGGTTGAATCTTAATTTTTGAATCTTGACTGTATGGCGATCTCTGAGGAGGATCATTTACTTCATTTACTTTGTCGAATGTATGCCATGTGATGTTTTAGCTCTGAAGCTTATGTGATGGTGTCTGCTTGAACTAAATTAGTAGTCTTACCTCGGACCTTGTCACCACAGTAGTGGTTATAAGGTCTGAGGTCATCAACAAGGAGGTTACTTATTATGTTAGGGTCTGAGGTCATCCCATTACGGTGTCTGAACTCAGACCTCGCCATCACTGAATGATGTTATAAGGGTCTGAGGTCATCACCTAAGATGCTATCCTCATAATTAATCTCACCAAATGATGTTAAGGGTCTGAGGTCATCTAATTAAGGTGTCTGAGCGCAAACCTTCTCACCACTGAATGATGTTATAAGGGTCTAAGGTCATCACCTAGGATGTTATCTTCATAATTAATCTCACCAAATTAATGATGTTAAGGGTCTGAGGTCATCTAATTAAGGTGTCTTAGCGCAGACCTTCTCACCATCGAGTGATGTTATAAGGGTCTGAGGTCATCACCTAGGATGTTATCCTCATAATTAATCTCACCAAATTAATGATGTTAAGGGTGTGAGGTCATCCAATTAAGGTGTCTGAGCGCAGACCTTCTCACCACTGAATGATGTTATAGGGGTCTTAGGTCATCACCTAGGATGTTATCCTCATAATTAATCTCACCAAATTAATGATGTTAAGGGTCTGAGGTCATCCAATTAAGGTGTCTGAGCACAAACCTTCTCACCACTGAATGATGTTATAAGGGTCTGAGGTCATCACCTAGTATGTTATCCTCATAATTAATCTTACCAAATTAATGTTGTTAAGGGTCTGAGGCATGAAATTAAGGTGTCTGAGCGTAGACCTCCTCACCACTGAATGATGTTATAAGGGTCTGAGGTCATCACCTACGATGTTATCCTCATAATTAATCTCACCAAATTAATGATGTTAATTGTCTGAGGTCATCCAGTTAAGGTATTTGAGCGCAGACCTTGATGTTATAAGGGTCTGAGTTCATCACCTAGGATGTTATCCTCATAATTAATATAACTAAATTAATGATGTTAAGGGTCTGAGGTCATCCAATTAAGGTGTCTGAGCGCAGACCTTCTCACCACTGTGATGTTACAAGGGTCTGGGGTCATCACCTAGGATGTTACCCTCATAATTAATCTCACCAAATTAATGATGTTAATGGTCTGAGGTCATCCAATTAAGGTGTCTGATCGTAGACCTTCTCACCACTGAATGATGTTATAAGGGTTTGAGGTCATCACCTAGGATGTTACCCTCATAATTAATCTCATCAAATTAATGATGTTAAGGGTCTGAGATCATCCAATTAAGGTGTCTAAGCGCAGACCTTCTCACCACTGAATGATGTTATAAGGGTATAAGGTCATCACCTAGGATGTTATCTTCATAATTAATCTCACCAAATTAATGATGTTAATGGTCTGAGGTCATCCAATTAAGGTGTCTTAGCGCAAACCTTCTCACCATCGAGTGATGTTATAAGGGTCTGAGGTCATCACCTAGGATGTTATCCTCATAATTAATCTCACCAAATTAATGATGTTAAGGGTGTGAGGTCATCCAATTAAGGTGTCTGAGCGCAGACCTTCTCACCACTGAATGATGTTATAAGGGTCTTAGGTCATCACCTAGGATGTTATCCTCATAATTAATCTCACCAAATTAAAAATGTTAAGGGTCTGAGGTCATCCAATTAAGGTGTCTGAGCGCATACCTTCTCACCACTGTGATGTTATAAGGGTCTAAGGTCATCACCTAGGATTTTATCTTCATAATTAATATCACCAAATTAATGATGTTAAGGGTCTGAGGTCATCCAATTAAGGTGTCTGACCGCACACCTTCTCACCACTGAATGATGTTATAAGGGTTTGAGGTCATCACCTACGATGTTATCCTCATAATTGCTGACATAAGTACACAATGAAGCAAGAACCATCATGGGAACTGATCTTTTATTAATAACCTTTTCATAATAAGATGGCACATTTACATAAACTCTTTGCAACATCATATGTAATACTTCTTTAGGTGATCAGCATTCCATGGGTTAGCGAAACGTTCCCCTTCTAGGTTTTCTAGCCTGTAGGTGCCAGGCACAACCTCTTCTGTCACTTTGTAGGGACCATGCCAGTTAGGGTGGAGCTTTTTTTTCTGTAAGTTCTTATTCAGCACTAGGTCTCCCAATGCGATGGGTCTTGGCTTCACCCTCTGATTGTAGAATTTTGCTGCTCTCTGCTGGAAAGCTGCTTGTCTGATCTCTGCGTCTTCTCTTCTTTCTTCAATCAGATCTAGGTCTAGTCTCCTCTCTTCCCAATTTTTATCAGGGTCATAGGTTTGAACCCTATGAGTTGGGAGTCCCACTTCTATTGGTATGACGGCCTCTGAGCCATGTGCTAGCATGAATGGGGTTTCTTCTGTTGGTGTCCTTTCCGTGGTTCTGTAGGCCCATAGCACAATGCAAACCTCTTCAGTCCATCTTCCTTTTGCTTCTTCTAACCTCTTCTTGATTCCATCAAGGATTGTTATGTTCGTGACCTCGGTCTGACCATTTTCTTGAGGTCAGCCAGGTGATGAGAAGAACTGCTTTATCCCAACTCTTACACAATACTTCTCCAAAGAGGAGTTCTTAAACTGGGTCCCATTATCTGAGATAAGAGTGTTTGGGAGGTTGTGTCTGTATATGATGTTCCTCCAAATAAATTAGAAGGTCTTCTTCTCAGTAATCGTTATCATCGGCTCTGCCTCCACCCACTTTGAGAAGTATTTAATGGCAACTATCAGGAACCTATAACTGTTGGCAGCTCTCGGTAGAAGTCCCACTAAGTCAATCCCCCACATCGCAAATGGACATGGAGAGGTAATTAACGTCATAGGTTTAAGAGTCTGATGAGGAATAGTGGCAAATCTTTGACATTTATCACACCTTTTCACATAGGCTGCAGCGTCTTTGGACAAGGTTGGCCACCAGTACCCCTGTGTGATGATTCTCTTGGCTAAGGGTCTTCGCCCTATGTGGCTAGATCAAGAACCCTCATGAACATCCTGTAAGACCCGGGGAACTTCCGTGGGATGCACACCTCTGAGGAGAGGCAAAAGAAATCCCTTCTTGTACAAGACGTCTCCTACCATCGAGAACTTGGCAGCCCTATATCTCAATTTCCTCCTCTCTAGCTTGGACTCAGGTAGGTCTCCCTCTCTGATATATCTGACGAGGGGGTCCATCCACGAGTCTCCTAGGTTCAAATTGTGACAAGGGTTATATACCTCTTCTTCCTCGATGGTCGATTTCCCTAAGACCTCGAGCAGAACTATCCTTCTGACGTCTATCATTGTCGCTGAGGCCAACCTTACCAATGCGTCTGCATGGCTGTTACTTTGTCGAGGTACTCTCTTCAGTTTCATCTCTTCAAAATATTCTAACATCGTTCTCACCCTCTTCAGATACTTGGCCATTCTTTCATCTTTTTCCTCATAGACTCCCAATACTTGATTGACAACTAACCTTGAGTCGCTGTGGAGTAGGAGTCGCCTCATACCCAGAGTCTTTGCTAATGAGAGGTCGACTATCATGGCTTCATATTCCGACTCGTTGTTAGATGCCTTAAAGCTGAATATCAAAGCGTACTCTATGTTAGCACCATCTGGGGCTGAAAGTATCAACCCTGCACCGCTTCCACTGTTGCAGGAAGAACCATCAACGAAGAGGTTCCGAATGTATGTGTTCGATGAGAAGGCCCCTTCCGACATGATACCTTGTTTGAAGAGGTACCGATCCTCCTCGCTCTCCGCCACTTTTCCCCTGAGCTTGTTGGATTTGACCTCTTCCTGATCTCAGAAGACGTTTGGTGTCGTCTCTTCCTAATCTCGGAAGACACCAAGGTTTCCCTTTTTAACACCCTCTACGCCATTCTCTGCCTTGGCCTCTTCCTATGTGAACTCAGCAACAAAGTCTGGGAGGGCTTGCCCTTTGATGGTTGTCCTAGGTTGGTATGTAAGATGATACTCCCCCAACTCAATGGCTCAGGTCATCAATCTCCTGGACTTCTCAGGTTTATGTAGGACCTGTCTTAGTGGGGAGTCGGTGAGGACAACCATGGAGTGGGCTTGGAAGTAAGGCTTCATCTTCCTTGAAGCATGTATCAGGGCGTAAGCTAACTTTTCCATACGAGGGTAATTTTATTCAGACCCTTGAAGGGCCTTATTGTTGAAATACATAGGCCTTTGGGTGTCAGTGTCCTCCCGTATTATGGTTGCGCTGATGGCTGATTCGGAGACTGCCAGATACACATACAATTTTTCTCCTACGATAGGCCGAGATAGAAACAAGGGAGACCCTAAGTAACACTTGAGCAGGTTGAAAGCTTTTTCGCACTCTTCGTCCTACTAGAAGGCCTTTCTGAGTACTTTAAAGAATGGATGACACTTGTCTGTTGCCCTAGAAACAAATCTGTTCAGTGCAGCCACTCTTCCGGTGAGCCTTTGAACATCCTTGATACTTTTTGGTGTCTTTATATCAAGCAAATCCTTGATTTTCTCTGGATTTGCTTCGATTCCTCTCTGGTTGATGATAAATCCCAGTAACTTCCCAGCTCCTACTCCGAAGACACATTTCGTGGGGTTGAGTTTCATTTTGTACGATTCTATGATATCGAAGGTCTTTTCGAGGTCAGCCACATGAGTGCAAGCTTTTAAGCTCTTCGTGAGCATATCGTCTACATATACCTCCATAGTCTTGCCTATTTACTCTTCAAACATCTTATTCACAAGATGCTGGTACGTCGCCCTTGCATTTTTCAGACCGAAAGGCATCACTTTCTAGCAGTACGTCCCTTTGTCGGTAATGAAGGTTTTCTTCTTTGAGTCATCCGTGTCTATGAAGATCTGGTTATAACCTGAATACGCGTCCATGAAGCTCATGAGCTCATGTCCTGCAGTGGCATCCACAATATGATCTATTCGAGGTAAGTGATAGCTGTCTTTTGGACAAGACTTGTTCAGATCAGTGAAATCACCACACATTCTCCACTTCCCATTGGCCTTGGGTATGATGACCGCATTCGATAACCACTCCGGATATATGACTTTTCTTATAAACTCAGCCTCTTCCAATTTTTTGACCTCTTCCCGGATGATGTCGCACTTCTCCATGGAGTAGACTCTTCATCTCTGCTTGATCGGCCTGGCATCTTTGGTCACGTTGAGCTTGTGACTCATGACCTCAGGGTTGATGCCAGGCATGTCTGCGTGACTCTAAGTGAAGACACTCTACCTCCTCCTGAGGAAGTTTATCAGCTCTTCCTTGATTTCTGACTTTAGGGCTTTGCCGACCTGGATGGTTTTTTTGGCTCGTCCTCATTGAGGACGATGGATTCTACCTCTTCCGTGGTGTCTCCCTTCTTCAACTTTGTCTCATCTCTTGGGTCAAGTGTATCAATGCTATAAGTGGTCGTTGCCCTCTTATGGGCCTCTCTCTCTTCGACCGAGTTAAACTAACATTCTCGCGCTATGGTTTGGTCACCTTGCACTTCCCCTACCCCATAGGGTGTCGGGAATTTTAGCATCTGGTGAACCGTAGATGGCACAGCTTCAAACTCTTTAAGGTACACTCTTCCTATGATGAGGTTATAGGACGAGAAGACGTTCTCGTCCATTACGAAAAAATTTATCTTCCTGGTCAACCTCTTAGGCCACTCATCACCCATCCGTACGTCCATCTCATACATGCCCAATGGGTGGACCTTTTCACCACTGAAGCCCATCAAGGGGTGATGATAGGGTACCAGCCTTGCCCTACTAAGACCTAGGCTCTTGAATCAAGGCCAAAAAATCACGTCTGTTAAGCTCCCCCCGTCAAAGAGGATCCTCTGCACCTCGCACCCATGAACCCTTGTTGTTATTACCAAAGGGTCATTATGGGGGGCTAAGATACCTTTAAAGTCGAGTCTGGAGAACCCAACTATAAGGGCATCCATGTCCACCTTTTTTCTCTTCTGCACTGTATCAGAAGACATTAGATTTACAACCTCAAGCTTGGCCACTGACTTGGCCTCTACCACATAAGCTTTCCTTTCAGCCACTTCAGATCCACCTCCCGTGAGTCCTCCACATATGGTGTCAACACCAAAAGAGATCATGCCGACCCTCTTCACTAGGGTGTTGTCATCTTTCAGCAGAAGGTTCGGATCATCTTCATCATCACCTTCTGAATCATTGTCTCTTCTGGCTGGGGCATTATCACGGCATATGGCGTTTCTCCTTTTCTTAGAGTCATCTATTCCCCCTTTAGGAGCCTTACCATCCACATACTTCCTTAACTTTCTGGACTTTAACATCTTTTCAATCTCATCCTTCAAGGCGAAGCATCTATCTATAATGTGGCCATGATCCTGGTGGAACTCACACCATAAGTTTTTGTTCCTCTTATGAGGTGGGGCCTTCAGTTTCTCTGGCCATCTTAGAGTCCTTTCATTCTTGATCTCGTTGAGGATGTGCTCACAGCTCACAGTTAGAGGAGTATAGTGAACAAACTTGTCATCACCCGACCTCTTCTTTCCATCTTTCTTTCTTTAGGACTTCCCATTACTACCGCGATTCTCATCCTCATACTTGGCGGCCATTGCCTCTTCAGCATTCATGACATTTCCCGCAGTCGCCAGTAGCTCCGCCATAGACCTAGGAGGGTCTTCTGCAAGTTTCCACAACAACTTTCCTTTCTGAAGACCTCCTATGAGGGCGTTCATGGCTATATTTTCTTCGTAGTCTTCAACCTCAAGTTTCTCTTTGTTGAACCTGGCGATGTAGTCTCTTAGGCTCTCGTCCTTGCCTTGCTTGACATACAGTAGGTGAGTGGTCTTCTTTTGAGGTCTTACCCCAAAGCAGAAGTTATGGATGAATCGTTCAGCTAAGCCCTTGAAGTTCTCAATTGAGTTCTTTAGAAGAGAAGTAAACCAGCTGTGTGTTGCTCCTGTTAAGGTACCAGAGAAGTCCCTACACTTCATCTCATCAGGTATTGAGTAGATGTTCATCGCTGACTGATACATCTCAATATGGTGTACAGGGTTTTTGCTACCATCATACTTGGGAGACACCACCGGTGGTTTGAACTTAGCAGGGGTCCGGAAGCTCACTATCTTAGCCACAAATGGAGAGCCTTCTGAGTAACCCCTTTGTAATGGGTCCCTGCTCTTCATGAGATCTCCTATCTTTTCCTTAAGACATTGGATAGAGTCATTCCATGGTCTCCTACCATTATCCTGATCGAGGTTGTCCCCAGCCACCTCTAAGGGGTGAACTGAAGGTTCCCCTGCTATAGCACAACATCGGCTGTTGACCTATTCTTGGTCTCTGCCCCTTCATTCCCGGGGTCGGCCTTGGTCATGCCGACCTTGTCTGTCTCCTCTTTGCGAGGCTGCTGCGCTCCTCGACCTTGATAGCCTCTTCCTTAGGTCATTCACTGGGCCCAACTTCTCAAAGGTTGGCCTTCTGCTCGATCGATCAAAAGCTGACCCTCTTTGTTGGGCCTCTTCACCTCTTCGGCTGACACAACCTTGGCTCTATTGAAGAGGATGTACCATGTTATTTGACACCTTATAAGGCTCCCAACAGTCTTCTGGGCCTCTTCCACCTTTAGATCATCATACCTATCCTCCGGGCAAGGGTTTCCTTTCCTCCCCAGGCGTAAGCGCCTGGGGTCAGCAACGTCCCTCCTCCGCTGGGGTGCAGGTTGGTCCTTCATTAATGCCTGGGGTGGTCCCCTGGCATCAGGATAAGGCTGGACTACCGCTGGAGTGATCATCTCCGATGAGACTCTAGGTGGCCTCATCATAGTTTGGCTGAGCTGTGGAAACTGCTCCTGCATAGCTTGCTGCATTGCAGCTAAAGACCTCAAGGTTACGGCCACCTCCGCCATTTCGGACTAGGGTAGTACTTGGATGGAACTAGGTCCTCCCTCTACAGGCGGTGGAAGAGGCGGAGGTAACTCTGGTTCCATTTGTTAACACTAAAGAGCTTGAGTAGCAGATGGACTTAATACCTTAAAGGACCTCTTTTAATAGTGAAAAATTTACACGCAAGGGGTGGTGCCTAGTTCACCACCAGAGTCTTCGGTGAGGTTAAGATGAAGAAGAGGAAGAGACAACTTCTCTCTTCCCACAGACGGCGCCAAAATGATGATGCTGGAAACATCACCACCAGGTAAGGTATTTACAAGCTCAATATAAGAACAATAGTGGCATCAAAGTTATATGAAAGGTAAGAGAATGAGATGAGGAGAAGAGGGGGATCACCAAAAATGTAAGTGGTTCAGCCTAAATTGGCATACATCCATTATGTGTGCGTGTATCAACTCACTAAAATAAGGCACTGATGGCCATGGATACAATCCCTCAAGCTTTCTCTCTCTACTGTGTGTTTGGACAGAGTTTCAGCTAGGGTTGCCAAAATCATATCCTTTGCAAGGTAGAGGATGACCTCTATATATAGTACCTAGGGGGTGTAATGTACCCCCCATGCATGCAATGATCATGTTTGTGTTGATCTAGCCAATCTGATGAAGACATATGTCAATGTCACATGTAGAGAATGATGATGAAATATTCCCCCCATGAGTGGGGAACGATTTGTTATAACTGATTTGTGTCCACATGTCCTTATCCACATGTCAATGAGTGCTCGACCATCGTGCTTGGTCATGACCTCGACCTGGGATAAGTTGAGGTTGATAAGGTCTAGTTTCTCATTCAATCCGAGGTTGACCATGAAGGTCTCGGCTTAAGTTAAGCCGAAACAATGGATAGGGGTCGGCCTGGGCCGAGGGTGAGCTGGCATGTTCCTGGAGCATCGACTGATATCTTGATGAGGTTAACCTTGGTAGAAGTGTGGCTTCCTGCGACCTCGACCAACCTCTAGACGAGGTTGTCATACCAAGTTAAACTGAAGTGTCGTTGACCCGTATGATACATGTAGTGTCCCTTTGATCAGGTTGGTGGTAGTCTCGACCTGGGCCGACCTTGTTATGGCCGAGGGATGATGTTACGGACCCAAGGCTTTTCCAGTGTCGGCTACATCCTCAGCCGAGGTTGGTGTCTCTGAGCCGAGGTGACACTTAGGGCATATCAGGTAGCAACTACCATCTGATCAATGTGAGGGAGAGGGATGTTTTCTTTAGGACAATGCTTGTTGAGGTCTGTGAAGTCAACACACATCCTCCACCTTCCGTTGGCTTTTGGGACAATGACTGCATTGGACAACCATTCAGGGTAGATGACCTCTCTGATAAACTCATCATCTTCTAGCTTTTTAACCTCGTCCCTTATGACCTCATATTTTTCTCGAGAGTAAATTCTCCTCTTCTATTCTACCGACTTTGCACCCTCTACCACGTTGAGCTTGTGGAACATGATTTTAGGGTCGATCCCCGGGATATCTTATTTAATGTTTGGCTTCAGAGTTTTGCCAACTTTGACAGTTTTTTTCGTCTCATCCTCATTGAGGGTATGGATTCTACCTCTTTTGCGGCTTCTCCTTTCGTGAGTTTTTTCTCATCCTTGGGGTCAAGGGTGTCAATATTGTAAGTCGTTGTTTCCTTCTTGTGTGTCTCTCTTTCTTCAACGGAGTTAAAATAACATTCCCGCGATGTCGTCCGGCCTCCCTGAACTTCCCCCACCCCGTAAAGGGTTGGAAATTTAATCATCTGATGGACCGTAGACGGCACAACTTCAAACCCCTTGAGGGATACCCGTCCCAGTATAATGTTGCAGGCCGAAAAGACATGTTCATCCATCACAAAGAGGCTAACCTTCTTAGTAAGCCATCTCGGCCACTCGTCCCCCATCCTAACATCGGGCTCATACACTCCAAGGGGATGCACCTTTTCCCCAGTGAACCCAATCAATGGATGATGGTACGGGATGAGTCTAGCATGGCTGAGACCTAAGGCTTTGAAGCACGACCAAAACATCACATATGCAGAGCTACCCCCATCTACCAAGATCCTCGGCACCTCGCATCTGTTCACCCTGTTAGTGATGACGAGAGGGTCATCATGTGGGTCTAAGAGGCCTTTGAAGTCCATTCTTGAGAATCCCACTATCAGCGTATCCATATCGACCTTCTTCCTCTTTTATGACTTTTCCTCTAAAGAGATTGAGTGTACAGTTTTCATCACTTCCTTGGCTTCAGCTACATGGGCCTTCCTGTCTGTGACCTCTGACCCTCCTTCTATTAGACCCTCGGAGATCATCCCCACACCGAGATAGATCATATTAAGTCTCTTGACAAAGCCGTGGACATCTCTTGGAGGGAGGTCAGGGTTGTCCTAATCATCAGAAGGGTCATCCCCTATTTTTGGAGGATCTTCTCGGCATGCATCACCTCTCTTCTTCCTGGGGTCGTCCCCTCTTGAAGGCATTCTTATTAACGTACTTCCTTAGCTTCTCTTGTTTTAACATTTTTTCAATCTCATCTTTCATAGCAAAGCATTTGTCTGTCACGTGGCCATGGTCTTGGTGAAATTCACACCATAGGTTTTTGTTCCTCTTGCTGGGGGTTGCCCTCACCTTCTCAGGCCACTTCAGGGACCGGTCACTCTTTATCTCGTTGAGAATATGTTCACAGCTGACTGTTAGAGGGGTGTAATCACCGAACTTGTCGTCCGTAGACATCTTCTTCCCCTCTTTGTTCTTCTTATGGTATTTACCCCCACTAGTGCCTCCTTTTTCATCTTCATATTTTGCAACCATCGCCTCTTCGTCATTCATCACCTTTCCTGCTGTCGATAGCAATTTAACCATCATCCTCGGAGGGTCTTTAGTAAGCTTCCATAGCGTCTTCCCCTTCTGGAATCCTCCAATGAGGGTGGTCATGGCTATGCTCTCCTCATAGTCTTCAACCTCTAACTTTTCTTTGTTGAATCTAACTATATAATCTCTTAGACTCTTATTTTTCCCTTACTTAACATCGAGCAGGTGTGTGGTCTTCTTCTGTGGCCTCACTCCAATGCAAAAGTTGTGGATAAACCTGTCTGCCAACTACTTAAAGTTTTTAATGGAATTTTTTGGAAGAGACATATACCAGACATGTGTAGCCCCAGTTAGAGTGCCAGAAAAGGCACGACACCTCATCTCATCTAAGATAGAGTATATGTCCACCGCTGATTGATACATCTCAATATGATGGACATGGTTTGTACTCTCGTCATATCTTGGGGTTACCATAGGTGGCTTAAACTTTAATGGCATAGTGAAGTTGACTATCTTCGCCACAAAGGGTGAGCCTGTGGAGTATCCTTTCTAAAGAGGGTCTTGGATCATTGAATATCACCGATCTTATCCTCAAGTCGTTGGATCGAGTCATTCTAGGGCCTCGTAGGGTCGGCTTGGCCGATGTTATCCCCTGTCGCCTCTTTGAGGTGGATAGAGGGTTCTCCTGCAGCAGGCATGTGTCAGCTATTTACTTCCCCTTGACCTTTGTCCCGTCCTTGGGGTTGGCCCCCGTGGGGTCGTCCATCGGCTGCCTCCCTTCTGGACCACGCAGCACTCCTTGATCAAGACAATTTTTCCCGTAGGTCATTTATTGGGCCCAGCCTCTCAAAGGTCGACGCCCTGCTAAAGCTATCAAAAGAAGAGCCTCTTGGGAGATCGTCAGGATTTTGCCTCCTGCACTTACCTCTACTCTCCCAGAGAGGTCGTACAGTATTGTTGGAGACCTCATACAGCTCCCATAATTTTATGGGGGCCTCCTCTCCCTCCAGATCGTCATACATGTCCTCAAGACAAGGGTTTCCTTGCCTCCCCAAGCATAGATGTCGGGGGTCATTAACATCCCTCCTCCGTTGTGGGGGTGGCAAGTCTTTGCGTGGTGCCTGGGGTGGTCCCCTAGCCTCATGCTGCCCTGGAGCCGCTGTCGGAGTAATCATCAAAGGTGAGACCCCCGGTGGTCTTCGCATGTTCTGGCTTAGATCTGTGAACTGCTCCACTATGATCCACTGGCTTGCTGCCGATAACTTCAAGGCTGCCGCCACATCAGCCATCTCAAACTGAGGTGGTGGCTGACTGGAATTGGGTGCTACTCCACTATTCGGTGTACAAAGTGGTGGTGGTGGCATCTTCGGTGCCATGTGTTCGATCTATGAAGAGCTGAACTGAAGAAAAGACTAGTGAGCTTGAGAACCTTAATGGATCTCTTTCGATGGTGAAACATCTGACCACATGGGTAGAACTGGCTCACCACCAGAGTGCCTAGTGAGGTCAAGATGTACAAAGGAAGAGATGTCTTCTCGTTCCCACAGACGACGCCAAACTGATGATGCTTGGATTCAGCACCATCAGATAAGTGATGATGAGCTCAAACAGTAGTAACCATGGCATCCATGGAGATATGTCTATATAAGTATATAGAAGAATATGAGTATAAGAGGAACAAGATAACGATGTACAGTGGTTCAGCCAATTAGGCCTACATCCACTGTGAGTGTGTGATCCACTAAGTATGGTCACTAATGACCTTGGATACAAAGCATATAAGCTCACTTTCTCTCTCTATTATTTGTACAAGAAGAGTTTTTACTAGGGTTACCATTATATATCGATCTCCTTGTAGGGTTGTAGGTGACAAGTATATATAGGTCTTGGGGGGTGTAGTGTACCCCCCAAGTATGCATGGTGAATGTGAATGATGACCTATCCAACCTCCTGTTGACACCTGTAGATGCCAAATGATGACATAATATTCCCTCATGTGAGGGGGTGATATTTTTATAATGGTTTTCCACGTGCCAAATGATCCTCACGCTCACTGTTCCACGCGTCTTCCAAACCACGCGTTATGATGACATCATCCTCATCCTATGATATGAGGTCGAGGGCAAAGTTCCTTCAGGTAGTGAGTCTGGCCTAATTTTGCCCTTGTACTGTCGTACGCTCGGAGGGTCATCTGGGCTTGATGAGGCGTCGGCCCATTGAAGGGTCGTTTGGGCCTGATGAGGGGTCGGCCCCTTGAGGGGTCGTCTGGGCCTAATGAGGGCCTGATGAGGGGTCGGCCCCTTGAGGGGTCGTCTGGGCCTGATGAGGGGTCGGCCCCTTGAATGGTCGTCTGGTCCTGATAAGGGGTCGGCCCTTTGAGGGGTGATCTGGGCCTGATAAGGGGTCGGCCCCTTAAAGGGTCGTCTGGGCTTGATGAGGGGTCGACCCCTTGGATGGTCGTATGATATATGTCGAGAGGTCATCTTGACCTCGTCCAGTTGGAGTGCGCCCTCGGTCTAGCCGAGGGTATATATGGGTATATCAATTTTCATCATATAACTTTGTGTTGTTATTATTAATGTTTGCTTTCCCATAAAGTGAAACACATTTGGAGATTTAGACTTGGCTGTTAGGTGCTTAAGTTTTAAAATATTTTATGTTAGTTTTCAAAGATATGTTTCTTTTAGTTTATTTTTTTTATTTATTAATCCTTGGAGGCTCTTTTGAGTTATTTCTAGGAGGTTATATTTTGGTGTTGGGTGGATCCATGGTGGCTATGGTGGATTTTATTTGGGAATGTCATACTACATAGTAGTTATATAGTAATGTTCAGTTTGGGATTAATTGACTTTCAATGTTTCTTCCTCACTACTAAAATCAATGAATTCGTCATCAGCCTTGATGGTGTCTTTTCGTTGTTTTTCAATTACTATACATGGGTAATGGCCTTTGCTGGTCCAAGTATTATATACATTCTTTCTAAAAAGCACCATGCGTAAGTAATATGGGTGATTTATATTAGATTCTTGATATATTGTGTGGTACCTATAATTTTTAACAATAATAAATGACCACGATAAAGATTTATTTGATTCCTTAGATCTTGGAGCATTTAATTAATTAGAATCTTTATGATTGTCAATACACTTCAATACAAAGTGTGCAAAATGGATATATAGTTGTGACCAAATTATTGTAAAAGATCTTGGGTATGTCCGTAATTTTTATTTTTGTTATACATGTCATTTATGTTATAACAACTTCTTGCATTATGTTCTTTTCTTTTTGTTATGCATAATATTTATGTCATAACAAGTATTTTCATATTTTCACTCAATTTCCATATTTTCACTCATCGACATGGTAATAATTGTTAATCATTAAGTTATGGAATTTTTAACATTATTAGTTCATGCATCTTTGTATTACATGTCTTCTCTACTAGTGCCTTTTTCCATAATAGGCTTTGTTTGATACTTACATTTTTAGTTCGTGTTCAATGTGATTTTTGGGTTAATTAATACTACCCATGGGACACGGAAGAAAAATTGAATAGTTACTAAAATGTACCACCTTAGTCACTTTGAGAATTTGTTCAACACTGAATTGACTCCATTCTCCTTCTTAAATGATGTGTTATGCTTTTACTATTTCATTTCCTATTTTTACTACCTCCTTTATTTTTTCATTTCCTACTTTGACTACCTCATTTCCTATATTAGCTACTTATTTAGTTTCATTGAATTTTACTTTTAGATAATCTATTTACATTATTTGATTTATAGTTTGAGTACATGTTTGAGATGTTCTCATTTGCAAGAAAAATATCAGTTGTGTAAAGCTCTGCAACAAAAGGTGTTATACATCAACAAATTGTATGTTTAGTACTAAACTTTATTGACTAGCTCATGCAGAAAGACGTAAACATCCACATTTACGTATGGGTATAAAATTAAGTTTGAGTAATAATCAAGAGATTTAAGACCTTCCCGACCAACAAGCTCATTACAACACATATACATGCCAAAACAACCCCGACCTTCATATTGGAATTAAAAACAACTTCTCCATCACACTTGCTCATGCTACTGAGAAGGTAAAGTGGCCTTTATTGATGCTATTGTGAAATGTAGACCCCTGCTTTGCCCTAATTGTACTATAAATGCAAATAATGTTTCTACCAATGTTGCAGCCTCCTGTATTTTCCATCAATGATGTAAGATGCTGATGACGCAAGCCATGATGTAGCAAGGCAAAAGAAACCCATCAGCCCGAAGCAAGAAAAGAGAGAAAGTGGTATATGCATCTTTTTCACAACCATCAGCATCTGTTACACTTTATGCGTGCTGCATTAGCCAAAAGGGCATTAAAATTGGAGCAGTTGAACGGAAAAATGCAACTACACTGGCATTTGCAATATTATAGTCATCATACTCGACTTCCAAAAATTGGCATTTGATTATAGTTTTTTTACATTATGTCCCTTTTCATACTTTTTCTCATGATAATATCAGTATTATGTGATTTCCAAGTCCCCTTTTTTAGTTTGTAGTTTTGTGCCATGATAATATCAGTAATATCATGATAATATCAAGAATAACAAATGGGTACTATTTTTTTCCTTCTTTATGTGTAGTTTTCTACAATGTTGATTTCTTAGGTTTAACATTAAGTTTTACATTGTGCTATGTTGATTAGTTGTACAATGTTATTAATTGTTGACGTGTAGGTTAAACATGATTAAAATCAGTGATGCAAAAATCATATTTTCTTTTATTTGATTGAAATTTTTTATGTAAGATTTGAAGTAAAATCATTGAGAAATTTAAACAACGTGGTGGTTGTATCCTACATGTCAGATGTTCTACGAATTTATTATCTATATTATAGGTATCCTCTATATTCTCTCCTATTCTACCAAAATAAGGATTTGAGGTGAGTTGTTAAAGTTTTATTGGAATTGAGTTGGTATCCTTGTTACGATTATAGATACTTCCTCGAGGTTTCATTCTCTATACAATATATAGAATTGAGATGCTAGTTTTTAAATACTCAGACTTAAATCAGTATTCAAAATTTGGGTGCTAAGGTTATTTACAAAACCACCTTCATGAGTCAGATTTGTACTTAGATTTCTGATTTATACTTACGAAATGACCCATTTAGGTTTTATACCTCTGTTTTGTAATTGAATTTCGAAACCCTATAGTAGTTCACGTATAAAGTTGTATTGTGATTCTTAATCTCTATCTTTACATTTTCTAACATAAATTTCTTTTTTGGGTTTCAGTATTTTGATAAAAACAAGAACAAATATTTTCAAGGGACAGTAAGCGTAGCATTGTTCATATACGTATTAAATGTATGTATACTAGCGGAATGCCTGTGCCTTAAGGCACGGTGAAAATTTTCAGAGTATGTAATTGTAAAATGAAAAATTTTTCATTCCCTCAAGAAAACGAAATGTTAAGTCGTATGTAATGCAAGTTATAAAGTTCTATATATAATACATATAGTGTTACACAATTTACAAATTTTGGAGAGCTTCCTTTGTTTATAAACTACCCACGTCGTTGATAGGATCGTACGCCCTATTTAGTTCGCAACAGATAAACAATTTTTGAAATAACCTATGGTACGAACCTATTAGTTTAAAAAATTGAACAATTTTTGAATTGTTTTTTGTGCATATACATGCACAGGCCGTGTTTATATACATACATAAATACAAATGTCAATAATTTAATTCAAAAAGGGTTTTTCACACATGTGTCTATTTAAGAAAATTTGGATAGAGTATCATTTGTTTATACGACTATCCACCCTAGTTAGGAAATTAAAAAAAATCCAACAACAATAATGCAAACATTCCTTTTCGAACCTCGTGTCAATTTAACACAATTTATGAACATATCATGAATATATGAATAAATAAATAAAATAAATTGAATACATCAATAATAACATGAATGAATACATACACAATACAAACAATCCTTTTAGGTATGCCATAAAGTTTCATAGCACTAATCAGACCTGCTCGATCCATCCGACCTGCTTAGACCATCAAGATGAGAAGTGCAATTAATATTTACAAAATTTTGTTAAACAATCAGTTACAAACAGAAACATTTACAAAATTTAAAATAAAATCGTATAATAGATGCTTAATGCTTCTAATAATTTAGACACGACGTATTTGGAACCTTGATCATACATATAACTGAGTAGCGTTGTACTATAACTGAGTAGCAACAAAAATAATTTGGGCTCAGATATATATTATTAGTTCATATCAGATATATGCTATCATATCAGATCAGATCAAAAGTGTACTCTAACAATACATAATATCAATCTCAATGTTGTACTAAAAAACAAACGAAAAATAAATAACAAAACCACAGTACTATAAGAAATCACCAAGAATTATAATCACCAACCATTATAACCACAAAGTGAAAGAACTAAAGTGTCTATCTGGACATTTATTAAACTATCTGGGCATGTATAACTATCTAAACAAAATTGTTTGTCTGGACATGTATAAGCATCGACAAAGTGAAGAAGAAAAATGTCCATCGTTGCATCATGTTCTGAAAAAATAACCAAAATTGAATATCAAATCCTGTTCCGAGATAACTATTTGAATATTGATAACTATATGAGTCACTATCTGAACAAATAAAGATCTTAAAACACATTAATTCTATTGAGTACCAATCACCAAATGGCCAAACGATACAAACTATGCTCAATTTTTTTTGCCTTCCCAGTTACTGGAGAATCTCGTGAACTCAAAAGTCAACTCAAGTCAACCTCATGTGGGTGGCCAAGGAAACGAATTTTGAGTAGCCAATCTGAACCAAAGCTTTCAGTGTGAATTTCTTCTGGGACATGTGTAGAACCTTATTAATTTTCACTAGCCAGTGTAATTGAACTTGTGCTCACCAGCGGTGGCTACATCGCATTCTCCTCCAAGATGTTTGGAATCTGCCCATTCCTCACATTGATTCTAGCATTGATCTCACCTTGGGCATAACTATTGGGAACATAGAAACTCTCCAACGCCTCACCAAATGATCGAACACAAACTCTCCATCCCCTGCACCTTAAAATGAACACATACTAATCAAATACTCAACTGAATAAACAAATAAATATTAACTGGCACACACTATAAATATTAAATGGAATATTCGCCTTCAATTGCATTAATTTCGTTATGATGACCTTTTCAAACTCCTAGTCATTTAGATATTGTTATTTGGGGATAACTGATCACCCGCTGTGTACAACGCCCCCATTTAAATTATGCGTCAAAGTATCAATTTAATAGTGTGTGAAAAAACAATCAAGATTTTCTTGTGTATCCTAAGAAACTAATAACCGGATCCAATACATACAGGGTATATGGGAGAAAAGACTATGGTGCTTTTGGTAAAGCATATAAAGCTAACAACCATACAGTAAAAACCATGTCATTATAGTTGTAAGCGGGTAGTTTAGATAAGATGGAGGCGTAACCCCTTTTGAGTATGGTGATGACAAGGTTACTTAGAAAAGCACTAGTGATTTAGCCACAAGACACAAAGAGCGGTTTGGAATGTATGGAACCCATCTTATACTCACAAATCTCTCGTGTATAACTCACAATATAATAAAGAACTTCAGAAATAACTTAGCTAGAGGGAGAGAGAAGTAAGCACCCTAGATACACCTTGGTAGGCAGGCAAACATACTAAAACTCTCAAGGATCTCTGTTATGTATTAAAAGCTTCGTAATAAATGACAAATGGTGGGTGGCAGAACTCTCTGGTTTTTTCAATAATTCTCTCTAGTAAATAAATTTCTCTAGTAATAACTTTTGAACTCTCAAAAGATCATCCTTTCCTCAGAGGTGGTTGGGGTCCTTAAATAGCCCACCACACCACCCCCGAGGCAACTCAGTCATTAAATAATATGAAAGACATCCCTCATACTTTATGTCACAACATTAAATGCCTGATGCGCTAGTTGTCTCCTACGTCATAAACATTAAATGCCAAGACATGCCTTTTGCCTAACCACTGTGTGTCAGGGGGTTGTTGTCGCAGAGGTGGCTCACCAACTATCTGACAGCCCCAAATACCACGGTGGTTTACTCAAGTGCATGTCTGACATTGTTTAGAAGGCTAGTTACATCACCCACAGTAGATGTGACATTTAAGTAGAGGGTTGTTTGGTCCATAACTCAATGCCCGATGGAACTCCAAGCTGCTCCGCTTGAGGTTCCACGGTCAGGGTCCTTCGGTGTTTTACCAGGTGTATCTAAGATGGTCAGGACAAGCCCCAACGGTGCACCACTTCTCAATCCTCCAAACCAAGTCCCTCTAAAGTTCCCACGGTGAGGTTGTTCGATAGAGCATGAAAGCTCTCCCAGGCCCTGCCAAGCCTGGTTTCTCGCGAGTACCGTTCGACCTCACACCCATTCATTATTCTCGTTACAACATTACAGTCATTACAACTCGTAGTCAATATAAACAAAACTATAATATGGCAAAGTAACAATAAGCTAGTGTACGAGTTGCCACGCCAAGCTGCCTCCCCAAGCTGCCACGCTTGAGTTGCCTCACCAAGATGCCACGCTTGAGTTGCCACGCTGATCTGCCTCCCCAAGCTGCCACACTTGAGTTGCCACGCTGAGCTGCCTCACCAAGATGCCACGCTTGAGTTGCCTCCCCAAGGTGCCACGCTTGAGTTGCCTCACCAAGATGCCACACTTGAGTTGCCACGCTGATCTGCCTCCCCAAGCTGCCACACTTGAGTTGCCACGTTGAGCTGCCTCACCAAGATGCCACGCTTGAGTTGCCTCCCCAAGCTGCCACGCTTGAGTTGCCACGCTGATCTGCCTCCCCAAGCTACCACACTTGAGTTGCCACGCTGATCTTATCCTCAGAACACTGTTGCTAATTGGTGGATTATCCCTAATCCCAGGATTACCTTCAGGCCCCCTCTACATTTGCCCCTTCGTGGAGGGATTTGTTATGTGAACAAGAAGTGCCTCCACGAAAACTTCTTAATCCGATGAACCTTCTCTGTATGGCCTGCTGCTTTTTCCTAATGCTGAGCCTCAACCGTTCCAGCTTGAATATCTGAAATTCTCCCGAAGGACCTGCTAATATTCTCCCAGTAATGTTCGAAAAAGCAAAAAATTCTCCCCGATGTAACTGAGTCATAACTAAACAACGTTTGAGCTTCTGTCGAGGGGACATCGTGGCTTTTTTGAACCGTTGGGACACCTTCTTTGTTGGGGGGTTTATTGGATATGTCAGAGAAAATCTTGGCGCCCAAAACTCAATCTTGCTTAGGAAGGTAACGGTGACTATTCCCTAGGTGTCACTTCATTAATTGATGGCAGTTCCCCAGGTGTCACTTCATTAAATGACGTAGCGTTGTCTTTTCCATGCCAGAACACTTCCCGAAGTGCCACGTGTACATTTGAAATGATTGCAGGCGGCCACACACGTGCAATGGTGGGAAACTTAAACGACGAACTTTAAAAATTAAACGACCAAATATCCCAAACACTTAAAACCTTTCTTTTTCTTACTTTGCCACTACCTTCTTCAAATTTCCTTCGCTTTTAGAGAGAGAGAGAGAGAGAGAGCTTCCATTGTTGAGCGTCTGAAACCTCCATTGCTGTTCGAGATTGTGTCGTCTTCTTCTTGCTCTCATCTTCTACGCCACCCCCTGTGGTGGCTCTCCGCCATTGTCGTGCTCAGGCTCCTCTGACTCAAGGTTGTTTTTTGTTTGCTCTAACACTCTGTCATGGCGTCTCAAAGTTACCCCACCATCTCGTCAACCAGTTCGCCGCCTACTACTGCTGTTGTCACCACTACTGGTGCTTCTGCTTTGGATGCTGTCCGTCGTGAACAGTTAAGGTTTTATCGTCGCTCTCCCATTTTTAGCGAAGATGATAGCTTTCCTACTGCTTGCAAGACTCTCAACTTTGAATGCAAGTTTGAGACCTTAGTGGTGGGTGATGAGGACGAAGAACCCTCGAAGTGGGGCTTTCTTCCTCCAGAGGGGACTCTCCGGTTTCGTCTGGAGCGAGGGGACTTCCAATGGTCCCAAATTGACTTCGAAGCACCAGGGGGTTCTCCTGCCCATTTTGCTGCTTGGAACTCTCGCATGGTGAGTTCCCATGGTGATATTTTGAGTAAGATTGGCCTTCAACAGGCCAAATAGTTTTGTGAGTTTACTCTCTCCAAAAATAATGTTGCTCTCCCCATTCTTGTTTCTCGTTGGAACGTGAGGACTCACACATTCATTGCTGCGTGGGGCGAGTTTACGATAACCCTAGAAGATGTCTGCGAGCTTCTGGGGCTCGAAGCAACAGGTCATGAGCCTTATACCGATGAGCCTCTCGACGCCCAAGAGACTGCTGACTGTTTGGCGTTGGACCGAATATGCCGAAGTTGCATCGGTTCTTCCAACAAAGCTACCTTCACTCCGCTGATTAACTATTTCTTCAAGGGTTCTAGTGAAGGTAGTTCTTCAACGTCAACGTATGCCCCTGGCCAAGGTACTTCGTTAGAGCTCCCTGCTTACATCCTTGTGATTCTTTCCCGTTTTCTTTTGACGGGAAAACCAAACGATCAGCCCCGAAGGGACCTTATCAACATATCCCTTCGTTTGGCCCGGGGCATCAGACTTCCTTTGGATTCAATTGCCCTAGGGTCCCTCTACACCTGGCTTGACAGAACATTGTTCGACATGGAACGATCAATTGGCCGTTATAACCTGGCCAATTTTGCTAACAGCGTCCTTCTAACCAGCTTTCTTTACGTGCGCTTTCCTGTTGTAGCGGCCAAGGCCAACCGTCCTCCTTCTAGGGAAACCATTCTGCCCCCACGCTCTTATATTTATCACAAGAGGCAGAGCCGAAAAGAGCTGATCGCCTCAATTGATCGTTTTGAGGACTTTGTTATGAGGCCTTACGGAGGGGACGCCTTTGTTCATACTTGTGATTTCTTCCAGCATGAATCCAGGGTGGTTCAGGTGGGGGTAGACATTAAAGATCCTCAGTTAGCCGTGGTGCTTCTCCTTTCTCCGGGGTATCTGCCTTCCTACACCGAGTGGGGATATTCCAGCGAACATTATAACCCCAATCGGTGTAGTCGTCAATTTGGGTTTGATCAGGGGGCTCCTCGCTCAGTTTTCCAATCCTCAAACCCAAAGGTTAGCTTTAGCGAGGCATGTTCCTTATTTTCCTCCACTGCTGCGTGGGGGATAAGTGAATCAATGCCTGGGCGAGTCACCATTCCCTCCAACAAGAGGCAAGGGAATGTGACCAGTCTATTTTCCATGAAGTTCTGGCCGAAACAACTGGCTAACATTGTTGAATTCATAGATGGCGAGCCTGTGTACCCTCCAGTTCTTTCGTTTTCTGCGTTGGAGCTGGGACTCAAAGGCAACTCCGTTATGGGGATTGAGTTCCCTCTAAGCAAAACCCCTAAGAGGCCTTCAGAACGGCTTCCTCCGTTATGCCCCATGACTCCTACTGCCATACCCAAAGTGAAAAGTGCTGGGGTATCCAGGAAGAGTGCTCCTTCGACTGGAGCTACTGCTGATGAAGGGTCTTCGCAGCCATCGACCAAGAAGGCCAGGAGTGGGGTGGCCTCCACGAAAAAAACAAAGTCCAAATCCCAGACTCCTGTGGCAGCCCTTCCCATAGCCTCTGTTCCTCCTCCCATATCTCCTGAAAGGCCCGAGAGGTTAAGGAGGGAGGCGCAGGCTGAGGTAGATCGGGTGAATGCAGAGTTTCAATGGCGCGCTGTCGTCGTTCCTCCTTTGGTTGCCTTCCCCACGATCGTCATCGATCCCACTGAGCCAGCTGCAAGGAGGAGGAAAAGTTCGAAGGTTCCTCAAGCCACTGTCAGTGATGTGACAAGGCTAAGGACGAAGACTTTAGGCACCAAGTCCCACCGGAAGCAAGCTCCCACGGTGCAAGCTTCTCATTCTTCTTCCCAATCTGAGGTATGTACACTTATCTTGTTCTCTTTTCCTCTTTGGTTAGAGCAAGATGGATTTGCTTATATATATTGTTCTTAACTACTTTGGTGCAGGGACTTAAAGAAACGGGGCCTCGTTCTCCTAGCCCCCCAAGTCCCCCCATTAGCCGTTTCGTGGGCGGTCGCTGTGGGGCCATCTTATCCGATACTACCCCACCCCGTTCGCCAATGACCGGGCTTACTTACGCCCGTCGTTAAATCTTACGACGGGTGAGGGAGGCAGTTGTGGAGGGTGAGGTTATTGAGCCCATGGATGTCTCTTCGCCACCAGAGACAACACAATCTGAGATGACTACTTCTGTCCCCTCTGGCTCACTGGCTTCCTCTGAGGCTGTTCTCCCCATTGTTCTGGTTGCTGCAGGTGATCCTGAGGTAATTATTTCATATTTAATTTGTCTGATCTGGCATTCCTTCTCTTTCACCCCGTTCTGTGTGCTGAATTTAGGATATTGGTTCCCCTAGGTCGAAGTATCCTCGCTGCTAGCAAAAATTCTTCGTCCAACGGTGCTGGCGAGACCTCTGACCACAGTGCCCCTTTTCAACGTTCTGACTGAGGTAAGTTATTCTTGGATACATTTCGCCCTTTTTCTGTATTTGTTCCTCTTTACTAACATTGGCTTTTATATTGCAGCTTTCTCCTGATCTTTTACCACCCTCATCTATTCCCAATGAACCCCTTGCTCTTGCCTTGGTACCTTATGTGGGCGAGGGAACTATGCCGATGGTTGAGGTTTCTGCGGCTAGAGACCCCGTTGAGGCTGATGAGGTAACAAGTCCCATCCCAACGGTTCCTGCCACTTTAACCTCCGTGATGACTCCCACTCCTACCCCTGTTGTGATTCAGGTACATTCTGAATTCTCTGCATAAACTCCTTCTTATAATGGTGACTTAACAATGAAAACGTTTGTTAAGATTTTTTTATATAATCTCCACCTTATAACGGTGACTTAACAATGAAAACACTTGTTAAGATTTTTATATAATCTCCACCTTATAACGGTGATTTAACAATGAAAACACTTGTTAAGATTTTTATATAATCTCCACCTTATAACGGTGACTTAACAACGAAAACGCTTGTTAAGATTTTTATATAATCTCCACCTTATAATGGTGACTTAACAACGAAAACGCTTGTTAAGATTTTTATATAACCTCCACCTTATAACGGTGACTTAACAACGAAAACGCTTGTTAAGATTTTTATATAATCTCCACCTTATAACGGTGACTTAACAACGAAAACGCTTGTTAAGATTTTTATATAATCTCCACCTTATAATGGTGACTTAACAACGAAAACGCTTGTTAAGATTTTTATATAATCTCCACCTTATAACGGTGACTTAACAATGAAAACGCTTGTTAAGATTTTTATATAATCTCCACCTTATAACGGTGACTTAACAACGAAAACGCTTGTTAAGATTTTTATATAATCTCCACCTTATAACGGTGACTTAATAATGAAAATACTATAATCTCACTGTTTCTTATATCTCTTCTCAGGTTGCTCGGGAGGATTCCTCACCAGCTTTTTCACTTGTGGGCACACCACGTCAGGAACCTGCTGTTTCGGAAGAATCTGACCATGCTGACCAAGGTTCCACGACTGGTGTTGAGGCAGAAAGTGAATCTGGGTGCGAATTGCCTCTCCCTGACTTGACTCCTCCTGCCTTTTGCCTAATGGTGCTTCACAATTCTCCCCAAATGCCTGTGAAGCATCACTTGGTGATTGAGCAGTTGGTGAACCATCATCCCGAGACCTTCACCGTGGACTGCCTACGGTCCAATATTCCCATGATGAGTCATCGACTACAAGGCATGGCGATTGTTGTTGCTGAGATTGCCAATACTCCCACTTCCAGTGTTACCCGAGCCCTCATTAATCAGTTTCTGGGTTTTCTGAAGGAATTGGGTCGTGACGGTTTCCGTTTTGACTGGCTTATAGAGTATTTGAAAACTTTGAAGAGTCAGCAGCTGATCGGCCAGAGGGAACTGCTGAGAAAGCACTAGGAGGACCAACGGGCTGAGGAAGTTAAGTTAGCCGAGCTGGCACCTCTTTTGGAATCAGCGGATGAAGAAATAAAGAATGCCGAAGAGGCTCTACGTTTGGCCAAGCTAAAACGGGAGAGACTTCTTATTGAATGCGAACAGGTGCAAATCAGGCTAGAGGTTGCTGTCAACGCTCAAAGCTCCTTTGTGTCAGCTTCTTCGGGCCTTCCTGGGGATTTTTTCTCTTCCCCGGACCTATGGTTCCTCTTAGGGTAGAAAACTCTTGTATATATTTTCCTTCTTCGTCCATTTATGTAATTCTTGGGCAATAGTTCCCAATTTTTTGTAATGCTCTCTTGTTTATTGAATGAAAGAATGTATATTTTCCAGTTTTATCTTTGAGTTATGACTGCTTTCATATCAATGTCTATACTTCACGTCATCAATAAAACTTTTATATTCATAATCAAAGACTAGATACATCGATGGTACAAACTTAATTGTTTACACATGATAGACTTTCAACCATTTATTATTAATTTTGAATGGCTTATCTTCCTCCAACTTAGAAATTAAGCAATAACCTGAATCATGAGCTTCCTTCACGATGAAAGGTCCCTCCCAATTGGATGCGAATTTTGGCAGAGGAAGTCCCCTAATGTGTTTCACCGCTGCTTTCAAAACGAGATATCCCTCTACGAACCTCCTTGGACTTACCAGGTTGTCATATGCCCTAGAGAGCTGCCTTGTATACATTTGAAAATGTTGCATTGCGTTGTCTCTGTGTTCATCCAATGCCTCCAGTTGCACATGCCTGTTCTGAGGGAGCATGCTACTTCGCAAGGCGTATCGAGCAGAGGGAACCTCCAACTCCACTGGAAGGATTGCCTCAGCCCCGTAGACAAGGGAGAACGGAGTGTACCCTGTGGGCTTCCTCTTCGTCGTTCGGTAGGCCCACAACGCTGCTGGTATCTTGCCATCCCATGATCCTGGAAAGTCCTCCATTGTTTTAGCCAGGATATTAACCATAGTTTTGTTAGTTGCCTCGGCCTGACCGTTCCCCTTCGGGTATGCCACCGTTGAAGTGTGATGAACGATGGAGTACTTGTCTGTAAGCATCGTTACTTCTGAGCTGATAAAGGGAGTCCCATTATCTGAGAGAATAACCTTTGGGATCCCAAAACGGCAAATGATATACTCTCTGATGAAGTTACTCACTACCCCAGCTGTTGCCCTTCTGAGTGGTATTGCTTCAGCCCATTTTGTAAAGCACTCCGTTGCTACCAGTATCCATATCTTGCCCCTCGACGAAGGGTGTATCGCCCCCATAAGGTCGAACGCCCAAGTGTGGAATGGATAAGGCGTTGCCAGAGAATGTAAGTCCACCGATGAGGCATGGATCATATTTCCATGAAGTTGGCAAGCTGTGCATTTTCGAACAAATTCGGCAGAGTCTTTCTCCATCGTTGGCCAATAATATCCCAACGTCATCTGCTGATCATATAACTTGGCCCCTCCTATGTGAGCTGGGTCATGGGCTTGTTTGAGGACCTCAGTTGCCTCTTCTTTCGTGATGCAACGCAATGGCTTATTGAAGTACCCCCTTTGATAAAGCTTCCCCTATTGGATATAGAACCTTGGGGCCCTTCGCTTCAGTCCCATTGCATCCACTTTCTCCGTTGGGACAGTTCCATCTTGAATAAAGTCGATATAGGGCTGCCTCCAGTCTGTTTGGGCTTCTATGAAATGACACTCAGCTGCTTCGAAAAATAGCTGACACTTATCACAATTCCGTTGTAGTTCTGCCGCATCCTGTTTCATTATAGGCCAAAAATAGCCCCCTCTTTGAATTCTTCTATAGAGAGGTATCTCAGTTGTTTCGCAATGCTCCTCATGTGTTCTCTTCAACCTCCGCTCTGCTTCCTCTGGCCCAATGCATCTCGATAACCATCCCCCTGCATTTCTGCAGTAAAGATTTCCCTGGTTTGTAAAGTATTGGGCTAACTCTCTTAGTCCCATAGCTCCTTCCCCAGATTCCAGTTGCTTCTTGATCTCTCCTCTCCAATTCGCGTCTCCCTCCATCGGTAGTATTGACTGTACCACCGAAGGAGCTGTTCTTCGTTAGATCGTAACGATAGTCGTATCGCTCCTCATGACCATCTTTTGAGCAATAGTGGCATAAGCGTCTGGATGACGGTTCATCGTTCTGGGATGTCTTCTGATTTTGGTCTGGTGGAACTAGCTGAGGAGCCTTTGAATGATCGTTCTGTACGGTGCCAAACTCATGTGCTTCAACGCATATTCTCCGTTAACTTGCTGAATTACTAAGTTCGAGTCACCCTTGATGCAGAGAGAACGGATTCCCCTTCGAAGAGCCTCCAGCAACCCTAGCACCAACGCTTCGTATTCTGCTTCGTTATTAGAGCAAGGGAAATCTAGTTTGTAGGAAAGGCAAATATCCTCCGTTCCTTTTGAAAGGATGACCCCTGCCCCTCCTTTTTTCTCTGCCGAAGACCCATCAAACTGCATCGTCCATTCCTCATCGGTTGCATCCAGATAGTTGGCTTGCAAGTCATCTCCCGGAATGTCTTCTTTAGGTGGTTCAAACGTTCCTGATGGAAAGATTGCCAACAGATCAGCATATGCCTGGCTCTTGATGGCACAAGGAATCACACACTTTAAATCATATTCGGAGAGAATAAGGAACCACCTAGCTGCCCTGCCAATCAAGATAGTTCTAGCCAACAAATACTTAATAGGATCACATCTAGTTACAATATGAATTGTAAAAGACAGCATATAATGTCTAAGTTTTTGTGCTACAAAGACTAAGGCCAAACAATGCCTTTCTAGGCTGCTATATCTAATCTCTGGCCCATGTATGATCCTGTTGAGGTAATACACCGACCGTTCTTGCCCGTCAATCTCTTGTGCCAGTAAAGCTCCAACGGACCTTGTAGTTGAGGTGAGGTACAGCTGCAACGGTACTCCTGCCTGTGGAGGAACCATGATTTGTTGTGAAACGAGCAGCTTCTTCAACTCATCGAGAGACTCCTGATGGTCCTTTTCCCATCTGAACTTTGTGTTTTTTCGTAGCAGCTGCATCAACGGGTGTGTTACCTCGACCAATCCTGGTACAAATCTTCTGAGGTAGGAGACTTTACCGAGGAAACTTTTTAGCTCCTTCGCCGTTCTTGGGCACGGCATTTCTAAGATCGCGCGTTGTTTATCATGGTCCATCTGCACCCCTTGTCTATCAACCACAAAGCCTAGAAACTTCCCGCATGTTACTCCAAAGACGCACTTCAATGGGTTCATCCTTAATTTATACTTCCTACATCGAGTAAACACCTTCTTTAAGTCGTTTAGGTGGGACTCCTCCTTCTTCGATTTGATGACCAAATCGTCCACATAGAATTCTACAAATTTGTGGAAAAAATCGTGAAAAATGGCCATCATTGTTCTTTGATAAGTAGCTCCCGCATTCTTAAGTCCAAACGGCATTACTTTGTACATGAAATTTCCCAACGGGGTTCTGAATGCCGTTTTCTCTGCGTCCGCGGGGTCCATCTTGATTTGGTTGTACCCTACGTACCCATCCATGAAGCTATACATCTCATGATCAGCCGTGGCATCTATGAGGCTATCAATGGAGGGTAGAGGGAACTCATCTTTGGGGCAAGCCCTATTCAGATCTCTAAAATCCACACAGATCCTTATTTGGCTCTTGTCCTTCTTCCCTACTGGCACAATGCTAGATAGCCATAGGGGATGCTGTATTGGTTTGATGAATCCTGCTGCCAACAAATGCTGAACTTCTTCCTTAATCTTCAAGTCTAACTCAGGTTTATAAGTCCTTGTTGCCTGTTTCACCGGGATGGCTGAAGGTATCACGTTTAGCTTGTGGCAGCTCACTTCCTCATCCAGCCCTTCCATTTCGGTATACTTCCATGCAAAGACATCTATGAACTCCCGGATTAGCCCAACCAAGGCTTCTCGCTTCTCCTTAGCGAGATCCTTCGCGATGAAGATGGGCCTTGGGTCTTCCCGTTCTCCTGTTAAGTTCAACTGCTCCAACTCTTGTGCTTGGGGCCTTGGTTGATTTGCCATGTAGTCTGGTTCTTCGGCGACCTCCTCCACGAACTCCTGTATGTTGGAGTTGTCTATCACCATACACTGTCCCTGCTGATCCACCAAGAAACACTCATATAACGGGTCAGCCCCATCCTCGGTCTCTTCGGCCGCCCGCTCACATCGTTATAAATGGTATACCACCTTCCCCTCTTTAGTGACCACCTTCTTGCATTGCCTGTTGGTAGCTATTGCCATGGCCTTCCTCTTCCTTTCTCTCGAAGCCTCAGCGATCCTTCCCCCTGAAAAGCGACTCAGCACGCTTTGCCGTTGGGCCTCATGCTCCATAGGATCCACTTCAAGCCTTACTTTGTTTTTAAGCTGCCTTGTGGTACTTTGAGGTCGAGGGATCACCTGATGGGTTTCTTCGGTCCTTACCACTTCGTTACTCGTGGCTTCTTTACTTTGCTCGTTCAGAGGCCCCATTCTATCTTTGATTGAGGGAACCCATGCCCCCTCCATTCTTCTCGTTAGGACTCGAGCATCCTCTTCCAACTCCGTATAAAAGGCCGCATCTACAAAGTGAGCTTCCTCGATAGCAAAAGGCCTTTTTATAGCCCTAATGGTCACTTCTGTTCCTTTGACATTCGCCTTGGCGCATTGATGATATGTTGAAGGAACTAAACCTTGATTGTGCATCCACACTCTTCCTATTAGTAAATGATAGGATGATGCACTTTCTATTACATGGAACTTGATGTGGGAACTCATATTTCCCATTACAATTCCCACATTCACATACCCAATGGATTTGGAAGATTGGTTGTCTTACCCTGAAATTACCAGAGGCATGGGGACCAACCTTTCTTCTGGGATATCAGCTGCGTGGAAGGAGTTGATCGGCATAATATTGATGGAAGCGCCCCCATCCATAAGCATTCTTGCAAAACTAACCCCATTGATACTGGCCGTCACATACAAGGGCCTGTTATGAGGGAACCTTACAGCTCTATCTGCATCGCTGAAGGTCACCTCTGATAGGAACTTTTTCACCATCCTCGCCATGGGTCCCCTCCATTTCAACGAGGGAACCGCGTCCTTCCTCGCGATGTCTAGGATCGCCTGAGTTATTTCCAGTCTGCTCTCCTTTGGTATCCCCACTTGATCGAAGAACCAAGGGAATTTTGGGGATTTTGAAACTGCGTTGTACTCAACGACTGCCTCTATTTCCTCGCCCTCAACGTTGTATACGTCTTCCACGTCTTTAGCGCTTGCTTCATCGTAGGCTAAAACTACGTTAGCCATTCCTGTGGTGCAACGTTCCAGAGTTTCTTCGAATTCCCTTTGCCTCATTGTTGACCTTCCTTCTCCTCTTTCCACCTCATTGTCGTAGGCCGTCACCAAGTTGGCCTCATGTGCTGGAAGCGGGTTGTTGTTAATGTTTTGTGGGGGGATCTGCAGCGTCCCTGCCTTCATGTACTTGTCAATGATTCTTCTTAGTGTGAAGCAGCTCTCTGTCGGGTGCTGGATCTTTCGATGAACCTGACAGTACATAGGATCCGCCTTCGTTGCCTCATCGAGTTCCTCCGAAGGAACGCCTTTTGGCAGGTAGACCGTTCCACCTTGGACCATGGCGTTATAACAACTCACCGCCTCTTCTATCGTGCATGGTAACGGTGGTGGGTCTTCTCTATCCCTTCCGAACTTCCTTTTGTTGTCCTTCTTTGCCGCCTTACCCCCATCTGTTCCTTCGGTGTATCCCACCCGTGGGGGTTGAGGCCTTCCTCCCCCAGGTTGTATCGGCTGTCTGAATATCATAGGCACTGCCACCGGGTTTGGTCGTATGACCAATGAGATGTTCCTTGCAGATTTTAAGAACGCCGAAAAAGTTCCCTCGCGCGTCTCATTGATAAGATGGCAGATGTACTCCGGGAGTAGTCCTTCGGCACAAATTTGTAATAGTTTGGATTCCTTGGCCTCCTCTCTCACGTCCAGAGACCTTTCCCTGAACCTCCGAACGTACTCCACCACGTCTTCTCCTGGTTGTTGCTTCTCTCTCCCTAGTTGGGTCAGAGTGAATTAATCCTCTGCTAGAAAGAACTTTTGAACAAACAGCACATGCATCTCTTCCCACGTGGAAACACTTTTAGGGGCCAAATGAGAATACCACGTGTATGCTTTATCGGTTAGGGATTTGGAAAACTCCCTCAACCTGAGTTTCTTGTTGTTGCAATGCGCCCCTAGGTGCTCAATAAAACGTTTAATGTGCTCTTTCGGATTCCCACCCTTCCCTGTGTATTTTTCAAATATGGGGGGAATATAATCCCTCGGGTAAGGCTCATCATTGTATTCCTGAGGATAAGGTGTCCTAAAGTCATCATAGACTGAAGCTACCTCGCCTATAGACTGTGAGGAAGCCTGCACAAACTTTAACATCTCCTTTTGCATTTCTCTCCTCATTTCCTCCATGGGCGATGGGGCAACGACCAATGGGGGTGTTGGCTGAGTGACCGTTACAGTTGGAGCCATCGTTACGGCTGGTGCCGTTGATACTCCGGACATTCCCATTGCCGGATTCACGACGGAGGGTATGCTTGCCGAGGCTGCTCCCGTTGTACCTGCGCCCGGTGGAACCGTTGGAGCTGCCCCTGGTGTTACGAAGGAATTGGCCTCAAGTCCTCCCAGCACCGTTGAAGCTACAGGAGTTTGCAAAAACTCATAGAACTTGCTCATGAGGAGGGTCATCTGGGCAGGTCCCAGCCCAGCGCTCGTGGAAGCCTGCGTCACTCCTTGAGCGCCTATTTTTTTCTGAACTGGGGGCACTTCTATTCGAGGAGCTCCGCTCCTTAAAGCCTCCAATTCTACCGCTGCTTGCTCTTCACTGTGTTGGATATCATCAAAGTTGAGCCTTCGATTAACGTTATCTTGCGCCAGACTCCTTCCTTAGAAGAATGCCTCCCCAGCAGAGTCGCCAAATGTAAGAGGGTAGTTTAGATAAGATGGAGGCGTAACCCCTTTTGAGTATGGTGATGACAAGGTTAGTTAGAAAAGCACTAGTGATTTAGCCACAAGACACAAAGAGCAGTTTGGAATGTATGGAACCCATCTTATACTCACAAATCTCTCGTGTATAACTCACAATATAATAAAGAACTTCAAAAATAACTTAGCTAGAGGGAAAGAGAAGTAAGCACCCTAGATACACCTTGGTAGGCAGGAAAACATACTAAAACTCTCAAGGTTCTCTGTTATGTATTAAAAGCTTCGTAATAAATGACAAATGGTGGGTGGCAGAACTCTCTAGTTTTTTCAATAATTCTCTCTAGTAAATAAATTTCTCTAGTAATAACTTTTGAACTCTCAAAAGATCATCCTTTCCTCAGAGGTGGTTGGGGTTTTTAAATAGCCCACCACACCACCCCCGAGGCAACTCAGTCATTAAAGACTATGAAAGACATCCCTCATACTTTATGTCACAACATTAAATGCCTGATGCACTAGTTGTCTCCTACGTCATAAACATTAAATGCCAAGACATGCCTTTTGCCTAACCACTGTGTGTCAGGGGGTTGTTGTCGCAGAGGTGGCTCACCAACTATCTGACAACCCCAAATACCACGGTGGTTTACTCAAGTGCATGTTTGACATTGTTTAGAAAGCTAATGACATCACCCACAGTAGATGTGACATTTAAGTAGAGGTTTGTTTGGTCCATAACTCAATGACCGATGGAACTCCAAGCTGCTCCGCTTGAGGTTCCACGGTCCGGGTCCTTCGGTGTTTTACCAGGTGTATCTAAGATGGTCAGGACAAGCCCCAACGGTGCCCCACTTCTCAATCCTCCAAACCAAATCCCTCTAAAGTTCCCACGATGAGGTTGTTCGATAGAGCATGAAAGCTCTCCCAGGCCCTTCCAAGCCTGGTCTCTCGCGAGTACCGTTCGACCTCACACCCATTCATTATTCTCGTTACAACATTACAGTCATTACAACTCATAGTCAATATAAACAAAGCTATAATATGGCAAAGTAACAATAAGCTAGAGTACGAGTTGCCACGCCAAGCTGCCACGCTTGAGTTGCCTCACCAAGATGCCACGCTTGAGTTGCCACGCTGATCTGCCTCCCCAAGCTGCCACACTTGAGTTGCCACGCTGAGACGCCTCACCAAGATGCCACACTTGAGTTGCCTCCGCAAGCTGCCACGCTTGAGTTGCCTCACCAAGATGCCACGCTTGAGTTGCCACGCTGATCTACCTCCCCAAGCTGCCACACTTGAGTTGCCATGCTGAGCTGCCTCACCAAGACGACACGCTTGAGTTGCCTCCCCAAGTTGCCACGCTTGAGTTGCCACGCTGATCTGCCTCCCCAAGCTTCCACACTTGAGTTGCCACGCTGATCTTATCCTCAGAACACTGTTGCTAATTGGTGGATTATCCCTAATCCCAGGATTACCTTCAGGCCCCTTCTACAATAGTAACAAAAATAAAATTTCCTATTGATACAATATACAATTACCATTTGCTATTTGTTTCTCGATTACTGTGAATAGTGTTCTCCCAAGATAGAAACATAATTTGGTGTAATCAATGTCACTATCATAATTTCATCCTTACCAGCTGAGAATGGAAATCCTCTCAACCGTAGTATCCTAACATTATCAACCTTAAGACTTGTATTCAATAGAACAATATGAGACTTAAAAGTTAAAGAAGAAGTTCAAAATATCAAAAATGAAAGAAAATAGAAAAAACTAAGTGTGAATACTATGTCGTAGAATCCCCATCTAACCAAATTACGCCCCTGCATACATATAAGTCATTAAAAACAACATAGACCAACTGCTCACCTTTCGATTCTATTTTTTCCTTTCTCTTGATGATAGCATTTTTCCCACAACGTCAATCTTGGAGGGCTTTATCTTTTAGATTTTGAAAGATGAAATCCTTATCAAGCTTAAAACAGTCCGATGAAACCTGCATAGAAATTAAAACAATTTTTTAAGGTTGTATGATGTATGCAATAAAAGTTGTACAAACAACATATAAAGAATATGACATATGAGTACAAACTATTGGCTTAGTTGTGACAATAATTGCCTCACTTATTATTGGCTTAGCTGCCCTCTTTCAAGTTCGCCTTCAGTCAGCCTAAAAATATGTAAAGGCAGAAAATGAGTATCAAACCAATAACTTAAGAGAGGAATCAACAAATACAAATACTAATGGCTATGTTGCCATTAATGGCTAAGGTAGTAGAATTACAAACTTGAAAGAAAAAATTATTAGAATAATTAAAAAATTAAATTATAGTATTACAATTCCCTTATTTCATCTGGTGTGAGTGGTTATGATCACTCTTCTCGAGTGGAAACTGCAATGGCTTAAAATGCATCACGCAAGAGGAACTCAAATTGATTGGCTTCCACATTTTCTGGTAGTAAGGTTACTGATCAAGTAACAAATAATTTTTTCTGAAAAAATTTTACTAATAGTAGAGCTGGAAGCACTCGTTGATGACTTGTATTCAATAACATAGCTAGAAGCACTCCTCCCTGACTCGTATTCAATAGCAGAGTTGGTAGAAGTTGTTGGCATAGACATGAGTCGCATACTACCATCAATTAGAGAACTTACTAACAGCTAGTCGCCAAATAGAAGAGTTGGTAGCACTCATTGGTGTATACATTAGCAGATAATCTCTCATCAATACGCTAAACAGTAACTTGATTAGGCAGGCTGTTCCTTAAGTGTTGAAGTTCTTGGTCAGTGGTGGTGTGAGGCAAGAGAATACCATTTTTTCTTCTGCACAAAGCCTTACAATTATCCTTGTGCCAGCAATGGAGTTTTTAACCACGTGAATAGCATCTCCTAAATCACACTCAAAATGATGTAGAAGTTTTCAAAACCTCTGATTTATACAAAACAATAAGCATTGGTCATCTTTGAGTACATGATTTTCAAACTACAATATATTGGCCATGATGAGAAGACAATGGGCCGAACAAAGACGTGCTGAGAGAACTGTATCAAAAAAAACTTTTGTTAAAAGGTCTTTTTGCTTCAAAAGTTTAACGAATAAAGAAACAGATATTTGTTAAATGAGTGTTATGCGATTACAGGATCCAATTCTACTTAAATATTTTAAATGAAAATCATAGAATAGTATTTGTATATTTATTTAATTTGAGCTTTCAGATGTGGTCTAAAAACTTATCTGATATCAGACATACTTTGCAAATCAAGATATACCACTCCAAATATGCGCAGCCGACTATTATAGAAGAACTGATCTCTTCCAACAAATATATATATCTAGCTTTTAAAAAAAGCCAAAATGTAATTCCTAATCCTCCCCGTGGTGAGATGGCCTTCTCTGCAAAAAAAAAAAACAATTGAGCAATTTCCAATTTGCGATCGTTTGTGGGAGACCTTTAGGAATGGAAATGGTTCTTCAAAGTATCATCATGGCAGAATTTACATGCCGTAGAAGTATTTCCCCATTTTAACGCCGCAATTTGTATAAATATGCGGAACCCGATGCTCTGAATCGCTTGGAAATATTGTTAGAGTTGTACTTTTAGCAATAACTTTGAATAAAAAACGGTGATAATAAAAGACTAAAATAGAATCATAATTCATGTTATTCAAAGTTTATTTTAGTTATGGATATAGGAGAATGAACAGTAAAACTCAACTTTGGAATACATAAGCAAAAAAATTAAGTATTGGCCACTGCAAGAACTATTCTTGCAGTTTGTAATTTTCTTATCATCAGTACTTTCTTTGGACACAACCAAAATTACTATTGGGCTCGGTAAGTCAACTTTTAACTTTTCGACCTCATCATCTTTCTTTAGCTCCTCTTCAATTATCGGAGGCATGATTGTCTTATCCTCAATCATTTCTTTGGACTCAATCAAATGGACTACTGGACCGAGGGAGTCAGTCAACTTTGCTTCCTGCAAGCCAAAGTAGTAGCCATGCCCCAATTTTCCCCATTCTTCATTTGTCTTTCCTTTTCAACTTTGTTAACCTTCTTTTCTAGTTCACTAACCATTTGATCTGTGTTAATACAAAAATGAAATAAAAATGATCAATAACAATAATTAAGACTCAACATGGAAAATACTAAGACTATAAAACTCAACTAAAAGGTTATGTTTTTGATTTACCTTTAGTTGGATTTACATCGATTTTGCAGGTGCATAGCATATGCATATTAGGCCTGTGAGGAAGTATTTGTATGAATTCCGACGCACCATTATAATCAGAAACTGCAATAGAAGCACCATTATAATTAGGCGTAATTGATAACTGAATTTAGCATCACCCAATCCATTATTTGTACAATGTTATTTTCTTAAGAAAGATGTACCTGCGTTGTTCGAACAATCGTTAACTATCAACAATCAATCTACATCTTTGAATATATATAAATTAAATCTAAATAAGAAATCATAAGTAATCTCGTTACCATGGGGTATTATAACAAAAGAAATTATCCACGACACAACTGAGAAACCCAATGGGCGAGTAAGTATTGCATATGTATCAATGATCTTCTCCGTCCCCAATCTGTCGTTCATCTGTAATCTCAAATCACACTCAAGGTTGCAAAGTAAAAGATTTTGTTGTTTCCACTGGGTGACATCAATAAATAGTAAGAAATAGAGAATTTTGAAAAAATAGGGAAACTCGCTCTATAGATACCAGCAGCCTCGAAACCTTCCAGCTCAGTGGTTCATCTTTCATCATCACTGTGTTAATGCAAAATGAAGCTGAAAATTTTCTATTTTCAAACAACAGTTGTAACATCTATATCAATAGAGTCCTTTTACACTAAAATACCAAAAACATCACTAAAGCCTATTTGCATCCCAAAAATCTAAACCAAAATACAGAAATCAAATGTTTCCTATGATAAGAAGGGTGAAAAACGAAGAAACATTAGTGACTCCAAAAACAAACACCAAAAATGAGTGTTGGTTATATGGTATGTTTCTTAAACAAGCACCAAAATGGTATCAGCAGATCATTTGCCTCTGCAATCTTATTCTCTGAACATCCAGTTGTCCCAATACCCCACTTTCTTTTTCATCCTTGACTTTTGAAAGAGGTGAAAATAACTGGTGCATTGAGATGAAAATAACTGAAATTCCTGACATGAAGTTAATAATTAGTTTTGACGAAATAGTGCAGCAGAAGCAATGCGTGGAAATATCATGGAAACATTTGGCCTGTACTTCTTGAAATTCTATCAGCATATATTAAAAACCTTACCCAGAGGAATAAATTTACCCAACTAATTTTTTAGCAGTTCTAAATCGTTAATACCCTTCATCTCATCTCCCCTGATTTTTGCAGCATATGCACAAATGTTGTAAATACAGTTTATTTCGAAGATGTCCCACTATGCATACCTTATACCCTCATGTTGGAGTGTTAAAAACATCATTTAACTTGGTATTATCAAATTAATCCCAAATAAATTGTCGTAAATACTACATAAAATACATGTTTTCAAGCAATAGCCACAATTGTCTCTCAGATAAGGAAATCTAATATCATCTGATGGATTAGAGCTGTGACAGAAAATTAAATCATCATCTGAAAATTAACAAAGCCAACATGACAAAATTACTCTAAATATAAATTTTAAACCATTTAATCTAGACATGGGTAGGAACATGTGCCCAGGAAAAAGCATAAAGTGGCAGTTATTGAAATAAATAGGATCGAATAGCACTTGCAAGTCCAATTAAATTAAATTCAACAATCATACCTTTTCAATGGGATAAGGCCAATCAAATTGATGTATTCCATTCCTAACATGGAACAAAAGGGAAAATTATTAGCCTCTTTGAAAAAAACATAAAAGTAACAAAAGTGAATACAAAAGAAATTACCGATAAATCACAATTGCCATTCACATAATTTTATAAGAATTATGACATAAAGTGAACACCAAAATACCTAATGGGCAAAGCAAAATTCTTTCGCATTCACATCATAAACACTAAAAGTTAGTGAATAAATGGAATTCATTATATAAAGAATAAACTTGATGCTTTGTCAAAAAGTTAAGACCTCAAAAAAATAAAACACAAAGAATCAATTGGTAACATAACTCAAAACCATAAAATTCAACAAACCACACCCATCCTTCTTCCTCGATCTTATTTCTTTCAATCTGTAAACCTCACCTGCTCCTCCTCCCTCGGATCATGTTTTTCCAGGCTGCAACAAACCAAATATAATCAAGTATCAAATTGCGTAAAGATTCTTTGCATACTTGAAAATGTGAGAAAAATAAAACCATTGACCAACCTGTACACACGACTATATCAACATTGAAGTCTTTCCACTCTCGTATACTGGTGGAGAATAACTTCAATTTATTTCATCTTTATTCTCCTCATTTGAGATCCCAAAATCAGTTACTCTTATTTATTACTACATATGATTTGAGATAGTTTATTGATTCATTTACTCCTAATAGTCGCAGCTCCATCGCATCACTTGCATTTGGTCTGTGAACATTGGAAGAATAAAACAGGGCAATTTAGATAGAAATGGCAATGGCATGTGTGCAAAAGTTAGCCGTCGTACACCGTTTGACATTTTTTGTGTAAAAGACAATTAGGAACAAATATGTGGCAAATTGTATATAAGGGAAACAATCATATAAATTTTAACAACATAAGTACATTTTAATACGTAATGAGCACCAATAAAAACTCAACTAAACATGCGTAATTATAACATATCTAGAAAAAAACAATAAAACCAATATTTAGTTTTACATTATTTATTCAACAGCACCTCATAATACATAAGTATTGCATATTAAAAAATACTTGGGAAATATATTCATATACATAAGTAGTGCATACTAAAAATACCTGGGAAAGAGAGTTATATTAAACCCACTATAACCCCTTAATAAAACCAATACTTCAATGCAACGTTGAACCTATAACAAAAAGTTAGTGCATAAATATCCTTTAGGAAATAGTACCCCGACTCCATATATATAAGAAGAAGAATTAAATTATTCTACAAAGCATACATGATTGATACTTTTTTTCAAAATAGTCTTCTATGCTGAGAAAATAAAAGTTGTGTAAGAAGAAAACCAAAAGAAAAGTATGCTCCATAGGGGCGATTTTTACTCAAATGCTCAGTTTTTTTTACAGTATTATTTCTAATTGTTTCTCAACACCACACCACTACACTGGCAAGAAAATGAATTATTATCCAAATTATATGTTTTTTCTCAACACCATACTACACCGGTGATAATATGCTGATTTTGACTCAAATTTTTCGTAAAAAACTAATTGCAGTCTTCCAATGAAAGTCCCAAAAAGCAAAAACTGAATGCAAAATCCCAGAAACCCTAATTTCAATTTTCCAATGAATCGCCCAAGAGATAGAGCATACCTGAAATTTGTAGTGTGAATCCAAATACATGTGGGTTCTTAGACAAAATATCTTCCTCCAAAGCACATGTTATCTATATATATTGAGATGCAAAAAATTATACCTGAATGAGTGAAACTAAAGTAGACGGGGGCGATGTTTTGGTGAGTGTGGAAGAAAAAAAATGGTGAAAGCAAACAATTTCAAACCCATAAAAAAATTGGTTTGGGTTTCTTCTACACAACAGAGGATTTGGATAATCAAACCCAAAAATACTCCGGGGATGATCAACCTACAAATTCATATACTCGTACAATAGAAGAAGAAAAATGAAATTTAACATCAGATATGAAATAGGAGAATACTTACGAAAACTAAGGTAGATGGGGAGAATCCGTCAAGATCAAAGATACTAATGGTAGAGAGAGAAGTTAAGGGCCGAGTCAGAGCATCGTAGTGGGTGATTGTGTGTTTCAGAAGCAAGGGGAATAGGTGTGTAAGAAGAAATGTCTTAAAGTCAGTGGTCACTTCCCAAATTCTCGAGCGTTGTGCAAGTTTTTTCCCAAGTTTGATCCGAGCCCTCGATTTCTTGCATTCGTGGCTTCATCACAACCCCTACTTACCTTATACGTTTATCAGACACTAAAAACCTCCTACTCCTTATTATATAGATATAATACATTTATATGCATATATATATATATATATATATATATATATATATATATATATATATATATATATATATATATATATATATATATATATATATCACAGAGTAATATGTGAGAAATTTTAAAATATTGATGCAAATAATCCACCATATCATGAAAAGGTTGCATGAAACCTTTTATGACTTTAAGCCTTTTTTAGTGAAACGGGGAGATCGCAAAGGGTTATAATAACTCAAGGAGTTTTTTTTCTTAAGTTATAGTAGCTAGAAGATTGCTTGGGTTTTTTTTGCAATATATCATATATTTTACGTGTTTATGTGTGTATATATGTGCATGTTTTTTAATTGTATACATACATACATGTATGGCTTAGGTACATAATCATGTTAACTAACAAGATCAGGACCCTTGTTTAGGATTATAGAAATAGATCAGAATATATTCAGATGTTTGTTGTTAGGCATCAATCAACCAACTTAAAAACCCATTCAGTAGGGTTTCCATTTTTCCATTGAATTTCTGGTTTTTTAGAATCCCAATCCTTTTTTTTTTTTTGGAAAATGTCACATTCCCACTCTTAGCACCCATATAAGTGGTCCTCGCTAGAGGCACTTCCACATATTTATACAATATATTCCAAACTGTTACTTGATTGTGGATCATTTTGGAAACTGTTTTTGTTTTTTGGGAAGATGTGGGGTAAGGAATAAAACAAGTTGTAGAAGGATTGATATGGCTTTAACCTCCCGTTTCTCCATTCTGCCAAAAAGCATCCCTGCTATTCAAATTACTTACATAAACTTATATGCATTTCTTTACAAAATTGGGAAACAACTTTGTATGTTTTTTGTAGTTGTTGTTGTTGTTCGTGTGGTTGACATTTAGTTATTGTTTTACAAATTATCAAGGCAACATCTAAAGATAGAAAAGGTAATTAATGACGTAGTTGTTCGAAGTAATTAATTGGGATGATTTAGAATTCTCTTGTAGATACTAACAGTATTCTTAATTAGTTAGCTTTTATAATTCTCAGTAATTAATTACACATTATGGGTTATCCCAGTAAGTTAATAGTACCTACGTGCCAATTAATCGATAAGTTATTAGTACCTACACGCCAATTAATGAAGAACGCTTTTAATCAGTTATCGCGTAGGTACTATCGGTATTCTAAATCATTAATGGGTTAAATGGATATAGATTATAATTTATCTATATTGGTACCTACAGCTATTAGTACCTATAGCCAATGACGTAGCATTCATAATGTGTTGACAGATTATTAGTTATCGCCATTTTTCTCTGCGATTCCTTGAGCTACAAATTTCTAAATTATGATAGGGTGTACTACACATCACTTGCTGAAATTTGGTGATGGATAACCAGCATAATCCTGGATGAGCTATCTGGCATCACAAGTATGCCATGTCATTCTAAATTTTCCATAGTTTGAGGTTGGATGAACCCTCTTTTATATCAAAATATACGACGTTAGTCTCCCCAGAAGTGATGTCTACATTTAGTCATGTGATTTTATTAATCCCCTCTATTAAATTTTTCACTTTCTTATATCCAAACCTACCATTTTATATAAACATCGAAATTAGTCCTACGAAATACCTACCAATTGGAAAGTCACAAATTTTTCAATATCACTTTCATAATTTATTTGAAAGGGTTTTTACTATAATTTTAAGAAAACATCCTTCCTCACAATTTAACACATGTAATGTGATTTTTGTTTGTAAATTTTCTCAACTTATGTTACCATATAATCCCGATGACAAACACTTCACCGCCAGGCAGGAGCAAGATGATGTTGCATTTTGAAGTGTTTTTTTTCATTAATACCCTTTTTTACTTGAGACCTTGATATATAGATAGAGTAGTATATACATTATATATTCATGTTGACATCGTGTCTTTTGTAGATACTTTTTTACTCACTATATCCGTTTCCTTAGCTAAATATGTTTCTTCAGCTATGGTGGAAGAAAGTGGATTCACTTACACATGTGCTCTTATGTTGATTCCTTTAAGATATTTTCATGTTTTTTAAAGGCAACATAAACATGTTGATTCATTTGGAGACTGAATTTAATTTTATTTGTTCATCTATTTTCCTTCTTAGGTCTCTTTTACTTTTTTCCTAATAAAAAACTCACATATAGAGATAAGATATTAGTTTTTTAACTTCAATTTCTCTCCATAAACATGATGCGCTGGTCACCTATAAGCACATATAAGTTAAATAAGTGTATGCATTGGAACTAATATCTATTTTTTTGTTTTGATTAATGAAATACTGAAGTTGTGTTGTGTTTGATTAATGAAATATCTAATCTAATTTTATCTTTATATTTTTCAGGTTCTACAGCAAATGAGGGTAAAAGTGGGAACTTGTTAAACTTACGACAAGAATTGGAGTGGGATTACGAATATAATCTGAGATCTGCTATGGATGGTTGCAAGCTTCCTAGTGAAAATTGACCACTCCCCTTGCATATTTTATTCATAAAAGTTTTTCAGCTGCTTGCAGAGGCCAAGCAAAGGTGAATGTAGTGAATTTAAAATAAGATAAGCGGCACGACGACGTAAATAGGAGTGATGATAGGAGATGTAGAAGCTAAATAGATCAGAATTGTGTGACTCGTTGTATACTTGATAATCCTACATATGATGGAAAATGTGGACTATATGTTGCAAAATGTGAATTCCTCGACCAACTAAATAATTCTTATATCTTCTCGAGAATCAATTTTATGCAATTGTGAGTTGTTGTTTTTTCATATAAACCATATTATAGCCGGTGTTTGGAGATTAGGACTACCTGACCTATTGTTGGGATTTTTCTATCTTAAATATGGTGGATAGTTCTATAGGCCAGTAGTTATTTACTAATTTTAATTTTTGTTGATTTGTATATTGTTATGGGTAAACATAGGTAAGTTTATAAAGATGAGTGATTGACTTATTATTTTTGAAGGTTTGGTATATTGTTGTTGTTGAGACATAAGTTGTAGGGTGATATTATGGTATATTCTTGGACTGATGATCAACACACAAAGCACTTGCATATGGTTTTACAAACATTACAGGACTATCAGTTATGTGACAAGTTATAAAAGTGTGGATTCTCGTTAAGGGAGGTGCAATTCTTGGGTTCCGCCATGTCTGATCGAGGCATATCCATGGACCCCGGTAAGGTTCAACGATGAGGGATTTAGGATAGCCCAAGACACCGATAAAAATTCATAGTTTCTTTGGATTGGTAGGGTATTATCGTTGTTTTGTAAAGGTATTTTCGAAGATTGGGTTCTGTGGATGAATTTTACTTGTAAGGAGGTGCCATTTGTGTGGGATAATTGGTGTTAGTTATCTTTTGACGACCTAAAGGACAAGTTTACCTCAGCACGTGTGCTCTCATTGCCTAGGGTAGGAGTGGAGTACCTTGTATTTACCCATACATGGTTAGAGGTACATAGTGGTGTGTTGTAGCAGGACGATCGAGCTATAGCATATGGTTCTCGCAATCTTAAGCTCCATGAGAGGAAATACCCCACATATGATTTTGAGTTAGTTAAAGTAATTTTTGCCTTGCGTATTTGGAATAACTATCTCATAGGGGAGAAATTTAGTCTATTCACATATCATAAATCGTTGTAGTATATGTTCACTCGGAAGGATCTCAACATACGACATCGTAGATGGTTGGAATTCATGAAATACAATTAGTTTGATATTCAATATCATCCAAAGAAGGCTAACGTGTTGGAATACGTGTTGAGTCAATTACCTACAGTGGAGTTAGTAGCAATATGGAAAGCAAAGTGGAGTCAATTTCACTAGGACGACACAATTGCCAGGGCTTATATGACAGCATTAATAATCCCACTCGAAGTTATTTTACGGCTTATGAAAGAACTGGCTAGGGATCAATTTTGGCATGATAGGGTACGTCAGTTATTGGTAGAGGCAGGGAGTCTTGCTTCATCAGTTTTGAGGGAGGCATATGTTTTAGTGGGAGTCTAATAGTCCCAGACGGTGGAGATTTCCAACACGCTTTTATGACAAAGGCCCATGAGTCGATATTTATGCTACATCCTCATGGAGATAAGATGTATCAAGATATGTGCAGACAGTATTTATGGGTACGTATGAAGCAGGACAAAGTTAAGTTTATCTCAAAATGTTTTACTAGTCAGTTAGTGATGGTAGACCACCAAAGACCAGCCGATATGTTGCAGCCATTAAATATTCTGGTGTAGAAGTTGGAAAGCATATGAATGGACTTTATCATAGGGATACCGACATTCGAGAGGGGCCATAATTCTATATGGGTGGTTCTCGATAGGTTTATCAAGGTGGCCCACTTTTTTTTTTTGCGAATATAATATACGACGACATAGTATGCCCAACTTTTCATAAACAAGCTAATGAGGCTATATGGGGTAGCGATTAATATTGTGTTTGACGGGGACAAGATTTTTGTGTCCCATTTTTGGCAGAGTTTCCAAGAGGCATTACTAGAACTTATCACCTGCAAACTGATAAGACGAATGAGTGGGAGAATTCGATTTTCGAAGATATGATCAAGATGTGTAAACTTGACTTTACAGGAGGTTAGGAGCAATATCTTCCACTGGTGGAATTTTCATATAATAATTCTTACCAGTTCGCCGTTGCGATGGTTTCTTGTGAGGCATTATATGGTCGACCTTGTCGTTCCCCTGCTTGCTTGTTAGAGGTGGGGGATAACAAGATCCTGGGGCCTGAGATGATCAAAGATATTTATACCAAGATTAAGTTAATTTGAGGACGCATACGAATTGCCCGAGATAGGTAAAAGAGTTATGTTGACAAAAATAGGCGACATCAAGATCTTGATGTGGGTGACCAGGTATTACTACGTGTGTCTCCTATGAATGGAGTTATCAAGTTCGGGAAGAAAGGTAATCTCACACCAAGGTATGTGTGGACTTTTTGTATTATCGAGAGGGCAAGGCCGGTGGCATATAGGCTCGCCTTACCAGAACATCCGCAGTGGATCCATGACGTGTTTCATGTATCATCATTGAAGAATTATCAATGGAGTGAGGTGTATTATTAGCACATTCCAGTGGATGAGATTAATTTACAGCTCGATATCTCTTATGAGGTCAGTCCGGTTAATATATTGGATTTTAGCGAGCATAAGCTTAGGTCTAAATTGGTGCCCTTAGTTTGTTTCCAGTGGTGACATCACAACGCCGACGAGTCGACTCGGGAGAGAGGGGATGCTATGCCTGAGAAATATCTTGAGCACTTTATTCCTGGTATGCGCAATTTTTGGGGACAAAAATCCTTTATAAGGGGGGATGTATGTAACACCCCATAATTTTGAGTACTTATAGTTGGTCATTTGAATTACACATGTGCACATAATTTAAATTAACATGAATATGAAATAAATATTAATTAGCATGAAATGGATTAATATTTATGTGGTTTAATATATAGTCGTGTGATAAGTAAATAAATTAATGACATATGGTATTTACGTGTAAATTAGTAAAAATTACGACCTTTGACAGTATCACAATCGGGATGCGTGTGTATGTTATATTAGGTTAAGATGAGATAATTATGATAGGTTACTCAGATGATGATTCATAATGCACAATTGATTCATAGTGCACAATTGATCCAAAATAGGTCAAAGTTAAGTACCAGGGGGTAGTGTTTGGGTCTTGGGTTTTTTTTTACTAGTCGGGACTAGTATAGGGGCATTTTTGTCATTTTAACGGAAGGTCAATAGTCAATTTCGGGATTTCAATTATATAATGAAGAGTAACGTAAGAGAATTAGTCATTTTACAATTCCAAAGGGTTTAGTTCAGTTACACACATGGTTAGAGAGAAAATGAAGAGAAATTAGAAGAAAAACTCGAGAGTCCAAGACGGAAAGTGAAGAGAAAATAGAAGAAAACTCAAGAACTATGGAGGATTAAAGAAATTGAGACGAAATTCTGGGATTTTAATCATCTTCAAATAATGATATTCAACTGAATTCACATTTAATGAATATTAAGGCAAGTAATTATCTGGATAAATGATTATGTGTAGGATTCAATTCATCTCATGATTTGGTAATGGTTTTTGGGTGGGATTGATATACAATTGGGTTTTTGAGAAATCAATTCATAATGAAATTGTGTGATTTATACGAATTGAATTTTGAAAATTTTAAATCCCATGTAGATAGATGAATCATTGATTTAGAAGGTTAAAAAATTATGAACTATTATGGAAATGTCAGAATTTCATAATGCTTAGAAATTAAGTCTAAATCCCATGTAGTCACCATATGTCGATGAATTCTATATTTTTTTGGGCCAATTTAATGTTTAGGATTCATTAAAATTGATAATCATATAGAAAATATAATTTGGCATCGATTAATTGGGATTCAACTTTGCTGAAAGTTGAAATGGGAGGAACTAGGGTTGTCTTCAGGGGCAAACCGATTAGCCCTCAAGTCGAACTGGTTCGGAATACCTGTTACAACCAGGTTGGGTTATTTGATATAATTTGGTCTTGATTTAAGTTGGGGTTAATTTATAATGTTAATGAATTGTTTAGGACTTCTGGAAAAATGGTTAACGTTGATGAAAAAGGCTTGGGATTAATAGGGATATACTGTCGTATGAATGGGAATATTGGAAGGAAACATACTTGGGAAATTCATTAATGGATTATAATGAAAATTTGTGGAAAATGGGGATACGGTCTAGTTGGTAATAGTACGTGTCCATAAATTAAAATTAAATAATCACTTAATTAAACAAGTATATGTTTAAACAATTGCGAACGAAAATGATATTTTGCTAGTGCTACGAATGATAGGCACAATTAGTTTCATTTTTCGGAACATATATATATATATATGTAGTAAAAGTGTATCACTATTCCATAAATATGATAAGAAAATTAGGGGTGAGGATTGCACCAACAAAACTAAAAATGGAGGGTTGAGATTGCTTTATTCCATTTTACTTTTTAACCCTTTATTTTCAATTTCCCTCTATTTTACCTCACAAAGGATAAATTAGGAAGTTTACCCACATATTTGTGACAACCCGCTCAAAATAATAACGAGTGGCCAGCCCTATACTAAATTAAATCATGTATCTCAGATGGCAAAATCTCAACATCAACTGACAATACAAAATTATATAAGGCTAACTACCCGAAATCATTAAAAGTGGATTGTCAAAAATTTTAAACTTTTATTTAACAACAACAAGAAAACCAATCATGCAATCACAACCAACGATACACATCTAACTATGATGAGTGATAAGTGCAAACTCCAATAATATGAAGAGTACAATACAATGTACAATAAAATGTCTACAAAGAAATACCCGAATATGCTGTTGGGTAACAGACAATACAAAAATCTGAGAAATGAAATATAAAAGTGTTAATCTACAACACTTGAATTTAAACTCAATATACAACTGAATCCCAATCTAGATATACAAAGATAGGAATCGACTAAAGAAAAATGCCGCAACAGTCTGCTACTGCCATAGCTCCACGAATACTGGATGGGTGAACATAAATGGCATCCTTGTGGAGGAACACCTAAAGTAATACAATATATACATGGAGGGAGAAAATATAAACGGGTCAGATCTCGAGTTGAAAAACATTTTATAGCAAGTGTATTAAAATGCATAATAATTATAAATGCATTATTACCTAATTTACTAGAATCGAACTCTCCATAAAAGTTTGACTCGCCCCTCCACTAAAGAGCTCAGTAAGCGTATGCACGTGATCTCCAAATGGATGCCCAATACTAATTAGGTAAAGGAATCTAACTTAAACCCAAAGGAGGTATTTTCTTAAAACCATCTAACCTATCTCCCAATCTCTTCTTATTTATTCTCTTGAAATCATATACTTTAACTTTACTATTATAGTTCTCTTTATATTTGTTCATTTATTGAACATATAAAGTTGTACAATCATCCTCATTACCACATCATCACAATACATCAACATTCATTTACTAGAATTTCATATATTCTATTGATGCCCTTATTTGGCATGTAAACATATATATATTATTATCTATGAGTTATTAGCATCACGAGTTAAGGACTAAACTCCTCTCGATTCTCAACACACCACTGTGTTTCATGCGTGGGACGTCTCGCCGAGGCAAAATCCAACCAAGGAACCCCCCCGTTACACTACTCCTGACCGTATTTATCCTCGAGGCTCATTATTCCCTCAATGAATGATGCATGTAACCCAAATTATTAGTATCGAGTTTTAATTAATTAATATTCCCAATTCTCAACAGTACACGGCGTTTCATGCGAGGGACGTCTCGTCAAAGAGAAATCCAAAGAAGGAACCCCCAGTTACACAACTCCTGGCACTATCGATCGTCGGGATAGGTGATATATATATATATATATATATATATATATATATATATATATATATATATATATATATATGTATGTATGTATATTAACTTCTCCCCAATTTCCAACATTACACTGCGGTTCGTGCGTGGGACGTCTCGCCGAGGCGAAATCCAAACAAGGAACCCCCCTGATACACTAATCCTGGCAATGTAGGTCGTTGAGGTCCACTATGGCCTCGATACCCAAATACAAGCACAATAAATAACCTTCCAACCGAGCTATAACTCAAGGATGCAGGCTCACATTCTATCATCTTCCAGCATCCCATACACGTGGCAAACTGGGGCCACCTGATGGGGTTCAATGACGCCCACCTCGTAATCAACTCACGCATATGACGTCCCAAGAAGCGATTATAGCTCCTAACCGGCGAGTGAGAACAACACATACCCACAACTTCTCACCCCCAAAATAAATAATGTATATCACATTATCCAAAATAAAAATATGTATATCACATAAATAATGTATATCACATAACAATCACATGGACGACTTCTCACCCTCTACGCACGTAACTTCACAATGATAGCAAGGAGGGGGTATGCCTAACTTTATGCATATATACCATCATATACGGTATAAATACATCACAAATAATAAAGATATACAATCATATAAGGTATACCTGCCACGTTACTTTTATTTCATGAGACGCTCTTATCTGCAATTCAATTTATATCATTGTTTAATTTAATCTCTCTCTTGATATATTATTCATCATTTCTCACACATCTTCCCCCCTTAGTATACACGATACTAATTCTTGCTTGAAGCTCACATGTCGCTTATATTTATGAATTGTCTCTCAATTCTATTTATGTTAAGGATATTCTATATCCAAATGCACCTCAATTAGCATATACAGTTCTCCATCCATAATAGGGTTCGGTTCATTTTATCAACCTTTAAAATTATCCCATTTGGGATTGGATCCTAAGATCCATTATATCTAAGTTATTCTCATTCTTTCATAGGAATTCATTATCATCTCCAAATAGAATCTCCATTTAAGGTTGGCTTCCCCACTTGGAATGTACCATAATATCTAATCGACATTCCTCAAATTTTGTCAATATGACTCCAATAATTTCTTATAAGGTAAACTCTCTAAAAGTCTCCATAACATACTCCAAATATCTCCTATGGAGGTTCCCAATCGATAACCTCTAACGAAACGGGAAGAAATTCTCCCTAGAAAAACTTCCCTTGAAAAAACCCTGTTTTCGAATAAATTCGGGCCAATTTTGAATCGATTCGGCCCAGCGAATCGATTCGGTAAGAAAGGGAAATCGATTCGGGTCATCAGACCTGGGACTCTGTCTCAGGCCGAATCGATTCGGATGGGGTCCAAATCGATTCGATCACTCAGACCTGGGCACCTGCATATTTTTGAATCGATTCGGTAGGAGGCCGAATCGATTCGGCCCTTCAGAACTCTCGAAAATGGCTACTTTTTAAGTAAGCCAAAATCCCAAATTTTGTTTCAATCATCTTCCAACCATTTTTATCCAACCCGATCACAAATATATCATCAATATTCATCCTAGAATACATATAATATAATTTTTATCCTTAAATCAACAATCTACCTATCAAATATAAGATTATACCCAAAAGTTAGGTTTTTATCAAACTAAACATAAAACCCATAAACTTAATCCACAAATCATGCAATAAATGGTACACAACAATTATTTAGCAATTTTAATCACTTGCCTCGAGTTCATAGGGTCTGAATTCGCCTTGAGATAGCGTATTTGTCAGAAAATCATCTTTCTCTCTCTTCTTCTCCTTCTTTTTCTTCTTCTTTCTTCTTCTCTCATTCTTTCATTCTATTTCTCTTTCTCACTTTGGAGAAATAAATCTCCCGTAGGCTTAATAAGCCTATTCTCCCAAGATACACATCTTTAAATGATAATACACACTTTAAATGACTCGGTAACTTTAATTCGAGTCAAACAAGCTTAAATTATTTCGAAACCTAAATAGACCCCAAGTACAGTCATTTCGACTTTCTCGACCCTTCCTGGCACAATGGTACTATTAGAATTTCCATTCGACACACTTTTTGACGACTCCAAATTTTGACCTCAATTGCTAATTTAATTATTCTACAATAAAATAATATTTATTTCTCCCAAAATAAATAAATCACCGTCTCCAAGACCTCGAGTTGTTACAATCTTCCCCACTTACAAAAATTTCGTCCTCGAAATTTTAGTTAAGCCTAATTCTCCAAAGCTCAACTAGTTCTACTACACCCATCCTCACTAATTCTATCTCCAAACTTCTAACTTCCCACGATGAATTTATTTTAATTTACTTTATTTTTAGTCAATGTTGAGTTTTATAAAACCAATTTCCACAACTAGGGTGCCCATACACCCTTTATATTCGAGCTTCATGCCCGTACCAATCATAATGAGGCTTCATTTGCCTCCAAAATTCCACAATTCCATATATATAAAGTATACTAACATATTAATAGTGTAAAAATTTATGAATGGTCCCAAGAAATAACTCCTCTCAATTACTGACATTCGCCACTTTCGTGGGGGGGACATCTCGCAAAAGCAAAATCCAAATAAGGAACTCTCCCAACACACTACTATGTGGCAACGTCGGGGATTGAGAGTTTGTTAAATCCAGACTAGAGTTTGAAAAAGAATTAATTTTATAAAAATCATTTTGAAATGGCCCAATGGTCGATAAAAAGTTTTATTTTGAAAACAGTTTATTTTAAAAACAGTTTATATACTACAATATTCATATAAAATGCCTTATGTCCAACACAAGGTCTTAACGATCATCATATATATAACAATATGTAGCTCATAAGAATTAGCATAATTATGAGCTAAACTTTACTGCGTCCCAACAATCCACAATCTTTACTTTTATAAAAAAACAACATCTTACATCATTTCAATATATTGCCATTTATACGGCACATCCATATCTGGAATACAATAATTATATAAGTCTAACGTGACTATATAAAAATAAGTAGCTTTATCATTGCTACTTATCACCCATAACCATTCTTACATTCACCACAAGGTTTATAGCTCTATTTGAGCGCATTAATAATTATCTAGTCTTACAAAAGATAATAACATAAGAGCCTATCTTGCTCAAAATTCCCCTTAGGGTCATTACATACATAATAAGGCTATAGCACTACCCTCTTAAAAATATCTCTGATACGATATTCCCAAAACTTATTTTAGTAATTATCCCATTCATAAAGGAAAATAAACTTACATCATCCATCTCTAGTCCGATTTCCCTTCTTCATCAATGGGTTCCCAAACATAGTCCCCCGGTCTAAAATAACCTCCAATCCGTGGTAGGGGTTGCACTTCCAAAACTTCATCAAACTGTGGTCCTTTACCTCTTTTAGGGCATTCTCTCTTTTTATGACCTGTCTCCTCACAAAAGAAACATTTACCCACAAATCCTTTCTGACCACTCGCACTCTCATCGCCAAACTTGCTTGATGAACTCGAGTCTCCAAAGTTCTTACCCTCTTGTGAACGAAGACGATATTCATGACACTTTAATAGTGCCTCATTCACTACCTCGATGAAAGTCACTAACTTAGGACTCACTAACAAATGTTACCGAATTCTCTAATCTAAACCTCGAACAAACTTCGCTATACATTTATCTTCCGTATTTACCTCATTAGGTACTAATTTCGCCCATCTAGAAAAATCTTTTTAATATTCTTCCACCGTTCTATTACCTTGATAAATCTTCATATCTCGAGTCGGGGAAGGAAAATACCTTCGATTAAAAAGTTCCCAAAATTCTTTTATAGGTAAAGTATCTCACTGTTCAGATGTGGTGACAGACTCCGACCATTGAAGAGATGCACACGATAACTTAATGGTGGTTAAAAGCTGCTCCTGCACGTCATTACACTCAACCATACGGAGGTGCCTCTGTATACTGTTCTTCCATTGACTTGCAGCCATTGCATCAAATCCCCATGCAAACTCGGGACGATACCCTTTACTAAAATCTTCCTTCACTCTCTCCATAAAGACAATCCTAAATGGGGTTGGGCTGCTCGAAAGGCAGATTGTTGCGCCATCGTAGAAACGATAGCAGTTACTGCTTGTGCCACAATATTGGCAACTTCATCTATAGTCATGTTCCTTTGAGGCATTCAGGGTTGCACTTTTTTACCCCCTTTATTTTCCCTGCCTGAACGACCTCCCTTCAGTGGCATCTGAAACAAGAATAATTGTATCAGAACGTCTTTCAAAAACTTTCATATCCCAGAAGAAATATGGACGTAAGAATGTAACCATCCTAATAATAAGGCTCTATATCAAGAACGCTTACGGAAGATCGTAGTAACTCGCACAGATCCTAAAGACACTAGAACCTGATGCTCTGATACCATCTATGACAACCCGCTTAAAATAATAACGGGCGGCCAGCCCTATACTACATTAAATCAGGTATCTGAGATCGCACAGTCTCAACATAAACTGACAATACAAAAAAAAATAAGGCTAACTACCCGAAATCATTAAAAGTGGATTGTCAAAAAATTTAAACTTTTATTTAACAATAACAACAAAACCAATAACGCAATCACAACCAATGATACACATCTAACTATGATGAGTGATAAGTGCAAACTCCAACAATATGAAGAGTACAATACAATGTACAACAAAATCTCTACAAAGAAATACCCGAATATGCTGTCGGGTAACAAAAAATACAAAAATCTGAGAATCAAATATGAAAGTGTTAATCTAAAACACTTGAATTTAAAATCAATATACAACTTAATCCTAATCTAGATATACAAAATAGGATCCACTAAAGAAATATTCTGCAACAGTCCGCTACTTCCACAGCTCCACGAATACTGGATGGATGAACATCAATGGCGTCCTTCCGGAGGAACACCTAAAGTAATACAATATATACATGGATGGAGAAAATATAAACGGGTCAGAGCCCAAGTTGAAAAACATTTTATAGCAAGTGTATTAAAATGCATAATATTTATAAATGCATTATTACGTGATTTACTGTAATCGAACTCTCCATAAAGGTTCAACTCGCCCCTCCACTAAAGCGCTCACTAAGCGTATGCACGTGATCTACAAATGGATGCCCAATACTAATTAGGTAAAGGTATCTAACTTAAACCCAAAGGAGTTATTTACTTAAAACCATCTAACCTATCTCCCAATCTATTCTTATCTATTCTCTTGAAATCATATACTTTAACTTTAATATTATAGTTCTCTTTATATTTGTTCATTTATTGAACATATAAAGTTGTACAATCATCCTCATAACCACATCATCACAATACATCAACATTCATTTAATAGAATTTCATATATTCTAGTGATGCCCTTATTTGGCATGTAAACATATATATATTATTATATATGAGTTATTAGCGTCACGAGTTAAGGACTAAACTCCTCTCGATTCTCAACACAGCACTGTGTTTCGTGCGTGGGACGTCTCACCGAGGCGAAATCCAAACAAGGAACTCCCCCGTTACACTACTCCTGACCGTATTGATCCTCGAGGCTCATTATTCCCTCAGTGCATGATGCATATAACCCAAATTATTGTTATCCAATTTTAATTAATAAATATTCCTAGCTCTCAACAGTACACGGCGTTTCATGCATGGGACATCTCGCCGAAGCGAAATCCAAACAAGGAACCCCCCCCCCCCCACCCCCCCACCCCCGTTACACTACTCCTGGCACTGTCGATCGTCGGGATAGGTGATATATATATATATATGAGCATTAAGGAATAACTTCTCCTGAATTTCCAACATTACACTGCGGTTCGTGCATGGGACGTCTCGCCGATGCGAAATCCAAACAAGGAACCCCCCTGATACACTAATCCTGGAAATGTAGATCGTTGAGGTCCATTATGCCCTCGATACCCAAATACAAGCACAATCAATAACCATCCAATCGAGCTATAACTCGAGGACGCAAGCTCACATGCTATCATCTTCCAGCAGCCCATACACATAGCAAAGTGGGGCCACCTGGTGGGGTTCAACGACACCCACCTCGTGATCAACTCACGCACACGACGTCTCGGGAAGCGGTCATAGCTCCTAACCATCAAGTGATAATGACACATACCTATGACTTGCCACCCCAAAAATAAATAATGTATATTACATAATAATCACACGGACGACTATGACCTGGGGAATATCCACACCCTGCTCTTTGAGCCAGGATGCTGACCCTCTGCGCACGTAATTTCTGAATGATAGCAAGGAGGGCGTATGCCTAACTTTATGCATATATACCATCATATAAGGTATGCATACATTCCACATAATAAAGATATACCATCATATAAGGTATACCTGCCACATTACTTTTATTTCATGAGACGCTCTTATGCGCAATTCAATTTATATCATTTTTTAATATAATCTATCTCTTGATATATTATTCGTCATTTCTCACACATCTTCCCCACTTAGTATACACGATACTAATTCTCGCTTGAAGCTCACATGTCGCTTCTATTTATCAATTGTCTCTCAATTCTATTTAAGTTAAGGATATTCTATATCTGAATGCACCTCAATTAGCATATACAGTTCTCCATCCATAATAGGGTTCAATTCATTTTATGAACCTTTAAAATTATCCCATTTGGGATTGGATCGTAAGATCCATTATATCTAAGTTATTCTCATTCTTTCATAGGAATTCATTATCATCTCCAAATAGAATCTCCATTTAAGGTTGGCTTCCCCACTTGGAATGTACCATAATATCTAATCGACATTCCTCAAATTTTGTCAATATGACTCCAATAATTTCTTATAAGGGAAAATCTCTAAAAGTCTCCATAACATACTCCAAATATCTCCTATGGAGGTTCCCAATCGATAACCTCTAACAAAACGGGAAGAAATTCTCCCTAGAAAAACTTCCCTTGAGAAAGCCCTGTTTTTCGAATCAATTCGGGCCAATTCCGAATCGATTCGGCCCAGCGAATCGATTAAGACAGAAAGGCGAATCGATTCAGGTCATCAGACCTGGGACTCTGTCTCATGTCGAATCGACTTGGCTGGGGTCTGAATCGATTCGATCACTCGGACATGGGCACCTGCATATTTTCGAATCGTTTTGGTAGGAGGCCGAATCGATTCGGCCCTTCAGAACTCTCGAAAATGGCTACTTTTTAAGTAAGCCAAAATCCCAAAATTTGTTTCAATCATCTTCCAACCATTTTTATCCAACCTAATCACAAATATATCATCAATATTCATCCTAGAATACATATAATATAATTTCTATCCTCAAATAAAAGATCTACATATCAAATCTAAGATTATTCCCAAAAGTTAGTTTTTTATCAAACTAACATAAAACCCATAAAGTTAATCCACAAATCATGCAATAAATGGTACACAACAATTATTTAGCATGTTTAATCACCTGCCTCGAGTTTGTAGGGTCTGAATCCTCCTTGAGATTGCGTATTTGCCATAAAATCATCTTTCTCTCTCTTCTTCTCCTTCTTTTTCTTCTTCTCTCATTCTTTCCTTCTATTTCTCTTTCTCACTTTGGAGAAATAAATCTCCCCTAGGCTTAATAAGCCTATTCTCCCAATATACACATCTTTAAATGATAATACATACTTTAAATGACTCGGTAACTTTAATTCGAGTCAAACGAGCTTAAATTATTTCGGAACCTAAATAGACCCCAAGTACAGTCATTTCGGCTTTCTCGACCCTTCCGGACACAATGGTACCCTCAGAATTTCCATTCGACACACTTTCTGATGACTCCAAATTTTGACCTCAATTGCTAATTTAATTATTGTCTAATAAAATAATATTTATTTCTCCCAAAATAAATAAATCACCATCTCCAATACCTCGGGTTGTTACAATATTTCCATCTCATCGTACCTTCCTCCTCTTTTGAACCCCATTTAACTCCCCCTCTTTCCCTCGTCTCATCTTTCGTTCCCGATTCTTCATCCCCATCTGCATCTACATCATAAGGTATTGTTTTCATCTTTTAATCTTTGAATCATAGGTTGTTAATTTAATAGTTAATCCCTACGTCTCAATAATGTTAGACCTAAGTTTTTTAATTTACATATCAATCGTTTTACCCCATTTTTTTTCATTTAGATTTGTTCATTTTGTGCTTAAAATGTTTAGGTGTTGAATACCCTATTTATTTTAATCAATTTATTCCCCTGTCTAGTATGGCAATAAATTTGAAGTTGTTCATTTGTGTTGTCTTAGCTTTAATTTTCATTTTAGATATCTAATGTTTTTTTTCTTTCGATTTCCCGCTAAACTCTTTGTTTTAGAGATATTGATTTGTGGAGTAGGTTATTTAGATCGAGGTAAACTCAACGAAGTCTATTGTTTAGTCTTGAGTATCTTAGTGATGTCTGAGTTCGCTTTCTTAAATATAATTTTGTTCTTGTTCTTTTTTTCCTCGGATTCTTTTTTTGCAGATCCTTTTTTTACAAATCTAATTTTTTATTTGTGTGGTTCAAATTAATTTTTTTTTGTATTAGTTGGTGGAAAGTCAGCGAAGTCCATAAATATGCTATGTCAAAAAATCGATTTAGGTTTCTTATTTGTTATTTTAGATCTGAAAATACTGTATAAGTCCTAAGGATTTTGAATATTTTTGACGAATTTTTGGTTTACGTATTTTTTAGACCTAATTACTTTTTTTCACGTCTAAATAGGTTTATGTGAAATTTTTTTTGCAGTTCTAATCAACTATAGATTCTTTATCTCAAACTGGAACTTTTTTCCTTTTAGTGGTAACTTTTTGTTTGTGCTTTGGTGTTTTTGTTTTTTTTTCTTTATTTATTGTTGGGGACTAATGGCTTAATTTACAAAACATAATCCATATTGATTGTTGGGGACATATGGTTTGCTAATTTTTTAGATGTAATTTCAGTATGGAATTTTATAATTTTAATGTTGTGCTATGTTTTATGTTTAGGTGTGGTATTATGTTTAACACTGAGTAACTTAAGTCATTATTATTTGTCTTATTGGTAATTAAAATTACTAAAGATACTATATTAATCCTTTTATAATCATTATTGTTTATGTATTAGAGGAATGTGAACTGTATGAAATATTTTACATTTAGTGCATTTTCATTTTTTGGGGTGAATGTATTTCTATAGGGAAACCACAGGAACTGGAACGCTTCAATGAATCCAATTAGAACATCGGGGCTACAATTGTTACAAACAGCAGTTCAGTAGGTAATCTTTAGTTTAATAGATCAGTTACTTTTTTTGTTCAACGTTTGAGTATGTGGTTTACTATGGGCTATATCTCTCACATTATAGCTGTATTTTTATAGGATCTTAGAATGCTTTGTATACCGATGCTTTTCTAATATGCATATAGCATAAATCATTATATTAATACTTTATTTTGACCTAAAATAATTATTATCTCACTTATACATGGTAACATCTTTTCTCTTTATTTTTTATTTTGTTAAACTTTGAGGATTACCTATTTAATTAGAAGCAATGAAAACTCATATGCAATTGTTTGTCCATTTCTTATCCAGTTGATAATAAGTGTTGGTTATTACTTGTCAAAATTGTGCTAATATGTACATTAACTTCTATATACAGTGATCATGAACTATAGTGGAAGTATAAATTCTTTGTTTTGGTTTATTTTGTGTTTTTCCCCTATAAAACTTTCAAAGGAGTTCCAATTTCAGTTTGTTTACTAAAAGTCTCCGTTACAGTTTTTAATGTCACATATACTTTTGCTTCGTCTTGGAAATGATATTGAGAATTCATTTTTGTTTCAAATTGAATGTTGAGAGACCCTATCTAGCTTTACATATCTCAATGTAATTTTTGTTACCTAAAGAAGATTATTAATGGGAACTAATGCCACAAATTGAGTCATGATGCATTATGAATTAAGATTATTAGCGGTTTATATTGTGACAAGAAAATATTTCCTCTATAACTGAAGTTTTTTATTTTTTTCATATTTGTGATACATATCTTTCACTATATTTTCCTCTGCACAACACATTTTGAGTTACGATGCATTCTGCGATTGAAGATAATTATTGTTGTATATTGTGAAAATTTAATAGGAGTATTGTAATTTTAACAGGTGTTAAACATTTTGTTATTTCGAGACTCATTTACTCCTTTTTTTATAGTATATGGTTTGTGTGCTTAGCTCTATTTTTTTTTATCTTGGTTGATATTCATTGTATGGTTGCATTAGTTGGATTTTTAGCCCGATAATAGTGAAGGTGCGCAAGGTATTTGGATAATTTCCCAAGTGATGATTCTAACTTTTTTTGTGACTTTTTAGGCTTATACCATTCCAATCGTATCTATTAATGAGTTTATTCTATCTCTAGTTTCAATAAATGTATGGATTGGATTTTTAGATTCCTCACTCATTTCATATTTTCAATTCATATTTTTAATCTAAAAAATTGGTACTTTTGATTCCAATTAGTTCACTATAGGTATATAAATCGATAGTGTTGGTATATTCAGTTATGGAGGGAATGTGTATTTCCTTTTCTGGTGATTCATTGTGAAGTTTGTTTGTGTCTAATTATGTTACCATGTTTATAAGAAAGATAATTTTATTGTGGTTTATTGACCCCGTTTAATTTTGTTATACGTAATTCAAAATGAGTCTTTATTATCATGCACGCAATTTACTATTTTTTTCTAAAGTAATGACATGTTGCATCTTTGTTTGTATTAAAATTGCTTAGTGGCATTCTATTAGTTTTTACCCATATATATTGATTGGTATTGGTTGTATTAAAATGTAAGACGATGGGATTCAGTCAAAGTAATGAAAGTTTTTATTTGTGCATAAGAAATTTAAATTAATATCATGTAATACAACTAATACGGGGTGAACAAGTGTCCCCTACTGGGGTGGTTCTTGATCTCATAATGGGAGTCAATGGTATAATAGTGGCGGTTGAGGTGGTATTGGTGGTTGCAGATGGGGAAATAGAGGTTGTGAATCGGATCATGGGAGAGATCGGGAGATGAACCTTTTTTTTTCTTTTCATCACAACATATATGTAAAATTAAGGTGGATACGCTTCTGCGAACTTTTAATTTTTTGTTTTTGCACTATTGGAAGAAAGCCCATCTTTTTAATCGTAAATCGAAATGAGGCGATTCCGGTGCCATTGTTTTTTGTATTTCTCAAGGGTTCAAAATTGACCTTAAAGTCATCAAATATTTTTTTCATTGCTATATGAAGTTTATTTCCCCCTATTTTGAGATTATATAGACCATGTTTCACTAATATTCTGTTTTATATTTGGGATGTATGTAGTTCATGCTAATAGTTGAGTTAAGTAGAGGATTAGTTCTTGAATCTTTGGGAGTGTTTAGGATCCCAGAACAAATAGTACCTACGTGGACAAATTTCACACCATCTACATTTTGTTTGGGACTGATAAATCTCAAACAGTCCCTATGTGAATCTTTGGGACTGTTTGTACAATGTGCATTATGCCTTCATGCATACTACATATTCTGAATGACACTTTGCCTAATAATATTAAGCTTTTTTAAAGAGATTGGTGAGATAAACAGAAGATCCCTCTACTTGATACAAAATAGAATAGGAATTGATACTTTTGATGGAATGAAAAAATTTCAAGTAAACTCCATTGCGTTCTTTTCTTTCCTCGGGCTATCACATCTAGCGTGTCAGTCTTGTAGCCCCACTAGATCATATGATTATACATGTTGTTCTTCGATGTTATAACATGTTTATTATGTATCAACATGTTTATTATGCATTATTTTATTATGTATGAACATGTTTATAATGTAATGAGACCATTTTGTTAGTCTTGCAGTCTTCGTGTTCTCGGTAACATTGAGTAGCATGAGAGGGACAATGATAATAATGTACCTACCATAGATCGAGGGAATTGGATCAAAGTTATGTGCTCTAACAAATGTTTCAGATGGAGGAGTCACTGAGAATGCGGATAAGGAGATCACTAATTAAGGTTACTCACTACAAAACTTGATAATAGCTTCAGGCATATAATTTCTTTTTTTTAAAAAAAATCAGAAGACCATGGGACAAAAAGGTTAATTTACATGTTTTTGGTTTATTTTAGGTACTCTGTTCAAAATTTAGCCTTATTTTGCTTGTAGTTCCATTGATAATATAGTACGCAGAGCTGAGTTTATTAATGGGGAGGCTTCTTGCCTAAAGATAATTATAGAAATGAACTGGTTAGTATTGGTTTTTAGTATCTCAATAAGTGGATTTTATATTCGAAGAACACGAGTGCAAAGTGTAAGTACCTGGTAGTAAATCTCAGACCAAAACATAACAAGTATTTCCTTCGCTATCAACTACTCCAGCATCTTTAAAGCTACCAATAAATTAGACCTGCTTAATTTCAACTGCTCTCTAAGAGATTTAAACCTTTTTTGGGGTAAAATTTAACTTATTAAGAGCTTCAAACATATCTGCTTCGTATTCAACTTCAACCCTTAGCACTTCATCTTTAATAACTTTCACTGATTGAAATATATCCTTGAAGTTCTCCTTACTCCACTTTCATAATACACCTTTCAACCTTTGAATTTTCATTGCAAAGTTCCTCATCCCAATGTCATTTGTGTTTATATTCCAAGACCGTTGAACATTTAGTTTAAAATAATAATGGGAGGTCCACATATTAAGGAATTTAAAGGATTTTGGAACATAATCGAAAACTGATTTCACAGTTATTAAGAGAGGGGCATGATCTGAGGCTGTCTTATTCAAGTGCTAATTTTAGGTATTATTAAATAAATTAAACCAAGCACTGTTTAATAAATTACATTTTATTTGCAACTTTAAAGATGCTAGAATAGTTGTTGTTGAAGGAATTATTGTTGTTTTAGAGGGACCAGATTACATTTTGGCAATGTATTCTATAGACATAAGTAAGTCATATAGTTACATACTTCAAGAGGTTATTTCTATTGGACAACTCTATGTAACTTCTATATATTTTCATAACTTTTTTATTGGAAGGGAATAATTTTGTGACAAGCCCTTATTACTATTATGCCTACTAAATCATGGAAAATGCTTTGTTTTGGATTTTGATACTTACACTTATGGTAACTCGGTGCTGGAAGAAATAATTGAGGTCCAAGAATAAAAAATGGCCAAAGTTCTTTAAGGATCAATTTTGATAATGTTTTTCCCCTTCAAGAGTTTGGATAATTTTACATTTTGTAGGGTGTTTCTTAATTTATGATTTTTATTGATTATGCTTGGAGGCGGTAAAATAAGCAGGGAAAACTACTCTCAGTTGATTTAAAGGGGGAGAGATTGTAATACCCCGTATTTGTATTGCTTTTAAAATTGGGGATTTATTAAATTTAAATTGAGATATTAATTTAATATTAATCCGAAAATTTATTTCTATATTTACTAACGTTATTTGAGTTAGTAATTATGGTAAAGTTGTTGAATATTACTAGACAAGTAAAGTAATATATGAGATTCATTTTATTAAAAAAATTCACGAGTGAATTAAATGGCAATTATGGAAATTTAAGTTGGGTCGCGCCTGTGTCGTGTCAGGACTAAATTATTATTATATAAAGTGAATAAATTATAAGTTTCTCATATTGTCGTTTTGAGTGCGCCAATGTGTCCGGAAGGGTCTAGATAGTCAAAATATTGTACCCGGGGGTTTAGTTTGGGTCTCGGGGCGTTTTTAGGCCTAATTAACACCTCGGGAGGGCATTTTGGACATTTTACATTTTTGGGCATGAAAACCTACGAAAATTTTAAGGGTATATCAGATGGAAAGAGTCATCTTCTAGGGTTAGAATCACCATAAACCAAAGATGGATATAGGAGAGGAAGAGGAGAGGCTTTCCAAGGGGTTCTAGGCCAAGAACTCCGTCGTTTGCACCGCCGTCGCCGCCAAACGATAGATCGTGAAATGAGGATCACAACCACACAAATCTCTCCACAAATCTGAACCAATCTCAGGAAAGTATCTATCTTGCTCTATTTCAGTTAATGCTCCAATAATATTAGCCTAGGATTGATTACGACTAGTTTTTGTGAAAGAAAAACCTATTTTAGAGATTTGAATTCGCATGTCATATGAGAAATAGATGTATTATGGAAACCCAATTCATATGTAGAGATTTAACCACAAAATTAAAGTAAATAAAGAGTATGAAATCTGGTAAAAGAATGCGAATAAACCAAACAAAAGAAATATTAGGGTTCTTGATGTTTTTATGGATTATGCCCTTTTAATTCATTATTCATGATGAAAATCCGCATGCTTAACGTAGGAAATCACTTATTTGAGGTTATAATACTTGTAGTATAAATTATTGGGAGTTTGGTAGTCAAATATATCGCTTTGGATGATTTAGGAAGAGAAAACCCGTAACTGGAAATTTTGAAGATTTGCCATACTTGCTTGATCGATCGATCGACCCTAGATAATCGATCAATCGATGAATCGATCGATCGAACACCTACCATCGATCGATCGACCTTTCCTGTATAACTCATGTTCCCTTTTTAATACGTTTTTCCAACTTAAATGATGAGACATTATTGGATATTAATGTAAGAATATTTTGGGATATAAAGAAGACCAGCAGGATTTTAGAAATATATGGAACCGTTGATGTAAGGTGAGATTAACATTTAACAGTCGTGTTTTACATATAAGGTACAATGGGAATACGTGTTAAAGGGTGAGACTCGTAAGGAAGTTACGTTGTAAAATGAATAAGTACCTACTGAAATTACACTTGGGGATATAGGAATCCACGAGTGTTACGTGGTAAGTTGGAATAATCCTATGAATAGGAGTAAGAAATAAACCGTTATTCGTGATAACTAACTAATGACTAATAAGAATAAATATCATAATTATGGGTCGTGAGAGTGTACCTAAATTTGATATGGGAATAGTAGTAAACATATATGACTGTGTTTGTGTATATACTATATACGTGTAAAAATCATGCCCGCGCTAGGACAGTCTTATCTCGATGGGACCTTTATGGGGGATATTGACTAGTACCCTAGAAGATAGGAATCCTTGGTACAGGCTATCGGATCGATAGTCAGACGGTCCTAAGAGACGTGAGGGTATGTTCTAACCTCTTAGTGACTTGGAACTACGCTTCGCCTCGTATGTGTTTTGTGTTAATAGAGTTCGAGAGTGATTCTGGACTACTATTTCCCTTAGTACGAGTGATACGGGGACTGGATAGCAGAGTATGCCCGCACCATAAATTTTATGTGGGGTGCTCATTGGGTATATATATATATATATATATATATATATATATATATATATATATATATATATATATATATATATATATATATATATATATTATATGAGTACTTAATATATATATTTAAATCTGAAGTTTGGGAACTACCTACTGTGACTATGGTAGGTAAGAAAAGAACAATTATTTTAACTTGGGAATAAGTGTTTGAAAAGTATAATGTGTTACTGAGAAACTTTATGATCAAATGAGGCTTATGTGAGAACTTTACTGTTATAATAAAATTAACCTCTTAAACATTTGAAATTTGTCGGTTTGAAACCTTACGAGTAACTTAAGATAAGATAAGTTAAATTGTTGGGAAGATTAGTGCGATAGGTGTGCACATTAGAAGAAAGGTGAGAATTTCTCAAGGGAGTGTGGCACTAATATGTTGGTCGCATTAGCCGGTAAACATTTTAAATACTTGCTAAAGTAATTTTAAATTGTTTTACAATCGGGCTCTGACCCGTTTCCTATTTTCTCTTCTCTCTTGTATATATATGTATATATTATAGGTGCCCAGCCACAGGGGCGTCTTGCATAGGATCATTTGGAAGGAATGCACTGCAGCTTAGGTGGAAGTTGCAGGCCTCTTGATTAGACGACCTCATTGTTGATTCCATTTATAGCACTATTTATCCAGTTGGGCATGTGTCGCCCTTTTCCCCTTATTCAGTTGTTTTATCAGAGATTGTGATTCGCTTATTTCCAGTATTTATACTTTGGGATTTATTATTGTCAGGATGTTTTTCTTCTATGTTTTAAAGTTGGAATTAATTAGTTGGACGTTTAATTGTTTGGATTATATGTTCCAGTATAGTTGTTGGGTGATTCTTTAAGTATGAATTATGTAAAGTTTTAAATGTTGGTTTTTAAAATAAAATTTGGAAAAGTTGATGTCTAAAAATGGTTTTGACACAACGCTTAATTATTTAGGGTGTTTAATTGGAAAAGTTATTTTTGCGACAGTGATGCTAAGAATCAACCAACCGTTCACCTTGATTATAATTTAATAAAGGACTGATCACCCGGTATTTAATTAGGCGGGGTGTCATAGGTGGTATCAGAGCATCAGGTTCTAGTGTCCTTTAGGATCTGTACGGCTTATCTCGTTTCCAGCTTAGCGTCTTTGATTTAGATCCCTAACATTAGGAATGTTGTATTCATCTTTATGCGTTGGAAATTCTTGCTTCTACGATTTGTCGATGTGAATGTTGAACTTATCCAGATAAAAATTTTAAAGTTTCAGATGGCCCGTCAGGACGAACAAGCTAATGACATTAGGGAAGTTAATGAGCAAGAACAACTCACACCTTAGGTGTCTCCGAAAAGGGTACCAATCGCCGAATTTGTGGGCATTGTGGCACAAAAAGTTACCACTGTAGTCTTACAGTAGCACTAACGCAGCATGCATCTCAGAGGAGGCAAAAGACCTAGAGAGGTTAGTCAAATTCATGTGACTAGAGTTGACAATTGTACGAAGACACCGAAATTGGGGCAAGAAACCCCTCAAGACCAAGACAGTTCCAGAGGTAACAAAATTTATGTAGAGGGCCAAAAGTGTCAGGGCCAACAAGGTTGGGGTCAGAATGAAGTCACAAAGAGCTGTTTCAAATGTAAAATGGACGGTCATAAATTCCAATATTATTCGAATCAGACTGGGGAGAAACTACAACCTGACCAGTGAGGAATTTTGGGACTCTGCTATAAATGTGTACAACGGGGTCATAAGTGGAGGGATTGTCCTCAACCTGATATCGTTTTTCCACAAATTTCTTATCAAGGCCAGCAAGACCAAGGAAAAAGCGAGACTAGTCAACAACGTAGTGAAGTGAGACGGTTTCGAGGGAAGTGCTTCCAATGTGGCAGGAATGGCCATAGGCGTCAGGATTGCCCAGATAGGAATGGGGCCCCACGGCAGAAGGGCGCCAGTAATAAACCACAGAAGCCATCTCTACCAGCCATTCCAGCAGCCTCAGTTCAGCAGAGGCAATTATAGTATGGACGTGTATGTAATGTCCACCAGATAGCAGCACCTCAGGCCCCAACTGAGATACAAGTTACCTTCCTTATGCTGGGTGCTATGGGTTGAGTTTTATTTTGTACCAGGGCACCGCACTGTTTTATGGCTATTCATTTTTCATGAGCCTTAGGTCTATTAGCCACGACGACGAGTAAGGTTTCATGCGTAGACTCACCATTTGGGGGAAAGAGTCTTTAATTTTCTTTATTAGAAGGGGTTCAGATATAGAAATTGATAACTTCATTTTTAATCGCGATCAATACTGATGTTAGATATGCATGAGTATAAGGTCGTTATTGGCATGCTAGAGTTTAGGTAGGAATATTGTCCCCACCATTTCAGGGTAGGAAAGGTGTTTGGTGGCAATGCCTCGCCCAGAGGAAGGATTTGCCAATACTAATGGAAAGGTAGAAGTATGACTGTTATCCTCGAAGGATGAGGCATGTTTCATGTGACATGAGCGAGTCATTTTATTTTGGGCATTTTTAGATTATCATGTGAGACGAGTTTAATGTGTATAACTACAAACGATATTATTATGTGAATATTTTTCACTAGTGTAGAGGGATTTTTCCTTAGTGCTATCCGCGGAGGATGAGTGAGTATATTAATAGTGTTATATACTTTATTGAGGTTACTCATTTTAGTGATGTGATATATGAGTATAATAGGGTATTGATTACAACTTTATAGAAATGGTCAGTACGATAGTAGGCAGTTAGTGCAAGGCTATCAGAGTGGTTGCATTAGTGCAACATGTTTTGTTCTGGCGAGGCCTCACCTGCAAGAGGGTTGGACTCACACTTATATTATCTATCCTAGAGACTTCGAAAGGGATGGTGGGCTCGAGATATTCGATACCGGTGTGCGTAGGGACTTTGTTGTTATGATTCAATATATATTGGGTTTACTATTGAGCGAAAAGATTTGACTCATTATCATGTGGAGTGCTCAGGACTTGGTGATAGGTATAAAGCAATGATATATATGTAACCTTTAGAGATGTGATAGTTAAGAGTTAGACTCCTATGTTTGGGATCAGGATTTTGAGAGTCCTGATTGTATGTGTAAGAGGTTTGCAAATAGTGATTACCACCAATACTGGATGATAGTGGATTGGCGAAATGTTCTTTGTGTAGGTGTAATTACGAGAAATGATGAAACTTGTCTGTCAAGAGACGGAGTAAAGGGGTACATGATATGGATGGAGGGCCTAATAGATTTTGATAACTGACAATGCTAGGTAGTATTATATCGGGGGGTTCCTTATTTGTATTTCATTTTGCGAGACATCCTACGCATGAAACTTAGCGTAAGGTTGGAAATAGGGAGATGTCATATCACTAGTTCATGAGTTCAGTACCTCGGTCGTACAAGGAACAGGTAATTGTATATCTAAGATGGAAGTTGAATTATGATTCAAGTCCATTAAAGTCGGTTGTGTGGTAAGAATGCATTGAAAGTTTTATTTTATTGCCATGAGTTGAGGGGTGGAGCGATGATAGGAGGATTTAAAAAATTTGATTTCTAGGGTGATCGAGAGTACCCAAGTGTTGTGAATGCGTTCGGAACACAAGGGAAATAAGGAGTTTAGAAGATTTTTAGTGTGGATTATCTGGGAATAATTTTTAATACAATAGACGAGACTTGAATTTATTTGATAGATCATTACTGATTTATTTTAATTATTGTATTTATTCGAGAATATTGTTGTACTTATCTGAAGAGATTTGAGATTTGGAGTCCCTCTTTTATTGATTGTGGGATTTAGCTAATCTATACCTTGTACTTTGTGGGATATAGGTAATTTTATTGATGAGTAGCGCTCCGTTCGCTCGGCACTAGCATAACGAGGCGGAAGTAAAGAGGGAATTAAATGTCGCATGAAGAACGATAATCCATATATATATACATATACGGGTGTGATTAGAGTAGGTCACCCGAATTTGGTTGGAAGGCTGTGGAAAGCCATTTAAAAAGGGGTATTCCTTGAGAATGGTAGAATTCATCATTATAGAGAACGCTCGGAGCGGAGTTGTAATTATTCAAATGTGAAAGAGACTTGCGCATACAAAGAGTGATGATGTTAGTATGGTATAAAAGGTCTAGAAGTGCACTTCGTGAAGAAAAGTTCACTGGTCAGAACTTTTGGTACACGCCAAGGAAAGAAGGGAGTATTAAGTGTCACCTAATGTGAGACATTTCTAGGAAAACACGATGTTTAATAGGACATAGTGAGTAGTATCTTCATGCACCACTCATAGATACAGATCGGTTGAAATAAGAAGATAAACCATAGAATTGTGTGGCTATCAATAACTCCTATAATGGGAGAGGCCGGTGTAGTCGGTAAAATTTCTCGGATGGGTTACCATCTTCAAGACAAGATAAATGGTTCATCCATGTGAAACAAATCGCCCAGGAAGGAAGTGATTGACATTACTTTTGGGTTATTTACAATATTAACTAATGTGCCCCAGTCTTCCTTTGAAAGCAAGGGATCGCGCCGGTACGTGGTCCTACATGGTATTATTTTTTGAATAGGGATGAGATTTTTGAATCCCACCTACAATATGGGATTTTAGGAAAACAACGGAGATAACGTTTCGTTATGAGTGGGAGGTATCACCCATAGCCGAGGAGCAGGCGCACGATGATTAACGATTAGTGGGGCCGCGCGAAGGCAATTTTGGAACCTTTGTGATCATTTCATTTCCACAACGGATATAACTAGAACGTGAAGTATAATATGGTTGTTTTTCGTGGAAGCACTCGTACCTGTTTGTCATGAACGGTTGTTGTGAACAAGATGCTTAACTATTCTCCCTATGCGTATGTTTAGAGGTGAGCGAATAATCAGAATTTTGGATCGATCGAGAATAATTCGATGACTGTGGTGGAATTCCACGATTGTTTTAGGCGAACAAGAGTGGTCATATGTTCATATGGTTTCTCCTAGAACGGGAGTTTTTTGTTTAGATAAATCTGAGAAGTTGTCATGTGGTAAGGTGCGGCCTCCCAATGATATTAAAATAATGGGAATTAATAGTGTATATGCGTGTCTTATGCGAATGTTGTCGGATAGGTGCACAATGTGAAGTATCTTTAATGAAGAGTGTTAAACCAACTTGCTGTGAGGTGGGGGCTATAGTGATTGAGCGCCTTACTATGTGGATAGGTTGCGTACTGTTAAGGTATCCAAAATGTGTTTTACCAGGTAGTCCTTATTTTTCGAATTTCGGTACGAAATTCCATTATTAGGGGGGCAGTATGTAATAACCCGTATTTTTATGGATTTTAAAATTGGGGATTTATTAAATTTAAATTGAGATATTAATTTAATATTAATCCGATTTTTTTTTTATATTTACTAACGTGAAGTGAGTTAGTAAATATGGGAAAGTTCTTGAATATTACTAGACGAGTAAAGTAATATATGAGATTCATTTTATTACAAATTGTCACGAGTGAATTAAATGTCAATTATGGAAATTTAAGTCGGGACGCGCCTATGTCGTGTCAGGACTAAATTATTATTATATAAAGTGATTAAATCATAAGTTTCGTGTATGGTCATTTTGAGTGCGCCAATGTGTCCGGGAGGGTCGAGATAGTCAAAATAGTGTACCCGGGGGTTGAGTTTGGGTCTCGGGGCATTTTTAGGCCTAATTAACACCCCAGGAGGGAGTTTTGTACATTTTACATTTTTTGGAATGAAAACCCACGAAAATTCTAAAGGTATATCAGATGGCAAGAGTCATCTTTTAGGGTTAGAATCACCATAAACCAAAGATGGTTGTAGGAGAGGAAGAGGAGAGGCTTTCCAAGGGGTTCTCGGCCAAGAACTCCGCCGTTTGCACCGTCATCGTCGCCAAACGATAGATCGTGCAACGAGGATCACAACCACACAAATCTCTCCACAAATCTGAACCAATTCTCAGGCAGGTATCTATCTTGCTCTATTTCAGTTAATGCTCCAATAATATTAGCCTAGGATTGATTAGGACAAGTTTTTGTGAAAGAAAAACCTATTTTGGAGATTTGAATTCGCATGTCGTATGAGAAAGAGATGTATTCTGGAAACCCAATTCATATGTAGAGATTGAACCACGAACTTACAGTAAATAAAGAGTATGAAATCTGGTAAAAGAATACGAAGAAACCAGACAAAAGAAATATTAGGGTTCTTGATGTTTTTATGGATTATACCATTTTAATTCGTTATTCATGATGAAAATCATCATACTTGATGTTGGAAATCACTTATTTGAGGTTATAATACTTGTAGTATAAATTATTGGGAGTTTGGTAGTGAAATATATCGTTTTGGATGATTTAGGAAGAGAAAACCCGTAACTGGAAATTCTTCAGTTTTGCCATAGCTGCTTGATCGATCGATCGATCGACCCTAGATCATTGATCGATTGAACACCTGCCATCGATCGATCGACCCTTCCTGTATAACTCATGTTCCCTTTTTAATAGGTTATCCCAACTTGAATGATTAGACATTCTTGGATATTAATGTTAGAATATTTTGGGATATAAAAAAGGCCAGTAGTATTTTAGAAATATATGGAACCGTTGATGTAAGGCGAGATTAACATTTCACGGGGGTGTTTTACATATAAGGGATAATGGGAATACATGTTAAAGGGTGAAACTCGTAAGGAATTTACGTTGTAAAATGAATAAGTACCTACTGAAATTACACTTGGGGAGATAGGAATCCACGAGTGTTACGTAATAAGTTGGAATAATCCTATGAATAGGAGTAAGAGATAAATCGTTATACGTTATAACTAAATAATGACTAATAAGAATAAATATCATAATTATGGGTCGTGGGAGTGTGCCTAAATTTCATATGGGAATAGTAGTAAACATATATGACTGTATTTGTGCATATACTATATACGTGTAAAAATCATGCCCGCGTTACTTGCTATCCCTGAGGTTACCGCGATGGGACAGTCTTATCTCGATGGGACCTTTATGGGGGATATTGACTAGTACCCTATAAGATAGGAATCCTTGGTACAGGCTATTAGATCGATGGTCAGACGGTCCTAAGGGAAGTGAGGGTATGTGCTGACCTCTTAGTGACTTGGAACTACGCTTCACCTTAATTTATATGTGTTTTGTGTTAATAGAGTTCGAGAGTGATTCCGGAAATGTATTTCCCTTAGTACGAGTGATATGGTGACTGGATAGTAGAGTATGCCCGCACCATAAATTTTATGTGGGGTGTTGTTAGGATATATATATTATATGAGTATTTATTATATATATTTAAATCTGAAGTCTGGGAACTACCTACTGTGACTATGGTATGTAAAAAAAGAATAATTATTTCAACTTGGGAATAAGTGTTTGAAAAGTATAATGTGTTACTGAGAAACTTTATGGTCAAATGAGGCTTATGTGTGAACTTTACTGTTTTAATAAAATTAACCTCTTAAACATTTGAAATTTGTCAGTTTGAAACCTTACGAGTAACATAAGATAAGTTAAGTTAAACTGTTGGGAGGATTAGTGCGATAGGTGTGCACATTAGAAGAGAGGTGAGAATTTCTCAAGGGAGTTCTGCACTAATATGTTGGTTGCATTAGACGGTAAGCATTTTAAATACTTGTTAAACTAATTTTAAACTGTTTTACAATTGGGCTCTGACCCGTTTCCTAATTTCTCTTCTCTCTTGTATATATATGTATATATTATAGGTCCCCAGCCACAGGGGTATCTTGCATAGGATCCTTTGGAAGGAATGCACTGCAGCGTAGGTGGAAGTTGCAGATCTTTTGCTTAGACAACCTCATTGTTGATTCCACTTCTAGCACTATTTATCCAGTTGGGCATGTGCACCCTTTTTCCCTTATTCAGTTGTTTTATCAGAGATTGTGATTCGCTTATTTCCAGTATTTATACTTTGGGATTTATTATTGTCAGGATGTTTTTCCTCTAAGTTTTAAAGTTGGAATTAATTAGTTGGATGTTTAATTGTTTGGATTATATGTTCCAGTATAGTTGTTGTGTGATTCTTTAACTATGAATTATGTAAAGTTTTAAATGTTGGTTTTTAAAATAAAATTTGGAAAAATTAATGTCTAAAAATGGTTTTGATACAGCACTTAATTATTTAGGGTTTTTAATTGGAAAAATTATTTTTGCGACAGTGATGCTAAGAATGAACGACCATTCACCTTGATTATAATTTAATAAAGGACTGATCACCCGATATTTAATTAAGCGGGGTGTCACAGAGCTATCCTATTTGTGTAGTCTATCTTCTTTAATAAAATTATAACTTGGGTTAAGAATTACAAAAAAAAGATTTATATCTATCCCAACAAGTTTCATGTCGGTATAATTTTCCCTACTATTATTAGATTGTTGATCATGAATTATTGGAACTAGATTGGCTTTGCTTTTGTAGTTAGATTATTATGCTGTCCTTAAATCAAGAATTTAAATTAATACATTTAATCCCCTCACTATTGACTATTTATATTATTATTTACCTTTTTCGTGTACTTGCGTCCCATAAAGTATTTTGATGCTTACTTTTTGTTTATATCCAACTGCAAGTTTGGATTGGGGCTTTACAAGTTAAAAGATTTTTACCTAAAATAACATGGGCTATGTCCGTGCCACTAGTGGGGAGAATTGTGAGAACCTCTACCTCAATCCATCCCCAACTAAGAATCAATGGCAGTTAATGCCATCCTTAAGCCACCACTAGGAAATCCTTGGAATGGTAAGAATGACGAGTTTATATGTTGTTTTCATTTTTCAATTCGCAAGTACACATTGTTTGCTTTTCTTCAATAATTTTTTTATCTCGTCTAATTCTTTCATGCGTTGTTTGGACACCGCATTTGAAATAATTCCTCACTTTCTCGAAATCACGTTAGCATAATACTAAAGGAAAATAACGGACTATTTACTAAAATCCACAATGAACCACTTGTTTTTTCGACGTATAATTGAACTGTTCTTTTCACTTTAGAAAATAGCATTAGGCAATATTGTTGTGCATCTATACACTAATTCTTTATTTTTCTTGATTATTGCATGTTGCAGAACCAATGGATTTCAAGGACAGAGACAGTCGTACTTGATCGTGTATGTGTTTATATTTCGAAATTTTGTATACTAAATAAGATATTATGGAATCGATTACGTTGCTTCAACGAGGTCGAGAACATACTAATATTGTTGTAGTTAAGTGTTTTTTTTTCTTAAAAAGGAAGGATAGTCTTAAAAACAAAGGAAATCATGTCAAAATGTTCAAAATTGTTTACACTTATTTGTATTGTAAGAAAAGTTTTTGACTTAAGTTATATGATTCAATACTTCAAAAATCCTTTTTCGTGCCTTCTGCCACTGGAATTTCGCTAATATACATACACACACACACACACACACGTGTGTGTGTGTGTTACTATATCGGCATATATGATATAATTACATGAACATACAACTCAAGTGCTTTCATCGGAGGTTGCACGATGTGGGTGAACTTCCCTGGCGAATATCAACAATCTTAGTATCGACCCTAGGACAACGCCATGCATGTACCCTTGTGAGATTGAAGTTCGAAGTGAGGTAATTTTGGTTATAACTCACTATCAAAGGACTATGACTGCCTCCAACACATTTGCAATTTGTCGGGTTTGGTTTGAGATTCCGACCCGGTAAGTTAGGATGATATGTCTATGCCTCGGAGCATGATAACAATTTAGAGACCCACATCCATTGAGTGTTTACTATGCAAAATGGCGGTTCTACGATACATATGTGTGCCTGTTGTGTTATAGAATATACGTATAAAAATGTGCAAAAAATATATACGGGCTTAAGACACTAACTAGGGAAAGTTTTTGGAACCGAATTAATAGATTATAATTAAGAATTATAATTAGTAATTGAATGTAAAATTTTATGTTGAAAATTACACGTGACATAGAATAGCGTGTGGACTTGATGATATTGGAGACTTGTCACCTGGGAAAGCATAACTAGGGCTTAAAATACATACATTAGGTGCGCACAATAGTTGAGGGGTGAATATTATCTCATGTGAGTGATTATTGTATGGATGTTATACACTTTATTTTAGTTATTGGGATTATTTTATGGATGTTATATCGATGGCTTATTCGATAAATTTTGGACTGTAATAGATTTCAATGTTCAGACTAGTTATGTGATTGTGTATTGGTTTATTTATTTGAATGAGTTGTGGTTTGAACTAGATAGTGTTAGGTCACTTGAATAAAGATAAAAGAAAAAATTGACACACACTTAATTAAATAATAGGTGGTTAGTAATTAATTAGCTTTTGATAGTGATGCTTAGAGTAATCCAATAATATTCATATTTTATTTTAATAGGGGGATGGCCACCCGTTATTTTAATACATGGGGTGTCAAAATTACCAAGGCATCCCTTAGACTTTTTCAAAAATACAAGAATATTGAGTTTTCTCGGCATAAATTAAATGCCGTGAAAGGCACTAAAAATGCCGGTAACACTTTTTGCGGTACTTTTGGCAGTATTTCCACAAGTGCGGTAATAGTCAAAGTGGAAAAAGAACAACGGTATTTTAAAAAATTCCGCGAAAAGTTAGCGGCACTTTTGACGGCATTTTCAGAAGTGTTGTAGCCAATGTGGTAAAAGAACAATGGCATTTTTTAAAAATGCCGCAAAAAGTTAACAATATTTTTAAACATTTATATTAATGCTGGTAATAACCTTTTAGCGGCATTAAAAAAATATTGATAATAACCTTTTGAAACACCTATTAAATATTCAACACAATTTTGGTGGCACTAAAAAAATGCCAAGAATAATAATAGCTGCATTAAACAAAATTTTGATATTATTTTGCAATATAGATTGGGAACAAGTGTTAAAAAATAATTTATAAGAAGTATTGTATTTATGCGCAAATACATTATCATAACATTAAATTAAGAAGACAATAATCAAAACTAAACGTCATTAAATTAAAACCAATAGCATTCATCGTAAATAAATATAATTGTGCTTGGAACAATTATCCATCCCCAAAATAAAATGTATAACATATCCAATAAGAAAAAGCTGGGAAACATGAAGCGAAATTTTATATAGTGTACGACCCCTTCTTCATCAAATTCAAACATCCTCTTCTACCTACAAATAAAAAAAGTCAATCGTTAGTCATTGATACTTATTCTTTAGTATTTTAATTAAAAAAATTAAAATAAAAAATTAGTACATTAGCAATATGCCACGCTACAGTTGAATGATATGGATCTTCAATTGTGTACTTGTTTCCATAAGGTCTAGGCAATCTGTCATTTGTTACAAATGTTTTCTCAATATAGACTTCCCAAAAGTCGTCACCCAGTGGCGTACACCCTACTTTTGTTGAAGGGTCCTTGCTCACAATGAATCCATGTGCCATAACTGCTTTTGGAAGTCCGGAAGTAATAAGGTCTACAATTTTAGGAAGTGCATTATTGGATACCTTTGTCATGGTTAATGGTGATTCTTCTTATTCTTTGATGGTTCTTATGAATATGTCATCAGCCATATATTTTTGAAAAAAAAAACGGCAGAGTTTTATTTGTTTTTAAGACATCCCAAAAAATTTAAGACTATATACAACCAAATAAACCAACAACCCAATGTCAAGTATAGATAAACTCCCCAAGAAAGCACAAATATATTGTGCCCTTTAAAATCCTTTGAATTAGTAACATACCTGAACTGAAGTAGCATTCATTTGTTCACTAACACGAGTAGCAGTCTCGGGGGCAGCCAAGTGTTGAGAATTTGCAATCTACAAAAAATGAATTATTTCAATCATGAAAACGTAAAGTCTTAAATTATGATTTTAAAAAGTAGTTATCTACTTACCTGTTGAGATGGAGCTAAATGGTGATTTGATTGTGGTACCACTACAGGTTGAAATTGGTTGGTTTCTTCTAATTGTTGCTCGAGTTACAAAATAAACCTATAAGCAGAATAAGAATTTTGATTAATAGGTAAAATAACATCGTTGAGATTTTCTAAGAACGAAGGGAACGAAGGGAAGGGAAGGAACAAATTAAAGACCAACTTTGAGATAAATTAAATTAAATTAAATAAAATGGTCTAACAGAACCAATATGAACATCAGTAAAAGGAAGACGAACTCTCTTCCTAATGTGACAAGCATGACAATGAAAATAGATGAAGGAGAAAAAGCCACTGAGTTGATTGCTAAATCGAAGATAGCATAAGGCTTAGTATTTTCAAGCGTTTTTGTGGAATTCTTCACAAAGGAGAGATAGACAAAAGGGTTAAATTCTTAATCGAAGGAATCTTTGCATTAAGAAAAAGCCAAGTTCCAAGGGAACCCCGCTAAATTGTCCATAACTAGACCTAGTTGAGCGGGAAGATCAGTTAAATCATTAAATATCTCTTCTACATCAGATAGATCCAGAGATTACTTAAGATATTTTCAAGCCGGATCCTCAATTTATTGAGAATGAAGAGAGGTATGAAGATTTGAAGAAAATCATACTTGGTGCCGAGGAGTCAGGAAGAAACAGATTCTGATGCAGAGTTGAATGTTGATGAGGATGAAGAATCCTATGAAGAGGATGAGGAGCAGATAAAAATAAAGGACGAGACAATAACAAATCTTGTGAATCTTCAAAGGACAATTTATTTAACAATCATATCCAGTATTGATTTTGTGGAAGCTGGCCACAAGCTCTTAAAAATTAAATTTAGGATTGGACAAGAGATGGAGTTGTGTGATATGTTATTAGCATGTTGTATTCAAGAGAGAACTTACCTCCGGTATTATGTTCTTTTGTCGCAGCGTTTTTGTATGATCAATAAGTTCCACCAAGAAAATTTTGAGAAATGTTTTGTCCAACAATATTATATAATTCATCGGCTTGAGACAAATCAACTGCATAGCGTGGCCAAATTTTTTTCCCATTTACTTAGCACTGATGGTATACCTTGGCATGTTCTATCCTATATATGGCTGACTGAGGACACTACTTCACCTTCTCGTATTTTTAAGAAGATTCTCTTCCAGAAACTGTTAGAGCACCTTCGCATTCTCCTACTAAATGATCGTCTGAGCGCCCCCATAATGTATGAGTCTTTTAAATCTATCTTCCCAAGGGATAATCCAAAGAACACACGATTTTCCATCAACATATTCACATCTATTGTGCTGGCATCACTGAAAAATTGAGGGAGTACTTGAAGAATATGCCTCGTATCATCACGCAACAATGAAAGTCGGTTTCTAAATCAGGTTCAAGCTCATCAAGCTCTAAGGAAAGTGAAGGTGATGACATACAAGTGAAAAGGATGAGACGACGTTTAGGGATTACTGTGATGATGTAGTTAGATAACCTTTCATTCCATATCATTGCAAGTATGATTCAGATATCTCAGTTACATTTGTTTCACATGTTTCACAGTACGTAGAAAATTGAACCAATTTGAATGGAAGAAACTTTAGAACAGGTGGGTGCACTCTGGAAGGTGTCCTCTTTATGCTGTTAAAAAAAATGAGACAACTAGGCAAGTTTGTTTTCCATTGATTGTTAATATTTAATCGAGATTTCAAATATGGTGCATCAAAGATATTATGAATCAAAATTAAGAAGACTGAAGAGAGAGATTTAATACCTTATTCATAACTTCAGGGCGATGTCAAGTAAGAGTTGTTCAGCGAATCCCTTGGGTGATTCCAAGTAAGAGATCCATTCCAAGGCAGAGTCCATTCCCTTAGGCGATGTTAATATATGCTCACTGAATCATATCTTCAATAGCACTCTCTTTTTGAATCCAGATAGTGAATGCAGCTTGGCTCCAAACTGTTTGGTAAGTAAGCCAGCCTAATACTGCTGTCATAAACGCCAGGTGGTCGCCACTCAGCCATATCTTTGAGCGGGATAAAAGTGATGATTAATTAAATGTAAGAAAAATTATAAAGTACCCCAAAACACTCCATTTTTTATCTAGGATACCGCATTTTGTTAAAGATACATTAGCAATAGTAAGCAACTTAAAAGTTGCTAAAAATCTATGTTATAGACACGTAAAGGAGAAACCCCAAATTAAATAGATAGTTTATGTATTATTTTTTAAAATGACATAGATTGGACATCCTTATGAATCGCTAGATATACACCCCCCAAAATGAAGATTTGAGATAAAGTTGCCGTAATTATAAATTTGGTGGACTTTGGCCAGATGAGACCAACTTGAACAAATGCTTTTGATAAGGACGATAGGACCTCCACCACAAAGTCATCTGATAGAAAATCATCAATATAAAAGCATTATAAATTGGGGAAGTTGACCACAAGCTTTCACTCTGGAACAAATTCATCATTGTTATATGGATCATTAATTTCATCTATTCTTACTAAATTTCAACTTCTAATGCATTACTATGAAACTCTTAAATAAAGGTACAGAAACATTCATAACTAGATGATCATCAAGTGTCGTATATCTTTAAACAACGTTTAAATAATCGAGCATCCAGTAATATGATCAGCTCAATTAGATCACAGTAATATAAGATGTGCAATTTTCAATGCTCAATATTTACCAACTAATTTATAGGTTATGTCTAACAAATGAAGTTGTTTCCCTAATTTTAGAATTTTCTATCGAAAATAAGATTAAAAACAAAAATGTAAACTAGGAAAAATGTTAAATTTCCTCAAAGTTTAGAAAATCTAAGATAACATTAAAGATTTTTGTATCATAGGGTCATCCATCTATTTGTGTGTATCTAATAGATTTATTCAACATTGATGTGAATCAGTTGATAAGAATATGAATAGATTAAGTGATGCATTTTCTCAAATACCTCAATGAATTAGTCACTATGAGCAGACAATCCAACACATAATGTTGTTCAACCCAAGAGAACATCACATAGTCAATGAAAGGTTTATACTCTAACTCTACACATAAATCAGATTTGCAACGAGATACAAAGTATTAATCAAACCATCTGAACACTTTTCAAGATAAGCACACAAATATTTCTTCCTATTTAGTTGGGATTACTTTTGTTTACACAAATTAATAATGTGATAAACATTCAAATCGAGATAAATAAACTTTTCAGTACAATGAAAAACACAAATAAAATAAATCAAACACCAACTTTCTACTTAGTAATGTGGAGTGAAAAATACTAAACGCTGAAAAAATGATAATTAAAAAAACTTACCAAACCGAAATAGACACAAAAATGCAAACCATGAAGATATTTATTTAGGTGTTAAAGAATCCCAAACATAAACCTTTAATAAAATTAATACAAAGTAAAATAATTTTCCATTAGCTTCACCAAACAGGTCACTAACTTTAATACAATTAATCAAATTAAAAAATATAATCCTTTTTTGAATTTGAATTTAGAATAGAGTCAAAATTAAATATTTTATCCCCAATTGATATTGAATCATCATAAACCTTTCTAACTAGTTGATCTCCTCCTCTCTCATGGCCATTAGTCATTTTAATTATTACCACAACCTAACTAATCAAACAAACCACAGTTATTAATAGAAGTGTTGACAATAATAACTATAAAATTGAATAAATCAAGTTGATTAGTGGTCAGTGCCTTGATGGATGGATCAGGAGGTGCTAGTAAGTCTAATTGATCTTCCAATATAGTTATTTGTTTTAGGAAAATTTGTGATTTTGGAGGGTAATTGTTAGGGGATTGTGGGTAAAACTGAGAGTGTGTTAAGCCTTCTGTTTGTAGGAAACATATCAGAGTAGGAGATTTGTAATCCATAAACGGATATGTATATATACATATATACAAACACAGACACACACACACACACACACACACACATATATATATATATATATATATATAGAGAGAGAGAGAGAGAGAGAGAGAGAGAGAGGTATTACCTTGCCGGTCATCGGCGACAAAGGTGAGAGAAGATTGCGAGTCGATGATGGCAACTATTAGTCGACGACGGCAACTACTAATCGACATGGGCTGAACCCGTTGGTAGGAGAGCTGCGATTTTTTAGTCACCAATTGAGAGAAAGAGACGTGTGAAAGTCTAGAGGAGTAAACCCTCTCAATCAAAACTTACCAAAAAAAAAAGAGCCCGCCAAATTTAGCGTTAGTTTTTTTTAAGTGCCATATATTTGTCAGCATTTGTTTAAAAAGTACCTTAAATTTCTGAAATTTATATGGAAACCTTGTAAATTTTCTGCATTTAAAATTAAATGCCGAGAAAAAAAAATGGGGGCATATCTTATAAATGCTGCAAAAAAAATGCCGTAAAAAATCAGTTTTCTTGTAGTCTAAGAAAGATGTTTTCTAGTATTTGCACCCTATCCTACCATTTCAAACAAAACTTGAACCCAAAACTTCATTAAACTGAATATACATGGTACTAATGTTATGAACCAATCCCATAATTTTGGGAAATTATACCTAACCCCCTAAAATTTCAAAATTTATCAAAATTGTCCCTAAAACTATATTATAAAATACAAAGGGCCCAATTCAAACCCAAACTAATTCTTACTTTACCCCCTGCTAATTTTGCCTAAGTGCCTGCCCTGTGGGAATTTCTATCACATGGGTTTCCCAAGGTACCCTTGTCCCACCACATGGTACAATGGTTGAACTTACCTTACCAATGTTTAAACCCACCTATTTTTCCACCAATCTCCTGTCATCCACAAACCCCATATAAGCCCTCAGTTACAACTATAAAAACAAATACAGCCTTAGTGAAAATCACAAGTAAACTTTGATCTTTTCTTATATCTTAAACATTTTATGTAGAATTTTTGTTTCTTTACATTTGGTTAAGTTTCTTCACATTCCTAAAGTAAGATTATGAGTTTACATGATGGTTTCAATGTAAGAAAATAACTAAAAAGGCTTGAATACCAAAAACCTCCATTAAAGATTGAGATTTAATGATGAAATATGTACTCTTGACTTTGAACTAGTTTCAAAATGAAACAAAATCAAGCTCTGAGTCTATGAAACCTAGATGCAATTCTTTGATTGATAATAAAATGAATTTTAATGTACCAAATCAAACATTGAAAATTAATGCGCTTGGATTTTTCATAACTCAAATTTAGAGAATGTGATGGGCCAAAATCATTTATTCCATACCTATTCGATTACATTTTGAGCATGTTAAAGTCAAGTTTACTCCATTTGTCCAGAAATCCAATAGCCTAAACTAGTCCCCCAAAATCTTAGAAACTAATATAGTTGGAATATTCTCAAAATTTTACACAACTTTCATTCAGGAACGAACTCAAATGGTATTCAAAAATTATTTGACTATATGTTCAAAGTTTTCAAACCCTAAAGTCAACAAATCGAAGGTGGGGGATGATGTGGGCTATCTGCACAAGATAGGGGCTTAGGGAATTTAATCTAGTGTGTGAGGGTGCATCTCCAAAAAAAACATGATATTTCCCTAAAATTATATTTTTTAATTCTGAAAAAGGGTATATTACATCACCATGTTTGGATCCTGGAATGAAAATATCGAGAAAAAAGTTGTCTCTTTACACTAAACCTAAATCCCAATGGAATGTAAGGTAAAAATTAAAACTCCAAACTTCTACAAAAATTTACATTTACCCCTGACATTTAATTTTACACTAAAAAATTCCACTTAATTTCACTCAACCAAATAATATAGCTTGACATTTAGGCCTATATTACATACTTGTGCTATCCTTGGTTTCAGACTATCCAATCCACTCCACTGAGTTAGACGATCAAACGTTAACAAACCGAATATAGAAATATGTGATTCTATTTCACTATTAAATTCGAGTATATACCTTTAAAATTACAACATTGTTTATATCACTATGTGATAGCCCATGAACTCGTGTTCTTATTTTCCAACTCTTATGTGTAGTTCACATTACTGTGAATATTGATTCAATCTTTACCCAATTAAACCATAACACAATAATCCTCTACAGCCTATGATTTATATAAAATCACTTATTTCAATTATTTTACTTGATTACAATACACCCCTACATCTTATTAAAATCCAAATTTCAGTTAAATGACCTAATTTCAGTTGTATCGCTGATTGCAGTAAACATATGTAACTTATAAACCTATTGTCAGTGAATCCCATATGCATACCTTATTAATCAAGGATTAGACACCAGTATACTCACGTAAAATATATTTGGCCTGTAAGAATCAGAAACTTGAGTGCCTATTATTTATTGCTACATAGATATGAGTGCCACTATAGTTATTATGGCTTATTGATTATTTTCCCCAATTATTTTGGGTCGATGGTCCAAAGGTTTTGGATGATATTATAATTATAGTGATACACATTTGAAGCCCCCGTAATTGATAATTATGGGTTATCTTTTTATAGTTTGAACTGTTTTCTTATAACTCAATAAACAACCTATCCATTCACTTCAGACTCTAGTATACCCCTGTTCAGTACTATTGATATTTCATTTTACTTCAGACAGCTATAAAATGGGTTACGTTACCCGTATTTCAATCCCAGTTATACTATCTTAAAAATTCTTGCATATACATTGTTATAGAAGTTAAATTATCTACTTGGCATATTTTTACTAAATTATTTTCCTTCCAGATGGACACTGAACTAGAAGATGGAGAAATACCCCTCCTATCTATGGATTTTTATTTAGTTTCCCAAGGAAATTAATTTTAGTAACATTCGTATTGGCAGTAACAAGTAAGGATGGTAGTCCCCATTCGAACATTTAAACTACAACATATCACATATTGTGATCTTTTAAGTCCCCTATAGTTCTGTGTTATAAGAAGTTCGTGCGAGTATTTGTATTTATATTTATCGAGACTTTGCATACATAATAAGATTCTACGCATCCAGAATAACGAAAGTTTACTTTTCTTCTGTGTAGTTATTTCTTATTATTACCTTTATGACTTGATACCATTTATCATAGAACATCGGTCTTGACAGATGTTCACTATTCACCTTAAATCCGTGTATTGGATAATTTCTTCTAGGATTTTGATTCAGAGTTTTGGGTTTTAAGGATGACTGACTTTGGGGATATTCTATTAATCTCTTGATGTTTTATATAAGGTTTTACCTTTGATCTTTGAGGATTTGAGTTACAAGATATTTAGGTTTTAAAACAATTGTTTTACTAAAATAGCCTTTCCGATGAGGAGTTTAAACTCATACTTTTAGGCCGCATATATGTGAATAATTTTATGTTGCACCGTGTTGACTTTGAGGTTGGATTCGATGTTGAGGCCACGTCACTATTTGTTCAGATGGAGGTATCATTTTTCTGTGAAGATGTCCTTCTTAATGATTAATGTAAAAATTGATAGCCCTAGGGAAATTAAGGCTATGACTAATTATTAGTCATTCACCTTAGCAGATCTACACTAAGGTTATGGATCTAAGGGAAGATCACTAATTTGACGTCCTTGATTTGGGAAGTAAGGGTGGTCGTCGCATGTGGCATTACTGTGTCAAAGATACTCGGAATAAGGTTAGGAAGAATGAAATGTCCAAGGTCATTAATAAATGTCGTAGACTATAAGGGCGAACCAAGGCAGATTGATCCTTCGGGGAAGCCGAGGTGAACCAAGGGAAATTGAGCTTTGTGATAAGCCAAGGAATGGTAAAGTAAGGAATGTTGAGTTTTAGGTCAATAGTGAATTCTGAGGGGTGGGAAATAACATTATTCCTTCCTAGGCTCTGAATCCAGTGTCGGAGGTTGTAGTTGGGTTAATGAAAGCTCTTGCTAGGGCCAGAAATGCAAATACAACTGAAGAAAGGCCCGTAGTCTACACCATCTAGATTTATAAGGACGATTCTTGGATTAACAAAAATGAGAAGATATTATATATCCATGGTCACATGGATGATCAAAAAGTTTCCTTTTCCTACTTTATATTTGAGTCCGGAGAAAATCACATGTGGGGATTATCACTATAACACAATTGAGAGGAAAAGCAATGACCTTTCGATGGGGTAGATTCAAAGATATCATATTTGAAAAGTATTTACTAGACGTGGTAAAATCCAAGGTAGAAGTGGAATTTGTGGAGCCATATCAATGAACTATGTCCATTTCTAAACATAAAACAAAGTTTGCTCAATTGCACACTTTGATCCTATCTTATTAATAACAATGAGAAGAGGGCTAAGAATTTTCAAATGGTCTTAAAGAGTGGGCTCCATAGCAGGGTTATTAGGTTGATTATATGGAATTATACATAACTCGTTAAGGTGTCTCAGATCATGGAATAAGACTTTGAGGATGGGATGTAGGCTAATTGGGGAGCCTCCTAGGACAAGCACGCTGACAAGATTTTTAAAACGTGACTGTGTGATAATTAATTAAATTCGAAAATTTCTAATTTGGCACACTTATTTAGTTAGAGTCTGAATTCATCCCCTAAACATGCATCTAAAAGTAATAAATCTTTCAAACCATGCATGAAAAATAAAGACGACTGATTTGGGGTAAAACCTTTTATAAAGACTTTGAAGAATTCCCAAGACCTTTGAATTACATACAGCCTGATAATTGCCCACAAGTGTGTAATGCACGGTGCCTTCAGCAAACCTTCAAAGATACGAGAGACGACGAAATACACACCAAGCATCGGTTCGTCGTCTTCGGCTCATCCACATACAGAATGACTATGATCGGTATCCACAAATCAAATATGAAGATCCCTTCTCCACAAAGGTTGAACAAAATCAAAGTCGTGTTCTTGAACACCAAAAATAATTCACTAAAGCATATGGGAGTTTTGTGAATTGAAAACAAAAAAGTGAATTAAACACTAAAAGGAAGAAGCCAAAAGAATTCTGCTTTCGCAGTTTTTCTATTCTAGAAAATGATGAGACTTCTTAAACGAAATGAAACCAAAGAATGAGTTTTTATAGAAAAACACACTGCATCAAAAACCTCACTCGTTCGAATGAGATAAGGTTCTCGCGTGAATGACTTACATGTGTCATCCAAATGACATCTTGCGACATCCCTATGTCGCTCGAACGAGATGGTTATCTCGCTAGCACGACCTAGGCGTCAAAATCGAGGTACGCTCTAACACTTAGAAAAAATTACTCATTCTTAAATTTGATGAAAAAATTCCGCTCGAACACTTAGAAAATATTTTGTAAAAATATCCCAAAATCTCTAAGTGGAAAGCTAAGTTATTTAAAACAAAACCTTACCAAAGTAAACTTCGCGGAGTCTTTTTGATGAAGAACTTGATTAATTCAGATCCGTCTTGATGTAGATTTCTCTTGAATGCTCTTCGATGCTGTAATGACATATGACATAACAAAATGATAACGGACTTATAAAAATATATCCTTACAAATCTCCTCCTATGTCTATGCCGGTACATACATAAAAATATCCGAATTATCAAAACCAAATTGCCTATACAAATCTACCCTCCCATGAATAAATTTGCAAGTTCTCAAATTGTTCTTCAAAAATCTTCGTCGACTCTCAAACCTTTTCACATCAGGGTGTGGAAAATAATTATCTCCAATCTTTGTACCTACACACATGAGATAGAGTAAAAACGTTCGTGACGCATCGAGTTTGAAATCATATAAGAATAGATCATTAATAATTCAAATCTCCCCCCATAATCCAAAAACTCCCCCATAACATGATAATTCTTTATCCCTCTTTTTACGATGTCCCCAAATAGACAGATAAGAAGAAAAAATCAAAATATTGAGTGTCACAATAAAATTGCATAGCAAATATGAATCAATCAATGCGCATGCAAAGGAGTATCCCATAAACATCCACAAACTATTTTTGGATTTTTTATTTTTTTATAAAAAAATAAGATACTAAAAATCACACCATGGATTTAAACTAAAACAACCAAGTCATGGAAATGGAATGAATGGGTGTGAACACATTCGATAGGTAAAAAAAACACTCAATCAATAATATGTGCATGATGAATACGTGTACCCCTAACGAATCAACATCAAAAGTATCCTTAGGTGTAAAAATTTGTTGAATATAAATGACATCATCTTATGCAAATCAACAAATCAAAGTCAAAGTGATTTCCATACCAATAACGTCCAAAACTATTTAGCACTTTTTCAAGACTTTCAAGGACGTGCACACCCCTTTAAATTCTCCAATCAAACTCCCTCAAAAATAGTTTCTTTTAGAGGTGTATAAACTAAATTCTCAAACTTTGGATAATTGGTGAAAAACCTAAACAACCCATAATTGGCATGAATTTCTTTTTATTGCCTTGAAAATTTTTTGGCTCTTTTAAACCTCTTTGGACCCCGGATATTAAAATTCCTCAATTTTTTAAGTCCAATTTCACGATGGCTTAATCGCAAAGGATAAAAAATCTTTCATAGCCCTTCACCATTTTCAAACAAAGCACACAAACCTCACAAACGGCTCTGACATGCACAACTTTCTTATCCAGTTTTATCGCGCTTGGTTAGTTTTAAGGATAGGATTGAAGTGAAAAAACCCAACCAACATGTGATAAGACAAGAACAATAATCAAACAAATTTGTGCATGTTTCCAATAAACGAAAACATGAGTCAAACATGAAAGAAGTAACACTTAATTACATATTAATGACTCCAACACATTATAAAGCACATGAATGAATTCACATATTGTCTCAAAATAATATCAAATAGTCACATGAATAAATGAAATGAAATTATGACTTGGTCATCCTAAGTGTACATCCATATATGGTGCAAGCAAAATACAAAAATCTTTTTGAATTTTTCAAAAAAATTATCAAAATAAAACCTTTTTGTATTTTTCAAAAAATTTCAAAAACCAAAAAACTATACAAAAATGCTACATACTAGCAATAGGCAAATAATGACATCATGAAAAACATCCTATGCTAGTAAAAAAGTCAAACCTCAATCGTTAGGTGTAGAGGGGTTTTCCAAAGGTGGTTCCAACTTATGAAAAACCTCCATCAAATCTTGTGAAGTTTTGACCAAAAACATAACTTTCTCACCTAAATATCCAAACTCTCTCATGTAGTCTCCGGGAGCATGTAAAGTATCATGTGTGTGTGCATGTGTGGAAGAAACACATGTAGTAGAAAAACGTGACACATAACCCAACTTACAGAAAAATTCCCTAAGGTTTCCTCTCCTTTTGCAATGGGAACATACATATATAGGCTTAGTAACACCTTTCTCAAAAACTCTAGGACGCACTCTCCTAATAGAAATGGGACGCCTTGGTGGGTTAAGGTGAGACACACGTGAATCTAACACTAAAGTGGGATCGGGTGCTAATTGGGAAGTAGAATCACCGTCATGACTTATTCCTAACTTCTCACCTTTACCCTTAAGAACCACCTTTTCAACCTTCTTAGGTGCATTCTCAAAATTGACTTTGACCTCCCTGGAACGTTCGAGATCACTCTCAAGTTGGGATACACATGTCGTCAGACTAGACAACGTGTTGGTCAAATCACACTTCTCCTTTCTTAAAACCTCCTTCTCTCTATCTAAATTTAGAACCCGACGACCTAAATCTTTATTATACTTGTTTGTTTTCAATGTCTCAGTGCACAAATATCTAAAGGCTTTTTGGAGCTCACTTTCATCTCCACTCTCAAACTCGCTCTCATCTCCACTAGAAACACTCGAGTCATCACTGATGCTCTCATGACCACTATCAATGTGAGACAAAGTGGGTTTGCTCACACAACTCAAAAAAGCTACCCACATCCCATGAGCTAAACCTTTATCAGACTCAGCTCCCTCACCACCCTCATTACCCTCACTATCACTAAGTGTGGCGGGCATATCAGTCTCTTTGCCCTTTCTCCTTATCCTAGTAGGACACTAATTAGCTATGTGTCATTTGCCCTCACACTCAAAGAACCTGATCTCATCCTCCTTACAACTATCTATGGCCTCCACTTTCTTTTTATTTGACTCAAAAGATCTCTTTTTGTTGAAAGAATTTTCTTTCTTCATTTTGAGAAACTTTTTAAAAAATATCACAAGCATGGCCATATCATCAAAATCAAACTCACCCTCAGAATCAGACTCACAAACTTTTTCTTTCTTTTTCTTAAAATGAGTCTTTAAAGCAGCCCCAGTATCCTTAGCCTTAATGGTTTTGGGAATCATATCAATCTCATATATTTGAAGGTCTCCTACAAGTTCTTCCAACTTAAGTGATTTCAAATTTCCCAAAGAGTTCAAAACAGTGACTTTAGGAATAAAGCATTTTGGGAGAGATCTCGAAATATTTTTAACAACATGAGTGTTATCAATCACCTGACCCAAATTAAAACTGGTGTTAACAACATCCGTCAAACGTGCATAAAAAACATCAAAGCATTCAGACTCAGACATGGTGATAGTCTCAAATTGGGTGGCTAAATTTTGTAACTTTGATTCTCTAACCGCGTTCCTACCCTCATATGTCAATTTCAAAACATCCCATAACTCTTTAGATATGGTGCACGTCATAATACGATAGAACAGGTCGGGGGTGACGGCTCCAGAAATAGCACTTAAACCAAGGGAATTAAAATTAGACATTTTATAATCATCTTCAGTCCAGGATGACACGAGTTTTAAAAAGGTGATATTATCAACGGTGATCGTGGGAGGATTACACCCATTTTCAGAAAGTAACCAAACACGCTCGTCAGTAGATTTTAAAATAGATTTCATACGAGCTTTCCAGTAGGCATAATTAGACCCGTCAAAAATAGGCATTTGATTATATAAGTGCTCCATAGGAAAAATTGTAATTTTTCACAAAATTGATTTTTAAAAAAAAAATAAATATCACACAATTTTGCAGAAAATAGGAATACGCGATAAATTAGCGCAACCCTCTTTGATACCAATTTGACGACGTGAGAAGTCAAATTGTATAAAAAAAATCCTTGAAAAATAAGGATCACGCGATAAATTAGCGTAACCCGCTCTGATACCAATTTGTAAAACGTGACTATGTGATAATTGATTAAATTCGCAAATTTCTAATTTGGCACACTTATTTAATTAGAGTCTAAATTCATCCCCTAAACATGCATCTAAAAATCATAAATCATTCAAACCATGCATAAAAAATAAAGATGGACGATTTAGGAAAAAAAACCTTTTGGGTAAAACCTTTTATAAACACTTTGAAGAAATCACAAGACCTTTGACTTACATACAACCTGATAATTGCCCACAAGTGTGTAATGCACGGTGCCTTCAGCAAACCTTCAAAGATACGAGAGACGGCGAAATGCACTCCAGGCATCGATTCGTCGTCTTCAGCTCATCCACACGCAAAATGACTACGCTCGGTATCCACCGATCAAATATGGAGATCCCTTCTCCACAAAGGTTGAACAAAATCAAAGTCGTGTTCTTGAACACCAAAAATAATTCACTAAAGCATATGGTAGTTTGGTGAATTGAAAAGAAAAAATTGAATTAAACCCTAAAAAGAAGAAGTTAAAAGAATTCTTCTTTCGCAGTTTTTCTGTTCTGGAAAACGATGAGACTTCATAAATAAAATGAACCACAGAATGAGTTTTTATAGAAAAACACATCGCCTTGAAAATTGCGCTCGTTCTAACGAGATAAGGGTCTCGCGCGAACGACTTACAAATTTCATTCAAATGACATCTCGCGACATCCTTATGTTGCTCGAACGAGATGGCTATCTCACTTGAACGACCTGGGCGTCAAAATTGAGGTACGCTCCAACACTTAGAAAAAATTACTCGTTCTTAAATTTGATGAAAATATTCTTCTCTAACATTTAGAAAATATTTTGTAAAAATATCCCAAAAGCTCTAAGTTGAAAGTTAAGGTATTTAAAACGAATCCTTACCAAAGTAAACTTTGGAGAGTCTTTTTGATGAAGAACTTGATTAATTCGGATCCGTCTTGATGTAGATTGCTCTTGAATGCTCTTCGACAGTGTAGCCGTATATGAGATAACAAAATAATAACGGACTTATAAAAATATGTCCTTACAAGATTAACATCACATGTGTGCTTGTTTTAATTGTAGTCTGAATGGGATTTTTGCCAAGGCTTTACCATTGGTAATGAGTTGTTAAACTATGCAAAACTAGGCCACAAAGTCAAGGATTGTACACTGCCAAAGAAAGATATAGAGAAGTCGCGGGCTCTAGCCAATTACTTTGCCATAGATGCTAAGGCGCTTGAGAAGGATAACCACGTGATAACATGTACAATTACTATTTCTCATAAAATTCTTACACTTTTTTAATCTGACTACACAGACTCTTTTGAATGCACTAAATTTCCACATATGATCAACATAAGGACTTAGGTGTTGAACTCCATATTAGTGATTTTCACCACAATAGAAGTTTTATCTGAGACTTTTCCCATATTTAGGGAATGCAAAACGAAAAAAAGGGGACAAGTGCTTCGAAGTTAATATAATTCCCCTAGAAATTCAAGAATTCGATGTTATCTTAGGCATAGATTGGTTGTCAACCAATTTTTCTATGATAGATCGTGTTGATTAAAAGATTATATTTTGTTAACTTGGGGAGGTTGATTTTAGTTTTTGAGGTAAGAAACAAAGTAGGATACCGGTGTTGACAATAGCCTTGAGAGGTAATATGATATTAAAGGATGGGTTGAATGGATTTCTGGCTTATGTGAAAGATCATAAGAACTGTGGCAATTTTAGCAGATGTTCCTCTAGCCGAAGAGTTTATTAATATTTTCCCAAAGGAATTGATTGGGTTACCCCAAATGAAGCAATTAAATACATCATTGACCCCGTACATGAGGTCGAACCTAATTCAAAGGAACCTTATAGGATTCAACCCCCAAAGTTAAAATAATTGAAGGAACAAATAAAATATTTGTTAGGCCGCATATTTATAAGTTCTAGCACTTCACCTTGGGGTGATCTGGTGGATTTAAAAAAAAAGAATGATTGTGTGACACCCCACATATTCTAATCCTAAGTGATCAGTTCATTATTAAATTAAACATGAATCATTAATGGTTTCATTGTTAGCATCACTGTTAAAACATTATTATATTACTAATACCCTAATGGCCCGGTGTTAAAATTTTAATCTTTATATTAACAAGAAATAATTTAAACTACTTTACTCAATTCAACATTCTAGTAAACAACGTTATAAAAGATAAAAGAACTGACTAAATAAATGTGACGGGAGTAAACACTCTAGACTGAAGTCCATATACAATAGTCCATAATTAAAACCAAATCCAAACTGGAAATAAAAGGAAAATGCAGTAGCTTTGTAATAACCACTAACTAAAGATGGGTGACACGTATGACTGAGATAACTGACTGATGAAAATGAAATAAGTTTAAGCGTCTACTTTCGAGGTCCTGCAACGCCCACGGTAGCTACATCCCTCCAAATAAGAATGGACTCCCATTCTTGGCATCCCTGTGGTTGGGAACTTAAAAGGTTTTTACAAAAATAGATTTAAAATGGGTCAGCGCTGAAAGACATTTGAAAAATATTTTCAGGTATCTAAAATCCAAAAAGATCAACTATTGTATGCATGTTAACTTCACGTGACCTCTCTTGAGATCCTCACCTCTCAACTATTGTGCATGCCTAAAGTATTCTCCTAATACAACCTAGTTACGCTACCCCGCCTGACTAGTTTAAACTAAGGGTCTCCATTCCTACTAACTCGTTATGCCCACCCGTATTGTCCATACAATACGTTATCGAATTCCACAAACCCCTTTAGCCAATAAAAATCACCAAGTATTAACTTTCCACGTATTGTCCCTTATTGGTGACTCGTGATGCATTCATACTCTACTATCGAGTCCTTGTACATCACGTACTAAGTGAAGGACTTTCGGTTCGAAATATCTCTCCAAAAATATATTTACAATTCAAAAAATTTGAAGACGAACATATTTCTAAGCCTTTGGGCTACGAACACACCTAACACACCCAAATGACCGGTCAGACTATCATACACACAAGCAGTGCTCAACCCTAGGTTCTATGTTCTCATCGTGATATGATTGTCCATGACGCAGAAACTCCCGCGATAGCAGGTAGCGTAGTTATGTTCACACACATAAGAAGTCACACAATAGGTATTTATACAACATATATATATATAGGTATACATGTTGCCTATAATATATCCCGAACCCAGTATATAACTCTATAATACCCTACATATTATCAATTTACCATTACAGTTTTCATCGTATACTCCTGAGTGTTTCTCACTACTAGAAGGGCCCCTATTACCTCTTAAATTATTTCAGTAGTCATAACATCTCGCTACTACTGGTCTGGTCTTAGGTTCACTTAGGATCTCCGTGAAATGTTCTAATTCTCATGAATTCATTAAATATCAAAATATGCCCAAGAATTCCTAGCCTTAATTCTCCTCAATTGGGGAAACCTCAACCCTGTCGTATGCTTACTATAGTTATTATCTCCCACATTAACATTTAATAATGTCCCAAAAGTCTCCCCGAAATTTATTTATAGATTTAGGGCATAGAATAAAAAATTGGCCAAATATGGGCAGCTGAATTGATTCGGTGAAGAGGCCGAATCGATTCGCTGATTGAAGCCATTCGCTCTCGGATCCGAATCGATTCGAAATTCTACAGGTCGTCTTCTTTTTTTAACTTCTACGATTTTCACCATTTTTAACCCTCATAATACTCTGCCAAACTCCCAACCAAGTATACCAGACCCTATAATAACATATATAAACGGTTTATAACATAGACGAATCATTAAATCATCAAAGGGAACCGTTTAAACGAGATTAATCATACACTTTAATCTTAAAACCCTAAATTATTCCTTCTTTGCTCAAGAACATCAACAAACCCAAATTTCTCCACATTCTCATGTTACTAAATTATCAGACTCATGTTATATAATAAGTGGATTATGTCTATCATGATTTCTACCCAAGAACATGAATTTAATCTCCAATCTAATGCCAATAATCGTTTATTCATGAAAGTATTCAATCCTACACTAACATGGATAGTATATATACTCAAAAAATTTAAAGATAAATACTTGCCTTTAGTTTTTAGGTACTATTTGTGCAGACAAATGGTAGAGTTGTCTTCCTCTCCTTCCGATCTAAACTCCGGTGGTGGTGGTGGTTCAAAAGTGGTGTGTGGAGCCTTGGAATCCTTCACCTTCCTCTTCCAATGGCCTCTCTCTATTTCTCTAACTTCTAAATCTAGAACCCTCAACACATATTCTGATATAACCTTAGTAAATTCGTTGGTCCCTTTACTCTAAAACAACAAAAGATGAAAGCACCCTCCCGAGGTGCCGATTTGGCCTAAAAATGTCCCAAGAGACAATCCAAACCCTCGAGTACACTTTTCTTACTATCTCGATCCTTACGGACACACCGAGATAGTTGAAATGACCATTTGGATGATCCACAAGTAAATCACATTTTATCTCATAAATTTAAGTCTCGATATGACTGATACGCACGTCCCGACTAAATTACCGTAACTTCCGCATTTCTCACTCATAACAATCATGTTGCATTCTTACTAATTTATTACTCTTTCATTTAGTAATACTCAATATAATTCATGCAAATAAATATTAAACCTTGTCTCTCCAACTAATATTTATTTTAATCCAAATTAATTTCCTATCAATTTCCATTTTAATTTAATGAATCCCAATATTAAAATCATTAAGAATACGGGGTGTTACATACTTCCCCTTAATAACAGAATTTTGTCCCTAAATTTAGAAAACTACCTAGTATAAATAACTCTAGATATTTGTCATGCATATCATATTTGCGCTCCTAAGTAGACTCTTCGGCATTATGGTGCCCCCACTGAACATGTACAAGTGGAACTACCTTCGACCTCAGCCTCCGCTCACTATGTTCTAGAATAGAAGCTGGCCTCTCCTCATATGAAATATTGGGATGTAAATTAATCACCTCCAATGCAATGTGAGTGTGAGCTAACTCATCACATAGATATCGCCTCTACGAAAAAATGTGGAATACATCATGAATTCGATGCAAGTCATCTTGTAATCCGAGTTTATATGCAACTTGCACAATCCTCTCGATGATAGGAAATGGACCCACATACCTTGTTTCCAACTTTCCTTTCTTCATGAACCTCATTATTCCCTTCATAGGAGATACACATAGTAATACCTGGTCCCCCACATTAAACTTTAGGAAGAATCGCTTGTCATCCGCATAACTCTTTTATTAATTCTAAGTTATCCGTATACGACTCTGAATCAACTCAATTTTGATGAAAGTAACCTAAATCATCTCTTGTCTGAGAAGCTTGTTATCCCCCAACTCCAACTAAAAGCGGGTGAACAACAAGGTATAACGTAGAATTCCTCAAATGGTGCAATGGTAATCGTAAACTGATAGGATTTATTATATGAAAACTCCACCAGTGCAAAATACTTCTCCCAACCTCCGCTAAAGTCAAGGATACACATCCGTAACATATATTCTAACAACTTATTTTCCCTCTTTATCTTCCCAACCATCCGTGGGTGATAGGTCATACTCAATCGCAATTATATACCAATGGTCTCCTAAAAACTGTGCCAAAAAAAAGACACGAAAATCCATGTCATACATAATAAGGAGTAACACCCCATATAGTCTTACTACCTCAGTGATGAAAATTTGGTCATATTGTCTCGTGGTATAATCTATTTGGACTGGTATAAAATGGGCCACCTTATTCAATCGATCTACTATAACCCAAATGGAATTGTGACCCCTCTGAGATGTAGGTAACTCAGTGATGAAATTCATTTAAATGCTCTCCCGTTTCCATATTGGAATATCTAATGGCTACAGAACCCATGTTGGTTTATGATGGTCCACCTTCACTAGCTAACAAGTGGTACACTTTGAGACAAACTTTGCAATGTCTTTATTCATTACACTCGACCAATACTGTCGTCTCATATTCCGATCGCCTCTAGGATATACCCCAAACCGTCATATATGCGACTCCACCATCACCGCGTCTCGCAATTCCTCCTTCTCCGGGACAATAAATCTCACGTTAAAGCGTAAGCCTCCCTCTAAACTCACGAAGTAAGACAGCCCACCTAAATGTTATTGAATCTAGTCGTGACAAAATAAATTCGTTGCCTGGGCCTATATAACCCTCGTGATAATCATGGGGTGATGGTCATAAATGATCTTGAAACTGAATCCTGGTGCCCTAGTTCCTTCCAAACTTTTGTCACATACCCCAATAGCCTACAACTCAATGCATTTGCCACCACGTTAGCCTTCCCCGGATGGTACTGGATGTCGAACTAATAATCCTTCACAATTTATGGGTGAACAAATAATGTAGTGACTTACGATCTGTGAATAGACGTAACCTCCCCCTCAAAAGGTGATGCCTACAAATTCGTTGTGCAAATACAACTACCGCTAACACCAAGTTGTGGGTGGGGTAATTCCTCTTAAGAGGCTTAATATTGCGAGAAGCATAAGTTATATACTGATCCTCCTGCTGTAGCACACCCCCATGTCCCCGTAGGGATGCGTCCGTAAAAAAAGATACAACACTCCCATCCTGGGAAGTGAGAGAACTAGTGAGGAAGTCAACTTGTCCTTTAGCTCATCGAAATCCAACTAACAACCATCATCCCAGATAAACGGAACCCCTTTGTGAGACAAGTTGTTCAAAGGACTCGCAATCTTCAAAAAAATCCTGAATAAATCGTTTGTAGTACTTGATAACCCTAAGAAACTGAGCACCTCCGTCAGTGTCGTGCGCTATCCATACTCCCTCACCGTTGACACCTTACTCAGATCCACTAATATCCCCATGTCAGATACAATATGACCAAAGAACTCTAACTCACGCAACCAAAATCTGCATTTTTCAAACTTAGCATACAACTGATGCTCGAGCAAGGTCTATAAAACCCTACGTAGATGCTCTGCATGCTCCTTTAGTTCGAGAATAAATCAGGATGTCATCAATAAAGACAATGACAAACTGATCCTAAAACTCCTTGAACACCTTATTCGTCACGTCTATAAACAATGCTGGCATGTTGGTTTGCCTAAATGGCATAACCAGAAACTCATAAGACCCATATCTCGTCAAATTGGCAGTCTTAGATATACCTTTCTCCCGAATGCACAACTGGTGGTACTTTGATCTTAAATTTATCTTAGCGAAGTAGGCGACTCCTCTTAACTAGTTGAATAAGTCATTATTGTAACTTTATTCAACTCCCTATAATCCACACATAGGCGTAGAGATCTATATTTCTGCTTCACAAATAGCACTAGGGAACCTAAGGAGAAGTGCTCCTATAAATATAACCATGTCCCAAAATCTTCCCAATATGATCCTGTAGCTCCCTCATCTCCATAGGGGAAATACTATAAGGCGCACGGGGTATCGGTCGAGTGATTGACGCTAAATCAATGATAAACTTTATCGCTTGGCTAGGCGACAATCTCGATATCTCCTAAAATATGTCAGCGAACATACATATAATTAGAATCGAATCTAAATAGATCACTACCCCCTAGAGGTCTCTTCCTCTATATAGTATAAGTGAGTTGAAGATCCTCCTTCGGGATGGAGCATCGCTACTAAGAACATCTCGTGGACCAAAATTATAAACATGATGCTCTTACTATAATAATTAGTCATGGACCTATATGCTGCTAGCCAATCCATGCCAATAATGGCATCATACTCTGACATATCTAATGAGAATATCGGTGGGCAAAAAAAATTTCCTAGTGTCTATACTCATGCCCCGATAAATAAAGAACATAAGTGTCCCATTACCCAATGGTGAGTCTACCCACTTGACTATACTATCGATCGTGTTTAATAACCCTACGGGTCATGAAAATCTAGTGGCTATAAACGAGTGTGAAGCCCCGGTGTCAAATAAGCGGCTCACTGAAGTCCCATATACAGGAAACGTACCTCAACTATGGGTTGTGCCTATGGAACTACGGCCTGCTAGACATTATACACATGTCTATATTGTAACTGCCCATGCTAGGGTGGTTACTGGGAAAACTGTTATGGTAGGCAGTGTCGATGCTGGTGCTAGAAGGGCAAAAGGAAAATTAGGCCTTTGGGGCTCCTGGCGAGCACCCTGCTACAGCGAGACCCTACCTCTATCAGTGAAATCTTGACGTTTGTGGTCATTCTTGCCACATGTGAATCATTTACCAATGAAATTTCCCCCTTTCTAGGCCTATTGTCCTTGGCCTTGTTGGTCGGTACCATCTTTCCCTTGGCCCTATTAAAAACATTTATAGCCCTGCTCACCCTAATGACCATGCCCGAATCCACCATGCCCCTGCCTAAAATCTCATGATCCAAAACACTTAGTGAAATCCCCTTATTGGTAACCCTGCTCACCCTGTCTTATCTTAGTCTAAGTCAATTATGACCCACTGGTACTGCCACCCCCTGTCCTGCCCTGTTGGCCGAACTCTCCTACGTGCTTTCTTCTTTTCAGATGGAAGTAGTGATCCTGACAACGCAGTAAATCGGTATTCAAAACATTCGTATACATATTCAAAGAGGGATTACCCAGCAAATGCTATCATATTCTCAACCTACGACCATCAAGAAAGAGTTGAATCCTCTTCTCCCATGTGCTCACCTCATCCGGTATGAAATGTTCTAATCCAGTGAATTCCTCCTCATATTCGGCCATTGTCATTCCTTCATGGGAAATGTTTAAGAACTTCTGCCTCATCTCGGTCTGAATAGTGGATGGAAAGTAGTTATGGTCGAACCGCTCTAAGAACTCCTGAATAGGCTTTATATCCTTCTCCCGTGCGCTAGTAACAGACTCCCACCACTGCAAGGCTTCCCCTAGTAGCTTAAAAGTAACTTGTATCTATCTCTGTGTATCAGTGCACGCGTAAATTCGTAAATGCTTTTGGATGTCCTTCTTCCATTGGCAAGCAGGAATGACAACCGAGCTTCCTTAAAAATCGGAAGGATGAGCCTTCTAAAAGCCATCTCTTTCTCTCTCCTAGATAGAAGTAAATGAGCGTGTATGGTCTGGAGCCACAACCTCTGGCTTAGGTGGCACCTGTGGTGCCTATTGAGCAAATTTGGTCAAATCTATATTAACTGCATGTGCAACAATAGCAGCGACCTCAATAATGCTCATGGTACCCTATGCCTGACCTGGATACAGCTCGAGCAGTGCATCTCTGATGGCTCCTGGTACGCGTCTAGGTGGAATCTAAAGTGAAATATAATTTCTATAGGTAAACAGTGCAATATATCTCAAGATAGCTAAAGACATAAATGAGCAATCATGAATGCAGCAATCGTAATAGTAGGGCTTTATATCAAATAATGCAATGCTGGAAACGTGAGAAATCCATACAGATCATATGGATGCTAGAACCTGATTGCTTCTATAATATGTGACACCCTTATAATTTTGGGTGATCAATCCATTATTAAATTAAACAAGAATCATCGGTGGTTTCATTCTTAGCATCATTGTCAAAGCATAATTATATTTCCACTACCCTAATGGCTCGATGTAAAAATTTTAATCTTTATATCAACATGCAATAACTTAAAGTACTAAACCACATTCCCCATTCAAGTAAATAACGTAAGAAATGATAAATAGACGACTAAATAAATGTGACAGGAGTAAACACTCTAGACTGAAGTCCACATACAATAGTCCATAATTAAAACCAAAATCTAACAACTGGAAATAAAAATGAAAATCCAGTAGCTCTGAAATAACGACTACCTAAGTATGGATGACATGACCGACTAAGATAACTGACTGATGAAAATGAACTGATATTTGTGGAAACGTCGACTATCGAGTTCCTACAATATCCACAATAGCTGCAACACATCAAATATGAATGGACTCCCAAGCTTGGCATCCCTGTGGTTGTGCACCTAAAATGAATTTACAAAAATAGATTTGAAACGGGTCAGAGCCAAAAGACATTTGAAAAATATTAGCAAGTATTTAAAATGCAGTAAGAGCAAATATTATATACATGTTAACTTCACGTGCCTGTAATACCCCGTGATTTTAATGACTTTTAAAATGGGTTATATTTTAAATTAATGGATTAATTGGATTTTATTATAAATTAATTCATTTGGGTTTTATCCGAATTGTGGATATTAAAATGGATGATTATGAATATTACTTAAAGATATTTAGGTAATATTTAAATGTGATGTCATTGATATGACGGTGTGATATAAATTTGGTAATTTCATTTTTCAGTCAGACGCGGTATGGGACGTGTCGGGACTAATTTATTAAATTAAAAGGGAAATTTATTTTCTATCGATCTTATAGTCATTCTGACATTGTCGTTGCGTCCAGAAGGGTTGAAATAGTCAGAAAAGTCTATTTGGATGTTGATATTGAGTCTCGGGTCATTTGGAAATGAAAAGACAACCCAAAAGGGCATTTTGGTTATTTTTACAAGGGGGTGAATAGTGATTTGGGGTTTTGTCTTATTATAAATATTTGGAGATTAGTTGAATGTGGGTTCATTCAACTCTTCTACACAAAATTGAAAGGTCATCTTCTTAGAGAGAGTGAAAGGTTGCTTGGGAAGAGAAAAGCTTGCTTGGAAAGGAGGAGAACTAAAGACCAAAGGTCACCACCACCAACCACCACCGAAAGTGGCCGGAAAAAGGGAGAACCACCTATGTTATTCAACCCCAAAGGATAAGATCTTCATTAAAGGCAAGTGTTTGATATTTGCAATCTAAGTTTGTATATTGTCCATGTTAGACTAGTTATAAAAGATGAGATTTTTCATGTTTGGAAGATGAAAAGATAAAGATGTTAATGGATTTTTGGAATCTTAAAATATATAGGAATTAAACTCATATTGTAGGTAGTTAGTAATCCATGAAACATTCATCCATCTGTCGAAGAAATTCTAAAAATCATTTTGTGTTCTTGAAGATAATATGTTGATAATTTTCTGGAAAAAGAGGCAAAAACGAGTGGAATGAGAAGAGCCAATTTGGAATGTTTAGATCTTCTTTTTTATTGCATTTGGATGAGATTTAAGAAAAACTCAAAACACATACCTGACTCAATTTTTCGTGTAGAATCCAAATCTGAAGTCGGATGGATGATTCGAATAATTTTTGGATCTAATTTTTCTGAGTATATAAAATATGAGAATTCATGATGTTGTTTCTTTTTTTTAATGTTGGTTCTTATCCCAAAACTTTTGTAGATCTTTGGTGATTATTAATTGGATATTATGGGACTTAGATAAGATCAGTAAGCCCTAGTTAAGATTCGAATTAATTTGATTGGGATTATGATAATTAAAGTTAAAGAGATTTCGGTTGCTAGATTCATGTGTTGGATTCTAATCTGTTTGTATGAGGATTAATGATAGGTCCAGTAGGGGAGATTTAATATAACACCAGGGTGGCCATAGGGTTAAAATTTAAACATCAAGTACTCAGTTTAAGCTTATTATTCAGGGCTGAGTGTAGTACCAACGCTTAGTGGGATGGCTCCTAGATAGAGATGGGAGTTCAGACCACATTTGGTTGAAAGCGGGGATGAGGTTATTCCGGTTGTGTATTTGAAGTTGACGGACCTCAACGATCGACAAAGTTAAGTAGTAGTGTATTTGAGGGGTTCCTTATTTGGATTTCGCTTTGCGAGACGTTCCGCGCATGAACCTTAACCACGTCGGGAGTGGAGAGATGTTATAGAATGCGAGGATGTTGATTTTGTTGATAAGTCTCATAGTGTGAATGAAACACTATAGACTATGAGTCATGTGATGATGGTATTCAATCCTAGTTGATTGAAGATGTCTTTATAAGAGATTAGAAACAATCGGTTATAATCCTAATTAAAAGAGAGTTTAATTCGTGGTAATTCGGGAGACATAATGATATGGACCAGTAGGATTCTAGTGATTTCTTACTGAATTTGTGTTGAGGGAACCTATTTGAATCATGAGTATTGAGTGAGGCTCGTGGATAATTAAATTAAGAAGTAAAGTTATGATATTTTAATACGTGGGATTTAAAGAGATATAATGCTACATATGGGAATAATCTAAGGGTAATGGGAGTACCTTGTTGATATTATATTATAGATATGATAATACCTATTTGATTGATTGATGATTATGTGTATGATATACCTAGCTTACTTGCAATCGATGGGAGGTTTGCGCGTGAGGGCAGTCATATCCTGATGAATCCATGAGATCTTTGATTTGTCGCTCGAGAACATAGGTCTATGAAAGACTTATCGTGGAGTTGATAAGTCCGCTGACTGTGGGAACGTAGGTATGTGCGTGACCCATGGATACGAGAACTATCTTTGCCTCCAATTTGTATATTGATGAATGTGGTTTAAGGAATCCTTACCGAACCTTTAGTCCCTATTCAGCGACCAACGATATCGGGACGAGATAGCAGAGTAATGCATTGCACCGCAGTTGTGACTCGGGGTGCCATATTATATATATATATATACATATATATATATATATATATATATACATATACATATATATACATATATATATATATATATATATATATACATATACATATATATATATATACATATATATATATATATATATACATATATATAATGGAATAAATGAATGAATGGATATATTATGGTTAAAATATCTACTAGGTGATAATTGTAGATACGGTGAAATTGAGATAAGAATTGTAATAAGTTAATGAATGTTTATTAAAGAGATTAATTCATATTAATGAGAAATGTTTTATGTTAATGAGAAACGATTCATATGAATGAGACATGTATAAGAATGATTATATAACGTATGGTATGGGACATACGGGGTTATGATGTGGGATGGAATCATATTATGGAAATTTGTGAAGAGGAGCCATTAACTAGTAGGTTAATAGGAAACGTTAAGTGTGCACTCTAGTTGAGAGGTGAGAATAGCAAGTGAGAGCGGGATTCTAACATGTACATAATAAATGCTTTATTGCTCTTGTTAAATACTTGCTGTTTTCAAAATCATTTTCACAATCGGGCTCTGACCCGTTTCCTTGCATATTTTCTTTCCTATTGTATCTTCTATATCAGGTGTCCAGCGGCATGGACGCCGACCTTAGTTGATTTTGACGAGCTATGGAGCTATGGAGCTATGGAGTTTTTCTTAGGCGCTTATCTTCATTTGATTCACAGTACTCTTAGTTAGGGCATGTCGCCCAAAGGATTCAGTTATCTTTTCCTATCGAGGTCAAATACTATTGTATTCGTGTCATTTTAATACATTTAACATTGTTGGGATTACTGTAATGGATTAATATTATGTGGGAATGTTTATTCCAATTGCATTTAAATTCTTTTGTGTTATCGGTTGTAGAAAAATGTGTTGTGCTATTCCTAAACTAAAATGGATTTTGTTGAATTAAAACTTGGAAAGTTTTTAACACCCGCTTAATTGGGTATTGGGTGAGTCGTAAATGTTTTTGACACTGATGCTATGAATGAGCCAACTGTATATTTTGTTTTAATTTGGTATGGGATTGGCCACCCGGTATTTAATTAGGCGGGGTGTTAGAGGTGGTATCAGAGCATCAGGTTCTAGTGTCCTTTAGGATCTGTACGACTTACTGTGTTTCCAGCTTAGCGTTCTTTGATGTAGAGACCTATCTTTAGGATTGTTGATTTCTTTGGTAAGATTCCGTATATATTAGTGAATCTTATTTGCGTTCAGACGGGTTCCTACAAGAAGTATAGCAAATGAGGGCCATTGGATGGATAGTGGAAATCGTACTTAGGAGGTTATGAAGTATGTTCGAGTATGATGATCGTAGTCGAGGTCACCCCTATTATGGAAAATCGAGGAAAGTCATCAGTAGAAGTTCTTGAAATTCGTGAATTGTGTGTGTTACCTAATGAAGGCAATATATTCAAAGACTTGGGCATATAGTGGAGTATGGTGATCTAGAACTGAAAATTTGGGGTAAATTTTTTGTTGACTCATCGGAGCAAAGTTATAATAGTGGGATTCAACAACCACCACCCGCGAATGAGGGTATGTTTTCTATATAAGGACTTATGAGGCGTATATTGATTTTTGTAGCGATTTTTATTGTGTGGGAAAAAGGGTTGCTAAACTTAGCCTATAGCACTGTTATTTACGTAGACTCACTGAGGGGTGGGGGTCACCTATATATTACATGTTATCACGTGGGTTTGATTTTTATCATGGGATTACTTACTTTGGTCATGTCCGAGCATGATGTGACTATCGGCATGCATTGACTTGTGGTATATGAGAGCGTATGTACCACTGTAATCCCACAACTTGTCTTCTATAAGAGAGTAGATGAGTAGACTCTATTTGAAATCAATAAAACCTAAAATTTTATTTAAATCCATAAACCTGATTTTTTTTAAATCGATAAACCTAATTTTTATATACTATTGACTAAGGACCTGAGGAGTTTCGATGACCGACTACTTTAGGTAGTAGTGTATCGGGGGGGTTCCTTGTTTGGATTTCGCTTGCGAGACACCCCACGCATGAAACTAATAACCGTTGGGAGTCGAAATAAGTTAGGTCCTTAGGATATGAGTTTATAACCTTTGCGACAAATATTATAATGAAAGTGGTATGATAGGGTGTATAGGCGCCCAGGATGGTTGAATGGTAGTAGTTGTCATAATTGTGAAATAGTGAGTAGTTGTGACTTCGGGATGTATTTACATGATGATTGAGGATCATTTTTCTGAACTTGGTTACAAGAATGGCATAGGGAAGATTGGGTAAAGTTTATATTCGATTCAGTTGGAACTATATGGTGAGGTAGGACGTATAACATCAATACGGATTTTTGATAATGTACTGTATGGGTGGTACGTCTTAGATTTCTTGCGATGTGAGATTTATACTCGCAGTTGACCTTACCGATATGACTTATATTCCTGAATTTTGGGATGAAATTCTGTTATAAGGGGGGAAGTATGTAATACCCCGTGATTTTAATGGCTTTTAAAATGGCTTATATTTTAAATTAATGGATTAATTGGATTTTATTATAAATTAATTCATTTGGGTTTTATCCGAATTGTGGATATTAAAATGGATGATTATGAATATTAATTAAATATATTTAGGTAATATATGAATGTGATGTCATTGATATGACGGTGTGATATAAATTCGGTAATTTGAAGTTTTAGTCAGACGCGGTATGGGACGTGTCGGGATTAATTTATTAAAGTAAAAAGGAAATTTATTTTTTATCGACCTTATAATCATTTTGACTGCGTCGTTGCGTCCGGAAGGGTTGGAATAATCAGAAAAGTCTATTTGGATGTTGATATTGGGTCTCGGGTCATTTGGAAATGAAAAGACAACCCAAAAGGGCATTTTGGTTAATTTTACAAGGGGGATGAATAGTGATTTCGGCTTTTGTCTTATTATAAGTATTTGGAGATTAGTTGAATGTGGGTTCATTCATCTATTCTACACAAAATTTAAAGGTCATCTTCTTAGAGAGAGTGAAAGGTTGCTCGGGAAGAGAAAATCTTCCTTGGAAAGGAGGAGAACTAAAGACCAAAGGTCACCACCACCAACCACCACCGAAAGTGGCCGGAAAAAGGGAGAACCACCTATGTTATTCAACCCCAAAGGATCAGATCTTCATTAAAGGAAAGTGTTTGATATTGGCAATCTAAGTTTGTATATTGTCCATGCTAGAATAGTTATAAAAAGATGAGATTTTTCATGTTTGGAAGATGAAAACATAAAGATGTTAATGGATTTTTGGAATCTGAAAATATATAGGAATTAATCTCATGTTGTAGGTAGTAGGTAATCCACGAAATATTCATCAATCTGTGGAAGAAATTCTGAAGATCATTTTGTGTTCTTGAAGATAATATGTTGATAATTTTCTGGAAAAAGAGGCAAAAATGAGTGGAATGAGAAGAGCCAATTTGGAATGTTTAGATCTTCTTTTTTATTGCATTTGGATGAGATTTAAGAAAAACTCAAAACACATACATGACTCAATTTTTCGTGTAGAATCCAAATCTGAAGTCGGATGGATGATTCGAATAATTTTTGGATCTAATTTTTCTGAGTATATAAAATATGAGAATTCATGATGTTGTTTCTTTTTTTAATGTTGGTTCTTATCCCAAAACTTTTGTAGATCTTTGGTGATTATTAATTGGATATTATGGGACTTAGATAAGATCAGTAAGCCCTAGTTAAGATTCGAATTAATTTGATTGGGATTATGATAATTAAAGTTAAAGAGATTTCGGTTGCTAGATTCATGTGTTGGATTCTAATCTGTTTGTATGAGGATTAATGATAGGTCCAGTAGGGGAGATTTAATATAACACCAGGGTGGCCGTAGGGTTAAAATTTGAACATCAAGTACTCAGTTTAAGCTCATTATTCAGGGCTGAGTGTAGTACCAACGCTTAGTGGGATGGCTCCTAGATAGAGATGGGAGTTCAGACCACATTTGGTTAAAAGCGGGGATGAGGTTATTCCGGTTGTGTATTTGAAGTTGACGGACCTCAACGATCGACAAAGTTAAGTAGTAGTGTATTTGAGGGGTTCCTTATTTGGATTTCGCTTTGCGAGACGTTCCGCGCATGAACCTTAACCACGTCAGGAGTGGAGAGATGTTATAGAATGCGAGGATGTTGATTTTGTTGATAAGTCTCATAGTGTGAATGAAACACTATAGACTATGAGTCATGTGATGATGGTATTCAATCCTAGTTGATTGAAGATGTGTTTATAAGAGATTAGAAACAATCGGTTATAATCCTAATTAAAAGAGAGTTTAATTCGTGGTAATTCGGGAGACATAATGATATGGACCAGTAGGATTCTAGTGATTTCTTACTGAATTTGTGTTGAGGGAACCTATTTGAATCATGAGTATTGAGTGAGACTCATGGATAATTAAATTAAGAAGTAAAGTTATGATATTTTAATACGTGGGATTTAAAGAGATATAATGCTACATATGGGAATAATCTAAGGGTAATGGGAGTACCTTGTTGATATTATATTATAGATATGATAATACCTATTTGATTGATTGATGATTATGTGTATGATATACCTAGCTTACTTGCAATCGATGGGAGGTTTGCGCGTGAGGGCAGTCATATCCTGATGAATCCATGAGATCTTTGATTTGTCGCTCGAGAACATAGGTCTATGAAAGACTTATCGTGGAGTTGATAAGTCCGCTGACTGTGGGAACGTAGGTATGTGCGTGACCCATGGATACGAGAACTATCTTTGCCTCCAATTTTTATGTTGATGAATGTGGTTTAAGGAATCCTTACCGAACCTTTAGTCCCTATTCAGCGACCAACGATATCGGGACGAGATAGCAGAGTAATGCATTGCACCGCAGTTGTGACTCGGGGTGCCATATTATATATATATATATATATATATATATATATATATATATATATATATATATATATATATATATATATATATATATATATAATGGAATAAATGAATGAATGGATATATTATGGTTAAAACATCTACTAGGTGATAATTGTAGATACGGTGAAATTGAGATAAGAATTGTAATAAGTTAATGAATGTTTATTAAAGAGCTTAATTCATATTAATGAGAAATGTTTTATGTTAATGAGAAACGATTCATATGAATGAGACATGTATAAGAATGATTATATAACGTATGGTATGGGACATACGGGGTTATGATGTGGGATGGAATCATATTATGGAAATTTGTGAAGAGGAGCCATTAACTAGTAGGTTAATAGGAAACGTTAAGTGTGCACTCTAGTTGAGAGGTGAGAATAGCAAGTGAGAGTGGGATTCTAACATGTACATAATAAATGCTTTATTGCACTTGTTAAATACTTGCTGTTTTCAAAATCATTTTCACAATCGGGCTCTGACCCGTTTCCTTGCATATTTTCTTTCCTATTGTATCTTCTATATCAGGTGTCCAGCGGCATGGACGCCGACCTTAGTTGATTTTGACGAGCTATGGAGCTATGGAGTTTTTCTTAGGCGCTTATCTTCATTTGATTCAGAGTACTCTTAGTTAGGGCATGTCGCCCAAGGGATTCAGTTATCTTTTCCTATCGAGGTCAAATACTATTGTATTCGTGTCATTTTAATACATTTAACATTGTTGGGATTACTGTAATGGATTAATATTATGTGGGAATGTTTATTCCAATTGCATTTAAATTCTTTTGTGTTATCGGTTGTAGAAAAATGTGTTGTGCTATTCTTAAACTAAAATGGATTTTGTTGAATTAAAACTTGGAAAGTTTTTAACACCAGCTTAATTGGGTATTGGGTGAGTCGTAAATGTTTTTGACACTGATGCTATGAATGAGCCAACTGTATATTTTGTTTTAATTTGGTATGGGATTAGCCACCCGGTATTTAATTAGGCGGGGTGTTAGAGGTGGTATCAGAGCATCAGGTTCTAGTGTCCTTTAGGATCTGTACAACTTACTGTGTTTCCAGCTTAGTGTTCTTTGATGTAGAGACCTATCTTTAGGATTGTTGATTTCTTTGGTAAGATTCCGTATATATTAGTGAATCTTATTTGCGTTCAGACGGGTTCCTACAAGAAGTATAGCAAATGAGGGCCATTGGATGGATAGTGGAAATCGTCCTTAGGAGGTTATGAAGTATGTTCGAGTATGATGATCGTAGTCGAGGTCACCCCTATTATGGAAAATCGAGGAAAGTCATCAGTAGAAGTTCTTGAAATGCGTGAATTGTGTGTGTTACCTAACGAAGGCAATATATTCAAAGACTTGGGCATATAGTGGAGTATGGTGATCTAGAACTGAAAATTTGGGGTAAAATTTTTGTTGACTCATCGGAGCAAAGTTATAATAGTGGGATTCAACAACCACCACCCGCGAATGAGGGTATGTTTTCTATATAAGGACTTATGAGGCGTATATTGATTTTTGTAGCGATTTTTATTGTGTGGGAAAAAGGGTTGCTAAACTTAGCCTATAGCACTGTTATTTACGTAGACTCACTGAGGGGTGGGGGTCACCTATATATTACATGTTATCACGTGGGTTTGATTTTTATCATGGGATTACTTACTTTGGTCATGTCCGAGCATGATGTGACTATCGGCATGCATTGACTTGTGGTATATGAGAGCGTATGTACCACTGTAATCCCACAACTTGTCTTCTATAAGAGAGTAGATGAGTAGACTCTATTTGAAATCAATAAAACCTAAAATTTTATTTAAATCCATAAACCTGATTTTTTTTAAATCGATAAACCTAATTTTTATATACTATTGACTAAGGACCTGAGGAGTTTCGATGACCGACTACTTTAGGTAGTAGTGTATCGGGGGGGTTCCTTGTTTGGATTTCGCTTGCGAGACACCCCACGCATGAAACTAATAACCGTTGGGAGTCGAAATAAGTTAGGTCCTTAGGATATGAGTTTATAACCTTTGCGACAAATATTATAATGAAAGTGGTATGATAGGGTGTATAGGCGCCCAGGATGGTTGAATGGTAGTAGTTGTCATAATTGTGAAATAGTGAGTAGTTGTGACTTCAAGATGTATTTACATGATGATTGAGGATCATTTTTCTGAACTTGGTTACAAGAATGGCATAGGGAAGATTGGGTAAAGTTTATATTCGATTCAGTTGGAACTATATGGTGAGGTAGGACGTATAACATCAATACGGATTTTTGATAATGTACTGTATGGGTGGTACGTCTTAGATTTCTTGCGATGTGAGATTTATACTCGCAGTTGACCTTACCGATATGACTTATATTCCTGAATTTTGGGATGAAATTCTGTTATAAGGGGGGAAGTATGTAATACCCCGTGATTTTAATGGCTTTTAAAATGGCTTATATTTTAAATTAATGGATTAATTGGATTTTATTATAAATTAATTCATTTGGGTTTTATCCGAATTGTGGATATTAAAATGGATGATTATGAATATTAATTAAATATATTTAGGTAATATATGAATGTGATGTCATTGATATGACGGTGTGATATAAATTCGGTAATTTGAAGTTTTAGTCAGACGCGGTATGGGACGTGTCGGGATTAATTTATTAAAGTAAAAAGGAAATTTATTTTTTATCGACCTTATAATCATTTTGACTGCGTCGTTGCGTCCGGAAGGGTTGGAATAATCAGAAAAGTCTATTTGGATGTTGATATTGGGTCTCGGGTCATTTGGAAATGAAAAGACAACCCAAAAGGGCATTTTGGTTAATTTTACAAGGGGGGTGAATAGTGATTTCGGCTTTTGTCTTATTATAAGTATTTGGAGATTAGTTGAATGTGGGTTCATTCATCTATTCTACACAAAATTTAAAGGTCATCTTCTTAGAGAGAGTGAAAGGTTGCTTGGGAAGAGAAAATCTTCCTTGGAAAGGAGGAGAACTAAAGACCAAAGGTCACCACCACCAACCACCACCGAAAGTGGCCGGAAAAAGGGAGAACCACCTATGTTATTCAACCCCAAAGGATCATATCTTCATTAAAGGAAAGTGTTTGATATTGGCAATCTAAGTTTGTATATTGTCCATGCTAGAATAGTTATAAAAAGATGAGATTTTTCATGTTTGGAAGATGAAAAGATAAAGATGTTAATGGATTTTTGGAATCTGAAAATATATAGGAATTAATCTCATGTTGTAGGTAGTAGGTAATCCACGAAATATTCATCAATCTGTGGAAGAAATTCTGAAGATCATTTTGTGTTCTTGAAGATAATATGTTGATAATTTTCTGGAAAAAGAGGCAAAAATGAGTGGAATGAGAAGAGCCAATTTGGAATGTTTAGATCTTCTTTTTTAGTGCATTTGGATGAGATTTAAGAAAAACTCAAAACATATACCTGACTCAATTTTTCGTGTAGAATCGAAATCTAAAATTGGATTGATGATTTGAATAATTTTTTGATCTTATTTTTCTGAGTATTTAAAATATGAGAATTGATGATGTTGTTTCTTTTTTAATGTTGGTTCTTATCCCAAAACTTTTGTAGATCTTTGGTGATTATTAATTGGATATTATGGGACTTAGAGAAGATCAGTAAGCCCTAGTTAAGATTCAAATTAATTTGATTGGGATTTAATTGATTAGAATTATGATAATTAAAGTTAAAGAGATTTCGGTTGCTAGATTCATGTGTTGGATATTAATCTGTTTGTATGAGAATTAAGGATAGGTCTAGTAGGGGAGATTTAATATAACACCTGGGTAGCCTTAGGGTTAAAAGTTGAACATCAAGGATTGAGTTTATGCTCATTATTGATGACTGAGTGTAGTACCAATGCTTAGTGGGATGGTTCCTGGATAGAGATGGGAGTTCGGACCACATTTGGTTGAAAGAGGGGATGAGGTTATTCCGGTTGCGTATTTGAAGTTGACGGACCTCCACGATCGACAAAGTTAAGTAGTAGCGTCTTGGAGGGGTTCCTTGTTTGGATTGCGCTTTGCGAGACGTTCCGCGCATGAACCTTAACCACGTCGAGAGTGGAGAGATGTTATAGAATGCGAGGATTTGATTTTGTTGATAAGTCTTATAATGTGAATGAAACACTATAGACTATTAGTCATGTGATGATGGTATTAAATCCTAGTTGATAGAAGATGTGTTTATAAGAGATTAGAAACAATCGGTTATAATCCTAATTAAAAGAGAGTTTAAGCCGTGGTAATTCGGGAGACATGATGATATGGACCAATAGGATTCTAGTGATTTTTTACTCAATTTATGTTGAGGAAACCTATTTGAATCGTGAGTATTAAGTGAGGCTCGGGGATAATTAAATTAAGAAGTAAATGTTATGATATTTTAATACGTGGGATTTAAAGAGATATAATGCTACGTATGGGAATAATCTAAGGGTAATGTAAGTACTTTGTTGATATTATATTATAGGTATGATAATACCTATTTAATTGATTGATGATTATGTGTATGACATACGTATATTACTTGCTCTTGATGGGAGGTTTGCGCGTGAGGACAGTCATATCCTGATGAATCCATGGGATCTTTGATTTGTCGCTCGAGAACATAGGTCTATGAAAGACCTATCGGGGAGTTGATAAGTCCGCTGACTGTGGGAACGTAGGTATGTGCGTGACCCATGGATACGAGAACTATGTTCGCCTCCAATTTGTATGTTGATGATTGTGGTTCGAGGAATCCTTACCGAACCTTTAGTCCCATATTCAGCGATCAGCGATATTGGGACGAGATAGCAGAGTAATGCATTGCACCGCAGTTATGACTCGGAGTGCCGTATTATATATGAATATATATATATAATGGATTAAATGAATGAATGGATATATTATGGTTAAAACATCTACTAGGTGATAATTGTAGATACGGTGAAATTGAGAGAAGAATTGTAATAAGTTAATGAATGTTTATTGAAGAGCTTAATTCATATTAGTGAGAAATATTTTATGTTAATGAGAAACGGTTCATATATATGAGAAATGTATAAGAATGATTATATAACGTCTGGTATGGGATATACGGGGTTATGATATGGGATGGAATCATATTATGGAAATTTGTGAAGAGGAACCATTAACTAGGAGGTTAATAGGAAACGTTAAGTGTGCACTCTAGTTGAGAGGTGAGAATAGCAAGTGAGAGTGGGATGCTAACATGTACATAATAAATGCTTTATTGCACTTGTTAAATACTTGCTGTTTTCAAAATAATTTTCACAATCGGGCTCTGACCCGTTTCCTTTCATATTTTCTTTCCTATTGTATCTTCTATATCAGGTGTCCAGCAGCAGGGATGCCAACCTTAGTTGATTTTGACGAGCTATGGAGATATGGAGCTATGGAGTATTTCTTAGATGCTTATCTTCATTTGATTCACAATACTCTTAGTTAGGGCATGTCGCCCAAAGGATTCAGTTATCTTTTCCTATCGGGGTCAAATACAATTGTATTCGTGTCATTTTAATACATTTAACATTGTTGGGATTACTGTAATGGATTAATATTATGTGGGAATGTTTATTCCAATTGCATTTAAATTCTTTTGTGTTATCTGTTGGAGAAAAATGTGTTGTGCTTTTCTTAAACTAAAATGGATTTTGTTGAATTAAAATTTGGAAAGTTTTTAACACCAGCTTAATTGGGTATTGGGTGAGTTGTAAATGTTTTCGACAGTGATGCTAAGAATGAGCCAACTGTATATTCTGTTTTAATTTGGTATGGGACTGGCCACCCGGTATTTAATTAGGTGGGGTGTTACAGTTCCCTCACTTGAGATCAAAACCTCTCAATTAGTGTGCATGCCTAACGTATTCTCCTAAACAAACCTAGTTACGCTACCTCGCCTAACTAGTTTGAACTAAGTATCTCCCTACATACTGACTCGTTGTCCCCACCTATATTACCCGTACAATGAGTTACAGAATTTCCCAAACCCCTTTAGCCAGTGAAAATCACCAAGTATTAAGTTTCCACATACTTAGGTTACTTCATATATCACTATCTGTCTTATCTACTAATGCGCACACGGTAGAATAAATCATACGTATATATGTATACACCACTCTTCTATTATATATGAATACGATATCCCTGAGTGGAGACCCAAGTTCCGTGCATACTCTCCTATCGAGTCCTAGTACATCACGTACTAAGTAAAGAACTTCCGATTCGGAATAACTTTTGAACCATACATTTACAATTGACGAAATTTGGAGGCAAACATAGTTCTAAGCCTTTGGGATACGTACGCACCTAATGCACCCAAATGACCGGTCACACTGTGATAGTAGGTAGCATATATATGTTCACACATAAGATGTCACACAATTGGTATTCACACAAGCTATATATATCATCAGTATAGGTATACACGTAACCTATAATATATTATGTATTATCAATTTACCATTACACTTCTCATCGCATATTCCTGAGTATTACCCACCACTCGAAATGTCCCAATTACACTTTATATTATTTCAGTAGTGATAACATCTCTATCTGGCCTTAGGTTCACCCAAGGTTCTAAAAAACGCGAGGCGTGATTGAGGCGTGGAGGCTAAGCCTTAAGCCTTAGAAGCCTAGGCGTAAAAAGGCGTGAAAAGGCATTTAGGCCTTCTTAATATATTTTAATATTTTTTAACCATAACAAGGCTATTAAAATACAAAAATTGCACATATCATAAAAATATGTTTGAATATATGCAAATTAAAATACTATTTGATTATTTTGGATGAGATAACGGTCCGGTTTGTAAAGAAATTCTTTAAAAGGCGACATCGTTTCACTAAAGCATTGTTGTTTTTAGAAAAAAGTGCGCCTTAAGGGTTTTACCAAGAATAAGGCGTGAAAAGCGTAAGGCGAGGCGTTTCTCCCAAGCCTTAAGAGCCTAGGCGGGTTTTTTAGAACAGTGGGTTCACCCATGCTCTCCGTGACTCGTTCTAATTCTTGTGAATTCGTCAAATATCAAAATATGCCCAAGAATTCCCAACCTTCGTTCTCCTCAATTGGGATAAATTAAACCCTACCGTATGCTTACTGAACTTACAATCTCCCTCATTAACGTTTAATAATGACCCAAAACTCTCATAAAAATTTATTTGTTCATTTAGGGCATAAAATGAAAAATTGGCCAAATCTGGGCAATCGAATCGATTCGGTCAATGAAACCATATTTCTCCACATTCTCATGTCACTAAATTATCATATTCGTGCTACATACATTAGTGGATTATGTCTATCATGATTTCTACCCAAGAACATGAATTAATCTCCAATCTAATTCCAATAATCATTTATTCATGAAAATATTCAATCCTACACTAACATGGCTAGTATATATACTCAAAACTTTTCAAGATAAACACATGCCTTGAGATTTTAGTTCTGATTTTTGCATACACATGGTGTAGTTTTCTTCCTCTCCTTCCGATCTAAACCTCGATGGTGCTGGTGGTGCTGGTGGTGGTGCATAAATGGTGTGCGGAGCCTACAAAACCTTCACTTTTCTCCTCTAATGGCCTCTATCTATTTTTCTAACTACTAAACCTTAAGCCCTCAACACACATGTTGATATAACCTTAGTAAATCCGTCGCTCCCTTTACTCGAAAAATCCAAAAGATGAAAATACCCTTACGAGGTGTCGGTTTGGCCTAAAAATGCCCGGGACCCAATCTAAACCCCCGAGTACACTTTTCAGACTATATTGACCCTTCTGAACACATTGGCGTACTCGAAATGATCATTTGGATGACCCATAAATAAATCACATTTTATGTCATCAATTTAAGTCCCGACATGCGTGTCCCGACTAACTTATCATAACTACCGTATTTCTCACTCACGAAAATCATATTGCATTCTTACTAACTTATTACTCGTTAACTAAGTAATACTCGATATAATCCATACAAATAAATATTAACCATTCTCTCGCTAATTAATATTTATTTTAATTCGGATTAATTTCCTATTAATTTCCATTTTAATTTAATTAATACCAATATAAAACTCATTAAAAATACGGGTGTTACAGATAGATCTATGAGAATGTGACTACATTATAAGGAATTGAACAAAATAATTGTAACAAATATGTGTCCTTTCCCTAGGATTAATGATATTTTTTTCCAATTGAAGGATGCGAGAAATTTATCTAAGATTGATATGAGGTCATGCCATCCCCAACTTAAGATAAAGGAAGAGGACATTCACAAAACAACCTTTATTATTAGGTATGAATATTATGAGTTTATAGTGATGCCTTTTGGATGAATTAGCGCCCGGATTTCTTTTATGGACTTGATCAATAGAGTGTTTAGGCCCTTCTTAGACAAGTTTATGATTATTTTCGTTGATGTAATATTGGTTTATTCAAGGCCTTTGGAGGATCATAGGGAAAACCACTGCACCATTTTTTAGGTCTTGAGAGAAGAGATGTTATATGCCAAATTGTCTATAAGTGAATCCTGGCTTGAGGAAATTCCCTTCTTTCGCCATATTATTAACAAAAATAGTTTGAACATGGATCAAGGAAATGCCGTGACCATAGTTGATTGTTTGAGGTCAACTATTGTGATCGAGGTTAGAGGTTTCCACTATTTAGCAGGTGACTATAGAAGAATTATACAGGGGTTTTCCAAAATCGTCATGCCCTTCACCCAGTTAGCACACAAGAGCAAAAAGTTCATCTAGTCCGCAGAGAGTGAAGGATTTTTCATAAAATAAAGGAAAAGTTATTGGCCTCTCCCATTTTAATCTTATGTAAGAAATGTGGAGGTTATATGGTCTATAGTGATGCTTCTGGAAATTTCCAAGGCTATCCGTTAATGCAAAATTAGACGTTTGTTTCCTATGCCTCTGGATAGTTGAGGACACAATACTAGAATTACCCCACCTGTGACTTAGAGTTAGAGGTCGTGCACTTTGCCTTGAAAAGTTGGACATGCTATTTATTCATCGAACAAAAGTAAAAAGGGCTGGAATACTATATTTTCACTCAATGAGATTTGAAAATGAGGCAAAGGAAATCGTTGGAATTCATCAAATATTATAATTATTCGATTAAATATCACCTCGGGAAGGATGATAAAGTGTCTGATTATCTAAGTAAAAAGGGTTCCCTAATGCTTTGACGACTAATAAAGAGTCCAAGATGAAGACTTGGGATGTTGAGATGAAGAAGGATTTTAATAGGGACACTCTTACAGAGGGAAAATTGGTCAGTGCTAAGACTAGTTTGAAAGTTGCTGAAAGAAAATTGGCCACTTCTGAGGCCAATTTATCATTTGCTGTGAATAAGGCCAAGGTGGGAAAGAAAAAATTAGCTGCAAGTGAAAGTCTCCTGAAGTCTGCTGAGGAGAAAGTTGTTGGTCTGTCTTCTGAGTTGGTCGCCGAGAAGGCCAAAAATGAAAAACCTAAGGAAGACTCCTTCAACAAAGGCTGGGACAAGGCTTTTTTAGCAGCCTCTACTCAAATTGAGGGCATGAGGAATTAACCTTTTAAGGAAAACTGGTTAGAGTCACTTATAGAGGTTAGTACCCCATAACAATATCAATTATTTCAGAGGCGTGATCCAAGATCACATCCAACTTGGAGGGAGAGTTTGATGATGTGGAGGGATCTAGGGAATCTTCCCTTTAACCTCTTAGGTCTTCATTAAATACCATTGATGAAGCTTCCCCTTCCGCCAACCAGACTTTTGGAAGCAATGTCTAGGATAAGGAGAAGGTCTAGCTCCTTGTTCTTTTCTTTTTATGTTTCTTTGCTTTTATAATAGGACCCATTGTTTAAATAAGTTCTAGCACCTCTTTGGTTATCAATGAAAACATTTCATCTTGTCTGCTATATGTGTTGTACTCAGCATACTTTTTGTTTTTCTTGCTTCGTTGGATGAACTCTTATGCTTGTGTTATTATTTTTCAGTAATCATACTTGTTAATTTATACTTGTAATTTTTAGTTTGAAGTTAGGAAGCAGGTAATAGTTTCTGTTGAGTCCGACCTACTCAAGAGGAGTAAATTATTTTCAAAGTTAGCCATGTTCCTTTAACTAAAGTAGACTTGGTCAATTTTCCTGGATCAGAAGCATCAAGCCAAGTGAAGAGTCATACATTCATCTTAGCTGTTTGTTGGACAAAATTGTAGCAAATAACGTATCTTACTACGATATGATTGACGACCTATAGGAAGATCATAAATTTTCTCTGACCTCACATCACTATAATTATGAAGCTAAATACAAAGCTTTCAGTGAAGACTGGGGATTTGAGATGAAGTTGGAAGAATATGCTTCCATTTACAGAAGAAAATAATTCCTGCTAAATCGAGAACTAGATGAATATAAGGAAATTTCTAAGCTCCTCTAGGAGGAGAATAATAAACTCAGAAATGAGTTGGATACTTTGAAATAATCTTCTGCTAATGGTGCCGATGAAGGGGAATTTTTTTTTTAGAATGAGAATGCCAGACTGATGGACGAACTTGAAATTATAAAGAAATTCAGACCTAGATAAACTTCAAGACAGTAAAGGCCCGATCAATTATTGATGAGGCCAAGACCCAGAAAACATTAGCCAACCAAGATTCCCAACTAAAAGCTAAAAGTCAAGATGTCATTAATTTGTCTACAAAGCTGAAAGCCAAGGATAAGGTAATTGTAGAACAATCTGTGAAGATGAAGGTGAAGAGTTATGTTTTGAAGAAACATGAACATCAAGTTGAAAGGTTAAGCTTCAATTTCACAAACAACCCATAGAGGTGTGGATGGAAGACTAAAATAAAACTCTTGGCCTTATTAATGATGACGTTTCCCAGACCCATCGTGAAGGCTATAAATAGGGATGGACGAACTACTTCACTTTGCTGAAACATGATCGTGATAGCGAGTTATGGTACTAAAATAATCCTAATTTATTAGATGATGAGGATCCTCCTTTCAAGTTGGACGTATCATAGATTCATGTTGATGTTATTCCTCAGTGCTTAATTACCAAGTATTGGGGGGATTATGGTTTGCATGATGTTCATAAAATAAATCATCCTCACCATATGATTAATGCACCGAGTAGCAGTAATATGAGAATGATAAGAGATTTCAACTTTGTTAACTATCCTTATACCTTGGATTATCCTCCTGCTGGAATGGAGAGAGTGAAGTCTACGTCCAATGCTCAAGGAAAGCGTCCAGTTGAATAATTTTCCTGTATTTTGTTATTCATTTAACCTTGAATGTGATACAGTTAATATATAAATACAAATCCATATCTTTGTGTTATCAACTCTTGATTATTTAATCAATCAGTCAACTAAGTTATAGTGTAATAATGAATTATTTAAGGGTAATAGATTCTACTAGTACACTTAGATATATTGATCCAAGTTTAGCATTAGTTATCAGTGGTGACCAAGTGTATGAGGAATATATGTGTGTATTCCAATGATTAGGAATGTTAGCCTGTCTTCTTGCCTTTAACATAGTTGGGTAAAATTTGTTTGTAACTATTTTAGTTTTATACGAAGTTTTACATACTTCTTGTTATTGGCTTGTCAAAGATGAAGCCATACTTGAAGTAAATTATTCTTGTAGACCAAGTATGTTAGGATTGGATTCCTATATAACTTGGTCGGGCGATTCTTCTTGTTCGTGACTTGTTAATACAAATTCATACATAGAGTAATGATTACTTCTTATTCGTGGCTTATACACATAAAGTCGTACATGAAGTTTAATCTTGGGTGAACAATGATTGTTCCTTAAGATGTTGGTGCATCTGGAATTTGATAAATTCAACCTGATTATGTATGTTCCACGTGATTGATAGATAAGTTCCAGCTGATTAAGTTTGTATGTGTTGTCGATCGGCAAGAGCTGAAGACCAAGGGACATTTCTTGCTTAGTGTTTCTGGGGGATGTATATCTGCGATGTCTATTGTCGTACTCCGAAAAAAATGAAAAAATTAATGGGACTAAAATCATTTTTTATTCAAATGTGAACAATAGTTATTTTGAGCATAAAATAAAAGAAAATACAATTATGGAAATAACTTTAATCATTGATAGTACTTTCGAAATTGCTCGGCATTCTAGGGGTTTTTGAACTGTTCTCCTTTCAAAGTCCCAACCTGATATGTTTTTGGTGAGATGACAGTTGTAATGCAATATGGGCCATGCCAATTAGATTCAAGCTTGTTGTTCTTCTTGATAACCTTCTTAAGAACTTAGTAGCTTTCTTTTAGATTGGTCATCTTGACCCTTTTTATTGTAGAAGCGAGCTATCCTATGCTGGTATGTAGCATTTCTCATAAAGGCATCTTCTTGGACTTCTTCCAACATATCTAGATCCAATCGTCTCATCAAATCACTAATTGGAGGCCTCTGAGTTTGTATGACAATCACAACTGGAACCATGGCTTCAGTCCCAAATGTAAGCATATAGGGTGTCTCTCTAGTTTTTGTTCTCAATGTTGTTTGGTATGCCCAAAGAACAGAATGAAATTCATTAATAGAGTTAGCCTTAGAAATATTAAGCCTCTTCTTCAGTCCATTCAGTATTTAAAATAATCAACAATAACTACTAAGTGTTTAAACCTGCCCTTTTGTGGTGGGGAATGGTATACCAAGTCAATTCCCAAAATAATGAAGGTTCAAGGCGAAGTTATTGGTGCTAGAGCAATGTTGGGTGTTTTATGAGTGGAAAAGAACTTCTAACACTTTTCACATTTTCTTGTAATGGTTGTACAATTTGCCCTTATAGTCGGCTATTAATATACCTCACTGTTAATTTTTTGAATCAGTAACTGGCTAGCTGAATGAGATCCATAAGAACCTTCATGCACCTCTTTAATCAAATCTTCCACTTCTAATGGATGAACACGATGTAATAGGGATATTGTTAATCCCCTTTGGTATAAAACTCCTTTATTCAACACATATCTTGTTACTTTATAACATATCTTTTTGGCTTCTTTAGAATATGGTGGTAGGATTCCATTTTCAATATAAGCTTTGATTGTGTCTATCCAAGAAGGTCCTACATCTACAGTAAGGAAATGAACCATTAAATCCTCATTAATGATCCAGTTTACCAAGATTTTTCTTGGAACTATTCTCATGAGATCAATCAAGGCTTTTAAGCTTATGGAGCGCTTATCGAAGATGTAGATAAGTGTACACAATTATAGTGTGTGCCTCAAAATAGGGCTTCATACGTTTGGAGGCTTCAATGAGTGCTAAGGACAACTTTTCTAGGTATGGATACTGGATCTTGGCTCCCCTAAATGATTTTTTGGTGTAGTAAACTTGTTTTTGGATCTCATTATCCAATCAAACCAAGGTCGAGCTAACTGGAGATTCAAAAACAACCAGCATAAGTATAATTTCGCTCCCAAAACTAGTTGGGATCAGAAAGTTGGAAACCCCAAATACTTTTTTAACTCTTGGAATGCCTCCTCACATTTTGCATTCCTCTCAAAAGTTTTTCTTAACACCTTGAAGAATGGCAAGCATCTATCCATTGCTCAGGAAACAAATATGTTTAAAGCTACCACTCTACCAGTGATCCTTTGTACATATTTCTTACAAATTGGAGACTGCATTTCTATCAAATCTTTGATCTTTGCTAGGTTAGCTTCAATTCCCCTTTGATTAACTATGAAGCTGAGGAAAATTCATGTTACCATTTCAAAATAAATATTTTATCCCCTTCTTACATTGCAACCTATAAATAATTGAATGTGTTTTTGGATGAGGGGAGGGACAAATTCACGGGCCAAAATAAATAATGCCATAAGGATTGGCATATCATTTTTTCTCATAAACTTCATTTACTATGCGTGTAAAACTTAATTTTTTTAAGTTTTTTAAGTGTTTTCTTCCTTTTATCGTGGTGTTATAGGAGTAAACAAGAAGGGGTTTGGTTGTTGAACAATTGATTGGGTGTTGAGGAAATTAGCTGAAGTGCCTTGGGTGAAGGGGGAATTGACTAAAGTTTCTTAAATATTTTGTGATGGTGTAAAGAAAATCAAGCGCAACTAATGATCTATCTCCTCTATCAATAAAACATAAATCCATTTTTGTATATACCATTCCCATTTAATGTTTTCAATTTAAAATTTTTGTATATCCATTTTTTATTCTTATATGCTCGAAGGATATATTATTTTTCCTTCCTTATTCTTTTGTACATCACTATTACGTAATATTTGGAACGTTTTTACAACTGTCCCATCGGCATGGGTACACCCTAGTATATATAGAGAGAGGCAGGCCCTATGCACACTAAGAATGCACATGTGATGGCGCACACCTATTTTTTTAAAATATTGAAAAAAATTTAAGTTAATTTTTTATGTGATATTTAAACATTTCAACAAACACATATAATTCAAATCAGCTCAAAAAAGTTTTTTTACTATTTTAAAAAAGTCGGTCAAACTTTTGCAGCTTTTAAGTGCTTTAAAAACTGCGAAGTTTGACCCATTTTTTTAAAATAGCAAAAAAAAAAATTAATTTCAGCTGATTTTTTTATATGGCTTACTTGAAATGTTTAAATATCACTGGAAAAAAAATCATGTCAAAAATATTTTTTACTATTTTAAAAAAATAATGTGCAAATTTAGTGTGCATAGGAGCTCTCTCTCTCTCTCTCTCTCTCTCTCTCTCTCTATATATATATATATATATATATATATATATATATATAAAATGAAGTAGGAAACTTAAGTATGTCATAAGATGAAAAGATGATGTCATCTTTATGAGTTTTTCCTACACTCTCTCTTTTGCCATTGAAATTTTTTATTTCTCCCTCTTTTGACACACTATATTTATTCCCCCTCTCTTTAAAATTAAAAATGAAGGGTATAATTGTATTTCCATCGATTCTCTTCTTACAATCTATACGAAACTCCCCTATATTTACCCTCCCCCTCTCACTTTACCCGCTCCCTCCCTCTGGCAAAGATAAACAACAATGATCTCTCTCCCTCTTTTTGGCAAAAAAACAACGACGATAAACAACAACGATGCACAACAAACAACAATAAACCAAGGTAATTTTTTTTTGGTTGTAAGTCTTCTCATCGCTTTTTTCTTTTATTTTACTAATCGATTTGTTCTTTAATTTTTGTTTGGAAGAAGAAAAATAAAGAGGCCCTTTTGGGGGTATTTTTATTGAATCTTTGCGATTTTTGGGGATATTTCTACTACCCATTACATTTCTATTATTTTTTGGACTACTCGGTTTACACGACCTTCCCAGTTATATGAGCTTTATATGGGATTATGGGTTTATAAAGCCTTGTCAGTTATAAGTGTTGAACTTCAAACATATGAGTGTACACAGACCGAGTGTCTCTATAGGTTACTAGGTTTATGGGTCAACATGAACTGGATTTACACGAAGTAGGTTTACACAAGGTGGTTGTAGAGTTATGTAAAATGTATGAGTTTACACAAACACGGGCTTCTTTTGATTTCTATTTATACTCGTAATCAAGACTTCTTTCATTTTTCCCTAAACTTTTCCCTTTTTTCTTTTTAAACTTTTCCCGTTCGTGTTATGCAATGCGAAGTTTTCATTCACTTTTCCCTAATTAGAACTTTGTTTTTTTTAGTTCAAACTAAGTTTTTGCGGATCTAAATTTTTTCGTGTTTTGATTTTTTTTGCAGATTGAAACCTAATCAGTATACACTCTCTAATCGAAACTCTATGGTTTTTTGTTCAAATTAACTTTTTGAAACCATAATTTTTTAAACTTTGTTTGGGAATCTTGATTTTATCTCAGATCTCACTCCCTATCTGCCATTACTAATGCTTTTGGTTTTTAGTATTATTATGGTTTTCAGCTTTTTTTTAATTGGAAGATAATGTCTTTATTAGGGTTTTCATAATAGGTTTTACACTACTTCGTAAGAATTTTTATATGAGTCATTTGGGTTTCATTTAGGTTCCATTTGGAGTTTCTGTCGGATCGATAACTTTTCTATTTGACTTTTAGGCTTGAATTATGTTTTAAACCGTTATTGTCTATAACTCAGGATTGATGCCCGATATTTTAGTTTGTATCCAATTTCCTTTCAAATGATGTGATATTGGTAGCTCATAAATTATTGGACTTGAAATACTGTTATGATAGAAGACAACCCCATTGTAAAAACAAGAGTTCTCCATGTGTGGAGATCCATATTTCATGTATAAGCACGGGCCCAATGATCAATGTAATCTTTTTATATCCCAGTTATAAAATGTTATTAATTTCAAGCCTAAGAACTTTCACATTTAATATCTCTTCACAGATATAAGCACGGCCCGCTTAAATTGTGTATTATTAATTTAATGATCTAAAATACACATTTCTTTGTGTGTGTGTGTGTGTGTGTGTGTGTGTGTGTGTGTGTGTATATATATTCCAAAAATGAATTTGATTCTATGGTTTTAGGTATTATTCTAAAATTTTAGGCTTCAACAATTTGGATAGGGTTTCAAGACATATTTTAATTTTTGGTGCTTACTAATTATGGTGTTTATAATGAAGATACTAATTATGGTGTTTATGGTTCTTACTAATTAAGAGCCCACTTTTTAACTGTTTATTAATCACACCGCACTCGATTGGTCAACTGACAGGGGGACTTGCAGGCACATGTTGGCTACGATTCCAATAGATTTGGTTTTCGAGATATTGATGGCTCTAAGATACACAAGGATCTCAGGAACAAATATGCTCATCATGCTTATGGGTAAGCTGATGTTATTGGCTTCTACATATATTTTCCCCAAGCAGATTTACTTTGACCCTGATTTTGAATTTATCCATGTGAACTTTGGTGATCGCCCCATCCCAAGGCCCATGATTGGAGTTCATTATCATGGCGTTGAGAACAGAGTCGTGAATGGTAATCCTTTGGTTTCCATTAGAATCTGCCTCGAGCTGGAATTGGTATGGGAGCAAGAGACTAAAATTATGGGAGCTGCCAAAATGCTCATTTACGCTCGAGGAAACCTTTAAAATGAAAATATGTAGAAAGGTACTTTGTCTTTGTATCCTCTGTTCCTTCTCTTGGCTATAAAATTCTCAATAAGTAAAACTACCACTTTAGTTGAGTATGTATCACCAACATACTTGCATTGAAACTTCACATATAGTTTAAATTTGTTGTTAGCTTCTAAACCAGCTATGTATTAGTGGGTTTACAAAAAAAAATTGAAAGATTATGTGGGTTTCATTTGCTCCGTTGGCTACAATGACATTTCTATCCGTTGGGTGAGTAGCGGTCAAGGCCCATGTCGTCACCATAAAAGAAACCACTTCCTATCCAACTACAGCCTGCATTCCATCACCCATGTCATCTCCATTTGTGCAATGTTAATCGAAATTCAGGCTTAATATTTTCTTTAATTCTTAGAAGTTTGAATGCCATGATTTCTGTTTTAACTAGGGTCTGATCTAAAGCTATTTTTGATTTCAAGTACACCAGGACAGTATGTTGGGTTTATATTTTCAGTTTTCTCTCTCTCCTTGAGTATTGGGTTTAGTTTCAAGATGATCGTTTTCTATATACAGTTACAATATTATAACCTCAATAAAATTATAATTATTTTGTGCTTTATTTAAGGTCTTTCAGTGTTTTGGATTTTAGGGATTTGAGGTTGAGATTCCAACGATCCCGGTTCTGGATCTAAGATCTTATAGAGGTATTTTTCGTCAGACACATTCTTTGTATATCACTCCCCTATATTATTTTAGTGCTCTTTTTTATGCAGATAAAAGGTACACTCCCATCCGATTTCTCTATATTTTTTGGATGTTGAGCAAACGACCGAATAAAAGGTACACTACCACCAATCTTAGGAGAGACCCAATCAAGCTCAAACAGAGCATAGCATCCCAAGAATAGGGACACGCCGTAAACCACATCGTAGATCAAGGAAACCACATGACATTCATTGCAGTAGTGTGAACCAACAAACAAATTAGAGAAAATCAAATAAACCACCAACGGTTTACAAAGTAGTCACCCGATTTGTGGTTTTAATTTCAGTCCAAATTATATTTCAGTCTCCACTTCACTTATCAACCAGTGTTTGGTTTTAACGGTTTATCAAGTGTGTTTTTATATTGATTTTTGCAGATTTAGTAAGCTTTTGCCACTAAACAAAAGTTGTATATACAAGGGTCACACCCACTAATGAATGTATTATTACTTTCATTTTAAATGCACACTTATATTTGTTGAATGGGTTCTTTGGATGATTCTGTGTTTTGAATGTGTTATTTTATCATTTTGCGTGGTCATCTCTCTCATTGTAAAAGCTACAAGATTGGTGACAAGACTCAAAGTAAGTTGGAGCAGGTGAAATTCTTTTAATGCATGATTGCGAAAATAAAATTGTTTCCACTTTGCAATTATATACGACTTAACACTTTGTTTTGTTGGGGGAACGAAATTGTTTTCACTTTGCAATTACGTACTTTGAAAAGTTTTGCCATTTTGCGATTACGTATTTTTTGAAAATTTTCGTCGTGCCTTCATTCACGGCCATATCCTAGTATATATATATAAAACGAAAAAACAGATTAAGGGAGGAAAAGTGATACCCAATTTGAGCTCCTCCCATGGGGGTTTCGGTTTAAAGGAAGAAGAATAGTTATTTTCCTTTTTCATCTTTTAGTTTCATTCGTAGTTACTCGTTAGGTAGGGAAGAAGGTTGGTGGGAGAAAAGTTAGTTTCTTTGGTTTTCTTTCAACCCTATTCCTGGGTTTGTTATAGGAGAAGGTTTTTTGTGTTTTTTTATTCTATTATTTCCTTAGCATGGATGTTACATTGTGCAGGGGAGAGACTTCTTGGTGGTTGTTTTAACAACAAAAAATGTGAGGTTGTGTAAGATTTTCAGTGACAACGTCGATGAAAAAAATATAAATAATTATAAAAATATAAATGACATATGAATATTTTTTTTGATTGTGTTAGTTTTACTTTTAACCCCAAAATTTATAATATTTAAAATTTAAACTTGGTCCTGAAATTTTATTTAACTAACTACTCGAAAGTTTTATTTTGGGTCTTAAAATAATTTTAGGTTCAGGTTTTTAGCTTAAAATGAATAAGGTATGAAAAGAAACTATAGGGTAGCTATATGCCTAACCATTTTAGGGGGAAAAAACTTACTCAGGACTTAACGGTGTAATGGGGTCGGGCATAAAATTTCTGTGTATATATTTTTGGCTTGGTGTTTGACATCAAAATCAAATAAAAAGTGTCATTTCTATATTTGAGTGTCAAAATTTGTCATTTATTGTCGACTTGGTTATAGAAATGGCACTTCGAGTCATAAGTAATTCATATAAAATAAAAACAACAATGCAGGTTGTTAAAATCTACCCACCTAAAAAAATCGTGCTCGAAATTCCTATATCCTTGAAGTTTTTTATTCTCGTTATGCACGCATCATGTAGCATATGCAATAAATTAAAAATGATAGGTTTGTAGGTTATCATGTAATATGACAGGTTTACCAAAGTTTTCCTCTCCTAGTTAATTTTGCAACGCAACCGAATAAAATAAAATGATGTAGTAAGGTATTGAGAACAAAGGTTGTTTTAGATATTTAATTGACATTTTTACAAGCATCGCATGTATCAGGTATCATATCCTTGGTTTACGTAATGAGGTTTACGTATATTCTGTTAGTCTGAAGTCCATTTCACGCAATATATTTCGTACTATAAAATGAGGAATCGATAGGAGGATATTTTAGTTTGGATCGTAATAAAGTATTTTTACGTCTCGTTGCATAGTGGGTAATTACGAAGTATAGGTTCTTCGATAATGTAGGTCTATAATTTATACTCAAATCGTTAAAAGTTGATCTCCTAAATTTAATTACCATTAAGGTATGGTATCCGAATCGAAATTCATGCTTTTGGAAAATACCAGAATTCTCGCAGTGGATCAAAAGAAAATTTATTCTTTATGTAAAACTAGCAAGTCTACTCTAAAATTCCAGTCCCTATTGTTTCTGGTAGAATATCATATACGCATTTATTATGTTGGCATTTATATTGATAGCGTATAATTTGAAGAACTAATAGAAGGTGTTATTATGGTTGTGGAGTCATTTATCGATTAATCGAAAGCAATACATCAATTTTTTATTATCGAAGGAAATGAACCTGAAATCTGGAGGTGATGTTTAATTGATTTCCTAAATACCGAAATAGTTGCATCTTTAGGATTTGACTTTTATTAATCCAGTATTCTGGGACATAAGTTAATATTTGATTGTCTGTGGGTATTTTCAAGTAGACCTATTGGTTTCATTAGTTCTCAGGTTTGCATGGTTTGTACTAAGTATTACCAGGGTTATGAAGTCTAATAATGTATAAATAATCGCAGGGAATCCACTAATGACATATAAAGAAAAAGTATGCCTTATCGTACATGGGGGCTAGTCTAGATACACTATAAATTTGGATATATTGGCATATGATATACGGATGGGGTTAATGTAGTCTAGGAGGCATTAATGAGAAAACATCTACATTATTCCACATGAAGATATTACTGTTGGGAGTATGTTTCTAGGAGTATAAAAAAACTCAACTAATGTATATACTAATATGTATAAAGTCGTACTCATTAATGTCTAATACTTTACCATAAATGATTTGTGTAATCAAGGTAGGATAATGTTAGGTCATAAAAGGTTCAAGACAAACTTATTCGCTTGAGTTGATTTGTATAATCTAAAAGTGCATGTTCTTATCCCAAAGTTTAAGGTAATCAAAGCTTCCAGGTTCTTCTATTTTTCTAGTCAATGGTCTACTGGATTTTTCATGTTAACTGTCTTACTATAAATCCTTATATTGATATTTTGGAAATAATCAACATTTAAGAAAATGGGTAAATTTGGTGGGCCAATCTACTATCATCCGTACCGAATTATATCATAGGGACATATGAGACTGTTTATTAAAAAAATACGTTATGATATGATCCCATTTTCATTACAGGATTGGAAGATGTTCGAAAAGTCCACCAGGACACTGGTGTTCTACTTTTGACTAGGTGATAAGTAAGATATATTCTAAAAAATTTCTTAATATCATTCTCATATTTGTCTATTGTCGTTATTTCTTCCATATATGATATATTTATAAGTTTGGGGTATGTATCATGAATCAAGAACGATGAGCTTCTTAGGTTATCGCTTATTGTGGTGTTGATTCATCACGTACATGTAATATATCTTTAAATCGTGGGCTTGTTTGCCTATCATACCACTCTTGGGTCACACTTTCGACTTGTTATTTTATCAAAATTGATCTTGAACTTGTTGTTCTAAGATTTTCTTTCTCAGGTTCGGGTAAACAACTGTACTGGTGAATTCTGAAAATGTGTTGGGTTAGATAAAGATCTTATTCCTCTTATGGTAGCACTAACAATCTAGGAAATCAAGTTGTCAGGGTTTTCAATAGGGTTACGGCATAAGGTATTGGCCAAAATGTTTACTTTTTCTTGATGGTTGTCTACTAGAGTATGTAATACTAAAAATTACATTCAACATATTGGTATCAAATTCAGGTCCTATAGGGTGAAGATGTATTCCAAACATGTATGAACTGAAATTAATTGAAATTCATCACCGTATAATAGAAGACTATGGTAAGCTATATTTGTTCAAGAGATAAAAGAAATATGAAAAGCACGAGTTACTCTTGGATGGATACTAACTAGATATCTGAAGAATAAGTAACAGGGTGGAAGTAAGTAGAGGGGTAGGGGTCTAAACCAATGGTTACTTTGCTTCAGATCACGGTACACAACTGATAAATAAACATATAACTAATTAAACTTTAATGATGTAAGGATTTAGCCGATGGTTATTCCTAATCCGCTGATGCTTAGTACTTTAGAGGGTTGTAAGGGTAATATATTCGACTAATTATTCCGGGATTCCTTGTAGATATACTTAAAATGGAGTTTTGAAATTAATAGGCCATTTATTCAAATATTTTTGTTGAAGGATCTTACAAGTGTTAAAAGTAAAGAACTAGGCAGAATAAGGAGCAAGCAGTTGTAACATTCATTATAATTGTATTTTTTTATTATCTATGTAATGAATCTTATTAATTAGCAGTGTTGATATTATCTTATGAAATTTAGGTTGTTTTTGTTGACCATGTACTTTTTAAGGAAGCTTAAGAAGGTGAAGAAGAGCATTGTTGAGATACATGCCATCAATAAGGTATATTATAATATTATATCACTTGATATTTGTTATATGTTTGGGATGTCTCTGAATTGCTTCCTAGTTATGAAATAAAAAAGACTAAATTTTTATGTTACATATATTCAACTAACTGTGCCAAATAATTTTTTTCCCTTTTGCTTTCCCAAAATCTTAATTTGAAACGTACCTGTAATACCCCGTATTTTCTATGGTATTTATTTTGGGGATTAATTAAATTAAATGTTTATTAATTGAAAATTAATCCGGATAAAAATATTAACGAGATGTGAGTTAGTATTTTTAGTATAATGTGTATACTTGGCATTATATGATTATTGGTAATATTGAAATTGTCACGTAATTGAAATACGACAATTCGGGAATTTTTCTTGACGCGTGTGACCGCCACGTCATGGTATTTTGTTATTAAAATAAAGAGTGTATTTTAGTTCCATTAACCGTATGGTCGTTTTGAGTGCGCCAACGCGTCCGCAAGGGTCGAGATAGTCAGAAAACACTAGCCGGAAGCTTAGTTTGGGTCCCGGGGTATTTGTGGGCCATACCGGCATCAAAAAGGGTATTTTGGTAAATTGCATTTTTGGGAATTAAAAAGTGACGAAAATAGAGATTACAATCTGACTATTTCCTCAACCCACTTAACCCACTAACCACACTATATGCCATTATGGGCTACAGGAGAAGTTGATATATCATTCCAACTTCCAAAAACCATTACACACCTCCATACTCCATTATCTTCAACCTTGGAAAAAGCTTGAGAGAGAGAGAGAAGGAAACCTTGAGAAGAGCTTGAGAGAGAGAGAGAGGGAAGAGAATTCTGCAGAAAAACAGAGGGAGGACAACCTAACTTCAAGATTCTACACCAAATTCTGAGATAAATTAAGGCAAGTGATTTAAACTCTTTTGATTCAAGATATGTTTCCATGCTTAGGAATTTTCGAAATTGATTTTTGGAGATAAATTAGATACATGAATTGAAAGTTAAAGGCCATGAATTATGTAGGAATTGCATGTAGTATATTCTGGATGAATTTATATGTTACAAACAGAACCTTGATGATCTAAAAGTGGAATTAGAAGAAGTTTGATGATGTTCTTGAAAGGAAAAATTCTGGAAATTATTTTGATGTAGTTTTGATCTAAACTAAGCTTTTAAATGATGAATTATGGGACTTAGAATGTTAAAACCGTTGTAGGATGTTAGTATCATGTTATAGTAACCTTATCTTGGAGTTTCATGCTTAAAAATGGAGTTTTGGGTCGAAACTGTAACTACATAACAAAGCAGTCTGTAACCATACCTGTGCAATCGATCGATCGACATTCATCAGTCGATCGATCGACCACCATCGATCGATCGAGGTTCAAGGTCGATCGATCGACCTTCCCAGAATGAGTAAATTTTTCCCTTAATTGAATTTTAATGATGATAACCCTTGGATAATATTATTGGAGACATTGTGATTACCCTAAATTTTAAGGAAGACCAGTAGGCATGATTATGAAATTGGACTTTAATTGGAATTTAATTTGAGGAATTATTCTAAATTAATGAAATTCGTTATGTGAGATAATCTTTGGGTTAATAGTACAAATTCGAATAATTTGATGAAATAAGGTTTGGGGCAGAAGTAAAGACCTTAGGTTTGAAGATGTATATGTGGGAATTATGGGAACTTAATAGTCTAATTGAGATAGGTTTTAAGTTTAAGAAATTACGACATGAGACGTGTCGACTATTTAAATTATATATTATCGAGATACTTGAAATATATGAATTTGGAATAATGGTATAATGATGTCGAGTATACCCTTATTAATATTGAGATATCTAAGATGTGTGAATGCTTAGTATATAACTTTATGTGTATGACATACCTACCATACTTGCTATCACGGGAGGTTTACATTCGCTTAGGGCCTTCTTATCCTTGTGTTGCCCGGATTTAGATTGGTTACCTCGATGAACATAGGTCATTGAAGGACTTATTGGGATATTAATAAGTTTTGCTGATCATGGGAGCGTAGGTATGTGCGTGACCCATGTGATGGTGACTGTGTTCGCCTCCATTATTTGTGATGTTATCTGAACAATTCCTGAGAGATTCGGAATGTGTGATCCTTATGTACGTGATGTACCGGGATGGATAGCAGAGTATGTGTGCACCACAGCCTAGTCTTTGGGTGCTTATATTGTATATTTATGTTGTGAAAATATACGGTTAATTGAGAAGGAATTTACTATGTTAAATTGTGAGTATAGTTATAGTAATGTTTTGAAAAGATAAAAAGGGAACTTTTATCAATAAATGTTTTTGTTAATGATTGGGAATCCGGGAATTAACATAGAACTCTCTATTCAATTGTTAAGGTTGGTAAATAAACGTGAACCGAGTAGAAGTGTTAGAAACTCTTTCGATAGTTATGAGTTAACACATGAATGGGTACAGGAACGTTAGGAGGGCACAGTTAGACGAGAGGTGAGTATATCATGTGAGAGCACGTCCTAACATGTACTTTGAATATACTGTTTTAAATGTTTTTAAAGCACTTGCAGATTTTTAAAATAACTCCACATTCGGGCTCTGACCCGTTTGCTTTCAAATCTATCTTCTTGTAAAACCATTTTAGGTGCCCAGCCACAAGGTCACCATGCATAGGACCCTCATTCTGATGACGAGCTGTAGCTGCTTGTGGAAGCTACGGGGATTTGCTTTTAGACGCTTATATCATTTGGATTCCTTACTCAGTATTCCTCAGTTGTAGGGCATGTTGCCCAAATTCTATTAGATACATTTCCATTTCAGTTTTAGACTTTGACATGTATTCATTCAGTATTCAGTATTTCATTATTTACTTCAGTTGTGGGATTATTGTGTTATGAGGAGTTTTTCCTCCAGATTTATTTATATCATGTGACGGTTATTCTATTTACTTCATTATGGTGAATGGTGTTTTTATTCTTCTTTACACTTGTTGCATGTTAATCAAACTTTAATTAAAATTTGGCAACTTACTTTTTAAATACTAGGTGGTTAGTAATAATAAAATGTTTTCGACAGTGATGCTATTAACTGAGCCAACTTGGCGTTTTGATTTAATTTAATAAAGGAGTAGCTACCCGGTATTTAATTAGTCGGGGTGTCACAGGTGGTATCAGAGCATCAGGTTCTAGTGTCCTTTAGGATCTGAACGGCTTATTATGTTTCCGCTGAGCTTTCTTTGATATTGAGCCCTATATCTTAGGACTGTTGTATTCTTTTGTATATTTTACGTTCTTCAGCTATTTTAAGGTTTATAACTACGAACTTATAAGACCTTACTCTTATTTCGGAGATGCCTCCATAAAGGGGCACCACAGATTCCTAGGAATGTTGTGTTTATCTCTATACAATGGGAATTCGTACTCCTGCGATTTGTTTATTTGAATGATGAACTCATCCAAATTTACTTAAATTTTCAGATGGGTCTTCATGAAGAATTGGCTAAAACGGTTAGGGGAGCCAGCGAGCAAGATCGACTCACACCTCCGGTATCCCCAGAGAGAATGTCAACCTCCGAGTTAGCAGGTATCGTGGCACAAGCAGTCACCGCTGCAGTTTTACAATACCAAGAACACAGCATACAACTTAGAGGGGACAAAATACCTAGAGAGGTTAGCCAAATGCATGTGATTAAAGCTGACAAATGTGCGAAGGCCCCGAAACTTCGACAACAAACTACCCAAGACCGAGTCAGTTCTGGTCAACAACGTGGTGAAATGGAACAGTTTCGAAAGAAGAATAAAGTCCCAAGTCAGCAAGGCCAACACCGACAACAACAGGGTCAGAGGGGGAGTAACATCAAAGGCCGATGTTTTGCGTGTCGCGAGCATGGCCATCATCGTTATGAATGTCCTAATAAGGGCAAGACCCCACAGCAGCAGCAGCAGGGTTCCCGTAATGATCTACAGGTGCCAATTTCTTCAGTCGCTCTCCCAGAACCAGATCGGGTACCAGCCCTATCAATCTTTCCAACAGCTCCAGTGCAGCAGAGGCAGTTACAGTTCAGTCATATCTATAATGTCCTCCAGGCAGCCGCCCCACAGGCGCCATCCACTATTTAGGGTATGTTTTTCTCATCCCTGAGACTTTGGGTCGAATTTTGTTTGTTACTGGATCAACGCATTGTTTTATAACTACTTATTATGCGAAGACTTAGGGCTATTAATCACAGTAAATGAGTACTATAACGTGGGTAGATTAACCACGGGAAATGGTTCTATTCTTTATATGTTGGGGAGTGGGGATAGAGATTTGTGGTTTGGTATTACCTGCGGACATGTTGGTTTTAGATGTGCATGTTCACGATGTGATTATCGGTATGGATTGGCTCGCTGATTATAGAGCCATGATAGATTGCTTCGGTGGGAGCATTGTTTTTGCCATTCCGGGGCAAGAAATGTTTGTAGTGGCGATGCCTCGCCCAGAGGGAGGCTCGACCGCTCATTTATATTACATTGAGGAGGATACCTCTAAGGAGGTTGTGATTCCTTTAGATTCAATTCCAGTCGTCAGGGAGTATTCTGATGTGTTTCAGGAGATACTAGGCCTACCCCCCAGTCGAGAGATAGATTTCGTTATAGACTTGTTACCTGATACGAGACCTAGAGCACGCGCGCCGTACCGTATGGCTCCAGCTGAGATGAGGGAGTTACGGGATCAGATTGAGCAGTTATTGGGTCAGGGGTTTATTCGGAGGAGTACTTCACCTTGGGGTGCCCCTGTGTTGTTCGTGAAGAAGAGAGATGGTTCACTGAGATTGTGTGTGGACTACCGGGAGTTAAACAAGGTCACGATACGGAACAAATATCCGTTGCCTCGAATCGATGACCTATTTGACCAATTGAGAGGAACTTCTTACTTCTCAAAGATTGAATTGCGATCTGGTTACCATCAGTTGCGTATCAGGGAGGAGGACGTCTCGAAGACTGCATTCTTATCGAGATATGGCTCTTACGAGTTTCGGGTTATGCCATTTGTTTGGACCAACGCCCCAGCAGCATTTATGGACTTGATGAAGAGGGTGTTCAGAGTTTTCTTAGATCAGTTGGTCATTATCTTCATCGATGATATTTTGGTTTACTCCCAGACAGAGGAGGAGCATGCCAAGCACTTGAGACTAGTTTTGCAGACACTGCGCCAGAATGAGTTGTATGCAAAATATGAGAAGTGCGGGTTTTGGCTGAAGGAGGTTCAGTTTTTGGGACATATTATTTCCGACCGGGGAATATCGGTTGATCCGGGGAAGGTATCCGCGGTGAGGGAGTAGGGACAGCCCACGACACCGACAGAGATCTGTAGTTTCTTGGGGCTAGCAGGATACTACAGGAGGTTTATTCGGGGTTTCTCCACGATAGCGGGTCCCATGACACATCTTACCCGAAAAGGTGTGCCGTTCATTTGGAGTGATGCCTGTCAGTTGGCATTTGATGAGTTGAAAGACAAACTAACCTGAGCACCTGTATTAGCAATGCCGAGACCGGGAGTTGAGTATCTTGTTTACACCGATGCGTCCTTACAAGGACTTGGAGGTGTACTACAGCAGGAGAGTCAGGCCATAGCTTATGCTTCCCGTAAGCTTAAGCCTCACGAGAAGAATTACCCTACCCACGACTTGGAGTTAGCGGCAGTGGTATTTGCCCTTCGTATTTGGAGACACTACCTGTTGGGGGAAAAGTTTCGATTGTTCACGGATCACAAGTCCCTACAGTACCTATTCACGCAGAAGGAGTTGAATATGCGACAATGGAGGTGGCTTGAATTCGTGAAAGATTATCAGTTCGATATCCAGTATCACCCGGGGAAGGCTAACGTGGTGGCAGACGCATTGAGCCGTAGACCGGTAGATGAGGTGGCAGATGTGTGGAAGGCTAAGTGGAAGGAATTGGGACACCAGGATGCAGTGGCCCGATCATTCATGTCTGTGATGACTGTTACACCGTAGATTGTCACGAAGGTGGTGAAGGCACAGGCAAATGACTCGTTCTGTCAGGATCAGATAATTAGATTATTAGCAGAGGGAGCCGAATCCTATACCGTTAGCTCAGACGGGGGATTACGCTTCAATGGGAGATTGGTAGTTCTGGAGGGGGAGGAATTGCGGCATGAGGTGATGGCAGAGTCGCACGGCTCACGGTTCGCGATATATCCCGGAGGGGACAAAATGTACCAAGATATGAGACGCCAGTATTGGTGGAGCGGGATGAAGAGAGATATTTCCGAGTTTGTCTCAAAATGCGCCACTTGTCAGCTCGTAAAAGTGGATCATCAGAGACCGGCAGGACTGCTACAGCCTTTAGAGGTCCCGATGTGGATGTGGGAGAGCATCTCTATGGACTTTATCACGGGGTTGCCTACGTTGCAGAGAGGTCACGACTCCATTTGGGTGATTGTAGACAGGTTGTCAAAAGTCGCTCATTTTCTACCCGTACGGACAGACTACACTACGGGATAGTATGCCCAGCTCTTTATTGCAGAGATAGTGAGACTTCACGGTGTGCCCTTAAATATCGTGTCGGACCGAGACAAGATATTCGTTTCACGGTTTTGGGAGAGTTTTCAGCAGGCCATGGGTACGAAGTTGAGGTTGAGTACAGCGTACCACCCACAGACCGACGGGCAGACCGAGCACACAAATCAGATGTTGGAGGACATGCTACGTATGTGCACCATTGACTTTGAGGGAGGATGGGAGCAGTATCTTCCACTGGTGGAGTTTGCCTACAATAACTCCTATCAGTTCACCATTGGCATGGCTCCATTTGAGGAATTGTAAAGTAGACCTTGTCGTTCCCCAGCATGTTGGTTGGAGGTGGGGGACAACAAACTACTTGGGCCGGAAGTGATTCAGGATACTTCGGCAAGGATAGAATTGATTCGCAGTCGCATTCGGGTGGCTCAGGACAGACAGAAGAGTTATGCTGATGCGAAGAGATTCTTCAGAGAGTTCCAAGTGGGGGACCAGGTTTTGCTCAGGGTTTCTCCTATGAAGGGGATTATGCGTTTCGGGAAGAAAGGGAAGTTGGCACCGAGATACGTGGGACCATTTCCTATTATTGAGCGGATTGGGTCAGTTGCGTATAGACTTGGGTTACCGGAGCATTTACATCGGATTCACGATGTGTTCCATATTTACTCGCTTAGGAAATACCTTAGAGATAATTTGGCTCATTCTCTCATTGCTGTGGAGGATATTGATCTCCAGCCGGATAGCTCCTACGAGGAGGGGCCTATTGCTATTCTGGACCGAAGTGAGCGGAAGCTGCGGTCAAAGATAGTCCCGTTAGTACGTGTTGAGTGGCGACATCATAATGCCGAGGAGTCCACATGGGAGCGCGAGGATGACATGCGCGAACGATATCCAGAGTTATTCTTACCAGGTACTTTCTAGTTCCGAATTTCGGGACGAAATTCAGTTATTAGGGGGGAAGTATGTAATACCCCGTATTTTCTGTGGTATTTATTTTGGGAATTAATTAAATTAAATGTTTATTAATTGAAAATTAATCCGGATAAAAATATTAACGAGATGTGAGTTAGTATTTTTAGTATAATGTGTATACTTGGCATTATATGATTATTGGTAATATTGAAATTGTCACGTAATTGAAATACGACAATTCAGGAATTTTGCTTGACGCGTGTGACCGCCACATCATGGTATTTTGTTATTAAAATAAAGAGTGTATTTTAGTTCCATTAACCGTATGGTCGTTTTGAGTGCGCCAACACGTCCGGAAGGATCGAGATAGTCAGAAAACACTAGCCGGAAGCTTAGTTTGGGTCCCGGGGTATTTGTGGGCCATACCGGCATCAAAAAGGGTATTTTGGTAAATTGCATTTTTGGGAATTAAAAAGTGACGAAAATAGAGATTACAATCTGATTATTTCCTCAACCCACTTAACCCACTAACCACACTATATGCCATTATGGGCTACGGGAGAAGTTGATATATCATTCCAACTTCCAAAAACCATTACACACCTCCATACTCCATTATCTTCAACCTTGGAAAAAGATTGAGAGAGAGAGAGAAGGAAACCTTGAGAACTTGAGAGAGAGAGAGGGGGAAGAGAATTCTGCAGAAAAACAGAGGGAGGACAACCTAGCTTCAAGATTCCACACCAAATTCTGAGATAAATTAAGGCAAGTGATTTAAACTCTTTTGATTCAAGATATGTTTCCATGCTTAGGAATTTTCGAAATTGATTTTTGGAGATAAATTAGACCCATGAATTGAAAGTTAAAGGCCATGAATTATGTAGGAATTGCATGTAGTATATTCTGGACGAATTTATATGTTATAAACAGAACCTTGATGATCTAAAAGTGGAATTAGAAGAAGTTTGATGATGTTCTTGAAAGGAAAAATTCTGGAAATTATTTTGATGTAGTTTTGATCTAAACTAAGCTTTTAAATGATGAATTATGGGACTTAGAATGTTAAAACCGTTGTTGGATGTTAGTATCATGTTATAGTAACCTTATCTTGGAGTTTCATGCTTAAAAATGGAGTTTTGGGTCGAAACTGTAACTGCATAACGAAGCAGTCCGTAACCATACCTGTGCAATCGATCGATCGACATTCATCAGTCGATCAATCGACCACCATCGATCGATCGAGGTTCAAGGTCGATCGATCGACCTTCCCAGAATGAGTAAAGTTTTCCCTTAATTGAATTTTAATGATGATAACCCTTGGATAATATTATTGGAGACATTGTGATTACCCTAAATTTTAAGGAAGACCAGCAGGCATGATTATGAAATTGGACTTTAATTGGAATTTAATTTGAGGAATTATTCTAAATTAATGAAATTCGTTATGTGAGATAATCTTTGGGTTAATAGTACAAATTCGAATAATTTGATGAAATAAGGTTTGGGGCAGAAGTAAAGACCTTAGGTTTGAAGATGTATTTGTGGGAATTATGGGAACTTAATAGTCTAATTGAGATAGGTTTTAAGTTTAAGAAATTACGACGTGAGACGTGTCGACTATTTAAATTATATATTATCGAGATACTTGAAATATATGAATTTGGAATAATGGTATAATGATGTCGAGTATACCCTTATTAATATTGAGATATCTAAGATGTGTGAATGCTTAGTATATAACTTTATGTGTATGACATACCTACCATACTTGCTATCACGGGAGGTTTACATTCGCTTAGGGCCTTCTTATCCTTGTGTTGCTCGGATTTAGATTGGTTACCTCGATGAACATAGGTCATTGAAGGACTTATTGGGATATTAATAAGTTTTGCTGATCATGGGAGCGTAGGTATGTGCGTGACCCATGTGATGGTGACTGTGTTCGCCTCCATTATTTGTGATGTTATCTGAACAATTCCTGAGAGATTCGGAATGTGTGATCCTTATGTACGTGATGTACCGGGATGGATAGCAGAGTATGTGTGCACCTCAGCCTAGTCTTTGGGTGCTTATATTGTATATTTATATTGTGAAAATATACGGTTAATTGAGAAGGAATTTACTATGTTAAATTGTGAGTATAGTTATAGTAATGTTTTGAAAAGATAAAAAGGGAACTTTTATCAATAAATGGTTTTGTTAATGATTGGGAATCCGGGAATTAACGTAAAACTCTCTATTCAATTGTTAAGGTTGGTAAATAAATGTGAACCGAGTAGAAGTGTTAGAAACTCTTTCGATAGTTATGAGTTAACACATGAATGGGTAAAGGAACGTTAGGAGTGCACAGTTAGACGAGAGGTGAGTATATCATGTGAGAGCACGTCCTAACATCTACTTTGCATATACTGTTTTAAATGTTTTTAAAGCACCTGCAGGTTTTTAAAATAACTCCACATTCGGGCTCTGACCCGTTTGCTTTCAAATCTATCTTCTTGTAAAACCATTTTAGGTGCCCATGCACAAGGTCACCATGCATAGGACCCTCATTCTGATGAGGAGCTGTAGCTGCTTGTGGAAGCTACGATGATTTGCTTTTAGACGCTTATATCATTTGGACTCCTTACTCAGTATTCCTCAGTTGTAGGGCATGTTGCCCAAATTCTATTAGATACATTTCCATTTCAGTTTTAGACTTTGACATGTATTCATTCAGTATTCAGTATTTCATTATTTACTTCAGTTGTGGGATTATTGTGTTATGAGGAGTTTTTCCCCCAGATTTATTTATATCATGTGACGGTTATTCTATTTACTTCATTATGGTGAATGGTGTTTTTATTCTTCTTTACACTTGTCGCATGTTAATCAGACTTTAATTAAAATTTGGCAACTTACTTTTTAAATACTAGGTGGTTAGTAATAATAAAATGTTTTCGACAGTGATGCTATTAACTGAGCCAACTTGGCGTTTTGATTTAATTTAATAAAGGAGTAGCTACCCGGTATTTAATTAGTCGGGGTGTCACAGTACCTAAGAAGTTTTTACCTTTGCTAACCGATACCCTTAATTATGCCATTTTTCTTTAACTAGAAGATGTTCTTAGCCCAACTAGGTGTCCTATACTCCTAATACACTATCAAAAATTAATTTCAATGTGATGAGCTGATTCTTTTCTTCTTGACCAAATTATAGGATTTGTTGTTCAACGATTAAGCTAATGACTCATTAGTTTTTAGTGTGGTTGTCATATTTTGATAAATTTGATAATGTTGTTTATATTTAATAGACATTTGTTAAAGAAATGTCTGATGATCATAGCATTACCCTAACTTTTGTGCAAAATTGTTATTCATAATAGAAGTGATTCTCTTAATATATAGTTTCGTGAATTCAAGGACATTAACTTCTTTTAAATGTTGTGGTCATGTAGTTACTTTGAGAACTGTGTGTAAGGGTGAAACATGCTTCAAGGATTATTGATATGATAAGGTTCATGAATATGTGCATTAGTAGTTTTTAGTTTTTGGCAATTCTTGAATTATAGGATAATGAAATTCGTACTTTTAACACCCTGCCTGCCCGGAGAGAGCGAACGGAGCGCCACTATCGATAAAACTAACTAAATTCACAAACAACAAGGTATAGAGAATCTAAATAAATCCCACAATAATATAAATCCACAAATCTCAATTCTTCAAATCAATACAACAAAGTCTCTCAAAATAATAAAACTATCTCTCTAGAAATAAAATACATCACCAATGCTCTATACATAAAAAATAAATACAATTCTTCTCATCTTATATTCTAGAATATTCTTCCCTAAATATCGAAGATAAAAATCAATCTCCATAGCGCACCCAAAATGCACGCTAACCTTCCAACAAAAGAAAATATTGGGAAGTGCACAATACGACAGGAAAGATGCTCAACAAATATATTAGCAACGAATAAAACGTAACAATACAAGTACGAATATTCAAATCAATTGCGAATCTCAATAGAATTTTATTAATATAATTTCTCAACAACACATTAATCTGAGTCACCAGGCCCCACCATACCATACCACACTTTATTAAGTAGCCGGAACAGGAATCTTGGCGGGTGCCCAACATTAATGCCATATTAAAATCTCATGACAACATGCCCAACACAATAATAATACTACATTAATCAAAATAATTCAACAATTATTTTTCCAGATTTCAAAGAGTCTAACAATTCAAATACGAATTCAATAATCACATGAATTCAAAGGGGATAACACTCGCGAGATTAAGGAGCATATTGTGTAAAACCCCATACCTTAAACCACCAAAAGAAACCAACATAATTATGCCCAGAAAAGTCAGATTACACTATCAAAATCATCTCTCTAAGATCATCAAAACTCCTCCAAGATCTAACACCAAAATAACCCCAATAACACCTCCAAAAACTAGGGTTCAATACATAAATTAAAGGGTCTCAGTGTACATAAAAAGAGAGAAAATAAAAATGTGTTTGCTGCATATTTTTGTGCCAACAGTTTGGTCCAAAAGGGTCACCCACGACCTTATTTTATAAGACAAAAATATAAGAGATTAAACCAAAACAAACTCCTAAAACTGCTTGCAGCATATGTTTTTTACAGGGGTCGATCGATCAACCCCTAGCGTTGATCGATCGATCGCCCAGAAAACCTGACAGTCCCGCTTTAAAAATTTATATAGGATAAATTCATTAAAAATCCGTTTTATCTCCGATTTCGAAACCGTTTGAAATTCTCGGCTTTAAAAATAATAACCAACATATTTGAGCAAGTAAAATAATTTTATCAAAAACTTATTTTCCTCTATATTTTGAAAATACCCCAGAAATTATGTTGGTTGTTATAGTACTTTTGCATACCAGTTTATTAATAACTAGTGTTGGCATTTATTATAATATTTACATGTTCCTATGTTTTATGTTTTTAGTGTGTGTGTGTGTGTGTGTATGCGCATATGTTTGTTATTCCTTACTAACAGGATAAGTGTGTATAGTTTTCCTTATGTTAAATTTATCACCTGAAGTGTCTTTAAATGATAAATTCAATTATCTCGAGATATTTTTTTATCCATGACCTTTGTAGTGTTTTAGGGGGACTTTTTATCTCTAAAGTAAGGTTTATGAGACGGACTTGATATGTTAAGTAAGTTTGATTCATAATTTTGAGTTCGATATTGTAAAATCCATCAACTTATGCCTTCAATCAGTTCGACTTACAGTTGATATGTAAGAATGGGAAGGGCTTGTTCTTTACAAGGAGGGGTGACATTTTTTCTAGGACTACCAATATGAGATTTTATTTGTCTTTTTTCTAAATTACAGAATTGATTGTTGGGTTTTATTTTTCATTGATGAATTTACTTACCATAAATCGTATAAGTTAGTTATTTTTGATAACTTATCTAAGGAAGAATCTAGGTATAAATAAATCGCCTGAGTCTATTTGATTGAAGATTTTAGGTGAACACAACATATCTATATGGACAGAGAGCCTAGTCAGCCACCTCAAGTAGCAACATTTTAAAATTTTGATCATAAAATTTCCCATCTTTTACCAAGTAATTAACACATTGTTTTTAGACCCGATAAAAGTCATGGATAGATTATCCATCGAGATAGAGGTAGTTTGGTTGACAAATCAAACTATTAGGATGCATTGACATCAAAGATAGAAAAATATTGAAAATAGTACATACGTTTTTTGAAAAACATGATATCTTTTGGAAAAGAGATGAGTAAATAGGCGAGATGTTCTCGACTTCTTATGGAATTTTTTTCACGGAGATAAGAAAAGACGTAAACATCTTTAGAGATCCATCGTATTGACATTTTTTTGGTTGATTTTGAATGAGAAGAATTTCTAGAATATTTAAAGATGAGCAGGTAGTAATGAAAAAACTTTTGAAAAGGATCGTGCTAAAGGTACCCCCAATTTGTTTCATAAACACCATAACACAATGTTTCTGAGCACAATATACAATCATTTTAAATCATCTTGTGGTGCCGGTGAGACACAATAGCGGTTCCTTTAGCACAACCCTTTCAGAAAATATCAAAACATGAGCTACATTATGGGATTCACTAGCTCGAAGCTTTAAGACTTCTCATTTTATCTTTTCTCATTAAGTTGGAATGAAGCTTTTTAGTTATATTATGTCCTAGTTAGTTGATCAAAACCCCATGTTTGTCATTTTTGTGCACTGGTTTTTTAGGTTAGTTGGGTGGATTTTTTTATAGGATAGTTGTGTATGCATTTCTAGAGGTGAACAGCTTGTCAATAGGTTTAGAGAACCTTTCTTGGGAATTTTTTTTGGAACATTACTTAGTATGTTTGTTCGCAATAGTGACTTCTCATGAAATAAATGCTAGAGACATGAAGAAGCTTTAAGATTCTGGGATCTACACTTGCAATGGCTTGTGGATGCATACAAAGAAGGTGAAAAGGTAAATTATCAATTCAAAATTTCCAACTATTTGACCTTTTTTCCTTCGGGATATAATCGCAAATCTTTGTAATTTTTCGAGAATTTGAAAGAAATCAAAGGCCATTGCAAAGATAAACGACAACAATATCAATTATTTTCTCCCAGCAATGGGCTTGATAATTTAACAATATCAATTATTGTCATTTAACAATGGGCTCGTTAATAATTTTACTCTTTTGACAACGTTTTCTTAATTTTTGTCACATGGTAATGACGAATGGGTATTTATTGTGTGGAAACTTTGTATATAATCCCAATATTAATCACAGAGAGTATTGGCTAGAGAATCATATTGATTTAATCTTTTCAATTTCTTTATTTGATTCACCATTTGCCATATATTTGTCTACATTTGTTATTTTTTTCATATATTATAAAGTTTCATATATATGTACTAATCAAATGAATCTATATTATATTTAAAATTTGATCCATAATTCGTTCGAATTTAGGTTATCATCTATTCTAAATTGTTTGATGATTTGTCTTTATATTTAGGAATTTGGGAACGAAAGATGACATCGGGTGTCTTTGGAACTGAAAAATCATTGTCGACGTCAAATTGGTGACTAAAAATATACCTAAGGAACTTTGGTTATAATATAATCTAACCTTTGTAGAATTCAATCATTTTCCCTTCCATTTCATCATAGAAGCTTGAATTGTATTTGAAAGTTGTGGTAACCACAATATGTTGTCCAAATACATGTAAGTTTTTGGGAAAATCTTTCCTCCATTAGTTATTATAATTTTTTACTTTAGTATCATTTTATTGTTTCCGTATTATCGATAATTTTTTATGAGTTATTCAAATTCTTCATTAGTGTTTATGGTTACATGGAGTAATAGGTTATAGAAAATACTTACTTCTAACCTTATACATTATTAAATTCTACACATCGAGCATGGAAAGATGGAAATGTTGAACTTGAAAAGTGATCATCATATTTAAATTCAGTGCCTTTAAGACAAATGATGGATTATCATTTGAGTTTCCCCACACCTACCACCTTCATATATAAGTTATGAGATTGTTTTCCAGTAAGTTTGTGGTTGCTTATTTCAACTATATTCTCATTTCTATTCGGTTAGAGAAGGATCATTTGCTTCATGTCAAGCAGATGTGATGGTTCTTCATTCTGAGAACTTTTATTCGTAACTGGAAAAGTGTTATTTTATGGTTCCACTGTTGAATATTCTAAGTTATGTGGTATTTGTAAGGTAATAAGCTTAGGCAAAAGGTGAGTTCCTTCATTAGAATACACCCCATCACAATTTTAAGAAAAACTAAGGGAAGTTGCTCGCTTCACTTAGCAACGTCAATTTATTTCTTAAAAAACAAGTGTTTAAAATCTCCCTTTATATGTTATATTGCAACCATCTATATATGGTGACTCTAATAAAAAATATTGGGAGGGCGATTCTAAAGTTCTGTCCGAAATATGTTATGTCTAGAGGTTTATTTTCATTGCATGATAAAATAATTCTTGCCACTTTATGTATGTGTTTGATTTATATGCGCTATTAAATTGTTATTTCTAAAAACTTGATCAATTCTTTATTTTGTTGGTGTAGGAACCCTGAAGAGATCCCGCGGGGTGAAGACGGAGTCGAGTTTATGTACATGGAAATTTAAAGGGATCAGAGTATGTGGTTATATACATTTCAAGAAGGTTCAAGTTGCCTAGGATCAAGTGGGGCATAATTCTTTAAATTTAGATGGGGAAATTGTATGGTCTATATCTCGTGATGGTTGTTTGAATTTTAAATCAACTTTTGATTCAATTATAAGGACCACATAAATTTCAGTGTTATGTAAGTCTTCTTGGAGATATCATGTTACTATTAAGATGTCCATTTTATGTGGAAATGCTTATATAATGTTATGCCTTTGGAGGAAAATGTTAAAACATTGGGTGTGAGACTTAATTCAGTTTGTAGATGCTGCTACAAGGACTTGGAAGATCTGAATCATTATTTTATAAATGGTCAAATTGCTACAGTTCTTTGGAATTACTTTGGGTGATTAAGTGGTATCAAGTTGAGTTTCAATTATTTCAAGGTTGTACAAATGAACTGGGGGCTTAGAGCTTCTAAAAATTCATCCATTAAATTTCTCAGTTTAGTGTTTCTAAGGTTGTCATGACCATTCGTATGTTTTATATGTATTTGATACACACCATACCAATTTTAATATATGTTTCTATAAATCCACTCATTAATAGATGATAGAAAACTTTGTGACACGACAAAATATTTTGTTCCTTATGTTGATAGTATTTGTTTTTTCCTATGTGTTCATATCCTCATACGTTGGGTTTTTTCTCTTAATGACGGTTATTATCCTTGTAGATTGGATAGGGAAATTATAGTGGTGTATACAAGAATTGAAACCTCATACGTAGGCTTGATTATCCAAATATCATTAAATTGTAAGGGTTGGTCACCTCAAGCACCTCTTGCAGTTTGTACCTCATTTTTTAGTACATGGAACATGATCTTACAAGGAATTGTGTCATGCCTGGTAGAACAGAGGTATGACTTCTATCTTGATTCCAGCATATTGCAGTGAAAATGTTTAGTGAAATATGATTCCCTTGTCGGTCAGTGGGCCTTCATCCTCAGCTGGTGTGTTGTGTTGATCTTGTACTCCTTTGCGTGCGACAAACATATGAGAACAGTTGAAGTTATCATTCCCTGGATGTGGTTGTACATGAAGCTTAAAATGCAATAACATGGTAAATCTTCTAATGATACAGTTTACCCTTACCTTGATAGAATACACCCTTTTCAAATGTGGACTCATCACAAATTTGGTCTTTCCTAAGATTTTGATGACAAACTTCATTTCCATGTCCACATGACAACTTATCCAAATGCATCAATTTTATATAAGTTAATTAGGAAATTCATTTATACTTGGTCCTTTCTATACCTTTGTTAATTAGTGAAAATATCAAATAAATTACTATGATTGTGTGTGTTTCTATATATCCTCTTACAGGTTGGAATTATAGATGCATTAATGTTCCTTTTACCTGGTGTTATTAGTCAAATTGGGAAAGCTTTGCATATGTCAAGAACTATGATTAGTGGGGTTGTTGGAAGTGTTAAAACCATGGATCAATAAATTAAAGGTTTGGTTGAGTTCCTTATGATAGTTCCCACATCACTAGTAAATACTCACCAAATTTTGAACGGCAAGGATCATGCCAATAATTTACGAAGAAAAAAATTGGATCCTTATAGTTATAGACCTGACATTATTTTTTTCGGCTCTCCTCAAACATAAAAACATCAATCTGTATAAAGATGGTGAAATACAAGAAATTTATATTAAAACTGATAAAGGAGTGCTTATTAAAATAGAACACAATACGCTCTTACCAAGAACGTTTGGGAGCTTCAGTACAATACACCAAAAAGGCCAAATTGACACCCTTTAGTCGGTCAAACTTGTCACGGTCATTGACCGTGACAAAAAAACATGCATTTTTTGTCACAGTCAATGACCGTGACAAGTCCGCGACAAGGTATTGTCATGGTCAATGACAGTGTCAATTCTTATAATATTATCATTGTCAAAGACCGTGACATATCCGTGAGAATTTAGCAACAAATAACCCTTTCCCCTCCATTTTTCTCACCACTTTGTTTCTCTCCACTTTCTCTCTCTCTCTACATCTTGCTCTCCCTCTCTATCTCTCTCTTCCATTTGTGTATGTGTGTGTGTATATCTGCGTGTGTGTGTGTGTGGTGGGGGGGGGGGCTAGGGGCTGGGGTGGGGAGGGGAGGGGAGGGGAGGGGGTGTATGTGGGTGTGCGTGGGTGTGTCGTGGGGGTGGGACTGTGTGTGTGGGAGGGGGGTAGGGGAAGGGGTGGGGAAGCGTGGGGAGGATGGGGCAGGGCTGGGGTGTGTGTGTGTGTATGTGCACATGTGTGTATGTGTGCGTGTGTGTATATGTATGTGTAGCGTGCATGTATGTGTGTGTTTGTTCGTATTTACGGGAGGGGGAAATGATGCGGGGGTTGTGATGGGGGTGGGGTTGCGTGAGTGCGTGTGCGTGCGTGTGTGTGTGTGTGTGTGTGTGTGTGTGAGAGTGGGGCTAGGGGGTAGGGGGTGGGGTGGGGCAAGGGGAAATGAGGCGGGGGTGGGGGTTGTTAATTTTTTTTTATTAAATTTTGATTGGTTTATTAGATATTTTCCCTTATATGCAAGTAGTGTCCCTTTTAAACGAATTGATTGATTATTAATTTTTTATTAAGTTTTGTTTATACGCTTCTTACCTCTAATAAGCTTAGTGTCCCTTTTAAGCTTATATAAACTTCAAACAAGTAGGATAGATGTAGAAAGGGACGACGTAGATCATAATATGTTAGAGGATTTTGTTGATGATGCGTACGTAGTTTATGAAGCAGGGGAAACTGAGGTTACTGATGGTGTACAATGTTCAAGTGCTGGTGAAGATATCACGATAAACCTTTATGATAACTACCAAAGTTTAAAATTTAAGGTGACCCAGTTGTTATACTTTAGCTGTGAGAAAGATCAAACAACTTTACATGCCATGGTTGGTCTGCACAGTTGGAAGATGCGGTACAGTTTGTCTGGCAATAGCGTGACAGGAATTCTGAAATGGGTGAACGGGTTACTACCCAAGGAGAATACGCTTCCAAATATCTATCCTCTTATGAAGGACATTTTGCAAGGTTTGGGAATGAACTATAAATCAATTCATGCTTGTGTGTATGACTACATACTATACCAAAGGAGTATGAAAATCTCGATCGTTGTCCGGTATGCGATGAACCTAGATATGTCCAATCATCTAGTAAGAAGGGCACAAGCTCAAAAGTGCCTCAAAAAGTGTTGAAATATTTTCCAGTTGGGCCTAGATTAAAGTGATTTTTCACAGTACTATGGATAACAGGGGCAATGACTTGGCATGTTAGGGAAGAAGTAGGGGGTAATCTCATGCGCCATCATATTGATTCTACAGCCTCCAGGAGGATGAATTATGAGTATCCCAATTTTTCTCGAGAACAACGCAACATTTATTTATCTATATCAACAAATGGTTTCAATACATTTGGAAATGTGAGCACCAATCATAGTGCATGGCCATTGATCCTAACCCCACCCAACCTCCCTCCTTCATAGTGTATGAGACCAGAATTTTTGATGATGTCTTTGTTGATACCTGGGCCAAAGGCACCAAGTAATGACATCGACGCCAACATGGCTCCTTTGGTAGGAGAATTAAATGAGTTGTGGGAAGAGGGTGTGAAATCATTTGGCTCTTTTTGAAAAGAAGAGTTTACGCTAAAAGCTATGTTGATGTGGGCAATTCATGATTTTCCAGCTTATGGGACATTATCCAGTTGTGTAGTAAATGGTTATTTGGGGTGTCTTATTTTTGGCAGGGAGACTGAATCTCTTCGTCTATCCTTCAGCTCAAAAAATGCATACCAATGCCATAGGAGGTTTTTACCCTCGACTAATAGTTTCAGATTTGAGAAAGGTTCCAATTTTTTATTGGGTGGGGTTGAACATAGGCTACCACTGAGACAACTTTCAGGTTCAAAAATTAAAAGTAAATCTTCTAAATGTGGGCCTAATATGCCGGGTAAGAATCCCAAACTTAAGAATGTCAAGCATAAGAAGACCCCAATTGGGAATGAAACTGAGACAAGAAAGGCATGGTCTAGGAGGTCAATTTTATTTGACTTGCCTTACTGGAAGAATAACCCGGTGCGCCGTGTATTGGATGTGATGCATGCAGAGAATAACTTCACTGAATATATTATGGGCACTTGCCTTGGGGGGAGTCATTCGAAGGATGGATAAAATTCACTAAAAGACCTTAAATCGTTGAAACTTAAGCCATAACTATAGTCGAAAGAAGATAGTAGGGGAAGAACAATAATTCTCCTTGGTACGTTTACTTTGACGAGTGGGGAAAGGAAGGTTCTTTTAGACACAATATATAATTTTAATGGCCCATCTAATTTGTTTTCCAACTTGCAAAGGATTATGAATTATACTACTCATGATTTACATAAGTATAAGTCCCACGATTGGCATGTGATCATGCAATTGGTTCCTTTATTGTTTAAGCACTGTTTCTCCAAGAAAAAGGATTTGCAGAGGGTTATTATGAAAAGTAGTATTACTTTCTCACTCTTGTGTGAGAATGTAGTCAATCGAGAACACATAGTGGCCGGAAAATTGGCGGTAGTCGAAGAAATTTGCGTGTTGGAGAAGTACTTTCCCCCAGAATTCTTTGACATAAGTGTTCACTTGTTGCTACACCTATGCGACGAGGCACTTCTTTATGGTCCAGTTAGATATCAGTGGATGTATCCAATTGACAGATTAATGAAAGTTTTTAAAGATTACTTTAAGAATACGCGATACATTGCAGGAATAATTACAGAGGAATACATCACCGTGGAGTCATCAATATATACTCGAAAATATATGCCTCACTCGACCAGCGTTGATGACACTGATGAGTTCGTCAACGATGGCGGTCATGTGATGGGAAAACGAGTGAAATTAACGAGTTTGCAACATGAACAAGTAGCTCGTTATCTATTTGACACACATGAAGATGTCGAAGAATGAAAAAATCAACTTCAATTATTATAATGTTTAACATTATTTTAGATTATTTTATACATGATTAATTTTGTAATATGCAAAAAATATGAAGGCTGTGAGAACAATAAAAGACAAAAAACAACGGTACAATCAAACAACGAATTTAAGTTGTGGTTGACACAAGAGGTAATTATAATGAAAATGGCAAAATGGTCGTGGAACAAAAATATGCGGACCCGATACTTTGGGAAGACTCCAGAGTCCGTTATCCGAATGCGTGAATCCATCCCGCCGAAGGAGCGGATCTCATTGGCAAAATGGCAACAGTTCATTGATAATGAGATCGGGGAGAGACAATTGGCATCTCGCCAATCGGGGAAGGAAAATCGGGCCAAAAAAGAAGGATGTGCACTACACCGATCGAACGTCTTACGCCGAGGTGGAGCGTAGGATGATTGTAAGATTTAAATTTTTTTTAACTAGAGAAATATATTATTCTGCATTATTTTACTTTGCGGGTCCGATACTAATTTTACTTTATTTTATTTTAGGGGACATGGAGTGACCCTGGGGGTAGGCCACATAGGCTCGATACTTATGTGGCTATTCGAACAAAGAAGGGGAAGGATAAGGAGGTGTCCCCGAGCATCGCAGCCATGATTGTATGTAATTCGACAGTTTACTTTTTGTTAATAATGTTATAATTTTTTTATTTACTTATTTTACTAATCATGTGCTTTTTGTCATTTCAGGCAAAGCTTAAGGAAGTGCAAGAGTCGTAGTCTGATGCCGACAAGGCATCTTTGTCCACAGACGCACTCAGTCGAGTGCTTGGTCCTGATCATAAGGGGAGGACAAGGGGGTGAGATCACGGGTGGATAAATCTAGGATCATTGGATTGGAGATGAGCGAAACTGGGTTGGCTCGAACGGTGGACTCGCATGACGCGAAGCTATCTCGTTTGGAGGCGATGGTCCAAGATATGTTCTCATTCATGAAGGGTTCGTTGGGCAGAAATCGTAAGGGGAAAGGGAAGGAGAAGGAAGTGGAGGAGGAGGTGTAGGATGATGAGGATGTGGACCTCGCTGCTTTATCGCCGACATGTGCAGACTTTGATGATCCACTCCCTTATTTGGCTCCCTTCAACTGACCTATGTCAAAACTTGGTTAGCCGAGCGTGTTTATACTGGACATATTTGATGGCCAGTGGATAGGGAGGGGGTTAAGGGACCTGAATACCGTCCAGGGTATGCCAGTTCATGGATGTTCGCTTCAAGACATCGAGTCCAAGGTGCTCGTCATGCATGTGATACCCGGGAAGAAGAACTCCCCCTTGTGGTTGCACGAACAATGAGGCACGATGTATATTATTGGGTGTGTCAATTCGTATATCGTGTGGCCTGCTCATCTCCTGAGAGTTAACCTTACCCCAGACATTTAGTGACATTATTTGAATTGAATTGTTGTTTTAAGTTGTTTTGAATTCTATTCAGATTATATCGTGATGCATATTGTTTTGAATGTATATTTCAATTATCTTTATTTTATTTGGATATATAATGTTTGAACAGGTACAACGTTGCTATAACAGGTACAAATATACTGTTAGACAGTGGCAAAGGCCATACTTCCCAACAGATTTTTTTTCAATTCTGCCAAAATTATCCCTGTCATTGACCGTGACAAGTCCGTGACAAAGGATTGTTGTCACGGACTTGTCACGATCAATAATCGTGGCAATTTTTTTTTACATTGTCACGGGTTTGTCCTGGTCCTTAACCGTGAAAAAACTTCTCAAGGTCAAGGACCGTGAAATGATCGTAACAAGTCTAATGAACATGTCACGGTCTATAACCGTGACAAGTTTATGACAACAAAAGTTATCACCCCTAGAATTGTCACGGTCATTGACCTTGACAAGTCCAACTTGTCAAGGTGAATGACCTTGACAATTCGACATATTTGGTGTAGTCGTAGTATGATGGTATAGCTGCTACAAAAGGTCAATACTAAATCTAAGGGTAAATGTGGAAAACTCTTGTGTTTGGTCAAAAACATTGTAACTCGGCATTTCCTTGCAAACAATCTTAAAATAGAATTTTCCTTTAGTTCACAAAAAGTGGTAAACTTGAAGGAATATGATGAGGCCATCAACTACAATGTTACCTTAGTTTTTGTGGTTGGTTCAATTGCGCATGGTAAAATTAACTTCGAGTATGCAGATGACATCATATTAGTTTGGTAATATCCATTGAGCGTTGTTTGTTGCATAAGGAGGATTTATCGTTCACTAGAGAAAAAATGATTATATTCTTATTTTGTATTCCTTTGATATTTATGATCGGGATAGTCTAGTTAATGGGATTTATGGAATTTAACTCATCTAATGTTAGTAGTTTTAGGAGTAGCTTATTCAGTTAATCCGTAGAACATTCTTCGATTACAATGTTTCATGTTGTTCATTCTAAATCACAAAGGTCCATTTATATTTAAAATGCTTGTATATCTTTCTTGTTATGGACACATGTCAATTTCTAATACTCCATAGCGTTCTTTTCAGATTTTTTTTATCCTGCCAAAAAGGCGAGACAGGGAATTTTAGCTGCCATACAGGGACTCTTATCGAAATGTAGTTACACACTGAAGGAGAGATAATTGATCCTTTTGGTGTGGTGGGAAAAAAATAATTATTTAAACCATTTAACTACAAATGCTATTAAGGATATATATTTAGTCCGAAATAGTCATGCTTACAACTTACATTACATAGTTACTAAGATGCTAATAAATACACGTGAATATTTTCAGGATATTTTGATTGGTCTTTAGCCTTTTGGTTATGAGTTGGGGTTTTTTGGGGATTTTGATGATGTAATATATATATATTTATATATTTACAAAAATAAATTGTATTCTTACATTAATTGTTTTTTTTCTTAGGCTCAATTATCTACGTTGTACTCAGTTGCTCTAGCCTATGGGCTTACTATATGTTTTGGATGTTACCGTTGTAGGAGCTATTATCTGTTTTGGTGCACAGGTGTTTATTAGACATCTATTCTCATCAAATGCCAAAGAACTTGTAAAACATGACATTGCTCTGATCTTTAGTAGGTTTATATTTTCTCTGTTTGAATTACGACCCATTAAGCATTATTTTATTGTCTAGAGCTCATATTTGATTACTATTGCCAAGGAAATTGCGTCTATCCAAATCTGCATACGATTTCTAGTTTACTAACTTGGAAGTTAAAGCATATGGATTCTTTCTTAATGTTTTAAAATATTTGGCAGTAGGGATATGCTGTATACAGTACGAAAGTTAAGAAATACTAAATTTAAATGCGGTAAATACTTACAAATTCATGATGATTTAGAATACATAGTATTTTGTATTTGGACAACTAAGTTTCTATAGTATTAGTTGTTATCTATTCACTTTAGTATATAGCCAGTATCATTTATTGTCAATTATTTTCATTTAACAAACTTTTGCAATGGCTTGCTGATGCATACATTTAATTGATATTATGTGTATGTTTCTATGAAATTTGTCCAATTCTTCTATATTTGCAAATTTCTTCCGAAATTTAATTACATCACTAGAAGTGATTGTCTGCTCAAAGTAAGATTCTCCTTCTTTTAGTCTAAATTGTAATAGTTTCAATAGTTAATAGAGATTGTTGTTATTTGTTGTTGATCAAATCAGGCATCACTAGTTATTTATTTTTTTTAGTTAGCACCAAGTAGAGAGAGTTATAATATGTTGTTGATTCAATTTCTCACTGTTTATGCATTTTTGACAAATTTTTAACCATTTGTGTGCTTAAATTTTTCGAAGGTGGGATCCAAACTCTGGCAATTGGAGAAGCTTTTGGGGAATTCAGGTTAAAACTGCGGATGCGTCAACCTATCTAAACACGTTTTTGCTTTGCGATTAATAATTTTTCCCAAGATGTTAAATTCAATTCTAAGAATATTATAAATTATATTATTTGCATTGTGACAGATCTGGAAAACCTCTGCTCGCTGATACTTTATACGTTTCTACACAGGTTATTTTCTATCCTAATTGGCTCATGGAAATTTTGAGGTCTCAAAACTTTTATGGCCTGACATTATTTAGATCTAATACTATAGTGCAATTGTTATTCAAAGGCTAACGTTAATTCCTACTTATCCACTAACTAAGTTTAGAAAAAAAATGACAATACTTTATAGCATTGATCATACTGTAGCTATGAATCAAATGGGATTTGTTACAAGAAAATAATGATTTATTAATATAATATATGTATATCATTTAAGAGAAACAATCTTTCTTCAAATTCAGAGTGTTAAAAATTGAACTTAGATTAATATATCTTTTTAATTATTGCAGTTTCCCACTATTGTAAGAGGAGGGAATGGAAGGGTTGATTACATTGATACTGAGGGAACTTTGTATCCTTGGTTGTTTGGTGTTCTCTCTTATTGATATTCAAATTGGCACCCATTATTCTCTTTTATGTTATTTACTCATTTATGATTATACATTTACTAAAGTTGATTTTGTTCAGCAGGTTCTTATTGGCAAATATAAAGATTACTTTTGGGAGAATGAAGTCTACTTTTGCAAGAAATATAATGAAGACTACTTTGAAAGAATAATATATTTAGAACTTTAATGATGTTAAACTCCGTTTCAAATTTATGGTTAAAAGTTGGATGCTTTATCTTGTACTACATTTATTTTGGGAATTTTAATGCTTATGAATGAAATACAGTTTTAGATCGATTTAATATCACCGAAATGTAGTGTCATTCATTTTTTCACGTGTATTTTGAAATTATGTTTTGACTTTTGAGTAAAATTTGTGTGCATTGATTATGTATTTCCATTGGTTAAGCACGAGTTATTACTAGTGTGTTTATATTTATTTGTTTAATGAAAAATTAATAATTTTTCAAAATATAATGATATTGCTAATAAATTTGAACCGTTACAAATAAAAACATATGTTACAAATATATGACACTACCCTTTGTAATGGTTTTTATCCGTCACAAATTCTATTTTTGTAATAGGCCAAAACTGTTACAATTAGTAAATATGTTACTAACATATGGGGGGTCTACCATTGTCAAATTTGTTACAAAATAAATTTTAACGGTTTTAGTATGTTACAAATTAAAAGTTTCTAGCGGAATCTATACGTTACAAATTTTGTTAGTAAAATAAGTAACGCCAATTTTCTAACAGATTTCATTCGTTACAATTATTTTTTGTAACGCTTTTGCCCGTTACAATAGACCTGTTTTGGTGTAGGGAATGGATGCCACAATTATAGACAAAGGTGCAATCTCATAAACATAAATATGATTCGGTGAACTCAAGGATATATGGTAATTATGAAAAGGATAAACCATTATGGAGTTGATATCCTAAGATTAAGTGAGTCAATCTTGAGTAATGAATCATGACGAAAATAAATGGAATTTAAGAACATTGGAGTATGAGATAAGATGATAAATATAGTATTGTCAATTTAAAGGAATAAAAATAGGTATGACTGGGTTGGGGAACAATATATGTTTGACACGGATATGAGTGGATAATTTAATATGGTGATATTTAAGGAATAAAAGGTTAAAGAATTGAATATTGGTTAGATAAGTAACTCCATAGCGGGGAGTAAACCCAGGTGTGGGTATGGATATGTTTATGTAAATGTAATGATTAGATGTCTGAGTACATGCAAGGCGGGTTATAATCCAAGTAAAAATAATCAATTCAAACATTGGATGCACGTGTTGAAATGCTAATGTAATAAACCTTGGGTGTGTCTTAATTAAGGATAAGTGGGTATTTTATAAACAGTAATCTGATAATATAATGACGGTCCAAGAGTTTGATTTTTGCTAATTTAACCCTGTGAGTTTATGTATTGAAGGACTACTAATGGAAACAAATGGTTATATAAAAAAGATAGTGATTAATGGTATTGAATCCAATATACAGATAATGCTTCGGAAGTTAAACATTGTTAATGCATTTACTGTATAGTAGTTGCATGTAGGGTAGAATTATACATGTTATGGTACTCCATTAATTCTTTTTGTCATTCATTTCTATATTTATTTGTTAGGGAACCCCTAAAAGGGATTGGCTTACCTCGTTTCCTTTCTTATGACAGGTTAATCAATATTTTGTCTTTTGAAAATAGGTAAGTAATTTCTTATTCTTACGCTAGTAGCACTGATTCCTTGAACCCGTGATATTATCTAATGTGTTCCATATTGGAAGTGCATTCTCACTTCATAAGTTTTAATGAATTAAAATGGACTAGAGACATTATTTAGGTAGGATCACATCACTTAACACTTAACACTGCCAGACCGAATCAGGGTGACCCATGAGTAAATCCCAATTCCGAATTGGGAGATTACAGGCCGGTAAGGATAACATCATATGCAAATGCATTCAGACTCAGATTTTCATCACGTGAGAGTAATGGTAGCTTCACTCTTACTCATCTTGAGTGATACTCAACCGTGTGGAAAATGTGCACCTTTTGGTGAAATTGCCTTGTGTATGGGTTTGTACATCCCAATCCAAATTGGACTATAAGGAGGAATTTGATTCCTAGCCAATTTAGCATATGAATAGACACATAAGGAATGGAGTGTCAAATTCTAATGAATTCCGAACATCACGATTTTCCAAGACGAATCGATGCCAATTTGTATAATTAACATGCAACTTTAAGCGAGAAAATATTATTTTGGATGTACAAGGCATATCATAATTGATGCAATCAAAATGGTAACCATTGTAGTATGTGCAAGATTAAGTCATAATTTTCCAATAGTGCCACCGATCTGAAATAAGTGATGTTGTCCTGAGGCAACAAGATTGCATAAACATGGGTTTTAAGGTATTATTTCCAAACATCAGTTCAAGACATTTTATGTTCGTCGCCATGTAGTGAGTTAACGCCTGGTAGTTTGTACACACGCGTTCCTCGAACTAACGAGTATTCAGATAATTCATCGCATCCTAGTTGTATTTAGTATTCTCCAAGAGTTGGAGATTGTTACTCAGACATTATCTGGTTACGATATCATCATTGCTCCGTTTTAGATGCAGGTTAGGCCGGGAATGGCTTATGCATCGTGATAACTGAGGGCTTTGTTAATAGGATCATTAAATATGATTAAATGAAGATCTTACTTTGGTGTGGTTGTATGATTAAGGGTAATACGCATTGCATGTCCTCATTTGATTGAAGTGGATTTAGTACCCATTTATGTATGGTCCGGTAGGATTGTTTTTTTAAGTCTCAAGGAATAGAACTTTGAGTATGGTAATTGTTGATACCAAATTTAATCTGCTGATGTGGACCAATAATAAGAAGACACGTGTCAATCTACATGGCACAATAACAACGAGGAAGTTTATTTCCCCCGACCAAGTCATGTTCTTTCCGAGCAACGAGGAGGACACCCCGAGGAACTCTATCATCCCGAGATACTCTAAGCACTCCGAGGAACTCTTGATCAACGAGGAACTAAGGCGGTCCGAACTGCATCTCGGCCGTATCATTAATTACCAGACGGACAACTGTTCAACTATTCATTATATTCTTGACGCACACGCTGCATTAAATGTATTACCCTTTCATATGTATATCATTTAATGTATTGGACCTTTCATGTACAGCCTAAGGGCTATAAATACCTTGTATCATCCTCATTCAAGGGGACCGGAATTTCTTGAGAGAACTTGTAATCAAGAATTCCACAAACACTCAGCAATAACATAACAGTGGACGTAGGCTTTATTCCTAGCCGAACCACTTTAAAAATCTTTGTCTTATTTATTTATCTGTGATTAAATAATTAGAGCGATCTAGTTTTTTACATCAACAGATTGGCGCCGTCTGTGGGAACGTGTTACAAGCGTTGTTCTCCACCAAAAGCTAAGTTTTTATTTTCTCTACGTATAATCAATTATACATACATCTTTTGATTGAATCGTGATTTTTATGTTTATATACATAAATTAATTGTCCAATTTTTATCTGCAAAATGTTGCATATCATGATTTTTAAATCATAACTGTTAGATTAATTCTTATTTAGAAATCTGAAAAATAATAGATTTCATAAATCATAATTCTTTGCTTGATTCTCAAGTTTTAATTTAATATCATGAAATAAATATTTTAAATGATTACATATGCCAATATATACGACGATGATAAGATTTGATCATTTTCATTGTTGATTTTGAAATAAATTTTGTAAGATATTTGATGTCTATACAAATTCCCGTCATATTTTTAATAAAAGAATGGGAAAAGGTTAAAGACAATGAAAAGTCTTCTCATGGAAATCATGACCCATATATATTCTCTCTCTCTTCAAGTTTGAGTCTCTTTGCATTCACTTTTATGAACTATATATTTAATTTGGTTCATCTTCCATCTATGTCAATAAAGTCAAATTGATTGATTTTTGATATAAATTTGGTAATAACTTCGATCATTCACCATATTTTTATCTCTCCAAATTGGGAATAGGAAGGGATCAATATAAAAAAATAATTTTCTCTCACCTGAAAAATCATTACTCACCTCTTGTAAAAGAGGATCAGTAAAACAATCATGACCATATCAAGACTGGGAACAAATTTGATATTTTGGCCCCTCGTTCATCACATCACAAGGTTTCTTTGACGAAATCACACGATCTAGTGGGTTATATATTTATTCATTTAATTAACATTCTTAAGGCTTAAATTTGACATTGAATGTTATTTTTTGATCTCAAGATTCGAGATATTCTGGTCATCCAACCATATATTCTATAACTTGAGATATCCTTAAATGTTGGTCGACAACATCCATGTCGTTTGTTGGCAGCAGTAGAATCTTGGGGTATTAAAAAAATGCTAAGCACCCCTGATATTTCTTTAAACACGAGTTCGGCTTGGGGACAAGCAGGGGGCTTAAGTCTTTTTAACTTATGATCACCCCAAAAATATTTTTAAACAACAACTAATACCTGATTGGTTGTTGGAGATTAAATAAATTTAAAAAAAAACTTTACGTCTTACTTATGATGCATATTTGATAATAATTTGTCCATCTCACACACATTTGGCATAAAACATATTATTTCATATTTTGAAATTTTTATGTTGATACATATCATATATTGATTGGATGAGTAAATTATTCTCATGACTAATCAATTCAGCCTACACATATGGTAGAGAAAATTATTAATTTTTACAGGCACAAGATTCAATGCCGACGAATGCTGAAGCACAAATTATTCTATATCCGTTCGGATTCATATTTTATATTTATCTCAGCATGGAGCTCGAAAAAAATTTCTTCTCTCTCTATATATTCGGCTCCGAGGAAAAGCTACAACAGTTATTATATTTCACCCCCAACGGATAGTTGGTCGGGGTAATTCTTATTTATATGCAGGCCCAGCAAAGTTCTCCGCCATATTCTTATGTTCTGAAAAATATTATTCTTATTCGGCATTCTGCAAATATGCCTCGACAAGATACTTATTCAGCTTTAAGGAGAATTACAACATTCGTTCGGATAATTCTTATTTATATTCAGGCCTGGCAACGTTCTCGGCCATACTCTTATGTTCTGAAAGATCTTATTCTTGTTCGGCATTATATGATTCTACCTCGACTGATCGGCGAGGCACTTTATTATTTTTAATTATTCTTTATATCTATTTGGATGCATATTCTATTCTCATTTCAGCATGGAGCTCGACAAATATTTATAATCATATATTCAGCTCCAAGGATGTCTCCAGCATTTATTATATCTTATTCAGCTCCAAGGATGTCTCCAGCATTTATTATATCTTATTCAGCTCCAAGGATGTCTCCAGCATTTATTATATCTTATTCCCAACAATCTGTTGGTCATCGCCGAGGAGGTATCCAGCATTATTATTATATCTTATTCCCAACAATTTGTTGGTCATCGCCGAGGAGGTATCCTGCATTATTATTATATCTTATTACCAACAATCTGTTGGTCATCGCCGAGGAGGTATCCTGCATTTATATTATCTTATTCCCAACAAATCTGTTGGTCAGCGCTGAGGAGGTCTCTAGCATTTATATTATCTTATTCCCAACAAATCTGTTGGTCAGCGCTGAGGAGGTCTCCAGCATTTATATTATCTTATTCCCAACAATCTGTTGGTCAGCTCCGAGGAAGTCTTCATCATTTATTATCAATTACCACCAACTCCGATTGGTAGATAAAATCCAACTCCGGTTGGTAGACAAAATCCAACTCCGGTTGGTAGATAAAATCCAACTCCGGTTGGTATTGGTCGATAAATCTCATTCAAAGTTCACATTCCACAGTTGGGGGCTTCTATTACAGATATATTTGTTCATTTGGTGGCACATTCTTATATCATCATGCAGTCGAGCATCAAATTCAACCCCGACTAATCACTTTCTCAGGAGGAATATTGAAGTTCAGGAGGAATATTGAAGTTCAGGAGGTATATTGAAGTTCAGGAGGTATATCGAAATTCAAGAGGTGTATTCAGAAGTATCAGGACATGATGAAAGAAAGCGAAAAGTATTCCACCGAGGAACTCTGTCAGACCAAAAATTAGAAGACAAGTTGCCTATATGGAGGCTATATGTAGATGGATCATCTTTCACTACAGGCTGTGGGGCAGGGATCATTTTGAATAGCCCAGATGAGGTTGACAGGGAATACGCCCTACGTTTCTAATTCAAAGCTTCTAATAATGAGGTTGAGTATGAGGCCATGATTGCAGGTCTTAATTTGTCAAATACTATGGAGGCACAGCAGGTTATTGTCTTCAGTAATTCTCAATTGATCGTAAACCAAATGTTGGGAAAATAATGAGCCGAAGGAGAATTGATGATCAAGTATCAAGCAAAGGTGATGGAGTTGGTATCAGAGTTTGTTGCTATTCAAACTGGTAAGAATATCAAGAATGGAGAATGTGAGAGCATACGCCTTGGCCCGATTAGCATCAGCTACTCGTACCGAGCTGCGAAGAACGATACCAATTGAAGCATTAGAAAGTCGGAGCATAGATGAAGACCTGATGATGAATATTATTACCCTTGATTTAGGAACATCTTGAATGAATCCTATCAGAGCATATATTAAGGAGGAACAATTACCGAAGGATAAGCTCGCTGCCAAGAAATGGAAGTTTAAAGCTGCTCGGTATGTACTAATTAATGGTATTCGAAGGATAAGTTCGCCGCCAAGAAATGGAAGTTTAAAGCTGCTCGGTATGTACTAATTAATGGTATTCGGAGGATAAGTTCGCCGCCAAGAAATGGAAGTTTAAAGCTGCTCGGTATAATGGTATTCGGAGGATAAGTTCGCCGCCAAGAAATGGAAGTTTAAAGCTGCTCGGTATAATGGTATTCGGAAGATAAGCTCGCTGCCAAGAAATGGAAGTTTAAAGCTGCTCGACGAGGAATTATGGCAGGTTTGCAAAGATGTGTACATCCCTCCGAGGTGAATTGATTAAAGAGATCCATGAAGGGTCCTGTGGAGCCCATGTAGCAGGACGAACACTTTTGCAAAAGGTGATGACGCAGGGATACTACTGGCCGACGATGAGAGCTGATTGTATAGCTTATGCCAAGAAATGTGACAAGTACCAACGCTTTTCCTCCATCCGAAGAACTTCACAAACATTGTTGACACCCATCATTTATCCTTGGCCATTTTCCATGTGGGGATTGATTTGGTTGGACCATTGCCGACGACTCGAGGAAGATTCAAATACCTCGTCATCGCAGTAGATTATTTTACTTAGTGGATAGAAGCTGAGCCACTTATTAACATGACATACGAGAAGGAAGGTGTACCAATTTGTTTGGAAGAACATCATCTGCCGATATGGTCTCCCTCATGCCTTCATCACAGACCATGGAACACAATTTAAAAATGAGGAGTTTGCTGCCTATTATCATCAGTCAAACATTTTGAAGGTTCATTCAGCGCCAGGATATCCTCAGAGCTAATGGACCAAAAGCTCTAAGGAGCCAAAAAGTGCTCTAAGGAGCCAAAATTGCTCTAAGGAGCCAAAAAGTGCTCTAAGGAGCCAAAAGTGCTCTAAGGAGCCAAAAGTGCTCTAAGGAGCCAACCTCCTTTGGTTAGGAGGACAGCTCTAAGGAGCCAAAAAGTGCTCTAAGGAGCCAAGCTCCTTTGGTTAGGAGGACAGCTCTAAGGAGCCAAAAATATTCCTTTGGTTAAGAGGTGTACACCAGCATGATCAATTACGGTTGGTAAGATAAAAATATACTCTCATATTACAACTTATGTTGGTCGGGAGGCAAGATTATTACAAAAAGTTCTTTGAAGAACAAAATATTTCAAACTGAACCAAGTATGGTTGGTCGGGAATAAAAACCCACTAACTGTAGTTGGTCGACGAGGACAAATTATTGACCTTAGTTGGTCGGGCACATTTTATGAAAATATTTGAAATTGAACCAAGTATGGCTGGTCGGAGATAAAAATCCATCAACTGTAGTTGGTCGACAAACATTATTTATCCACCCTGGTTGGTTGGAAACAGTTTAAACATTTTTATACTCATTACTTTATTATTAAGTGATCGAGCAACGTTACCAATACTTGTAACTTTTTATTACTAAGTTGATCGATGAACAACACAATATTGCTATCTTTTTAACTTATACATATGCACAGATGTAAAGTATTTTACAACACAATAGCAATTAAGATTGCGAATAAAAATGAAAGTCTTTCATTCAAAATATGTTACAGGCTAAATACTAACTATTACATTGAGATTCCTATTCTATTGGTTTCTTTTCCTTCTACTTTTGAAACAGGTTCCTCGCCAGCAGGAGGATCATCTAAAATATAAGGGGAGTTTATGAAGTTAAGATCTTTCAACATTCTGATATTCATCACAAATGATCTATCCGAGAAGCACTTGCTCGTCCCTGAGAATCACTTGTTCGTCCCCGAGAAACTCCTGCTCGTCCCCGAGCAGAGGTAGAAATCAAAGTCAACATCAACAGTATTGAGATCTTTGCTACTACTATCCGAACCAATATTGAAGAAGAAGTTATATGAAAATGTTTCGAAGTCCACCACTAGCTCATAGGAGGCAGTAGGTCGGCTGGCAAACCAATCAACAAACTTGAAGATTATGACAAGCTACAAGCGGCAGATAATGCACTTTATGTTGAACAAATCAAGAAGGTAGATCAAGAATTTCACGAGCACCGAGCAACATTGCAGAATAAATACTCCATCCTTTCAAGTAACCCATCAAGCATGAAGCATTGGGGGCTTCTGTTGATACCAAATTTAATCTGCTGATGTGGACCAATAATAAGAAGACACGTGTCAATCTACATGGCACAATAACAACGAGGAAGTTTATTTCCCCCGACCAAGTCATGTTCTTTCCGAGCAACGAGGAGGACACCCCGAGGAACTCTATCATCCCGAGATACTCTAAGCACTCCGAGGAACTCTTGATCAACGAGCAACTAAGGCGGTCCGAACTGCATCTCGGCCGTATCATTAATTACCAGACGGACAACTGTTCAACTATTCCTTATATTCTTGACGCACACGCTGCATTAAATGTATTACCCTTTCATATGTATATCATTTAATGTATTGGACCTTTCATGTACAGCCTAAGGGCTATAAATACCTTGTATCATCCTCATTCAAGGGGACCGGAATTTCTTGAGAGAACTTGTAATCAAGAATTCCACAAACACTCAGCAATAACATAACAGTGGACGTAGGCTTTATTCCTAGCCGAACCACTTTAAAAATCTTTGTCTTATTTATTTATCTGTGATTAAATAATTAGAGCGATCTAGTTTTTTACATCAACAGTAATATTGCTTGTTAGTGCATGGACTCAAGGTTGTGTATGTCCTTTGTTCCTGTTGATGTAAAAAATTAGATTATCTATAATTTGTTTAATCACAGATAAAAATAAATAAGACAAGAGATTTTAAAGTGGTTCAACCTTGAACGAATGCCCTACGTCCACTATTTGTGTTATTATTGATTATTTAGGAATTCTCGAAATAGGATTATTCTCAAGAAATTCCGGTCCCCTTACAATGAGGATGATACAATGTATTTATAGCCATGAGGTCGTACATGTGAATGGGTAATACATAGATGTTCAACAAGCGTATACATCCGTATGATAATATTCAGCATTTAATGCGCATTTAATCCTCTTAATTGTCTGATAATAAATGCTCAGATCGAGGTGCAGCTCGGACCACCTGAGCTGCTCGAACCGCCTAAGTATCTCGGTATCCATGAGTTTCTTGGTGCAGGTAATTTCCTCGGAGAGCACATACTACTCGGAGTGTCTGAGTTGGTCGGGGAAATTGAGTTCCTCGAATTCAAGGTGTTGTTCATAAGTATTTGTTATTGCCACGCAGATTGCCATGTGTCTCCACTTCATTGCGCCATGTCAGCAGACTAAAATTGGTATCAATAGAAGCCCCCAATGTTTCACAGTTCGAGACTGAGGAGTGTGGAACATTCTTCTCGAAATATGGCGGGATTAAATGGTCATCCTGAATTTTAGGAGCGTTTTCTTTGCATTTATTTTCCTTTTCGAATTCATAGAATCAGACTTTTTGAATTTTTCTAACTTCTTCAATCTCCGTGCCCTTTTTGTCCTTTTAGCCGTCGATAGCGTAAACGTCTCCCTTTGTAATCATTATTGTTACCTTTTCCAAGGTAAGGTATTTAAGCGTTGCAGAAAATCTTATCGTCTTTTACTTTTTCAAATCTGTATCTTTGAGTTTTCCATTTTCTTTCTCTCTTGTGCGTTCATACTTTTCATCGTTCGTTGTCAACAGATCCATCCTTTTTCTGTAAGATCTTCTTCCTTCTCTTTTATTTCCTTTATTCGCCATGGTTTACCTTGTTGAGTCGCTTGATAAGTTTCGTTCTGATTTCTCTATTCCTTCATGGGTTGTTTTGGAGGAACTTTCTGAGCCTTCAGATTATTTTCGTTTGGCTGAGGGACATTGGTTCCCCAGTCTCTTTGTTACTGAATGTGGCTTTTCTTTTCACCCAAACCCATTGTGTCTGGAATTCTGTCAATATTTTGACATGGTTCCTGCAAAAATAGCGCCCAATACATGGAGAATAGTTAATGGAGTTCATAGATTAAATCAGATTCATGGAACTCGTATAGGAATTCTAGAAATCATGTTTTGTTATAAGTGGGCTATCAGCGACAGTACTTTTTACTTAAAACTAGGTTTTTAAACAGAGCTTTAGTGGTAATTCTCCCAGATGCGAATAGGGATTATTTTGAGCATGGTGTTGTTATAAAAAATTGGAAACATGCTCCACTAACTGGAAATGATGTGTATCAGGGTCCTAGATGCCCTCCCTATGGCAATGGGATAGGTTATTTTTACTTTACTTTATTTTTGAATTTATGCTTTCTTTGTGTTTGATAAAATGTGTCACTGATATTTTAATTTTTATTTATTTGCAGTTGACAGCAAAAGAAGGTCTCCAAAAGAGACAAAAGTTAACTTAAAACATCTGAAACATATCTGGGGTTTGCATCAAACTGTTGCCGACGACCATATCAGATCAGCTTAATATTTGCTGCAGTATAAGAGTTACACCTCGTCTTTTACTGCTCGTCCGGTGATAAGTGACGTAGAACCAATACCAGCTTCTTCAAGTTCTTCACCTGAGTCACATATTCCTCTGAGTGAAAGAATGAAGAGAAGAAGAGCTCCTGCCCTTTTCGAGAAATCTGCCTCTGTTGCTGGAGAGGCAAAGAAAAGCAAACATGATGTCCCAGAAGAAGGGACAAGAAAAATTGATGCACCTCCTCCGGCTTCTCCTGTGAAGGTTTCCGAGAAGCCCCCAGTGGCTCTGAGAAAGGTCGTTGCTCCAAGCGAGGTTATAGTCATATCCCCGACTAAGACTTTATCCTTAGTCGAGACCGTTGATGCTCCTCTGGGGAGGCTAAAGAAGAGCTCCTCGGTCAATTTGGCTGAATCCATCGCTCAGCCCCCGACTACTGGAAGTGGTGTTCCCACTTTTATTTCCCCGAGCTCTGCCATGAGCTCGGTGAAATCTTGGATCATTCCCGAGATCTAAGGTATTGAAGAAAATCTTTCTCGGGATATGGTTACCACATTAGCTGCTCGTCATATTTCTTCTGTAAGTATTATTGTCCTAAACATTCATTTTTCCCTTGTTATATCTTTGTACTGACTTGCTATTATTTTCTTTTCCCAGTTGGTAACCTGTTTCAATAAAATTTTGAAAAAGGATGAAGCTATTAAAGCTTCAAGCTCCTCGTCGGGTGTAGAGGAAGCTTTGGTGGGTCTGACGCAATCTCTGAAGGATTCTCGTCAGAAGTATGTTGATGATAAAACTGTTTGGGAGAAAAAACTTAATTCCACCAAGCAGGAGAGGGATGAAGCTTTTGAAGTCTCCAAGGTATTGGAGAAGAAAATAAAATACTTGGAGGAGAAGAATAAAGAGCTCGAAGGGAAGCTCCAAAATGTTGGGGAGCTTGAAGGTAAGCTCAAAGCTGCTAAGGAAGAGTTGGGCAAACTTCATGAAGTAAGTCGTCAGAAGGAGGAAGTGGAGAATAAATTGAAGGCTACCGAGGAACTTCTATCCGAGAATCTTTCCTTGGAGAAGGTGAAAGAAAGTTAGATGTGAAAAAGTCCTTCAGTGCTGGCTGGGACAAAGGATGGAATAAGGGTTTGGCTGCCATGATGTCGTAGGTGGAATATGGTAGCTTTAAGTACTGTAGGGATGGCTGGGTCGCTGCTCTGAAAGAGCTGAATCTTGATGAAAATTCCGACCTGTTTCAGCGACACATCCCCGGCCCCCCTCCAACTCCTGAAGAAGAAGAAGAGGACGAAGCTGCCTCTGAGGAATCCTCCATGGTGATGGGAGATCAAATTTCTCATCCCCCAATTGTCCAGTCCTCTTGCGATCAACCTCAACCATCCATTATTTCAATCGAGCAACTCCCAACACCCACTGAGAAACCATCTTTGCCATCCGAGCAACCTACCTCCTTGTCCCAGCCTCCTGAGAAAGTTTTGGGAGACAAGGAGAAGGTGTAGAGTTGTTCGGATTTTCTCTTTATTTATTTTTGCCAATTGTATCTTTGAACTATGTACTTCTCTTTTACAATATAATAAAATTTGAAATTTTGACTATGCATACTGTTGATTCTCTCCTTCTTGCTCTGTTTGCACTCTTATTGATTCTTTTTATCTCTTCCTTTTACTAGTTTATGGCCAGGATAGAATTGTTATCTGCTCATGATACAAAATTGTTGAGGCAATTCAATGATTACTTCAAAGTTGGTCATACAGATATGACTGAAGCTCAGATTATTAATAACCTCGGTCCAAATGCTTCAGAGCAAGCAGTCGAAGCTTACCAGTACTTAAAGTGTCTGCTCGACCGGGCAGTGGCTAATAATGTAGCATATTATGACATGATTGAAGACCTCTAGGGAATTCTCGAGGAACTTCAACAACAATACAAAGAATCTTTAGTCCTCTTGCACTAAGGATATGAGAAGAAGTATCAGCAATTGAATGCTGATAAGGGATACGATAAATTATTTGCTGCTTATGAAGTGAGGGAGAGAACTTTGAAAACCGAGGTCGAGGAGCACAGGCAGATTGCCAAGTTGTTGGAGCAGGAAAATAATAACTTGCGAGGAGAAGTATCCCAGCTGAGATCTGATGCCTCTACCTCAAACGCGTTGGTCCCTGTAAACGACGAGGGATTCTCTTTATTGGAAGTTGAAAATGCCAACCTGAGGGATGAATTAGAAACCTTGAAAAGGATTGAGCCTTCTACCTCAACTCGGGGACGAGCAAGAGCTTCTCGGTGACGAGCAAGAGTTTTTAAGCTTACTATTGAAGAGCAAAGAACCCAATCAGCGTTAGAGAATCAAGCCTTTCAGCTAAAGGCAAAGAACCAGGCATTGGCTGAGATGTCTAAGAAGATCCAAGCCTTCGATGAGTAACTGGCTGCCCAAAATTCTGCCTTAGAGAATAAAACGAATTTGGTGAAGAATCTCCATGAGCAGTTAGAAAGATTAACCTACCAGTTCGACAAATAGCCTAGGGAGTTCTGGATGGCTAGTTATAATGAAACCCTTTATCACCTTGACGACCGGATCCAGCAGTCGAACAATGAGGGGTATAAGCAAGGATGGTTGAATGCCTTGGGCGTGCTACAGCTGGTACAAGGTCATTATTTGTGGGATTACCATAATACTGGATTGCTCGACCTGCCAGTGCCACCTTTCAAACTCGACATGAGCTGGATTCCTGCTCGGGCCATCCCTCAATGCCTGATTTTGAAATATCTCGGTGACTATAGTCTTCATTCAAACTTCAAGATATCTCGCCCAAAGCACCTTCTTGATCGCCCATCTGTGATGAACATCAGGATTCTCAAAGACCTTAATTTCATAAACTACCCTTATGCCTTAGATGATCCTCCTGCTCGCGAGGAACCTGTTTCAAAAGCAGAGGGGAAGAAACCAGTACAGTAGGAATCTTGATGTAATATGTATTTCATTCTCGATGTATTTTTCTCTAGATTTAATGAAAGACTTTTATTTTTCTTTGCAATCTTGATTGCCATTGTCTTGTAGATATTTTGTAAAACACTTTACATATGTGTATGTATATCTGTTAAAAAGATAACAACATTGTGTTATTTGTCGATCAACTAAAGTTGGTTAAAACTTATTGTCGACTATCTTGAATTTGTGGTAATCATTTGACGACTAACCAAAATTGATGATATTTTGTTTCTCGACCAGCTTGGTGGTAATTTAAAATGTTACGAGTATCAAAAATTTTGCTTGATCACTTTTTAATTCTAAGCCATTAGCTGACTTTTATCCCATACTCATGCTTTGTTTAATAAAAATGTTCCCGACCAACTGTAGTTGACAGCTTCTTATTCCCGACCAACCTGAGTTGGTGGATTTTCTTCCCAACCAACTGGAGTTGGCCCTTTTGGGAAATATTTTTTATTCCCGACCAACCGGAGTTAGTGGATTTTCTTCCCAACCAACTGGAGTTGGCACTTTTGGGAAATATTTTTTATTCCCGACCAACCAGAGTTGGTGGGTTTTCTTCCCAACCAACCGGAGTTGGCACTTTTGGGAAATATTTTTTATTCCCGACCAACCGGAGTTGGTGAATTTTCTTCCCAACCAACTGGAGTTGGCACTTTTGGGAAATATTTTTTGTTTTCGACCAACCGGAGTTGGTGGATTTTCTTCCCAACCAACCGGAGTTGGCACTTTTGGGAAATATTTTTTATTCCCGACCAACCGGAGTTGGTGGATTTTCTTCCCAACCAACCGGAGTTGGCACTTTTGGGAAATATTTTTTGTTCCCAACCAACCGGAGTTGGTGGATTTTCTTCCCAACCAATCGGAGTTGGCACTTTTGGGAAATATTTTTATCCCGACCAACCGGAGTTGGTGGATTTTGCTGAGTAGTGTGTAACACTAGTATTTCGCGAAAAAATTTCAATAAAAGGAGAGAATTGGGTAGAATATTCACATTTTATTCATACTAATGAAACAGCATTACATGAGAGTTTACATTACTGATAATATTTGCGCAGGTGTTATGCATTCCATGCATTCTTAAACTCCTCCCCCTCTAAAGTTTCTATTATGTAGGTTCCTGGTCGAACAACTTCTGTAACTCGGTAAGGTCCATGTCAGTTTGCTTCCAGTTTATTGTGCGTTTAAATCACTTTCTTTAGCACATAGTCTCCTTCTTTCAGGTTGCACTTCTTCACTCTCTTGTTGTAGAACAAAGTTGTTCGTTGCTGGTAAGCAGCATTCCTGATAGCTGCTTCTTCTCTAACTTCTTCGAGCGTGGACAAATCTAACCTTCTCATTAAGTCGCTGACAGGGGGAATTGAAATTCAGTACTCTGTGTGTTGGAAGACCCAACTCGGCAGGTATAACAGCTTCACTTCCAAATGCCAGCATATATGGAGATTCTCCAGTTGCTGCTCGGGAGGTAGTACGATAAGCCCATAGTACTGAATGTAGCTCGTTGATCCAGTTTGCTTTCGCGTCATTCAGTCTTTTCTTCAAGCCATTTAGCAGTGTTCTGTTTGTCACCTCAGTTTGTCCATTACTTTGGGGATGCCCTGGTGCCGAGTGGATTTTCAAGATATTTGACTGATGACAATAGGCAGCGAACTCCTCGTTGTCAAATTGTGTTCCATGGTCGGTGATGAATGCATGGGGAATCCCATATCTACAAATGATATTTTTCCAAACAAATTGGTACACCTTTTCGTACATCATGTCGACAAAAGGCTCGGCCTCTACCCACTTAGTAAAGTAATCCACCGCGACGACGAGATATTTAAATCTTCCTCTGGTCGTTGGAAGTGGCCCGACCAAGTCAATTCCCCACATGGCAAATGGTCAAGGGGAAGTAATGGGTGTCAACAATGCTTGGGTAGTTCTTCGGATGGAGGAGAAGCGCTGACACTTGTCACATTTCTTGGCATAGGCTATACAATCAGTCGTCATCGTTGGCCAGTAGTATCCTTACGTCATTATTCTTTGCAGAAGTGTCCGACCTTCTATATGGGCTCCATAAGACCCTTCATGGACTTATTCAATCAAATCCTTTACCTCGACGGGATGTACACACCTCTACAAGCCAGTTATGATTCCTCCTCTGTATAGAATACCATTAGTTAGTGCATAACGAGCAGCTTTAAACTTAAATTTCTTGGCTGCGAGTTTGTCAATCGGTAATTCTCCCTCCTCAATATATGCCCTGATGGGATCCATCCAAGATGGCCCTAAATCAAGGGTAATAAAATTCATCGTCAGATTTTCATCTATGCTCCGACCAGCTAGAACTTTAATTGGGATTGTTCTTCGTAGCTCGGTACGAGTAGCCGATGCTAATGGAGCTAAAGCGTCTGCTCTTGCATTCTTCGTTCTTGGTATTCTGACCAGTTGAACAGTAACAAATTCCGATATCAATTCCATTGCCTTTGCATGGTACTTAATCATCAACTCTCCTTTTGTGTATATATACCAAGCAATTGGTTTACAATCAACTGTGAGTCACTGCATACGATTACCTGCTCTGCCTTCATGATTTTTGCCAGACTAAGACCTACAATCATCGCTTCATATTCGGCTTCATTATTAGAAGCTTGAAATTGAAAGCGCAGAGCATATTCTATATCGATCTCGTCTGGACTTTTCAATATAATCCCATCTCCACTACCCGAGGTGCATGATGATCCATCCACATATAGGTTCCATACAGGTATTTCTTCCTCAAACTTCTTATTGGACAAAGTTCCTCGATGGAATATTTGTTGCTCCTTTATCTCCATTTCTACCACACTTCGCTGCTCGCCGACCTTCTCCTCTTGGTCTCCGACTAACTTAAGTTGATTCGGGTTTAAATTTGATGATCCTGTAACATCCACAGGTTGGTCGGTATTCCGCTTTTGCTCCTCGGGCGTATCAGGATAAGTGAACTCTACTATAAAATCTGCTACTGCTTGCCCTTTCAGTGACGATCTAGGCTCATAAATTATATCATATTCACCGAGTTCTATTGCCCAATACATCAATCTCCCTGATTTTTCTGGTTTATGAAGAGCTTGCCTCAATGGCATATCGGTATATACGACTATGGTATGAGCCTAGAAATATGGCTTCATTCTTCTACTCGCTTCGATCAGCGCCAGTGCCAACTTTTTTAGCTTTGGATATCTGATCTCTGCTCCTCGAAAGGCCTTACTAGTGTAATAAATTGGTTTTTGTACTCCATTCTCTACTCTTATTAATGCCGAGCTAACTGCATTTTTCGAAACTGCCAGATACAAGTACAACCTTTCTCCCATCACTGGTCTGGACAACAGTGGAGGTGCTCCCAAATATTTCTTCAATTCTTGAAAAGCTTTCTCGCATTCTTCATTCCATTCAAAAGTCTTTCGGAGCGTTTTGAAGAATGGGAGGCATATATGAGTTGCTCGCGATACAAATCTGTTAAGTGCTTGTACTCGACCTGTAAGACTTTGCACTTCTTTCTTCGTTGTTGGCGATCGTAATCCCAATAGAGCTTTGATCTTTTCAGGATTTGCTTCAATGCCTCATTGATTGACAATATACCCGAGAAACATGCCTTCTTGTACTCCGAATATGCACTTGGTCGGGTTCAACTTCATTTGGTATTTATCTAGTTAATCAAAGGTCTGGCCTAAGTCAACTAGATGGTCAGCAGCTCTTTTGCTCTTTGTCAGCATATCATCAACATAAACTTCCATATTGCAACTGATTTGTTCTTCAAATACCTTGTTCATCAGCCGCTGGTATATCGCACCTGCATTTTTCAAACCAAAAGGCATAACATTATAACAATAAGTTCCCCTAGTGGTAATAAAAGAGATACTCTCCCTGTCTTCAGGTTTCATTTTAATCTGGTTGTAACCAGAATAAGCATCCATGAAGCTCAGCAACTCGTGTCCCAAGGTAGCATCCACTAGTTGATCAATTCGGGGCAAGGGAAAATGATCCTTTGGACATTCCTTGTTGAGGTCGGTGAAGTCTACACACATCCTCCATTTGTTGTTATTCTTTTTCACCATCACTACATTTGCTAGCCAGTCTGGATATTTAACATCTTTAATAAAGCCAGCTTTCTGGAGCTTCTCGACTTCCTCCTGTATAGCTTGGTTCTTCTCGGGGCTGAACACTTTTCTTCTTTGCTTTATTGGCTTGATCTCCTTACTCACATTGAGCTCGTGACATAAAAAATTTGGATATATTCCGGGCATATCCTCATGACTCCAAGCAAAAGTTTATTTTCTGCTTTTTAGGAAAACTATCAATTCCTGTTTTAGTGAGGCATCTAACGACAAACCTATCTGAGTTGTTCGTTCAGGTTGCCCGTCATCCGGAATGATGTGTTCAGTAGCTTCCACCACCCGACCTTTCACGAGTTGCGACTCGTCTCTAGGATCCAATGTTTCAAATTCTGCACCCTCATCCACCTGATAGGTAGTAGTCTTTTACTAGATTCCTCCAGTTCCTCCTGCTCGGCAGATGAATAGTAGCATTCCCAAGATACTTTTTGATCACCCTTGACAACTCCTACTCCAAAATTGGTTGGAAATTTTAGGCATTGATGTACCGTAGATGGTACTGCTTCAAACTTCTTCAATCCTACCCTTCCCATGATGATATTGTAGGCAGATTGAACATTCTTATCCATCATGAAGAAGTGTACTCTTTCTGTTCGACAAGCAGGCCATGTACCAATGAACATATCCAACTTGATCGTCCCAAGTGGAAAAACTTTCTCGCCAGCAAAACCGAAGAGGGGCCTATGATAAGGCTCCAACTGAGATAATTTTAGATTTAAGTTGTCGAAGCACGAGTATAACATAATATCAACCGAGATATCGTTATCAACCAGTACCCTCGAGATCATCACTTCCTTCATTCTCATTTTGATCACCAATGGGTCATCATGAGGATACAGCACACTTGCGAGGTCATTCATGGAGAAACCAATGACTAATTTTTCCTTGTTTACCTTCCTCGGGCGATCATCTTCAGCCAAGTTTATTCGTTGAATATATGAACAGGATTGAGCCTCATTGAGGGAAGCTTTTCTTTCTGCAGTAAGGTCTCCACCTCCTGCATCTCCACCTGTAATAACGTTACAATCAAATGATCCAAAACGTATTGAAAATACCTCACGTTATGGTTGTCTTGGTCTTTTGGGAAGATCGGGGTCATCTTCTAGATCATCTTCATGGTCTCTTTTCTTGTTCTCATCTGCTCGATGAGGAGATCTAGATCTTTCTCTTGCTCGGTCGTTGTTTCTTCTTTCATTTCTACGATCAACATACTTTGCCAGTTTTCCTCGTCTAATGAGTGCTTCAATCTCATTCTGAAGAGCTATGCAATTTCTGGTCATGTGGCCATGATCCTTGTGGAACTCGCAGTATTTGGCCTTATTCCTCTTATCAGGGACTGACTTCACTTTCTCTGGCCAGTTTAATTCCTCATTGTTCTTGATTTCTTCTAGAACATGGTTGATGTATACCTTCAAAGGAGTATAATTTTCAAATTTCTTTAATACCTCCCATGATGGCTTTGTTTTTGAATGCTTGTCACCACCATTGTTCTTATGCTCTTTCTTTTTGGCCTTATCAACCTCCAGCTTGGTCTCTTTGGTATCCATATTCTTCTTTGCAGCCATTGCCTCCTCGGCGTTCATGATCTTGGCCGCTTTTGCCATCAGTTCTGACATGGTTCTAGGTGGATCTTTAGCCAAAGTGTAGTATAACTTGTTGGGCAACACACTACAAGAAAAATTATCATTTATGTCAGTCAAAAACTGACATAAATGACCATTTATGTCAGTTTTGGAATTTTTCAAAACTGACATATAAAGCCCTGACATAAATGTTCGTAAAACTGACATAAATAAGATCACATTTATCTCAGTTTTTAAGAACACACATAAAAACTACAATATTCACCATGTTTTTAATCACATTTTCACAAAAAACTGACATAAATAACATCACATTTATGTCAATTTTAGTAATTTTGTGAGAGTTTTATCGAAACTGACATAAATGTTGATATAAAAATTTTAAAAAAAAATATTACTCCATTAATAGACAAACTATTATTTGAGGTTAAATCAACCCTTGTAAATAGATAATAAATAGTCAAACAACATTCAAATAATCTAAATTTTATCAAACAAATTCACATATAACTTGAAATATACAATATTCATCAAAGAAAATAACATTGTGCCTCAAATAAACAAAGTGTCAATTTAAAAAAAAAATGGGCAGTGTCTTCTTTGTTTATTGGACTATCCACCAAAGGGGTAACAACCAATCCAACAAAATGTAAAATTGAAATAAATGGCAACCTTTTAAGAATTCTCCTACAGAAGGTAGTTGAGGCCATCTTTGAATCAACACTTGTTAGTGCTTGGTTTCTTTTCACATGGTAGTGCGAGGTCAATTTTCACTTGGCATTTCTTGATCCGTTTGGTTTCACTTGTTAGTGCTTGCTTTTGCTGCTGCTGGCCCGATTTCAGTCATTTGGGTTACTGGTTCGTTCTGCCTGATTTGTTATCTGGTTGATCTTGAGTTGGTAAAAATCGAACAAATAAAAAAAATGGGTAAAAATAGAAGACACAAACTGCAGAATCCTTACCTGAGAAAAAATCAAACATATAAGTAAGCATTAGAAGATGAATACATAAACTGTGTATCTAAAAGTAAAAGAGGGTAACCAAGAGTATACATGATGGTGTTGATGAAAGCATGATCCATAAACTGTGTAATTAAAAGTTTAACCTTGAACATGCATTGTTTAATGAAAAGAGAATACACTTTGTAATTGGAAAGAGCATAGAATGTGTTATTGGAAAGAGCATACATTGTGTACAGTGTGTAATCAAATGGTGAACCATTAAGATTAGAATGAGTGTTCATTTGATCATGGTGTACTAAGAAGGAGACGGAAACTATGGGTGGGATCCAATAGTGAACTGAGGGTTATCATTATTAAAGCACTTCATAAGACTGCCCTGGGGGGCCACTCGAATACTGAAGCAACGTTTCAAAGAATCGAATCATTTTTTTCTGGCCCACAATGAAGAAAGCAATACTTCAAGGGGTGAAAGCTTGTGATGTTTGTCAAAAAAATAAGGTGGAGCATGTCCAGTACGCTGGGCTACTGCAATCCCTACATGTTCGTATCCAAGCATGGGCTCACATTTCTAAGGACTTCCTAGAAGGGTTACCAAATTCAGAAGGTTATGAATTTATACTAGTGGTTGGGAATAGATTTACCAAATACTCTCATTTTATTGCTGGAAAACACCCATATCCAGCTGCATATGTAGACCAATAGTTCTTTGACAATATATATAAACTTTATGGAACTACAACTTCTATTGTGTCAAATAGAGATAAAGTTTTCACAAGTCAGTTTTGGCGATAATTATTCAAGCTCATTGGTACCATCTAAATACAGACTATCATCCTCATGGGTGAAATGAGTTTTTTTACGAGACTAAATTGATATGAGAAATCAAAGGTACATGTTGGCAGAAGATTCATTTTTGAACCTCGTGGTTCTGATATGCGCAGTGATGAGTCAACCTATATTTGGCCCGCAATTTACAAAGGTGCGCCCCATAAATTAATATATGGGCTGATGTGGGTGGTTTAAAGAGTGTGGGATAGTCTATCTCGTGGGATCACTGGCATCAATCTTTACATTATTTCTGCATTTTTAGGATCTTTGAAAGCATGGATTTCCACACATCAGTCACATGTAGCAACAAAACCATAGAACTTTAAAGGGAATTAGTGTGTGAAAGGGAAAAAAGAGTTGAATAAAAGGCAGTTCAATGGTCATAACAATTTAACTAGAATTCATCAATTATTAGAATGATGAATTCATCAATTTAAACTGGAAAATGCGCTTATGTTCTGCTGAAACCAGCCCAAACTGAACAATCCACAACAAGAGGTTATGTATATATGTCCTATTTACTCACAGATTAAGTGAAATAATCTGTAGAATATACACCAAAGGTTATCTAAGATTCCTTCACAAACAGTTGACTGGTGCTCATTTGTCTTCTATTTCATATTATGCTTCTGCAATCTTTAGTCTACACCATTTGATTTGTGAATGGTTTGTATCTTTTTTGTATCAACTTGAGTTATATCTCCATGTCTCATCTCTAAACAAACACGTGATTTAAGTTAAATGAGATGTTAAATTATAATAAGGAAAGAAAAATTGATGAGGATAACTTGTCGATTTCTAAAATAAATATTTTGCACATCTATAAAGTAATTAAATAACCACCTTACCAATACTGCAAGTGGTTTCATTGTCATTTTTTCCACAGCGTCTCCTCCATCAGCATATAACCAGTCATTATCTTTGGTATCACGATAGTTGGGGCACTACATAACCCCATTCATATTGAGTTATGAACCCATAGAATTTGGACATATAATTTCAAGTAAAAATTATTAAAGAACGAGAAAAGTAAAAACAAGTGTACTATTAATGTTCAAAATACAAGCAATGGTAGACATCATATTACAGTAAGCTACTTGTGGTATTATCCAAATACAAGGTAGGGTTCTTGTATCCATATCTTTAATAGCTTGCTTAAAATGACCCTGTAAAGTATGATGTATGATCATTATCAGTAGCTCTACGACTATTTTATAGTCCCTGAAATTTAGTACAGTCTTGAAAGAACTTAACTTAAAAAACATATTGAATCCTACTTTTAGTAACCTAAATACCTCGAGAGATCAGTTTGAGATATCTATACTTAAACAACTACAAACACAAATTAGCACCTCAAACATTCACAATAAAATCAGTAATTAAATTGTATTATCTCAAAGATACCAATCAATTATTGGGGAAAGCCCAAATATATATATATGTATATATATATATATATATATGTATATATATATATGTATATATATATATATATGATTTAACATCTTTATAATAAATCCAACCATCAAAGAAGTACCAAAAAAAGTGAATGATATGGTCAGTGATATCGTTTAAGGGAGAATGAATGCTACATTCCTTGAAATGCACAAAATACAACTCTTGCTAAAAAAATAACGTTAGTGTAAAATGACATGAAGTCAAACCCCTATCAATATATAAAATTCCCAAACAATTCATAGCTCACATTATTAAAAAAAAATTTGGATGAAAATTAAAACATATTTCCCAAATCTAAGCACAAATAAGATATTAAACCCAAATGTCCAAAGAACAGAGAAGGGGAAAACAGAGAGAGACGTACCAATGTTTTGTAGCGGTGACGAACCAATAGAGAGACATACCACCAGACCTCCTTGAAAAAAATAAATCAACAAAACATAAATACCAAATAAGAAGATGATGGACACAGAACAGAGAACAAAACTCAACTGTGTATGTTACCAAAAAGCCCTAACTTGAAATTTCAAAGCAAAAAACGAAACGGTGGCTCCAGAGAGAGAGAGAGAGAGAGGTTTTCAAAAATTTGTCAATTTATAATATACACTACATAGATCCCCTATAAATAAGGTGTTCACTTTATACCAAAAAGAATGCATATGTACATACACAACAATATCATGGAACTGAATATAATAAATTTCATGAAACTTTGAATTTCCTGTAGTGCCAAGAAATTATTCTGAATTCCCTTAACAATGATTTACTTAAGTGTTGCAACTCAGAGTAATGTTTGGAGAATTGTTACTTACCATTGTTTGGGAACAATCACCTTTCTATAACATGGATAAACTCAAGAGAGCAGGCTGCAACATATAAATACAATTCTATTAAGAAAATGTATAAGGTCCAACTAAAAAGAGGAGGGTAGGGGAAATTATTACTTTCTTCTAGGAAAATTTATATTATAGAAAAATATTTAAAAATCACACTTCTAAACAAACCATACACATAAACCTATACATAAATATGTCTCGTCTAACTTGTGCATAAACCAAACACTGTTATTAAGTTATAATGCTATGAATACAGTCATTTTTAAACCATGAACCCTATTACATATCTTGGCAATCAATTTTTAATAGCAATTATTCAAAAATGAAAAAACTAAACAGGTGAGAGCACAAATTTATAATACCAAAAATTCATGAGAAAATGTACATACTTTATTTGCTGACCAAGACCACATTTAACTATTCAGATTTTCTTGTAGGGTGAAAACATTTTCTTGCAAAAAACTCTCATTATACCTAAAGTCAATTTTCTGTTCAATTCTTGGACTGAACAAGTCTGTAGACAAGGCAAAGTTGTAAAAACATTACAAAAGATGGGTGTGATTCTCTACCCTGGTAAAATCAAGACTGTGGGGGCTGATGGAGGCATTTAAGTTCGTGTTTGAAGCATGGAGTCTGGTGTATGATAGTGTTAAAAGGAGTTACTATGATATCAGGAGAAATAAACACGTATCTTCTCAGATGGGTTTAATATTTTTTGGACTGTTTGCAACTCTTGTCATACCTAGTAGGAATAGTTTCAGAAGTTTGTGAATAATAGACTTTCCTGTAAGAACTGTCGTGGTGTTTTAATAGCCATAGAACAGGATCAGTGAATGGTTCTTTCCCATATAGATCATGGTCTTATACACCCAAAAATAAAAATAGAAGTCATGGATTCAAAGGGGTTATACATATCCCAAACTCCCAAACTCTGTAGTATGTTTTACAGGAAATAAGGTCACTAGATTTCATTTTGGACATCCTCTAATTATGATCCTATTATTCGAGCCCTTGGATTATCTAAGAAATAAGGGAATGTTGTTCATCAGGACTATGGAAGGAACAGTTAAAAAACTAATGAAAGAATCATATGAGAAATTTTACAGTTGATATGGGCTATAATGCATACAGTGAACACTTGACCTCAAAGAGTCAGGAAACCACCTAAGAAACATGGTTGATGAGGAAGAAAATTCTCAAAATGGACATGAAGATATGGCTTCAAAAACTAAATAGGACGAGAAAGTAATTAGCACAAATCAAAATGTCAAGCATAACTCTAAGTGAGACTTCAATCAGTGTTATTCATCCATCCGTGTTTGATGCTAGAACATTGTTAATTGACAAAGGAAGAATAATAATTCGTGAAAAACTAGAAGAAATAAGGTTGGATTCTGCAGTGGTTAAGAAGAACGAAAAAAAACATACTGAAGTTGGTAAATCCACCGAGTCTCCTAAAAGAGAAGGCTTAACTGGTCCTGAGGGCCAACCAAAGCTGGAAAAAACTGTGTCAATACCAATGAGAGCCCCCGACTCAGACTTCCATAATTCTGATAAGGACATATCAGAGGAGTTCTTCAAGCCGAAGCAAATATGAGCTCAATACGATGAAGATGGAAGGCCTCACCTGATAATGAGGTCATTCAGTAAAATTGTTAGACTCATCTCAGTAAAACAGTTTAGGACAGGGAATTGGGTGGATTCTGGATTTACAAAGTTTTACAGAAATTTCAGAGCATTAACCTTCTGAAGTAGTTAAATGTGTTCTCAAATCTTCTGATCCTAAATGCAGACACATGGGCCATTTATTGGACTTAGTCACCATATTAGAGCAGGACAATCTCGGAAAATTGAGACACCAGTATGAGATAGTGGAAATTCTGAATGATTACTCGGAAGAGATTGGTGTCTATATGGCTCCTCTGATCAAATGTACCAGGCACCATCTTGTCTACTTAAAGGAGAAGCCAAAAACTTTCCACATGGTTGCTGGGGTCGAGATCCTGCTGCAACTCCAAATGGCTGTAACTAAAGCACATGCCAAAGGGAGGCCAAATCCTGATGGAACTCGCAGTGATCTTCTTTAAACTGTAACGAGAACAGTATGAAATTATAAATCTTGTTCTAATAGTCAGTATTCAAAATGTACAGATTAAATGTTAGTAGGGAAACAACATGAAACCAACATGACATGACACATTGGTAAACTTGGAGAGCTGAGAACTTTCCATTGCAAAATCACCCAAGAGCAACACATTTTCCTTCAAAACTGCCTTCTGAATGAAGAACTCCTTCCAATCTTGCCTCCTAGAGCAAACACTTAATCCGTCAACTAGCCTTCTGATTATTCTTTGTAAATTTACTGTAACTTGACTCTTGTGGTGTTATTTTTGTACTGATTTTACATATGTGCCTATGATCTTAAGTGGTACGCTACTTAGATCAAACAAAAACACATTTATGTAGGCAGTATTAATAACATACTATAGTTTAGTTGTGCATGAATTGTAGGGTATATTTACATGTACACTAATTATAGAGCATGGACAATTTATATTTTTAAGTACATTAATTATAGAGCGTGAATTACAAGGTATATTTACAAGTGCATTACTTCAAGATATTTTACCATGCCCCACCTCAAGTCAAGGCTTGAAGCGTAAGCCTCAATCATGTTTAAAAAAATTGTCAATAGACTAGGAGTTAAGATTTATTATTTGATTTTAAGGGAGAGAAAACAAAGAAGACTTAAAAAAGCAGATAAACACACAAAAGAGTCTTGAACACATTGACATCACGTACGAAATGAAATATTTTACAAGATTGGGTAATACCTAACCATGCAAATCTTCATCGGTGGGAAGCCTCAAGTCATCCTTGCTTTTACCATTCTCAGTTAAAAGACTCACCTGAAAGAAAATCAAGTTTAGAAGGCTCTGTAAGTTTCAGTATTAACTGCTAAATGGACAGGCAAATGATGCACCTCACTTTACGGAGGGTGTGATTCTGATGGTTTTCAAATCTCCAAATAGTACCACTAAACCATTCCACCAGTATATGAGATATGAATTATTTTATAGTAACTGACTGGTCTATTTTTGTTGTTGGTAATCTAGAGTTAGGGGCTTATTGTGATTAATACTATTTTTTTAAACTAATGATAGTGTTAAAAAGTAAAACCCAAATCTGAAATAAAAACCTAACTGTGCAGAAAAATATGAAATTAGGTCCCAAATTCTTTCCCAACTCTAAGTTAAAAAAGGGCACGGACATGAGATATGAATTACAACTACAGTACATTCATAACCAAAATATACGCTTACTAGTGGACACAAAAGTGCAGGAACAAATATGAGATATGTTTGATATTCTCATGGGAATTGAAAATGTAAATACCTTTTTCGGAGGGTCTGAAACTTTCTTCTCTCATCACGACGGTGATTCAAGTTCCCTACACCGTTAAAAATTGATATCTGAAATTAAACAGATCACAAAAAAGATATCTAAAATTAAACAGATCGCATTATGTCGAAATAATGAGTTTGGTTTGTTTGTCTACTTCGTATAGGTTTGTCTACTTCACATGAAAAAGGATCCACATAACTGTTTCTATCGGTTTGGAAAATTGTATTCTCCAAGTGGTCCTCACTAGAGGCACTCAAATGAATTATTCAATGTAATGACAAAATGACAAAATTAGTTAATGAATTATAAAACGCATGGACCTGTTATAAAAGGCATACCTGTTATAATAGGCATGGACCTATTATAACAGTTAATGAAATAGTTACAATGTAGTTAAATATTTAGTTATAACAGTTGACAAATTTAGTTACAAAGAACTAGTCATAACAACTTAGTTATAACAGTAACAGTAAATAAATTAGAACTACAAAATGAATTACATAGAAACATTTGAATTACATAACAGTTGAGATAACAATTGGCAGCTCTACTAGCTTTGGAGCTCAAAGTTGAACTCCTTGTTCTGTTAAGTGATGTTGACGGTCTCTATAGTGCCCCTTCCAATGATCCGAAATCAAACCTAATTAACACATATAAGAAGAAAAGGTTTGAGGGTGTAATTACTTTTGGGGACAAGTCTAGGACCGGAAGAGGGGGTATAACTGCCAAAGTAAAATTTGTTGTGTGTACAGCTAATGCGAGCATCCCCATCGTTATTACTAGTGGCTTTGCTGGTAACAATATCATCAAATTACTTCAAGGACAGTGTATTGGTAAACTCTTCCATCGAGATGCTCATAAATGGGTCCCAGTTGAAGATGGTGGTGCACGTGACATGGATGTTGCAGTAAAGGAAAGCTCCAGACGGTTTCAGGCCCTGTCGTCGTAAGAAAGCAGTTAAATGTTGATGGACATAGAAGATGCTTTGGAAGCTAATGAAAAACGTATCATAACCGATATCGTTTAGAATCCATCCCATGTAAACATCACCACTTTTTTTCTTCATTTCTTCTATGGATAGAGTTGAGACATCATTTCTTATAAAAGAGATCGGTACATCAGTTCTAGGTATATCAATACATCAGTTCTTTTAAATGAAATCAGTTCTTTAAACTGATTTGGAATTCATATCACCATATCATTTAGAATCCATCCTATGTAAACATCACCACATCAGTTCTTTTAACTGAGATCAACTAATAACATATGTTATGTTCCTATATCTATAGCACTATAAAAATACCGTGGTAATAGCCATGAATTGCATAGAATAGAGAGCATGATCGACATGCTAATGACATCGAACAAAGAATGATCAGTTTTATTACTATTGAACTCATTAAACTCAATAATAGTGAAATCCTAATGCATTCCATCAAATATCATTCCAAATAATGACTTCCAAATGCTATGTTAACAAAACTACCAGGTAAAGAAGTGGACTTGATACATATGTAGGGCATTCCTTGGGTCGTAACATTGATAAGATCACATTGGTTAGGGGAAGATTTGAATTCGTCATATGAGATTCTAGAAGGCATATTTGGCCCTTTGAATTCTTGACAACCCAAAACAATATTAAAGTCTACCATAACAACAAGAGTTCTATCACAGGATGATCTGAAGTTAATAAGGGAGGACCGTACGGTTATTCTACATATGTATGAAGTGGAAGCATAAACAAAAGCAAATAAACATACATTCCCATTAATGGAATATTTGAGAAACACTACTTGATCAATAACAAAAGCAATGGAGATGGATAACATGGTTGGTTTATTGGAGGTACAGAGATGAGCCAAATCTCTCATAGTGGGGTCTTTCGAAAAAACCCCAACATTCGAGAATATTAGATTCATGGGGCATAGCACTGCTGGTTGCTTACCCTAGTGTTGTAGGGGGTTTTCAACCGAGCTTATTACCCAACAACATATCCTAAGAGGATATTGATCATGTTTGTAACTACTGGTAAGTCTAGGATCAAAAGTGGAACTAAAACAAAATCAAAATTCAGAACTGAACTAGACAAAATCAAAAGGGATGTAATTTCATCCTAAAAAGATTGTAATTTCATTCAAAACAGTAGTATGTTCATAGCAACATACATTCAAAATAGAGTACAAAACACTAAAATAGTTCCAAACAGTACTAATTGTTCCTTTTGACAATTTGTTCAAAATAAATTACTCTGGATCACTTGAGGCAAAGACAAAGCAAGGGCCAAACCCCCCAAGATTTCTCGACATCCTTAATAGTGCCCCCACCCCGTAACTTTGTCGATACAATGGATGATTATCTTCTCATGGATCTACGCTACTAACATAAACCTTACGTTCATATATCAACAGTTGATGGCCACGCACCACCGTTCTAGTAGTAGCTCAAGCAACAACTTGACCACTCGTAACATTCCTTTTACTTGAAAAATCTAATAAATCTACATATGGATCATGTGGAGGATGAGTTTAATCTCCGAAGTTTGGCTTAGTTGAATCTACAAATTTTGGCTAAGTTAGCGGAGGGAGAGGCGTGTAATCGTGAGAACTTGGATGTGGGACATGAGTGTAATCATGAGAACTTGGATGTAGGATGGGACTGTACTCATGGGGACTTGGATGTGGAATATGAATGTAATTGTGAGGACTTGGATGCGGGACTGAAGTGTAATCATGAAGAAATTGATGTAAGACATGTGTATTATTAAAACCGCGTTCAAATCTAGTATAAAACGCAATCATACTTGCAACAAGCCCGTTTGTCCTTATACTCCTTATAGTATAAAACGCATTCATACTTGCAACAATGAATTTATATGTATTTCATACCCAAACCTTTCAACTTATCAGATATAAGACTTAGAGCACAACGGGTGAATCTCAAGCAACCCATCTGCTTTTCAGAATCTAAAAATCAATCCGATAAATTAAGTCACCCACACAAATGGTTATTTTGGGGATCTTATTACTATTAGCATTTGTAATCTAGGATGTAGAAATTAAATATATTATGTTTTAATCTAGAATTTTAGTTATTTAATGGGATCCTAACGATCCGTTAACAATAAGGGTCTAGGTTGGGATTTTTTATTTGGAACCAATTTGATAACCGGTCGTATATAAATTGAGGGATTTTTGACACAAGCCCATTATCACAAGACACAAACATGTCCAGTTAACAAGTCTATACGAAATCAATCAACGAGAAATGTAAGAAAACTAAGACCCAAACCAAACTTTGGGCAAATTACATTATCAACATATAACCATATACCATTTTAACATATATGTAACATCACTACCACCACCAAATAACCATATCCGCTATCAAAATAGTTTATTTCAAGTAACCCTCAATTTATTACAACATTTAAATAAAAAATTATATCAAAACAACCCAAATAAACTACTTTTTTCACAGATCAAATAATAAACTATTTCAGCATTAATATTTTTCTCAGATCAAACAATAAAACTATAAAACATATATTTCAGCAAATAAAAATCACGAAGCATTTTGATTTCATCTCTCAATAAACTAATTTTGTAATATAAGCTCTCAGTGTCTCAATAAACTACTTTTGTAACATTGGTAATGTAATATAAAAAGCACTTACAACAGTCCTGAAATGAAGAGCGAAAGAGGTCAAGCCGAAAGAGAGAGGAGCAGATTTCTTCCAATGCCTAGCCTGATTAACAAAACAAAAGAAATAAATTTACACTTCAAAACGAAAACAAACCTAAACAAAAAAACCTCCATTTGAAATATTCTATTTAGATCTGCAAAACGAAACAAAACATTTGAAACCTAAATCTTCTATTTAGATCTACAAAACTAAACAACATAAAACCTCCATTGAAACCTAAATTAAATTAAGAACATCATAATCATGCGAGAGAGAGAAGCCGGTCGCTGATAATCGTGTGAGAGAGATGAGTCGGTCGACCGCTGCTAATCGTTCGAGAGGTGAGAGAGGAGAGTCGCCCCTTTTGTTTTTGGGTGAATCATTTTGAGAGGGAGCCAAAATATGGAGCGGGAGGAATGAAAAAAAAGACCCCGCTTTTTTTCATTTATCTCAGGTTTTAATTAAAGTTTAAAAGAACCAAAACTACAAAAGGGTATATATATGTCATGTATATATAAATATGAGATAAATTATTTATTTTTTATCTCAGTTTTACTTAAATTGAAATAAAAATTCCCCTTCAAAGCTAAACTAACATAAATGTATATCATTTATGTCATTTTACATTTGTCTGACATAACATCAATTTTCAAACTGACATAAATGATGCTTTTTCTTGTAGTGACATCCCACTCATCAGAGCAGTAATCGTTGTTTTTTCCTCATAATCAATAACTTCGAGTTTCTCGTTATTGAAACGAGTTATATAATCCCTGGTGCTCTCACCTGCCTTTTATCTAACACTTAACAAGTGTGCTACTCGTTTAACAGGTTTTGCTCTAAAACAGAAATTTCCAATGAAGAGCTCGGCCAGTTGAAAGAAAGTGTTAATCTTACCCCGAGGAAGATTATTGTACCATATTTGAGCAGATCCTGTAAGATTTCCCGAGAATGCCCTGCATCTCATCTCATCTGGCACAGCATAGATGTCGGCAGCAGCGTGGTATTGCTCTATATGAAGGACTGGACCGGTTTTTTCATCATATTTAGGAGTCACAACAGGTGCTTTGAACTTTGATGGTGTGGGAAAATCCACAATTTCTTGAACAAAAGGTGTCCCTTGGACAAAAGTTCTTTGTAGAGGATTCTTGGCCTTGGCCATTTCCCCTAATCTATCCTCCAACCTTTGAATAGAGCCTTTCCACGCATCATTTCCTTCCTCGGGCCTGTTGGTTCGAGCAACTGATCGCGTGGATGTGGCTTCTTGAGATCAATCTTGTCGAGCAGCTGGTTGTGATTGGGCAGAACCCTCTCTTAAATCAAATGGTCATCGAAAGTTTCTCGACACAGCCTTAGGAGGACTTTTATTCTTCTTAGGGCCCAATCGATCAAATGGAGAGACCCTACTCAATCTTTCCAGTGCACTGGTCCTTTTCGGAGAGAGAGTGATGTGTTGTTCAGTATCTGTGGCTCGTACTGACGAAGTTCGACCCAGTTGATAAGAAAAATCTTCAGATTTATCAGTGCGATATGAATCGCTTTGCCTAATGCGTGAAGAAAGTAAATGAGTATTTCTTTGACCACTTCGTTGTCCTGAATAGGTTGATGCTTCACCTTGGATAGTTTGCATGAGTTGTCGCATTGTTTCCTGCATGGTTGTCTGGCCTTGAGCCAAACTGGCCATGATTCCTGCCAGATCTTGGATATTTGGAGGAGAGGATGGATTTGGGGGGTTTCCACCGTTTCGATTGCTGGATTCAGGATTGTCAGCCACTGGTGATGATTTGCTTTTCGTGAAAAACAAAAATTACAGTCGTTTCCCACAGACGGCGCTAATCTGTTGATGTAAAAAATTAGATTATCTCTAATTTGTTTAATCACAGATAAAAATAAATAAGACAAGAGATTTTAAAGTGGTTCAGCCTTGAACGAATGGCCTACGTCCACTATTTGTGTTATTATTGATTGTTTAGGAATTCTCGAAATAGGATTATTCTCAAGAAATTTCGGTCCCCTTACAATGAGGATGATACAATGTATTTATAGCCATGAGGCCGTAAATGTGAATGGGTAATACATAGCTGTTCAACAAGCGTATACATCCGTATGATAATATTCAGCATTTAATGCGCATTTAATCCTCTTAATTGAGTTCCTCGAATTCAAGGTGTTATTCATAAGTATTTGTTATTGCCACACAGATTGCCATGTGTCTCCACTTTATTGCGCCATGTCAGCAGATTAAAATTGGTATCAACAGTTCCCATGGACCATAAGTCTTGGAAACCTATGAAGGAAGGAACCATTTGGAGAACTATAACATTGTTTTTGTCATCTTATGATATTTATGTTGGTTTATAGTAGACACGGAGCTAACTTTTGTTAATTCTTCTAGTGTAAATTGTTTTAGAAACCTCTATTGAATATGACTTATCAGAATACCTATGTGCTCGTATGTCTGTATTAGCGATCTCTAGATTTGGACTATATGCGGCTTCATGGCCGGCGCTGGCCATGTGCCAAGTGGGCAATGGCACAGGGCCCATTTTAGAGTATACACCTATATATGTATATTTTAGGGGTCCAAAAATATTTTATGTATATAAAAATGCTAATTTTTAAAATAAGTTTAAATTTTTAGGGGCCCGTTTTTTAACTACCCAAAAACAATTTGTACAAAGAATGATTCAATTACACAAAAATCTCACCCAACTAAAATGGGCCCTAAAAAATAAGTTTAATTTTTTAGGGGCCCATTTTAGGTTTTTCATATCTTTGTACAATATTTTTTTAAAGGGTCCTAAATTGATTTTCGCACAGGGCACTCTCAATCTTAGGACCGGCCCTGTGCGGCTTTTATGGTTTTATGAGTTATCTTGTATCCCATAAGCGTGAGATTATATGATTTCCAGGTGTTATTATATGTGTAAGAGAATATGATAATAAAGGATAGTTATGAAGATTATAAGATCTCCATGTGTTATGCCATGGGTACTCGTAGTTATGACCAATGATATCATGGATCCACGATCCGAGCCACGTTGGCAAAAAAGTTAAGAGTCGTAAGATCTGCTAGATTGTCGTGAGGGTGGATGAGGATATATGAAATGGGGAGAAGTCACGGTAACGAGTGTTATTATCCACGAGAGCAAAAGTCTTGTCCGAGAGGGAGGATTGGGAATCCCTACGAGCTTAAAAGCCATCAAACCGGATTAGTTAGCAGCAAGGGTGGACGATGAAGCTAAGTTGGCGGTTGGTAGAGCGTGAACACGGGTCTCGTCATGTTACATTTGTTAAGAGGTCAATATTTTGGCTCCGTTTCAAGCATTCCGTTGTTTGAACCTTTGTATTCTGAAGCAATTTTTCCATTTAGCCAAATGAAAATATGTGTCTTTAGAAACGTTTGGTTCGTGGTAAACTATTTTTTATCGCGTTAAAAAATAACTCATCTAAAATGAATATGGTAAAAAGTAAAATAAAATTTTAATTATTTCAAATCATAGTTAAAAGTGGATAATTTAACAAGTGAAAATAAGAAAATTTATCTTATTATCAGACTAAACTTTCTTATTTCCACTTATAACTATCACACATTCATTTCTCTCTTTCAATTAACACGATCATTAAATATTCCTTAAATTTTTTTTTTTAAATTTCATTTTTATTTAAAAAATATTAATTTTTTTTAAATAAATTAAATAATTAATTTTAAAAAAAAAAAATGGAATAGCTATTCCTACGCTCTCTATGTCTTCCCCCACACCCTTTTAAATATTTAAATACAAAAAGATCAAAAGACCCTCTATGCATATATGATTTGAACAAATATAATCTTTTGCCCAAAAATCTATTACTTAAAAAAAACGTAATGTTATGAAAAAATAAAAACATAATATTTTGAAAATTAAAATCATAATATTCTAGAAAATTAAAATTTTAATATTCTGAAAATATAATATTATAAAAGTTATTTTTTTCATTTAAAAAACATTGGGTTATTTATAAAAAAAAAAACATTTTATTTTTTTATTTAAATGGACGTTGAAAAAAAAACTGTTTCGTTATTTATTTAAAAAATGGACATTTTTTCTATCATTTCTAGTAAAAAAACAGTTTCTTTTATATATTTTAAAAATTCTTTCATTATTTACTTTTTCAGTTAAAAACTGTTTCTTTTACTATTTTAAAAATAATCTTTTTATTATATAAAAAAAAGGTCCTCGTCAGTAGTATGTATAGGCAGTCCGACCACTTATACATACCGTTGGTACGGACCAACATATTAGAAAAAATGCTCTGCGCCGGCGGTATGTGTAGGTGGTCGGACCGCCTATACATACCTCTGCCGCGGACAATATTTTTTCAAAAGAGTAAAAAGATTATTTTTAATATAGTACAGAAAAAACAGTTTTTAACCAAAAATAAAATTTGTAAATAAAAAAAACACTTTTTTAAGAAAACAATTTCTTAAGAAAAATAAATTTTACGTTTTGTATACAGTTTTTTAATAAAATAAATAAATAAGATTATAAGTTTTATAAACAGTTTTATTATTATTATTATTATTATTTATAAAAAATTGTTTTTTTATTGAAAATATAATTTTTTATTTTTATCAAATGTATGTATTTCAGTTGGAGGTGAAAAAATTGGAGATTTAGATTTTTTAAAAATAAGGGAATAATTGTCATTTATTATTAAAATGGTGTGGGGGAACATATGGAGGGTGTGGGAATAGTTATTCCCATAAAAAAAGAAAATTTAAAAATTTTAAAAAAAAATAAAAATGAATGAATATTTGTTTGGTACATGGTAATGCGTTCGCAATTTTTTTACTAATTGGGGCGGTCTCATAGTTAGGAACTATTTTTTTTTAAATTCTTTTAATTAGAACACTTTTTTTTCCATAGCTGGGGCTCTTTTTTTTTTAATTGGGACTTTTTTTTTAAAATTAGGGCTATTTTTTTCAATGTTGAAAACATTTTTTTTTAATTGGGACTGTTTTTTCATTGTTGGGAACTATTTTTTTAATTGTGGACTACTGTTTTTATAGTTGGCTCTTTTTTTTAATTGTGATTATTTTTTACAAATAACAGTTTTTTTCGTTGTTCGAAACTTTTTTTTTTAAATTGACACTGTTTTCTTTTTTAATTATGACTTTTTTTAATTGTTACTGTTTTTTTACTTATTTGTCTTGCGTAACCAAATTTGATTAGTTGTGGGGGGGGGGGGGGGGGATTGGGTCAAATTTGATTTTGAGGTAAATATTTTTTAATAGCCATTGACACTTGTGTGATGAAAATCCAAATAGTTATGTGCATTTGAACTATGAAGGTAATATGATTATTTTATTTTTTTCACCATATTCATCTTGACCATTCAAATAACAAATGGTGAAAAAGTTAAAATTTTCACCTAGTGAAAACTCGATCATTCAAACGGAGTTGGTGAAAATAAAATCATCAAACTAATTATTCACCCTTTACTTTTAACACGCTGAAAAGTATTTCACCACGTACCAAACGGGCCCTTAAAAACAAATCAAAACCAAATCATGTGTTGTCGACATTTGTATTGACCACCCAATTATCTTCCGTTATATTATTTCCCCAACACTCAACCCATCAGGAACCTTTCATAATATTACATAGAGAAAGGTAAACCCTCATCTACCATAAAATATCCACAGTAACACAATGTTCTCCACCATTTTCCTTTCAAACAAAAATACAACCGCGAGATAGTTTAAACTACGGGTGTGTTGGAGTTGTTGGGGTTATCTTGCGGTAATATTTGGATTATTTTGTTGGGAAATTTTAGACAGTCATTTAGACAAATATGATGGTTTTATTTGTAGATTTTCTACGAGTTTCTTTAAGAATATTTGTGAAGGAGTTCTAGGAGTTGCTGGTAGGCTCTTTAATATCACCTTTTGGACATGGGGCGTTGCCTAATACACCAATAATACTTCATATTTTTTACTACACGCGTGCACTACACCAAAAAATCAAATGGTCACATCTGAGTCGGTCACCCCGTGACAAAAAAACACGCGTTTTTTATCACGGTCATTGACCGTGATAAGTCCGTAACAAGAACAGTTATCACGAGCTTGTCACCGTCAATAACCGTGACAACCCTATAAACTTGTCACGGTCAAGAACCGTGACAAGTTTATAAGTAAAAAACGCTTCCCTCTTCTTTTTTTCCCACCGTTTTCTATCCCCTCCATTTTCTCTCTCTTTACGATTTGATTAAGGTATTGTTTCTTCTCTCTTTCTCTTTCATTTGTATATGTCTGTATGTGTGTGTATATGTGTGTGCATGTACAGGGTTGTGTGTGTGCATACAAGGGTGTGTGTGTGGTGGGCGGGAAGGGGCAGGGGGTGGTGGAGCGGGTGGTGGGTTTGTGTGTGTTCATTCATGTGTGTGTGTGGGGGGGGGGGGGGGGGGGGGGGCATTTGTGTGTGTGTGTGTGTAGTGTGGGTAAGGAGTCACTACAAGAATTTACACCATTAGCAACATACAAATTATGTTGCTAAAGTTAGAAATATGTTGCTAAAAGGTATTGGCAACATATTTTGCTATGTTGTCAGCTTGTTGCCCATTGCCTGTCTAGGAAACCCTTTGGCAACACAGCAGACATGTGTTGCTGAAGGTATACTTTTGGCAACACGCAATTGTGTTGCCAAAAGTATTTTATAATTTGTCAAATTTATAATAAAAAATATTATTTGTGTTGCCAAAAGTCACTCAACAGCAACAAAAATAATTGTGTTGCCAAAAGTCAACTTTCAGCGACACAAATTATGTTGCAGAATGTAAGATAAATGATATAAAAATAACTTTCGGCAACAGAACTATTGTGTTGCCAAAAGTTATACCTTTGGCAACACAACTATTGTGTTGCCAAAAGCTATACATTTGGCAACACGCCCTTATTTGTGTTGCCAAAGGTATATCTTTTGGCAACACAACTCTTGTGTTGCCAAAAGCTATATATTTGGCAACACAACTCTTGTGTTGCCAAAAGTTATCTTTCGACAAAAAAAAAATTGTGTTACCAAAAGTACTATATTTTTATTTACAAGCTATTATTTTTTCGTAATTAGAAGCACTTTTAAAGCTGCACCTTTTTCATCAAAATTACACTACATAAAACATGCAACCTTATAATCCAAAATTACATTACGCATTTTTCATACAATCATAAGTAATACAAAGTTCAACAATTTTCAACCAAATCTCATAAATATGAATTACAAAATAATATTCCATCACAATCCAAGTATAAAGGTACAAAATAAATGCCTCCCAAATAAGAACATAATCAATCCTAACACATCAAAAGATGTAAACATGATATAACCCAATACATTGACACATCAAAAGATGTTAAAAAATCCACGTACGCTAAAACGACAACGACAATATGACTCTCCTACACTATAAGGAACCGCAGTTCCATGTCACCACAAATATAATAACTCCGAGCAAAATCCATCATCAACCTGCATAAGATAGAAAAATAAATGACTACATGGGTTTGTATAACTTCAAATGCATGTATGTTTAACTTAATCAATTTAAAACACTATTTAATTTCAGAAAATTTCGGCAGAGTTTCCTTTGTTTATTCATGAAATCCAACCTGTTTTAACATTAAAATAAACCCAACAACAACAAAAACGCATCTAAACCAACAAAAAATCCCGTCCACCGATTTAACATCTAAAAATAGTATATACAAGCCCGCACAGCCATAAATAAACATCATACAAGTATAAAAATATAGTAGAACGTTTAAAAGATCATCAAACATCATACATACATGTTGATCACCTCTAACTCATCTTCTAAGTGTGCAAAAACATAAGTTTCAAGATGAGTGTGTATACATGATTTCAAAATTTACATCTTAAACGTGTATATATGATTTGAAGACATAAACTTTAAATCTTATGTTTTTGCATAAGATGTAATCTCATGAGATGTAAAAATGTGTACCATTATTAAAGAAAGTTACTATTCGTGTGCGCGCGCGCATGTGTGCATGAGAGAGATAGTGTGAGAGAGAGTTACCAATTGTTCATTTCAGCCAACTTAAATGCTTCTGCTTCAGTCAATTTTGAGTCAATTGGTTGTCATATGGAATAAGCTACAGATACACAAAAGGAAATTGTTATATACATTAATAAATGTCTAAGACGAAACTTTACTAATACTTCAAGCACTCGGGTATGTATTTAAAAGTGAGATATGAATAAGGATGAGTCATGATATTAGAACCTCAAAAAATTATGAACACATAAAAAGGGGAGATAACAATGTATATACCTGCAAATGAGATCGGTAAATGAGATCTACAAAATGTGGGCACCATAACAATAGATCCAGGAATGAGATCTGCAAAAAATTTAAACCAAATCACACACAAAATTTAGATCTGCAAAATACCAATAATGTGAACAAAAAAAGAAAAAAAGTGAAAAAAGAAAAATAGATGACAGATCCGGAAATGAGAGATGGAGCAGGTTCGTGTGCGTAAGAGGGTGAGAGAGAGGCGTCGGGGCGAGGTGAGGGCGGCAACACAGTTATATATATAACTGTATATGTTATATATATATATATATATATATATATATATATATATATATATATATATATAACTGTTATATATATAACAGATAAACAGTTATATATTATATTATATATAACTGTGTATATTTTAACAGTTATATATTATATTATATATGTTATATATATAACAGTTAATATATATATATATATAATATATATATATTAACAGTTATATATATATATATATATATATATATATATATATATATATATATATATATATATATATATATATATATATACAGTCCTGCTCTTGTGCGGACTAGTCCGCATTTTAAGAATGCGGACCGTACCTGTGTCACCTGGCGGTGAGCCCAGAAAAGAGAGAGAGTGTGCCTATAATTTAGGCGATAATTTCTAGGCGCACCGTTGGTGACACATGTCCGGTCCGCATTCTTAAAATGCGGACTAGTCCGCACAGGAGCATTATTATATATATATATATATATATATATATATATATATATATATATATATAACTGTTATATATATTATATATAGTTATATATAATATATATTAACTGTTAGTTAATATATATTATATATATTAACTAATATATATAGTTATATATAATATATATTAACTGTTAGTTAATATATATTATATATATTAACTATTAGTTAATATATATATATATATATAGTTATATATATATAACAGTTATATATATATATATATAACAGTTATATATATATATTAACTGTTAGTTATATATATATAACTGTTATATATATATATATATATAACTGTAAGTTATACTATATATATAACTAACAGTTATATATATATATATATATAGTTATATATATAGTTATATATATTAATCATAATGAAGGAAATACGTATAATTTAGGAACCATTAAATTAAAAAAATAATTTTCAATTCATGAAAATTAAAAAACAGGGAAACAATTGAGATTGTGTTCCCCTCTTATTACGACAAATGAAAATGGCAAAGTCGATAACTTTTGGAAGAGCAATGGAGACGAGAACTCACACATCAAATCATATATCTATGTACAATGGCAAGGCTTTTGTCTTTTATGGATCAGAAGAGGCTTTCTTTTGAAGTCGTGGGTTTGGTCTCTGTATGTAGAAGATGGAGTTCATTTTTCATGTTCTTATTTTAAAGATGATAATGGTTGGGTTCAGCTCAGAAGTTTACCTGATGTTATCCGAGTTTTTACTAACATCTACTGTTAATCCATCCTTGACCCGATCGATGAGTCAATCAGAGATATGGCTCACCGATCCCTTGTGTTGAGACAGTTCCTCTGTTGAGATTCTCTCATTGATCAACTTCGGCGTTCTTTGGAGTCTAAGGTTTGGTCTCTTCATATTGAAGATGAAGTTAGTTTTCCTTTCATACTGGTATATATGAAAAAGATACGGTTTTGATCATATGAGTACCTTGTGATCTTCAAGTTTTGCCAAGATCTTCTGCTGGCCCAGCTTTGGTTTCATCGTCCAAACAGTTAGATCCACTGAGTAACTCCGCCTAAAACCTGCATAAGGGGAGGGAGAATATCTGAGAACACCCAGACCCATCATGTCTATGAATTTGTATGAAAATCAGAGTGCCTGTTAGAAGGATTTCTAAGATTTTAGATCCTTATATATAAAAGAAAACATAAATCTGTTTTTAAAAAAAAATATTTAATCCACATGAAATAATCATAACACTGATAACAATAAATCTAAAACAACTCAATATAAGAACACAACCAAAATATAATACTCTGTGTATAAACCCATATTAATCAAAGAAAAAGATGATCCCTCAAATGAATTTAACGCCAATCGAAGTCGCACCTAGTAGTTTCAAAAGTAGTACCAGATACCCTGCCATTAGAATCCAAGGGAACCCTCTTGAATTCAAAAAATACCTACACAAACATGACATATGGCCCCAATTCTAAATTAATCAGATAATTACAGGAGACATAAGATCAATTATAGTAAGGAAGAGAGAAGAACGAACGTCATCATTTCCCCGGATTTCATTTGAGGTTGAGTTCTCTACAAAAACCTGAGTCGATTCCTTCCCATTTGAAAAGACATAAACATGGCCACAGGGTTGGTTTTGAGAGAATAGAGGAGACGGGAGGATGAGAGATTGATGACTTTACAGCTGGCTTGGAGGAGTTAATTTGGGAGCTTAATCGACTTTGACTTTTGTGCTGAATGGCATCTAACGTGGATGATATATTACGAATGGGAAGCTTGCATACGTGGATAGGCTAATTGGAAAGAATAATAAATGCTTTGTTTTGCATTTTATAGTAATAAGAGATATACAGTTATATATATAACTATATATATAACTATATATATATATAACAGTTATATATATATATTATATAATATATATAACTATATATATATAACAATATATAACTGTATATAACTGCCCCTGCTTTGCCATAGGTGCTGCACCAATTTGATTAACACCCCAGACAAAGAGTCGAGAAGTTGGTTTAAGGAATGGATGATTACTTTAGGGGGATTTAAAGCAAGCATGGAATAAAGAGGAATGAATGAAAGAATAGATTGAATTAAAGTTACTTTTCTTCCAATTGAAAGCAATTTGGACTTCAAAGATATGATTTTAAATGCTATAACCGGGACTAAAGACTCAAAATAGATGGATTTCTTTCTTCCCTTAAATAAAGGACATCCAAGATAGTATAAATGCCCCTTAGTACTAAATACTGGGTTCCTACGAGTCACATTGGTCCTGTGCCGCAAGTTCGTGACTCTTACCGGACTGTTTTGTGGTTGTTTTATGTTTTCATCCCTCGATGGCATGTTTTTATGCTTAAGTGAAACTTTTTGCAAATTTACGTCGTACACTCAAACCGGGATCCCCGTAACTAACCGGACGGTACCTACGAGTCACATTGGACCCGTGTGAGGCGTTTGTACCTCTTACGGGACCGTTTTGTGACTGTTTTACGTTTTCACCCTTCGATGGCTTGTTTTTATGCACAAGTCTAATTTTTGTAAATTTACGTCGTACACTCAAACCGGGAGCCCCGCGACTACGCGATCGGTTCCTACGAGTCACATTGGTCCCGTGCGAGGTGTTCGTGACTCTTACGGGACCGTTTTGTGACTGATTTACGTTTTCACGCTTCGATGGCATATTTTTATGCACAAGTCTAATTTTTGCAAATTTACATCACACACACAAATCGAGAGCCCCGTGACTATGCGGTCGGTTCCTACGAGTCACATTGGTCATGTGCGAAGCATTCGTGACTCTAACCGGACCGTTTTTCGTTTGTTTTACATTTTCACCCTTTGATGGATTCTTTTTATGCTCAAGTTTAATTTTTTTCAAATTTACGTCGTACACTCAAACCGGGAGCCCCGTGACTACGCGGTCGGTTCCTACGAGTCACATTCCTCCCGTGTGAGGCGTTCGTACGTCTTACGGGACCGTTTTGTGGTTGTTTTACGTTCTCACCATTCGATGGCATGTTTTTATGCTCAAGTCTAATTTTTTGCAAATTTACGTCGTACCCTCAAACCGGGTGCCGCGTGACTACGCGGTCGGTTCCTACGAGTCACATTGGTCCCGTGCGAGGCGTTTGTGACTCTTACTAGACCGTTTTGTGTTTTTTTTACGTTTTCACCCATCGATGACTTATTTTTATGCTTAAGTCCATTTTTTTTGCAAGCTTACGTCGTACACTCAAACCGGGAGCCCCGTGACTACGCGATCGGTTCCTGCGAGCCACATTGGTCCCGTGCGAGGTGTTCGTGACTCTTACCGGACCATTTTGTGTTTGTTTTACGTTTTCACCCTTCGATGGCTTCTTATTATGCTCAAGCCCATTTTTTTTGCAAACTTACGTCGTACACTCAAACCGGGAGCCCCGTGACTACGCGATCGGTTCCTGCGAGCCACATTGGTCCCGTGCGAGGCGTTCGTGACTCTTACCGGACCGTTTTGTGTTTGTTTTATATTTTCACCCTTCGATGGCTTCTTTTTATGCTCAAGTCCTTTTTTTTCAAATTTACGTCGTACACTCAAACCGGGAGCCCCTTGACTACGCAGTCGGTTCCTACGAGTCACAATGGTCCCGTGCGAGGCGTTCGTGCCTCTTACCAGACCGTTTTGTGTTTGTTTTATGTTTTCACCCTTCGATGGCTTTTTTATGCTCAAGTCTAATTTTTTTCAAATTTACGTCGTACACTCAAACCGGGAGCCCCGTGACTACGCGGTCGGTTCCTATGAGTCACATTGGTCCTGTGTGAGGCGTTCGTGCCTCTTACGGGACCGTTTTGTGGTTGTTTTACGTTCTCACCATTCGATGGCATGTTTTTATGCTCAAGTCTAATTTTTTGCAAATTTAGGTTGTACCCTCAAACCGGGGGTCCCGTGACTATGCGGTCGGTTCCTACGAGTCACATTGGTCCCGTGCGAGGCGTTCGTGACTCTTACCAGACCATTTTGTGCTTGTTTTATGTTTTCACCCTTCGATGGCTTCTTTTTATGCCCAAGTTTAATTTTTTTCAAATTTACGTCGTACACTCAAACCGGGAGCCCTGTGACTACGCGGTCAGCTCCTACGAGTCGCATTGGTCCCGTGTGAGGCGTTCGTGCCCCATATGGGACCGTTTTGTGATTGTTTTACGTTCTCACCTTTCGATGGCATGTTTTTATGCTTAAGAATTGTTTTTGCAAATTTACATCGTATATTCAAACTGGGAGCCCCGTGACTACGCTATCGGTTCCTACGAGTCACATTGGTTCCGTGCGAGGTGTTCGTGACTCGTACAGGACTGTTTTGCGTTTATTTTAAGCTTAAGTCTAATTTTTTTCAAATTTACGTCGTAGACTCAAACTGGGAGCCCCGTGACTACGCTATCGGTTCCTACGAGTCACATTGGTTCCGTGCGAGGTGTTCGTAACTCTTATAGGACCGTTTTGCGTTTATTTTAAGCTTAAGTCTAATTTTTTTTAAATTTACGTCATAGACTCAAACCGGGAGCCTCGTGACTACGCGGTCGGTTCCTACAAGTCACATTGGTCCCGTGCGAGGTGTTCGTGACTCTTACCGGACCGTTTTGTTGTTGTTTTGCATTTTCACTCTTCGATGGCATGTTTTTACGCTTAAGTCTAATTTTTGCAAATTTAAATTGTACACTCAAACCGGGAGCCCCGTGACTATGCGATCGGTTCCTACAAGTCACATTGGTCCTTTGCAAGTTGTTCGTGACTCTTACTGGACCGTTTTGTGGTTGTTATACATTTTCACCCTTCGATGACATGTTTTTATGCTTAACATTTTGCAAACTAATTCCGTACAATCAAACCGGGAGCCCCGTGACTAACCGGTCTGTACCGACGAGTCATATTGATCCCATGCGATGCGTTCGTGACTCTTACAGGACCGTTTTGTGGCTGTTTTAGGTTTTCACCCTTTGATGGAATGTTTTTATGCACAAGTCAAATTTTTGCAAATATACGTCGTACACTCAAACCGAGAGCCCCGTGACTACGCGATCGGTTCCTACGAGTCACATTGATCCCGTGCAAGGCGTTCGTGCCTCTTACAGGACCGTTTTGTGATTATTTTACACTCTCACCATTCGATGACATGTTTTTATTCTTATGATTTCTTTTTTTGCAAATTTACATCGTGCACTCAAACCGGGAGCCCCGTGACTACGCTGTCGGTTCCTACGAGGAACATTTGTCCCGTGCGAGGTGTTCGTGACTCTTACCGGACCGTTTTGTGTTTGTTTTACATTTTCACCCTTCGATGTCTTCTTTTTATGCTCAAATCTAATTATTTTTCAAATTTACGTCGTACACTTAAATCGGGAGCCCCGTGACTATGCGGTCGGTTCCTACGAGTCACATTCCTCCCGTGCGAGGCGTTCGTGCCTCTTACGGGACCGTTTTGTTGTTGTTTTACATTCTCACCATTCGATGGCATATTTTTATGCTTAAGTCTAATTTTTTGCAAATTTACATCGTACCCTCAAACCGGGTGCCCCGTGACTACGCTGTCGGTTCCTACGAGTCACATTGGTCCCGTGCAAGGTGTTCATGACTCTTACTAGACCGTTTTGTGTTTATTTTATGTTTTCACCCTTCAATGACTTGTTTTTATGCTTAAGTCAATTTTTTTTCAAATTGACGTCGTACACTCAAATCGGGAGCCCCGTGACTACTCGGGCGGTTCCTACGAGTCACATTGGTACCGTGCGAGGCGTTCATACCTCTTACCGGACCGTTTCATGGTTGTTTTATGTTCTCACCACTCGATGGCATGTTTTTATGCTTGAGTCTATTTTTTTGCAAATTTACGTCGTACACTCAAACCGGGAGCCCCGTGACTACGCGGTCGGTTTTTACGAGTCACATTCCTCCCGTGCGAGGCGTTCGTGCCTCTTACGGGACCGTTTTGTGGTTGTTTTATGTTCTCACCATTCGATGGCATATTTTTATGCTCAAGTCTAATTTATTACAAATTTACGTCGTACCCTCAAACCGTGTGCCCCGTGACTATGCGGTCGGTTCCTACGAGTCACATTTGTCCCGTGCGAGGCGTTCGTGACTCTTACCGGACCATTTTGTGCTTGTTTTACGTTTTCACCCTTCGATGGCTTCTTTTTATGCTCAAGTCTAATTTTTTTCAAATTTACGTCGTACACTCAAACCGGGAGCCCCGTGACTACGCGGTCGGCTCCTACGAGTCGCATTGGTCCCGTGTGAGACGTTCGTGCCCCATACGGGACCGTTTTGTGGTTGCTTTATGTTCTCACCTTTCGATGGCATGTTTTTATGCTTAAGAATTGTTTTTGCAAATTTACATTGTATATTCAAACTGGGAGCCCCGTGACTACGCGATCGGTTCCTACGAGTCACATTAGTTCCGTGCGAGGTGTTCGTGACTCTTACAGGACCGTTTTCCGTTTATTTTAAGTTTTCACCCTACGATGGCATGTTGTTATGCTTAAGCCAAACTTTTTGCAAATTTACGATGTACACTCAAACCGGGCTCCCCGTGACAACGCGGTCGGTTCCTACGAGCCACATCAATCCCATGCGAGGCGTGCATGCCTCTTATGGGACTATTTTGGGGGTGTTTTACGTTTTCACCCTTCGATGGCATGTTTTTATGCTTAAGTCCAAATTTTTTGCAAATTTACGTCGTACACTCAAACCAGAAGCCCTGTGACTACGCGGTCGGTTCGTACGAGTCTCATTGGTCCCGTGCGAGGTGTTCGTGACTCTTACCGGACCGTTTTGTTGTTGTTTTACGTTTTCACCCTTCAATGGCATATTTTTATGCTTAAGTCTAATTTTTTTCAAATTTACGTCGTAGACTCAAACTTGGAGCCCCGTGACTACGCGGTTGGTTCCTACAAGTCACATTGGTCCCGTGCGAGGTGTTCGTGACTCTTACCGGACCGTTTTGTTGTTGTTTTGCATTTTCACCCTTCGATGGCATGTTTTTATGCTTTAAGTCTAATTTTTTGCAAATTTACATCGTACACTCGAACCGGGAGCCCCGTGACTACGCGATCGGTTCCTACAAGTCACATTGGTCCTGTGCAAGTTGTTCGTGACTCTTACTGGAGCGTTTTGTGGTTGTTTTACATTTTCACCCTTCGATGACATGTTTTTATGCTTAACATTTTGCAAACTAATTCCGTACAATCAAACCGGGAGCCCCGTGACTAACCGGTCTGTACCGACGAGTCATATTGATCCCATGCGATGCGTTCGTGACTCTTACAGGACCGTTTTGTGGCTGTTTTAGATTTTTACCCTTTGATGGAATGTTTTTATGCACGAGTCAAATTTTTGCAAATATACGTCGTACACTCAAACCGAGAGCCCCGTGACTACGCGATCGGTTCCTACGAGTCACATTGATTCCGTGCAATGCGTTCGTGCCTCTTACAGGACCGTTTTGTGATTATTTTACGCTCTCACCATTCGATGACATGTTTTTATGCTTATGATTTCTTTTTTTGCAAATTTACATCGTGCACTCAAACCGGGAGCCCCGTGACTACGCGGTCGGTTCCTACGAGGAACATTTGTCCCGTGCGAGGTGTTTGTGACTCTTACCGGACCGTTTTGTGTTTATTTTACGTTTTCACCCTTCGATGGCTTCTTTTTATGCTCAAGTCTAATTATTTTTCAAATTTACGTCGTACACTTAAACCGGGAGCCCCGTGACTATGCGGTCGGTTCCTAAGGGTCACATTCCTCCCGTGCGAGGCGTTCGTGCCTCTTACGGGACCGTTTTGTTGTTTTAAGTTCTCACCATTCGATTGCATGTTTTTATGCTCAAGTCTAATTTTTTGCAAATTTACATCGTACCCTCAAACCGGGTGCCCCGTGACTACGCGGTCGGTTCTTACGAGTCACATTGGTCCCGTACGAGGTGTTCATGACTCTTACTAGACCGTTTTGTGTTTGTTTTATGTCTTCACCCTTCGATGACTTATTTTTATGCTTAAGTCAATTTTTTTTCAAATTGACGTTGTACACTCAAATCGGGAGCCCCGTGACTACTCGGGCGGTTCCTACGAGTCACATTGGTACCGTGCGAGGCGTTCATGCCACTTACCGGACCGTTTCGTGGTTGTTTTATGTTCTCACCACTCGATGGCATGTTTTTATGCTTGAGTCTATTTTTTTGCAAATTTACGTCGTACACTCAAATCGGGAGCCTCGTAACTACGCGGTCAGTTCCTACGAGTGACATTGGTCCCGTGCGAGGTGTTCGTGACTCTTACGGGACCGTTTTTTGCTTATTTTATGTTTTTACCCTTCGATGTCATGTTTTTATGATTAAGTCTAAATTTTTTGCAAATTTATGTCGTACACTCAAGCCGGGAGCCAGTGACTACGCGGTCGGTTCCTACGAGTCACATTGGTCCTGCGTGAGGTGTTCGTGACTCTTACGGAACCGTTTTGTGGTTATTTTATGTTTTCACCCTTCGATATCATGTTTTTATGATTAAGTCTAACTTTTTGCAAATTTACGTCGTACACTCAAATCGAGAGCGCCGTGACTACGCGGCCGGTTCCTACGAGTTACATTCATCCCGTGCGAGGTGTTCGTGCCTCTTATAACACCCTTTTTATGGTTGTTTTTACATTTTCACCCTATAAAAGTATGTTTTTATGCCTAAGTCTATCGTTTGACAAATTTAGGTCGTATTCTCAAAGCGGGAGTGCCTTGACTACGCAGGCCTCATTCTTGTATGTTTATTAGTTTTTTTACCTTTTCATCCACCAATGCCCGATTTTCAAATGCTTTGTGTTCGACTTAATCAATTTAGAACACTCATTTATTTCATAAAATTTCACAAAATTTCCTTTATTTATTGATAAAATCCAACTTGTTTTAACATTAAAATACACCCAACAACAACAACAACAAAAGTCGCAACTAAACCACCAATAAATCCCTTCAACCGATTTAACATCTAAAAATAGTATATCCAAGACCGCACATCCATAAACATCGTACAAGTGTAAAAATATAATAGAACGTTTAAAAGATCATCAAATAAGCCTATCTTGGGCGTCAAAATAAAAAACGAATATCATAACATAAACTTAAATTAGTATCCGAGTAGCTACATACCTGGCTCTTCCGTATCCATCGACTTTTCCATGTGTTGCAAATCCATTTTCATTCTACACAAAAAACAAAATAAATTATTATCAATCCGACTTCAAAAGATAATAAAAATTTATAATTTATATGCAGTGCATGTAAAGCAGTGATCGTTGTGCTTTATTGAAGCGTTAACACGCCCTATTGGACGGTTAATCACAAAACCTTTTGCAATTGCACAACAAGGAACCGCCACTAAATTGAATCATTGGTTCAGGAACAACTAAATTGAAGCAACCACTGACTTGATTCCAGTAGTATTTACAATATCTAAACCACGCTAGAGATGAAACTTTACCCAACCAACCTTTTTCTATTTTTCTATTTCAGAGCAAACTTTCTAAACTTAGAAAGCATAAAAGGCAAATTTAGGAGCACTTAATAACTTAATAACCTATCTGTAAGAATTTGGGAATTTTAGAATAGGGTACTCCACTAAGGCCTTATTAGACTTAGGAACCTGATTTAATTTGTTTATTTTGCAGTCAATTACTTTTCTATCCAAGAACCGTGAAAGTGAACTCTGACACAAATTTGCATAAGTACTAGTGTCATTTTGATGAAGAAACATGAACATAGCTATAAACATGAACAACGTCCAGGTGGCATTCCTTAACATAGAAAGCTTCGCATGCTCGTTGAATTGTGCCAGTAATGGCATCAGAGCCCCATCGTCAAGAACAAGATGATCACATTTCCATGAGTCACCAACAACATTTCCTAATGCCTAAACAACCTATATTATTTCAGAAATTAGAGTTACTTATGTTCATTATATACCAATCCATAAACTACGCCATATTATTATAATTATTTTTTTCGAATTGTATCGTAAATTGAGAACTCTATGAATTGAGAATTTCATCATAAGATCTGATAAAAATGTAAAAAAACAAATTCAATAATAAATAAATTTATACATATTCATGTATAATTTAGATTCAATGAAAAAATAACCTTAACACAAACAAATCGTTAACTTCCATGAACATGTATACATATTCATGTATAATTTAAATTCATTACTATTGACCTGGACAAACCCAAAACACAACTTCACATATACAAACATACTTTCAAATCACGACCATTACGCATCATACCTTCAATTAGGAAGCCCACACAAAATGTAGGAAAAAACTAAATTATATAAAAAATACCTTTGGCATCTTCCATAAACACCAAAACTACCCTATCCAGTTGACCCTCCCCAAAATCCAACTCCTAACCCAACCGAAAGCAACCCCAAACCATCTCCGGCCACATCCCAATCAAAAATCCGGCATCCCGCTGCCAAATTCGCCGGCCAACCTCCATCCACCAGCAAATCTCTAAATCAAACCAACCTCCACTAACCCGAGATCCAACTCCGGACCTTCCCAAACCCAAACCCACCGTCCCACAAAAACTCCGGCCATTGACCCGTGACCCTAGAAACCCCCTGCCTCAACCCAAATTCCGACCCATTAAACTGCCTGAAAACCCAACTTCGCTGCCTTGACCCGACCTCCATACCCATTCCAATTTCGTCCTTGACCCGACCTCCATACTCCATACAAATTTATGGAAGATGACAAGTACACAAAGTATTCAAGCAAAAAGTAACAAAACAATAATAAGACATTTTCGATTGAAGAAAATATGCAGAAATTGAAGTGTGTGTGCGTGTGCGTGTGTTCTGTTGTGTGCGTGTGCGTGTGCGTGTGTTCTGTTGTGTGCGTGTGTGAGGAGTGGAGGTCGTAGAGGAACCTACTACGGTGGTCGGCGGTGGAGCAGAGATGAGGAACTGCTACGGTGGTCGGGCGGTGGTGCTGAGACAAGGAGCGGACGTCATCGAGAGAGCGAGGGAAAGCGAGAGAAAGGGAAAGGAGGGTTTAGTTTAGGTTTTTGTTTATTAAGATTTTAATGTATTTTAAATATTTAAATTATATAAAAAATACATTTGGCAACCAAAAATTTTTGTTGCCAAAAGTCCCTCGGTTTTGGCAACACGAGGTTATGTTGCAGAAACTTATTCCACTTTTGGCAACACCATACAATGTTGCTAAAACTTCAAATAATTTCCCTACCTCACTCTACTAGTCTCCCGTTTGAAAAATTAACTTTTGGCAACACACTTTATTTTATGTTGCCAAAAGTACAATATAAAATGGTCTTTTGGCAACATAATTCAGATTGTGTTGCCAAAAGGGTATCTTTGGCAACAAAAATAGTTTGTGTTGCTAAATATTGTTGCTAATGGTGCAAATTCTTGTAGTGAGTGGTGGGGCAGGTGGTGGGGCATTTGTGTGTGTGTGGGGGGGGGGGGGGGGGAGGAGGGGGGTTATGTGTGTGTGTGTGTGTGGTGGGGCAGGGTGGTGGTGGTGGGGAGGTGGGTGGTGGTGCAGGGGGTGTGGGGTATGGGGTGTGTATGCTTGTGTGTACATGTGTATGTTGAAATTAAGTGGTGTTATGTTTATGATTTAAAATTAATTGTTAATGTTGATTTAGGATTTGAAATTAATGTTTAGTTGAGGACTTGAAATTATAAATATTATTTTTTTTATTTAGGTTTGAAATTGTTATTGTTGAATTAATTGAGTAGATGAATTAGATGGAGTACGGGTGATAACTATGCTTTTTGTGTGTCATTGTTTGAAAGCCAAGTTAGTCAAAACCTCAAATACCTACAAAATAAGATCAACTCAAGTGTAGCGGTAAGTAAGGGTATCAATCCACTTCCAAGGGAGTAAGTTAGAGACAAATTCAATTGTAATTCACTTTTTATTTTCTTTTTGTGCTTTTTCACTTTTCTAATTTTTTTTTAGCTTTTTCAATATTAAAACAATTGGGTGAGGTGAGGTGAAATAAGAGTAAACTAAATTAAATAAAAGGGGGTAATCAAACTAAAAGTAAAATGTGAAAAATATAAATAAGTGTGTGATAAAAGTGAGTGGAGTGCAACTAAATGAGAGAAAATATTCAAGGGACGGAAAATCCACACTCAATTCACACAAATTTATCAAACTTGCACAATTTTAATTTCATCAATTTCCAAAATATTCATTTAATTCAAAAGCTAATTCTCATTACACTAATGAATTAATTAAATATTCATTTAGAAAAGTAAGTTTAATCCCCACAAGCACTACTCTAAATGAATTAAAATCAATTAAATGAATCACCCGCTAGGATCGATTCACCAAACTAATTTTAATTAGACAAAGTAAAAACAAGAGTAGATGAAAATTATACTAACATTTAAATTAACTGATAAGCCTATCTTTAGTTTGAATCAAATGATCAAATGATAATAAAATTTTCAATCCTTTCTCAAGGACGATTTTCCATTTCTCAATGTGAAAATAATTAGGAATTAAATTTACTAATCAAAGGAAACTAAAAAAATTATAATTGGCAATTAAACCAAATTGGATTCATGAGGGTTTCAACTCATCCCTTGAATGGGATGATTAGCCCTCCATAATCATTATCCAATAAAAATTATAATCAAATAAGAGCATAAAATGAAAATTAGAGAGGAGTAATCAAACCAAAATTGCCTTCAATTGCATTAATTCTTCATTCATCTCAATTAATTACAACACTCAATTTATTGAATTTTTTCTCTAATCTAAAAAATAAAAATAAATAAACTACTAAAAAAATTAAAAATGGTGTTTCTCTCTCTACATCTCTCTCTAATTCCTATCCCAAAAGATTTTTCCAAATGGCGTCTTCATCTTCATTTTATAATAGGCATGGAGCTAGGGGTAAAAATGGGAGGACAAGGGTGTATGGGATATAAAAGGTATTTGGGTGAGGGTATCTAGGGAATTATGCACACATCTGCATGGGTAAGAGGTGAGGTCATGTGAAAGTGGTGAGGTAACAAATCTGATTTGGTACAAGGGTGTTTTTGGGTAAAGGGTTAAAAATATGGTAGTTGGGGGTTAATAAGGTAAAAGGGGTAAAAGGGGTTTTAAGTGCGAATAAAACATGTGGGCATTTAGTTATTTGTTTGGATTTTAGAATGTGAACATGTGGAGATATCGATTTTGTCTTATGGAGAAGTGGGTTTTGGATTGAAAATGGGTAAGGGTTGGACATGGGTTTATGGTTTCGTTGGAGGTTCCGTTGGATGTATTCAGGTTTGAAACAGTGGGTAAAGGGTTGCAGGTTCGGTTCGCGAGTTCAGGATGGGCAAGGCAGTTGGGCGGCGATGGGTTATGGCTGGAGTTATCGGGTTGAGTGGGTTTTAGGACGCCATGGGGGTCGGGGCGCGCAGGGTTGGTCCGGGTTCGGAGTAGGGGGTAGGGTCGGAGAGGTGGTAGGACGCCGATTGGAGGATGAGGGACGGAGTTTCGCGGCGGCAACGGGAGTACTGGCCACCGGTGGTTGCGTCTCTAGGTTTCCAGAAATGGGTTTGGTTGAGGTTTGATGGGTTAGCCGGGTTTGGGTCGGTTTAAAGCCACCACCTGCTGGTGGCGGAAGGTGGTGTTGGTTTTGGTTATGGTGTTGAGTGATGAGAGAGATGGTAATAGTGGTTTTGGGTTTTGGGTTTTTGACGGAGGAGAGAGAAAGAAGGTGGGTGTTGGAGGTTGAAGATGAAGGTGAGGCTTTTCGGTGTAGGTGAGGTGTAGAATTGTTAGGGTGAGGGTGAATGAGGAGATATGGAGTAGGTAAGGTGTGTGGTGGTTATGGTGTGAGTGGAGCTTAGTTTAAGTATGTGTGGTGTAGGATGTTTGTGTGTGTGTGTTTAACTTGTGACCCAAAAATAATAAAGAATCAACTAAAATTAATAAAACTAAAACTAAAAAAAAAATCTAACTAAAAATAAAACAAACTAAAAACAATAAAAATAAAAAAATAAAAATATTAAAACTAAAAAATAAAATCCTAAGCTTATATAAAAACTAAAAGAAAACAAAAGAAATGAAAAATAAAAGTCTAAATGAAAACTAAAGTCCTAAAAAATATAAAATCTAATAAACTAAAAATAAACCCCTAAAATTAATCCTAATAAAAATCAAAACTAAGAAAAATCAAAATAAAATAAAATTACACTAACAACATAAAAATAGAAAATAAACCTAGAAATTCTAAATAAATCCTAAAAATAAAAATGACTCGAACTAAAAATCTAAAAAAAAAAAAGATAAACTAAACACACACTGGCTTGGGGTGATGCTTTAGGCTCGGGTTTGGTTACGGGAGAGGGAATTAACTCCATTCAACGCGCATTTGCCTCAATATATAGCTTTTGACACCGCAAACGGACGTTTGAACTACAAGATAAATATTTAAGCACATAAGAGTCATATTGTCGAGAATTAGCAACTAAAGTACGTCTATTGGGGTTATAAATTGTACAGTTTTGGGATAGACATTTGTTGTTGTTGTTAGACTATATTAGACGGATCTGTTTTGGAGAAGTTGAGGGAGTAACACAAGACAAGGAAGAAGAATATGCGAGGCCGGTACTTAGGGAAGACCCGGGACTCCATTATCAGAATGCGTGAGTTCGTCCCGCCGAAGGAGCAGATCTCATTAGCACAATGGCAAAAGTTCATTGACAATGAGATCGATGAGCGACAATTGGCATCTCGCCAATCGGGGAGGGAAAATCGGGCAAAAAAGATGGACGTGAGCTATAATACCCCGTATTTTTATAGCTTTTAAAATTGGGAATTTATTAAATTTAATTGAGTTATTAATTTAATATTAATCCAGAATTTTGTTTAAAATATTTACTAGCGTGACGAGAGTTAGTAATTACTGGAATTTTTTTGAATATTAGTAAATGAGTAAAGTAATATATGAAATTGAGATTATTAATATTGTCATGAGTGAATAAGATGACAATTATGAAAATTAAGTCGAGATGCGCCTTTGTCGTGTCGGGACTATATTAGTATTATAAAAGTGAATAAATTATAAGTCCCCCGTATGGACGTTTCGAGTGCGTCAACATGTCCGAAAGGGTCGAAATAGTTCGAAAAGTGTACCCGGGGGTTTGGTTTGGGTCTCGAGGAGTTTTTAGGCCTAACCGGCACCCCGGATGGGCAATTTAGTCATTTCTAAATTTGGCCTTAATTAAATGACGAAAATTGGGACATTATTTTCAGATATTAAAAGAGTCTTCTAGGGTTAACATTCTCAAAAAGATATAACGACTGTGAGAGGAAGGAAGGAAAAGCTTTTCAATAAATCCAAGGCCAAGAACCAATTCGATCGCCCCACCATCACCACCAAAACATAGATCGTAAGATGAGGAACGCAGCCATATCCTTATCATCAACAAATCAGACATTCGAATCCCAGGCAAGTATCTATCTTGACATTTTTTCAAGTTAATATTTCTGCCATGTTACAATATGGTTGATGAACTTATGTTTTATGGAAGAAATTGATGATTTAGGAGATTTAAATCACATGCCTTAGAGAAAATAAGTGTATTCTGGAAATCTTAACATATGTGGAGGATTACCCAAGAAATTGTATTCATTTAGAAGTGAGAAATCTGAAAAAAGAATTAGAAGAATGGAAGTTTAATGTAAAATTAGGGTTCTTGATAATTATGATGAATTACCCCTTTAATTCAATAATTTTGATGAATTTTTACATGCTTCACGTAGGAAATCATGTATATACGTATATGTAACTAGTGGTAAATTTATTAGGGAGTTTGGGGATCATTAAGGGAGTTTTGGTTGAAGTTGGAAAAGAAAACCCGTAGTTAACTTAGACCAGTAGGTTAGAAAGGGTGAACCTACTGAAATTAGCTTTAGTGAGAGAGAATACTTAGAGAGATGAGAAGTAAGTATGAAATGATTATAATTGAGAATAAAAGAGACGGATCCTTTATGCGAAATAATTGGGTAAAATTGTACTAAGTAGGGTTAATAATTATTATTATTAGGTTGTGGGCGGAACTAATCGGAAAATGATAATATTTATATATATGACCGAGTGCATGTGTTTATATTTATATTATGCTTGTGTATAATCATACTCGCGCTACTTGCTATCACGGAGGTTGCCACGTCGGGACAGTCTTATCTTGATGGGAACTTATGGGGGATATTGACTTGTACCCTAGAACATAGGATTCCTTGGTACGGGCTATCTGAGAATGATAGTCAGATGGTCCTATGAGATGTGAGGGGTATGTGCTGACCTCTTAGTGACTTGGAACTATGCTTCGCCTACATTTTGTGTGTATTGTGTTAATACAGTTCGAGAGTGATTCCGAACTAGTAATTCCCTCAGTACGAGTGATACGGGGACTTGATAGCAGAGTATGCCAGCACCATAGATTTTATGTGGCGTGCCGAAAGTATATATTATATGAGTGACTAATATTTATACTTATATATGAAAACTTTCTACTATGCATATAAGTAGTTAAGTATTGAATAAGTTCTCCAAACTTTATAATAAGTGTTCGGGAACTTTGTAATTGTACTCAGATATTCTAAGTAACGTAAGTAATCTTGAAAATATTGATTCTCCAAACAAAATATCATAGCCTTATTACTTTCCGAGATAAAAATTTGTGGAGAATAAGTTAGATAGACTTATGAGTTTAGTAGTACGGTAGGCGTGCACACTAGATGAGAGGTGAGAATTCTCAAGAGAGTTTCACATACTAACTTGGGCGTTACATTAGGCGGTAAGCATTTTAAATACCTGCTAAATTATTTTTAAAACCTTTTTGCACTCGGGCTCTGACCCGTCTTCTGCTATTTCTCTCTCTCTTGTATATATATGTATGTATTACAGGTTCCCAGCCACATGGGTGTCAGGAATAGGTTCTTTGGATTGGAAGTGATGCAGATTATGTGGGAGTTGCAAGACCTTGATTTAGATGACCTCTTTATTGATTCGGTTCCTTTTTTAGTTCTCCATAGTTAGGGCATGTGTCGTCCGACTTCCTATTCGTTTGGATTTATCAGAAATTTGTATTTATTTATATTTCCAGTATTCAGTTTTCATTGGGAGTTAACTCTTGTCAGGATGACTTCATTTATGATTCTTTAACTTGGTTTGGTTAATCTAGACGACTTAATTATCTTGTGTTGATTGCCATCCTTAGCAATTATGTGATTCTTAAACTGATGATTATTTAAAAAGGTTTTCACATTGGAAATTTTAAATAGGAATAAGACTTTAAATTATTTTGACCCTTAGCTTAATTATCTAGGGTGTTTAAATTGAAAATATTTATTTTGTGATAGTGATGCTAAGAGTGAAACAACAGTTCACCTTGATTTTAATTTAATAAAGGACTTATCACCCGATATTTTATTAGGCGGGGTGTCGCAAGTGGTATCAGAGCATCAGGTTCTATTGTCATTTAGGATTTGTATGGCTTATTTCGCTTTCAGCTTAGGGTGTTTGATTTAGAGCCCTATCTTAGGACTATTGTATTCTTGTGTTTACTCTTACGTCTTCAGCTATTTGAAATTTGATTATAACTATAGACTAATAAACTTCCTTCTCATTTCAGATGCCTCTGAGATGCGCACCTAGAGACAGGAATGCCCAGCCCGAGCAGCCAGCAGCTCCGACTTAGGGAATGATGAATGCAACTGAAGTAGCCACCATTATTGCTAAGGCGGTGAATGTCGCATTACCGGTAGTGCAGCAGGCGCCACCCCAGGTTCAGGCAGTAGCGCTGGTACTAGCATAACTTCCCACTGCATGGGAGCAGGTCAGGGATGCCTTTCAAAAGGTGCATCCCCCGGAGGTCTCGGGTAGTTCGGACATTGTGATCGCCAGTCAATGGAAGAACGATATCTAGAGGCATCTGCGCATGTATGAGTACACTGACGTGCAGAGACAGTTACTAGATTCCTTAAAGCTTGTGGGGGCCGCTCTGCAGTGGTGGGAGTCCGCCTCCACATTGGAGGAGAGGCACAACATTTTGATTCAGCCATTCTAGGTGCGGTTTGACTGGAAGTATTTCCCATCCGTCGTGCAGACTGAGATGAGGTGGAGGTTATTGAATCTTAAGAAGGAGAGTATGACCGTTATTGAGTATGAGGAGGAGTTCACGAGACTTCTGACTATAATGTCAGATGAGGCAACCACTAAGGAGAAGAAGATGTTATTATTTCTAGATGGATTGGCCTAGAGGATTCGTCAACACCTCATAGGTAATCTATCGTTGGGTACTTACACTGACGTACCTAACGCCGCTCTGTTGCACTTCCAGGATCATCGCTTCCATCAGCAGGGGTGTAAACGAGCATGGGAGTCCAGCCAATAGGGACGGACAGGGGGCAGTAGTACTAGTGAGGCACCAGCAGCCCATGGACAGACCAGTCACAGTGAGCAAAGTCCCCATCAGGGGGACCCTGCCAAGCGATTTCGATCAGGTGATTCTAAGTAGGGATTTGGGGGGTATAGATAGGGCTAGTAGGGCTAGTCTAGTCAGCATGGCTAGCAGGGCCAACAATGTCAACAGTAGGGTCAGTATCAGGGCCATAAGGGCTAACAACATTTTCAGCAGGGCCAATGGCAGCAGGGTGAGAGGGAAGGAAACTTCATGGGCAGGTGTTTCGGATGTGGCAACAATGGCCATAAGCGTCAGGATTTCCCAGATGGGGATAGGGACCCACAGCAGTAGGGTATCCATAACGAGACGTATAGGCCACTCTTTCCAGCCGCCCTCCCAGTGCCGGCTCCGATGCCAGCCCTACCAGCCATCTCGCAGCTCCAGTCCAGCAGGAGAAATTACAGTATGGACGTGTCTATAACATCCACCAGTATGCAGCACCTCAGGCGCCACACGCGATTGAGGGTACATTTCTTATCCATGGCACTATGGGTCAAGTTTTATTTGATAATGTGGCGTCGCACTATTTTATATCTACTCACTTTACACGGGCCTTAGGGTTACTAGACACGACAGAGAGTACAGTGACATGCGTAGACTCACCATTGGGGAATGGTTCCTTGATTTTCTTTATATGTCGGGGTATAGGTATAGAGATTGGTAGCTTGATTTTACCTGCGGATATGCTAGTTTTAGATATGCATGAGAACAACGCCATTATTGGCATGGATTGGCTCGTTGCGTACATAGTCAAGATAGACTGTTTCAGTAGGAGTATTATCTTTGCCATTTTGGGTCAGGAGATGTTTTTGGTGGAGATGCCTCACCCAGAGGGAGGATCTTCCACTGATCTGTATTATATAGAGGATGATACCTCTAAGGAGATTGTGATTCCCTTGGATTCAATTCGAGTTATTCGTGAGTATTTGGATGTATTCCAGGAGATACCGGGCCTACCTCCCAATCGAGATATAGATTTTGTCATAGACATGATACCAGGCACTCGACCGATAGCACGTGCACCGTATCATATGGCTCCAGCAGAGATGAGGGAGTTACGAGATCAGATAGAGAAGTTGTTGGGCAAGAGAGGCATTCGTAGGAGCACCTCGCCTTGGGGCGCTCCGGTGTTATTCGTAAAGAAGAGAGATGGTTCCCTGAGATTGTGCGTGGATTACCGGGAGTTGAACAAGGTCACGATATGGAATAAATATTCGTTGTCTCGAATCGATGACCTGTTCGACCAGCTGAGAGGAGCAACCTTCTTTTGGAAGATATATTTGAGATCAGGATATCATCAGCTACGGATTAGGGAACAGAACGTGTCACAGAATTCTTTCTTGATGAGATATGGATCCTATGAGTTCAGAGTCATGCCATTTGGGATGAAAAATGCTCCAGCCATATTCATGGATTTGATGAACTGAGTGTTCAGAGAGTTTTTGGATCAGTTTGTCATCGTCTTCATAGATGACATCCTGATTTACTCACATACTGAGGAGGAGCATGCTGAGCACTTGAGACAGGTTCTTTAGACTTTACGAGAGCACCAAATATATGCTAAGTATGAGAAGTGAGGATTTTGGTCATGGAAGATACTTTTTTTGGGGCATGTTGTGTCGATTTTGGGGATATCGATTGACCCGAGTAAAGTGTCGGCAGTGAGGGAGTGGGGACATCCCACAACACTGATAGAGGTGCATAGTTCCTTGGGGTTAGCCGGGTACTACAGGAGGTTCATTCGAGGCTTTTTAAAGATAGCGAGTCCGTTGAGGAATCTGACTTGCAAGGGAGTACCGTATGTATGGGATGATGCTTGCCAATTGGCTTTTGATGAGCTAAAAGATAAGCTGACTTCGGTGCCAGTTCTTGCTTTGTCCAGACCGGGAATGGAGTACCTTGTGTACACTGATGCCTCTTTACAAGGACTCAATGGAGTACTTAAGCAAGAGTAACAGGCTATAGCTTTTGTCTCCTAAAGCTTAAGTCTCACGAAACGAATTACCTCACCCACGACCTGGATCTAGCAGCGGTCGTGTTCGCATTGCGGATTTGGAGACATTACTTGTTGGGGGAGAAGTTTCTCTTATTCGCAGACCACAAGTCACTGCAATACTTGTTCACTCTGTAGGAGTTGAACATGCGTCAGCGCAAGTGGCTGGAGTTTGTGAAATACTACCAGTTGGAGATACAGTACCATCCGGGAAAGGCTAATGTAGTTGTTGATGCGTTAAGTCTTAGACCGGTAAGTGACGTAGAGAAAGTATGGAGAGAGAAGTGGAAAGAGCTGGGATACCAGGACGCGGTGGCCTGTTCCTTTATATCAGTTATGTCAGTCACACCGGAGATTATCACGATACTGATACAGGCACAAGTAGTGGATACATTTTTCCAGGAGCAGATTGTACGACTCTTAGATGAGGGTGCACAGTCTTATTCAGTGAGCTCTGGTGGGGATTTGAGGTTTAATGAGAGATTAGTGGTGCCAGAGGGAGAAGACTTACGTCATGCAGTGATGACACAGTCGCAAGGATCCAGATTTGCAGAACATCCCGGAGGGGATAAGTTGTACCAGGATATGAGGCGACAGTACTGGTGGAGTGGGATAAAGTAGGACATTATTGAGTTCATGTCCAAATTTTCTACCTGCCAGATGGTAATGGTGGACCACCAGAGACCGCCAGGGTTACTTCAGTCGTTGGAGATACCTACGTGGAAGTGGGAGAGTATTTTCATGGACTTCATTATAGGGTTACCTACATCACAGCGGGGTCACGATTCCATATGGTTTATAGTGGATCGGTTGACCAAGGTGGCTCATTTTCTACCAGTATGGACAGGCTACACCACGGGCCAGTATGCACATTTATTCATTGTCGATATCGTTAGGCTACATGGGGTGCCCCTGGATATTGTGTCTAATAGAGATAAAAAATTTATGTCATGCTTCTGGGAGAGCTGTCAGGAGGCCATGGATACAGAGTCGAGGTTGAGTTTAGCTTAACATCCACAGACGGATGGACAGACAAAGAGTACTAATAAAATGTTGTAGGATATGCTACGCATGTTTGTCCTTGATTTTGGAGGAGGTTGGGAGTTATATCTTCCACTGGTGGAGTTCACTTAAAATAACTCCTATCAGTTCACGATAGACATGGCCCCAACTGAGGCTCTGTATGAAAGGCCTGGTCGTCCTCCTGCTTGTTGGCTAGAGGTGGGGGAAAACAAATTTCTCGGACCAAAGGTGATTTAGTAGACTTCAGCTAGGATTGAGCTTATCAGGATTCACATTCGGGTAGCCCAGGACCATAAAAAAATGTACGCCGATGAAAAATGGTCTTTCCAAGAGTTTAGCGTGTTGGACTAAGTATTACTGCAGGTGTCTCCTATGACATGGCTAATGAGATTTGGGAAGAAGGGGAAGTTGGCTCCGAGGTACGTGGGACAATTTTCCATTATCGAGAGGTTAGGTCCAGTGGCATACAGATTGGGGTTTCCAGAGCACTTGCACCACAATCATGATGTATTTCACATCTCGTTGTTGAGACGATATCTTCGGGATGATATAGCCCACACTCGCATCGTGATAAAGGAGATTGACTTACAGCCCGATAGTTCTTATGAGGAGAGACTAGTGGATATCCTAGACCATAGCAAGAGGAAATTGAGGTCGAAGGTAGTCCCACTTGTACGGGTCCAGTGGGAGCATCATAATGTGGAGGAATCGACTTGGAAGCGCGAGGCAGATATACGCAAAAAATATCCAGATCTATTTTTACCAGGTATGCCTTATTTTCCGAATTTCGGGACGAAATTCCGTTATTATGGGGGAAGTATGTAATACCCCATATTTGTATGGCATTTTAAAATTGGGGATTATTAAATTTAATTGAGTAATTAATTTAATATTAATCCAGGATTTTGTTTAAAATATTTACTAGCATGACGAGAGTTAGTAATTATTGGAAATTTGTTGAATGTTAGTAGATGAGTAAAGTAATATATGAAATTGAAATTATTAATATTTTCACGAGTGAATAAGATGACAATTATGAAAACTAAGTCGAGACGCGCATGTGTCGTGTCAGGAATATATTAGTATTATAAAAGTGAATAAATTATAAGTCTCCCATATGGTCGTTTCGAGTTCACCAACCTTTCTGGAAGGGTCGAGATAGTCAGAAAAGTGTACCCGGGGGTTTATTTTGGGTCTCGGAGAGTTTTTGGACCTAACCGACACCCCGGTGGGGCAATTTAGTCATTTCTAAATTTGGCATTAATTAAAAGACGAAAATTGGGACATTATTATCAGATATTAAAAGAGTCTTCTAGGGTTAACACTCTAAAAAAGATAGAACGATAGTGGGAGGAAGGAAGGAAAAGATTTCCAAGAAATCCAAGGCCAAGAGCCCATTCGATTGCACCACCACCACCAAAACATAGATCGTAAGACGAGGAACGCAGCCGTATCCTTATCATCAACAAATCAGACATTCGAATCCCAAGCAATTATCTATCTTGCCATTTTTCTAGTTAATATTTCTTCCATGTTAGAATAGGGTTGATGAACTTATGTTTTATGTATGAAATTAATGATTTAGGAGATTTAAATCACATGCCTTATAGAAAATAAGTGTATTCTGGAAATCTCAACATATGTAGAGGATTACCCACAAAATTGTATTTATTTAGAAGTGAGAAATATGGAAAAAGAATTAGAAGAATGGAAGTTTAATGTAAAATTAAGGTTCTTGATAATGATGATGAATTACCGCTTTAATTCAATACTTTTGATGAATGTGCACATGCTTCGTGTAGGAAATCATGTATATAGGTATATGTAACCAGTGGTAAATTTTTTTAGGAGTTTGAGGATCGTTAATGGAGTTTTGGATGAGGTTGGAGAAGAAAACCCGTAGTTAATAATGGCGGAATTCGGAATACCTGCTTCATTGATCGATCGACCCAATAGTATCGATCGATCGACTGATCAATCGATCGACCCCTTTCCTCGATCGATCGATCCCTCCTGTAAAATAACATATTTTCCCCTTTTCGTTTAATCCAGATAAAATGCGTAGGAACCGTTGAATATTATTTATAGAGCATAATGGGTCATGAAAAGGACCAGTAGGGTCTAAGTAGATTACCGTTGAATGGAATTTTATATAGGATGAAACCGAGGGTCAACAGGGGGTTACTACATATTGAAAATCGTTCGCACATTAGCTACGAAATTGAGATCTTTATAAATGACTTAGACTATTAGGTTAGAGAGGGTGAACCTACTGAAATTAGCTTTAGTGAGAGAGAATACTTCGAGAGATGAGAAGTATGTATGAAATGATTATAATTGAGAATAAAAGAGACAAATCCTTTCTGCGAGATAATTGGGTGAAATTGTACTAAGTACGGTTAATAATAATTATTATTATTGGGTCATGGGCGAGCCTAATCGAAAAATGATAATATTTATATATATGACTGAGTGCGTGTGTATATATTTATATTATTCTTGTGTATAATCATATCTGTGCTACTTGCTATTACAGAGGTTGCCGTGCTGGGACCGTCTTATCTCGATGGGACCTTTATGGGGGATATTGACTTGTACCCTAGAACATAGGATTCCTTGGTACAGGCTATCTGAGAATGATAGTCAGACGGTCCTAAAAGACGTGGGGGGTATGTGTTAACCTCTTAGTGACTTGGGACTATGCTTCGCTTCCATTTTGTGTGTATTATGTTAATACAGTTCGAGAGTGATTTGGAACTCGCATTTCCCTTAGTACGAGTGATACAAGGACTTGATAGCAGAGTATGCCAGCACCACAAATTTTATGTGGGGTGCCGAAAGTATATTTTATATGAGTGACTAATATATATACTTATATATGGAAACTTGCTACTATCCGTATAAGTAGTTAAGTATTGAATAAGTGCTCCAAACTTTATAGTAAGTGTTCAGGAAATTTGTAATGGTACTGAGATATTCTAAGTAATGTAAGTAATCATGAAGAGATTGATTCTCTAAACTAAATATCATAACCTTATTACTTCTCGAGATAAAAAAAATTTGGAGAATAAGTTAGATAGACTTATGAGTTTAGTAATACGGTAGGCGTGCACACTAGATGAGAGATGAGAATTCTCAAGAGAGCGTCACATAGTAACATGGATGTTACATTATCCAGTAAGCATTTTAAATACTTGCTAAGATATTTTAAAAACTGTTTTACACTTGGGGTCTGACCCGTCTTCTGTCATTTCTCTCTCTCTCTCTTGTATATATATGTATGTATTACAGGTGCCCAGCCACATGGGCGTCAGGCATAGGTTCTTTGGATTGGACGTGTTGCAGCTTATGTGAGAGTTGCAGGCCCTTGCTTTAGATGACCTTTTCATTGATTCAGTTATTTTCTTAGTTCTGCATAGTTAGGGCATGTTTCGCCCGATTTCCTATTCTGTTTGGATTTGTCAGAGATTTGTATTTATTTATATTTCCAGTATTCATTTATGGTTCTTTAATTTGGTTTGGTTAATCAAGATGGCGTAATTATATTGTGTTGATTGCCATCCTTAGAATTTATGTGATTCTTAAACTGATGATTATTTTAAAAGGTTTTCACGTTGGAAATTTAAAATGGGAATAAGACTTTAAATTATTTTGACACTTAGCTTAATTATTTTGGGTGTTTAAATTGGAAATATTTATTTTATGACAGTGATGCTAAGAATGAACTAACCGCTCACCTTGATTTTAATTTAATAAAGGAATGATCACCCGGTATTTAATTAGGCAGGGTGTCACATGCACTACTCCGGCCAGACGTCTTACGCCGAGGTGGAGCATAGGATGATGTAAGTTTTTATTTTTCTTTAATTACAAAAATATGTTATTTTGCATTATTTTACTTTGCAGGCCCAGTACTAATTTTGTATTATTTTATTTCAGGGGACGAGGAGTGGCTCTGGGGGTAGGCCACATAGGCTCGATCCTTATGTGGCAATTCTGCCCAGTTTTGTCACAGTCATTGATCGTGACAAATTTGTGACAAATAAAACTTGTCACGGTCAATGACCGTGAAATTTTTTTAAAGGTTGCCACGGGTTTGTCACGATCTTTTATTGTGACACTTATTGTCAAGGTCAAAGACCGTGATAGGACATTGACAAGTCTAATGAACTTGCCACGGTCAATGACCGTGACAAGTCCGTGACAGCAAAAACTGTCACCCCCAGAATTGTCACGGTTATTGATCTTGACAAGTTGGTCTTGTCACGGTCAATGACCATGACAATCCAGCATATTTGATGTAATAGTGGGGTTTTTGATATATTTTAGTCTTTGAATTTATTTGAGAATGAATTTAGGAAATTTCACGCATGTATAAATCTGTTTATGTATATTTGTAATTTTAGCAAGTATAACACATGTAAAAAGGTTTATGCATAAGTTGTATAGATTTTTGGAGTATAAATCCTTTTATATATTTACCTAAAATGAATATTATTTCTTATCAAGAATAAAAATATGACGACAAAGAACGTGTATATATTTATTTATAATGCAAAATAATGATGTCCTAAAAAACTTACGCTTTCCCATTGTCACATACCATATTATGATGATAAGTCGTCTTTAAAGGTATACATATCTTCATGAGTTTTAACTTGACATATGCGAAGTTATTAAATGAGATACATTATATTTATTCTCATCATTCACATGCATGGAACCCAAGTTGGGAGGACCCCACGTGCTTCACATGCTTGTAAAATTTTGAATATCACAATGTCCCTTAAGACTATTTCCAATTATTATGGAAGGTCTTGCTTTGGTCAGAGGGAAAAATATGTTTAATTATCTTAAAAATTATTGAATGTTCCTCTTGGAAATCGTGAAATCATCTACTAGGAAACTAAGTGTAAACCCGCGCGATGCGCGAATTATGGGAACGTGTATACAAAGTTAAAAATAAAAATTCTCTTGAAAAAGTGTCATCATTATTGAGGCAAGATAGCATACTATTAAATTATAACAATTTTTGCATACATGTTTAGTTTCAATGTGAGTTTGTTTTTAAAAAATGTTAATGGACTTTTCATCGAATGATCCTAAAGCTTATACTCGATAAGTTAAATTAGAAATTTCCCTAATCAAATTTTAAAAAAATAAATCTAAATTAAAGGAAAATAAGCACTGAGAATGGAGGGAGTTAAATATAAAAGCACATAAATAAATAGAAAAATGTTTCCAATTTGTTCATAACATTTACTGAAGTAGAGTGCCTAATAAAAATATGCACCAAAATAATAATAATAAGTATAAAAATTGTTTTACATGTAGTGGAGGGTAAAGTACTCCATCAAACAAAATCAATTATGACCGACAAAATATAATAATTCGGCTTGATAATTGGTCATATTGGGGTTTAATGGATTTAATTTATTTAACATAGTTTTATGTTTGTTAAAAATAAGTGTAAATACCAATAAACCCCCGAGATTATTTTATATTTATAGGTTCTCTCATTTTAAAAACCCGACAACGATCCCCTTGAAATACTGACCCACCACAACTAACACAATACCTTTAAAAATATGATTAAAACATTAACTTACAGAAAAAAAAAGATTAAACTACCCTCAATTCAACATGTTCTTTTTTTTATTATTAAGAAAGCACTTTAGTGCATAATGTGAAAAGGCAACAAAGAAATTAGAAAAATAATCCAAAGCACCATTTATAAATTGATTATAAATTATATTAAACATATGATATTAGGATGTTAAGATATTATGGTGAGTGAGAAAAAAAAATCAATACATTTGAAGCAATAAAAAAAATCATACAGAGTGTAAAATGAAAAAAAAAATACCCACTTAATTTTTTTAGTTCTGTATCTTGCTTGGTTGTTTTTTTCTCAAGTGCCCTGGGCTTCTTCACTCGCTACCCAACAAACTCACTGCAAAAGATATAAAGACTCCACCCAAGTCTATACAAAAGCTTTTCACAGCTTTCTCTTCACATACCCAACAATGGGAAGGAGAATAGGAAGATATTCGCAAGAGAGAGAGAGAAGAAGCACCATTTTCTCCGGTGAAAATAGAAAATGACTTTCATACCTGTGAAAACAAAAAAGATGGATGTTATTAACAAAAAGATACGTATTGTAAACAAACATGGAAAACAAATCAGGTGAAAACCATTTTCTCCCATTTTCTTTATAACCCACTTTCTCCCATTCCTGTGAAAAACAGAAATATCCATATTATAAACAAACATGGGATTGATGAAATATATGAAAGAAAAAAAATCATGCTTTATTATAATTGAAAATAAAAGGACTCTCTCACGAGAAACCCATTTAATTTTTTTCCCAAGTTTATAAAGCACTGCCAACAAAGATGTGAAATAGGTAGAATGAAGAGAGAGAGTGTGTAAAAAAGGATGGTCGTCCATCAATTTATAGGGGAGAGAGTGGGGTGTTGTGATTTTTAATTTAGAAAAAGAAAGGATCTATTGAAGAAAGAGAAAGGGCAGAATTAAAGAATGAGTTGGGTATCTCTATATACTATAAAATGCAAAACAAGGCATTTATGAGCACTTAAGAATCCTTCTCATTAAGAGTGTCCACATGGCACTCTAAATTTTATATTTTTATAAAATACTATACAAGTAATTTAATAGATGCATTGAACTATTGAGTTTTCTCTCTCTCTCCTTCAATTTAATCCAACTAGGAAACTAAGTCAAAAGCAATTAAAAAACAGTTTTATATAATAACGTTGAAAAATACTGTTTTTTTAACGTTTTTTAACATTTTATATGAAAACTATTCATATAAAAAGTTGTTTTTAATAGTTGATAAAAACTTTTTTTTTTAACATTTTTGATGTCTTTTTATAAAAAAAAAATTGATTTTATAAAAAACAGTTAAAAAGAGTTTATTAGAAAACCTTTTGATGTTTATAACTGTTTAAAAAAAAAGGTTTTTGTATAAGCAATTTTTTAAGTTATATAAAAAACAATAAAAAAATAGTATTTTTTTAACCTTTTTAAAAAACAGTGTTTTTAACAAAAAGGGTTTTTATATAAACTATAAGAGCTTTTCTCTCTCTTATTCTTACTTTCTCTCTTTTTTGGATTATTTTTTTAACACTTTTTTTAAACGTTAAAAAAAATTGTTTTTTATAAACATCACAAAACAATTTATATAAAATCAATGTTTTTTAAAAAAATCAATTTATAATCGTTAAACGGTTTTTTTATAAACAATTTTTTCTACTTTTTTTATAAAATTATTTTTTTTACGTAAAACATTCAAAAACACTTGATATAAAAATGTTAAAAATACTATTTTTTTATAAATGTTAAAAAACTGTTTATATAAACCACTATTTTTTTAAGGAAAAAACACTGTTTTTAAAAAACGTTACAAAACACTGAATTTTTAACTGTTTTGTAAAAACATTCAAAAACAGTTTTATAATTCTCTTTAAAAAAATGTTATTTTTATATAAACCATTTTTTAATATTTTTTTAAAAGAGTTCTTTTTTTTTTTTAAGAACAGTGTTTTTACATAATTTTTTTTAACGTTTATACAAAAAACTGTTAAAAAACAGTGTTTTTAATGTTTTTATATTAAGTGTTTTTTACGTTTTTAATTTATTCATATAAAGAATTGGTTTTGTGAAAAAACTTGAAAACAATTTACAAAAAAACTTTTGACATTCATAAACTGTTTTTTATAAGATTGTTTTTATATAAAGTTTTTTCAACGTTTATAAAAACAGTTAAAAACAATATTTTTAATGTTTGTAAAAAAAAGTGCTAAAAAAAGTTTATAAAAAAAACTTTTGATTTTGTAAAACTTTTTGATTTAAAAAAAAATACTTAATAAAAAAAGTGTATAAAACTTTTTCATTTTATAAAACTTTCTCATTTTATAAAAAAGTGTTAGTAAAAAAAGTTTTAATATTTAAAACAATAAGATATAATGTAAATTTTGTTTTAATACACTAATAAATACTTATACTACTGGGTAAAATAGTCTTTTTGATTGAAAAATGAGTCAACTGACCATCAAACTAGCTAACTAACGTTTTTTGTCGATTTTGAATTCCAAACGAGTAGAATGTAAACAAATGGAATAAAACTCTAAATAACTATTGGACCCCAAATAGTAAAAAATCCTTACAAAATTGACAAGGAACCATAGAATAGACTGTGATTTTGTTTAAGTAGAATGTGTTATGTGAAGATTGAAATAGTGTTTTTCTTAAGATAATTTCGATTGAATCTTTATATAGAAATGTGAGTTTAATTAGTTAGAAGCATATGATGTGAATTTAGTTAGTTAGAAGCATATGGTGTATGTTGCTCTATTTTAAAGGAAGTGAGGTATACTTTCATGTTTAATAACATTGTTTTTTAAATAAAATATATAATATTCCTTTTTGGATTTTTCTCTTTTTATATTGTGATTGCACAATTATTTTTGTGCTTTGTTATAAGGTTTGATATTTTTATTTTGACTTATTTTTAGATTTTTTTATACAAATTATACCCTTTATGCTTTATTTTCTTAACACACAAGTTCTAATTGTTTGTCATTTCTGTCTATCATATCCATGATACTATTCATTATATTTTTTAAAAATTAGGGGTTAAAGTATAATTTATGTAAAGTTGATTAAGTGCCTGAGTAAAATATTTTGAAATATATATATATATATATATATATATATATATATATATATATATATATATGTGATAGTAGTTATCGTGATTATATATGAATGTCCATTTTCTCTCCATCTATTATTAATTAATACTTATATAATGTGTCAAATAGACATAAAAATATAATTATGTCTTAAATAAAAAAAGTATCTCGGTGTTTAGTGTATACTAATCATAGTACTACCATATGTACTAAAAAATATAAATATATAGTTAATTTGTAATTTTAAAATAAAGGCATGTTCATATGTCCCAAATTTTTTATTCATTTTTTCATCTCATATTAACATTAGTTTAAATGTAATGATAATATTATTTATGTGGCATATATTTTACGAATAAAATTATGCTACGCTCGCGCATCGCGCGGGGTTTAAAACTAGTATACTATAAAATGCAAAACAAGGCATTAATGCTTCTTCTCATATAGCCTTCCACGTGGCATGCACTACAAAAAGTAAATGATTCTTTTCTTAAAAGACATCCACAGGGCAAACAAAAGTTGAAAACTCAAAAAGCACTTGGGAGACCATACCCCAAAATAACATCGCTGAACAGATCTAGAGAATGAAATAAAGGTCTCATATCAAAACCCCAATCCAGAGCAGCGCCAACCGTTGGCAAACGACGAGCCTGAAACAAGTCTGAAACAAGTATGGACGATGATTGGGAGCCTGCAGATTTCTTAAAATACGATTTGCCGATTGCATTGAAAAGGTAAGAGATTTTATTGAAGGAGTTTGAGGGTTTGTTGGAGAACTATGGTGATTTTTCGATCCTGGGGGTGAGCTATGTTAAATATCTTACCCTTTTCATCTCTTCTCTCTCTTTTCCCGACAAACATTTTTCGTGTCCCTTCATCTTTTTTTTTTCTCTATCTAAAATTTACTTCCTCTCTCTACAAAAATGCATTTTATTTATCGTTATTTTAATGTTTTAAGGGAAAAACATTTTTTTGATAATGGGAAGTGAACAAGAAAGCGAGAAGACGATGACACAGAGAAGAGGATAAAGAGAAGAAGTGAAAAGAAGTATAGCTGTAGAAGCTTAATTTTTTCTCTCCCCATCTGCCCATCTCTGCACTACTGATAGTGATAGAAGTAATTTTTTCATTTTTTATCTGAAGTAGTACAAAATTTTTTCATTTTTTATCACTTTAGTACAACCACTTATCTCTGATGAAGGATTGTACTATACTATAGGACATAATTGAAAAAGTCATTGATTTCTCTTTGTTTGAAACTACAAAGGCTATATGCTGGGAGTATATGATTGTTAAAAGACAATATATCTCTTTACTAAGTATTCAAAGGCATATTGATTTACATATTTTTTAACCTATCAGATTAATATATGTGAGTATATATATATGTACAAAATTAATTTTGTTATTAATAAATTAATTTCATAATACTTTTTGGTACGTAATTATTAATCAATATATACGACATAATTAAATTTTCATTGATAAATTAACTGTATTTTTTAAATTCACAGTTTTTTAAATTTACTGTTTTTTAAAAGTGATGTTTTTTTAAACAACTTCTTTATTTTCTGAATTATGTGAATATAACTCTATTTATATTTTGTTGTAGTTAAAAAAGCTTCTTTATTTTTTGTTGTTGTTTGGATAATGATTATTGACCTTTTAGCATTATATAACCCTCAAATTATAGGTCATTGTATTTCCACAAAATGATTACATGAAGAACCCATATAAAAACCACAAGAATAAAATGGACATGAAAAATTATTTTTTGTTGACGTAGCTAATGAGTTTAAAGTCTGCTAAGTTTCATTTTGTCAATTTAATTTAGTTTTATCCACTGGAAAAAAAGACTTGATTTGGTTTACTTCTTGCATGTACGAGATGAAAGTTAAGAGATTGAAACTTTTGTATGTATGCAGAATTGGAAGTTATTTAGTTTCGTAATGCTGTAATTTTTTTTGAATTCATTCATCTGGGATTTTTACTAAAAAAAAGTTTGTGGACAAAGGTTGAGGATGTGGAAGATATCAACATCAAGAGAGTTTTTTTTCTCAAGTTGTAAGATTTTTTTTAATCTTTACCAAAAATTTGAAATATGTGTGGTATGATGGTAGTGTATTATTTAGTCAACACGCACTCGCGTATCGCGCGAGTTTACACCTAGTTTGTTTGGTAATATGTGTTACCTTTGATATTCCCCAAAAGAAAACTACAATGAAGAGCAAGGTTTGAAGTACGTAGACATGTAAACATTCAGAAAAAGTCTAACTAATATTTAAGTGACTTGGGGTTGAGCATTTAATTTATTACGTTTTTTTTGGGCGATACATTGAACACCCACATCCACGTTTTTTTATGTGGTACATTGAACACCCACATCTATTTTAACTGTCAATCTCCAACGTTTCTTAAGTAGCAATTAGGAGGAAATTGGGTAATATAGATTTGCATTATGTCAATGCCACGTGTCATCCTCAGAAGATTTATAGAGAAATGATGTGCCACGTGGATAGGCTAATTGCAAAGCATAATAAATGCCTTGTTTTGCATTTTATAGTATTAAGAGATTCTACCTCCAAAGCAACTCATACCACTTAGTGATTTTTCTTTCTCATTTGCAAAGCATATTAAATAACTTCAAATCACATCCAAAAACCCTCACATTTCTCATCTTTTCAAGTAAATCCCTTCGTTTGTTTAATCATCTTTACAGGCTTTATTTTATTTCTTCTATAAATATGTTTACGTTAACAAGAAATCCACCATTAAAGAGTTCAAGAAAAAAATATATCCCTTACTAGGTTATTGTGGAGATACCAAAGACGATTATCGACCACTCTGGTATGTGAGGGGTCATTGGATTTTTTTCTATCATGGTTGTGGTTAGCACTGGCAAAATTATGGGTTGGGCCTAATTTGGGCGGGTCAAATATGGGTTGGGCTAAATGTGGGTTGGGCCAAATATGGGCTGGGTTAAATGTGGGCTAGGCCAAATATGGGCGGACCAAATATGGGTTGGACCAACCCATTATTTTTTTACTAAATTAAGTATTACAATTCGAGGTATATATAAAAAAAACTCATATTTTACTCATAACTTTTTAAAATGAGTATTATATTTGATTTGTATCTTTTAAAATTGGGCGCCATATTTGATTTCTTGCTTTGAAATATGGGCCCCATATTTAACTCATAGCTTTGAAATATGGGCCCCATATTTAACTCACAACTTTTAAATATGTGCCGCATCTTTAGATGCTTGGGCTAATATGGACTGTTTTGTTATTTGCGCCACATTTTGCCACCACTACTTGTCGTGGATGGCATTGCGTTTCCTTAAATCCAACTTTTATCAGGTTGTCTTATTTCGTCAAATCGGTACTAGCCTAGTGTGCTCCTGCTGTCTCAAGAATACTTAATGGTGAAAATTCACTTAATGAACTTTATGACATTGACTTTGACATCCCTGAAATCAAATGTTGCCATCAATGGATTTTCTCGGTAGGGAATCTCTATTATTTGAAGGTTGAGAAGTTTGAGAGTGCCCTTGTATGGAATCTTCTTAATTCTAATAGTCATTTATGTGACCACATTTTCTGTAATACCCAAGAATTTAGGTGTATTTATTAATAGTTAAATATAAAATTTTAAAAAATTTAAACCAATTATATTTGTATTTAATTAATTGATTATTTCAATAGATATTAACTTTGAAATATTAAAAAAATATAATTATTATTTACTATTAAACATTGGATGCTTACTATTCAAGTAGTATTTACTATTAACCTAAGATGCTTAATAGTAATTAGTATTCAAATTGTATTCACTATTTATATAAGATGCTAAATAGTAATTACTATTTATATAGGATGCTAAATAATAAATACAATTTAAGAATTTAGAATATTACCATAGAATGCTCATTCTTATAAACCAAAATTTCTATTGATTCTCTTCTTCATTTTCTACAACCATTCTCATTTCAATATACAACTCAACCCACCTGAATTACACCAATAAATCTTAAAAATAACACCCTTTTATTTGAGCCAAAAATTATATTTTTGTGGAAAAAAAATTGGGATAGCTTTGGATCAACTCTAAAGGATTTTTGTAGGTCAATTCAACTAATTTTTAAGAGTAATTACTTTTACACACATGGGAGATTATTTTTATTAACTAAGGAGCAATTTTGGAGAAACTTCTTCTACAATTCTTTCTTATTATTTTTGAGAGTCTTCTTCAATTAAGGCAAGATAATTCTACTTTCTTCTCTCATGAGATTAATACTATTTTCTACCTAAATTGTTTTTTTATATAAATTCTAAAATTTATATAGCGATAATTAAGATTTCTTCCATCACGCCTTTATAAATTTCGATTTTTGGTGAATAAATTTAATGAATCTGTAACACCCCGTATTTTTGTACATTTAATATTTAATTAATTCGGAAATTTTAAATTACTGGTGTGTTGTAATTTTAATTGAATTAATTATGACAATATATTTATTTAAATATTAATCGGGAAGTGAATGGTTAATGTTTAGGGAAATTTATTTACTAAGTGAATAGTAATAATTGAATTACGTCATTTTGGGTATAAATGACAAGGTATGCACTTATCCCAGCCGGAAGTCGGTATAGACTAAATGGGGTGTGAGATAAGAATTTTTATAAATTAATTCGAATGTCAATTCTGACTGGGCGGTTGAGTCCGGATGGGTCGAGATTGTCAGAAAAGAGTACCCGGGGGTAGTAATTGGGTCTCGGGATATTTTTGGGCATAGTCGGGCCCACACGGGGTGAGTTGGGCCACTTTAATTAAGCCCATTAGGTGAAAAACGGGATTAAGGGTTTTTAACCTAATGGGGAGATTAAGAAATCAGCAGCCATCACAAATCTAAGCCTAGGGCTTGAGAGGGAAATTGGGGGAAAGCTTAGCAAAAGGCAAATTGAGGTTTTTGGAGCCAAATCGAGGGACTACGCCAACGGAATCAGACACTACGAACACTTTCAGGCAAGTGGTTAACTGTTTTTACTCCAAAAATGTGATATCCAATTCATATTTTAGTGATGTGTAAACTAAAATTCGTTTTGGGGACAAATGGGTACAAAAAGGGGGTTTTGATAATGGAACCATTGAATGAAATTTAAGGTATGAATTAGATGTGCTACATAATTCTTAATATGGTTATCTGATTTGAATGAGAAAAGTCGGAATACAAATGGATGGAATTTGAAATCTAAATTTGGATTGTACCCTAGAAATTGTGTTCTTGAGTGGGTCAAGATTCATAGTGTGAATAATGTTAAAAGGTTTAGATGATATTCTTAGTTCATGAGATATATTATGAGATAATTAACACGCTGAATTGAGGTTGGTTTTTGAGGAAAGAAACCTTGATAATTCGTTAATGGTGGAAATTCAGTGGGGACGAAGGGCTGTCCAGGAAGGATCGATCGATCGATCGGGGGCCTTCGATCGATCGACGATGGCCAATTCTTGGCAGGTCGAGCTGTTGGGTTACCCTTGTTTTATTTTTATTTTCTTTTAGTATATTTTATTTGGGAGAAAGTTAAAAATATTCCTTTTGGAACTTATCTATTTAGTGTCAAATAAATACGAGACTTAGCTCCTTTGGGAAAATACTTGGGAGGGATAAATGCGCGACACATTATGGGTGAATATTTGGGAGTTAAATTCTGAGATTTAAATAAGGACCAAGTGAGCGAGTCCGGGTGTGTTGGTTAGGGGACACCAAGGCATTTAAATTAATTATCGAGAGGATAGGTAAAAATTAGAGTCGGAACATAGACTCATAAATGATTAAGTTACGGACGAAGTGAGCGAGTCTGGGTATAATGGTTGGGCGAGATAATGTATTAAATTAATTAATGAATAATTAATTAAAGTAGAGTCGGACTATAGACTCGGGAAAGTGGCAAATTAATTAATGCGTAATTAATTAGCTAGAGTTGGGCTGTAGGCTCGGGAAAGGAATAAATTAATTAGAGTATAAATTAATTTAAGTAGAGTCGGACCACAGACTCGAATTGGTATTGATTAATTAATGTGTAAATTAATTAAATTAGAGTCGGACCATAGACTCGGGATAATAATAATCTAAAGAGTGAGATAACTTATTTAGTTGAGTCAAGCGCGAGACTCAAGACATTACAGGCTAGTGTTACGAGTTATGAGTATGCGGTAAAGCCGGGGTTTATGTTATTTATATATATATATGTGTGTGTGTGTGTGTGTGTGTATATATTGTGTGTGATGTTAAATATCAGGGATTAGATATTTATTTAAATATATTCTCTAGTGCTATCAAGGGAGGTTGCGCGATGTGGGTGAATCCCCTAGCTTGATGGAGTAGGGTGAGTATATCCCCAGGTCATAGCGTCCGGTATATGGGTGAGGGGCTTATCTCACTTTCAGGGAAGGAATATGACCGCCTCCACTTCGTTTTGTTTTGAACGAGGTTGGTGAGTGAATCCAACTTGGGTAACTAGGTTATGTGAGCACACCTAGTGAGATGGCACTTAGAGGGAATCATCCGGTGAGGGTATACTCGGAAGGATGGATACACGTATGATATGTGTGTGGATGTTAGTAAAGGCACATATAATATGGTAGTAACTATTATATGTAGGTAATAATACAGTGTGTGATGTATTTACTTTATATAACTCGAGCTACAGTTATATGCTGTTAATTTATGAGAAATAAATTAAGTTATTCATATGTGGGAATAATACAGTGTGTGATGTATTTAATTAATATAACTTGTGCTACGGTTATATGCTATTAATTAAGAAGGAATTAAATAAGTTAATTAGTGAGATAACTTATAAATCAGAAATAATTATACTCGGGTTAGAGCAGTATGGTAAAGGTAGGTTACACCAGGACTAATTGGACGGGGTAGTACAACTAGGTGGGGTTAAGGTAACCGTTAGGTGTGCACTGTAGTGGAGGGGTGAGAATGTCCACAAGAGAGTGCGACACTAACTTTAATATGAAGAGCATTCATGCATTTTAAATTACTGCAGTTAATTCACTTGCTAAATGTTTTCAAAATGTTTTGGGTTCTAACCCCTTGCTATAAAACTATTCTCAAAACCTTTTAGGTGTCCAGCCACAGGGACGCCAAGATTGATATTCTATTCCAGGGACACGGAGCTGTGGCATATGTGGATGCTAGCAGGAGTTTGTATTAGACGCATCATTCATTCATTCCTAGAGTAGGAATCTTATACCAGTTTCAGTTTTATTTAATGCTTGTCGCCCAGACTTCTCGGTACAGTTTTCAGGTGTAACTTATTCAGGTGTTGAATATTTGTATTTGGTTTATTTCTTTGGTGGCCGGTGATTTATTCGGCATGTTGTATAATTATGATTCAGTTTATTTTCATTCAGTTGTGTGAATGGTTTATATTTTAATTGTGCATGTACTGTTTTGGTTTAATTAAAAAGTTAAAATTGGCACCAACTTTTGGAATACTAGGTGGTTAGTAAGTTTTAAAAAAGTTTTCGACAGTGATGCTAAGGATGATCCAACTGGGATTCCTGTTTTAATTTGGTATAGGACTGATCACCCGGTATTTTATTAGGCGGGGTGTCACAGAATATAATTCATGAAATTATATACTTAATTAATTTAATATAATTTGGTATCATTTAAATTGATCATGAATTTTATATACTTGATTTGATTTACATTGAATGAATTATATGTATTAAAAATCATGATTATAGATTAACTTCATTTCTTATTATGTTAAATTTTATTTTTTATAATTTTGGGAATTGGGGTTCTAGTAAATATTAACTTCTTCATTTTTAGGTTTATGAATTATGTAGAAGATCTAAAATAATCTCAGTTTTTTAAAAATAGTAAGTTTCGTTAGAAAATTATGAAACTTTAGAGTCTTATGTCAAATATAATTTTCTAAAAGTTTCATGTTTTAGCAAAATCTAAAAAGCTTGTATAGGATTTGAAAAATGAGAAAAACCAGACTAGGTATATTTGTCGACGTGCAGTAACGTTATAGAAAAGTTATTTTTTAATTCATGTAGAAGGCGTAAATTAAGATGTTTATAGAGTTTTTGAAGGAAATTATATTCTGGACAACTTTTGTAATTTAAGTTTTTCCAAAATTCGATTATATGTTGCCCATTATAACAAATTATTTTTCGACAACATAATACTTTTAATATTATAAATGAGTACAATCATAATTTATGGGAATTGGAAAATATGCCTAAAATGAATTTTTCATATGAGATGTGAGTGGAATGAAATTATATTTTTTGTTATTTTTGGGGAGAATTATGCCTCACCCCTCCCTTTTAGAAATAGTATAAAATTATGAAGTAATTTTAGAAAATTTGAGAACTTAAAGATAAAGTATAAAAATCGTTGGAATACATTAGTTACCTGTGAAATTTAAATTGTGGAATTTTATCGAGAGTGGATAAATATTACTCTTATGTTGAAGACTCTATGCATGAGGACACTTCTCTTATACTGTTACTATGAATAGGTTGGATCAATAAGGTAGGTTCCGTATTGTGGAGCTTGGTGACTCCAACGCGAATTGGGAGCCAGACAGGATTATGATAATTTTATTATTGGTGGTGTTTAGGGTGGATAAGGTGAGGATGGATTTGTGTTTATGATGGAAATTTATTTATGTTACGAATTGTATTCTACTTCAATGTGTGAGGTGATATATATGCTCGCACGCTTTACTTATGAATGAAATATTTAAATATTTGAGAGGAACGTTATACATTGTGAGACCCCTCAATAAATGGAGGGCAAGTCCCGTTTATATATTTGCTTTTTGGCATGGTTATTTAGAATACATCCTAGTTATGGATATTGTGGAAATTATATTTATTAGTTGTCTCTTCTAACATGGGAATTAAGAGGATTTTAAATATTTTTGTTGAATGCACAATTTAAAGAAAATTACACTAATAAGGGTGGGGTATCACAATTAATTCAATAACTATAGAATTATTATTTATAATTTTTATTGATAGTTTTACTACTTGAGTGCATAATATAACGTTATTGTGGTGCATCTGGCCCGTTGCATTATTTTGGGTTCTCTAGTGTACCCGGCCTAGTTTCCCACTCGAGTACGAAGTTAATTCATTACACTCGCCATCGAGTTTTGGAGATGTGGGTGTAATACCCCGTAATTTTTATGACTTGTAAATTGGGTTATATTTTAAAATAATGAATTAGTTGGATTTTAATATTAATTAATTCATTTGGGTTTTATCCGGATTGTGGATATTAAAATGGATGATTCTGAATATTACTTAAAGATATTTAGGTAATATATGAATGTGATGTCATTGATATGATGGTATGATATAATTTCTCGGTAAATTGGATTTTTAGTCAGACGCGGTATGGGACGTGTCGAGACTAATTTATTAAATTAAAAAGGAAATTTATTTTCTATCGATCTTATAGTCATTTCGACTGCGTCGTTGCGTTCGGAAGGTTCGAAATAGTCAGAAAAGTCTATTTGGATGTTAATTTTGAGTCTCGGGTCATTTGGAAATGAATAGACAACCCAAAAGGGCATTTTGATCATTTTTCTAGGGGGATGAATAGTGATTTCGGATTTTGTCTTATTATAATTATTGGTAGATTAAGTGTACGTGGGTTATACATCTCCTCTTCACAAATTAGCGAAGTCATCTTCCTAGAGAGAGTGAACGGGTGCTTGAGAAGGGAAAAGCCTACTTGGGAAGGAGAAGAACAAGAACCGAGGTTCACCACCACCAACCACCACCGGAGGTTGACCGGAGAAGGGACAACCAACTGAAATATACTACACCAAAGGATCAGACCTTCAGAAAAGGCAAGTGTTTGATAATGGCAATTTAAGTTTGTATATTGTCCATGTTAGAATAGTTATGAAAAGAGAAGATTATTCATGTTTGGAAGAAATAATGGAGTTATCAAATGGATTTCTGGAGACTGAAATGATATAGGAATTAAACTCATGTTGTAGGTTGATAATAATCCAAGAAATAGTCATGAATCTGATGAAGAAATTATGAAAACCATTGATGTGTTCTTGAAGAAGATATGTAGATAATTTTCTGGAAATAAGGATATAAACATGCTTTTTAATCCAATCTCTTGATGATTCTAGGATGTTTAGATCATTGGATATCATTTGTATATGTTTATACATCATGTAGTAAGGATTATAAGTCATTTTGGATGTTAATATGAAGGATATAATGAATAAAAATGGTGAAACCCGTAGTTGCTGAAATGCAAAAAAACCAGGTTGTGACCTGAGGGATCGATCGATCGACCCCCTGCCTTCGATCGATCAACCTCCCCAGAATATGTAAAGTTGTTTCTTTTTAAATGTTGATTCTTATCCCAAACCTTTTGTGGATCTTTGGTGATTATTATTTGGATATTATGGGACTTAAAAAATATCAGTAAACCCATGATAAGATTTGAATTAATTTGATTTTGATTCAAGTGATTAAAATGATAAAAATTATATTGAATGGAATTTTGGTTGCTAGATTCATTTGTTAAATTCCAAATGGGGATGTATGAGGATTTAAGATAGGACCAGTAGGGGTAATTTAATATAACACCGGGGTATCCTTAAGTTTACAAGAGGGTTTAATCCTAAGTGAAAGAAGATGTATTTATAAGAGAATTGAAACTATCGGTTTTAACCTTAATTAAAAGAAGAACTAAACTCGTAGTAATTCGGGAGAAATGATGTTATGGACCAGTAGGATATTAGTGACTTCTTACTGAATATATGTTGAGGAAAAACCTATTTCAATCTTGTTTATTGAGTGAGGGTAGCCTTAGGGTTACAATTTGAACATCAAGGACTGAGTTTAAGCTCATTATTGATTTCGCAAGGACGGAGTGTAATACAAGAGCGTAGTGGTATGTCTCCTGGATAGAGATGGGAGTTTAGAACACATTTGGTTGAAAGAGGGTATAAGGTTATTCCGATCGCGTATTTGAAGTTGACGGACCTCCTCGATCGACAAGTTAAGTAGTAGTGTATTAGAGGGGTTCCTTGTTTGGATTTCGCTTTGCGAGACGCTCCGCGCATGAACCTTAACGACATCGGGAGTGGAGAGATGTTATAGGATGCGAGGATAATTAAATTATGATGTAAAGATATGATATTTTAATACGTGGAATTTAAAGAGATATAATGCTACGTATAATCTAAGGTTAATGTGAGTACCTTGTTGTTAGTATATTATAGGCATGATAATACCTATTTGATTGATTTATGATTATGTGTATGACATACCTAGCTTACTTGCTATCGATGGGAGGTTTATGCGTGAGGGCAGTCATATCCTGATGAATCCATGGGATCTTTGATTTGTCGCTCGAGAACATAGGTCTATAAAAGACTTATCGGGGAGTTGATAAGTCCGCTGACTATGGGTACGTAGGTATATGCGTGACCCATGGATACTATAACTATGTTCGCCTCCAATTTGCTTGTTGATGTTTGTGGTTCGAGGAATTCTTACCGAACCTTTAGTCCCCTATTCGGTGACCTGCGATGATGGGACATGATAGCAGAGTAATGCATTACACCGCAGCTGTGACTCGGGGTGCCATATTATATATGAATATATATATATATATATATATATATATATATATATATATATATATATATATATATAATGGATTAAGTTAATGATTGGATTTATTGTGGTTAAATCATCTACAGTGTGATAATTGTAGATAACGGTGAATAGAGAAAGATAATTGAATTAAGTTAATGAATGTTTATTGAAATGCTTAATTCATATTAATGAGAAATGATTCATGTTAATGAGAAACGATGAGAAATGTAAATGAATAATAATGTGACGTATGGTATGGGACATACGGGGATTATGATATGGGAATGGAATTATAATATGGAAACTGGAAAAGAGGAACCATTAACTAGGAGGTTAATAGGAAACGTTAAGCGTGCACTCTAGTTGAGAGGTGAGAATAGCAAGTGAGAGTTGGATCTAACATGTACATAATAAATGCTTTATTGCACTTGTTAAATACTTGCTGTTTTAAAAATCATTTACACAATCGGTCTCTGACCTGTTTCCTTGCATATTTTCTCTTCTATTGTATCTTCTATATCAGGTGTCCAGCAACAGTGACGCCGACCTTAGAGGATTATGACAGGATATGGATTTATGGAGTTTTGCTTAGACGCCTATCATCTTTTTGATTCACAGTATTCTTAGTTAGGGCAGGTCGCCCAAAGGATTCAGTTATCTTTTTCTATCGGGGTTAAATACTATTGTATTCAGGTCTTTTTAATACATTTAATATTGTTGGGATTACTGTAATGGATTAATATTATTTGGGGATGTTTATTCCAATTGCATTTAAATTCTTTTGTGTTATCTATTTGGTTATCAGTGTTGTAGAATAAAATGTGTTGTGTTATTCTTAAATTGTAAATGGGTTTTGTTGAATTAAAAATTTGGAAAGTTTTTAACACCAGCTTAATTGAGTATTGGGTGAGTTGTAAATGTTTTCGACAGTGATGCTAAGAATGAGCCAACTGTATATTATGTTTTAATTTGGTATGGGACTGGCCACACGGTATTTAATTAGGCGGGGAGTTACAGGTGGTGTTGAACCTACTTTGGATTTATTTATTTTATGTTTGAGAGATGCAAGGTTTACTTCATTTCTAGCATTTTCACTCAGTTTGGAGATAACATGTTTTTGTGATATTTGGGATGTATTAGTCCTTGTCAGATAGTTTATACCCTAATTTAGTGGTTATGATTTATTTTATCTATATTATATAATAAAATGAGGATTCTTCATATTGTTCTCTTCTTGATTTATCCTTATTCATTTATTCTTATTTCATGTTAAGGACTATATTTAAATTGAATTTGCAAAATCATTTGGTTTAATAAATAGACTTGACTAACCTAATTGTTATAAATTACGGGTTGTCACAGTTCATATTAGAGCATGGTCCTAGGCAACGTCGGTTCCATAGGTCCATTCTAGTCCACCGCGTAACATTATTTGATATGTTAATTTTCTTTGTATTCTCATCATAGTGTACTATTGTTTTGGGACTCTAGTGCCATTTATTATGATGAATGACCTAACTAGACCAAAGTGTATCGCTAAGGCTCATTGTTTGGATTTCATCCGTGACTATGCATGGTGTTTGGTTTGGTAAAAAGTTAGGAGATATTAGGCATAAGACTCTTAGTACATATATAATGATACATTTGGTGAAGGGTATTTCGAGATTATGAAGAAGTTCAATGAAAACTGATTCCTCTAGTCTATTTGAGATCGGAAGAAAATTTAATTTCTCCTATTACAGTAAGGGGAAATCGATAATGATTACGATTCCATGTGGTAGGGTTTTATCCATTGCTACCCCCTTTAGGTGTATCCACTCTTATTATTGAGAATTGTGATACGGTAGGCATTGATATGGGTCGACTATGGTGGGTAGCCAACTTGTTGGTTTTAGATACCCACATGTATGATGTTATATTGAGAATGGACTGGTTATGTACGTATTAGTATCAAATAGATTGAGTTGGTAAAGACACTGAGTTTTCTACACCACGTTAAGACATTTATTTGGCAGTTATGCCTAGATGTGAGGGTGGGGCTACTACCGACATTTACTTTATTAATGAGGAGACCTTAGGTATGATTCCAGTATTTCATGAGTTCACCGATGTGTTCAATGAGATTTTGGGTTTGCTTCCTAGTGGAAGGATTGAATTTTTGATAGCCTTAGAGGCGGACACAAAGCCGATAGATAGATCACCATATCGCATCACTCTTATGGAGATGAAGGACCCCAGATTTCAAATTAAACAATTGCTTGGGTAGAGGGCTTCATTCGACATAACACTTCACCTTGGGGTGTACTAGTTTTATTCGTAAAGAAAAAGGATGGCCATTTGAGATTGTGTATTGACTATCGTGAGTTGAATAAGGTGATGGTTAAGAATAAGTACCCACTGCTAAGTACCAATGATTATTTTGATCAGTTGGAGGGAGCTTCATTTTTATCGAGGATTGATTTGTGATCCGGTTATCACCAGTTGAGGGTGAGAGAGTAAAATATTCCTAAGATGGCCTTCTTAACTCATTACGTGTCTTGTTCCGAGTGATGCCGTTTGGGTTGACTAATACTCCAACTATATTCATGCACTTAATGAATCTGGAGTTCCAAACACATCTGGACCAGTTCATCATTGACTTTATTGATGATAATTTGATATATTCACGGGTAAAGGAGGAGAAAGGCCGGCATTTGCGGATTTCATTAAAAAATGTAAGAGAGTTTAAGTTTCATGCGAAGTTCTCCAAATGGGAGTTTTGGAAGTGGGAAGTGAAGTTTTTGGGGCATGCAATATCGACGAAGGGATTACCCATGGATCTGAGTAAAGTGTCTACCGTGCTGGATTGGGGACATCCCACGACACATACTAAGAGTCGTAGTTTTATAAGATTGGCCGGTTATTATCAGATATTCATTCGTGGCATCCCCAAGATAGCGAGATCGGTGACCAAATTAATGAAGAATGGTACGGCATTCTTTTGGATGGAGAAGTGTCAGCATGCATTTGATACTCTCTGTAAGAGGGTAGTTTAGATTAGGTGAAGAGTAATAATAATTACTTATTATTAGTTAATCAGAAACACTCCTGATTAATTACAAAGACACACACTCACAACTTAGTGAAGATAAACCCAGTTTGAACTCACAAATCCGTCATGTATAACTAAAAAGATAATAACGAACTTATAAGTAACTCATTTAGAGGGAGGGAGAAGTAAGCACCCTAGATACACCCTGGTAGGCAGCCAAACACACCAACTCTCAAAGGTTTTCTGATCAGATATTAAAAGCTTCGTAATAAATGACAATAATGGCTGAGTAAAAGCTCTAATTTTTGAAATAACTCGTTTTTCTCTCTCTCTCCAAAAATCCCTAGAAACGAACTCTCAAGAGAACACCCGTTTCTTAGAGGTGGTTAGGCCTCTTAAATAGCCCCCGCACCACTCTCGAGATAACTCAATCATTAATTATTATGAAAGGCATCCCTCATACTTTATCTCACAAATATTAAATGTCTGATGCACTAGTCAACTCCACATCATAACCATTAAATTCCAATACATGCCTTTTGCCTAACCATTGTGTGTTAGGTAGTTGTCATCACAGAGGTCGCTCACCAACTGTTTGACAGCCCCAAATATAACGATGGTTTGCTTAAGTACATATTTTACATTGCCTAGCTGGCTAGTGACATCATATAAAGTAGATGCAACATTAAGTAGCACTACACCAAAATGGTCAAATTGGCACCCTTCAACCGACCAGCCTTGTCACGGTCATTGACCGTGATAAAAAAAACAAGTGTTTTTTGTCACGGTCAATGACCGTGAGAAGGTCGCAATAAATTGTTGTCACGATCAATGACCATTAGAAGTCTGTGGCAACTATACTTGTCACGAACATGTCACGGTCATTGATCGTGACAATCCTATAAAGTTATCACTATCAAGGATAGTGACATGGTAGTGACAATTTGTGAGTAAAAAATCCTCCCTCTTCTTCTTTCCCACTGATTCTAATTCCCTCCATTTTCCTATCTCTCTTTAGCGACTGAACTCTCGCTCTCTACGATTTTGGTACGTTTTCTCTCTCTATTTCTCCTCCATTTATGTATATGTGTATGTATATGTGCGTGTGTGTATATGTGTATGTGTGTGTAAATGTGCGTGCATGTGTGTGTGTGGTGTATATATGCGTGTGGGGGGGGGGGGGGGAGGGGAGGGGGTACATATGTGCGTGCGCGCGCATGTGTATATATATGCGTGTGTGCGTATATGTGTGTGTGTGTGTGTGCATGTGTGGTGGGAAGTGGCAGTGGGGGGAGGGGGCAACGCTGGGGGGTGGGGTGGGGTTGGGAGGGGGGAGGGGGTGGGGTGGGGTGTGTATATTTGTGCATGTGTGTGTTTTTTTAATTAAATTTTTATTCGTTTATTAGATATTGCCCATTGTAAAAGTATTGATTGATTAAATATTGATTGGTTGTTAATATTTTTAGTAAATTAATAATTAGTGTCCATTTCATATGCATGTAGGATTGCCCCTCATTGAAAATTACTTTGTATAACGAACCATATATATATAATATTATAATTAAATGAAACATAGTTGAAATTACATATAGTGCGCATAGATACTAGTCTTCGAGTTCTTAGACCCGTTTGAGAGTCATTACCCCTATAATGAGATCTCTCGAATTGTCTCGTTTGGACTGTTTGGGACGATAGAATTTCTATATAATAATATTCTTAGTGGCTCAAAGTTGTTACTTTTGGAGGAAGTTCTGCAGTTGTATCCTAATGTTCTTTGGGTACATACTAGATTGACAAGTGTGAATGTTGTTTCAATTGATCAATTGAAATAATACTCACACATTCCAATGTACGTCGTGTACTTGGATAACTACGGGGATATGCTGCCAATTTTTTCTCAAATCGTAACAATGTGCATGAGTTGTTAAATATATTATAGAAATATGCGGTTTTGAATGGGATAGGACCACTCACCCATTAGAGGAGATGGTGAAAATAGGAATTTCTATTAGAAATTGAATTTGAATTTGAAATTTAAAAATCGAATATAAATAAGACATAATTGAATGAAACATACTATAAATCTAAGTTTTTTTTGTACTAATCCAGGAATATACGCTTCTTACCTTTAATAGGTGATTTGTTATGGTAGCTGTGATGGGATATCCAAAATACAAAGAGTGGATGGGTGAGACAAATAAAATGGGGGATGTGTTTCGCAAATGTGCTAATGAATTTATGAAATACGCAAAGATATGTCATAATGATGAAGAGTTTTCGTATCCGTGTGCTAGGTGTAAGAATGGTAAGGTGTTTAAGTGGAAAACAGTTGAACTACATTTTTTAAGATGGGATATGCAAGATAATTATCGATTTTGGAGTTTTCACGGTGAATTGAAAGTTCCTTTTGTCCCCGAACAACCTTCAACAAGTCGGATAGATGTAGAAGGGGACGACGGAGATTATAATATGTTAGAGTATTAAGTTGATGATGCTTATGGAGTTTATAAAGCGGAGGAGAATGAGGTTACTGATGATGTACAAGGTTCAAGTGCTCGTGAAGATATCACGATAAACCTTGATGATGACTACCAAAGTTTAAAATTTAAGGGGACCCAACCGTTGTACTCTGGCTGTGAGAAAGATCAAACAACTTTACATGCCATGGTTGGTTTGTAGAGTTTGAAGACGCAGTACAGTTTGTCTGACAATAGTGTGACAGGAGTTCTGAATTGGGTGAAGGGCTTACTACCCAAGGAAAATACGCTTGTTATTATGGAGAATAGTTTGAAAGGTTTAGGAATGATGTATAAATCTATTCATGCATGTGTGCGTGACTGAATACTATACCGAAAGGAGTATGAAAATCTCGATCGTTGTCCAGTATGCGATGAACCTAGATATGTCAAATCTACTTGTAAGGAAGGCACAAGATCAAATATTCCTCAAAAAGTGTTGAAATATTTTCCCACTGGGCCTAGATTAAAGAGATTTTTCACAATACCATGGATAGCGGAGGCAATGACTTGGTATGCTAGGGCATAAGTAGGGGTAATCTCATGGTCATCCTATTGATTCTAACGCTTGGAGGAGGATGAATTATGATTATCCCGATTTTGCTCGAGAATAGCACAACATTCGTTTGGCTATATCAATATATGGTTTCCATCCATTTGGAAATATAAGCACCCATTAGAGTGTATGTCTAGTGATCCTAGCCCCACTCAACCTCCCTCGTTCACCGTGTATGAGACCTGAATTTTGGATGATGTCTTTGTTGATACCTGGGCCAAAGGCACCAAGTGATGACATCGACGTCTACCTGGCTCCTTTGGTAGAAGAATTAAATGAGTTATAGGAAGAGGGTTTGCAATCATTTGACACTTTGAGAAAAGAAGAGTTTATGCTGAAAGCTATGTTGATGTGGGCAATTCATGATTTTCTAGCTTGTGGGACATTATTCGGTTGTGTAGTACATGGTTATTTGGGGTGTCCTATTTGTGGAGAGGAGACTGAATCTCTTTGTCTATCCGCTCGCTCAAAAAATGTATACCATTGACATAGGAGGTTTTTACCCACGGCTCATAGTTTCAGATTTGAGAAAGGTTCCAATTTTTTATTGGGCATGGTTGAAGATAGGCTACCGTCGAGACAACTTTCAGGTTTAGAATTTGAAAGTAAGTCTTCTGAAGGATCTAATATGCCATGTAAGAATAAAAAATTTAAGAATGTCAACCATAGGAAGACCCCAACTGGTAATGAAGCTGAGACAAGAAATGCATGGTCTAGGAGGTCAATTTTATTTAACTTGCCTTATTGGAAGAATAATCCGGTGCGGCATTTATTGGATGTGATGTATGCAGAGAAGAATGACCACGTGAGCAATGAGTCATTTGTTTGTGCATTTCCAAAGGTCAACCAAGTGTTTTACTCGAAGTATATCAATAACGAACCATGGTCAATTGTCCTACATGCGCCAAAGTGTCTCAATAGTAGTGTGGATGACTTGGTTGCTCCTACCGAATATCAATCCATTTTTTATGATAACCCGAATTTGAAATAATTTTTCAATTTGTAATAAATATTCCAATTTTTAATTTATCAATCCATTTTTAATGCTTTTCATTGATTTGCACTTCATCATTTTCACTCTTGTGTAATGTGTGTGTGTGTGTGGGCAGTAGGGCCGGGGGTGGGGATGTTTAGAATTTTTAGTAATTATACATATTATGAGTTAGATGCTGTTATTTTGGAATTTAGAATTGAGGTGTTAAACAGTAACAATTCATTTGGATTTGTAGTAATTGTACATATTTGCATGTCTTCTTCTAATTCATTTTGATTTTTACTAACAACAACATTTTTTTACAGAAAATGTCTCCTTCAGGTATTAAAGCGAGGATGATGATGTTGATTATGATGATGTCGTCTGGGCTTGGTGGTAGCGGAGGCGACGAGGGCTCCTCGAACCCTAAGCTCCCCGAATATGGCAAAATGGGGATGGCCATCGAGAACAAAACGGGGTTATTAGCGAGATCCCTTGAGCTGGTAAAGACGATCATCGGCCCGGGGTACACTAGTTGTAGGGAGGATCCAAATGAGCTCAAGTTAGCTATTTGGGCGGCACTACAAGTAATGTGTTTATATTTATATTTATATGAATATTTTAATTTCGATTTCGATTTCGATTTCGATTTCAATTTCAATTTCATTTTATATTTATATTTATATTTATATTTATTTGCAACTAACATTGTATTTGTTGGACAAGAACAATTCAGCTTGGATCTAAAGCTATGCGATTCCGTTTTGGAGCAGGTGAGGGAGCAACAAAAAACGTGGAAGAAAAATATGCGAACCCAGTACTTTGGGAAGACCCGAGAGTCCGTTATCTGAATGCGTGAATTCGTTCCGCCGAAGGAACCGTTCTCATTGGCACAATAGCAAAAGTTCATTGATAATGAGATCGGGGAGCGACAATTGGCATCTCGCCAATCGAGGAGGGAAAATTGAGCGAAAAAGAGAAACGTGCACTACTCCGGCCGGATGTCTTACATCGAGGTGGAGCATAGGATGATGGTAAGATTTAAATTTTCTATAATTACATAAATATATTATTCTCCATTATTTTACTTTGCGGGGTCGATACTAATTTTGTATTATTTTATTTCAGGGGACAGGGAGTGGCCCTGGGGGTAGGCCATATAGGCTTGATACTTATGTGGCTATTCGGACGAAGAAGGGGAAGGATAAGGAGGTGTCACCCAGCATTGCATCCACGATTATAAGTAATCTGATAGTTTACTTTTTGTTAATTACGTTATAATTTTTTCATTTACTTATTTAACTAATCATGTGCTTTTTGTCATTTCAGGTAAAGCTTAAGGAAGTGCATGAGTCACAGTCTGATGCCGACAATGAATCTTTGTCGAAAGACGCACTCACCCAAGTGCTTGGCGCTAATCGCAAGGGGAGGACAAGGGGTGAGCTTGTGGGTGGAAAAATCTAGGATCATCGGATTGGAGATGAGCGACATCAGGTTAGCTCGAGTAGTGGACTCGCATAACGCGAAGCTATCCCGTTTGGAGGCGACGGTCCAAGATATGTTCTCATTTATGAAGCGTTATTTGGGTTGAAAATCGTAAGGGGAAAGGGAATGAGAAGATGGTGGAGGAGGAGGTGCAGGAGGACGAGGATGTGGGCCTCTCTGCTTCATCGCTGACACGTGCGAACTTTGACGATCTAGTCCCTTATTTGGCTCCCTTAGATCGACCAATGTCGACACTTGGTTGGCCGAGCGTGTTTATACTGGACATATTTGATGGCTAGAGGATAGGGAGGGGGTTGAGGGACCCGAATACCGTCCAAGGTATGCCAGTTCATGGACATTTGCTTCAAGACATCGACTCCAAGGTGCTCGTCACGCATGTGATGCCCCGGAAGGAGAACTCCCCATTGTGGTTGTGCAAATAATGTGGCACGATGTATATTATTGTGTGTGTCAATTCGTATATCGTGTGTCCTACTCACCTCCTCAGAGCTACCCCTACCCTAGGCATGTAGTGACATTATTTGAATTGAATTGTGTTAAGTTGTTACATTGAATTATATTTGGACTATATCGTGATGCATATTGTTTTGAATGTATATTTGCATTATCACTATTTTATTTGAATATATAATTTTTTAACAGGTACAACGTTGCTATAACAGGTACAAATATACTGCTGGGCAATGGCAGTGGCCATACTACCCAGTAGATTTTTTTTTAATTCTGCCCAGAATTATCACGGTCAAAGACCATGAGAATTTTTTAATTATTGTCACGAGTTTGTCACGGTCCTTAACCGTGACAAACATTGTCAAGGTCAAATACTGTGACATGACTGTGAAAAGTCTAATGAACTTGTCACAGTCAATGACCATGACAAGTCCGTGACAACAAATGTTGTGTCCCCCATAATTCACGGTCATTGACCTTGACAAGTCCAACTTGTCAAAGTTAATGGCAATGATAATTCGATAGATTTGGTATAGTGTAGAGTGTTGTTTAGTTCACAACTCAACGCCCGATGGACCTCAAGGTTGCTTCGCCCGAGGTTCCACTGTCAAAGTCTTTTGGTGATTTACTAGGTCTATTTAAGATGGTCACGACAAGACCCAACGGTGCCTCAATTCTCAATCCTCCAAACCAGGTCCCTCTGAAGTTCCCACGACGAGGTCGTTCGATAGAGCATGAAATCTCTCATAGGCCCTGCCATGCCTGGTCTCTCGCGAGTACCATTTGTCCTCTCACTAAAAATCATTATAATTGTTACAACTCATAGTAAATATAAATAAAGAGATACAACAAGGCTAAGTAAAATAATAGAACTAAAGGATCAGCTCTTTTGGCCAGCTTCTTTGCTGGGAGATCCCTCTGGACTGCCACGCTAACCTACCTCACTTGAGCTGCATTACTGCCTTACTGAGCTACATCCCTTTGAGCTACAACGCTGCCTTACTGAGATGCATCATTTTTAAGCTGCTGTGCTGCCTTACTAGGCTGCATCATTTTGAGTTATCTCATTGAGATCCATCGCTGCCTTAATCCTTTGTGTCTGCTGTATTAGTTGTGGGATTAACTCTAATCTCGTGATTATCTTCAAACCCCCCACATTTTCCCCTTCGTGGAGATATTTATTGTGGGAACAAGAAATAACTACACAAAAACTTCTCAATTCGATGAACCTTGGAGTCATTATCTTCGTTATGGCTTCTGCAATTATCACTGCCAGGAAAAATTAAAGTTCTCCCAGATGTCTCTTTCACTTTTTGTAATTCTCCCTTGTAAACGTCTGCCTAGAAAATTCTCCCTATTTGAAGGTGCTTCTTCGTTTGGGTTCTGCTGCGCCGTCATTTCTTCATGTTCGAAAAAGTAAAAAAATTATCACCAATGTATCTAAGTCACAATTAAACAATGTTTGGACTTATGGAGAGGGGACATCATAGCTTTTTTTAACAGTTGGGACAACTTCTTGGTTGGGAGCTATTGGATAAGTCTGACAAAGGAAAATTTTTGGCGCTAAACCCCCAAAACTTATCTTAGAAGAAACCCTTTTTATCCCCATGCGTCACTTCATTAATGATGTAATGTCGTCTTTGCAACTGTCAAAACACTTCCCGAAGTGCCACGCATCCACTTGAAATGATTATTGGAGGCTTTGCACGTGCATTAGTGGGAAAACTCAAGAGACGAGTTTAAAGGATTCAAACGTCCATTTTTCAAAACACTTAACTATTTTCATCGCCTTCTTCAAACTCCAAGCATACTTTTAGAGAGAGAAAGTTTGAAGAAACTACATTATTTGTCTATCTTTTCTTCGTCTCTTTCCTCTCTAATCACCTTCAACCTTTGGTTACTCCATTGTTACTCATCTAGTATCTCTTTCAAGCTTTCTATACCTCAGTTTCGTCTATAATGGCTTCTTCAAGCAACCCTGGTGCATCTGCCACCAACACTCCACCTGCCACCCCTACTGCCACCAGTTCCTCCGCCACTGTTACTGTGGGCGCCACCTCCTTGACTATCGCTCCTCAAGAGTAACTGTATTTTTACAGCTGGTCCCCCATTTTGGGCAAGGGTGATGATTTTTTTGGATTTTGAAAGACTTGTGTTTTTAACGCCAAGTGTGATGCCATGGTTCTTGGTGATGAGGACAAAAACATTGCTGAATGGCGCTTTGTCTCCCAGAGGGGACTCTTCGATTTCACCTTGAGCGAGGGGACTTACCATGGTCCCATATTGACTTCGAGGTGCCTAGGGGTTGTCCTGCTCATTTTTCTACCTGGAACGCTCACATGCAGAGTTCCCAGACTCCCATCCTCACAAAAATTGGACTTTATCGGGTTAAGTGGTTCGGTGAGTTTACTCTATCAAAGAACAATGATGCTCACTTTCATTGTTGCATGGGTTGAGTTCACAGTAATGTTGGAAGACGTTTGTGAACTTTTGGGCCTTAAGGCCATAAGCCATGAGCCCTATTCTAATGAATCTTTGGATGCCCAAGAGGCTTCTAACCGTTCAGAGTTGGACCATATATCCCAAAGGTGCATAGGTTCTTCAAACAAAACCACCTTCACTCCCTTCATCAACTATGTCTTCTGGGATCCTTCTAAGGATAGATCTTATGAGGATGCCCCTGGTCAAGGTACATCAATAGAAGTTATTCCTTACATCCTTTTCATTCTCTCCCACTTCATTTTATTGGGAAAACCTAATGACCAACCCCGAAGGGACCTCATCAACATATCCCTTCATTTGGCCCGAGGTATCAATCTTCCTCTCGCTACAATTGCCCTGGGGTTACCCTATACATGGAACGGACTCTTGGCCGTTATAATCTGGCCAACTTTTCCAACTACGTACTTCTAACGGGTTTCCTCTATGTTCATTTCCCCGATGTAGGAAATAATTCTACCTCCACGTTCTTACATTTATCACAAGAGGCAAAGTCGAAAGGAGTTAACCTCTGTTATTGACAAATGGGACTATTTTGTGATGCAGCCCTATGGAGAGGAAGTTTTCCTACACACTTGTGTTTTTTTAAAGAATGAGCCAAGGGTGGTCCAACCAACAACTATGGACATTATGACAGAAGACCCTTTTCGTACTGTGGTTCTTCTATTCTCTGTAAGTTACTTACCATCCTACACCGAGTGGGGGTACCCATGCAAACATTACAACCCCCATTAGTGTTCCTGTCAATTTGGTTTTAACCAAGGGGCTCCTCGCCCCATTTTCCAACTAAACCACCCCAGGATCACATTCAACGAGGCTTATTATCTCTTTACTTACACTGCTACATGGGGAGTGAGCTCCAAAATGTGTGATAGGGTCATCATCCCCAGTATATCTAAGCAAGGAGATGTGACGTCTTTATTTTCCACCAAGTATTGACTGAAGAAGCTGGCCCAAATATTTGAATTTATTGAAGGGACTCATGTATATCCCCCGGTTTGAAAGGAAATTCCATTCTGGAAATAGAGTTCCCTTTGAGCAAAACTCCCAAGTAACCTCCTACTGAGCTTCCTCCATACTTCTCCATGACTCATGTTGCTACCCCAAAACCCAAAAAATTCCCGGCACCCAAACAACCTACTCCTTCTAAAGGTGTTTCTGGTGAAGGAGTTCCAACCGAAGTAGCTTCTGAAGAAGGACCTTCCCAGCCACCAACTAAAAAAACTAGGGGGTCAAAGAGTGGTAATTACTCAAAGTCTAAGTCCCAACCTCAGTCTCAATCTCCCTTGGAGGCATTCCCCATTGCCTCCATTCCTCCTCCGATGTCTGCAGTAGTGAGTGAGGAGTTGAGGAGGAAAATTCAAGCTGAGGTGCAGCGAATAAATTCTGAGTTTCAACGACACGCTCCCGTCGTTCCTCCTCCTACTGTCTTCCCCACTATCTTAGTAGTTCATCAGATGAAGGGACAAAGACGAAGAATAGCTCAAAGGTTCCTTCAAGTGTTGATGTTGCGGGTGGGAGGGAAAAAACTCTAGGTACTAATTCCCAGAAGAAACGGGGCCCCGATGTACATCTTACCCCATCTCCTTATGTCGTTGCTTCCCCTCATTCTTCACCAATGGTGATATCCTCCCATTCTCCCCCTGGATCAGAGGTATACATGTGTGTTGTTTCTATTATTTTTTTCATTTTTCTAAAATAAATTTGATATGTCTAACTCTTAGTGACTTTGGTGCAGGAAGATGAAGAACAAAGGTCCATCCCCCCTGTGAGTCCTTTTATGGGGGGACGCTTTGGGAGTGGTTCCATTAGTGCATCCCCCCCCCCCTTTCTTCCATGACTTGGTTCACCTATTCTCGCCCTTTAGTATCCCAATGTGCGAAGGATGCTACTACTGGGGGTGATTCCATTGAATCTATGGGAATTTCCTCTCAGCACAAGAAAGCTCCTCTAGCTTCTTCTGAATTATCACCCCTGCCCGAGGTACCTATGCCCATCGTTCCAGCGGTAGAAAGTTCTCTAGAGGTATCACATTTTAAACACTGTTAGGTCTGACGTCTTTTCTCTCCCCCTGCTGAACTTAGTTTAACTCTTGGGATGCCTCAGGTCGAAGTGGTTTCTTTATTATCTAACATTCTTGTTCCATCTGTATTGACAAGACCCATCACTTCAGTTCCCCTCTTTAGAAACATTACCAGGGTGAGTTAAATGTGAAGTATGTCTCTTTTCTTTTGTGTTTATTCTCCACTTCTAACACTTAGTTTCATTTTGCAGTTCTCTCCAGGTCTAATCCCACCAACGTCTATCGGGACTCTTCCCCTCCCTAAAGCCATCGTTGACACTTCAGCCCAGCATAGTGCTTCTTTTGGTACCAAAAATGTGGATGCATCCATGGAAGGTCAAACGTCTTCACCCAACGCCACCCCATTATTAGCCTTAGTACCTTTCGTTGGCACATGAGCTTTACCGAACATTGAGGTTCCTCTATTTGAGGATGTCGTTGAGTATTCTGAGGAGATGAGCCTGCCCCCAGCAGTTCCTATCATTGTAGCCTTATTGGTGACTCTCATTCTTGCTCCAGCCATTGCTGAGGTACTTCGCTAGTTTCTCATTTCTTGTTGTTTGTCATTTATTCTTGACAATGTACAATCTAGAAGAGTCTTGTTTTTCAAATATTCAAACTCCACTAGTAACGGTGACTTTACAATGGCAACACTTGTTAAGATTTTCCCTTTTGTAAAATCCCACTAATAACGATGACACCCATAACGGTGACTTAGAAATGAAAACCACTTGCTAATATTTTTCATCAAACTCCACCAGTAATGATGACTTAACAATGATAAACACTTGTTAATATTTTTTGCCAAACTCCACCACTAACGGAGACTTAACAACGATAAACACTTGTTAATATTTTTCTCCAAACTCCACCAGTAACGGTGACTTAACAACGATAAACACTTATTAAGATTTTTTGCCAAACTCCACCAGTAACGGTGACTTAACAACGATAAACACTTGTTAAGATTTTTCACCAAACTCGACTAGTAATGGTGACTTAACAATGATAAACACTTGTTATGATTTTTTGCTTAACTTATTATCTTCCTGACATATCTCCAGGTTATCGGTGCATCCCCTCCAGCTATAGAGACACATCTATCACTCCCTTCACCCATCGCATCGCCCCATCGTGAACATGTTATTTCAGAAGAGTTTAGTCACAACGGCCAAGGTTACACGACAGGTGATGTAGTTGATAGTGAATCTAGTTGTGGGCTTTATTTGCCCAACCTGTATCCTTATGAATTCTGTCTCATGGTCCCTCAACAATCTCCCCAAATTCCTGACAGCCATCATTTGGTAATTGAGCAGATTGAAAACCATCACCCTGAGAATTTCATTGTCTATTGTTTGCATTCGAACATTCATGTGATGAGCCACATGCTTCAAGGCATGGTGATCGTTATCCTACCACGAACGTTAACTAGATAATTAGACACTTCAAGGCCCCTCCTTAACTAATTCTTTGGCTATCTGAGTTATTTGGGCCGAGATGGATTTTAATTCAACTAGATAATTAGACACTTAAGACTTTGAATAACCAGCAATTATCAAGATGAGGGAACTACTGCAGAAGCATCGGGAGGCTCAACGAGCTAAGGAAGATAGGCTGGATGATCTAGCACCTCTACTTGAAGTAGCCAACAAGGAGGTATAGGATATCGAAAAAGCTCTGCATCTAACAAAGCTAAAATGGGAGAAACTCCTTATTGAGCATGCGCAAGTTCAAACAAGGCTAGAGATTCTGTTAATGCCTAACAGCTTCTTCAAACCTTCCTGGAGATTTTTTCCTGCTCCGTACTTGTGGTTCCTCTTATTCGAATGAACTCTTTCACTTTTGTATAGATTTTCCTTTTTTTCTCTTATGTAATTTTTTAGGCAATAGTTCCCAATTTTGTAATGCCTCGAAATTTATGAAACAAAGAAAGGTTATATGTTTTTCATGTCACTTCTTCGTGATGTAACTACTTGCATAAAATACAAACTCTGCAATCTTTCATGTCACTCAAGTTGCAACAAAAATACATCACTTCAAAAAAATATTTATATAACAAAACCAGTAGATACAACGATGATCTAAAGTTAATTATTTATACATGATGGACTTTCATCCATTTATTGTTGATCTTGAATGGTTTGTCTTCTTCTATTTTGGAAAGTAAATAATAACCTGAATCATGAGCCTCCTTTACAATGAAACGTCCCTCCAAATTCTCTATAAACTTAGGCAGAGGAAGCCCCCTGATGTGCTTCACTGCTGCCTTCAACACAAGGTCTCCCTCCACAAATTTCCTCGATCTCACTAAGTTGTCATATGCCCTGGAGAGATCTTTCGTGTAAATTTGAAAGAGGTGTTTCGTGTAGATTTGAAAGTGCTTCATCGCATTATCTCTGTGTTCTTCCAACACTTCCAACTGCACATGTATGTTCTGAGGGAGCATGCTACTTCACAAGGCATATCGGGCAGAGGGAACTTCTAAATCCATTGGGAGAATTGCTTTAGCTCCATACACAAGGTAGAATGGAGTATATCATGTGGGCTTCCTTTTAGTTATTCGATAGGTCCACAATACAGTTGGTATCTTGTCATCCAATGATCCTGGGAAATTCTCTATCATCTTGGCTAAAATGTTGACCAATATTTTATTAGTTGCTTCGGCTTGACCGTTTCCCTTTAGGTATGCCACCGTTGAAGTATGATGAACGGTGGAGTACTTGTCTGTGAGCATTGTTACCTATGAATTGATGAAGGGGGTTCTATTATCAGAGAGAATAACCATTGGAATCCAAAAATGGTAAATGATGTATTTTGTGATGAAGTTGCTCACCACCCCTACTGTTTCCCTTCTTAGTGGTATCACTTCAGCCCACTTTATAAAGCACTTCGTTTCCACTAGTATCCAGATCTTTCACCTCGAAGAAGGATGTATTACCCCCACCAGATCAAATGCCCAGGTGTGAAAAGGATAAGGCATTTCAAGGAGTATAAATCCACCAATGGGGAATGCATTATATTTTTATGTAGTTGGAAAGCCTTAGATTTTCAAATGAACTTAGTAGAGTCCTTATCCATCGTTGACCAATAATACCCCAACGTCATCAGTTGGTCATATAAATTTTCTCCTCCTATGTGAGCTAGATCGTGAGCTTATTTGAGGACTTCAGTTAATTCTACCTTTATGATGCAATGCAATGGCCTATTGAAGTAGACCCTTCGATAAAGTCGCCCCTCCTGAACGTAGAACCTTGGGTCCCTTCTATTGAGTCCCATCGCATCAATCTTCTCTATTGGGACAACTCCATCCTTAATGAAGTCAATATATGGGTTGCCTCCAATCTGATTGAGCTTTAATGAAATAGCATTCAGCTACATCGAAGAACAGTCGGCACTTATCACACTTCTGTTGTAGCTCCACTGCGTCCTGCTTCATTCTAGGCCAGAAGTATCCCTCCCTTTGAATTCTTCTATAAAGAGGTATCTCAGTTGTTTCGTAGTGATCTTCATGTGTTTTCTTTAATATTTTCTCTACTTCTTCTGGATCGATGCATCTTGACAGCTATCCTCCTGCATTTTTAAAATAAAGATTTCCTTGATTTGTAAAGTATTGAGCTAATTACCTCAGCTCCATCACTCCTTCCCCTGACTCCAATTGTTTTTTAATCTATCCCCTCCAGTCAGAGTCATCATCCATCGGTAGAATTAATTGTACCACCAAGGGAGCTTTTCTTTATTGAACCACGATTGTAGTTGTATCATCCCTCATGATCATCTTTTGAGCGATGGTGGCATAGGCGTCTGGATGGTAGTTCATCATTCAGGATGTCTCTAGATCTTGGTCCGATAGAACTGGTTGAGAAGCCTCTGAATGATTGTTCTATAAGGCGCCAGACTTAGGTGTTTCAATGCATATTCTTCATTCACTTGATGAATCACAAAGTTCGAATCCCCTTTGATGCAAAGTGAACGAACCCTCCTTCGAAGGACCTCCAGTAACCCCAGTACTAATGCCTCATAGTCTGCTTCATTGTTGGAACAAGGAAAGTCTAATTTATAGGAAAGACAAATTTCTTTTGTTCCTCTTGACAAAATAACCCCTACTCCTCCTTTCTTTTTTGGTGAAGATCCATCGAACTTCATCGTCCATTATTCATCACTTGCATCTAAGTGATTGGCCTGCAAGTCATCTCCCGGAATGCTCTCTTGTGGTGGCTCAGATATTCCATATGGGAAGATTACCAAGAGGTATTCATATACCTGGCTCTAGATTGCGAGAGGGACCACGCAAGCTGAGAGAATGAGGAACCACCTAGCTTCTCTACCAATCAATATAGTCCTTTCTAATAAAAACTTAATGAGATCACACCTCGTTACAATATGAATTGTAAAATATAGCATATAATGCCTAAGTTTTTGTGCTACAAAGACTAAGGCTAAAAAATGCCTTTCTAAGCCATTATACCTGACCTATGTCCCATGTCTGTGTGACACCCCGCCTAATTAATCCCGGGTGATCAGTCCTAAATCAAGTTAGAAAAGGTTTCTCAGTTGGTCCATTCTTAGCATCACTGTCGTCTTTTTAATTACTAACCACCTAAGTGAGAAAAGTAGACTGGTTCCAATTTTTATCTTTCAATTTTAATAAAATAAAACTCATGCAGAACATAAAATAATACACAATCACAGTTAGTTAAAATAACCATCCACAAATAAAATACCTAACCGAATAAACCATCGGTCCAAATATCCAATACAAGTAAATATCATAAAAACATCTCAACAAGTCTAATACTGATAAATGAACTGTGAGCGACAAGCTCAGATAACTACTAGAGAGTCTCTACACGAATGAAAGAAGGAGGCGTCTATCAAAACCCCGCAACATCCACATGTACTGCAGCAAAGGTTACCTGGAATAGAGTCAAGCTTGGCATCCTTGTGGTTGGACACCTAAAAGGTTTTTAAAAGAATTTTATAGCAAGGGTTAGTACCCAAAAACATTTGAAAACATTTAACAAATGATTAACTTGCAGTAATAAATAAATATGCATGCTCTTCATATTTTAGTTAGTGTCGCACTCTCTTGAGGACTTCCTCACCACTCCTCTAATGTGCACTACTAACGCTTCCATTTAATTTACTAGGTCCTACGCTCCTGACCCAATGCTTATTTTAACCCTGGAATTTTACCTACTCTAACCGAGTATGCCTTAATTCATGATTTTTAAGTTATTAAAAACATCAAACTTAATTAAATCATTACTCCTTTTAATTTCATATAATACTCACACCTGTTATGCACATAATACATTTTTCACTATGTATTAATTATCCCATATATAATTATTTACCTAATTATATATTTAATCATATTACATTATTCACAAACATACTGAAATAACATTTAATACAAACTTTCGATCGAGTAAAAATACTCACAAAATATAAATTTTCCCAAGTGTTGTCCCACTAGGTATATTCACGTAACCTAGTTATCCAAGTTAGATTCGCTCACTAACTTAGTTTAACATACGAATTGGAGGCGGTCATATTCCTTCCCTGAAAGTGAGATACCCCTCACCCATATAATGGACGCTATGGAATTATACTCGCCCTACTCCTCAAGCTAGGGGATTCATCCACTGCGCGCAACCTCCCCCTATAGCACTAGAGTACATACTAATAATATTCAATCACTCATATTAATGCACACACACTATATATATATACTACCACACTTCGTATATATATATATAAAACGTCCCGGCTATACCAAGTACAAAACCCGTAACATAAGCCCATTTAATTTATTAAGAGTTTATGGTCCAACTCTAATTATTAATTAATTCGCACATTAATTAATTAAGTCACTGTAACACCCCGTCCGCCCGGGGAGAGCGAACGGAGCGCCACTATCGATAAAATAAATCAATTCCACAAATAACAAGGTATAGAGCATCTAAATCCAACAACAACAATAGAGGAAACCACTAGTCTCAAATCTCTTCAAATAAAATACAACCAAAATTCTCTTGAAATAAATACAACATCTAACTCAAAATAAATCTCCAATGCTCTATACATCAAAATAAATAGAAGTCTTCCCAAAACAATCCTCGCTAAAATCAATCTCCATAGCGCCCCAAAATCCGCGCTAACCTTCCACTAAAGGAAAATATGGGGAAGTACACAATACGACAAGAATAATGCTCAACAAATAAGGATTAGCAATGAATAAAACGTAACAACACGAGTACGAATATTCAAATCAAAATGCAAATCTCAAAGAATTTATCAATATAATTTCTCAACAACACTTTAACCGGGTCACCAGGCCTCACCACATCCGTATATGCTTTATCAAGCCATAGCCCGGGAATAGGTATTTTGGCGGGTTCTCAACATCCGTGCCATATTAAAATCTAATGACAACGTGCTCAACAACAATATAATTCCACATGAATCAAAATAATTCCAACAATTATTTTTTCAGATTTCCAAGAATTTATCAATTCAAATATGAGTTCAATTAAACAAGAATTCAAAGAGAATGACACTTGCGAGATTTAAGGAGCATATTATGTAAAACCCCATACCTCAAACCATGATGAGAAACCAACAATCACATCCTCAAGATCAACTCGAAAGATCTACAAAATCTCTTCCAAGAAACTCCAACAAAATATCCCCAAGAACACCTCTAATCTAAGGTTGGAACTCTCAAATCTCAAGGGCCAATGTGTATATAAAAAGAAGAGGAATATAAAATATATTTGCTGCCAAAATTTGTGCCAAAAGTATGTTAAAAGGGTAGCCCACGACTTCCTTTTATAATGCAAAGAAATGCAGAGTTGGAATCCAAAAGACTCCTTTAAATAAGGCAAAGAAATGAAGAGTTGGAATCCAAAACAACTCCAAGAGTTAAAAACATTTAAAAATCATTTTAAAATCCGTTTTAACTCCGATTTCATAACCGTTTGAAATTCTCGCCTTTCAAAACCGTTTCATCAAAAACTTTATTTTCCTCCATTTTCCTAAATTAATTAAAATAGCCCAAAAATTACGCGGGTTGTTACAGTCACCTTTGGTGTCGCCCCCACCATAAAATTGAACTTACTCTCGAAGTCCGAATTATCCTCACCCGAGTCTAACTTCTCGACTTCCGAATTATTTAGCCTTTACCTAAATAAGATTGATCACTCGGTATTCCTCAACCGTTATTCCCGAAATTGTTCACTACATCTATATTTAATTCTTCCGAACACCTTCCCAAAAATTCAACCTTAGTGTGTCACACCTAATTTCTCCAAAACCCAACAATTTTAAATTATGATGTCACACTAAATCGTCTCCAAATTCTAATTAATTTTATTCACCATTAATTAGATTTAAAACCCAATGTATAAATTTCTCACCAAATTAATTCATGGAAAAAGATTAAATTAAATTTTCTTTATATAAAAATAAAACTGGGCGAACTGTCAAAATCTGTCGACCTTCGATCGATCGACCCCAGACATTCGATTGATCGATCGGGCACTTCGTCTTCTTTGCGAAGGCAGATTCAGCCATGGACGATTTTTCCAAAACCCTAGTTTTCTCTACCAGCAACCTTAAGCCCTCTTAACATTAATACATGTTAGAAACCTTATTAGGGACCTCCAGAATGTCCACCAACATCATTAATTCGTCCATTAACGACAATTTCTGAATTTGGGGAAATATCCACCTTTCAATTCCTTACCCATTTACATCCCAAATCCCTTCACCAAATTCGTTTCTAATTATCCAGATATCATCCTACCAGATATGTATCAATTTATAATATCAGATTTCTACAAGAATCCTCATTCAAATTCGCAAATCAGATTATTATTTTTAAAACCTCATGTTTATGCCATGAACACCCAAAACTAATTTTGATCAAACACATCACATGAATATATATTTCAAAATAGATTCAATACTATTGCAAGTTATCCACTTGCCTTAGGTTTCGTAGTGTCTGATTCGGAGATGAATTTCCAAGGTTGAAGACGATCCTTGTTGGCTCTCTAGTGATCCCAAAGCTGCCCTTAACTGCTTTTAGGGTTCCTTAATACACTTAGACTTTTCTAAAACTCTATCAGCCGTTTTATTATTCCTCCCAATTCCTTAATTTACCTAATCCCTTTTTTGCCTAATGGGCCAAGCCCAAGTGACCCAAATGCCCCCGTGTGGTCCCGGCTATGTCTAAAAACGCCCCGTGACCCGTTTACTACCCCCGGGTACACTTTTCCGACTATCTCGGCCCATCTGGACTCAATCGTACACTCAGAATTGGCATCCGAATTAATTTATAAAAATATTTATCCCCTCACCCCTTTAGTCTATACCGACTCCCGGTTGAGATAAGTGCATACCCTGTCATTAATACTCGAAATGACTTAAATAATAATTACTATTCACTTAGTAAATAACTTCCCGTAAATATTAAGCATTTACTCCTCGATTAATATTTAAATAAAATTTTCCTAATTAATTCAATTAAATTACGACTCACAAGTAATTTTCAATTCTCGAATTAATTAAATATATAATGCATGAAAAATGCGGGGTGTTACATACTCCCCCCCTTACAAGGGAATTTCGTCCCCGAAATTAGGTCATACCTGTGATGAAAAGCTCTGGATATTGCTCCCGCATATCCTCCTCCCGCTCCCAGGTAGACTCATCAATGTTGTGATGACCCCACTGTACTCTAACTAGTGGAATAACCTTGGATCGTAATTTTCGCTCGCTATGGTCTAGGATAGCCACCGGCCTCTCCTCATATGAGATGTCTGGCTGTCAATCAATTTCTTCGAGTGGAATGTGCCAGAAGGCCCTCTCACTCTGGCGATATTTCTTCAGCGATGCTACATGGAACACGTCGTGTATCCGTTGAAGATGCTCCGGTAATCCCAGCCTGTAGGCTACAGGCCCCACCCTCTTGATAATAGGGAAAGGTCCCACGTACCTCGGTGCTAGCTTACCCTTCTTGCCGAACCTCATCCCCCCTTTCATGGGGGACACCCTGACCAATACCTGATCCCCACCTCTAACTCCATGTGTCTCTGTGAAGCATCAGCGTAACTTTTTTGCCTATCCTGAGCTATCCGAATCCTCCCTCGGATCAGCTCTATCTTGAAAGATGTCTCCTGAAAAATCTCCGGCCCCAACAGTTTGTTGTCCCCCACCTCTAACAAACAAGCGGGTGAACGACAAGGTCTCCTGTATAATGCCTCGAATGGTGCCATGCCGATCGTGAATTGGTAAGAGTTATTATACGCAAACTCTACTAGAGGAAGATATTTCTCCCAACCTCCCCCAAAGTCTAGTATACACATTCTGAGCATATCTTCCAACATCTGATTGACTCTCTCGGTCTGCCCGTCAGTATGTGGGTGATAGGCTGTACTCAAACGTAACTTCGTGCCCATGGCCTCCTGAAAACTCTGCCAAAAATGGGCCACAAAGATCTTGTCCCTATCCGACACAATATTAATCGGTACCCCGTGCAGTTTAACAATCTCTGCTATGAATAGCTGTGCATAACGCATCATCTCAAAGTCTGTGTGAACCGGTAGGAAGTGGGCCACTTTGGTCAACCGATCCACAATAACCCATATGGAATCGTGACCCTTCTGTGATGTCGGTAACCCTGTAATGAAGTCCATAGAGATGCTCTCCCACTTCCACATAGGAATTTCAAGTGGCTGTAGCATCCCTGATGGTCTCTGATGGTCAACTTTCACAAGCTGACACGTGGCACATTTCGAAGCAAATTCTGCTATGTCCCGTTTTATCCCTGCCCACCAATACTGCCTCCTCATATCTTGATACATCTTATCCCCACCGGGATGTACCGAGAATCTCGACCCATGAGACTCCGTCATAACAGTGTGCCTCAATTTCGCATCCTCTGGCACAATAAACCTCCCATTATGGCGTAAGCCTACCTCCGAGCTGATCGAGTAGCCCTCTGCTCCCTCAGCTAGCAACTGGCTCACCCTATCCCGGCAAGTCTGATCCTCTGCATGAGACCTCACAACCCGCATAATGATCTCGTGTGTGATGGATAATGCTGACATGCAAGCCCTGGCTACATCATCCTCGTATCGAAGTTCTCTCCACTTCGCTTTCCAGACTTCTGATATTTCCCCAGTTGGTCTCCGACTCAATGCATCTGCCACCACATTAGCCTTACCAGGATGATACTGAATATCAAACTGATAGTCTGTCACGAATTCTAGCCATCTCCTCTGTCTCATATTCAAATCCTTCTGAGTGAAGAGATACATAAGTGATTTGTGATCCGTGAATAGCGTGAACTGCTCCCCCAGGAGATAATGTCTCCATATCCTCAAAGCAAAAACAACTACTGCTAACTCCAGGTCGTGAGTGGGGTAATTCTTCTCGTGGGGCTTTAGCTTCCTGGACGCATAAGCTATAGCCCTTTCCTCCTGCTGAAGCACACCCCTAAGTCCCTGTAAGGATGCGTCAGTGTAAACCCGATACTCTAATCCTCCTTTCGGCAATGCAAGCACGGGTGCAGATGTCAACTTGTCCTTTAACTCGTCGAAGGCTAATTGACAGTGATCATTCCAAGTGAAAGGTACCCCTTTCCGGGTAAGATTCGTCAAAGGGCCCGCAATCTTTGAGAATCCTGTGATGAACCGTCTGTAATAACCGGCCAACCCCAGAAAACTGCGCACTTCTGTCGGTGTCGTGGGCTGTCCCCACTCCCTCACCGCCGATACTTTACTTGGATCCACCGCAATACCCCGGTCTGACACCACGTGGCCAAGGAACTGGACCTCTCGTAGCCAAAATCCATAATTACCGAATTTTGCATAGAGTTGGTGATCCCGTAATGTCTGTAACACTATATGTAGGTGATCTGCGTGCTCTTCCTCGGTACGCGAGTAGAGCAGGATGTCATTAATGAACACGATAACAAATTGATCGAGAAACTCCCTGAATACTCTATTCATGAGGTCCATGAACACTGCTGGTGCAGTGGTGAGTCCGAATGGCATCACCATGAACTCGTAAGATCCATACCGCGACAGGAAAGCGGTCTTCGAAACATCTTCCTCTCGGATACGTAGTTGATGATATCCTGACCTTAAGTCGACCTTAGAGAAATAAGACGCCCCTCTCAACTGGTCAAATAGGTCGTCAATCCTAGGCAACGGATACTTATTCTGTATCGTGGCCTTATTCAGCTCTCTATAGTCCACACATAACCGTAGTGAGCCATCTCGCTTTTTCACAAATAACACCGGTGCACCCCACGGTGATGTACTCCGTCGTATGAAACCCTGACCCAGAAGCTACTGAATCTACTCCCTCAGCCCACGCATCTCTGAAGGGGCCATACGGTATGGGGCCCGAGCAATTGGCCTCGTCCCCAATGCTAAATCGATCACAAATTTGATTTCCCTACTAGGTGGCAACCCTGGTATCTCCTGAAACACATCCTCAAAGTCTCTCACCACTGGGATTGAATCCAATGGAATAGCCACCTCCTGTGAGGTTTCCTCCTCAATGTAATACAAGTGTGTGCTTGGCCCTCCCTCGGGTAGTGGCATTGCTATTAAAAACATCTCCTGCCCTGGAATGGAGAACACAATAGTCCTTTCGTAGCAATCCACCATCGCCCGATAACCTGCCAACCAATCCATGCCCAAGATGACATCGTACCCCTCCATATCTAACACTAGTAGGTCCGCTGCTAAACTAAGTCTCCCGATCAAAATGTCCACACCCCGACAAATCGAGTGGATCGTAGCCCCGCTGCCAACTGGCGACTCTACACACATCCTAAGACCTCCCGCGGTCTCTAGTAGTCCGACCCGTTTAGAAAAATTTAATTTAATGAATGAATGTGATGCTCCCGTATCAAAGAGAATACTACACTCATAACCATGAATGAGAAACATACCCTCAACTGCTGGCAGTGCTTGCTGCGCGGGGTGATTAGGAACATCCCGGACGTTATACACACGTCCGTAGTGTATCTGCCCCTGTTGAGGTGGGGCGGGTGGGGCTGGTGCTGCTGGTGGTAATTGCCCCTGTTGCCCCTGTTGGGCCTTTTGCTGTTGACCTCTGCCCCTCTGTGGGCATTCCCTCTTGAAATGTCCTGGCTGGCCACACACAAAACAGCGTCTCTGACCATCCCCCTGTCGTTGGCCCTGTTGGCCCTGACGCGGCTGTCCCTGGCCCTGCTGGCCTCCCCCATTGTTCCCTTGGCCCTAACTGCCCTGAGGAACCTGCTGTTGCTGGTTCGGGCCCGGCTGCCCCTGCCTGAACCCCTGTCCTCCCTGTCGGAAAACACCAGGTTTAAACTTCTTAGCCGGATTCCCTTGCTGACTACCCGCCTGCTGCTGAGCACCACTTGTGTCACTACTAGTAACAACCTTACCCTGTTGGCTCGGCTCCCCTGTTCACTTGCTCCCCTTCACATGGAAGCGATGGTTCTGGCAGTGTACAAGTGCGGAATTAACGACGTCTGTATACGTTACTGACGGCGGATTCCGAATCTAGTGTTGCCTGATTCGCTAGGCTAAACCGCCCATAAACCTCGATTTCTTCCGCTCCTCATCGCTCACCTCATTTGGCACAAAGTTTGCCAAACGGGTGAACTCTTCCTCGTAGTCTGCCACTGATCGGTCACCCTGAACTAAATCACTGAATTTCTTCCTCATCTCAGTCTCTACTGCTGGTGGAAAGTATTTGCGGTCGAACCACACCCAAAACTCTGCTATCGGCATCAAGTCTCGCTCCCCGGTGGTGGTAACTGACTCCCACCACTGTAAGGCTGCCCCTGATAGACGAAAGGTAGCAAGCATCTGCTTCTGTACCTCGGTACACTCTAGCATGCGCAGATGGCGCTGAATGTTCTTCTTCCAGTCACAAGCCTCTATCACATCGGTACTACCCCGAAACTCAGGTGGGTGACCCTTCTGAAAGGTCTCCCTAACTCTCTGCCAAGATGGTGGCCCCACTGGACCCTGAACTGCTGGTGCCACTGGAGGCGGTGCCTGGGGCTGTGGAAAGTGAGCTGCCATAGCTCTCATTGCTGTTTCGACCGCCTGGGCCACTATCACTGCCACCTGAGTAGTGGAAATCAACTCGGGTGGGGGTGGTGGTAGCGGTACCTATGGCTCCTAATGAGCCTCCCTGATTTCATCCCTAGCCTCAGCCCTCTCCGCTCTCAGTCTCCTCGGTGGCATCTGAAATAGATTGAATTGTATAAGTAAACAATTTACATAAAAATATACACAGCAGAAATACGATATCTCACAAGCGGAAAATGAATCAACAGTCCTAATAATAGGGATCTATAACAAACGAGTGCTACACTGAAATGTAAAAAGCCGTACAGATCCTAAGGACACTAGAACCTGATGCTCTGATACCATCTGTGACACCCCGCCTAATTAATCACGGGTGATCAGTTCTAAATCAAGTTAGAAAAGGTTTCTCAGTTGGTCCGTTCTTAGCATCACTGTCGTCTTTTTAATTACTGTAACACGCCGCCTAATTAAATACCGAGTGGCCAGTCCCATACCAAATTAAAACATAATATACAGTTGGCTCATTCTTAGCATCACTGTCGAAAACATTTATAACTCACCCAATACTCAATTAAGTCGGTGTTAAAAACTTTTCAAATTTTAATTCAACAAAATTCATTTCTAGTTTAAGAATAACACAACACATTTTATTCTACAACACTGATAACCAATTAGATAACATAAAAGAATTTAAAAGCAATTGGAATAAACATTCCCAAATAATATAAATCTATTACAATAATCCCAACAATGTCAAATGTATTAAAATGACACGAATACAATAGTATCTGACTCCGATAGGAAAAGATAAATGAATCCTTTGGGCGACATGCCCTAACTAAGAATACTGTGAATCAAATGAAGATAAGCGTCTAAGCAATACTCCCTAGCTCCATAGATCGACACAATCAATTAAGGTCGGCGTCCCTGTTGCTGGACACCTGATATAGAAGATATAATAGAAAAGAAAATATGCAAGGAAATGGGTCAGAGCCCGAACGTGAAAATGATTTTTAAAAAAGCAAGTATTTAACAAGTGCAATAAAGCATTTATTATGTACATGTTAGATCCAACTCTCACTTGTTATTCTCACCTCTCAACTAGAGTGCACACTTAACGTTTCCTATTAACTTCCTAGTTAATGGTTCCTCTACCAATTCCATAATATAATTCCATTCCCATATCATAATCCCCGTATGTCCCATACCATAAGTCACATTATTATTCATTTACATTTCTCATTTATATGAATCATTTCTCATTAACATGAATCATTTCTCATTAATATTAATTAAGCTTTTCAATTCTATAAGCATAAACATTCATTAACCGTTATCTACAATTATCACCTTAGATAGAGTTAACCACAATATATATCCATTCAATCATTTATTTCAATATATATATATATATTCATATATAATACAGCACCCCGAGTCACAGCTGCGGTGCAATGCATTACTCTGCTATCATGTCCCATCATCGCAGGTCGCCGAATAGGGGACTACAGGTTCGGTAAGGATACCTCGAACCACAAAATACAACACAATCATTGGAGGCGAACATAGTTCTCATACCCCTGGGTCACGTACATACCTACGTACCCACAGTCAGTGGACTTATTAACTCCCCGATAAGTCTTTCACAGACCTATGTTCTCGAGCGACAAATTAAAGATCCCATGGGTTCATCAGGATATGACTGCCCTCACGCCCAAACCTCCCACCGATAGAAAGTAAGCTAGGTATGTCATACACATAAATCATCAATCAATCAAATAGGCATTATCATACCTATAATATAATATCAATAAGGTAATATCACTACCCTAAGATAATTCCCATACGTATCATTTTATCTCTTTTAAATTCCACGTATTAAAATATCGTATCTTTACTTCATAATTTAATTATCCTCGCATCCTATAACATCTTTCCACTCCCGACGTCGTTAAGGTTCATGCGCGGAGCGTCTCGCAAAGCGAAATCCAAACAAGGAACCCCTCCAATACACTACTACTTAACTTTGTCGATCGAGGAGGTCCGTCAACTTCAACTATGCGATCGGGATAACCTCATACCCTCTTTTAACGAAATATGTTCTAAACTCCCATCTCTATCCAGGAGACGTACCACTACGCTCTTCTATTACACTCCGTCCTTGCGAAATCAATAATGAGCTTAAACTCAGTCCTTGATGTTCAAATTGTAACCCTAAGGCTACCCTCACTCAATACACAAGATTCGAATAGGTTTTTCCTCAACATATATTCAATAAGAAGTCACTAATATCCTACTGGTCCATAACATCATTTCTCCCGAACTACTACGAGTTAAACTCTCCTTTCAATTAGGGTTAAAACCGATAGTTCCAAATCTCTTATAAACACACCTTCTTTCACTTAGGATTAAACCCTCTTGTAAACTTAAGGATACCCAGGTGTTATATTAAATCACCCCTACTGGTCCTATCTTTAATCCTCATACATCCCCATTTGGAATTTAACAAATGAATCTAGAAACCGAAATTCCATTCAATATAATTTTCATCATTTTAATCATTTTAATCCAAATCAAATTAATTCAAATCTTATCAAGGGTTTACTGATATTTTCTAAGTCCCATAATATCCAATTAATAATCACCGAAGATCTACAAAAGTTTTGGGATAAGAACCAACATTAAAAAGAAACAACATCATGAATTCTCATATTTTAAATACTCAGAAAAATCAGATCCAAAAATTATTCAAATCATCAATCCGACTTCAGATTTGGATTCTACACGAAAAATTGAGTCAGGTATGTGTTTTGAGTTTTTCTTAAATCTCATCCAAATGCACTCAAAAAGGAGATCTAAACATTCCAAATTGGCTCTTCTCATTCCACTCGTTTTTGCCTCTTTTTCCAGAAAATTATCAACATATTATCTTCAAGAACACAAAATAATTTTCAGAATTTCTTCCACAGATTGATGAATATTTCTTGGATTACTAACTACCTACAACATGAGTTTAATTCCTATATATTTCATACTTCCAGAAATCCATTACTACTCCATTATTATCTTCCAAACATGAAAAATCATCTATTTTCATAATTATTCTAACATGGACAATATACGAACTTAAGTTGTAAATATCAAACACTTGCCTTTAATGAAGATCTGATCCTTTGGGGTTGAATAACATAGGTGGTTCTCCCTTTTTCCGGCCACTTTCGATGGTGGTTGGTGGTAGTGACCTTTGGTTTTAGTTCTTCTCCTTCCCAAATAACCTTTCACTTTCCAAGCAACCTTTCACTCTCTCTAAGAAGATGACTTTTCAATTTTGTGTAGAAGAGATGAATGAACCCGCATTCAACTAATCTCCAAATACTTATAATAAGACAAAACCCGAAATCACTATTCATCCCCCTTGTAAAAATAACCAAAATGCCCTTTTGGGTTGTCTTTTCATTTCCAAATGACCCGAGACTCAAAATTAACATCCAAATAGACTTTTAAGACTATTTCGAACCTTCCGGACGCAACGACGCAGTCGAAATGACTATAAGGTTGATAGAAAATAAATTTCCTTTTTAATTTAATAGATTAGTCCCGACACGTCCCATACCGCGTCTGACTAAAAAATTCAAATTACCGAAATTATATCACACCGTCATAATAATGACATCATATTCATATATTACCTAAATATCTTTAAGTAATATTCAGAATCATCCATTTTAATATCCATAATTCGGATAAAACCCAAATGAATTAATTTCTAATAAAATCCAATTAATCCATTAATTTAAAATATAACTCATTTTAAAAGTCATTAAAATCACAGGGTATTACATACTCCCCCCCTTGTAACAGAATTTCGTCCCGAAATTCAGGAATATAAATCATACCGGTAAGGTCAACTCCGAGTATAAATCTCACATCGCAAGAAATCTAAGACGTACCGTCCATACAATACATTAACGAAAATCCCTATCGATGTTATACGCCAAGCCTCACCATATAGTTTCAACTGAATCGAATTTAAACTTTACCCAATCTTACTTATACCATTCACTTAACCAAGTTCAGAAAAATGATCCTCAATCATCAAGTAAATACATCCTGAAGTCACAACTACTCACTCTTTCACAATTATGAAAACTACTACCATTCAACCATCCAGGGCACCCATACACCCTATCGTACCACTTTCATTATAATATTTGTCGCAAAGGTTACAAACTCATATCCTAAGGGCCTAACTTATTTCGACTCCCAACGGTTATTAGTTTCATGCGTGGGGTGTCTCGTAAGCGAAATCCAAACAAGGAACCACCCCGATACACTACTTCCTAAAGTAGTCGGTCATCGAAACTCCTAACGTCCTTAGTCAATAGTATATAAAAAATTGGTTTATCAAAAAAAAAATATCAGGTGTATCGATTTTTAAAAATATATATATATATCAAGTTTATCGATTTCAACAAAAATTTAGGTTTTATTGATTTCAAATGGAGTCTACGCATCTACTCTCTTATAGAAGACAAGATGCAAGATAGTAGTACTACATACGCTCTCGTATACCACAAGTCAATGCACGCCGATAGTCACATCACGCTCGGACATGCCCAAGGTAAATCATCCCATGATAAAAATCAAACCCACGTGATAACATGTAATAGGTGTCCCACACCCCTCAGTAAGTCTACGTAAATAACGATGCCATAGGCTAAGTTTAGCAGCCCTTTTTGCCGACACAATATTTATCGCTACAAAAATCAATATACGCCTCGTAATTCCTTAGATAGAAAACATACCCTCATTCGTGGGTGGTGGTTGTTGAATCCCACAATTATAACTTTTCTCCAATGAGTCAAGAAAAATTTTACCCCCAAATTTTCAGTTCTAGTTCACCACACTCCACTATATGCCCAAGTCTTTGAATATATTGCCTTCGTTAGATAACACACATAATTCCCGCATTTCAAGAACTTCTACTAATGACTCTCCTCAATTTTTCCATAATAGGGGTGACCTCGACTACGGTCATCATACTCGAACATACTTCATAACCTCCTAAGTACGATCTCCGCTATCCATCCAATGGCCCTCATCTTCCATACTTCTTTGTTCCATCACTCCCGAACATAAATAAGATTCAGTGATATATATGGAATCTTACGAAAGAGATCAACAATCCTAAACATAGGGCTCTACATCAAAGAACGCTAAGCGAAAACACAGTAAGCCGTACAGACCCTAAAGGACACTAGAACCTGATGCTCTGATACCACCTGTAACACCCCGCCTAATTAAATACCGGGTGGCCAGTCCCATACCAAATTAAAACAGAATATACAGTTGGCTCATTCTTAGCATCACTGTCGAAAACAATTACAACTCACTCAATACTCAATTAAGCTAGTGTTAAAAACTTTTCAAATTTTAATTCAACAAAATTCATTTATAGTTTAAGAATAATACAACACATTTTATTTTACAACACTGATAACCAATTAGATAACATGAAAGAATTTAAAAGCAATTGGAATAAACATTCCCAAATAATATAAATCTATTACAATAATCCCAACAATGTCAAATGTATTAAAAAGACACGAATACAATAGTATATGACTCCGATAGGAAAAGATGAATGAATCCTTTGGGCGACATGCCCTAACTAAGAATACTGTGAATCAAATGAAGATAAGCGTCTAAGCAATACTCCATAGCTCCATATCTCGTCACAATCAATTAAGGTTGGCGTCCTTGTTGCTGGACACCTGATATAGAAGATATAATAGAAAAGAAAATATGCAAGGAAACGGGTCAGAGCCCGAATGTGAAAATGATTTTTAAAACATCAAGTATTTAACAAGTGCAATAAAGCATTTATTATGTACATGTTAGATCCAACTCTCACTTGTTATTCTCACCTCTCAACTAGAGTGCACACTTAACGTTTCCTATTAACTTCCTAGTTAATGGTTCCTCTACGAATTCCATAATATAATTCCATTCCCATATCATAATCCCCGTATGTCCCATACCATACGTCACATTATTATTCATTTACATTTCTCATTTATATGAATCGTTTCTCATTAACATGAATAATTTCTCATTAATATGAATTAAGCTTTTCAATTTTATAAGCATAAACATTCATTAACCGTTATCTACAATTATCACCGTAGATAGAGTTAACCACAATATATATCCATTCAATCATTTATTTCAATATATATATATATATATATATATTCATATATAATACAGCACCCCGAGTCACAGCTGCGGTGCAATGCATTACTCTGCTATCATGTCCCATCATCGCAGGTCGCCGAATAGGGGACTACAGGTTCGGTAAGGATACCTCGAACCACAAAAAACAACACAATCATTGGAGGCGAACATAGTTCTCATACCCATGGGTCACGTACATACCTACGTACCCACAGTCAGCGGACTTATTAACTCCCCGATAAGTCTTTCACAAACCTATGTTCTCGAGCGACAAATCAAAGATCCCATGGGTTCATCAGGATATGACTGCCCTCACGCGCAAACCTCCCACCGATAGCAAGTAAGCTAGGTATGTCATACACATAAATCATCAATCAATCAAATAGGCATTATCATACCTATAATATAATATCAATAAGGTAATATCACTACCCTAAGATCATTCCCATACATATCATTTTATCTCTTTTAAATTCCACGTATTAAAATATCGTATCTTTACTTCATAATTTAATTATCCTAGCATCCTATAACATCTCTCCACTCCCGACGTCGTTAAGGTTCATGCGCGGAGCGTCTCGCAAAGCGAAATCCAAACAAGGAACCCCTCCAATACACTACTACTTAACTTTGTCGATCGAGGAGGTCCGTCAACTTCAACTATGCGATCGGGATAACCTCATACCCTCTTTTAACCAAATGTGTTCTAAACTCCCATCTCTATCAAGGAGACGTACCACTACGCTCTTGTATTACACTCCGTCCTTGCGAAATCAATAATGAGCTTAAACTCAGTCCTTGATGTTCAAATTCTAACCCTAAGGCTACCCTCACTCAATACACAATATTCAAATAGGTTTTTTCTCAACATATATTCAATAAGAAATCACTAATATCCTACTTGTCCATAACATCATTTCTCCCGAACTACTACGAGTTAAACTCTCCTTTCAATTAGGGTTAAAACCGATAGTTCCAAATCTCTTATAAACACACCTTCTTTCACTTAGGATTAAACCCTATTGTAAACTTAAGGATACCCAGGTGTTATATTAAATCACCCCTACTGGTCCTATCTTTAATCCTCATGCATCCCCATTTGGAATTTAACAAATGAATCTAGGAACCGAAATTCCATTCAATATAATTTTCATCATTTTAATCACTTGAATCCAAATCAAATTAATTCAAATCTTATCAAGGGTTTACTGATATTTTTAAGTCCCATAATATCCAATTAATAATCACCGAAGATCTACAAAAGTTTTGGGATAAGAACCAACATTAAAAAGAAACAACATCATGAATTCTCATATTTTAAATTCTCAAAAAAATCATATCCAAAAATTATTCAAATCATCAATCCGACTTCAGATTTGGATTCTACACGAAAAATTGAGTCAGGTATGTGTTTTGAGTTTTTCTTAAATCTCATCCAAATGCACTCAAAAAGGAGATCTAAACATTCCAAATTGGCTCTTCTCATTCCACTCGTTTTTGCCTCTTTTTCCAGAAAATTATCAACATATTATCTTCAAGAACACAAAATGATTTTCAGAATTTCTTCCACAGATTGATGAATATTTCTTGGATTACTAACTACCTACAACATGAGTTTAATTCCTATATATTTCATACTTCCAGAAATCCATTACTACTCCATTTTTATCTTCCAAACATGAAAAATCATCTCTTTTCATAATTATTCTAACATGGACAATATATGAACTTAAGTTGAAAATATCAAACACTTGCCTTTAATGAAGATCTGATCCTTTGGGGTTGAATAACATAGGTGGTTCTCCCTTTTTCCGGCCACTTTCGATGGTGGTTGGTGGTGGTGACCTTTGGTTTTAGTTCTTCTCCTTCCCAAATAACCTTTCACTTTCCAAGCAACCTTTCACTCTCTCTATGAAGATGACCTTTCAATTTTGTGTAGAAGAGATGAATGAACCCGCATTCAACTAATCTCCAAATACTTATAATAAGACAAAACCCGAAATCACTATTCATTCCCCTTGTAAAAATAACCAAAATGCCCTTTTGGGTTGTCTTTTCATTTCCAAATTACCCGAGACTCAAAATTAACATCCAAATAGACTTTTAAGACTATTTCGAACCTTCCGAACGCAACGACGCAGTCGAAATGACTATAAGGTTGATAGAAAATAAATTTCCTTTTTAATTTAATAAAATAGTCCCGACACGTCCCATACCGCGTCTGACTAAAAAAATTCAAATTACTGAAATTATATCACACCGTCATAGTAATGACATCATATTCATATATTACCTAAATATCTTTAAGTAATATTCAGAATAATCCATTTTAATATCCACAATTCGGATAAAACCCAAATGAATTAATTTCTAATAAAATCCAATTAATCCATTAATTTAAAATATAACTCATTTTAAAAGTCATTAAAATCACGGGGTATTACAATTACTAACCACCTAAGTGAGAAAAGAAGACTGGTGCCAATTTGTATCTTTCAATTTTAATTAAATAAAACTCATACGGAACATAAAATAATACACAATCACAGTTAGTTAAAATAACCATCCACAAATAAAACACCTAACCGAATAAACCATCGGTCCAAATATCCAATACAAGTAAATATCCGAAAAACATCTCAACAAGTCTAATACTGATAAATGAACTGTGAGCGACAAGCTCAGATAACTACTAGAGAGTCTCTACACGAATGAAAGAAGGAGGCGTCTATCAAAACCCCGCAACATCCACATGTGCTGCAGCAAAGGATACCTGGAATAGAGTCAAGCTTGGCGCCCTTGTGGTTGGACACCTAAAAGGTTTTTAAAAGAATTTTATAGCAAGGGTTAGTACCCAAAAACATTTGAAAACATTTAACAAATGATTAACTTGCAGTAATAAATTAATATGCATGCTCTTCATATTTTAGTTAGTGTCGCACTCTCTTGAGGACTTCCTCACCCCTTCTCTAATGTGCACTACTAACGCTTCCATTTAATTTACTAGGTCCTATGCTCCTGACCCAATGCTTATTTTAACCCTGGAATTTTACCTACTCTAACTGAGTATGCCATAATTCATGATTTTTAAGTTATTAAAAAACATCAAACTTAATTAAATCATTACTCCTTTTAATTTCATATAATACTCACACCTGTTATGCACATAATACATTTTTCACTATGTATTAATTATCCCATATATAATTATTTACCTAATTATATATTTAATCATATTACATTATTCACAAACATACTGAAATAACATTTAATACAAACTTTCGGCCGAGTAAAAATACTCACAAAATATAAATTTTCCCAAGTGCTGTCCCATTAGGTATATTCACGTAACCTAGTTATCCAAGTTAGATTCGCTCACTAACTTAGTTTAACATACGAATTGGAGGCGGTCATATTCCTTCCCTGAAAGTGAGATGCCCCTCACCCATATAATGGACGCTATGACCTGGAATTATACTCGCCCTACTCCTCAAGCTAGGGGATTCATCCACTGCGCGCAACCTCCCCCTATAGCACTAGAGTACATACTAATAATATTCAATCACTGATATTAATGCACACACACACACACTATATATATATATATATATATATATATATATATATATATATATATACTACCACACTCCGTATATATATATATATAAAACGTCCCGGCTACACCATGTACAAAACCCGTAACATAAGCCCATTTAATTTATTAAGAGTTTATGGTCCAACTCTAATTATTAATTAATACTCACATTAATTAATTAAGTCACCTTTGGTGTCGCCCCCACCATAAAATTGAACTTACTCTCGAAGTTAGAATTATCCTCACCCGAGTCTAACTTCTCGACTTCCGAATTATTTAGCCTTTACCTAAATAAGATTGATCACTCGGTATTCCTCAACCGTTATTCTCGGACTTGTTTACTACATCTATATATTATTCTTCCGAACACCTTCCCAAAAATTCAACCTTAGTGTGTCACACCTAATTTCTCCAAAACCCAACAATTTTAAATTATGATGTCACACTAAGTCGTCTCCAAATTCTAATTAATTTTATTCACCATTAATTAGATTTAAAGCCCATGTATAAATTTCTCACCAAATTAATTCATGGACAAATATTAAATTAAATTTTCTTTATATAAAAATAAAACTGGGCGAACTGTCAAAATCTGCCGACCTTCGATCGATCGACCCCAGACCTTCGATCGATCGATCGAGCAGGTCTTCGTCTTCTTTGCGAAGGCAGATTCAGCCATGGACGATTTTTCCCAAACCCTAGTTTTCTCTACCAGCAACCTTAAGCCCTCTTAACATTAATACATGTTAGAAACCTTATTAGGGACCTCCAGAATGTCCACCAACATCATTAATTCGTCCATTAACTACAATTTCTGAATTTGGGGAAATATCCATCTTTAAATTCCTTACCCATTTACATCCCAAATCCCTTCACCAAATTCATTTCTAATTATCCAGATATCATCCTACCAGATATGTATCAATTTATAATATCAGATTTCTACAAGAATCCTCATTCAAATTCGTAAATCAGATTATTATTTTTAAAACCTCATGTTTATGCCATGAACACCCAAAACCAATTTTGATCAAACACATCACATGAATATATATTTCAAAACAGATTCAATACTATTGCAAGTTATCCACTTGCCTTAGGTTTCGTAGTGTCTGATTCGGGGATGAATTTTCAAGGTTGAAGACGATCCTTGTTGGCTCTCTAGTGATCCCAAAGCTGCCCTTAACTGCTATTAGGGTTCCTTAATACACTTAGCCTTTTCTAAAACTCTATCAGTCGTTTTATTATTCCTTCCAATTCCTTAATTTACCTAATCCCTTTTTTGACTAATGGTCCAAGCCCAAGTGACCCAAATGCCCCCGTGTGGGCCCGACTATGTCTAAAAACGCCCCGTGACCCGTTTACTACCCCCGGGTACACTTTTACGACTATCTCGGCCCATCCAGACTCAATCGTACACTCAGAATTGGCATTCGAATTAACTTATAAAAATATTTATCCCCTCACCCCTTTAGTCTATACCGACTCCCGGTTGAGATAAGTGCATACCCTGTCATTAATACCCGAAATGACTTAAATAAATAATTACTATTCACTTAGTAAATAACTTCCCATAAATATTAACCATTTACTCCTCGATTAATATTTAAATAAAATTTCCCTAATTAATTCAATTAAATTACGACTCACAAGTAATTTTCAATTCCCGAATTAATTAAATATATAATTCATGAAAAATGCGGGGTGTTACAGTATGATTCTACTAAGGTAGTAGATTGGTCGTTCTTTCCCATTAACCTCATGTGAAAAAACATCTCCAACGAATCTTGTAGTGGATGTGAGGTACAACTGTAATGGTACTCCTGCCCTTGGAGGGACCAATTTATGACGCGAAACGAGCAGCTTCTTTAGCCTGGTGAGATATTTTTGGTGGACTTCCTCCCATTTGAACTTTGTGTTCTTTCACAAAAGCTATATCAACGGGTTTGTTATTTCGACCAATCCAGGAACAAATCTCATAAGGTAGGAAACTTTACCAAGGAAACTCTTCAACTTCTTCGCCGTTCTTGGATCTCTAAGATCGCTCGTTGTTTGTCCTTGTCCATCTACACCCCCTGCCGATCTTCTTTGATCTTCAAGTCTAGTTCAGGCTTATAGGTCCTTGTTGCTTGCTTGATCGAAATGTCTGAAGGCATCGGGTTCAATTTATGGTAGTTAACTTCTTCCTCCAACCCCTCCATCTTTGTATACTTCCACGTAAAAATGTATATAAACTCCCGGATCACCTCAATTAAAGCCTCTCGTTTCTCCGTGTTGAGATCATTCGAGAGGAAAATGGGCCTTGGATCCTCCCCTTCTTTCGCCAGATTTAGTTGCTCCAAATATGATGCTTGTGTCTTTGTTTGGTCCGTCATGTAGTCTGGTTCTTCGGTGACATCTTCCACGAACTCCTGTACATTAGAGTTGTCTATCATCATATATTATCCCCATTGGTGTACTACGTATATAGGGTTAGCTTCCTCTTCGTCTTGTGCCAAGGCTCCTTTGACTTCCCATTCACACCATTATAGACATTAAACTACCTTCCCTTCTTCCATAACAATCTTTTTGCATTGCCTGCTGGCCATTGCAACTGTCATTCTCTTCCTCTCCCTTAAATCCTCTGCTATCCTTCCTTCAGAGAATCGACTCAACAAGCTTTATCGTGCGACCTCATGTTCTATTGGGTCCATTCTGATATATATCCTATCTTTTAGTTGCTCTGAGATTTTCTTAAGTCGAGGGACCACTTGTGGGCTTCTTCTGCTACTCTTCTGCCACTTGCGGTTTGGTCATTCTGGCCGTTCACAGGTCCCATCCTTTTTCTGATCGAGGTAACCCAGGCTCCCTCCATTATTCTCGTTAGGACTCTGACATCCTCCTCTAACTATATATAAAATACTGCATCCACTAAGTGAGCTTCCTCAACCACGAAGGTCCTCTTCGTAGCTCTTATAGTAATCTTAGTTCCTTTAATATTTGCCTTGGCACATTGGTGGTACGTTGAGGGAACTAATCCTTGGTTATGCATCCACACTCTTCCTATCAACAGATGGTAGGATGTTGTACTCTCTATCATATGGAACTTGATGTGGGAACTCAGATTTCCTATTACAATCCAAACATTCACATAACCAATGGATTTGGAAGACTGGTTGTCATAACCTGAAATCACCAAAGGCATGGGGACCAATCTTTCTTCTGGAATGTTTATTGTGTGGGAGGAACTGACTGGCATGATGTTGATGGATGCTCCACCATCCATAAGGGCTCTCACGAAGCTAACTCCGTTGATGCTGACAGTCACATATAATGGTCGATTATGAGGAAATCTCACGACCCTATCTACATCGTTGAATGTTACCTCTGAAAGAAATTTCCACCCTAACCTGGCCATGGGTCCCTTCCATCTTAACGAAGGGACTGCATTCTTCCTCGAGATATCCAGAATTATTTGGGTTACCCCTAACCTGCTTTCTTTTGGCATTCCCACCTGGTCGAAGAACCAGGTAAACTTTGGAGACTGTGAAATCGTGCAATACTCCAAGATTTGGTCCATTTCCTCACCTTCAATGTTGTATATGTCCTCCACGTCTCTAGCACTGGATTCATCATTGGCTAACACCATATTAGTCATTCCTCTAGTACACTCCTCCAAAGCCTCTTCGAAGTCCCCTTGATCTATTGTCAGCTCCTTCGCTTCTCTTTCTGTCTCATCGTCATAGTCCACCACTAAATTGGACCCATGTGCTGGGAGTGGGTTTTCATTAATATATTGCGAAGGAATTTGCAGTGTCCATGCCTTTACATGTTTATTGATGATTCTCCTTAGCGTGAAACCATTTTTTATCGAATGTTGGATCTTGCGATTGATCTGGCAGTCCTTGCGATCCGCTATGTTCATCTCTTCTGGTTCCATAGTGGGGATGCCCTTAGGTTCATACACCGTTCCTCCTTGAACCATAGCATTGTAATAGCTGACAACCTCCTCTGCTATACAAGGTAACGGAGTTAAATCCTCCCTATCTCTTCTAAACTTTCTCTTATTATCTTTCCTCAGCTGTTTGCCTCCTTCATTAATGTATACCACCTATGGGGGTTGTCCACGAGCTGCAGGGCTGTGTGAAACATCATTGGTACCACAATGGGGTTCACTTGATCTACCAACGATATGTTCCTTGCTGCCTTTAGAAATGCCATAAAAGTCCCTTCACGAGTTTCATTAATCAGGTGATAGATATACTCTGGGAGAAAACCTTCATCCCAAAGTTGTAACAACTTAGACTCTTTGGCTTCTTCCCTCATGTCGAGGGACCTCTCCCTGAACCATTCAACCTAAACCACCACATCCCCTCCCAACATATAAGATTTATCGATTAATGATTTTAAGAACTCCCTCAATCGGAGCTTCTTATTTTTGCAGTGAGCCCCTAGATGTTCGACAAAATGTTTGATGTGCTCCTTCGGGTTCCCCCCTTTCCTGTCTACTTTTCAAAGATAGGAGGAATATAATCTTTTGGGTAATGCTGATCGTTATATTTCCGAGGGTAAGGCATCCGAAAGTCATCATACATCGAATCTACCTCACTAGAATATTGCGAGGAAGAATACATGTACTTCATCATCTCCTTTTTTATCTCTCTTTTCATTTTATCCACAGCCGATACCGTTGAATGAACGACCAGAGGGACCATAGGTGTGACATCCGTTGCACCCGGAGTAACCACTATGGTTAGAATGCTTGTTACTCCTGGGGTTCCCACCTTTGGAATAACAACTGGGGGGATGCTTGCTAGGGAAGTTCCCATTGGAACTATGCATGGTGAGGTCACTGGGGCTAACTCTGGCGTTACGAAGGAATTGGCGTCAAATCCCCCCAGCACCGTTGAAGCTACAAGAGTTTGTAAAAACTCATAAAACTTATTCATGAGGAGTGCCACTTGAGCTGGTCCCAACCCGGCGCTCATGGAAGCTTGTGTCACCCCTAGAATGCCCGTCACCATTTGAACTCGAGGTACTTCCATTCGAGGAGCTCCATCTCAATGAGCCTCCAGCTCTCTCGCCACTTGTTCTTCATTGCATTGAATATCATCAAAGTTGAGTCTTTGATTAACATTATCCTCCACCATACTCTTTGCTTAGAAGAATACCTCCCCAGTAGAGTCACCAAATGTAAGCGGGTATTTTAGATTAGGTGGAGGCGTAACCCCTTTGAGTATAATAATGATAAGTTAACCAGAGACCACTACAAGAAAAACACCTTTTTATGACGCTCGAAAAATTGATTTAAAGACATTTATTATAAAAATGTCATTTAAAGTTTAATGTTATTATTAATATGACATTTGTAATATAAAATGTCATTTTATATATATTAATATTATTTTTCATGACACTTTAAATATAAAAATCATATTTAATTGTAGATGTTGTGACATTTTTTAAGAGTTCCCTAACCAAAGTGCACATATTATGACATTTTTTTCTCTCCCAAAATTTAGAAGCGGGGGTTTTTCCCCCTAAATTCTTTTTGGTCTTTTCATTCTCTCTCGCTCCCTCTCCTTTTGGCTCATCGTTCTCTCACTCAAGCGTATCCTTCTATCTCTCTCGTTTCATCCTGATCTCTCACGCTCTTTCACTCTCTCTCTCTCACGTTGTCTCCTTCTCTCTCTTACGCAACTTCTTCTCTCAATCCCCTAGCGTTCCGCACTGGCGAGATATTAGAGGTAATATCCAGCTATATATATATATATATATATATATATATATATATATATATATACTCAAATCATCTTTGTGTATTGTATTTACTTTCTCTTGTTGTTACTTACATTTTCTCACTACCTATTTTTTCTATTTACGTTTAATTAAGTTTCGATCTTGAAACTACTCATTCTTTATTTTTATTATCCTTCACCTTTATATTTCAGCAATGTGAAATTTCTAGGTTTAAATTGATCAACAGTGTTAATTTTATCAGATCCAATCTCTAAGTCGCATTTCTTTTTTCTTGTAACCAGAGGAGGATGAGATGCTCGTGTCACATTCCGATTTAGTCATAGAAGGCCCTCAACCTATGGAAGGTATTACATATTTATATTGATCATTAAAATGTTAGAGTTATATATATTGTGCCAATTGTATTTTATGTATTGGTAACTAATTTGATTAGATTGATTTTGTTTTGTTTTTTAGAAGATCCATACTGATCGATACGTATTATATACAGAAGAAATACAAAAGAAATTACCAGATACATATTATATTCACAAATTATTTTTCAACTTTTGATCTTTGATCACTGTGTTCAATTTGAGACTGTTAGGTGATAAGTCACAATGTTAGTTTTTCTTATACACTCTCAAATTAAACCTTATGTATATATAAAATGTGCATTTTAGTTGTCAATGTATTTATAATTGGATTAAGTTAATCAATTTGGTATGTGAGCTCATTATTAGGAAGTTCAATTTTTAGTATTTTAGGAGAATTTATGCTTTTTTAATATTGATTGGAACCCAACTTCCTAATGTCTTTTGGTGGCATTTTAGAAAAATAGTGATTTTGATTCATTTTGTGTGACATTGACGTGTTGTCGGCTATAATTATGCATCATAGTTTGATGAAATTCTCATTTCCCATTGACTAAGATGCGCATTTATGCTTTAATAATTATCTTTGTTGTGTTCATCATTCATATCTAGATTTAGTTTTATTTATAGGTGTATCTTTGTTGTGTTTTATGTGTGTGTGTGTGTGTGGGGGGGGGGGGGGGGGGGTGTTGTGTGATTATTTACGATGTTAGAGTGGTGAGAGTCAACACATAACATACGATAGCATACCATGTGTAATGTAATTGTAGATGTGAGGATTGTACGCATTGACAAAACCCATATCATACCATGAGTTCATGAGCAATTCCTAAAATTCGGGAGAGTTGCATCTCTTTCCATTGTCTAGTGTAGTCTATTTAGTTCTCATGGATTAGGATCGTTGAAAGTCATGATGTCATAATGTCCGACAGCATCTACTATGTGAGGTGCCTAAAATGACTGGCTTGTGTTCATATCAATTAGAGTGTAAGCCTCGTTGGATTGGAAGACCAACTACATAGTAGATGTGTTAATATAAATGAGATCGTGACAACCAATTTCCTGTTTGGAAACCCCAAGTAATTTTGGTCTTAGATTACTATAAATATGTTGAAATTATATGATTGAAATTTATAAATGGTGTTTTGGTATGCTTAGCCAAATGACACGACCTTTGAAAGGATTTGTGTCCAATTATGCAATTATGTTTCAGTTGCTTTGCTTAGCCAAATGGCAGGCCATTTGGCTTGCTCAGTCTCTGTATCCAATTATGCAATTGCCCCATCAAAAGCTTGCTTATTCAAATTGAAGCCCTTTTAAGGGGAATTCATAAAACTCTTAGGCAGAGAAGTTAAAATCAAGTCCAAGACGAATTGAGTCGGTTGGAGGAAGTTTTAAAATTACAGAAGAAGCCTCATAGGTCTTTAATGACTGATCATCACGTAACAACCCGCGAATTTTGGGCTATTTTAATTAATTTTTGGAAAATGGAGGAAAATAAAGTTTTTGATAAAATTATTTTTATTGCTCAAATATGTTGGTTATTATTTTTAAAGGCGAGAATTTCAAACGGTTTCAAAAACGGAGTTAAAACGGATTTTAAAATGATTTTAAAATGTTTTTAACTCTTGGAGTTGTTTTAACTTCCAACTCTTCATTTATTTGCCTTATTTAAAGGAGTGTTTTGGATTCCAACTCTTCATTTCTTTGCATTATAAAAGGGAGTCATAGGCAACCTTTTTAACCTACTTTTGGCACAAATTTTGGCAGCAAATATATTTTATATTCCTATTCTTTTTATATACACATTGACCGTTGAGATTTGTGAGTTCCAACCTTAGATTAGAGGTGTTCTTGGGGCTATTTTGTTGGAGGTTCTTGGAGGAGCTTTTGTAGATCTTTTGTGTTGATCTTGAGGATGTGATCGTTGGTTTCTCATCATGGTTTGAGGTATGGGGTTTTACACAATATGCTCCTTAAATCTCGCGAGTGTCATTCTCTTTGAATTCTTTTTTAATTGAACTCATATTTGAATTGATAAATTCATTGAAATCTGGAAAATAATTGTTGAAATTATTTTGATTCATGTGGTATCATTATATTGTTGATGATCACGTTGTCATGAGATTTTAATATGGCACGGATGTTGGGTACCCGCCAAAATTCCTGTTTCTCGGGCTATGGCTTGATAAAGCATATACGGATGTGGTGAGGCCCGGTGACCCGGTTAATGTGTTGTTGAGAAATTTATTGATAAATGCTTTGAGATTTGAATTTTGATTTGAATATTCGTACTCGTGTTGTTACGTTTTATTCGTTGTTAATCCGTATTTATTGAGCATAATTCTTGTCGTATTGTGTACTTCCCCATATTTTCTTTTAGTGGCAGGTTAGCGCGGATTTTAGGGCGCTATGGAGATTGATTTTAGCGAGGATTGTTTGGGAAAGATTTGTATTAATTTGATGTATAGAGCTTTGGAGATTTGTATTTTTATTCGAGTTAGATAGTTGTAATTTTAATTCGAGAAACTTGTTGTAATTGAAGAGATTGAGATTAGTGGATTTATATTATTGTGGGTTTATTTAGATGCTCTATACCTTGTCACGTGTGGATTTGGATTTATTTTATCGCATTAGCACTCCGTTCGTTCTCCCGGGGCGGGCGGGGTGTTACAAATGGTATCAGAGCTTAGGTATACGGCAACCCTCGGGGCTTGAGTTTTGGATTCATTTCGTGGTTAGCAATTTTTGGAGATAAAATTTTTTAGAGAATCGTTTCGTGTTAGGCATCTAGATTAGATGTGAGGAAATTATTTTTGGAGATGAGATTATTTTGGAGATTGTTGGCCTAATTTTGAGAGTTAGGCATTCGGCGAATTTCGAGGGCGAAATTCCATTGTTAGTGGGGAAGTGTAACAACCCGCATAATTTTTTGGCTATGTTCAAAATAAAGAGGAAAAATAAAGTTTTTGATAAAATTATTTTTATTGCTCAAATATGTTGGTTATTATTTTTAAAGGCCAGAATTTCAAATGGTTTCGAAAACGGAGTTAAACGGATTTTAAAATGATTTTTAAATGTTTTTAACTCTTGGAATTCTAAGTCGGCTAACATTAAGTAATTTTCAAGAGTTGTTTTGACTTCCAACTCTTCATTTCTTTGCCTTATTTAAAGGAGTCTTTTGGATTCCAACTCTTCATTTCTTTGCATTATAAAAGGAAGTCGTGGGCAAGCCCTTTAACCTACTTTTGGCACAAATTTTGGCAGCAAATATATTTTATATTCCTCTTCTTTTTATATACACATTGGCCCTTGAGATTTGTGAGTTCCAACCTTAGATTAGAGGTGTTCTTGGGGCTATTTTGTTGGAGGTTCTTGGAGGAGATTTTGTAGATCTTTTGTGTTGATCTTGAGGATGTGATCATTGGTTTCTCATCATGGTTTGAGGTATGGGGTTTTACACAATATGCTCCTTAAATCTCGCGAGTGTCATTCTCTTTGAATTCTTATTTAATTGAACTCATATTTGAATTGATAAATTCATTGAAATTTGGAAAATAATTGTTGAAATTATTTTGATTCATGTGGTATCATTATATTTTTTATGAGCACGTTGTCATGATATTTTAATATGGCACGGATGTTGAGTACCCACCAAAATACCTATTCCCGGGCTATGGCTTTATAAAGCATATGCGAATGGGGTGAGGCCTAGTGACCCATTGATGTGTTGTTGAGAAATTATATTGATAAAATTCTATTGAGATTTGCATTTGATTTGAATATTCGTACTCGTGTTGTTACGTTTTATTCATCGCTAACATATATTTGTTGAGCATCTTTCTTGTCGTATTGTGTACTTCCCCATACTTTCTTTTAGTGGCAGGTTAGCGCGGATTTTGGGGCGCTATGAAGATTGATTTTAGCGAGGATTATTTGGGAAAGATTTGTATTATTTTGTTGTATAGAGCATTGGAGATTTGTATTTTATTTTCGAGTTAGTTGTTGTATGTAATTCGAGAGACTTGGTATTTATTTGAAGAGATTGAGATTAGTGGATTTATATTATTGTGGGTTTATTTAGATGCTCTATACCTTGTGTATTGTGGATTTAGATTTATTTTATCGTATTAGTGCTCTGTTCTCTCTCCCCGGGCGGGCGGGGTGTTACAAATGGTATCAGAGCTTAGGTATACAGAAACCCTCGGGTCTTGGGTTTTGGGTTCATTGCGTGGTTAGTAATTTTTGGAGATAGCAAATTTTAGGTGATATTCATGATAAGTTTCGAGATTAGAGGTGAGGAATTTATTTTTGGGAGACGAGATTATTTTTGGAGATTGTTAGCCTGGTTTTTCAGAGTTAGGCATTCGACGAATTTTGAGGGCGAAATTCAATTGTTAGTGGGGAAGTGTAACAACCCGCGTAATTTTGGGCTATTTTAATTAATTTTTAGAAAATGGAGGAAAATAAAGTTTTTGATAAAATTATTTTTATTGCTCAAATATGTTGGTTATTATTTTTAAAGGCGAGAATTTCAAAAGGTTTCGAAAACGGAGTTAAAACGGATTTTAAAATGATTTTAAAATGTTTTTAACTCTTGGAGTTGTTTTAACTTCCAACTCTTCATTTATTTGCCTTATTTAAAGGAGTGTTTTGGATTCCAACTCTTCATTTCTTTGCATTATAAAAGGGAGTCGTAGGCAACCCTTTTAACCTACTTTTGGCACAAATTTTGGCAGCAAATATATTTTATATTCCTCTTCTTTTTATATACACATTGACCGTTGAGATTTGTGAGTTCCAACCTTAGATTAGAGGTGTTCTTGGGGCTATTTTGTTGGAGGTTCTTGGAGGAGCTTTTGTAGATCTTTTGTGTTGATCTTGAGGATGTGATCGTTGGTTTCTCATCATGGTTTGAGGTATGGGGTTTTACACAATATGCTCCTTAAATCTCGCCGAATGGGGTGAGGCCTAGTGACCCATTGATGTGTTGTTGAGAAATTATATTGATAAAATGCTATTGAGATTTGCATTTGATTTGAATATTCGTACTCATGTTGTTACGTTTTATTCATCGCTAACATATATTTGTTGAACATCTTTCTTGTCGTATTGTGTACTTTCCCATATTTTCTTTTAGTGGCAGGTTAGCGCGGATTTTGAGGTGCTATGGAGATTGATTTTAGCGAGGATTATTTGGGAAAGATTTGTATTATTTTGTTGTATAGAGCATTGGAGATTTGTATTTTATTTTCGAGTTAATTGTTGTATGTAATTCGAGAGACTTGGAATTTATTTGAAGAATTGAGATTAGTGGATTTATATGATTGTGGGTTTATTTAGATGCTCTATACCTTGTGTATTGTGGATTTAGATTTATTTTATCGTATTAGTGCTCTGTTCTCTCTCCCCGGGCGGGCGGGGTGTTACAAATGGTATCAGAGCTTAGGTATAAGGAAACCCTCGGGTCTTGGGTTTTGGGTTCATTGCGTGGTTAGAAATTTTTGGAGATAGCAAATTTTAGGTGATATTCATGATAAGTTTCGAGATTAGAGGTGATGAATTTATTTTTGGGAGACGAGATTATTTTTGGAGATTGTTAGCCTGGTTTTTGAGAGTTAGGCATTCGACGAATTTCGAGGGCGAAATTCAATTGTTAGTGAGGAAGTGTAACAACCCGCGTAATTTTGGGCTATTTTAATTAATTTTTAGAAAATGGAGGGAAATAAAGTTTTTGATAAAATTATTTTTATTGCTCAAATATGTTGGTTATTATTTTTAAAGGTGAGAATTTCAAACGGTTTCGAAAACGGAGTTAAAACGGATTTTAAAATGATTTTAAAATGTTTTTAACTCTTGGAGTTGTTTTAACTTCCAACTCTTCATTTATTTGCCTTATTTAAAGGAGTGTTTTGGATTCCAACTCTTCATTTCTTTGCATTATAAAAGGGAGTCGTAGGCAACCCTTTTAACCTACTTTTGGCACAAATTTTGGCAGCAAATATATTTTATATTCCTATTCTTTTTATATACACATTGACCGTTGAGATTTGTGAGTTCCAACCTTAGACTAGAGGTGTTCTTGGGGCTATTTTGTTGGAGGTTCTGGGAGGAGCTTTTGTAGATCTTTTGTGTTGATCTTGAGGATGTGATCGTTGGTTTCTCATCATGGTTTGAGGTATGGGGTTTTACACAATATGCTCCTTAAATCTCGCGAGTGTCATTCTCTTTGAATTCTTTTTTAATTGAACTCATATTTGAATTGATAAATTCATTGAAATCTGGAAAATAATTGTTGAAATTATTTTGATTCATGTGGTATCATTATATTGTTGATGAGCACGTTGTCATGAGATTTTAATATGGCACGGATGTTGGGCACCCGCTAAAATTCCTGTTTTCCGGGCTATGGATTGATAAAGCATATACGGATGTGGTGAGGCCCGGTGACCCGGTTAATGTGTTGTTGAGAAATTTATTGATAAATGCTTTGAGATTTGCATTTTGATTTGAATATCCGTACTCGTGTTGTTACGTTTTATTCGTTGTTAATCCGTATTTATTGAGCATAATTCCTGTCGTACTGTGTACTTCCCCATATTTTCTTTTAGTGGCAGGTTAGCGCGGATTTTGGGGCGCTATGGAGATTGATTTTAGCGAGGATTGTTTGGGAAAGATTTTTATTATTTTGATGTATAGAGCTTTGGAGATTTGTATTTTTATTCGAGTTAGATAGTTGTAATTTTAATTCGAGAGACTTGTTGTAATTGAAGAGATTGAGATTAGTGGATTTATATTATTGTGGGTTTATTTAGATGCTCTATACCTTGTCACGTGTGGATTACAATTTATTTTATCGCATTAGCGCTCCATTCGTTCTCCCGGGGCGGGTAGGATGTTACAAATGGTATCAGAGCTTAGGTATACGGCAACCCTCGGGGCTTGAGTTTTGGATTCATTGCGTGGTTAGCAATTTTTGGAGATAAAAATTTTTAGAGAATCGTTTCGTGTTAGGCATCTAGATTAGATGTGAGGAAATTATTTTTGGAGATGAGATTATTTTGGAGATTGTTGGCCTAATTTTGAGAGTTAGGCATTCGGCGAATTTCGAGGGCGAAATTCCATTGTTAGTGGGGAAGTGTAACAACCCGCATAATTTTTGGGCTATGTTCAAAATAAAGAGGAAAAATAAAGTTTTTGATAAAATTATTTTTGTGCTTATATAGATTGTTCATGCCCTAACTGGAAGAATTAATATGTTCGTGCTTATATAGATTGAAAGACTGAGTTTCCTACATAAGACTTCGCAGTCATACCATCTCATCTTGCATTCCTACCCACTTCATTAGATTACGGGGTTTAGACCATAGCAATGAGCTATGGTAGGAAGTACAACTAGGTCTCGATCACGATATTTATCTGAATATAGGGCATAAGGAACTAGACCAACTCAATACACTGCAAAATCGGGAGACACAACTGCACTGCTCGCCTTTCAAGTGTCTATTTGTGTGTATATAAGAAAACTGTTGATCAATGTCGGCTTGTGCGTGTGCGCAGTTGTGGCATTTGTTGTTGGTTTGGGGTTAAAGGATAGAGATGTCAAGGCATTTTAGTTTTTTATAAGTATCCAATGGAGTAGTGTTTATCGGTTGATAATCTGTTTATGTTATTTTAGATATTCAAATACTTCAAAGCTACGCCTAAGGTTATGGTGACACATGGATTAAGAAAATGCCTTGGTTTGAAACTCCAAAAGGTTAACATGTTCTCATTAATAACAAAGCTAAATCAAAGACTGACAATTCTTATTAAAAAATTATGTTTAGAGTGGTACCATAAATACACAAATCTGACTTTCTTATGAGAGATTATCCTTGCCGATGTACTTCTCTCTGAAGGAGTCCTCTGCCCTTACGTTGGAACACCAATAGTTGCGATGGAGAATTCATTGAATAAGGGCATGATTCGTTGTATGCTTATTCCGTCCATAATGACTACATAATTGATGCAAAAATTAATACTCAAATCAGGATATCATGTCATCTAACGTATATCAAGAAATGGGGAGATTTAAAAAGGTAAAGTGTGTCTATTAAAAAAATTGCAGTCCAACATCAGACTATTCTGTTTCCATATCAGACATTAGCATGGCATGTCCCTTTAAGAGAAAATCATCACCATTACCAAATTCCTTTTGTTCATATATACTTAGGTAACTTCATCCATTCGATGAATGAAGCTTGTATGTATTCATCTTCACTACGCTCCCCAAAAAATCAGACTCCCATTGTCTATGTACAAAAGAAATCTAGCCAATAAATAAGAAAGCCAAAATTTAAAATGAAATTTTATGGAAAAAAATAGAACAAAAAGAAAATGATTCTAAAATATATTAAATTTAAATCCATATAATGGAGCACACACTCTAAATGAAGGATGTGTATAAACTAAAGGAACTTGATGGGTGACTCTCTGTTTTACCCCTCAAATGACGTACTGTTTTGACTCGCGATTGATCTGCCAAAGTGGCCTCGCTAAATCCATACTTGATCCAGTGATTTTTATACTGAATCGACAATAATTTTTGGTGTGTATAGGGGCCATTTGAGTCTTCTCCAAACAATATTGTAGGACATATTTTGGGTCAGTTAATAACACTATAAAAATAAATGGTGAAAAAAAATTTAAAGAGAACAATAGAATTTAAATTGAGGTTTTAGTTGAGGGTCAAAACAGAGAGTGACTTGGGGTAAAAAAAGAGAGGTTTAAATCCAAAACTAATATCTTCTGTATGTCTCCGTATAGTCTTTGTTAATGAGGTCCTCTTCTCCTTGCTATGTCGAAACCAAGGCATTTAACTCATGCTTTGAGCATAAATAAAATGAGATTTCAAGAAGCGCTAATGGATGACATTCTTTAATTTATGGTTGTAGGTTGATCTAAACACTGGAAAACCACATGAAAATGGTGGTTCAATTGAATTTTGGATTTCCTTTACCAGCATGTTGAACAATTATGGCCTTGTGACTTGGTTGTCTAAGACGAAAACAACAGCAGCAGAAACGTTAACCTATATTAGTGTCATTCATTAAAAAAAAAGTCATTTATATATTTAAATCGTCTTCTTTAAACAGGAGTGGACATAAAAAAAATGGGACCTTGTATAAGTGGACATAGCAGCGAGGGACCTGTGCGATCAACATCGAGCATGCTTTCTATGGACATTGAGTCTTTTTTGTAGTAGCCTTGGAAAGCTTTAAACTATATGCTCTGATTTATACTCCTTCCGAACCGTTATAATTTGATTGCTCTTAGATGCCACATTCATTCATACTATAATTATTGTTATAATTTTATCAATATTCATATATAACCATGATGCTCACAGTTATATTTAATGATTTTACATGATCTAATTCTACTCATCTTTCGTATGATTTCATCTCATTGAGGACATGATGAAGAGATATATGGGGTGTTGAATAAGGACGATCAAGTATATACTAGGAGAGCTATAATCGCAGCCGTAATTTTCATTTATGACCTCAAAATTAGTTGAGTTTGAGGATTACTGACTTTATTTATACTTTCATGTGTTGTAATGAGGTTGAGAACCCCTGTGGCAAAATTAGAAGATACACGGATTCCTATACCGTGTATCTAATAAGAATATTATCGCAGTGGTCCATTAAAATTGAGAAGGTTTGATTTTGATAGAAAGGTTGCAAGTTCCTAGAACAAACCCAGATTGAATTCCCATATGTTTATCAAATGATCAATAGGTTACTTTTTGATACAGTGGTCAGCCAATAGAACAGAAGAGATGATAAATATATAAGCAGCAGTAAATACATTCTCTTTTTACTAAATAACAAACAAAAGCACATAATAACTCAAAAAATTATGTCATCAAGAACAAGAATGCTCTGTTCACACATCAAATATATGAGACTCAAGTGAGTATACGATATCAACAACCATTCGTGTATTGTTTAAATCCACTCAAAGTTTCGGTATAGATCATATCAGTGTATTATTTAAGTCAACAGTATGCGCTTATTCCAGGTATTTTTTTAAACATTCAGTAGTCTTCATAACCACCTTTAATTTTGCTTTTGAGCTGCACCTATTCTCGTTTGTGGTGTTCAATTTGTTAGCCCAATGAAATCTTTCTAAGGTGCATAAATATTCACAATGGTTGAGGAATAGAGGATAATGTGTACTTGGTCTAATAATGTGTTATGTTTCTGAAAAAATGAAAAATGTGTAAGCTTGTAATAACTGATTACCCTTGGCATCTCCATCTATATTAAGTTTGACAAAATCTACATTTGGTTTCAACCAATTAATTAGTTGAAAGAATTTCGGCTTTTATTTATCAAGATTGATTTTGAAAAGCTGAATGATATCTTCATGGTTCAGAGGTTAAAATCCTGAGATTTGAAGCATTTGTTTGAGGAACAGACTGTGACTAGAGTAATCATTTGATTGATAATTTGCTTGGTGTCTATTTTTTAGTCTTTAAAGAGGTATTTGTTTCTACTCTTCCATATTTGCCAAAGCATAGCTCCAGGACTAGTGATAAGTAAGAATTGAATGAAGTCTCTATTAGGATTCCTAATCCGCAATGACATCAACATCAAATTGAGGGAGGAGTAGGATACCGGCAAGCCAAATAAGTCACAAAAGAATTTCCAAATTGATGAAGCAATTGAAGCATTTACAAAGAGATGATAAAAAGTTTCAGGATGCTGGTGGTAGGAGTAACATTTGGAGGCCAAGGATACCCATATTGATTGTATAAACTCATCAATAGGAACAATTTCATGGTAACACTTCCAATGAAAAATTGAAAACTTATGAGGATGAGCTGAGTTCCAAATGTTTTTTACATAGGAATAAGGGGTATTTGGCTTTTCTGATCACGTTCCAGGAAGATTTTGAAGTGAATGGACCATCATAGGCAAGAGTCCAGTTCTTTGAGCCTTCAATCTCAGTAATAAACAAGTATTTTTTGTCCTTAATATTTTGAATTCTCTTAAAGAGTATTAGATCCAATGTTATTTGAACTATTTTTTTATTTGTTCCAAAACAATTCAGGTCATAGGCTGCCTTCTACCTGCAAAAGACAAGAACTTTGATTGCCAACCTTTAACTTTAGACTTGATCTTCTAAATGAGGTCCTCAAAGTAGATATGTTTGCTTTTTTTATTGGAAGGAAAAAAGATAAATGTATATGTTTAGCTCTCCCACTGGAGATGGCCTAATAGTTCATCTACCTACTTCTCATTATTCCTTACCTCCCACAAACTCCCCAAAAAGATAAATATATATTATGTTTTTTTGTCTGTGTGGGTCCATTTCTAATGTTTTAATTCTAGCTAATATGTGATTATTTAGTAGTTATGTTGTGATTGTGTTCCTATGTACACCTTTCTGTGCATATATTATTTATTACAATTTTTAGTTGGTGAAAGTCTATTGTAGTCCTAGACTTTTAAGAAATTTCATGTTTAATCAACCTAAGTGTTAAGTTTCTAATGACAAAATTTAGGATGTTCAGTTGATACCTGTTTCATTTCAGATCTGTACAAAGTATTATGTTTGATTTAGTTTGTTTGTAAATAGTTTTAACCATAAATTATATTTATTACACTACACCATAATGATTATTTTGCAACTAATAGATTATTTAATTTGTAAGTGTTTACAATACTTACAAAATTTATAACGGTTTAGGACACTTACAAAGATTGTAAGTGTTCAAACACTTGCAAATTTGTGATGGTTAAATAGTTTATAAGTGAAAAAACCTAAAAAGGTTACATACTAAAAACATTTAGTCAAAATTTCCACCAAAAAACCTTCCCTCCAAGCGTACTCATTCCCTCTTCCCTCTCTTATTCAGGTTTAGATTTTACCTCTTTCATTCAGATTCCGATTTTCCATTTAGGTAAACTTTATATCTCTCTCTATTTTTTTATTTCATTTGTTATGTCCGTGCGATTTTCTATTCAGGTGTCATCGTGTGATTCCACATCTTTACTGTGTATGCGATTCCCATCTTTTTGTTTCATGTATTGTTATTGAAAAACAAAAATGTTGGTGCTGATAAGTGAGTTTTCTCCATCAATGACTTATATAAAAAAAATTTCTTCATTTTAAACCTTGAATTATGGATTCTTTTACGCTTAAACATTAAGTGTACCCTGAAGTTATGGTTAAATGTCAATAGCACATTTTAACATAAAGTGGATCCTAAGTTAGGGTTTAATGCCAACCTTAATGTAGGATTTGTGCATTTGAACATGTTTCAGATTTAAACCTTAATGTAGGATTTGTGCAATTATATAAGGGCTTTTTAGTGTTAAACCATCCACTCAACATTTTTTTTGTCAGACCGCATCATAGTTGGTTATGTAATCGAATCACACTTTTAGATTTGTTGAGTTTATGTCACAAAATGGATTTATCTCAGTTTTCTTCCACACGTGTATTACTTTCAGTATGCAATTTTTGAAAAATGATATTGGTTAAAAATCATTTTATAATTAAAAAGTAATATATATATATATATATATATATATATATATATATATATATATATATATATCGTTTCCTCAATTATGCGACGTCTTTGATGTATTATAAAATCTCTTGCCCTGACCCAATAGTAAAACATATATGAAATTTGGATGAGACCTCAAGAAATCCCTGTATTTTCTACTTGTCTATTTAGACAATGTAGCTACTTTGCACCAACATCTACTTGTGGTGTCACATTGCAACATATCTCACTTTATATCGTACCCTTAGATATATTTTTCATTTTCAAACCATTAATCCTACTATTGTCAATAGTTCTACAATAGTGACAGTTAGAGGAATCTGTGCAAATACTTTCTAAAATGACACTATTTTGTTATGTCCAATGTATTATTTTCGTGGTCTACTAAACCATTGCAAAGACGATCGAGTGCAACAATTTATTGAACCACTCACCCTTTTCCTTCGACTTTCTCTTTACAAAAATTAAGAATATTTGTGTAAAGCACACTCGCGCATCTCAAAATTATTATTGTCTATATTCTAAGTCTTTGCATTTATATTGTGTGACGAGACTTCATTTCTCTGATTTATGGGTATAAGAAATTGCTTTTGGCATCTGCTAATGAATAATTTTGGTTTTCTAAGAAATGCTTCAAACTATACCTTTTTGATTCTATTGTAGGCCTCTTGTAGATTATAAAATCAGTGGGAAGTATGGTATGGCTTATTATTTGGTTCACTATACAACTATTTACTACAATTAGTTAACTAAACGAGTATTTAACTTTTCGCCATTTAATTCTTGATAGACAAACTTTTTCTTTGATATGTCACAATTAAGGAATTATTAACAGTGTTAAATTTTGTTTTACTTAGCATGAATTGTTTCCTGTTTTAGGCCAGTGTTTATAAAATAGGATCAGGATTGTGTGTTGTTTTTCTTGCCAACGTGGGTACCAAATTCGATGCAACCGTGAACTTTAACAAAAATTCCTATCATTTGCTTGCATGGTTTGTGAGCATTTTACCAGATTGCAAGAATGTAGTCCTTAATACTTCAACGATTTGCCCCATTCACCTTACGTTGTGTACTAGTTACATTTCATAGCAAAAAATACACACATTCCTAGTTTAGTCCCCATTGTTTTATATATTATTAAAACATTAGGCTTTGGACCCCACTTATTGATAGATAATTAGAAATTGATCAGGGACATTTGATAATTTATAATGTTGTTCGAGGAAATGGTTGGCGATCCCACGCAGATATCTTTTGCTACCAGATAGATTTAGAGTATGTGCCCACAATTTTCTGAGTCTCTCCCGAATCCCCTAGACATGTGGACTTTAGATGAAAAGACAAGAAGGAAATATGCGACGTTTGTGATGTGCATACATTACGGCTAGATCATTTATGTGATGCCCTAAAAGGTGAAGAACCTTTAGGATTGACTTGACTATAGCTAAAGAAAAAGGTAACTTATTCTATTTAAGCTTCTGCATTCATTTATATCCTCAATTATATGGCTACTTGGACTAACCTGTTTACGAGATCTAAAACATCAACACTATACTGCTTCTCATTACCATATTTGTCAACATTGAGTCATTTTACATTAATATTTACATAATATTAGACGTCATTTTTAAACTTCGTAATGTACCTCCTGTTGTAGCTGCTAATGATCGTCTGAGGGGAACCAGAATACATTGACTGGCCACTATTACTTCATTGGAATTATCTATACAAAACTTGATTATGCAATATACATATCACCATCTAATCCATTCGAAATAGATTTAAATTAGTTAAAATTACATATTGCAGGAAATATGTAATGTCCACAACACTCGTACATCACTGCTAGATCTTTCACATAATGCATTCGAAGTAAAAGGACATTGAGGATTGAGTTGTTCGTAGTTTAAAAAAATGTAACTCATTACATTTATGTTTCTGGATTCATTTATCCCATCCATTAGATGAATGATTGGTCTGAACAACTTACGATAATTACAACGTAAGTAATAAACTGCTTATGATTCTCACAGTTCTGAAGATTAACTCATTTCAAATTATGAATTACATATTATTGCAAATAGTTTAGTTATTATATCCAAAATATGATATCAGCTACCCTATATCCTATCAGAAGCCTACCGTGTTCATTTATAAAATAATAGCAATTTCGATAATCGAATAAAAGTTTGTTGGCTTCATTATGGAAGTTGACACCTAGTGTCACCAGACCTGTATGGGCCAAACAACTGACTTCATTTGTCACTGTTTTTTACTTCATTTGACACTTTCTTTTTTATAAAATAAAATGTTACAAATTCATTGTCACGGCCACACAAACCATGACAAATGAGGTTCGTCATTTGGGTCTGCAGCGAATGCTCTTTGAATATTGTTAGTATATGGGATAACTAGACCAAACTCTCTATGATGTAGAATAAGGTTTATAGCATCCCCTTGGCTCCCACATCCATGAACCCATGTTGTGTTGAGAGTTAAAACAACCCCTGATTCATTTATTGACATTACTTGGATGATTTATGAATTTGTTTCAGATGTGTATCTTTTAGTCATTCATATTCAACATTAAGAGCTTAGTCATTTTAGTTTCTATCGACTTCAAATGACATTAAATTTCTTTAGTTTCTATTAACTTCAAATTTTGAATGGCACCTGCAGAGTTAGCTTTAAGGGTATTTGTCAAACCCACATTATCAATAGTGGCCTCATGCTAAACTCCTAGACTCCTTCCGATTTTGATCTCTTGGTTTCAAGGTACTAACATTTCATAATATTATATTAAGATATCCAAATTTAATTATTTATCATGACTTGATTAGGTCAATTAATAAATTGGTGTATATATTAATTACAGATTGTTGGGACATCTGATAATTTGAGCGAAAACGGACATTAACGGCGACATATAATTTGGAAGAGTCATATAGCAGCAGTAGCAACCGGAGGCAAAAGAGCAACAATGTATAAAGTTTCACTCCATCAATGCCTCCCATAACTGTTGCACCATTTATTAGATTTTTTCGTTCAATGAAATGTGAATTCTTTAATGATCAATATTCCATTATATTTTTTTCATTTAGTGGTGAACTCTTTAGTAAATTATAAATTTTGAAGGATTGTGGATATGTTCATTGTGCAGTGCAGTAATCACAATGTGGAGACTGTCCTAGATCTTTCAGATGATATGCTGAAATTAGTTTAAGGAAACTCTGCAGAGTAGTTCAAATTTTTTCAAACCTTATCAGCAATGACATCGAGTTCACAGCATCGGGACACATTGTTGTGCGAGGATGGTGTGAGAATTAAAAGACTTTTGGTAACTCCAAGAAGTTCTTCGTCAACTAGAAGGAACCATGGTTTGGGGCAAAAATAAATTTGAATCAACATGGTTATGACATAACGTTTTGGTATGTTCATTTCTTTCAATCTCATTTATTTTTAGTTTTAATAATAGCCAAATATTTATCCTGGGCTAGTATATTTCCATGATGGTTTCTTTGATAAAGATACGCAGCTTAAGTTTGTAAATTGGTTAAAAGTTTCTATGTATTTAGTCTTGGATTCTGTGTTGAATGGCAGTTTTTTTAGCCAGGTACCTTTCTAAAGGTCAATATAGGTTTTAGCACTATCATAATTGTTTTTTATACATTGTTATCTCTTTGGTACATTTATCGCCTTTGATTGCAATATTTTTACCACTGGAGGTGACTTTTAGAGATGAAAAAGGTACCACAGTCTGAAAAGACTGTTAGGGCAGTCCCAAGTCTAATTTCGACCATAAGTGAGGTTACCAAAGTCAAAATCAGCCTAAAATGTATTGTGTGTTTGTTTATTTTCTACATGTTATAAATTATCATATAAACTAACAACTGATTTGTAGTGCTTATGTGCAATATAGAGGGTATAATCCATTGCATGAGGCGTTTGGCACTCTGGCCTTTTTTTCTTTTCAAAATCAAATTATATTATTCTCCAAACTTGTGACACAAGTTTTTCATTTAAAAATTGTTGCAGCATAGGAGTATGTGTAAACATGAGTCCGAAAAAAGATGGTGAAAAGCCTGTTGGCGGGGTTAGTACCTCCACTGACCCATCACCCAAGGAAAAAGGCATGGATGTTGTTGATGAGTTAAATCACGGCATGGAAAACATGAGCCTGGAGGCCCAGGATAATGTGTGGGAGGTTACAAGAAGAGGAGATAGTTCGTCGCATTTTTTGAGAAGTTGAATAGTTTGAGCATGGAGCAAATATATGAATCAGAGAACTTGTAGCATTTTCAATAGTAGAGATGCTCTTCCTAGATCTATTAAGGTTTCTTTTTTGTTGAATTCATCAAAAATTCCTAATTCGAGGAATATTTGATGCTTTTCTGGTTCAGTTTCTTCATCTATATTGCCACTTAGAGAGGACTTTTCTCTCTTATATTAAATAAATGTCTTATTTTTCTTTAAAAAAAAACCATAATTGCTTATGCTTCTTGTTGATATTTATTCCCAAAATTAGATTATTATATGTCCAGGCTTCTAATTGTTACTTCATTTCTTATTTTATGCATTGTTTACTCTAGCCTTACAAGACTAATGAGATAATTTGTGATTCTAGTCTAGCAGTGCATCCTAAGGTTCGTCAAGAAACAATAATTACAAAGCAACAAATGGGAACCTGGAACTCAGTAAAACATGAACAAGTTACTCCCACAGATAGAGATTCCAATATGGGAAATAGACAGAACAATTTCTCCTGCTGAACTGGTAATAGTTGCTTTATTATATTGTATTTGGCACAATCTTGGGTCTTGAAATCAATCTACATCATGACATGTACATTTTGTGAAAGTTGAAATCACACTATGTGCCTCTTGCAATCATTTATCCTTATTTTTATTTCTATTTTTGGACTCCTGAATTTGTTCTCGTGGATTATTTGAGATGGTACTTGATGCAGGGAAGAGAACTGAGAGTTATTGTTGAATCATATGAGGACATTGATGAAGGATTTTCTTGCTTACTTGAGAAGGAAACAGTTAATTCAAAACAAATTGTAGAATTTGATTATTTTTTCCAATTCTATCTCACTATTCTACTTGTTATATTTGATGTGACAAATATTGTTGTGCATCATATGGTATTTTTACATCTTCTGTCAGAATATCAGTCCACCCGAAAGAGAACACTTCCAATTTATACGAATCTCGGTCACAATGTTAGGAATACACAAGAACTATGCACATTATCACCTGAGCCCCAACTCCATCAAATCTCTCCTTAGATATAAAGTTTAAAATCCCTAAACTCTTCTCTCTCAATACCTCTTTACACATGAAGTTGATTAGTCAATGACAATACATCGTATTCTGAAACTGACCTAAAATCTTATTCTTAAACGTAGAATTTAACCAACATCCAAAAAATCCCTTTCTGCAAAAAAATGTTCCAACAACTCGATTGAACTTGAATTCAATCCACTTGATCATTTCTCACAAACCTTCACCTTGTCGAGAAATCCCATAACTTCAATACCGAGCCCCTCCCCCTCCCCCTGACCACAAAAAAAAATCCTCAAACATGGTTTCCTTGTACTATCTAAACACCCCTCAAATCAAGCATGATCTTCACACCAATTAATTCAATACATTATATGTCCAATGTGTGTCCGCAATAAACTAGGGTCAAAATCATTAGCTGGCTCTAGAAAGATCGCAAGATTCCTCTTCACAAGTAGTACTTTTCTCTAACCATCATATGTTGTAAAACTTACAATCACTGACTAATGGAGATCAAATTCTTCCCCAACTTTGGGACACCAGTCAGTTTTGAACTTCACCGTTGCCACACTCTCAACAACACATTTATTCGCGTTAGACAAAGACAAGGAACCTTTCACGTTAGAGCTGAAAATTATGAGTCATCTACTTATATCAGGATTGACTATCAGAGTCATGTTCGACCTTGAAGGACAATCTATTTATATGTTGCCCGATTTACTGCACTTTGCAGTTGTAACATTATCGGCTGAAGGCCCGAATATGGCATTTTTGAGGACGAAAACGCCAGTGTTTATATTAACATATTTTTTTGCTATAAACCTTAAATCCATGTTTGGAATTTTTGCTAATTTGGGCGAAAATCTTAAATCGCTGGAACTACAACACAAACAAAATCACGATCACATAGCCCAACACCGACCTATCTACCACAAGTTTACATCACATGATTAACATACAAAAGAAATCGATCGCACATTCAGCGAGTCTATAGACACATGTATATGTACATACAAGCATATCACAACATTAAAATTCCGGATTTACAGAGAACAACATTTATATCTTGACTTTGCATCGACTCACAACCTCATAATAAGACAAAGTAGATATTTTAAACTCACCAGTTATAACAAAATCAATGAAAAATAATATATATTTGAATACAAAAAATGCCTCTACCACTAGTTTACATCAAATGGTTTAACAAACAACATAAAACGACAGCACATTCCAAAAACCCTACAAGTACAATGTATATGCACATATTAGCATTAAGCAATATCACAACATTAAGATTTCTCATTTACATAGTAAAATGTCGAACGACTAGCATCGGCTCTCAAACTCATCTTATGCTAGTGAAGATACCTTAAACTCATCAATCACAACATTTAATCAATGACAAACAAATCAAAAAATAAATTTACAAAAACTAACTCTAACCTCTATCGCTAGTTTATATCATATGATTTAACAAACAGCGAAAATATGATCGCTTATTCCAACATTATCTAGTAAAAAGATAAACTAATCTATAAAATGAAGTGAAAAAAATTTGTGGGCAATACCTATAACCTAATCTATAAAATGGAGGCGGTGACACTAATGTTTGCGCCTTTGGTTTTGACAAATATCAATCACGACCCAATAAGCAAACCGTCGAGTGCATTAATAGTCATTTATGCGTCTTATAGTGTGGTAATCACACTTAGATTCGTGCTCGTGGTTAAAGTAAAAATAATATTGGAGCATGAAAACGTAAGATAAGAGAAAATTGACATGGAAAGAGGCATAAACACCTCACGCATGATCAAAGAAAGTTGTGGAAACAACCCAAGTAGTCACGTGACTCACGAGTTTGAGATTTGATCAAAATTTAAAAATTTTAAGTGTTAAAACTTAAAAATTGGGCTTTGTGGATGAAAATGCAAAACAACAATTAAACATTACGGAAAGAGGCAAACACACCTCATACATTATTAGAGTAACTTGTACAAACAACCCATATAGTTATGAAACTCTTGGATTCAGATGTAGTTCTAAATTTTAGATTTCTAAGTATAAAACTTGAGAGTTAGGATGGAGTGTGGAAACGCAAGATAAGAACATAATGATCCGAAAAGAGAGATGCATACCTCACAAGAAACTAATGTAAGATTATTGTTAGGCTCAGGGAGCCATCTGAGATTATTATTATATTTTTTTTTAAACTCGAACACGAGTCCGTTGAACCTTTATGTTGATGGACTTAATTTTTTTTATCTTATATATGTTGAATCGGTGGAAAGGGATTTATTGTTGTTTTAGTTGTGGCTTTTGTTATTGAGTTTATTTTAATGTCAAAACAAGTTGGATTTCACGAATAAACAAAGGAAACTCTGCCAAATTTTTTTGAAATTAATAAGCGTTCTAAATTGATTAAGTCGAATAGACACGAATTTGAAAATTGGGTATTGGTGGATGAAAAAGTAAAACAACTAATAAACATACTAGAAAGCGAATATACATGCATTTTCTGCCAAATTTTTTGAAAATTGTTGATAATTATTTGTGTTATATAAAAAATCTCTTCGACTTAAATTATACACGACTTAATACTTTGGAAAAATTGTAATTCATATGTTGTGTTTTACATTGCACTAGAAATTTATATATGATGTTTTAAACTTATGCAGGGGCATCTACTTAGAAGCATGTGAAAGGTGAATCACTGTCAGACAATATGATAGTGAAAATAAGCGGGAAGAGGACTTCGATGCATTGTTGCCTAAAATTATGAAGCGATTATTACTACGGAGAAACACTGATTAGGGATAAATTCTTCCTAATTTATCCCTTGATTTAGTCACTTTTAGCACCTCAAACAATGTAATTGAGTTGACTTTATCTCATAATCTTGCTACTGACTGATCCTAATGAGTACACCGAGTTTCTAGTATTGATTTTACAGGTATTTGATGTCAAGAAACGGAAGAAGGAAACCAGAAGAATCAAGGAAGAAAGAAGGAAAGTCGAAAGGGAAAAGCGTAATTTCCACCCAGAATTCGGATGAGGTACCTAAAGAGAAGTTGAAGAGATCTCATTCACAAGAACATAGGAAGAAATGGCACATCAATCGGAGTCCTAGAACAGAAGATATGAGCAGTCAAAGTTGAGCTACAAAGTCAAATAGTCGGACCGGTCCGCCCCTACCCCGGACCGGTCCGCCCCTACCCCGGACCGGTCCGCCTTACCAAATTCCAGAAGACCCCGGACCACAAGAAAACCGAAGAAGGAAAAAAGAAAAGGAACCGGTCCACCCCCGGACCGGTTCGCCCCAAAAATAAAAGAACCGATCCGCCTAGAAGGCAGACCGGTCCGCCTAAGGCCCGGACCGGTCCGGCCCTCGAGATTTGCAAATCTTTTCTGTTTCAAAGGAGAATCGTACTGCAGCTGAAATTGCTAAATTCATGGAGGGTATAAAAACCCGATTTATTATTGTTATTAACACGGATTTTTAGATAGTAATTAGTTAGTTTTTCTTTTCCTTCCAAAAACCCTAGTTTAGATAAATATTCCCAGTTTTAATTCATAAATTGAAGATTGATTCAGAGATTAGTGGACTACCAGTTTCATTCCTTATTGCAGTTACTGCTTGGGTAATTTTAGTGAGTATTTCTTATTTCCAATTCTTTTCTACATCTAATTACGATTTTCCTCAGAGTAATTATGAATTCCTGCACATCAATCATTGTTTTCATTAAATTCAACATGTTAGGCTAGATTTTCCAAGGTCGGGGTACATGAACCCAGCCTGATGTGTTAGTGTGTGTGTATAAAATTAATCCGCTGAATTTAGTGATTGATTATGATAGTATTGCGTGGTTACATAATAATTGTAGATCTTTATATCGCGTTTGCCTCTGGGTACTCGTGATGATTTAGAGTGCAATTTGAGTGTCATTATCGCAATACTGATTTACTCATCCTCAGATTAGGTATGACGCGAGTGTGAACCTCGTATACATAATGCTTGGGAGTACTAAATTTTGGGTCAGATCAATCAGATAAATTTATGATTAGTATTATAACTGTAATACAATAGGGTTGGGGGATTGTATTCCCGTCCTATTTTTCCCATCACTTTGTCAAAAGTTTTAAACCAAGTTTTCATTCACATTTTAGGTAAATTAGTATAGTTGCATTTCTTCATAATTTCATTATCGCATTTAGTTGTAATCAATCTCAAAACCAAATCAATTTTTCTTTTCTTTTTAGAGTCAAAGTTAGGGTCTCTCCGTCTCTTCCCGTCGTCACAACTCTGTTGTCCTTTTTCCCCGAGGATCGATTCCCGACTTACTAGGATTATTACTTGAGTGACAGGCTTTCACTTGAGCCTAGAGTGAACGCATTTCTGAGACACATTTTCAGTCGCGTCAAGTTTTTGGCGCCGTTGCCGGGGAACTAGGTAGACGTAGAATTAGATCGAGTCAATCCAAAGCCTTGACCAAAAATCTCCCAAAATTCCAACAAAATTAAAAAAAAAAACACAAAAAGATTCACCACTATCTCTCACAAGATTTTAATGCAAAATCCCACTCCCCATAATACTCTAACCAGCATTCATGAAAATCCAATAGTTAAGTATAACCCAGATAGTCCCCACACTCCAAATGCCCCACAGTTCTGGATCCCGCCTCCCACACCGTCACACTCAATCTCCAATAACACTCCATTTTCCTTCTTAGGACACACGTCCGAGCACACTGAGAGCACACCCAGTGAGAGAACCGAGTCGTTAAGGGAGAGGGAGATGTCACAACACAGTAATGCACCCACCGGTGAGGAAGAGCCCCCATACCGCCCGTTGAGAGAATTCCTATATCCCGAGCGCACTGTCACTTCGGGATGCATTATACTCCCGTATAATGCCGAGCAATTCCATTTTAAAAATGGAATGATCCAGATGCTACCACATTACCACGGTATGGATTCTGAAAAGACATACCTCCATATTAGGGAATTTGAGGATGTGTGCCATACGCTCAATGATCAAACCTGCACCCAAGAGGTGATCCGCCTAAAACTCTTCCCTTTATCTCTCAAAGATAAAGCTAAGACCTGGCTATGATCTTTACCTCCGAGCTCGATTCCATCTTGGAACGAGTTACAATCAAGATTTCTCAAGAAATTCTTCCCGTCACATCGAACAATTTCCATAAAGGCTCAAATTCAAGCATTCAGACAACCTGAAAATGAGCCATTTCATCGATGTCATGAGCGTTTCAATGAGTTAGTTACTTCATGCCCCCATCATGGATTTGATGCAGTGTAAATCATCTATTTTCTCTAAAATGGGATGAATCTCAATTCCAAGCAACTAGTTGAAACCGTGGGAAGTGGTCCCTTTGTCGACTTAGACGCCCAAGATCCAGAGCTTCATTTGAGGTATGTCACCGAGACTACCCAATCCTGGGATAACTCTGACCCTAATGCTCAAAATCGAAATCGTCAAGTGACCACCACTCCGTCAGCGTCCGGCCTATATCATGTAGAAAAGAATTCTATAGAGGACAGTCGGATTGATATACTTGAGAAAGAGTTGTGAGACCTACGAGGAATATGTGGTAGAGGACTAACTGGATCCATACCGAACCCCATCGAGAAGGTGTGTGCTATTTGTGAGTGGGCCATTCAACTGAGGAATGTCCGACGATACCCACCTACAAAGTAATGCTTCAGGAGAAAGTTAGTGGTATAGGAGGATTTAAGGGTAATTTCGGTTCCCCGCACGGGAATTCTTACAACCCTTCATGGAAAAACCATCCCGGTTTTAGCTATGGGAAACAACATGATGTAATGAATCCTCCTTCGCATATTGCCCCTCCTCCACCACAACACTTTCAACAAGCTCCACACATGCAAGGGCATGTGCAAGCACCACCACCTTAAGGTAATTATATCCCGCCACAGCGGAGAACTCTCGAGGATACCATAAATCAATTCATCGCAAGCTAGATCGCAACCAATGCCAAATATGATCGTCGGATTGGCGACATAAATGCGAATTTGTCAAAAATACAATCCTCATTGAGTGTTCAAGAGAAGGGCAAGTTTCCTGCCCAAGGCCAAAGACCTCCCCAAGGTCAAACTAGTTTTAGCTCCATCTCTACTGAACATCAGGAGCAATGTCAAGCTGTGACCACTCTTTGTAGTGGGAGAGTCGTTGGTTTATCACCTCCCCCACACGACACAATAAAAGACAAGGAGATTTCGCCCGGCACGAAAAAGGTCAAAGATGTCCCCTTGAATGAGAGTGACCAAGAAGATGCTAGTGAGCCAGAGGTAGTAGTGAAACCGCCCTCTGCGGCACCGTTTCCTCAAAGGTTGATTCCCTCCCATAGAGGAAACCCACGTGAAGACGTGCTAGAAGTGCTAAAGCAGGTCAAGCTGAATTTACCTTTTCTTGATTCCAACAAGCAAATTCCAGCTTATGGCAAAGTAATCAAAGATTTGTTGATGGTAAAAAGGAAGATGAAGGTAAATAAGAATGTCTTTCTAGCCCAGAACGTGAGCTCCATTCTACTAAATGATCTCCCGCCTAAAATCAAAGATCCCGGTGCACCCACCATATCCTGCATCATTGGAAAGAATAAAATCGGAAAATCCTTACTTGACTTGGGAGCAAGCGTAAATATCCTTACTTACTCCATCTATAGGCAACTTGACTTGGGCAACCTCAAGCCCACAAAGTTCACTCTCCAATTAGTGGATCGAACAGTGAAGATCCCACGAGGCATAGTCGAGGACGTGATCGTCCAAGTTGACACTTTCTACTTTTCGGTAGATTTTGTCATTTGGGACACGAAGCCCTCCTTCCACTCGAGTAATCATGTTCCCATCATCCTTGGGTGCCCTTTCCTAGCTACGGATAACGCAATCATCAATACTAGGAATGGGCAATGCAACTCACTTTTGGGAACATGACCTTGGAAACCAACATCTTCCACAGAGCCCAAAATGCAGGGGAGGATGATGATCTTCATGCGGTGAGCCTCATAGATGAGATAGTAGAGGAGTACTTTGAGGAGAATTACTGTGGTGATGCTTTAGAGTACTGTTTAGCGGCGAGATACGAGAGTGAGGGGACATACACCGACTTCGAGAGGGAGGTTGGGGAGTTGAGGAGCTACTCGATGAGAGTGCATCGGACGAGGACGTAAGAGAGGTTAATTGGGTTTCTAAATTCGAGGAGTTACCTCCGAGGGATACACGCATGGCTCCCTCCAGTGACAAATTTCCAACCCTCGAATTAAAGAAACTCCCCTCACATATTAAATATGCATACTTAGGAGAGGATGAGACATTTCCCGTTGTTGTCTCTTCCAATTTAGACGAAGGGCAGGAGGGTAAATTGTTAAAAATTCTGAGGAAGCAGCAAAGTGCTTTCTCAAGTATTGCTGATTTGAAGGGGATAAGTCCATTAATTTGCACTCACAAGATCCATCTCGAAGAGGATGTCAAGCCCTCTAGAGAAATGCATAGAAGACTAAATCCCAACATGAAAGAAGTTGTGAGAACCGAGATTATCAAATTATTGGATGCCGGGATTATCTACCCAATCTCGGATAGCAAGTGGGTGAGTCCCATTCAAGTCGTCCCGAAGAAGTCGGGTATGACTGTGATTGAGATTGCCAAGGGAGAGTTAGTTCCCCAACGTACCACCACCGGGTGGTGCGTTTGCATTGATTACCGGAAACTCAATGCGGGAACTAGGAAAGACCATTTCCCCTTGCCATTTATTGATCAAATGCTTGAGAGAGTAGCGGGCCACCCTTACTATTGCTTTCTTGACGGTTATTCCCGATATAACCAAATTGAAGTGGATGTACTTTACCAGGAGAAGACTACCTTCACTTGCCCGTTTGGTACGTTTGCCTACAAACGTATGCCATTTGGCTTGTGTAATGCACCCGCGACCTTTCAAAGGTGCATGTTGAGCTTATTTAGCGACATGGTCGAGAGAGGACTCGAAGTGTTCATGGACTATTTCAGCATTTTTGGCACCTCTTTCGATCATTATTTTGAAAAGCTGGAAAAAGTACTCGCCCGATGTGTGGAAAAGAACTTAGTGCTGAATTGGGAAAAATGCCATTTCATGGTCACCGAGGGAATAGTTCTTGGCCACATAGTATCATCCAAGGGAATAGAGGTTGATAGGGAAAAGATAGATGTCATAGTTGATCTTCCCCCACCAAAATAGGTTAAAGACATGCGCTCATTATTGGGGCACGCGGGGTTTTATCGAAGGCTCATTAAGGAATTTACCAACATCACTAGACCCTTAAGCAACCTACTCATGAAGGACACCCCATTCGAGTGGACGGAAGCATGCCAAAGCTCTTTTGAAAAATTGAAAAACATGCTTGTGTCCGCTCCCATCATGCAAATCTGGATTGGTCCTTACCATTCGAACTTATGTGTGATGCAAGCGATTACGCGATCGGGGCTATTTTGGGACAACGAAAAGATAAGCAAGATCATGTCATCTACTACGCTAGCCTGACCCTTATCGGACCTCAACTCAAGTACTCTACCATGGAGAAGGAGTTGCTAGCGGTAGTCTTCGCCCTTGATATATTTCGGTCATATCTCTTTGGTTCTCCTATTACTATCTTCACCGACAACGCGGCCTTGAAATACCTACTTGCAAAGAAAGATGCCAAGCCGCGCCTCATAAGGTGGATTCTACTCCTACAAGAGTTCAATCTCACCATCAAAGATAAGAAAGGAGTAGAAAACGTCGTTGTCGACCATTTATCTCGGCTTTCGTCCGACGTACCTAGTGATCCCATACCCATAGACGAATACTTTCCGGATGAGCAACTTTTTGCTACCTCTTCGTATCCCTAGTTTGTGGATATAGTGAACTATCTTGTCACGGGAGTCGTCCCTCCCGACTGGACACCGCAAGATAAGAAGAGGCTTTTTACTTGGTCGCGCATGTTCTTTTATGATGATCCCTTCCTTTTTAAATATTGCGCCGACCAAATCATCCGACGATGCGTACCGGATGACGAGATTCCAAAAGTCATCCAGTTTTGTCATTCGAAAGCTTGTGGAGGCCACTTTTTGACGAAAAAGATGGCCGCAAAAATTCTCAATGCGGCCTCTATTGGCCCACAATATTTCGGGATGTGAACACAGCTTGCAATAGGTGCCAAGGGATGGGGTCCATTACCCGACGGGACATGATGCCTCTTACCCCTATACTCATTATTGAGATATTCGACTATTGGGGTATTGACTTCATGGGCCCTTTCTCCCCGTCCTTTGGTTTCCTATACATCCTAGTCGCGGTAGACTACATTTCTAAATGGGTGGAAGCTATAGCTACCAAGACAAATGACAATAAGGTGGTGATAAAATTCCTGCAGGAACACATACTTTCCTGCTTCGGTGCACCGAAAACGATAATTAGTGATAATGGCACGCACTTTTGCAATAGGGCATTCGCGAAGCTCATGAGAAAGTATGGTGTCATTCACAAGGTTGGAACGACTTATCACCCACAAACGAATGGGCAGGCCGAACTAGTCAATCGGGAAATCAAGAACATTCTTGAAAAGACCGTCAATCCTACTCGGAAACATTGGTCCCTTCGATTGAACGATTCGCTATGGGCATATCGTACCGCATATAAGAACCAACTCGGCATGTCCCCTTTCCGCTTTGTGTATAGAAAACCTTGCCATCTTCCCGTTGAGCTCTAACACAAGGCTTATTGGGTGATTAAGCAATTGAATTATGCCATGGACAAGGTCGGTGAAGCTCGCAAGCTTCAGTTGAATGAGTTAGAAGAACTACGCAATGATGCATATGAGAATGCCAAAATTTCAAAAGAAAGAATGAAACTCGCTCATGATAGCATCATCCGACCAAAAGAGTTTCTTCCCGGGCAAAAAGTTCTTCTCTACAACTCTCGACTTCACCTCTTTCCGGGCAAGTAGTGGTCACGATGGTCTGGCCCATTCGTCTTGAAGAATGTTTTCACCCATGGAGCTGTTGAACTAGAAGATTTAAAAGGGGGAAATACGTTCAAAGTGAATGGAAAACGCCTAAAGACTTATCTAGAGGCGTGTGCGGAAGAAGTCGACACCGTTTGGTTATCGGACCCCATTTACGGGGACAATTGAGCTGAAAAGGTGTGGTCGTCGCACCCCCGACGCGTATGGGGTGAGAGTCGTGTGTGTGAGAGTCGTGTGTGTTTTGACAGTCGTTAGGACTAGGTTTCGTTCAGGAGAAGCATTTGTGTGTTTCGGGACTTTTGAGTAAAAAGGGTGTTGGACAGCGAAATTAGAGGGTTTTTAGTCCAGATTGATGGAGAGAATGTCGTGAAAGTGAAATTTTTCGGAGAAGAGAGATCGAAACCAAGTTCGAAGAATTCTAGCCCAAAAGCCCTGGGGCCGGACCGGTTCCTTTTTAAGGCCGGACCGGTCCGCTTGGCGAGTGTTTGAAAAGTCAAAGGGCCAGACAGGTCCGCCCCTACCCCGGACTGGTCCGCCTTCTGCAGGTCTATTTTCTCCCCTTCCCAAGATTCACCCCCTTCTTCCCCAATCCCATTCATTCCCTCCAATCCGTTTTTTTTCTCTTCCCAACCCCAACCTTTCCCTCCCAAATACATCCCCTTTTCCCTCCAAACCCATTCCTTCCAAAACCAACCCCTCCCTCACCCTTTGCACTATAAATACACCCCCCTTCCTCCCCTTCTCCTCACACCTTCAACCCAAATACTCTCTTCTTCCTCTCTAGTGTTTCAAGCAATAAATACCTGATGTTTCTATGGCCCCCCGTGTTGCCCCCACCAAATATGACTCCACCGTGATCCAACCCTCCGGTCACGGCGAATTCTGCTCTCGCCAAGAGGAGCGGTGGTGCACTCAATACTTTGGTTTGGGCCGTAAACTCCATATGGAGTGCGCCGTCCAATGGGAAGCCCTGTCCAAATCCGTCACCGCTCTATTCATGGCTCGGGGGTGGTACCGATTCCTCAACCAACCTCACAAAGCAGTTTGGGCAACCGAAGTCCGATCATTCTATGGCACCCTAGTCCGGACGGGCCAATTCGAGGTCGAAGCTTTCGTGGATGGGAATGTCATCCCATTTTCCTTGTCCCGTCTCATGGCCAAGTTGGCCGAGTTTGACGTCCTGAATATTCTCGAATTTACCTATCCCCGAAACATCCCCCCGTTCGACAAGGATATCATCATGGCCCGAATTGCACCGATCGTGGCTTGGACGGGGAAAACCATCGCCGTTGGACGCCTCAACGAGAAGGCGCGTCTCACATTTCCGATTGTGTGCGCCAACATACTGCAAACGTCCAATGATTCTGCCATTTGGCCTCGACAAGCTACTTTGACCTATCATCTCTTCGACCCCCAAACTTCCATCCATTTGGGCCGAACCTTATAAGCGAACATCATTAACGCGTCCTTGGATAAGAAGGGCATCGCCCCACTTCCTTATGCCCGATTGATCACTTCCATCCTTAAGGATGCTGGCATAGCGGTGCCTAGCGACCATACTCGCCTCCCCGGTCCATTCGGACAAGGGACCCGCACCAAAAGCGCCAAACAGCTAGCTGTCCTCCGGGCTAGGCGGGGAGGTGATAGTGACGAAGAGGCTGCCTCGAGCGACAGCGAGGATGTCGAGATGGGAGACATAGGTCCGTACGAGGAGTCGTCGGACGAGGAGGACAACCCAGATTTCGAGTGGGCGGGAACCGACCTCTTAGCCCGCATGTCGGCACTTGAGACCAACTTCAACACTTTTCAGACCAACTACGAGCGCGACATGGGTATCGTCCTCCGCTTCCAAGCGGACATCTATCGCTGCCTCGGGGATCCGAATGAGCCACTACCTTCCTACTACCATAACTCCTATGACCCCACCGCGCCCGGTTCCTCCCATCCTCCACCCCGGTGAAGCTCTATATGGTGCTGGCAGCTTTTTATTTTTCTTCCTGTTCACAGTTGTATGCTTTTTCCTGCACATGTAACACAGTCCTGTTGTAATAAAATCTGCATTTTTCCATTTATTTGTTTTATTTATCGCACTTATTATTTTGCCTTCTTTAGATTTTAGTCCTTTTTGCTTGAGGACAATGCAAAAGTCTAAGTTAGGGGGGGGGGGGTCACAAGTGCGTATGTCTAAAACTTCACAAATTTTCAAAAATGCCCAAAAATCTCAAAAAAAAAATCATAAAATTTTGAAAAATCCAAAAATATTTTTTTTGTTCAAAATAAATAAAAATTGGAATTTAAAATTTTCAAAAATATCATTAAAAGTCGGTTTAAAGTCTCAAATTGTGAAAATTCAACATACACAAGCCGAAATTGACTAAACATGGAAATTGAGCGAAAATTGACGACTTAACGAATAAGTGTGGAGATTAACAAACCCGGTGAGATTCGAGCCTATCACTTTTTGCGAGTTTTTAAATCAATCCGAGTTAATTGTTAACTCAAAGTTCTTTTCAGCACCTAAAAAGTTATCAAGGATCTCAATCCTTTCATTTCGATCGGTTATGAAAAACGTGTGTAATATTGCTTTGAAAAACATGGCAAAAGTGATCTCTAAACTTAAATTCATCTCGAAACGCATATGGTAACGCATTTGACATTTTGGAAAATGAAGTAGGCCCTCGTTTGTCACCAAAAATATTGGCCAGAAAAAGTAGCGAAAAATCACCCTTTTTGCAACCCAAATTGAGCCGAATAATTTTTCCCTTTCGTTTGAAAACTCGAAAAACCCAAATAGCCAGAATTGTGAAAAAATTAAAAAAATTCTGATTTTAAGTCCGAAAAGTGCATATAAAGGGGCAAGCAAGAAAAAAATAGATATGCTCAACAAAAATAGCAAGAAAAGAAAAGAAGTGAAAAACATAAAAAAAAATAGAAAAAGAAAAAAAAATGAGCAATAGCCCGGAAAAAGCACAAACGGACATCATTAATGACTTTTCCAATTCCATTATTCCCTACCATTTTCATTTTATCCAAGGTACCGTAAAACCCGAAAAAGTTTTAACCGAGTCTACATTGCGAAATTGGTTACCGCGTGGAGAGCCAATACACCAAAAGATAATAAAAGAGATGGAATGCGCGAAAAAGAGGCAATGTTCCCATTTTTAAAATCGTAATCCGTTGATGAGATCCTTTCACCATGAAATTTCCGTCTATGCGTGATTTTACGCCCATTACACTTACTCTTTTATCATGCATACGGAGAGAATGGCCATAATTCGAGAGATTCGTTTGTGAGAGCATTCCATGAGAAATTGAAATCAAAACGAATTTTCGGATAAGTAACGTAATGATCAATCGGTGGAAATTGGCGGTTATATTTTCGGCTTCGCACACACGCACGATGATTTGAGACCATTGAACATGACTTGATGATGATTATTTTCTGGAAAAGTTTGAATTATACAATTTTTATGTATTTTGAATATTCTTTGAGTCGAATTTTGTGGGTATATTCTCCGCAAACCCTCACGAGACACAACTCGTCCTGCTAGGGTAACCTATAGGTTTAAAGGCTTATTGCATACGCTAAATGCAACCGCTTGCCTGCGAAAAAGGTATTCTATCACAATAAAATGTTTTTAAGAATTGAGCCTGGCTAGGATTCTTTTACATTGCTCGGGACGTGCAAAGTTGTAAGTTAGGCGGGTTTGATTAGGCATAAATTCTTCCTAATTTATCCCTTGATTTAGTCACTTTTAGCACCTCGAACAACGTAATTGAGTTGACTTTATCTCATAATCTTTCTACTGACTGATCCTAATGAGTACACCGAGATTATGGTATTTTGTAGTGATTTTACAGGTATTTGATGTCAAGAAACGGAAGAAGGAAACCGGAAGAATCAAGGAAGAAAGAAGGAAAGTCAAAAGGACAAAAGCATAATTTCCACCCGGAATTCGGATGAGGTACCTAAAGAGAAGTTAAAGTGATATCATTCACAAGCACATAGGAAGAAACAAAACCTCAATTGGAGTCCCGGAACAAAAGATATGAGCAGTCAAAGTTGAGCCAGAAAGTCAAATAGCCGGACCGGTCCGCCCCTACCCCGGACCGGTCCGCCTTACCAAATTCCAGAAGACCCCGGACCACAAGCAAACCGAAGAAGGAAAAAATTAAAAGGAACCGTTCCGCCCTTGGATCGATCCGCCCCAAAAATAAAATAACCGATCCGCCTAGAAGGCAAACTGGTCCGCTTAAGGCCCGGACCGGTCCGGCCCTCGAGATTTGCAAATCTTTTCTGTTTCAAAGGAGAATCCTAGTGCAGCTGAAATTCCTAAATTCATGGAGGGTATAAAAACCCGATTTATTATTGTTATTAACACAGATTTTTAGATAGGAAGTAGTTAGATTTTCTTTTCCTTCCAAAAACCCTAGTTTAGATAAATATTCCCAGTTTTAATTCATAAATTGAAGATTGATTCAGAGATTAGTGGACTACCAGTTTCACTCTTTATTGCAGTTACTGCTTGGGTAATTTTAGTGAGTATTTCTTATTTCCAATTCTTTTCTACATCTAATTACGATTTTCCTCAGACTAATTATGAATTCCTGCACATCAATCATTGTTTTCATTAAATTCAACATGTTAGGCTAGATTTTCCAAGGTCGGGGTACATGAACCCAGCCTGATGTGTTAGTGTGTGTGTATAAAATTAATCCGCTGAATTTAGTGATTGATTATGATAGTATTGCGTAGTTACATAATAATTGTAGATCTTTATATCGCGTTTGCCTCTGGGTACTCGTGATAATTTAGAGTGCAATTTGAGTGTCATTATCGCAATACTGATTTACTCATCCTCAGATTAGGTATGACGCGAGTGTGAACCTCGTATACATAATGCTTGGGAGTACTAAATTTTGGGTCAGATCAATCAGATAAATTTATGATTAATATTATAACTGCAATACAATAGGGTTGGGGGATTGTATTCCCGTCCTATTTTTCCCATCACTTTGTCAAAAGTTTTAAACCAAGTTTTCATTCACATTTTAGGTAAATTAGTATAGTTGCATTTCTTCATAATTTCATTATCGCATTTAGTTGTAATCAATCTCAAAACCAAATCAATTTTTCCTTTTCTTTTTAGAGTCAAAGTTAGGGTCTCTCCGTCTCTTCCTGTCATCACAACTCTGTTGTCCTTTTTCCCTAAGGATCGATACCCGACTTACTGGGATTATTACTTGAGCGACATGCTTTCACTTGAGCCTAGAGTGAACGCATTTCTGAGACACATTTTCAGTCACGTCAAACATTTAATTTTAATAGACAAATTTAATTTGGTTGATGTGTTAACTCGATTTGATTTCATGTAGTTTTCTTTGATGTGAGAAAAAAATATTGGTGGGAGTGTTGTATTTCTTGGCTAAATGTTATAATCTGTAATGAATCAATTGTAACATTGAATGTTGAATAAATGATACTATGCATTTTGGTTTGTGTTTAGATTTATTTGTCAACTATGACATTAATAATGGTTATTAATTTTTTTATTATATGTTTAATTTATGATCATTTATATTAAATATTTTCATGTGATGAAATTTTTTATGACCTTTTTAAAATTTTGAAAATTGTTTATCATGACGCTTTTTAAATCAAATATGACATATTATAGAGTATATTATGACCATTTTTTGTAGCAGATGTGACATTTTTGAAAAAAAAGTCATATATAGTCGTTACCTAATATGACACTTTTTATGGAAATCAATTATGGCACCCAAACTTAAGACGCTTTTTATTGAAAAATAAAGCGTTATAAAATGCGTTTTATGACACTTAAAAAAGTTATAAAAAGGCTTTTTTCTTGTAGTGGACACTCCTAATTAATTATAAAGACACACACTCACAACATAGTGAAGATAAACCCAGTTTGAACTCACAAATCTGTCGTGTATAACTCAAAAGATAATAACAAACTCAGAAGTAACTTATTTAGAGGGAGAGAGAAGTAAGCACCCTAGATACACCCTAGTAGGCAGCCAAACACACCAACTCTCAAAGGTTTTCTTATCAGATATTAAAAGCTTCATAATAAATGACAATGGTGGCTGAGTAAAAGCTCTAGTTTTTGTAATAATTCCTTTCTCTCTCTCTCTCTCTCTCTCTCCAAAAATCCCTGGAAAAGAACTCTCAAGAGAATACCCCTTTCTCAGAGGTGGTTGGGCCTCTTAAATAGCCCCCGCACCACTCCCGAGATAACTCGGTCATTAATTACTATGAAAGATACCCCTCATACTTTATCTCATAAACATTAAATCCCTGATGGACTAGTCAGCTCCACATCATAACCATTAAATGCCAAGACATGCCTTTTGCCTAACCAATGTGTGTCATATGGTTGTCGTCACATATGTGGCTCACCAACTGTTTGACAGCCCCAAATACCACGGTGGTTTGCTCAAGTACAGATTTTGCATTGTCTAGATGGCTAGTGAAATCATATAAAGTAGATGTGACATTAATTATAGGGTTATTTTGTTCATAACTCAATGCCTGATGGAACTCAAGATTACTCTACCCGAGGTTCCAAGGTCAAAGTCTTTTGGTGCTTTACCAGGTGTATCTAAGATGGTCAAGATAAGACCGAGAAATGCCTCACTTCTCAATCCTCCAAACCAGGTCCCTCTGAAGTTCCATGACGATATCGTTCGACAGAGCAAGAAAGCTCTCCTAGGCCCCGCCAAGCCTGGTCTTTCGTGAGTACCATTTGACCTCTCACTAAAAATCATTATAATCGTTACAACTCATAGTAAATATAAATAAAGAGATACAACAAGGATAAGTAAAATAATAGAACTAAAGGATCAGCTCTCTCAGCCAGCTTCGTCGCTGGGAGATCCCTCTAGGCTGCCACGCCGACCTACCTCACTTGAGCCGCATCACTGCCTTACTGTGGTGCATCGCTTCGAGCTGCAACGTTGCCCTAATGATTTGCATCATTTTTTAGATGCAACGCTGCCTTACTAGGCTGCATCATTTTGAGTTGTCTCGCTGAGCTCCATCGTTGCCTTAATCCTTTGAGTATGTTTTGTTAGTTGGGGGGATTAACTCTAATCCCGAGATTATCTTCAAGTCCCCCTACACTCTCAATGAAAAATTGACTTTTGCACCGATTATTACTTTACCTAAGAGTGGAGTAGAGTTCCTATTTTACATCGATGCTTCTCTACAGGGACTTGGTGGGGTTTTGATGAAGGAGGACAAACCATTTTCTTATGCCTCTCGTAACCTTAAACCACATGAGGTTCATTATCCAACTCATGACATAGAGTTAGCGGCCATAGTATTTGTGTTGCATGCATTGAGGCACTATCTTTGAATTGATACTTTTAGGTTATTTGGTGATCACAAGATCCTATAGAACCTATTTACAAGGAAATATCTGAATATAAGGTAATGTCGTTGGTTCGAACTCATCAAGGATTACCGGTTCGTAATTCACTACCACCCAACTAAGGCTAACGTGGTGGAAGACAGATTGAGTCGATGACAATTATAGTCTCACAGACCTTCAGGTTGCCGAGTGGGGCTCAGTAGAGATGATTGGCAAGTTACCTAGTGCATTTATGAGTATTAGATCATGGTATGTGTAGCTCATGGGCAGTCAAAGGAGATGTGTAAGGAGAAGTTGACGGATCTTCTCACTATCGGTGTACCATTATTTTAGTGGGGTTCCATGGTGGGTTGCGTTATAAGAGTAGGACGGTAGTAACCTTGGATGAAGAGTTAATACGTTAAATTATCGAGGAGACACATGGTTCGCATATTTCGGTACATCCACGTGGGGATAAAATGTACCAAGATATGAAGCGATAGTATTGGTGAGGCGATATGAAGAAGGTTGTGGCCGAGTTCTTGTCAAGATGCACTAATTGTCAAATAGTGAAGGTAGATCATCAAAAGTCATCTGGTGTGCTTCAACCTTTACCCATTCCTGAGTGGAAGTGCTATAGTATCTCGATTGATTTCATCACGAAGCTACCTTTGACACCTAAACTACATGATTCTATATGCATGATTATTTATCGCCTCACAAAGGTGGCTCACTTTTTGTCCATTTCTACCGATTATTCGACCAAGCAGCTTTCATATTTCTATATGTCCGAGATAGTTCAACTACATGGGGTCCCATTATCGATTATTTCAGATCAAGGCCCTATATCTATGGCATGGTTTTGGAAGAGTTTCTAACAGTACATGGGTTATGCTTCACCTTAGCCTGGTATACCATCCATAGATGGATGGATAAACCGAAAGGGTCAATATGGCATCAGAGGATATGTTGCGGGCATATTTATTGGACTTCAAGGGAAGTTGGGAGACCAATTTGCCATTAGTGGAGTTTACACATAACAATAGTTATTAGAAGTCTATTTCCATGGCCTCTAGTGAGGAACTTTATGGAAGACCGTGTCGATGTAATACCTCGTATTTTTAATGATTTTTAAAATAGGGATTAATTAAATTAAAATGGGAAATTAATCCGGATTAAAATATATATTAATTAGCATGGCAAGAATTAATATATAAATGTATGAATTATATTGAGTATTACTTAGTAAACAAGTAATAAATTGTTATTTATACATTATAATTATCGTGAGTGAGAAATACGGTAGTTACAGTAATTTAGTCGGGATGCGCGTGTTAGTTGTTTTGAGACTTGAATTACGGGGTAAAATGGTAAATTGGAAATAGGTCATCCAAATGGTCATTTCAAGCGTACCAAATAGTCCAAAAGGATCAAAATAGTCAGGAAACTATATTCGACATATGTATAGGGTCTCGGGTCATTTCTGGGTCGACCCGACAAGTGAAAAGTCATTTTTTTACCTTTGAGTTTCCAACCTATGAAGAGATACGAGATTAGCTAATTTAAAATTAATTCTTCGGATAATAAAATGGGGAATTGAAAAATCAAAGTGAGAAGAAATCGAAGGAGAGAAAGGGTCAAAGCTTTTACCAAGAAAGTGAAGAGTTTCTCAAGGAGGTGAGGGTCTTAGAGGAGGAGCAATATCTAGAGCCACCTTTTACCACCACCATACACCACCGTAATTTAGGAAGAGAGGTGGAGAAGGAACTTACATCATCTTCTTTAAAGGAAATTCATAATCATGCTAAGAGGCAAGTTGTTTAAACTTTCTTAATTATGAGTTGGCTGAAATACATGCTAGATTATAGGATTTTTGGATAAAAACCCAGGTTTATAAGGTTTTGATTTGAGATAACATCATTTGGAATTATATAACTAATGATTAGGATTATATAGTTTATTGATGATTTTTAAATGTGAGAAAAGCGTGTGATTAAATTGGAGATTCAACTATCTAACTAGAAATGAAGTGAACTCAAACAAATCCGAAAGTTAAATTCGTGCAAAATTGTTTTAGGAAAATGATGTATATTGTATGATAATTTTAGCTCTGTTTTAAGCGGAATTGGTAGTGCGCATGAGATTTTTAATATAAAATCATGATCTGAACAACTTTGTAGTTTTAAGTTTTTTCAAAATTGGTTCAGAAAAGCCTCAAATGGTCATTTTATATTTTTGTGCAAAAATTAACTTTATAGAGAAAAAAGGATTATTGGGAATTAAAATAATCCGGACCTGTGATAATGATTCCTGGCCTTGGACCAGTAAGTACAGATTGAGGGTAGGTACTGAAATAATTAATTAAATTATTTATATCCTTTCGATTAACAAGAGATGTTAGGAATAATGAGAAATGATAATAAAATGTGAATTCTTAGTTTATGGGATAAACCTCAAATATACTCTATGTATGTATAGGATGAGTTCATGCATATATTATGTGTAATGTACATACCTACACAGCTTACTATCACAGGAGGTTTCGTGTCGTGGGCAGTATTATCCTAATAAGCCATTTTGTGGGATTTTATACTCGTCCCTTAGAATATAGAACTTAGGGTTGATCACTATTTATGTTAACAATGGTGTGACCGGTCAATTGGGTGCGTTAGGCATGTGCATAATCCAAAGGCCTAAAACTATGTTTGCCTCCAATATGTGTGTTTTGTATTTATGGTTCGAGATTGATTCCAAATCGGTTGTCCTTTATTTTGTACGTGATGTACCAAGAGTTGATAGCAGAGTATGCATGCATCGTAGCTTGATCTAGGGGTGCCGTATATATATATATATATATATATATATATATATATATATATATACATATTAATTATTCTACTGTGTGTGCTTAAGTATATGAGAAAGATAGTGACATCTAAAATAACATTAGTATGTGGAAACTTAATCTCTAATGGAAAAGTTGTAATTGGCGAAATGATATGGGTTATGCGATATGTGCACATTAGTTGAGAAGTGAGGATCTCAAGTGAGGGTACATAAACCTTACATGTATTTATTATCTGGTAATTTTTTATTTTAAACATTTGCTAAATTTTTCAAATGTTTTTTCGGGCTCTGACCCATTTTCTCCAAACCTATATTTTTAGTAAAACATATTTGGTGCTCATCCATAGGCATGCTAGGCATAGGAGTTCCTATCATTTGACGTGCTGTAACTGATGTGGAAGTTGTAGTATCTCAGTGGTAAACACCTCCACACTTATCATTCCCTTCTTGTGAGACACTTATTTCAGTCAGGCGTGTTGCCCATTCCATTTCATATATTATTAAGAGATAGTGGATTTACATCTATATTTTTCAGTTGATTGGACTAGATTTTGTTTCGGATTACTGTATTTGGGATTCAGGATGGAAGTGTTTATTCCACTCACAATTATTTATTTTGTCACTTTATTCTCTATGAGTTTGGTTATTGAATGGTGAATGTTTAAATGATTTTTTTTTTATGTTCCATGTTAATTTAAAAAGATAAAAAATTGACATCATCTTTTTGAATACTAAGTGGTTAGTAAATATTAAAAAGTTTTTATAGTGATGCAAAGAATGAACCAAATGAGATACCAGTTTTAATTTAATAGAGGACTGATCACTCGCTATTTTATTAGGCAGGGTGTCACAGTCGATCATCGGTATATTTGTTATATCCAGATGAAAGTAGACAGTTGGGAGGAAAATTTATTCGAGATACTATCGAGAAGATCAAGTTGATTAAGGAACGGATTATAGTCACTTAGAAAAGGCAGAAGAGCTATGTCTATAAGAATAGAAAATCGATGGAATTCTAGGTGGAATGGAAGGTATTACTCCGGGTTTCCCCTATAAAAGGGGTGACGAGGTTTCAAAAATGAGAAAAATTAGCCCCTTGTCATATTGGATCGTTCATGATTATGAAAAAGGTAGGAAAGGTTTTAAATCGGCTTGCACTTTCGAACCACTTAGATCGGGTGCATAATGTGTTTCACATTTTTCTACTTCACACGTTTTTACACCCTAAGAATACATATCAGCATACTGATTTGGTGAAATTATGTTAGACTTGGATATAACATACAGTAAACAATTTGTTAGAATTTTGGATCAACGAATTTAAAAGTTGCCTTCCAAAGAGATGTCATTAGTGCGGGTGCAGTGGAGTCACCGTAATGAGGAGTACACTTGGGAGCATGAGGATTTGATGAGGCAATAATAACCCCAACTATTTTGACTAATTTATATGAGGTGTTAGTATTATACTAAGTTATATGAGGGGTTATTATTTTTATTCAGGTAAATGGGGGTAATTATAAATTTCGAGGACGAAATTTTTCTACTAGGGGGAGATTGTAATACCTCATAATTTAGTGGTATTTGCTAATTGTTAAACATTAAATTTTGGAAATTTTTTATTGGTTATTTCAATGAAAAATAAGTTGAAATATTAAAAAAAAATGTGAATAGTAATTGTTATTTAACATTGGATGCTTACTATTCACATAGGATGCTAAATAGTAATTACTATTCAAATAATAGAATTCAAATAGTAATTACTATTTGAATAGTAATTACTATTCAAATAGTAATTGCTAAATAGTATTTACTATTCACATAGGATGAAAATGAGGAGGATTTTAAATATTGGTGTTGAATGCAAAATTTAAAGGAAATTACATTGGTAAGGGTGGAGTATAACAGTTAGTTTAATAACGGTAGAATTATATTTTATAATCGTGAATGATAGTTTTTCTACTTAATTGTGTAACTATTATCTTGTTGTGTTGGACTCACCCCTCGCGTTGTTTCATGTGCTCCAGTGTAACCGACCTAGTTTTTCACTCGAGTACGAAATCTTTTATTACAGTCACCACCGAGTTTTGGGGATGTAGGTGTTGAACCTACTTTAGTTTTATTATTTTATATTTGAGAGATACGAGATTTACTTCATTTCTAGCATTTGTACTTTGTTTGGAGATAACATTATTTTGGAAGATTTGGTATGTATTAGTTCATGTCAGACAGTTTTTACCATAATTTAGTGGTGCTGATTTATTCTATTTATATTATATATATATTGAGGATTTCTCATATCATTATCTACTTTTATTTATCCTTATTCATTGATTCTTATTTCATACTAATGATGATATTTAATTGGATTGACAAACTGTTTTATCTAATAAACAGACTTGATCAACCTTATTATTAAAAATTACGGGCTGTCACATTTTCATGGTAAAAAAATTAGAGAATTACCAATTTCATTAGGCCAGCAGCCTAATAATGGTCTTAGATTTCCTAAAGTTTCCACAACGATAAGTTGAGTGCTCTTTGTAGTTTTACTAGACCTTGTTTTAACATGTTTTTTGTTTGTCTTGAATATCTTTGGGAACAAATTTTCTTCCTTTCACTACAGCTGGTCATAAGAAGAAAGATCATATCCCAGACGAACTCAATGAAAACTAGTAGACTCCGATCGCCAAATAATGAGAACTACATAACTCTAAACTTTAAATAGGGTTTATATAGATATAAGTAAGTTTCCCGCACACGATATTTTAAGTTAAAAAAATACTATTATTTGTGTTAATCGATTTATATACCTTAAGGTTAATTGGAGTCCATTTAAATATTTTAGTTCTCTATGCACAAGGAATAACTTAAATAGCATAGAATGAAGTATCATGTATGTATATTTAAAAGTATTATCAATGAAGTAATAAGATGATTAAAAAAACTTGTATGCTTGCACTTTTAAGAGCACATGTATGCTCAAAATCTCAAATGCATTATATTATCTTATTCTGTTCCAAAACATAATTGAGACATTATCTAAGGTTGTCCTAAAAACCTTCATGCTCAAGATCTCATGACCGGACTTCTTCATCTTCATCCAAAAAAAACAACCTTATGCTATGACTAATGAGATTACTACTTTAGGATAAGATAAAGGACTGAGAATGTGTTCGTTTTCCCACCCTTGCTTTGACATACCTTAAATTATGTTTTTCTTAAAATTGAAAATGTTTTACAACCTTTACATATGCAATATTTTTCTTATATAAAAACTATGATCATAAAAATTGCAATCTTATATGTGTATTTTAAGTATGGGTTTTATTTGTTGCAGAACAAACATATATAAACTATTTTGCCAAAATATTTTCAAAACCCTTGAAAAACGAATACTGGTTCAGATTTTTCGGAGAAGGACGGGACCCGCTTAGTCATAGTTTTGCCACAGCAACACTTTGTCTCCCTGCATCATAAGCTCGTCACTAGAGCCTTTTGTCCAAGGCACAATATTTCGGGACAATGGTGCGATATGCCTCGCCTCAACTAGCCTTAGTGATCCGTCTTGCTACAATGAAAGTCTAGAATTAGTTATCGTTTCTATGTCCAAATTTTTCTAGCTTCTTGGCACACCCTAGGTCGCCTCGGGTTCACCGTAGAGATGAAAGAGGTCATTGCAGTGACACTATTACAACAACTTCAGATCCAGTGCAGAAAACAAATCTAACCAAAATATTGCATTGTAAACTATGCGATTGTCTTTTTCTGCCATATCTTTTGTTGCCTTCTAGAAGAAACTTATTTTTGTGTGATTGAGAATGAGTTTGATGGTTTGGAAAATTATATCAGCATTCTTGAAATACAAAACTCCTTTTTAACTCACTCTCTTCTTATTCACAAAAATTAGGTGAAGAAATTTTAAAAAGGTTATCATTGTTTATTAAGCTATGGAAATTAGATTTTCTTAACAGCAAAGACCTTATTTGTATTTTTTGAGATATCGATTATTATCATTATAGTTTAAAGTTTTTCAAGTTTGATAACTTCTCTGAAGTACTAAACAAACTTTTTATAAAACTTGTTCTTGAGAAACTTTAAATATTTTATATATATAAAAAATACTTTGTCAGTTTTGATTGGCCAAACAGTCGCAAACTTCCCACAACCTTTAAAACTATTCATAGAGTAATTTTACTTGTCCTATTTGGGATACAAAAGTTTTTTCTTCAAACTATAAAATAAGAAAGTTCTTTATTCGAACCATCAACAAAGAAATTGGGTTTGGTGCAAATGTGGCATTATAAACGAAAGTTGACACCTGCGATGTGGCGAGTGATCGGAGAGTGATCCGTGATTGATATTCCATCTAGATGGTGAAAAATGTGTCTTATGGAGGTTGTGAATTATTGAGTCTATTAGGGGTCCAAGTTTGTAATCTATTTCTCCCTTTTGTAAATCAATTCTCCCTTTTGTAAATCATTGTCTATTTATTGGAAAGTGCCAGTTTGGCCTGTGGTTTTTCCAATAAAGGTTTTTTCTCGTACAAATATTCATCTCAACTGAATGATTTACTACTCCGCATATTTATTTATCTTATATGCTTAATTAACATATATTGTTATGTTAAATTAACTTGTGAAACACTATTTAGTCACTTAGATGCTAGGATTAATTTTTTTGAATTTGAATTAAAAACAAGCATTACTTTAATTTTGTTAATAATTTTTATTCTGGTTAGTCCCTCTCTACAGGCATAAATTTCCATTTGGTATCAGATCTAGACCTCAATTTTGTTACGTTTTATCCCTATGAGGTAGATCTTGTGTGTGTAGAAATGCATTTATTGTTTAACATCTATGAGGATTTTCCTTGTTGCTCGTTCTATATGTCTCACTTTGGGTATTATTCTCTACACATCTTTACTTGTCGCCCGTCAACCGTAAATGAATGCGAATCAAGTGACAATGATAGTGAAGATTTGGATTTCTTAATTCTTGATGATAAATATGATAAACTATATGGAGAGTCTTTAAAACGTTTTAAAGATAATACCTTATTGTCCTACAAACTCAAAGAATAAAAAAAGGTGAATAATAAGTTACAACTTAAGGCATCTATGGTTGATCAACTTCTAGTTAACCCTGCTCACGTAAGTGAGAAGATTAAGTTGTTAAAGGAAAATCCTCCCATTCTTGATTGTAATTCAACAAATGTTTTAAAATAAGAAAATTAATCTCTTTGAAGAATGTCAAAATTCTCGACAAAAAAAAATTAGATTTTTTTAATGAGCTTGAACGTTAAAAAGATGAAAATGATTTTTTGCATTCTGTAAGCTCAAACTCCTATCGTCCATGAAATTCTTAAATTTATGCCTGTTTCTTTCCCGAATATTTTAGACTTTTTCAATGAGTTAAAAGACAAGAACATCAGTTCAAAACAAAAGGAAAAAAATTAATAAATTTTGAAGAAGAGAGAAAATCTTTTTCTACATTTCTTGAGAAATTAAAATGGATGTTCTTTTATTTAAAGAGTTTAAAATCATTTCGGAAAATAAAATTGAAAATATTCAAAACGATATGAACCTGGTCAAAAAGAGGAAAGTAAATCTTTCAATAAGTTCAAAAAATCTTGAGAAACTTATGTTTGTGACAACACAAAAAGGTTATGATAAAAGAGATTTAGACTTTAATAAGATCAATATTCAGGCTTCCACTAGTGAAATTATTTTTTTAACCCTTATTCTCAAAATGAAACAGCAAATATTGAAGAAACTCCATTGAAATCTCAAGATAAAAAGGAAAATGTTGTAAATAATATTAAAAACAAAGATAAACTTGTCCACCAAAGTTTGATAACAAAGATCACGTGCCTCACCATAAATACCTAAAAGAACGTTGTTTATTTTCATTGTCATGTGAAATATCATGAAAAAAGATTTTTGTTACAAGTTGATGAATTGTCAGCATTTTAAAAAGGTTATTATCAAGCCTAAACCCCAAATGGCTAAATCAAAACCTTTTAAATGTGATCATTTTCACAAAGTTTTTCATTTGAGGGAATTTTTCTATTTATTCAAGCTAAACTTACCTTCGTCCCATGGTAAGAATGGTAAGAAATTTATAGTGAACAATAAGGGTAAAAAAATTTATAATTCTTGGAAATTTGAACCTAAATCTATTTAAAACAAATTTGGATTATAAAGATTCAAAACATTTTTTATCACGTCGTTAAAGGAAAGAAAAATGTACCCAATACCCCATTTGAACCTAAGGTTCCTCGTTTGAGTCAAGCATGGGTTAGGAAGAACATTTCTAATAAATCTAAATTTGAAACCAAAAAGATTCTAAAATTAGTACCTTCTACCCCTAAAGGCTTGAGGTTGTTTGTTTTTGGTTATAGACTTAATATGTATTTCACTTCATGTATCTTAGGCTAGGCTATTATATGAGTTTCACTCCATGCTTATCATTCTTGATAACTCGTATATGATTTGTTTGTCTTGATAATTCAATCTTGATTTCTTTCTTGAACAAATTGGAAAGTCCTTATTTACAGAATACCTTGTTTTGGATTTCCAAAGATATGGTTAGGATTATCACATCTAGTTGATTTTTTATTTGATCCATGTGCGTTATACTCTTATGTATGATAAAAGTCTTCTCACCTTACCTTGGATGTATACTCAATGCACTTGTTTATAATTCTTGACATTTTACCTAGTCTTATACTTAGGTTTTACATATTTTCTTAATCATAAACTTGTTTTTCTCTGGATTGATTATCTTAGGATTGCCTTGGTTATTTTTGGTGATTTGAGCTTGTGGAACATATTTAGGATGATGAGCTTCATGTACATATTTTAATCCTATATCATGCTATTTTTAAGTTCTACATATCTTTCAACAAGAAATTTGAAAATATATTCTTGGGTACAATCATTTTGTTATCTTTTAGATGATATACTCCACGACACATTTTCATATATCAAAACGATTTATTTGACTAATTTTCAGTTTGTCTAGGAATATGATGTGTGCTTTATGAGATGAATTTTATTTTCTTTTAAGTCTTATAAACATTGAGAAATATTATAGTTTTGGAATACCTTATGATATCTTGTTTTACTTTGCACCACACTATACATTAAGTTGATGCCACTTTATGAGGAATGCCATAAATTTTAGAAATTTTTACAAAGAATTCAAAGCTTCGATTGACATGTGAAAGTGTGACTAACTCAGATATGTGTATGTGAGGATTTTTTACCATGATTTGGAGAAGTTGAAAAAGCTTATGCTATATCTTAACAAATCATGAATGATGATGTGGTTAGGGCTACAACTTCGATTGGATTATGCTACCTTTGAAAATTGAAACTAATGTCCCATGTAGTAATTAATGAGTGAAAGTCGCCACATGCCAAACTATTTGAACATAGTAATGTATAAAATATTTTTTTCTAACTAAAATTGGATAACATCAAATATATGAGATAAAAAGGTTTTAACCAAAATTATTAATTTGAGCCGGGGGGGGGGGGGGGGGGGGGGAGTGGTAGTTGAAAATGATCCTAATTAGGGTTGGAGATTTCACTTGAGTCGAATCTTTGCATTATTTGTTCTATGATTATTAATCTTAATTGAACTTGATCTTGTACCTTTCTCTCAATGGTTTTTATTTTATTTTTTCACATTCGACATATAATCTTATGTTCTTGGTTAAAATTTTAATCGTGTTATTAGCCTTTTATGGATGATCTTTTCTTGATTATGAACATTATACATAGATCTCAATCTTTGGTATTTTGATAATTACTATTATCCTTTTCACTTACCAAAAATGGATCTTGGTGTCATTCTCTTATTGCATAAATGTTGTTTATGCCATGTAAAACTCTTCATTGGAGATAAGATGTTGAAACACTATTTGTATTATTTGCCTCTCATATTATTCTCTTTCCCCATATAGTATATCTTGCAATGTCCTTAATAATAATTACTTGAAAATGCATAATTGAAGATATAAATTTTGTTGAGCGGTAAAATTTTATTGATATAGATTTTCACAATTATAGTCATTGATTGACTTTAGACTTTATATTACTTATTCATGGTCTGGTGTAGATCGTGTTGACTTTAACTTTGATATTTTAATAAAAAAAATTATATATGTTGATATCTTAGTTTTTGAATTAGGATAAAAATGCTACTTTGTCCAAATGCTTTAGATCTTCACGTGTGTTGATCTTATTTTACAAGGTGCTAGATTTGAGTTACACATCTTTTAATATACCATATATCCTTGGTGGTTACTACCCACGCTATTACATATGCTTCACTATTGGATCTTGTAAACATATTTCTTACATACCTACCTTGTACTATCTTTAGGTATCTACAAAAAGTGTTTACATACCATGACTTTTAGGATTTCCACGCGAATACGCCGCTACCAACTTTTTGTGCTTCCTATACTCATAGATGTCGCCTGATATATTGATGATGATATTTATATCACATGATTCATACCTCATATTACTCAATGCTCTTATTATACTCACTTATCATGGTCATCGTATCTTAGGAGTCGTTTTCTCTTGTTATTTCATATAAATATTTATTTGTGTTCTTGTATTTCCTTATCACATCACGCTACACATAAAGTTGTCAAGATATATAAGAACCAAAATCAAAGGAAACTCTCTATAAAAAAGGAAGATGGAACATTTGTTATTTTAGATAATTGCTAGAGCTATTTTAAAATGACTTCTTATGAGATAAATAGATTAATGGGATTGTGGTATATATATATATATATATATATATATATATATATATATATATATATATATATATATATATATATATATATATATATATATAGGCCTTGCTTTTGATTATGTTATCTTCAAATGTCATATATATATTGTTTCCACAGACATATTTAATCATAACCTAGCTTGACTTCCATCTCAATTAAAAAGTACATAATAATTTTAATCCTAGAACTAACTATTACAAAACTACTATTATAAAAGCCTTTTTATGATAATCTTAAGTAAGGATCGTTCTTGTTTATATCGTCCTTGGTTTTGTCCATTCCATGAGTGTGGGGGGGGGGGGGGGGGGGGTGATTATCCTTCTTAGGAAAAGGAATATGAACTATATGACTCCTTTGTAACCCCCTAATTTTAAATAATTTCAAATGGAATTAATTGGGTGTAATTAGGATTAATTGTTAGATAAAATTGATACTAACCCAGATATAAATTGTAATACCCTGTAATTTTAAATGACTTTTAAAATGGGTTATATTTTAAATTAATGGATTAATTGGATTTTATTATTAATTAATTCATTCGGGTTTTATCCTGACTGTGGATATTAAAATGGATGATTCTGAATATTACTTAAAGGTATTTAGGTAATATATGAATGTGATGTCATTGATATGACTGTATGATATAAATTCGGTAATTTATATTTTTAGTCATACGCGGTATGGGACGTGTCGGGACTAGTTTATTAAATTATAAAGGAAATTTATTTTCTATCGACCTTATAGTCATTTCGACTGCGTCGTTGCGTCCGGAAGGTTCGAAATAGTCAGAAAAGTCTATTTGGATGTTAATTTTGAGTCTCGGGTCATTTGGAAATGAATAGACAACCCGAAAGGGCATTTTGGTCATTTTTCTAGGGGGATGAATAGTGATTTCGGATTTTGGCCTATTATAAGTATTGGTAGATTAAGTGTATGTGGGTTATTCATCTCCTCTACACAAAATAGAGAAGCCATCTTCCTAGAGAGAGTGAAAGGATACTTGGGAAGGGAAAAGCCTACTTGGGAAGGAGAAGAACAAGAACCAATGTTCACCACCACCAACCACCACCGGAGTTTGACCGGAGAAGGGACAACCAACTGAGATATACTACACCAAAGGATCAGACCTTCAGTAAAGGCAAGTGTTTGATAATGGCAATTTAAGTTTGTATATTGTCCATGTTAGGATAGTATGAAAAGAGAAGATTATTTATGTTTGGAAGAAATAATGGAGTATTAAATGAATTTTTGGAAACTGAAATGATATAGGAATTAAACTCATGTTTTAGGTTGATAATAATCCACGAAACAGTCATGAATCTGTTGAAGAAATTATGATAACCATTGATGTGTTCTTGAAGATGATATGTAGATATTTTCTGGAAATAAGGAGATAAACATGATTTTTAATCCAATCCCTTGATGATTCTAGGATGTTTAGAGTATTGAAAATCGTTCATATATGTTGAGATATCATGTAGTAAAGATTACACTACACCAAAATGGGCAAATTGTCACCTTTCAGCCGGCCAGCCTTGTCAAGGTCATTGACCGTGACAAAAAATACCCGTTTTATGTCACGGTCATTGACCTTGACACGACCGTGATAACTAATTGTCACGATCATTGACCGTGACAATACCGTGACAAATCTACTTGTCACGGACATGTCACGGTCATTGACCGTGATAATTCTTTAAATAATTGTCACGGTCAATGACCTTGACACGACCGTGACAATGTTAACAGCAAAAACCCTTTCCCCCTTCGTTTTTCCCTCCCGCGCCGTTCCCTCCCTCTCTCTCTCTCTCTCGACGCTGCTCTCTCTCTCTCTCTCTCTCTCTACTTTCAGGTCGATTTTCTCTCTCTCTCTCTTTTCCATTTATATATATATTTGTGTGTATATTTATGTGTGTATGTGTATATATATATGTGTGTATGTGTGTGCGTGTGTGGGGGGTGGGGCAGGGTGGGGGTAGGGGGTGGGGCGGGGTGGGGCAGTGTGGGGGCAGGGCGGTGGTGGAGGGGTGCAGGGGGTGGGGTGGTGTGTGTGTGTGTGTGTGGTGGTGTGTGGTGGGGGAGGGGGTGGTGGAGGGTGGGAGGGGGTGGGGTGGGATGGGGTGTGTGTGTGTGTGTGTGTGGTGTGTGGTGGGGGAGGGGGTGGTGGAGGGGGGCAGGGGGTGGGGTGGGGTGGGTGGTGTGTGTGCGCGCGCGCGCGCGTAGGCAGGGAAGAAGCCAGGAATTACACTTAGAGGGGGCCGGGCGGACAGATTGACACATTATGGTTGGTTGACCGAACCAATTTTAGTCGATTTTGTTTTGATCGGTTTGATTGTTGACTAATTTTGGCTTAGGGTTTTATCTCGATTTCAGTAATATATGATGAATTGAATTTAATTAGTGAAAATTATTTTTGACGAATATATTAAGACGACTTACATGCAATACGAAGTTAGTGAATTAAGGTTGATCCTTTTTTACGAACCAAAAAAAATTGACATGATCAAAAAACACAAATAATAAACCCCGATTTTACTTATATATGACACAAATAATCATATTTAATTACTTACCGTGTAGAAAAAGTGACAAATATATTTTCATAATTATATATGGTTTTGTATAAGTTCTTGTATAACACACTTAAATTACCACCTCTAAATTTAATCAGAGTAAAGATTTATAATAAATTTACAACAAAATAATAAGTTATTGAAATAATTTACCCGTGGTATATAAATTCATAAAACATAAAAAGTAATATTAAAATTGCTTAAAAAACCTCATATATATATATATATATATTGCACACATGTATATATAATCAAACTTTTTTGAGGGTTAGCACACCATCATTCAACTTGCCATAATATTTTAAGTTATAAAATGTAACTTGTTAACTATTAGGAGCCATCAAACCTATCAAGGCTTTGAAATTCTAAAGGGGGGCCATGGCCCCCTTTGGCCACAATATAGCTTCGTCTCTGCGCGTAGGTGCGTAGGTGCGTAAGTGTGCGTGTGTGTAGACATTAATTTTATAAATAATTGATAATAGTTGGATAATAATTGGATAATAAACATCGGGAGGGGGTGGGTGTGGCGGGGGGAGGGGGGAGGGGGGCAGGGGTGGGGTACCCATTTAATAACTCTTAATATTACACAACACTAAAAGTAGACATCAATTTTATAAATAATTGATAATAGTTGGATAATAATTGGATAATAAACATCGGGAGGGGGTGGGGGTGGGTGGGGTTTTGAATATTATTTATATTTATTTTTTTGGATTTTATATACATTCAAAATAAATAATTGATAATAGTTGGATAATAATTAGATAATAATTGATATTTTCATTCAAAATAAATATTTCATTCAAAAATATTGGATAATGATTGATATTTTCATTTAAATTTATAATAATTTTATTCATGAAATTAATTCAATTAGGTAAAACCCTAGATAATTTTTTAACAGAATTTGATAATATTATATAAAGTTTAGTAAATTCACAAAATGTTGCCAATTGTATGTTTTTAGGAATATCATTAGTTAGAATCCATATACATGCATGTTGTTAGAAAGTCTTAAATTTAATTCTCACTTTAATTTGTAGAATCTATGTACTTGGTTGGATTTATCCCTTTATGATAATGAAATTTATGCTACAATTATAATTATCTCATGTCATAATTTTATTGATAAACAATATATGTAGTTGTCACGGTCGTGGTGGGGGAGGGGGTGGGGTGGGTAGGGGTGGGGTGTGTGTGTGTGTATGTGTGTGTGTGTGTGCACGTAGGTGTGCGTGTGTGTGTGGCGGGGGTAGGGGGTGGGGGTGGGGCACCCATTTAATAACTTTTAAAATATTTGAAAAAAACATAATATTACAAAATTGAAACGAAATGGTATTGACGGAACTTACACATACGTTATAATATAGACAGAACATTTTTTTATCTGTACTATTAATTCAATTAATTCAATTAGGTAAAACGAAATGTGTACTATTAACATTTTTTTTTATCTGTACTAATAACATTTTTTTTACAGCAAAAATGTCTCCTCCATATGTTAAGGCGAAGATGATGATGATGTTTATGATGATGTCGTCTGGGTTCGATGGTAGCGGAGGCGACGAGGGCTCCTCCGCCCCTAGGCTCCCCAAATATGAAAAATTTGGGATTACCGTCGAAAACAAGTCGGAGCTATTAGAGAGATCCCTCGAGCTGCTAAAGACGGTCATCGGCCCGGGGTTTATGAGTTGGAAGGAGGTGCCATATGAGCTCAAGTTAGCTGTTTGGGCGGCACTACAGGTAATATTTATATGAATATTTCAATTTCAATTTCAATTTCAATTTCAATTTCAATTTCAATTTCAATTTATATTTATATTTATATTTATTCGCAACTAACATTGTATTTGTTGGACAGGAACAATTCAACTTGGATCCAAAGCTACGCGATTCCGTCTTGGAGCAGTTGAGGGAGCAACACAAGACGTGGAAGAAAAATATGCGGACACGGTACTTTGGAAAAATATGAGAGTCCATTTTATAATGGCGCGGATCCGTCCCACCCAAGGAGACGATCTCATTGGCACAATGGCAAAAGTTCATTGACAATGAGATCGAGGATCGACAATTGGCATCTCGCCAATCGGGGAGGGAAATCGGGCTAAAAAGACGGACGTGCACTACTCCGGCCTGACCTCTTACGCTGAGGTGGAGCATAGGATGCAGGTAAGATTTAATTTATCTATAACTACACAAATATATTATTGGATATGATTTTACTTTGCGCGGCCGATACTAATTTTACTTTACTTTATTTTATTTCAGGGGGTAGGGAGTGGGCCAGGGGGTAAGCCACATAGGCTCGATACTTATGTGGCTCTTCGGACGAAGAAGGGGAAGGACAAGGAGGTGTCCCCGAGCGTTACGTCCACGATTGTAAGTAATCCGACAGTTTAATTATTGTTAATTACGTTATAATTTTTTAGTTTACTTATTTTACTAATCATGTGCTTTTTATCGTTTCAGGCAAAGCTTAAGGAAGTGCATGAGTCGCAGTCTGATGCCGACAAGGCATCTTTGTCCACAGACGCACTCAGCCAAGTGCTTGGCTCTGATCACAAGGGGAGGACAAGGGGAGTGAGCTCGCGGGTGGCCAAATCTAGGAACATCGGATTGGAGACGAGCGACACTGGGTTGGCTCGAACGGTGGATTCACACGATGCGAAGCTGTCCCGTTTGGAGGCGACGGTCCAAGATATGTACGCATTCATGAAGCGTACGTTGGGTGGAGACCGTAAAGGGAAAGGGAAAGGGAAGGAGAAGGAGAAGGCGATGGAGGAGGAGGTGCGGGAGGACGAGGCGCAGGATGACGAGGATGTGGACCTCGCTGCTTCATCACCGACACGTTCGTACTTCGATGATCCACTTCCCTATTTGACGCCCTCCAACAGACCATTGTCGACAATTGGTTGGCCGAGCGTGTTCATATTGGACGTATTTGATGGCCAGCGGATAGGGCGGGGGTTGAGGGACCCGAATATCGTCGAGGGTGGAATAGTCCATGGAGGTGTGCTTTAAGAGATGGAGTCCAGGGTGCTCGTCACGCATGTCATACCCGGGAAGGAGACCTCGCAATTGTGGTTGTGCGAACAATGCGGCACGACGTATATTAGTGGGTGCGTCAATTCGTATGTCGTGTGGCCTACTCACCTCCTCAGTTTTATCCAAGACATGTAGTAACATTATTTTTAAGTTTGTCCATTTTAATTATATTTGGATTATATCGTCATGTATATTATTTTTACTTTGAATATTTGGATTATATCGTCATGAATATATATTTGCATTATCTTTAGTTTGTGTTGGATATATGATGTTTGGAACAGGTACAACGTTGCTATAACAAGTACAAATATACTGCTGGGCAGTGGCGGTGGCCATACTGCCCATCAGATTTTTTTTAAATTCTGCCCAGAATTGTCACGGTCAATGACCGTGACAATTTTTTTAAAAAGGGTCACTGCTTAGTCACGGTTTATAACCGTGACAAACGTGTCACGGTCATTGACCTTGACACGACCGTGACACAAAACGCGAGTTTTGTGTCTAGGTCAATGACCGTGACACGACCGTGACAAAAAAAGTTGTCTCGCCTCGAAATGTCACGGTCATTGACCTTGACAAGGTGGATTTGTCAAGGTCAATGACCTTGACAAATGGGCAGATTTGGTGTAGTGTTATAAGTCATTTGGGATGTTTAGATGAAGGTATAAATGATCATAAGTTGCTAAACCCGTAGTTGCTGAAATGCAGAAAAACCAGGTTGTGACCTGAGGGATCGATCGATCGACCCCTGCCTTCGATCGATCGACCTCCCCAGAATATGTAAAGTTGCTTCTTTTAAATGTTGATTCTTATCCCAAACCTTTTGTGGATCTTTGGTGATTATTATTTGGATATTGTGGGACTTAGAAAATATCAGTAAACCCTTGATAATATTTGAATTAATTTGATTTGGATTCAAGTGATTAAAATGATGAAAATTATATTGAATGGACTTTCGGTTACTAGATTCAATTGTTAAATTCCAAATGGGGATGTATGAGGATTTAAGATAGGACCAGTAGGGGTGATTTAATATAACACTTGGGTATCCTTAAGTTTACAAGAGGGTTTAATCCTAAGTGAAAGAAGATGTGTTTATAAGAGATTTGAAACTATCGATTTTAACCTTAATTAAAAGGAGAACTAAACTCGTAGTAGTTCGGGAGAAATAATGTTTGGACCAGTAGGATATTAGTGACTTCTTACTGAATATAAGATGAGAAAAATCCTATTCGAATCTTGTGAGATGGGAGTTTAGAACACATTTGGTTGAAAGAGGGTATGAGGTTATCCCGATCGCATAGTTGAAGTTGTCGGACCTCCTCGATCGACAAAGTTAAGTAGTAGTGTATTGGAGGGGTTCCTTGTTTGGATTTCGCTTTGCGAGATGCTCCGCGCATGAACCTTAACGACGTCGGGAGTGGAGAGATGTTATAGGATGCGAGGATTATTAAATTATGAAGTAAAGATATGATACGTGGAATTTAAAAGAGATAAAATGCTACGTATGGGAATTATCGAAGGGTAGTGATATTACCTTATTGATATTATATTATAGGTATGATAATACCTATTTGATTGATTGATGATTTATGTGTATGACATACCTAGCTTACTTGCTATCGGTGGGAGGTTTGCGCGTGAGGGAAGTCATATCCTGATGAATCCATGGGATCTTTGATTTGTCGCTCGAGAACATAGGTCTATGAAAGACCTATCGGGGAGTTGATAAGTCCACTGACTGTGGGTACGTAGGTATGTGCGTGACCCATGGATACGAGAACTATGTTCACCTCCAATTTGTTTGTTGTTGTTTGTGGTTCGTGGAATCTCACCGAACCTTTAGTCCCCTATTCGGCGACCTGTGATGATGGGACATGATAGCAGAGTAATGTATTGCACCGCAGCTGTGACTCGGGGTGTCGTATTATATATGAATATATATATATAATGGATTAAATGGTTAAATGGATATATTTTGGTTAAATCTATCTACGGTGATAATTGTAGATAACAGTGAATAGAGAAAGATAATGGAATTAAGTTAATGAATGTTTATGCTTATAGAATTGAAAAGCTTAACTCATGTTAATGAGAAACGATTCATATTAATGAGTAATGATTCATGTTAATGAGAAACTAATCATATAAAGGAGAAATGTAAATGAATAATAATGTGACGTATGGTATGGGACATACGGGGATTATGATATGGGAATGGAATTATAATATGGAGACTAGAAAAGAGGAACCATTAACTAAGAGGTTAATAGGAAACGTTAAGTGTGCACTCTAGTTGAGAGGTGAGAATAGCAAGTGAGAGTTGGATCTAACATGTACATAATAAATGCTTTATTGCACTTGTTAAATACTTATTGTTTTAAAAATCATCTACACATTCGGGCTCTGACCCGTTTCCATGCATATTTTCTCTTCTATTGTATCTCTATATCAGATGTCCAGCAACAGGGACGCCAACCTTAGCGGATTATGACAGGCTATGGATCTATGGAGTTTTGCTTAGACGCCTATCTTCATTTGATTCACAGTATTCTTAGTTAGGGCATGTCGCCCAAAGGATTCAGTTATCTTTTCTATCGGGGTTAAATACTATTGTGTTCGTGTCTTTTTAATACAGTTGTTATTGATGGGATTACTGTAATGGATTAATATTATTTGGGAATGTTTATTCCAATTGCATTTAAATTCTATTTGGTTATCAGTGTTGTAGAATAAAATGTGTTGTGTTATTCTTAAACTGGAAATGGATTTTGTTGAATTAAAATTTGGAAAGTTTTTAACACCAGCTTAATTGGGTATTGGGTGAGTTGTAAATGTTTTCGACAGTGATGCTAAGAATGAGCCAACTGTATATTCTGTTTTAATTTGGTATGGGACTGGACACCCGGTATTTAATTTGGCGGGGTGTTACATAAATTTTATTCACGAATAAAGTATTATCTGAATAATGTGAATGTTACTTAGTGAATTAAAAGTAATATACGATTATGACTTTACTTATGATTATAAATTAATACAATTGTCACAAGAGATGAATACGTCAATTTTGGGATGCACGTGTGAGTCATGTCAAGATTAAAAGTAAAATATTTATATGACATATAATGGTCATTTTGACTACACCAAAGTGTCTAGAAGGATTTTTATAGTTGAAAAAGTCTACTTGGGTGTTTGTTTGGGTCTCGGGACATTTTGGAACCAAATAGACACCCCGGAGGGGTATTTTAGTCATTTTGTAACAATACCCATGAAATTATTTAGTAATTTTTAAGCCTTAGGTGTTTAGGATACATCTTCATTCAACTAAAAATATTAGAGTGAGAGACTTTGAGGAGAGTAAGAGTTTCCCTAGAAGAGAAGAGTCACCTCTAGCAAACCAAAGGACAAGGCCATCCACCACCACCAATACTATCAAAATTTTGCTGGAAAAGAGGAGAACCACCAATATCAATCCTCATCAAAGGTTCAAACCTACATATTAGAGGCAAGTGGGTTAATCTTTACAATTATAGCATGTATTATGCTCATCTTAGAATGGTTATAGAATCCTGCATTTTTACATGATTTAAGGATGAATTATGGGTTATAAAATCAATCCGTTGGAATAAGAAATATGTGGAATTAATTTGGGATGATCATATAGTAATGACCTACGCAATAGGAAACATGTGATGACGAGAATCTGGATTTTTCAGTTTGTTTTGGGATGGATATGATAACATGTTAGTTTTCTGGAAATGTTGGGAATTGATATTTTAATCCAATCTTCTTAAGGATTTAAGATTGTTTTATTAATGGAAATCGTTTATATATGTTACCATATCATGTAGAAAGAATTATAAGAAATTTGGGACTTCCAAAGATATGATTTGAGGATTAAAAATGATTAAACCCATAGGCTATCGATCGACTCAAGAAAATTGGTCGATCGACTGGATCGATCGATCGACCCTTTCCCCTCGATATATCGACCCCTCCTGGAATTTGAGAAATTATTTTGTTGTAAGAATTGAATAAATGTTTTCTTGAATAACTCTTTTGTGATTATTATTTGGATAATTTGGGACTTAAGAGAGGTCAGTAGGGTGATAGGTAGAACCCAAAAAAATATTAGTTTGTGGGATAAAGAAATGAGAATAATGGGTTAAAATAGACTTAGTGAGTACCGAAGAATAAACCCAAATAGAAATAATTAAATTTGTAGATTGTGATGATACGGACCAGTGGGATGGATACTTGTACCTACTGAAATATTAAGAGAAATAATTAATATCTTTTGAGTGTGGAAAAGGGGCTAATAATAAAAGTAAAGTCATAATCTAGATATATGTAGGATATTTGAGATATAAATATACTACATAAGAGAATTATTATGGGTTGAGTGCATACCCTATTAATATACATATAGTAGGACAAATGGCTATATTATATTTTGATTATGTGTATAACATACCTACGTTGCTTGTTATCACGGTGGGGATTTCGCGTTGTGCACACTCTTCTCTCGATTGAACCAATTTTGGGGGGATTTAGATTCGTACACTGAGCATAGGAACTTGGTACGTTCTATCGAGATAAATGATAGTTTCGACGGTTGAATGAGCGTAGGTATGTGCATGACCCATTTAACTAGGGAATATTCTCACCTCCAATATTTATGACATATGATTTATGGTTTCGGAGAGCCGTCGAACCAATTGTCCGTTATGTAGTGAATGATGTATTAGGACATGATAGCATAGTATGCATGCACCCCATCTGTGTCTGACAGGTATCGTATTAGTGTGTATATATATATACTAGGATGTGATCTACTGTGCGAATTAGTAGATAAAAAGGAATATTAAAATATAAATTAGATTAAGTAAGTGAATAGTTAATTTTAAAATGTCTAGTTCATCATGGAGAGAAATGAATATATCCATTTAAATGAATTATCGTGAGGGAAATACGGGAAACGAAGAAGAGATAGGGTAACTATTCATGAACCTAAAATTAGGAAGTTAATAAGGTACGTTAGGCATGCACACTAGATGAGAGGTGAGATTCTCAAGTGAGAGCCGAGAAACTAATAGGAATATAATATCGGCTTAATTTGTGAATATTAAGCACTTTATATTTTTAAACATTTTACACTCGGGCTCTGACCCGTTTACTTGCATATTTCCTTCTCTATTATATCTATATTACTAGGTGCCCAGCGTCAGGGACGCCCGGCATAGAGGATGGATATTTGACATGTTCTGGAGATGCATCTTTGAATTAGACGTACTCAGTCCATTGATTCCTATATTCTTAGTTCTTAGTTCTTTTAGGGCATGTTGCCCAAGATTTTGTTATACTATTTCAGTTCGGAGTATTGTATTGGTTTTATATTAATATGCTTTGCATTATTTTGGATGGTATGGTGATATTATATTAAACTGAGATGTTTATTTCAATAAGTTTATATTCGTGATTTTAATTCAGTAATGGTGTGGCATTTGATTCTTGTATTGTGTTATAAAAAAATGAAAGGTTTTGAACTTAGTTTAACTAACTACTAGGTGAATTAATAAAATAAATTTTTTCCGACAATAATGCTAAGAATGAACCAACTGTATATTCTAATTTAATTTAATAAAGGACTGATCACCCTGTATTTAATTAGGTGGGGTGGCACATGTTGTATCAGAGCATGAGGTTATAGTGTCCCTAGGATCTGTACGACTTATTATGTCTTCTTCTTAACATCCTTTGATATAGAGCCCTCTCATTTGGATTGTTGTATGCATATTTGCACATTTACGACTTTAGCTATTCTGGTGATAATTGAAATATTAATAAATATCTCTCTTTCATTTAAGATGCCTCCTCTACGTGAACGACGATCTCCCGAAGTGGCACAGCTAGTCCCACAGCCTTCTCCAGCCCAGGGTATTATGAATGCAACAGAAGTTGCTACTATTGTTGCTCGGGTTGTTAATGTTTCCTTAGAGGTTGTTCATCAAGCACCACCACTTGCACAAGTATTTCCACCATTACCTACGCCATCTTTTCCCACTGCATGGGAGCGTGTCAGGGATGCCTTCCGAAAGGCCCATCCACCAGAATTTAAAAGGGGTTCCGATGTTATGATTTCTAGCCAATGGAATAAAGATATCCAGCGGCACCCATGTATGTTCGAATGAACAGAGGTTCAGAAGCATCTTTTAGCGAAATTTAATATGGTTGGAGAAACTCTTCAGTGGTGGTAGCCCATTACTACAGCTGAGGAGAGGGATACGGTGACAATTCAAGATTTCTGGGTGCAGTTTGATCGCAGATACGTTCCTTCTACTATTCTGACCGAGATGAGGAGGAAACTTTTGGATCTCACCCAAGGAGAAAAATCCGTTGCAAAATATGAGGAGGAATTTACTATACTGACAAATTTGGTACAAGCTGTAATACCCCGTATTTTTGTGATATTTATTTTATGGGATTAATTAAATTAAATGTGTATTAATTGGAAATTAATCCGGATTAAAATACTAATGAGATGCGAGTTGGTATTTGATTATAGGTGCATGTATGATTATATATGATTATTGAATTATGAAATTTGTCGTGAGATTGAAATACGGCAATTTGGAAATCTTATTGAGACGCGTGTGACAGTCGCGTCAGGAATATAATTATGTTAATTAAAAAGTGAATTTCAGTTCTATTAATCGTATGGTCGTTTTGAGTGCACCAACGCGTTCGGAAGGGTCGAAATAGTCAGAAAACACTAGCCGGGGGTTAAATTTGGGTCCCGGGGCATTATTGGGCCATACCGGTAACTTATAAGGGCATTTTGGTAATTTCGGAAATTGGGTAATTAAAACCCACGAAAATTAGAGTTAAAAATATGACTTAGTATTAACCCACTAAGACATTTCCAACCCCAATTTAGGTAGTGGGCTACGGGAGAAGTTAGAAACTTTATAACTTGGCAAAACCAACCCCACCTCCATTAACACCTTGAGAAGAAAAGCTTGTTGAGAGAGAGAGAAGGAATTCTACAGAGAGAGAGAGAGAACACTTCAGAAATTCGTCATCAAATTCAGAGATTCAAATAAGGCAAGTGATTTAATTTCATTTTTATAGAGAATGCTTCTTCCATGCGTAGGATATTCAATTAAATTGTATTGTTCTTGGGAGTTAGTGAAAAACCCATTAAATTGGAAATAAAATCTTACATATTGATGAAGAATTGCATGTAGAATTATATGTAGGCCATTATTCTGATGTTAATAATATCTTGGATGAAACAAAAATGAATTTTAGTAGGTTCAATGATGATTTATAAATGTTAGGGTTCATGTTCATATAATTTGGGGATAAATGAAGAGATTTGAAGATTTGATGATGTTTAAGATGAGTTAGCCCTATAAAAACGTTTGATTATGACCTATGAGTGTTTAGTTAGAATTATGAACCTTAAAATGATGTTGGGTCGATTTTTACGTGGGATTAGGAGAGAAGAAAATTGGGAAAAACGAAATAAGGATTTCTGGGCTCGAAACTGGCCACTCGTTAGAAGACCTGCCCAGGTCGTTCGAACGAGCTCATTCGAACGAGCTTCTAACGAGTTGACCTTTGACTTCTAATGATGGTGAAGTTCTTTTGATAATCTCGTTCGAACGAGATCTCGTTAGATAGCCCAGTTCGTTCGAACGAACTCTCGTTCGAACAGCCTCGTTCGAACGAGACTTCGAACGAGTTGACAGTTTAGGCTTTTAGCCTGTTTTGATTCCGAGTGTCCCGTAACCTTGTGTATACATAGAGATAACCTTCCCTTAATGATTAATTGTGATATTTGGGATGTTTGGGATATAATGAGGAGTCAAACCTAGTAGTGTAGTTTGAACGTAAGGGAAAATATGAAGTGGGACGTGAGTGTCTATTACGATGTGAGAACTATTGACGGTCTAATTTATTATATTAACCGGGAACATATAAATTGTGTAGTATTATATGTCGGTACGAGAATGAGAAGTGTACCACCAATATATTATGGCGACTACTAAGATGTGTGAATACTTAGTATATGTATTGATTTTATGTGTATGACATACCTACCATATTGCTATCACGGGAGGTTTGCGTTCGCTTAGGCCCTCTAATCCTTGTGTTTCCCGGATTTAGACTGGTTACCTCGATGAACATAGGTCAGAGAAGGGATTATTGGGATATTAATAAGTCTGCTGATCGCGGGAGCGTAGGTATGTGCGTGACCCATGTGATGTGACTGTGTTCGCCTCCATTATTTGTGATGTTGTTATCTGAGAATGATTCTTGAGAGATTCGGAATACGTGATACTTATGTACGTGATGTACCGGGATGGATAGCAGAGTATGTGTGCACCGCAGCTTAGTCTCGGGGTGCTTGTATTGTATATTTATGGCGTGAATAATATACACGTTATTAGTGGGAACTTTCATGTTGTTATTGTGAATAATATTATGGTAATGTTTTGAGAAGACATAACGGTTTAACCGATAGTGAATGGTACCCCTAATTGAGAATCTGAGTTTAAGTAAAGCCCTCTATTTATTTGATAACGTAATAATGTGATATGGGAATCGAGTAGTAAGGGGTAGGACTTATTACGGTTTGGTTAGATATGTATGTCATGTAGATGGGTACGGTACGTTAGGAGTGCACATGTAGTCGAGAGGTGAGAATTTCATGTGAGTGCACGTCCTAACATGTATTTTGCATTTAATGTTTTAAAGTTATTAAAACACTTGCTGTTTTCAAAATGTTTTCCACTTTCGGGCTCTGACCCATTTGCTTTCAAATCTATTTTTGTAAAAACCCTTTTAGGAGCCCAGCCACAAGGACACCATGCATAGGATTCTCATTCAGGTGACGAGCTGTAGCTGTATGTGGAAGTTACAGGACTTTACTTGTAGACGCTTCATCTATCTTGACTCGATATTCATCAGTTATCAGTTGTAGGGCATGTCACCCATTTCTTTTAGAGACACTTCATTTATTTCAGTTATTCAGACTTCGGGCATGTAATTATTCAGGATTCAGACTGTCATATTATTTTTCAGTTGTGGGATTGTTGTGAGGAGTTTTCCTCCGGATTTATATTTATGTTGTTGGTTATTCATTACTTCGTTATAGTGAATGGTTGTTATTCTTTCATTATCCTTTTACTGCATGTTAATCAGACTTAACTTAAAATTTGGCACTTACTTTTTTAAATACTAGGTGGTTAGTAATTATTAAAATGTTTTCGACAGTGATGCTATTAACTGAACCAACTTGGCATTTTGAATTAATTTAATAAAGGAGTAGCTACCCGGTATTTAATTAGTCGGGGTGTCACAGGTGGTATCAGAGCATCAGGTTCTAGTGTCCTTTAGGATCTGTATGGCTTATTATGTTTTCCGCTGAGCTTTCTTTGATGTAGAGCCCTATATTTTAGGACTGTTGTATTCTTTTGTATATGCTACGTTCTTCAGCTATTTTAAGTTTATAACTGCGAACTTATAAACTTCATTCTTATTTTAGATGCCTCCACGACGTGCACAAAGGGTTCCCAGGGATGCGACGCCAGAACCACAGCCCGCACCAGCTCAGGGCACGATGGATGCCGCCGAGGTTGCAGCCATTGTGGCTCAGGCGGTAAATGTCGCACTAGCAGTAGTTCAGTAGGCACCACTTCAGGCGCCGATAGCCACGCCAGTTCACGCTCATGCATTCCCATTTGCTTGGGAACGTGTACGTGATGCTTTTCAGAAAGCACACCCTCCGGAGTTCGCAGGTAGCTCCGATGTGGTAGTTTCGAGTCAGTGGAGGAAGGACATTCAGCGGCACCTGAGGATGTATGAGTGCACATATGTCCAGAACAAGATACTAGCTACTTTTAAGCTAGTGGGGTCAGCACTGCAGTGGTGGGAGTCTATTACCACCATGGAGGAGAGAGATACTCTCACTATTCAGGAGTTTTGGGTGCGGTTCGACCGCAAATACTTTTCGTCAGCTGTTCACACGGAGATGTGGAGGAAGTTGATGAGCCTCAAGTAGGAGGGTAAGACTGTGGCCGAGTATGAGGCCGAATTTACTGATCTTCTGAACATTGTTCCGGATGAGATACCGACAGAGGAGAAGAAGATACAGAAATTCACGGACGGGTTGACATGGAGGATTCGTCAGCACTTGTTAGGGAACCTCTCGTTAGACACTTATTCTGATGTGGTTAACGCTGCTCTGTTACATTTCCAGGATCATCGCTTTCACATGACTGAAGGCAAGAGGTCAGGAGAGTCCAGCCATCAGGGCCGGACTGGGGGAAATGGTGTCAGTGGGGCACAATCTGTTCAGGGGCAGAGACAGGGTGATCAAGGTTCCCAGCAGGGGGATAACAAGAGGTTCAGGTTAGGAAATTTTAGGCACGGACAGGGAGGTTTCTGGCAGGGCCATCAGGGTCCGAACGTCCATCAGCACCAGCAGGGTCAGAATGGTCAACAACAGTTTCAGTAGGGCCAGTGGAGGAACGGTAACGGCCACCAGGGCCGGGGGAAGTAGGGACAGAGAGGGGGGAACTTCCCGGGGAAGTGTTTTGTTTGTGGAAAGACTGGCCATAAACGCCAGGACTATCCTGATAGGGGCAGGGCCCCGCAACAGCAGCAGGGTACTCGACATGAGCCACAGAGGCCACTTTTTCCACCAGCACTCCCAGCCCCAGCCCAGGTGCTAGCTCTTCCAGCCATCCCAGCAGTTCCTGTGCAGCAGGGACAGTTACAGTATGGACGTGTCTATAACGTCCACCAGGCAGCAGCTCCGCAGGCACCACCCGCGATTGAGGGTATGTTTCCTATCCATGGTACTATGGGTCGTGTTTTAGTTGATACGGGGGCAATGCATTGTTTTATAGCTACACATTTTGCGAAAGCCTTAGGGTTGTTAGCCACAGTAGAGAGCACAGTGACGTGTGTAGACTCACCATTAGGGAGTGGGTCACTTATTTTCTTTATATGCCGGGGAGTAGGGGTAGAGATTGGTAGTTTGGTATTACCTGCAGATATGTTAGTATTAGAGATGACCGAGTATGATGCCATTATTGGTATGGATTGGCTTGTTGCGTACCGAGCCATGATTGACTGTATCAGTAGGAGTATTATCTTTGCCATTCCTGGGCAAGAGATGTTTTTGGTGGCGATGCCTCGTTCCGAGGGAGGATCGTCCACTCATTTGTACTATATAGAGGTGGAGACCTCTAAGGAGGTGGTGATACCACTTGATTCGATTCCGGTTGTTAAAGAGTTTGCCGATGTATTTCAGGATATACCTAGATTACCCCCCAGTCGAGAGATAGACTTTATCATAGACTTATTACCAGATACGAGACCTATAGCACGCGCATCGTACCATATGGCTCTAGCTGAGATGAGGGAGTTACGGGATCAGATTGAGCAGTTGTTGGGTCAGGGGTTTATTCGGAGGAGTACTTCGCCGTGGGGTGCCCCTATGTTGTTTGTGAAGAAGAGAGATGGTTCACTGAGATTGTGTGTGGACTACCGGGAGTTGAACAAAGTCACGATACGCAATAAGTACCCGTTGCCTCGAATCGATGACTTATTCGACCAGTTGAGAGGAGCTTCTTTCTTCTCGAAGATTGATTTGAGATCAGGATACCATCAGTTGCGTATCAGGGAGGAGGATGTCTCGAAGACTGCGTTCTTATTGAGATATGGTTCTTACGAGTTTCGGGTTATGCCTTTTGGTTTGCCCAACGCTCCGGCGGTGTTTATGGACTTGATGAATAGGGTGTTCAGGGATTTCCTAGATCAGTTTGTCATTGTCTTCATTGATGACATTTTGGTTTACTCCCAGATAGAGGAGGAGCACGCCGAGCATTTGAGGCAAGTTTTGCAGACACTACGTCCGAACGAGCTGTATGCAAAATATGAGAAATGCGGGTTTTGGCTGAAGGAGGTCCAGTTTTTGGGACACATTATTTCCGACCGGGGGATATCTGTTGATCCGGGGAAGGTATCAGCGGTGAGGGAGTGAGGACAGCCCACAACACCAACGGAGATCCGTAGTTTCTTGGGATTAGCAGGATACTACAGGAGGTTCATTCGGGGATTTTCGAAGATAGCAGGTCCTTTGACACATCTGACTCGTAAAGGTGTGTTGTTCATATGGAGTGATGCCTGTCAGTTGGCATTCGATGAGTTAAAGGATAAGTTAACCTCAGCACCTGTGTTAGCATTGCCGAGACCGGGAGTTGAGTATCTAGTCTACACCGATGCGTCCTTGCAAGGACTAGGAGGTGTATTACAGCAGGAGAGTCAGGCCATAGCTTATGCTTCCCGTAAGCTAAAACCTCACGAGAAGAATTACCCCACTCATGACTTGGAGTTGGCGGAAGTTGTATTTGCCCTTCGTATTTGGAGACATTACCTTTTGGGGGAGAAGTTTCGATTGTTCACGGACCACAAGTCCCTACAGTACCTATTCACGCAAAAGGAGTTGAATATGCGGCAGCGAAGGTGGCTTGAGTTCGTGAAGGATTATCAGTTCGATATCCAATACCACCCGAGGAAGGCTAACGTGGTAGCAGACGCGTTGAGCCGCAGACCTGTTGATGAGGTGGCAGGGGTGTGGAAGGTAAAGTGGAAAGAATTGGGACACCAGGATGCAGTGGCTCGATCATTCATGTCGGTAATGACTGTTATGCCGCAGATTGTCACGAAGGTAGTAAGGGCACAGGCAAATGACTCGTTCTGTCAGGAGCAGATAGTTCGATTATTGGCAGAGGGAGCCGAATCCTATACCGTTAGCTCAGACGGGGGATTACGCTTCAATGGGAGATTGGTAGTTCCGGAAGAGGAGGAATTGCGGCACGCGGTGATGGCAGAGTCGTACGGCTCACGGTTCGCGATACATCTCGGTGGGGACAAAATGTACCAAGACATGAGACGACAGTATTGGTGGAGCGGGATGAAGAGAGATATTGTCGTGTTTGTTTCTAAATGCGCCACTTATCAGCTTGTAAAAGTGGATCATCAGAGACCGGCAAGACTGCTACAGCCGTTGGAGGTCCCGATGTGGATGTGGGAGAGCATATCCATGGACTTTATCACGGGGTTGCCTACGTCACAGAGAGGTCACGACTCCATTTGGGTAATTGTGGACAGGTTGACCAAAGTCGCTCATTTTCTACCCGTAAGGACGGATTACACTACGGGACAGTATGCCCAGCTCTTTATTTCAGAGATAGTGAGACTTCACGGTGTGCCCTTAAATATCGTGTCTGACCGAGACAAGATATTTGTTTCACGGTTTTGGGAGAGTTTTCAGGAGGCCATGGGCATGGAATTACGGTTGAGTACGGCGTATCACCCGCAGACTGATGGACAAACGGAGCGTACAAACCAGATGTTGGAGGACATGCTACGTATGAGTATCATTGATTTTGGGGGTGGATGGGAACAGTATCTTCCACTGGTAGAGTTTGCTTACAACAACTCCTACCAATTCACCATTGGCATGGCTCCATTTGAGGCGTTGTACGGTAGACCTTGTCGTTCCCTAGCATGTTGGTTGGAGGTAGGGGACAACAAACTACTAGGGCCGGAAGTGATTCAGGATACTTCGGCAAGGATAGAATTGATACGGAGTCTCATTCGAGTAGCTCAGGATCGGCAGAAGAGCTATGCTGATGCGAAGAGGTTCTTCAGAGAGTTCCAAGTGGGGGACCAGGTCTTGCTCAGAGTATCTCCTATGAAGGGGATTATGCGTTTCGGGAAGAAAGGGAAGTTGGCACCGAGATATGTGGGACCATTTTCTATTATTGAGCGGATTGGACCGGTTGCGTACAGGCTTGGGGTACCGGAGCATTTACATCGGATTCACGATGTGTTTCATATTTCCTCGCTAAGGAAATATCTTAGAGACGATTTGGCTCATTCTCACATTGCTTTGGAGGACATCGATCTCCAGCCTGATAGCTCCTACGAGGAGGGGCCGATTGCTATTTTGGATCGAAGTGAGCGGAAACTGCGGTCAAAGATAGTTCTGTTAGTACGTATTCTGTGGCGACATCATAATGTCGAGGAGTCCACATGGGAGCGCGAGGATGAGATGCGCGAACGTTATCCAGAGTTGTTCCTACCAGGTACTTTCTAGTTCCGAATTTCGGGACGAAATTCAGTTATTAGGGGGGAAGTATGTAATACCCCGTATTTTTGTGATATTTATTTTATGGGATTAATTAAATTAAATGTGTATTAATTGGAAATTAATCCGGATTAAAATATTAACGAGATGCGAGTTGGTATTTGATTATAGGTGCATGTATGATTATATATGATTATTGAATTATGAAATTTGTCGTGATATTGAAATACGGCAATTTGGAAATCTTGTTGAGACGCGTGTGACAGTCGCATCAGGAATATAATTATGTTAATTAAAAAGTGAATTTTAGTTCTATTAATCGTATGGTCGTTTTGAGTGCGCCAACGCGTCCGGAAGGGTCGAAATAGTCAGAAAACACTATCCGGGGGTTAAATTTGGGTCCCGGGGCATTATTGGGCCATACCGGTAACTTATAAGGGCATTTTGGTAATTTCGAAAATTGGGTAATTAAAACTCACGAAAATTAGAGTTAAAAATATGACTTCGTATTAACCCACTAAGCCATTTCCAACCCCAATTTAGGTAGTGGGCTACGGGAGAAGTTAGAAACTTTATAACTTGGCAAAACCAACCCCACCTCCATTAACACCTTGAGAAGAAAAGCTTGTTGAGAGAGAGAGAGAAGGAATTCTGCAGAGAGAGAGAGAGAGAACACTTCAGAAATTCGTCATCAAATTCAGAGATTCAAATAAGGCAAGTGATTTAATTTCGTTTTTATAGAGAATGCTTCTTCCATGCGTAGGATATTCAATTAAATTGTATTGTTCTTGGGAGTTAATGAAAAATCCATTAAATTGGAAATAGAATCTTACATATTGATGAAGAATTGCATGTAGAATTATATGTAGGCGATTATTCTGATGTTAATAATATCTTGGATGAAACAAAAACGGATTTTAGTAGGTTCAATGATGATTTATAAATGTCAGGGTTCATGTTCATATAATTTGGGGATAAATGAAGAGATTTGAAGATTTGATGATGTTTAATATGAGTTAGCCTTATAAAAAGGTTTGATTATGACCTATGAGTGTTTAGTTCGAATTATGAACCTTAAAATGATGTTGGGTCGATTTATGTGGGATTAGGAGAGAAGAAAATTGGGAAAAACGAAATAAGGATTTCTGGGCTCGAAACTGGACACTCGTTAGAAGACCTGCCCAGGTCGTTCGAACGAGCTCGTTCGAACGAGCTTGTTCGAACGAGCTTCTAACGAGTTGACCTTTGACTTCTAACGAGGGTGAAGTTCGTTCGATAATCTCGTTCGAACGAGATCTCGTTAGATAGCCCAGTTCGTTCGAACGAACTCTCGTTCGAACAGCCTCGTTCGAACGAAACTTTGAACAAGCTGACAGTTTAGGCTTTTAGCCTGTTTTGATTCCGAGTGTCCCGTAACCTTGTGTATACATAGAGATAACCTTCCCTTAATGATTAATTGTGATATTTGGGATGTTTGGGATATAATGAAGAGTCAAACCTAGTAGTGTAGTTTGAACCTAAGGGAAAATATGAAGTGGGACGTGAGTGTCTATTACGATGTGAGAACTATTGACTGTCTAATTTATTATATTAACCGGGAACATATAAATTGTGTAGTATTATATGTCGGTACGAGAATGAGAAGTGTACCACCAATATATTATGGCGACTACTAAGATGTGTGAATACTTAGTATATGTATTGATTTTATGTGTATGACATACCTACCATACTTGCTATCACGGGAGGTTTGCGTTCGCTTAGGGCCCTCTAATCTTTGTGTTACCCGGATTTAGACTGGTTACCTCGATGAACATAGGTCAGAGAAGGGCTTATTGGGATATTAATAAGTCTGCTGATCGCGGGAGCGTAGGTATGTGCGTGACCTATGTGATGTGACTGTGTTCTTCTCCATTATTTGTGATGTTGTTATCTGAGAACGATTCTTGAGAGATTCGGAATACGTGATCCTTATGTACGTGATGTACCGGGATGGATAGCAGAGTATGTGTGCACCGCAGCTTAGTCTCGGGGTGCTTGTATTGTATATTTATGGCGTGAATAATATACACGTTATTAGTGGGAACTTTCATGTTATTATTGTGAATAATATTATGGTAATGTTTTGAGAAGACATAACGGTTTAACCGATAGTGAATGGTACCCCTAATTGAGAATCTGAGTTTAAGTAAAGCCCTCTATTTATTTGATAACGTTAGAATGTGATATGGGAATCGAGTAGTAAGGGGTAGGACTTATTACGGTTTGGTTAGATATGTATGTCATGTAGATGGGTACGGTACGTTAGGAGTGCACATGTAGTCGAGAGGTGAGAATTTCATGTGAGTGCACGTCCTAACATGTATTTTGCATTTAATGTTTTAAAGTTATTAAAACACTTGTTGTTTTCAAAATGTTTTCCACTTTCGGGCTCTGACCCATTTGCTTTCAAATCTATTTTTGTAAAAACCCTTTTAGGTGCCCAGCCACAAGGACACCATGCATAGGATTCTCATTCAGGTGACGAGCTGTAGCTGTTTGTGGAAGTTACAAGACTTTTCTTGTAGACGCTTCATCTATCTTGACTCGATATTCATCAGTTATCAGTTGTAGGGCATGTCACCCATTTCTTTTAGAGACACTTCATTTATTTCAGTTATTCAGACTTCGGGCATGTAATTATTCAGGATTCAGACTGTCGTATTATTTTTCAGTTGTGGGATTGTTGTGAGGAGTTTTCCTCCGGATTTATATTTATTTTGTTGGTTATTCATTACTTGGTTATAGTGAATGGTTGTTATTCGTTCATCATCCTTTTACTGCATGTTAATCAGACTTAACTTAAAATTTGGCACTTACTTTTTTAAATACTAGGTGGTTAGTAATTATTAAAATGTTTTCGACAGTGATGCTATTAACTGAACCAACTTGGCATTTTGAATTAATTTAATAAAGGAGTAGCTACCCGGTATTTAATTAGTCGGGGTGTCACACAAGCTGAGGTACTTACTGAAGAGAAGGAGATTCAAATGTTCAGAGACGGCCTTATATGGAGGATCCGCCAACATTTATTGGGCAATCTTTCTCTACAGGCGTATACTGATGTGTTGAATGCGTCTTTACTTCATTTCCAAGACCACCGACTTCATAAGGGAAGTAAGGGAGGGCCTGAGTCAAATCAGGAAGGTTGAACTGGGGGAAACAATGACAGTGGATCATCTTTAGCCCAGGGGCAACAGAAACAGATTGATCTGAACTGGTAGCAGGTAGATTATGCTAAACGACTCAAATTGGGAGGTTTTTGTTTCAGACAGGGTGCTAATAGGAAGGTTAATCGAGGGAAGAAGGGCCACCAGGACCACCACCATTTTCACTGGGGCCAACAGGGACAAGGTGGAGGTGGAAATAATTAGCAAGGATGAGGTTAACAAGGTCGTAATGGGGGATGATTTTTCAGTAGATGTTTCACTTGTGGAAAGATGGGTCACCGGAGTCAGGATTTCCCGGATATGGGCAAAGTACCCCAGTAGAAGGGTGTATATCAGGAGCCACAGAGGCCTATGTTTCTAGATCTCCTTCTAGTACCGACGCAGGTACCATCGTTACCTGCTCCCTCCACCCCACCACAGCAAAGGCAGTTACAATATGGGCGTGTGTACAATGTCCACCAAGAAGTAGTTCAGCAGCCACCACCTTCCATTGAGGGTATGTTCTCTATTTCTAGGGCTATGGGATGTATTTTTTTTATACTAGGGATTCACATATGTTCATAGACACTAGATTTGCATGGACTACATGATTATTAGACACGTCCAGCAGTACGATTACTTATGTAAACTCACCGATGGGTAGTGGGATGCCTATTTTCTTTATATGCCAGGGTGTAAGTATAGAAATTGGGAGTCTGTTATTACCATCTGATATGCTTGTGTTAGACATGTCCACTTATGATGATATCATTGGGATGGATTGGCTTGTTGCTTATAGAGCCGTGATTGACTGCTTTGGTAGGAGTATTATATTTTCTATCCCAGCACAGAAGATGTTTGTAGTGGTGGTGTGTCGCCCCGAGTGAGGATCGTCCACATATTTGAATTACATAGAGGAGGAGACCTCTAAGGGAGTTGTAATTTCCCTTGATTCTATTCCTGTCATTATGGAGTTCGAGGATGTGTTTTAATACATACATGGGTTACCACCGAGTAGGGGGATTGAGTTTGTAATTGACTTGGCACTGGGCACTCGACTAAAATCATGTTCCCCTTATCGTATATCTCCAACAGAGATGAGGGAGTTAAGAGATCATATTAAGCAGCTGTTGGGACAGGGTTTCATCCGTCGGATTACCTCACCTTGGGGTACCCCATTCCTATTTGTGAAGAAGAAGGATGGATCCCTATGTTTATGCGTGGATTATAAGGAACTTAATAAATTCGCAATCCAAAATAAGTATCCATTACCCCGCATCGATGACCTGTTTGATCAGCTGAGGGGAGCTTCATACTTCTCAAAGATAGACTTATGGTACGGATATCACCAGTTGTGGATCAGGGAATAGGATGTATCAAAGACTTCTTTTCTGATGCAATATGAATCTTATGAATTCCTTGTTATGCCTCTTGGGTTAACTAATGCACCAGCTGTATTTATGGAATTGATGAATAGCGTATTCAAAGAAATCCTAAACTAGTTCTTCATTATATTTATTGATGATATCCTGGTTTACTCTCGTACAAAGGAAGAGAATGTCAAGCACTTTCAAAGGATCCTACAGACACTAAGGGAGCATCAGTTGTATGCTAAGTTTGAGAAGTGTGGATTTTAGCCCCGGGAGGTGCAGTTTCTGGGTCATATAGTGTTATAAAGGGGGGTTGCCATGGTTCCTAGGAAGGTCTCAGCGGTGAAGGAGTGGGGATAACCCCTGACATCGACTGAAGTTCATAGTTTCTTGGGGCTAACTGGTTACTATAGACCATCATTAGGTAAAGATTGGGTGTCTAATGACCAACCTCACCCGTAAGGGGGTATCGTTTGTGTGGTATGATGCGTGTCAGTTGTTTTGATGAATTGAAGGATAAGTTAACAACAGAACCCATACTAGCACTGCCCAGGCCAGGAGTGGAGTACCTAGTATGCACTGACCCATCATTATAGGGACTTGGTGGGGGTATTACAGCCAGAAAAGCAGGCTATAGCTTATGCCTCTAGGAAGATTAAGCTGCATGAGAGGAACTACCCTACCCATAACTTAGAAGTTGCGATAGTCATATTTGCCCTACGAATATGGAGGCATTATTTATTGGGGGAGAAATTTTGACTATTCATAGATCATAAGTCATTGCAGTATTTGTTCACTCAAAGAGAGATGAATATGCGACAATGCAGGTGGCTTGAATTCGTGAAGGACTATCAGTTTGAGATACATTATTACCCAGGGAAGGCTAACATGGTAGCAGACGCGTTGAGTCGCGGGCCTGACGGTGAAGTGGCTTTAGTATTGAAGACTAAATAGAAGGAGGTGGTCCATCAGGATGCCTTTGTTCGATCGTTTATGTCAGTTATAACCGTTACTCCTCAGATTATAATGAGGGTAGTAGAGGCTCAGGCTACGGGTCCATTCTGTCAGGAAAATATTTGACAACTTTTGGCCAAAGGAGCAGAGTCTTACTCAGTGAGTTTTGAGGGATGTTTACACTTTAATGGTAGACTCATTATTTTGGAGGGGGTGAATTGAGGTACGCCGTAATGTCAGAGTCACATGGATCCCTATTTGCGATACATCCTGGTGGGGATAAGATGTACCAAGATATGGGATAACAGTATTGGTGGAGTGGGAGGAAGAGAGACATTGTCGAGTTCGTCTCTAAATGTGATACCTGTGACTTAGTTAAGGTGGATCACCAGAAGCAAACTCGGTTGCTTCAGCCGCTAAAGATTCCAATGTGGAAGTGGGAGAGCATTTCCATGAATTTTATCAGAGAGTTACCTACTACTCAGAGGGATCACGATTCTATCTGTGTGATTGAAGATCGTTTGACTAAGGTACCTCATTTCTTGTCGGTTCGGACTGATTTTACAACGGGGCGGTATGCACAACACTTTATAGCCAAAATAGTGAGGTTACATGGGGTACCACTTAATATTGTGTCCGATCGGGATAAGATTTTTATCTCCAGTTTTTGGGAGAGTTTTCATGAGGCCATGGGTACTGAGGTTCCCTTAAGTATGGCCTATTACCAGCAGATGAATGGGCAGGCCGAGTGTACTAACCAGATGTTAGAGGATATGTTACGCATGTGTATTCTATATTTTGGAGGGAGTTAGGAACAAAACCTTTCTCTGCTGGAATTCGTGTATAATAATTCCTACCAGTTTACCATTGGTATGGCCCCATTTGAAGCGTTATATGGTAGACCTTGTCGTTCTCTAGCATGTTGGTTAGAAGTGGGGGACAACAAATTACTTGTACTGGAAGTGATTCATGACACGTATGCGAGGATAGAGATGATCAGGAGTCGTATTCGGGTAGCCCAGGACAGACAGAAAAGCTACACCGATACCAAAAGGTCCTCCAGAGAGTTTAATGTGGGGGACCAAGTATTATTGCATGTATCTCCTATGAAGGGCATCATGAGATTTGAGAAGAACGGGAAATTGGCTCTAAGATATGTAGGACCATTTCCTATTATTGAGAGGGTTGGACCTATAGCGTACCAACTTTGGATGCCAGAGCACTTGCATAGGGTACATGATGTGTTCCATATTTCGTCGCTAAAGCGGTATCTTTGAGATGAGTTGGCTCATACTCATATTGCATTGGAATAAGTGGATTTTCAGCCGGATAGTTCTTACGAGGAGCGACTAGTGGCAATTTTATATCATAGCGAGAAACGTTTGAGATCTAGAGTAGTTACACTTGTGTGCGTGTTCGGTGGGCATACCATAATGTGGAGGAGTCTACTTGGGAGCGGGAGGATGATATGCATGACAAATACCTGGAGTTATTTTTACCAGGTATGTTTTTTCGACTTTTGGGACGAAATTCCGTTATTAGGGGGAAAGTATGTAATACCCCAGAATTTTAAATAATTTTAAATGGAATTAATTGGGTGTAATTAGGATTAATTGTTAGATAAAATTTCAATTAACCCTGATATAAATTTTATTCATGAATAAAGTATTATGTGAATAAAGTGAATGTTACTTAGTGAAATAAAAGAAATATATGATTATGACTTTACTTATGATTATAAATTAATACAATTGTCACAAGAGATGAACACGTCAATTTTGGGATGCGCGTGTGAGTCGTGTCAAGATTAAAAGTAAAATATTTATATGACATATAATGGTCATTTTGACTATGCCAAAGTGTCCAGAAGGATTTTTATAGTAGAAAAAGTCTACTTGGGTGTTTGTTTTGGGTCTCGGGACATTTTGGGACCATATAGACACCCCGAAGGGGGTATTTTAGTCATTTTATATGGAAGGTAACAGTACTCACGAAATTATTTAGTAATTTTTAAGCCTCAGATGTTTAAGATACATCTTCATTCAACCAAAAATATTAAAGTGAGAGACTTTGAGGAGAGTAAGAGTTTCCCTAGAAGAGAAGAGTCACCTCTAGCAAACCAAAGGACAAGGCCACCCACCACCCCTAATACTGTCGGAATTTGGCTGGAAAAGAGGAGAACCACCAATAGAAATAGTCATCAAAGGTTCAAACCTACATATTAGAGGCAAGTGGGTTAATCTTTACAATTATAGCATGTATTATGTTCATCTTAGAATAGTTATAGATCCTTCATTTTTACATGATTTAAGGATGAATTATGGGTTATAAAATCAATCCTTTGGAATATGAAATATGTGGAATTAATCTGGGATGATCATATAGTAATGACCTACGCAATAGGAAACATGTGATGAAGAGAATCTGGATTTTTCAGTTTGTTTTGGGATGGATATGATAACATGTTAGTTTTCTGGAAATGTTGGGAATTGATATTTTAATCCAATCTTCTTGAGGATTTAAGATTGTTTTATTAATGGAAATCGTTTATATATGTTACCATATCATGTAAAAATAATTATAAGAAATTTGGGACTTTAAAACATATGATTTAAGGATTATAAATGATTAAACCCGTAGGCTAGTTATGCAGAATCACCCATACCTGATGGATCGATAGATCGACTCAAGAATGTCGATTGATCGACTAGATCGATCGATCGACCCTTTCCCTTCGATTGATCGACCCCTTCTGGAATTTGAGAAATTATTTTGTTGTAAGGATTGAATAAATGTTTTCTTGTATAATTCTTTTGTGATGATTAATTGGATATTTTGGCACTTAAGAGAGGTGAGTAGGGTGATAGGTAGAACTCGAAAAATATTAGTTTGTGGGATAAAGAAATAGGAATAATGGGTTAAAATCGACTTAGTGATTACCGAAGAATAAACGCAAATATAAATAATTAAATGTGATGATATTGATGATATGGACCAGTAGGATGAAGACTTGTACGTACCGAAATATTAAGAGAAATAATTTATATCTTTTGAGTGTGGAAAAAGGGCTAATAATAAAAGTAAAGTCACAATCTAGAGATATGTAGGATAAATGAGATATAAATATACTACATGGGAGAATTATTATGGGTTGGGTGTATGCCCTATTTATATACATATATTAGGACAAATGGCTATATTATATTTTGATTATGCATATAACTTACCTACGCTGCTTGCTATCATGGTGGGGGTTTCGCGTTGTGCATAATCTTTTCTCGATTGGACCCATTTTATGGGGATTTGGATTCGTAAACTGAGCATAGGAACTTGGTACGTTCTATCATGACAAATGATAGTTTTCAAGGTTGAATGGGAGTGTATGTATGAGCGTGACCCATTTAACTAGGGAATATGCTCGCCTCCAATATTTGTGTTATGTGATTTATGGTTCGGGAGAGCCGTCGAACTAATTGTCCATTTTTCAGTGATTGATGCATTAGAACATGATAGCAATGTATGTATGCACCCCAACTGTGTCTGATAGGAGTATTAGTATATATATAATAGTATGATATATATATACACTATGATGTGATCTACTGTGTGAATTAGTAGATAAAAAGGAATGTTAAAATATAAATTAGATTAAGTAAGAGAATACATAATTTTAAAATGTCTAGTTCATCATGGAGAGAAATGAGTATATCTATTTAAATAAATTATGGCGAGGGAAATACGAGAAAAGTAGAAGCGATAGGGTGACTATTCACGAACCTTAAATTAAGAAGTTAATGAGGTATGTTAGGCGTGCACACTATATGAGAGGTGAGATTCTCAAGTGACAGCCGAGAAACTAATATTAATATAATACTGACTTAATTTTTAAATATTAAGAACTTGCTATTTTTAAACATTTTACACTCGCGCTATGACCCGTTTACTTTCATATTTCCTTCTCTACTATATCTATATTAACAGGTGCCCAACATCAGGGACACATGGCTTAATGGATGGATATTTGACATGTTCTAGAGATGTAGCTTTGGATTAGGCGTACTCATTCAATTAATTCCTATATTCTTAGTTCTTAGTTCTTTTAGGACATGTTGCCAAAGCTTCTATGATACTATTCAAGTTATGAGTATTGTATTGGTTTTATATTAATACGCTTTGTATTACTTTGGATGGTGTGGTGATATTATATTAAAGTGAGATGTTCATTTCAATCACTTTATATTCGGAATTTTAATTCAATAATGGTATGGCATTTGATTCTTGTATTATGTTATAAAAAAATGAAAGGTTTTTACACTTGGCTTAATTAACTACTAGGTGAGTTAATAAAATAAATTGTTTTTCGACAGTGATGCTAAGAATGAACCAACTGGATATTCTGATTAATTTAATAAATGACTGATCACCCGGTATTTAATTAGTCGGGGTGTCACATCCTTCTTATGGGGAATGTTTCCTAAAGGGGATAGACTTAATCTCATGGTGAGAAGATTCCATAGTGGAGAGATAGTATGGCCAAGAGAAAGATTTATTCCATTATTATGACATAGTTTATGTAAAATGGAGTTTATAAAAGATTGAACAAACAAGAGTTTAATATAATACGAAAACATTAAATATTTGATCCTTAGTAATTAGATGAACCATACTTTCATTCATTATATTTTGTATTTATATTATTTCTCTTGTTATCTTGTCAATATTAGTGCATTTTTTTGTTGATGTCTTGATACGAAAATAGCTTGCAAGAGTGACAAATGATTGAATCGTGTTTGTCCTTAAAATGGCTTTGGTCAGGTGAGTCGTTCAATAGGTGATAGATTTGATCCATTTATTTGTAATTTTTTTATTTATATCTTTTTTCACGGAATAGACAAATGGAGAGATTGTAAGGGCACATGCATGCTCAAAATCTCTAATATGATTATATTGTATTATACGGTTACATAATATATTTTAGTCATTGTGTAAGACTATCTCGAAAATCTTCATGATCAAGATATCAACATTAGACTTCTTCATCCTCATCCAAAAATCTACCCCATGCTATGGACAAACAGATTGCCACTTTATAATAAGGTGAAGGAATTATAATGACTTAGTTTTCCCACATCCTTGTTTTGACATACCTTAAATTTAGATTTTCTCAAAATGGAAAATATTTTAATACTTGTGTGTGAGTTTTTTTGAACTATTTGAACGAATACACTATGTATTATACTTTTCTTATTGAAAAACTATAATCATAAAATTTGAAATCTTGTGTGTAATTTAAGAATGAGTGTTCTTGGTTGAAAAACAAACATACTTGGAGTTTTTTGCCTAAATATTTTTAAAACACTTGAAAGAAAAATGGTAGTTCAGATTTTCTAAATAAGGACATGACCACCCTCGCCACATCGACAGTATGTCTCGGTACAACATACGCACGTAGCGGTTGCCTTTTGTCCAATACCAAAAATCTTTATAAAAAGGTGCAACCTATATCACCTCAGTGTAGCTGTAGTGGCATGTCCTGCTGCAGGGAACGTTTATCATTGATATCATTCTCCATTCCTAAATGTTCTCAGTTTCTTAGTGCGACCTAAACCACCTAAAGTTCTCCGCAGTGACACTACTACGACATCATTAGATCTGGAGCAGAAAGAGAATCTGACCAAAATCTTGCATTGTAAAATGTGAGTTTCTTATTTTCTGCCTTTTTTTTAATTACCTTCGAGAAGCAACCTAATTTTTTGTGGATGATAATGGGTTAGAAGGTTTGAAAATTTGTGTCCACATTTTTTAAATACAAAACTCCTATTTAACCCACTATCCTCTTATTCACAAAAATAAGGTGAAGAAATTTTAGAAAGGTTTTCATTGTTTACGAAGCTAAAGAAATTACTTTTTCTTAAGAGCAAAAGACTCTTTGTATTTTTTTAGATATCCATTACTATCATTCTAGTTTAAAGTTTGGTTACATCTGTCAAGTTTTTAACAAAATTTTTGTCAAAACTTATACTTGAGAGACTTTAAATAAGTTTTTATATATCAAAAATATTTGTGAGTTTTGATTAGACAAACAATATCAAACTTCCCTCAACCTTTAGGTCCCTCACATCCTAAGAAGTTCTATATTCGTAAAGGCTTTTCACTTGTTCCATTTTGGAAAAAAGAAGTATTTTCTTCAAATTATAAAAGAAGAAAGTTTTTTATTTGAAATATAAATGAAGAAACTTGGTTTGGTGCAAACGGGACAATATCAACGAATGTTGACACCTGAGATGTAGCAAGTGGTCGGATATTGATTTGCGTTTCTCTTCTAGTTAGGAGATAGAAAAAGTGTATTAAGGAGGTTGTGCGTTATTGAATCTAGGAGAGGTTCAAGTTTGTAAGTCTTCACTCCCTTTTGTAAATGTTTACTTGTTTAGTTGAAGGTGTTTGCTTGGCCCGAGGTTTTTCCTAGAAGGGTTTTCCCCTCGTATAAATCCTCATCTCAAAGTGCATGTTTTACTATTCCGCATTTTTATTTATCTTGTATGGTTAATGATCATATATTATTTAGTTAAATCAGTTTATAAATAACTATTTTGTCACTTAGATGCTAGGATTAATTTTTTTCCCGAATTTAGATTAAAAGCAAATATTACCTTCATTTTGCAATAGTTTTTCATCTTGCTAGTGTAATACCCCGTATTTTTATGCTATATTAATTTGAGGATTTATTTAAATTTAATGTGAATGTTTATTTAATAAAACTCCGGAAATTAATTATGTTTTAATTATTAACGTGACGAGAGTTAGTAATTATGGGAAACTTGTTGAATATTACTAATGAGCATAGTAATATATCATATTGGTTGGATTGAATGTCATAACTGAAGTAATTGACTATTTCGGAAATTTAAGTAAGGACGTGCCCGTGTCACGTCGGGACTTATTTTGTTAAATAAAAAGTGAATATTTTATAAGTTGTTCGTATGGTCGTTTTGAGTGCGCCAACGCATCCGGAAGGGTCAAGATAGTCAGAAAAGTATACCCGGGGGGTTAGTTTGGGCCTCGGGGAGTTTTTAGGCTTAATTAGTGACCCGGGAGGGCATTTTGGTCTTTTTCCAAAATAGGGTAATTAAACCCACGAATTTCAGCCAACCTATATCAGCCATTAGGTCAGCCTCTTAGGGTTAGAACATTCAGAAATCAAATGACGGCCATTGGAGAAGAGAGGAGAGAGCTCCAAGGCAATCCAAGGCCAAAAGGCCACCGGTTTGCACCGCCACCACCACCACCGCGTAGATCACGAGACGAGGAACGCAGCCATACGAAAATCAGCCGTGAACCTGCATACCAAAATCCCAGGCAAGTGTTTAAACTTGCTATTTTCGTTGATGCAATATTCATGTTAGCTTAGGATTGAATTGTGACGAAAACTATGGAAGAAAACACCATTTTTTATAGGAGAACCCATGTAGTATTAATGTTTATGTAAATTCTGGAAACCCTTGCCATGTAGAGGTAATAATCCACGAAATCTGGTGATTATACAAAAGAAATTTTGGAGAAAGATTCATTAGAAATCTGTTTAAGAATAATTGTAGGGTTCTTGATAATTGGACATGATTTTAGGTTATAAATCCATGTTTAATGATAGTTACACGCATGCTATACGTTATAAACACCTGGTATAATTTTATAATGATGATAGTAGGATTTTTGGGGCGATTAGAATGGAAGAACATCGTTTTAGATGAAGAAGTTGGATGAAACCCGTCACTGCATTCTGCAGAATTTTGCCCAGACCTGCTTGATCGATCGATCGAGCCTAGAGCTTCGATCGATCGAAGGTTCGATCGATCGAGCCCCAAGCTTCGATCGATCGACCCCTCCTGGCAGACTCCTATTTCCCTTGTTAAATTAGTTAACTTAAGTTTATTGTGAAATAATCTTTGGGCATCTTAAATAAAATGATTTGGGAGACATTGAGGACCAGTAGGGTATGTGAATAAATGTTGGAACCTTTAAGATTCATCGAAAATGATATTTTTGGGATATTTACTTTAGGTTGGTAAATTTGTGAATTTAAAGGGGGAGGTGCGTACGAGAGTTACGTTGGAATCTAATAAAGTCACTTACTGAATTTCAGAATTTGGAAGATATAATCCATGAGTGTTAGGTAATAAGTGAGAAAACCCTTCGAGTTAAGGTTAGGAATGAAACCTTATGCGTAATTCTATAAATGTGAAATTAAGGATAAACGGTATATTTGCGGGTGATGAGAAGAACCTATATTAATATGATAAAGTGATATATTTATATGATTGTGTGTACATATATTATATGCATGTGAAAATCATACCCACGCTACTTGCTATCCCTGAGGTTTCCGCGCTGGGACAAGTCTTATCTCGATGTGACCTTTATGGGGGGTATTGACTTGTACCCTAGAAGATAGATGTCCTTGGTACAGGCTATCGATGTGATAGTTCAGACGGTCCTAAGAGACGCCGGTATGTGCCACCCTCTTAGAGACTTGGAATCTATACTTCGCCTCAATATTGTTTGTGTATTTATGTTAATACAATTCATGAGTGATTCCGAATGTATTCCCCTTAATATGAGTGATATGGGGCTTTGGATAGTGGAAGTATGCACGCACCATAGTTTTATTCGGGGTGCTGTTATATATATATATTATACGAGTAGTTAATATATATATAAGATTATGATATTTGAAACTGCCTACTGAGATTTGATAAGTAGGACATGGTTGTTGACTCAAATTGTAAATACTTATTTTGAGAAAGTATAATTTGTCACTGTAAAACTTTATTGTTTTTATAAAGTTAGAAATAGAGAAATTTGGTTACAAATTGGAACATCTCTTTTAAATGAAATCGTGAATTGCAAATCTTTCGGGTAAGTGATGTTAAGTCGAATCTTTTAGAAAGACTAGTGCGTTAGATGATAAAACAAACCAATGGGAAGGATAGTGCGATAGGGGTGCACATTAGAAGAGAGGTGAGTATTTCTCAAGAGAGCGACGCTCTAATATGTTATTGCATTGGCCTGTATCAATTTAAATACTTGCTAAACGTATTTTAAAATCAAACACACTTTCGGGCTCTGACCCGTTTCTTCTTCTCTCTCTCTCTTGTATATATATGTATATTTTCAGGTGCCCAGCCACAGGGGCGTCTTGCTTAGGACCCCTTGAGAAGAACGAGCTGCAGCTTAGGTGGGAGTTGCAGGTCACTTGAGTAGACGGCTTCTGTTATTGACTCCACTCCTAGTACTCTCATTTATTGGGCACGTGTCGCCCCTTTTCATCATTTCATTTGGTGTTGGGAGATTTATATTTCAGTCATTTCCAGTATTGTTTCTTTGGGATTTATTCACTATGGACTTGTGTTTTAGTTTTAATATGTTGACATTCGATTGACGAATGTATTATATTATTTGGCTTACTGTAGTGTGATTCTTAATTGTAAGTATGTTGTTTTTAATTAAATAAATATTTTTCTTTAAATTAAAATTTGGAAAGTATGTATGAAAATGGTTTTGACACTTAGCTTAATTATTTAGGATGTTAAATTGGAAAATATATTTTTTATCGACAGTGATGCTGAGAATGAACCAACTGTATACCTTGATTTAATTTAATAAAGGAGTGATCGCCCGGTATTTAATTAGGCGGGGTGTCACAGCTAGTCCCTCTCTACACGCACAATCTACCAGCACTTATGAACATTTTTCATTTAAAGATGATCGGTTATTATGACTCTTATTATACCTGATGTACAAATATTATGAAATTCACCATTGTTTAAGTACGTTTGTTTTAGATTAATTTCTAATATAATGAAGGCTGAAAAAATAATTGAGTTTTAGTATATCTATTTTCAAATTTGAGCCTTTAGAACAATTTAAGGATATAATTGATGGATTATTGCAACAAAATTGTATGTCAGGATTTGGATTGTCGACAATATTACCATGATTCTTAAATATGTTACGAAAATGTCATTGTGATGTTCTTTATTAATGAAGAAATAATATTCTAAATGAGATCAACAGATAGAATGAAATTACCATTCTCATAAATAATTAATTAAGATTCAATGATTACTGATTGAATATGTTATTACAATTGTTAGCATATCATATAAAATCATAAATGAGCTATCACAAAAGACATTAGTAAATCATATTGAGAATATGGGTCTTGAATGTACCAAATAATGGGTTAGTGTTACGGATTTCATAGTGATTATTAATTTTAAACTACAGTATGTATCAATTAAGTGGTTATAAGGAAGTATTTAGAAAATTGAATTAATGTTTACCATACGCCATATATTCCTGAGAATAAAATAATATAACATGATTATTATCTGCAACAAACGGGAGATTGTTGAAGATATTATGAACAATTCATACTTATTTATTATTGTATCAATATAAAATAAATTATACCAAATCACCCTGAACATTCTCAGGTTTACGGGTCATCCCATAATTATTTTATTCGACAATAATTCGTTCAACCCTCGATCGTTTAACCCCCTAACGTTCCACGATATAATCCGTAATTTCATAAGACTGGGACATTAAATTCACCTCACCCAATCCATACATCACCCCTCCCCATCCCTAGCCCTCCTCCTAGTTTTCTAAATTAGTTCCCAAGCCTCCCTCTGGCACCCTTTAAAGTCGACTCCCGAGTCATTTATAACCGCTTCAAACATGTCCTCTCTCCATCCCATCGGGTCCTCTTCATAACCTCCTAACTCGCTACCCCAATCACTCCCCTCTTCAGTCGGGATAACAATGTCCACCCACAATTTAGAGTTATCTAACACCTCGAAATTCGAACTGCCTCCCCCTCCAACCTTCAAATATGACATAGAGTTGTCTCGTACAGAGGCGCACCGCACACCCACTCGAGCCAATTGTTTCACTAGCCACCACGACCATCTTACTATTATTTTCCGTCGCCGCAACCAGGCCCGTACCGCTCGAGCCAAATGTTTCACTAGACACTTTCATACCACCACCACTTATACCCGCAACCTTGCCTATTCTATCATTTTTTCCAGAATTTCTAAAAGTCTTAATGTTTTTAAGACCTAACATAGCATTACCGAGATAAACTTCTTTACTACTTTTGATAATAGTAGCCGACGACTCAAGTCCCGCCAGAATTTTAGAGCCTCTTCTATGACTATCCTCAAACTAATTATCTTTATTCACATCCATACATTGCAGAACTAAATGAAACGTCACTATGTATATATTTATGTGTGTGTGTGTGTGTGTGTGTGAGAGACCAATTTCCAACTCTACTCCTGACAAACTCCCACCCTCTTCATGCCAATAACATGCGAAAAGTGCAAAAGTAACAAATTAATTTTATAACATTTCATGTAGGCTACTGCTGATTACTAAATGTCTAAAAGTTACAAAATAATTAAAAAATAATCGTAAGTTGGGTCGTTGGCGTAAGCACATATAAATAAAATTGTCAATAAAATAGCTTTGGGGAAATAAAAAATAATAATGTAGGTAGACTAGATCCAGAAGAAAATATTTGACCAAGGAATAAAAGGAAAAAGTTCATTTTTCTTTTTATATGCAGAAGTTCTTACCAACTCCCTCACTATGACATGTGAAAAATGCAACAATAATAACAGAGTTGTAAAACATTTTATTTAAGCCGCTACTGGCATTTTAATTATATTGCACGGCTAAAATTCAAAAAATTATAAAATAATTCAAAAATAAACATAATTTGTGCCGTTGGCATAAGCACCGGTAAATAAGATTGTAAAAGAACTCTAAAATGATCGGCTACATAATGCAATTTATATAGGTGGAGGCGAAAAATCTGTCATGCGCTAAATAAAATAGCTTCTTGTTTCTGTGAGAGATTACAGGATGTACTCAGATATTCCAATGTGCTACTTGCAAGTCAAATTCAAACTATATATTGGGACCATCATGCCATGATATATTATTTATAACTACGACTCTTAACTTATATCTTTATATACCTAAAGACAGGACCAGCACTTGTGAAGAAGAGTTTTTCCTTCCTTCAACTTTTACCACCCGATTTTCCTTCCTACTGCATAGTCCTGCAACGAGTTTCCGAATACTTGTTATTTGTTGCCACTTAAAATCTTGAGCTGACGACACTGCAAGTACTTTTAAAGAACCATTAAATATACAATAATCAAATAGCCGACTTGTTTCTCGATAAAAGGGCACAAGCATGCTCAATATCATTTTATTTATGCTCTTTGTATGAATTATGATACGTCAGACTTGAATTTACCAAGTTAGATTAAATAAGAAAAAAATAAATGGGGAGTTGAAATATCCACTGCCAAAAAATATATAAAATAACCTTCAACCCATGGTGAATGATTATACAGTCATATTTTCTAATTAATTGCATAGCAAATTTTTAGAAAAGAACTTTCTTACGAGCCAATGCATAAATTGCGTAGGTTTGCACTGTAGCTTATCCCTAGTCCTACACAAATTTGTAGAAAAATAACTTTCCACTAGTCAATTCTTCAATTTCATGATGACACACACATGTAACTTATCCCTAGTCCTACGTAAAATCGGTGAAATGGAAGCAGAGTTGGAAGAAGGGGTATAATCTATTTTTTATCGCAGGGAATCTAGTGGAGTTGGGGATAGACCCTCTTGCAAATATGAAATGCGAGGTTGTGTATGGGAGGATGACTAGATAATTTCAGATTTTACTCAAAAGGCGATGGGGGCAGGAAGGAGAGGGGCAAGTTAGATAATTGTCAAAATCCTATACTATGGGTAGATATTAAGGTCTATGGAGGGGATGTTCCGTTTGCAAGGCTAGGAGATATAAGTAGGATACACATGCCAGTGGTAGGGGTGAGTGTACGAAAGTGGGGATGAAGAGGGAGGTCAATGGGTGGGAGCTCGGGGACGAAAGCAAGAGATGGGTAGATGATATGATAGGAGGATTTAACAAATATCTAGGAATATCATACAAAAAGAATTAGGGGGTGCACTGATGTCTTTCATACATAAAAAATAAATAAGGAGGGGTAAATTGCGAGTAGGGGAGGGGGGTGAAAAAAGAATCAAATGAAGCTTCGACTAATATCTTCGAATGTGAGGGGATTGAATGATCCCGTGAAAAGAGGAGTACTTAGTGGATATATTTTTAGGTGGAGGCCAGATACTGTGTGCTTACAGGAGTCAAAATTGGGGAGTATCGATTGGAAAATGGATAAGTCTATTTGGGGAGGGCAATATATAGCGCGATATAGTCTAGACATCGTGAGCTCCTCGAGTAGAGTGCTAATTATGTGGAACTACAGAATGGTGGAGAAAATAGAGACTTTGGTTTGAAATTGGTAGTTATCTTGTTTGTTTAAGAATGTGGAGGACGGGTTCTCGTGGAATTTCTTAAGGTTTTATAGGACAGTGGAGGATTCAGTTAGATGATAGTTTTAACAGGTGTGAGGGTTGTGTGCAGACTGTCGTGGTGTACGAGAGGTGACTTTAACATTGTTCGATTTCCTTCGAAATGAAGTGGTGATGGGAGATTAAGTACATATATGAGAATTCTTTTTTATTTCATAGATGGGATATAATTGTTGGACCTTCCATTAGAGGGTATGATGCTCACTTGGTCCAGTTTTGGAGATGACCCTTCCTTGTCTCAATTAGATAGGTTCTTACTTTTTCATGGTTAGGAGGTGAACTTTTTGGGGGAGATTCATTCTTATCCCGGATGACATTGGATCATACTCCTATTCTATTATAGTGTGGGGATAGAGAGGTGGTAGGACCCCCTTCTTATTCGAAAATATGTAGTTGAAGGAGACGAACTTTGTGCATAGGATGAAGGAGTGGTGGCAAGGGTACGAGGTGAAGGGTAATGGGAGTTATGTCTTGGAGACGAAACTTTCTCTTCATAAGGGGCACATCAAATGTGGAACAAAGACATTTTCGGGAATGTGACGGATCTCATTAAGAGATAAATGGGGGAAATTCAGGTTCTCGGTGAGAAAGAATGTACAGATGATCTATCAGGAGAAGAGAAACTATTGAGGGAGATATGAAAGGGAAGGTAGGGAGGAGATTAATTCCATAAGGGATTAGTTAGAGGCAATAGTCAAGGGCATTACGGTTGAAAGAAGGGGATAAGAACACTAAATTTTTCAATAAAATGGCTAACTCACACTATATCTTTAATCATATTAGGAAAACAATAATGGGGGAGAGGAGTTTATTGAGTAGGGAGAGGTACCCATTTATATGAGCAGTTGTAAAGAAGGAGGAGGCTTGGAGACAAAAGGTGGTTTACATGTTGTGAGCCTTTCGTGGGGAGGAGCCTATGGGTTGGAGAGAGCATTCACGGAGGAGGAGGTAGTGCAGGTTTTGATGTCTATGAACGGAGATAAGGATCTTGGCCTAGATCATTTAACTATGGCCTTCTTTCAACATTGTTGGTTAGTTGTGAGATGAGAACTGGTGGCATTTTTCTCCGAGTTCCAGAACAAGGGTTAGTTCCTGAGAAGTTTGAATGCTACCTTTATAACTATGATTTCCAAGGAGGCAGGTCTGTGGACGTGACGGATTTTATACCCATTAGTTTAGTTGGAAGTGTGTATAAGATTCTTTCTAAGGTTTTATCGGTCAAACTTAGAAGGCACATTGATCCTTTTATTTCAAAGGCCCAATAATCTTTTGTTAGGGGGGAGACATATTTTGGATACGGTTATTATAGAGAACGAGTATGGTGAGTCTCGATTGAGTGGTGAGTCAGGTATTATTTATAAAGTTGTCATTTATAAGACTTATGACCATGTAAATTGGGAGTTCCTGGTATATCTACTGAAGAGGATGGGATTTGGAAATCGATGGTGCCAGTGGATGAAGACTTTCATTTTATTTGTTAGTTTTTTATTTTGGTACATGGAGCCCCAAAGGGCTTTTTTCGAGTACCAGGGAACTTCGGAAAGGGGATCCGCTCTCACCGTTCCTTTTCATCTTAGTGATGGAGGATTTAGTAGGATGATAGGTCGTACGGTTGAGGTGGGGTAGATTAGTAGGTTTCACATTGGCAATATGAATGCTCAGTCAGTCAGAGTTTCACACCTTCTATTTGCAAATGATACAATTATTATTTTATACGATAAAAAATAAGGTGAGATTGTTCAAGTTGCTGGTACTATGCCTCAAGGTAGTGTCGAGTAAGCATATTAATGTGGATAAATGTGAGATGATCCACGCTGGTGGTGTGGAGAATGTGGAATCATTGGCAACGTTGTTAGGATGGAGTTTGGGTTCTCTTCCCTCTACATATCTTGGACTGACCCTAAGGACTAATTTCAAGCCTAGGGCTATTTAGGAGCCAATGTTAGAGATGGTCAGAATGAGGTTGGCAGAATGTAAGAATGGCTATCTTTCAAAGAGGAGCTGACATTGACAAAAATCATCTTATCGAGTCTACCAACATATTTCTTATCGGTCTTACCTTTACCGAGTTCAGTTCACAAGTTATTATAAAAGATTATGAGGGACATCTAATGGAGAGAAACTAAGGATACTTTTAAATATCTCTTAGTCAGTTGGAAGGAGTTATTTAAACCTCTGAAGGATGGGGAGCAGGAGTAAAGAGCTTTGATCAGTTCAATAAAGTGTTATTGAGTAAGTGGTTGTGGAGATTCAATAGAGAGGGGGTAGGTTGTGGAGGAGGGTAGTTGTGGCTAGGAGTGGAACGATTCATTATGGGTCGGGTCCTAGGGTGGGGTGATCCGTTCACGGGGTGGGATTGTGTAAAATCATATCACTAGGTTGGGATAGATTTGCACTGTTCATGGATTTCTATATAGGGAGGGGAACAAAATTAGATTTTAGAGTGATAAATGGGGGATGGAAGGCACATTAGTGGATCTTTTCGTGGGGATTTATAATCTAGGAATGGATAAGGAAGGGTTATGGAGGATCGTGTGCTATGTCCAGGGGATAAGATCATGCAGAACCCAAAATTCTGGAGTAGAATTTTGATTGGGAACTCGAGGAGGCATATGCCTTTTTAATTAGTTGGGTACAACCCCGGTGCCAACGGGAAGGGGGGATGTCTTATTATGTGTAAGAACTACTACAAACTATTGAAGGGGTATTTGAACGATTTTTCCTCTGGAAGGATGTATGGAAACGAAATGCGCCTCTCAAGGTCATTTTTCATTTTGACAACTGCAAGACATGCTATTTTGACGATAGATGGATTGCACAAGAGGGGGATTCATATGTCTAGTCGATGTTGATTATGTAAGGTGACGGAGGAGATGACTAACCATTTGATTTTGCTTTGTTGGGTGGCAAAGGGGTTAAGGGATATATTTTTGTACCTATATCAAGTTACTTGGGTAATGCCTCAAACAGTGTGTGAGGTGATGGAAAATGTCCTAGGGAGATAGAAAAGTATGGATGGTCGTCTCTTATTGTATTCTTTGAATGGTTTGACATGAGAGGAATCTGAGGTGCTTCGAAGAGAAGGAATTAGCTCCATTGAAACTCTGTCACATCTTTTTGAGACGTATCTACTCTTTCATATGAAGCGTCACATGTCGTCGCTTTCACTGTTCATGAATTTCATGGAAGAATTATAAGGTTGGTGACTAGATCTTTGTTCTTTTTAGGTTAATAGGAAATGTTTGTTTTGTATTGATCACTTCTTATGTAGGCTATACTTCATGTATATGGGATTCCACCCCTTACCGCGGGTTATTTCATTAATGGATCATTTATTTATAAAAAAAAATAACTCGACAAACATGTGTGGTTAATTCAGGAGAGAATGGGTTGTTTCCTATCCCATAGATTTTTGGAATTAAAATGACCATTAAAATTTTAACCCCTAACTATTTACCATATAGGAATTTATAAGGAATGCTTATGGAAGATCACGTACTATGGGTAGGGGATAGGATCATCTGGAACCAAAAATGAATTCGTGACTAGGAACGGGAGGAGGCACATGACGTTTTCAATTAGTTGGGTATGTACCCAATGCCAAAGGGAAGGGAGGATGTATTGAAATGGGTGAGTGGTAACAAGGAAATATTTACGTTTAAGAACTACTAAAGAGTGTTGAGGGGGTATGTGAAGATTATTTTCTTGTGGAAGGAAGTGTGGAAATGGAAGGCGCCTCCATTGTTATTTTCATTATTTAGACCACTATGAGACGTGCTATTTTGACAATACAGGGGTTGCAGAAGAGGGGGATACATATGACTAGCCGATGTTGGTTATGTATGACGGTGGAGGAGATGACTAACCATATGCTTCTGCAATATTGGGTGGCGAAGGGGTTAAGGGATATCTTCTTATCCATATCTTAGGTTACCCGGGTAATGCATCAGTCAATGTGTGAAATGATGGAGGCATAAAAATGTCCTAAGGGGATAAGGGAGATAAAAAAGTATGGAGTATGGTCTCGCATTGTATTATACGACAACCGCCTATTTTAATATCTAGTGGCCAATCCTCTACTAAAATAAAATAGGAATCTCAATATGGTTCATTCTCCACATCATTGTCGCAATATTAATATATCATGAAGAATAAGAATAATATGTGCAATTACAATAACGTAACTAACCATCATGCATAAATAAATGTATTTACTTCATAAAATTGTCTGGATCATACGAGCTCTTATAATTTAACTTAGTCAATGTTGTTTAAGTGTCTTCGTCAAGTCATATCTTTTAGGGAGAGACCTTAAAATTTCATGAACAATTTTTTGCTCAAAATCATCTATTTATGATTAAAAGAATAGTTGGACATATTAGAAATTTATCATAAAAATCATTAAAAGTCTCAATTTCTTTTGTCATTAAAATATGTTGTTGGACTTTGGAGACTCGTATGATGTCTGTGCGATTGTAAATATCATAGTCTTCCTTGGATGTTTTGTAAGTCATGATTTGTCAAAAACTCCTCAGCCAGGATTCCACTTAATGTATCGCTGAACCCATTGAATAAAAGTCTTAACAGAGTATCGATTGAGCTACTTCCTTCTCTTTGAAGCACCTCTGATTCTCTCTCATCCCAACCCATCCAAAGAATATATTACAACCCGCCTATTTTTATATCGGCTGGTCAATCCTCTACTAAAATAAAACAGGAATCTCAGTATGGTTCATTCTCATTATCACCGTCGCAATAATAATAATATATCATAAAGAATAAGAATAATCCATGCAACCATAATAACATAACTAACCATCATGCATAAATAAATAATAATGGTGAACGGAATAAACCATCGATCACCGAATACATTCCACGCCTTAACTTGAATAATAACTGAATAGGGAAGTACAAGTCTAACAAAATATAAAAGTCTGTGATAAGATATATACTATCATCCATGGGAAATACGCCAAATAGTAAAAGGAAAATAACTGATCCTATCTAGAATATAAATGATTGAAGCGTCTAAGCAAGGATCCACAGCCACCATCAGCAAGAACAAGTATATCCTTGTTGTCTGAGCGACTGCTTCTGCACACCAAGAGTGTAAAAAGGAAAACAAGGGAAGACAAGAATATGCGGGTCAGAGCCCGTAGTGTAGAAAACATTTCTGCAAGAAACTAATTATTTTAAATCGATCTAAAACCGTGGTTTGTTACTTTCGTAATTAATCGATCGCACTAACTTGAGATAAAAATCACCACTCAACTATAGTGTATACCTAACGTGTTCGTTTATTTATCCTAGTGAAACTACACGGTCTAACTCTGATATACAATACTGTTATCTAAGTCCCACTAATACTCTGTATTATAATATATAACTGTCATCACTAGATATACATTCGTAAATAATATTGTAGCAACACACTTGTTATAATTAAATAATCACGTAATAAACATAACATAGCAACATTCATGATATAATTAGATATATACACTATATTGTATAAAACATACATATATATCACTCACTATATTATTATAATCGTATCCCCAGAGGTTGGACCTTGCAGATACATCCCTTGTGTGTTATTCGGCTTCAAGCATCACTCATCACATTAAGCCACCTGGTCGAAATCTCACCATCGATCCCAAAAAAATACATACAATGGAAGTGGTCATAGACATATGTTCGGGGGTCGTCACCACGCAACATCACACCCACCCGCTCTCTGAACCAATATTTATCCTCATATGTGGATAATGGTCATGAAACAGTCCTATGACTCGGGGAATCAATCCTACACTAGCTGGTCAATGCCAGGGTGGATTGTCCACTACGCATAATCACATACGATAACACTCCTAAGTAGGTATGTTTAATAAAGACAAGTAGCACACACACACACACACACACACACACACATACACACACCCACACACACACACACACACACACACACACACACACACACACATATATATATATATATATATATATATATATATATATATATATATATATATATATATATATATATATATATATATACGTAACTATAATATGTATATATATATATAGTACTGAACTCGTACGCATATCCCACAGCGCACGGTTCACCCAATCCTGAAGTTCAACTCAACATCCTGATTAATTAATCCAATAGTCAACCACTTGTATTATCGGTTCTCCATACTAGAACCCTACCAAGCCATGGAAAGCCTTCTACAGAGATCCCACAGTACCCGAAAGCCCATATGGTCATTCCCCAAGCCCTAACGGGTCAAAATAATGCACGAATAAAAATCGAGCAAGCCAGCAAACCGAACCGGTTCACCACCCCCAAAATCAAATTTTTCAAAAGAAAGCCTAATCCAAAGCCAGCAGTTTAAAATTTCCGTCTCGCGCACCTTTTATTAGAAGATTCATAACAAATTCAAAAACAAAAAAAAAAATATGAAACCAATGCCAACACATTCATAATTAGATTATACACAATTTTATCCAACTTTCGCTCGGCTCGATTGATCGATTGACACCTGTTCAAGCCTTCTTTTTCAAAAATCATGTTTTCTCCACCCAAACCCTCAAATGGAGGTCCCAAAACACCGTAAACCTCAAATAGGCATCGTAAATTATTATACTAGTATTTCAGAAGAATTTAAACATGTTTTCAATCATGAATCCTACCTCAAACCTATAGGAACACGAATCAAACATAAATTTAATCCCATATAAAAAAAATCCAAATCAATTTTTTAAGATTCGACCTATCTACTCAAGTTCTTCATATTCATTATTCACATCCCAGAATTTAGTTTGAAATAAAAGTATGATTAATCTCAATTAATAATTAATCTAAAATCCCACATCTCGTATCATTTAGATCTCTACATCAATTAAGCAAGTTCCAATCTTTAATATCTTAAATCTCAGTTTTCTACCACTACTCGTGAAAATAAATAACTACTCTTAATTTGCGACATATAGCAAGTAACTACTTGCCTTAGTAGATTAAATATGATGTTCTCTACGTGTTTGATGATGGGTTGAATTCGACAATAGCTTTTCTCCCTTTTGTCCAAGGCTTTTCTCTTCTTTCTTCCTATATCTCTCATCTCTTAAACTTTCTCTCAATATCTTGTGTAAAATTTTAAAGGTGGGCTTTCATCCACCTTCCCAACCTCTTAAAATCCTCTTTATTATTCTAATCTCATTTTTAACTGAACATTAAGTATAAAATGACACTCCTATCCCCATAAGGGTTCCTGTTATGTCTAAAAAGCCTCCAAAACCCAATTATAACACCTCTGTGCCTATTCTGAACTATTTCAACCCTTACCATATCACTGGTGCACTCGAAAAGGTCATCCGAGTAACTTATCTACAAATATGCTAATATCTAGTTAACTGGGCCCAACACATGCATATAGTATGTGTCGCCCATAACTTCTACCGATTCGCCAATGTTACACTCTATCGACATATAATAATAAACTGACGCGTTCACTCATACGTGACATATAATAACTCGTATAACTATATAGTTATTAAACACAAGTAAAAAATAACTCTAATAAATATTAATTATTTTATCTCGCTGACTAATATTTACTAAATTTCAATTTAATTATCTCCCAATTAAATTAATAAAACAAAAATTATTCATTATTACTAAATTTACGGGGTAAATAATGGAAGAAAATTAAAGTGAAATTTAGTAAATATTAATCAGCGAGATAAATAATTAATATTTATTATAATTATTATTTACTTGTGTGTGATAAGTAAATAGTTATACAATTTATTAGATGTCTCCTATGAATGAAAACGATGATTTATTATTATATATCAATAGAGTGGTATAACGGCAGATCGGTATAAGTTATGGACGACGAGTAGGGTATGCAAATGTCGAGTCCAATTAACGAGATGTTAACATATTTATAGTCGGGTGACTCATATAACCTTTCTGAGTGCACCGGAGATCCGAGTATGGTAAAAATAGTCCAGAATAGGTGCATGTGTACTATAATTGGATTTCATGAGATTTTAGACATAACAGGACCCATATAAAGGTAGGAGTGTCATTTTACAGTTAGGGTTAAGTGGAAAAATGGGATTAGAATAATTAAGAGGGCATTTAAGAGGTTGGGTAAGGTGGATTGAAGCTTACCTTTGATATTTTACGCAAGATATTAAGAGAGATTTCAAGAGAAAAGAAGGAGAGGAAGGAAGAAGAGAAAAGGCTTGGAGAAAAGGGAGAAAATCTATCTCCGGATTCAACCCGTCATCAAACACATAGAGAACATCGAATTTAATCCACCAAGGCAAGTAGTTACTTACTTTATGTTGCAAACTAACTGTAGTTATTTATTTTTATGATTAGAGGTAAAAAAAATGAGATTTTAATATGTTAAAGATTGCAACTTGCTTAATTGATCTGAGATCTAAATGATAAGGGATGTGGGGTTGTATATTGATTATTAATTGAGATTAATAATACTTGAATTTCGAAATAAATTTAAGAATTTAAATGATGAACATGATGAACTTGGATACAAAGGTCTAATATTTAAAATCGATTTGGGAAAAATTCTGTGTGGGATTAAATCGGTGTTTGATACGTAATCATAGGTGTTTGATGTAGTATTCATAATTAGAAATATGATTAAGTGCCTTTTGAATATTAGTATAATGATATACTAGATTTATTCGAGGTTCGGGGTGGTTTGGGACCTCTATTAGAGGGTTTGGGTGGACAAAACATGATTTTTGGAGAAGAGTAGTGGAATAGGTGTCGATTGATTAATGAAATTGGAAGTTGAATGAGATTGTGTAGAATTGAATTGCAAAGGCATGGGAGTTGGTTTCATTTTTTCTAAATTCGATAATTTGTTATGAATTTTCTACTAAAAGGTATGCGATACCGAAATTTTAAATTGGTGGTATTGGATTGAAATTTCATTTGGAAATTTTTTTTTTGGGGGGAAGCGAATCAGTTTGATTTGATAGCCTACCCAATTTTTATTCGTGCGTTATCTTTGACCCGTCAGAGCTTGTGGAATGACCGTACGGGCTTTCGGGTACTGTGAGATTTATAGGAAAGGGTTTCCACTCTTGGGAACGTGTGAGAGGCCAACGATAAGTGGATTCGAGTAAGGAGAACCAATCATACAAGTGAGTAATGGATTAATTAATTGAGAAGTTGGTTTGAATTTCGGAATTGGGTGAACCGTGCATTGTGTATTATGGTACGATGTTAGTACTTTATATATATACATATTAGAGTGACGTTTGTACATATGTACATCTTTAGGCTACTTGTATTTATTAAACATACCTACTCAGAAGTGCTATCATAGGGGATTGTACGTGGTAGGCAGCCCACCCTGGCGTTGATCGACAGGTATAGGATTGATTCCCCTAGTCATAAGACGGTTGCACGATAATTATCCATGTGTGAGGATAGATATTTGTTTGGAGACCGAGTTGGTGAGATATGGTGTGGTCACAACCCTCAGACGTATGTCTATGACTACCTCCATTGTATGTGTTTTCGTTTGGGATCGATGGTGATATTTCGACCCAGTGGCTCAGTGTGATATGTGATGCCTGGAGCTGAATATCACATGAGGGATGTATACACAAGGTCCAAGCTCTAGGGAAACGATTATATGTATATAGCGAGTGATATATATATATATATATATATATATATATATATATATATATATATATATATATATATATATATATATATATTTTTTATTTATTTATTTATATCACGAGTGTAGCTATGCTATATTTATTACATGACTATTTGATTATATCAAGTGTGTCACTATTTCATTTTTGCGAATGTATATCTAGTGATGATGGTTATTCTTAGCTAATAGAGGGTACTAGTGGTATTGGGCTTAGATAGTAGTTATGTACATCCTAGTTTGACCGGGTAGTTTAATTATGATAAATAAATGAACACGTTAAGTACGTATTATAGTTGAGTGATGAGGTTTATCTCAAATGAGTGTGATCAGTTTATTAAAAAAGTAATACATCGCTATATTAAATCGATTTAAAATAATTATTTACTTGAAAAAATATTTTCTACTCTATGATCTCTGACCCGCATATTCCTATCTTCCTTTCTACACCCTAGGTGCGCAGAAGGAGTAGTCGGGATAATGAAAATAGATCCGTTCTTACCGATGGTAGATGTGGATCCTTGCTCAGACGCTTCAGTCATTTTTATTATAGATAGGATCAGTTATTATGCTTTTACTATTGGTATGTCGCCTGTAGATGATAGTTCTTATCTTATCTCAGAATTTTATATTTTATCATACTTATATTTTCGTATTCAATTATTATTTAGATCACATTGTGGATGTTATTTGGTGACCGATGGTTTATTTAGTTCACCCTAATTATTTATTTATGCATAATGGTTACTTCTTTTATTATAGTTGGATGGATTATTATTATTCTTTATGATATATTATTAATGCGATAGTGTTATTGAGGTTGAACCGTATTGAGATTTATATTTTATTTTAGTAGATGATTGGCCTCTCAGTATCAAAATAGGCAGGTTGTCATATATTCTTTGGATGATTTGAGACGAGAGGAATCAAAGGTTCTCCGAAGAGAAGGAAGTAGCTCCATCGAGACTCTATCACATTTTTTTTAGTACGCTTCTACTCTGGCATATGAATCATCGCTTTCTCTGTGCATGAATTTCATAGAAGAATTACAGTGTGGTGACTAAATATTTGTACTTTTGGTTAATAGGGAGTGTTTATTTTGTATTATTCATTTATTATGTAGGATATACTTCATGTATACGGGATTCTGCTCCCTTAGGCGGGTTGTTTCATTTATGGATCGTTTCCCTATAAAAAATAATCACTTGGCAAAACATTTTTGGTGAATGATCCATGAGAGAAAGAGTTATTTCCCATCCCATAGATTGTTAGGATTAAAATGACCATTAGCATTGTAATTTTTATTCAATGGGTTTGAATGATACATTAAGTGGAATCCTGGCTGAGGAGTTTTTGATAAATCCTGACTTACAAAACGTCCAAGGAAGACTATGATATTTACAATCGCAAAGACATCATACGAGTCTCCAAAGTCCAACGACATAATTCAACAATGGAAGATGTTGAGACTTTTGACGAGTTTTATCATAAATTTTCTAATATGTGAGACCAACATTTTAATCATAAATAGATGATTTTGATTAAAAAAATTGTTCATGAAATCATAAGTTCTCTCCCTAAAACATATGACCGGACAAAGCCATTTAAAAAACATTGACTAAATGAAAGTAGAAGAACTCATAAGATCTGTACAATTGTACGAACAAAATACGTGTCTCTCGGAAAACTAAGGAAATGGACACTAATTTAAAGGCATTAAGGATTGGTTTTCCTAATTCAAATTATCACTCTATGATAAATCTGGATTCCCTCTAGTAATTGAGAAATCGAAGAACCCAAATTTTATAAGAATTATTTTATACATGATAAGCAGAGATATAGGAAAAGCAAACCTAATTATGTAGGTAAATATCCTGTTAGTTTATATGAAAGGAATTATATCCTGATAAGGATGATAAACTTGGGTGATGTTATTAATGCCAAATATATGGTTGCAGAGATTTTGAATGAGACATTAAACTACAATGGAAGGTAAAGTGGAGGAAAGCATTGAGGGCTCATTTGGTTCGAGGTTTGGAAATGGAATGAGAATCCTTGATTCAAGGAATTTAATTCTTGGAATCTTGAATTCTTTTACATTATTTGATTCAAATAAGAATTCTCATTTCCCGACATTTAAAATTACTTCTTCATATTAGGAATGAATATCATTTAATAAAACTACCCTTCTACTTTATTTAAATGTCAGCGTGTTTGAGTGTAAGAGTGTATTTGAGTGTGCGTGATTGTGTGAGTAATATGTATATGTATGTGTGTGTGCATGTGTGTGAGATAGAGGGAGAGTGTTTATATGAGACTGAGTGTGGTGTGAGACTGTGTATGTGTGTGGAGAGAGAGAGAGAGAGAATGTGTGTGTGTGTGTGTGTGTGTGTGTGTGTGTGTGTGTGTGTGAGAGAGAGAGAGAGAGAGAGAGAGAGAGAGAGAGTGTGTGCATGTGTGTGAGAGAGAGGGTTTATCCATTTGAGAAAGTATTTTTGTCTCACCATAAAAGTAAGCTGTAATTCTCGAAAATATAGAATTCCCCCATTTTAGGAGGGAGAAGAGAATTCCAATTTTATAAAAATTCTAAATTCTAGGAATTTTAAGTTCTCCCACATTTCCAAACAAACATAATACTAGATGACGGGAATTATAAATTTCAAGAATCTAAAATTCTCTTTCTAAACCTCGAACCCAATGAGCCCTGATTGTCACGCCTACATATGGTGTTTCGTTATCTACTTATTGTAGTTTTCCAACGTAGGAAATTCCTAGAGTGTTGGAGAGAGTTATTAAGGAGATGGGGGTGATAGACAATAGAATTATTTAAGTTGTATTTTTTGCCCCTCAATATTTAGAATTCCAAACATATGACAGCTAAGCATATTGAGATTTTGTAAAAGGAGGTACTTGTAACTCAACAGAAGACTTGTGTGACTCACTCTAAAACTTGTGTATGGTAGAATGAAATGAACATATATTTTGATAGATGAGTCTGCTTTCCTAAAAATCAAAGTCTTTGATTTCTTAAAGATTTCAGAGTATTCTTAACGAAGTAATTCAGATTAATGGGTACCACAACATTTGAACGAAAGTGAATCTTCACCAACAGGAACGATGTGAAATATTAGGAACCTGCTCAAACTCCTATTGACATGACTGGTATAATCTTTAAAAACTCAGAAATGTGTTAATTTGATTCCAAGACCTCATTATTCAAGGTATTGACATGTTCACAACATTATCCCGCACAAAAATACATCTACATGCCAATGAAGAATGTTAACGTTTTGGAAAGTTATGTTTTCACCTATTGACAAAAATAGTTAATTTGAGCAAATTTGTTATAAATTAAAGACATATAATCTCTGTGTACCTACAACACACTACGAATACACTTCCAATCTTCAACTTCGTGTAAGGTGAGTAGTTAGATCATCTGTGTGTCTAATGAGTAAACTATGAGCTTATTTAATTTTCCTTATGTGGTCCCATTGAAAAAGACTGAAAAAAATAATAAGGTAAAAATAAAACACCAATGTCTCATTCAATTACATGGGTTGAAAGCACAATGTTTGTCCTTGTCTTGTTTTCTTTAAGCTCTTGTAACGATATTGTTCAAACGAAAACTAAAGTGGTTGGAATGGCTTCATTATAACATGTTTACAGCCCTTTTCACAACCAAGTTAGAAGCATGCGTTGGAACAATATCACGCAATAGTGAATAATGAATGTCCTTAGAACCTCATTCTAAAAACTTGAAATTTTTTATAGTGACGTGGAAATAATATATAATGACATTACGTTTACGCAACTTGGTAGTTCAATAAAAACACATCTTGACTGAATATAAATGTATAGAAAGGTTTCATCAATAAGTTTTAAGACTATAAATTCTACTTGGGGAAATTAAAATCTTGCACTACACTATATAAGATCTTGGTGCCCTCCGTTCATTGTCAATTGATTTTTCATTGAATGCCGTAATATTTAACATAGTATGAGATCAGGTTATATGGCCCAGAGGCTCAAATACACCACATCACCCAATCAAAAATATGTGTCCACGTGTTAGGCTCGAGTAACGCCATATATGAGAGGGCGTCTTAAGACGTAAAGTCACACATGAAAAAAAATTAGGATCAAATACTAAAAAATCCCTCAAACATTTTTTAATATACATTTAGTCCAAGCCTTTTATTTTGTACCAAAAAGTCTCTTATTCTCTTATCTTTAAAGGTCCGCTCCAGCGGCATTGTAAAACCTTTTTTGCATAGTGAAGGATTTTTTGATGCAAAATAAAAACGTTTGGACTAAATGTGTATTAAAAAAAGTTCGAGGGACTATTTGATATATGCCCAAAAAAATTAAGGTTTTGCACCATAATATATTAGATCTTGGGGGCAATCCACCCACATCCAATTTGATTTTGGGTTGAATGCCCCAATATTTAACAAGAACATCCTATTTGTTCTAAAGCACCTTGGAAAACTTTTTAACTTTGGGGTTATTAATCAATACTAGATTCGTGATCCCTTGATGACCTATTTAGTTTCCAAGACCGAGAATCATCAACCTATATATGTTATTTTTCAGTAATGGAGTACTTTGCAAAAGAGATAGACAACTAAATCAAACAAGTTAGTTAGTTAGATTAACAAGGAAAATGATAACAAGTGCATTTAGACACATGTTTTGAGCTTCAAAATAGTAAGTATTAGAGATCCACATGAGTATCTGTTCCCTATTAAATATATGTGAGAACTATGTTCCCACTATTTTTGGGTTCTTAATGTGTGCCCTTAATTTAGTTTTCCATCCTTTTAATAAATCATATGAAGGATTATAGTGGGAAGATTAGGCTTGGGTTCCCATGTGCCTACCCAATTTGGGTTTCCAAATTGAGTTGTGACAACCATATGTTGACCAATAAGTATTTGCTGATATAACAAAGTCGATAAAATGAAAATTTTCGAAGTTTTGATGAATCTAGGCTCATATAATGATTGTTGAACCAATTTATAGGCCATTATAGTTTGCAAATAGACATTATATGGATCGCCTACCAGTTAGAAGAAAGATGAGAGATGTTAGACAAGTTGAAACCAAAACTCGGATGGACTCACCACATATTTTGTGGTTCATTCTTTCACCAAAAGTCCCCTATTCGCTTTCTTATAAATATAACCCTCAGTATATATACCCAAACATCAACCTCAAACAACATTGTAGAAAGAAAAATGTTAGAAGAGAAACACTTAGAGTGTTCAGTAGACATAGAGTGTTAAGTATAGACCAAGGTTCTAAAAAACGTGAGGCGTGATTGAGGCGTGGAGGCCAAGCCTTAAGCCTTAGAAGCCTAGGCGGGCCTAGGCGTAAAAAGGCGTGAAAAGGCGTTTAGGACTTCTTAATATATTTTAATATTTTTTAACCATAACAGGGCTATTAAAATACAAAAATTGCACATATCATAAAAATATGTCTGAATATATGCAAATTAAAATACTATCTGATTATTTTGGATAAGATAATGGTTCGGTTTGTAAACAAATTCTTTAAAAGGCGACATCGTTTCATTAAGACATTGTTGTTTTAAGAAAAAAGTGCGCCGTAAGGGTTTTACCAAGAATAAGGCGTGAAAAGCGTAAGGCGAGGTGTTTCACCCAAGCCTTAAGCCTAGGCGGAGCCTACGCGGGTTTTTTAGAACAGTGGTATAGACAATAAAGGCTGTATTTTTTAGAGTGTTGTTTAATTGTGTTGCAGGAAATACATAGTGATCATTTCTTAAATGTGAGTGGTACACATTGTGCCTTTTTGTAAATAACCTGATTATAGTTATTGTGGATGCGAGTTATGGATGTACTAGATAAATTGGTAAACCATATAAATCATTTTCTTGTGTGTGTGAGCATACTTTTTCTTTCTATATGTTTTACGTTATTTTTTCCAGGTATATTTTGGACATGATATCAAATAGCAGTGTTTCCTAATGAGTGCTATTTTGTTATTTTCTTAACCTATTAAAAATCAAGGCCCTGACAAAATTATTGGCAAAATTCATAATGAAATTTTTTCTAAAACTTGGTAATGGACACCTGGTTTGACGACCTTGGGCACACACAAGTTGTCTAACAAAAATTACTATGCGTATTTCATTTTTTATATTCATCATATTTGTTTGAACAGGATTAATGGTGTGAAAAATGGAAAATTTTAATGTTGATGAGCTTTACGGAACAAATTTTGGATCCTAAAAAATGCAAATGGAGGACTACCTCTTCTATAAAGATCCATCCTTAACACTAGAAGAAAAGTTGCCAACTGAAAGTTTCTTTAACAAAACAATCCTAGCACCATAAGGCTATCACTATCAAAGTTGATGGTGTTTAATAAAAAAATGAGAATAAGTCAATTTTTTTCATGGTAACCCTCTATACTATGTTTGAGAATCCCTCGATAGCACATAAAGTTGATAGGATTAACAAGTTATTTAATTTAAAAATGGCCTAGCAATCTAAAGAAAATCTAAACAGGTTCAATAAAATTATTAATCTATTAGAATTGGTTGAAATCGATTTTAATAATGTGATTCGAGCAACATTAAATTTGGGGAGCGTGCCTGAGAGTTGGAGCGAAATATTCCATGGTCAATAGTTCTGGTCAAATTTCCAAACTGAATGAAATACCTTTTATTTTTAAAGGCATTAAAAGTAATTTAATTAATTAAAAAATAACCTGGATTTGATAATGAGAAATTAAAATTTATTTATTGGTCAATAAGTGAAAATAACTTAGCTTGTTGAAATAAAAATAAAAAAAGTCAATTTCAAATTTTAGAACTTAATCAATTAATTAATAAAGTCTTCGTGCAAAAAGTTGAGTTATCTAAACATTTAAGGCTAAAATGGTAATTAATATAATATAGTTAATGAGTTGTCCACATAGGGGAGTTTTGTTTAAGGCCAGGGGCATTGTTATCCTTGGAACATTGCCTTATGGGTAGGCCTAGTGTTTTGGGGGGTTACTTTGAAAAGGGAAACTATTTCAGGGATTGCGGCGCACAAGAGAGTTGGGCCACTATAGCAGGTTAGCTGTCGTTATAAAGGGGCTAGGTCGCCTTTGTGGGCTTTAGCTTTTAACTCTTATTTTTACCCACTTTTCTGAAAACCCCCTACTCGTCTCTCACATCACCATATCCTATACTATTTTTGTGAAACAAATTTCTTAAACATAAAATTGAAACCCCTAGCTCATATTTCATCTCTCAAAACAAAATTTAGTTGAAGATTTCAGAGCATTTCAAATAATTTTTCAAAGGTTTCGAGGGACTTTTCAAGGCTCAAATTCAAGATTTTTTTCTCACACTAGTAATTCAAGTTTTGAACAACATTTTGCGACAAGTTGCTTTCTACCCTTACCTTTTTATATATATTTAGGTTAAATTTCACCGAAATCCAATTGTAAGATTATATATCAATCAAAACCCTTAAGAAAAATAAGACTTCCTAATGTATAATTATAATTAAGTGAAGTTTATTATTTCCATATGATTTATATTAAGATTTAGCCATATTTAATGGAAGATGTTGACTATTGAACCTTAATTATAAATGCATATTTTAGGGTTTTTAGCCCTATCTTGAGAATTGATTAAATAAGACTAAGTGATGGATTATTTGTACTTTATTTAGACTTAATTAAATTCAAAAACACATAAGCTTGTTAGAGTTGTACCTCTAGTATTAATGGTAGTACTCTTGGTAATAATTACTAAAATGATGTGATTTTAGTATGATGACTTTATTTATGGTTTAAAAAATTAATAGGACACATTTTATTATGAATATATTATATTGGAATTTGTTAATTGTGAATGAAAGCATTGTGTTAAATTAAACCCTTGGAATTGAATATAAATGACCCCTTCATGAGAAAATGCAATATGAACTTTACTAACAGTATTATATTGTTGATAATGAATTAATCACATAGATAAGTAGTCATGAATATAGAATTAAGTAGTAGTCATGAATATAGAACCTTTAATAAAATTAATATAATCTTACTTCAATGATTCGACTTATGAGTAGTACCACATTGACTTATTATCCCTTTAGCTCCTATTGTAATGGAATAATATGTGTCTAAATGCTTTATTTGAAAATGCTCTAAGGGTGGGGTAATAAGGTAATAACATTCTATTGATGAGTGATGAAATATGATTAAAATTGAGAATGTCATTGATAAATGAATATATGATATGTGGATTACCGGGTGAGTTCAGAGAAGGAACACCCTTAAGTTGATATACTTCACGAGTATGATTTGATATGGACTATTGTTGTGTCCCATGGTGTTATGGAGTTCCTTCAATTCATAATAGGGAAGCTACGAGGTTTTTGACACTCTGAATTAGGTGACCACGGGTTGTGTGGCAATTTAATATGGATGTACCACTTGTTGTTAACATGGCCAGGGAGAAGAGGCACATTTCGATCACTTGTTAATGAATTGAGAGAATAATTAATTGATTAAATGAAATAAGTTAAAATAGGATGCATTATGAGGTTGAGTGTTATACGATGGGATATCTTTATGGATTATATGAACTAAAAATTTACCATTTACAAATATAACCATTTTTAGTCGCATAGCTTAGCGTCTTGCTAGGGTTTTGGCCCATTTTATTTAATGTCACTTTCAGGTTATTGAGTTGGACCTCTCGACTAGTCTTCCTTCTTCCAACTAGCATAATTTCTCCACCTATCTCTCTTTTAAGGAACTTCATTTATAGATACCAATATAGGTATTTATTCTATTACCTATAATTTTACTTTCAGTTGAGTGAGTTGAGTTTAGACTTTCAGTTGGAATGTATTACAAATATCTTCTTTCAACATGTATGATTGGAGACTTAGTTTTTAGCTTCTAAATTTTCACAAATTATTTTGAGCTATAGACTTTTCTCTCACTCTATTATGGTTTTGCTAAATCTTATTGAGATTTATATTGGAGGTCTTTCATATCACATCCTGATATTTGTCATATATCTCATTTGATTCTTACATGAGAATGGTATTTAAATTGTTTAACAATTTGTATGATTTAATAATTAGACTTAATCAACCTGAATATTAAATATACGAGGTGTCGCACTAAGGGTCTATGATGTCTTCGGTATGATTCTAACATCAACATTGAACATGGACAGTAGAGGTAAGGATTGAAATAGGATGAAAGGGCATTGCAACTTCCATTCAAGGAATGGTAAGTCTTGATTAGATTCCAAGAAATTCTAACAATTAAAATCAAAACAAAAAAGATTGAATGTTCAAATATGGGAACTATGAAAATTAGTGTAGAACTCCGAAGAAATTAGTAGAGAGAAGACTAAATCAAATGTTGTTTCAGAAGAAGCGGGTGTTGAGTTTATATATGCTCATTGGAAAGCAAGGAACAAACCTTGGTCCTAGTCTCTGGAGCTTCATTTCATGTTACCTCAAGAAAGGCATTATTTGATAGTTCTATATTGGGTAATCTAGGAATGGTGTGTCTCGGTGACGATCATCCTTATGATGTGGTTGGCTAAGGAAATGTGCATATGAAATTTAATGTTATTTATGTGGTCCAGGTGGAGAATGAAGGTTATGTGACAACCTTCAATAGTGATCCCTTAAAAAATTTCAAAGGTGCAAAGACCATAACACGTGGCAAAAATAGTGGAACATTATACTTGAGAACAAATGCTTGGTTTTTAATAGCAAAGAGGATTTAAACATATGACACCAACGACTTGATCACATGAGTGAAAATGGCATAAGGTTATTTAATCTTAGTAAAAACTACTGGAACTACAATTTAGTTATATTGAATTATGCGACATGTTAGGGGAAGTGGGTCAGTTTCTAACAGTATAGGAGAACCCCTAAGCAAGAGAAGTATGACCTTATTCACGAGGATATCCAGAGGACAAATACAGTCCCATCCAATGGCGAGATGTCGTATTTTGTGATATTCATGAGCAATAAAAAAAGGTATCAAGGAATTTAAAAATAAATAAGAAAGAAAAGGGGAGAAAGGGTCACTATACAAATTTTTAATACTCCTACATGAAATTGCTTAAAAATCAATTAATGACTCATATTTTCTTTTAATTATTTTTTACAAAGTAGAGACATATCAATTAAACATAAATCATGCATTTTTAACATATATTCAAACAGTCGTAATGACTCGCATGTAATTTTTTTACTAATAAAAAAACACATATATGACAATATCATCCGCAACAATAGTCTTATGTCATTATATACTCAGCATAGTGTAACTTCATTATAACCCATGTTAAACTATTTCTACTCTAGCCATTAGATTCGATTTATGTGGTTATTTCACAAAGAATACCATGTAACACCATAGTAAAAAAAAAACTACGGGAAAAGATCATATGAGATCCATTAATATTTCAGTGTTTCCTATTACGTGCAATTATTCATTATCTAACTACTACTAAATTGATAAGTCGGATACTAGGTGTAATAAAAACATTGTGTTAAATATCTTTTGCATGTTGAGAAATCTCATACAGCGCAAACAAACTTTCAAACAAAATATCAAGTGTTGTGTTCAATAAAAAATTATAAGATAACACCTCGAGGATATGGTAAAAATCATATAGATTTTAGGTTTTTCTATCCGAGTCCAAAATAAAATGAATAAATTAGCACATCATCAAAGTGCATGAATGTATAATTAAATCAATGAGTAAAAGCTTAACTTCAATCTTTATTTTCCATGTGTTGGTGAAATATTACGAAACAAGAAAGTTTGAGAGAGAATAATAGCAGAGAGAGAAAAGAGAATCCGATTGTATTATAAAATGAGACTTGATGATTACAAGTAAAATGGTATCCTTTATATTGGACCTTGAACATCAACAAACTAATTAACTAATCCAACAAACTCAACTTACTATTCTAATACTCCCCCTAAAGTTGAAAGTTATATGCAATATAATTTCAACTTGGAAATACAACAAGAGTAAAAAAAATGAAATGTAAATCTGCATTTGCTCCCCCTTAAGCTGAATCGTCTCAAGGAACAAACACTAATGAAATCCCTGAACGGAAGATGAATGGCAGGGGCTGAATACCACAACTGCCTAAAATGTGGTGGTTTAACACCATTAAACCAGATGACAATATGCTAATAGCATAAAGAGATGAACTGGAGCGACAAGCTACCAACAAAATCAGCCATAACATGTTGAGAAAACCACTCATGGGCATACAAAAAGATCTAGGTACTGAGGAATCCGCAGGGCTATACGCCAAGAATCTGCAGTTCATCCATAGTCAGTAAGAGAGGCTGCAGCATTGTGCTAATAGCAAAAATAGCCAACGATGGGCGAAAATAAAAGGCCTATACAAGAATCTGAATTGAAATCAGATGAACCAAAATTGGACCATCACAACAATCTAGGTTAACCCAGGACCAAGCCACGGTAGACCCATCAACCAACAAATGACGGGTATACAACCTGAACCACATAGGGTAGAAAGTCGTCATAAGCGTTGATGAAGACAGGACCAAAAGTCATATTGAATTTACACTGAAATCGGCGCAACACAGAACCCACTCAAGAAAATAAACTCAGTTGGACAATCAATCATCAACCCTGACATCACCCGGAAAACCCAAACATAGTATAAACCTTCTGCTACCACCGATCTCATGAGAGACCCAACCAAGCTCAAACAGAGCATATCATCCCGAGAATAGGGACACACCGTAAATCACAACGAACATCAGAGAAAACACGAAAGAATGAAGGCCAATCGTTGCATCAGCGTGAATGAACACACAATGTAGAGGAAACTAAAGAAACCATCGAAATAAAAGAAAAACACACTCGGGTGCAAGAACATCGGGCAGGTCAAAACCCACCAACATCGCCCAGAAATTGAAAGAAAATCGTAAAGCCAAAATGCGACACAATGCTCGCCGGAACAAGAGATGAGAGGTTTTGAAGAGGGAAACAACCAACTGAATGGGCCTCTAAACCAAGCCAAGTCTGACATGAAGAAAGAGAGAAAAGATAGCGTAGGAACCATATAGAGAGAACCCATCTGATAAAGGACCCATGATGAGATTTAATTTTGAAGAAACAGAGAAAAATCTCCGATTGAAATTTCTAACTCCATGGGAAAAAGGAGCCATCCTCAATTATAGATCGAAAGAAATGAACGAAATCAAATAATAGAGATTAGGAGCGGAATCTTTTCTAATGCTCTGATACCATATTACGAAACAAGAAAGTTTGAGAGAGAATAATAGAAGAGAGAGAAAAGAGAATCCGATTGTATTATAAAATGAGACTTGATGATTACAAGTAAAATGGTATCCTTTATATAGGACCCTGAACATGAACAAACTAACAAACTAATCCAACAAACTCAACTTACTATTCTAATAGAAAGAATTATCCTGCAACCCTACTTAGCAGTTTTCCATTACCATAGCACTACTTAGTTGTTCCCAGGTAGTCGAAGATAACATGAATTCATTATAACCATGAAGGTTATTACATATGATTAAATTAGGATATATTTACCTCAAACAACCAAATCAAAATGTCGGTGAAATAATTCTAATAATCTTTAGACAAATCAATATTTTTCCTACATTCATTATATTATTGGGATGACAGATGTATAATTCATCAAAGACACCATGGCACTTGTTATATTTTGGGCTAAACCTAATATATTTGCCACTTCTAAAATATTAATAAATCTTCTACTAGTCAATGTCTACTTCTAATTTCTTTTGGCCTTCATTAGCTATGTGCATTCAATTACACGTGAGATTGACATCAATTACACATATTTTTTACTCAAAAAACAATTTGAATAAAGATCCCCTACGATCATCATATCCTAATTATTTAATGCTTAGAATATCTTTTTCGATTAACGTGTGAACGAATGTATATATTTAGGATTAGATGAGCTTTACCAATATTATTTAGAATATCATTATTATTATAATAGTAACAATTATGAGCACTATCGCGTCATTATATAATAATCAACGATAACATTCTGTTATTCAACAATAATAGTATTCAGCTTGTGCGATGCAAGTGCAGTTTAATTTAAGGGAACAAAAAAAGTGAAGAAAAAAATGATTATACAAAAAATTTAGCATTTGATTGTACAAAGAATTTATCATATGTTAAAAACAAATGATGAAAAATTCGTTTCAGATAAAATGCCTGATATAATGGGACAGATAAGTGAGCGTAATAATATTGGAAAAAGATATATATATGAAGGGACATAAAAGAGAGATAGATGAAGGGAAAGAGATTGGCGAAAGTAATAAAAGTGGTGTTTTAAACATTGATTCGTGCCATAATGAGAGTCTAGAAGTACTTTTTATAATATTGTATATAGAACTTTCTACATGAATGACAACTGACAATATTGACAGATCATGCTAAGAATATATATCTGGTATAGTATGGATTCCACAATAATGTGCCCTCAAAATGCTCAAAACTACGTACTCTATCTACCATACAAGAGCCCGAATAAAAATCGTTGAACATAAGCTCAATCAAAAGTGAATGTTAAAATATTCATTCAAAAATGCTAGCATATAAGTGGTTTATATATGTGTTAACGGACTACATATAACATTTAAAGAAACGGGCAAAAGTCCTAAATCTTAAGGATATCATTCAAAGAACATGTGATATGCATGAGGAGTATGTTAGGCATGCAACTCATCTCCTACTATTAAGGAGTTCAGTGATACAACTCTTAACTCTAAGCATTTATCTATAACCATTCATACCTATACTCGGTCATACCCCTAGCTATCTCATCCTATTACTTTCCACGTGTAAATCATCTCCATCATTCTCTATAACCATCCCCCCGTTGTAATCTTATATATAGTGAACAACTCTAATAAATATGTGTACAATGAGTTTATATCATTATGTGTAATGCAAAGGTAATAGTTTTCATTCATTTTATTTTTGTTTTTTCCTTGTATCAGAGCCATCAATGGCTATCCCCTTGGTTGGACTCTCTCTTTCCATAAACTCGCCGCATTAGCTTATTGCCATTTATACAATCAAGTTGAAGCCATTAAACTATCTTGTTTGGTGGACTCAGATGCTTCAACTTATGAAATCAATCAAAGTGACCAAGCTATTAACTGAGGATACCCCAATTGTCGATGGAGACAAAGGCAAATCGACACTCCAAAATTAGAAGGAGAAGGACGTGCTGCTCCGGTGTTGGATAGCAGGCACTTAACTGAAGAAGATATGTACGTGATCATAGGTTGTGTCACAACTAAACAGGTCTGAACAAGCTTGGAAGAAAGCTACTTGAAAGCAACCGAAACTGAAGAATTCCAACTTAAAGATCAAATTCCTAGCGCCACCATTCAAGGTAAGATAGTAGCTGAATATATTATCGAATTTTAAGGAGTTTGTGATGGTCTTGCAGCCATCAACAAACCAATCGCGGAAGATCATAAAGTTATCTCCTTCGTAAAGGGTTCGGGTCATAAATATCAAACTTTTAGGACTACTACATTGGGTAAGACATAAAGTCAACAATGCCTCAACTAATTGCATCCCTGAGAAGTTTTGTATTCGAGAGGACCAGCAAAAAGTGCTGCCGATGGGTTAGTCAGATCAAGGCATGCCACTCAATTCTCATAGAGGCGGTTATAATCATAGAGAATGATGAATAAATGGAAAAAGAGGCCATTACCAGTCTTACAATCAACAACAGTCTTATCATCGTCAATAAGCCTATAGTTCTAGAAGAAGAGGATTCAAACTAAGTAGCTCCTATTATTCTATCAACTACCATGCACTAAGAAATTTCTCAGTACATGGACAAAAGAATGCACCCAAGGATGACTAACAAAATGATAGTAAGATGCAATACTCTAATCTCCCTTCCTTCCATATATATGGGAATGTCAAAAGTAATGTGCAATTGAATTACCATTTAGTGGATGAATAATTCATGACTAAGTGAAGGCATCATCATTTCTCCACTAAGGAGATAAAATGTTTAGCTTTTGTCTTAGTGATATTGTGGAGAAATCCACCATGTTATATCTTATGTCTTAGTGGTATAGTGGAGAAATTCACCATGTTATATCTTATGTCTTAGTGGTCTAAGTGTAGAATTCCACCAAATGTTGTATTCCCTATATAAATAAGCTTTCATACTAGTTTAAAAAAAAAGAGAAAAAAAATACATATGCAATTCATCCTACATCTTCTTCATTTGTCTTTATACTTATTAAATTCTGCATAATTATATTTCCAACCCCAACATATTTTTGGTATCATAGCCACCCATCACTATTGTCTTAACTCTTCAAAAATTTTAATTCATTCTAAAAATCTCATCCATGGCTTCATCCTCAAATTTCAATTTTTCAACCAGTCCAATACCTATATTTGAAGGCGAAAGTTATGACTACTGGAATATTCAAATGAAAACCCTCTTTATTTCTCAAGATTTGTGGGAAATAATAGAGGAAGGTTTTGATCCAACACAAAATCTTGAAGAAATCACAACATGGACACAAGCAAAGCAAAAGGAGTACAAAGAAAACAAGAGGTAGGATGCAAAATCACTGCTCTTTATTCAGCAGGGGGTAAGCAAATCTATTTTTCCTGGATTCTTGGGTGCAAAAAATTCAAAGGACGCTTGGAAACTTTTAAGAATTGAGTTTCAAGGGTTAGAAAAAGTTATTTCCATTAAACTTCAATCTCTTTGGCGAGAGTTTGATAATATGACAACGAAGGAAAAAGAAAATATCAAAGCATTCTCTTTAAGAGTTGCAGAAATTAAAAGTCAAATAAGAAGTTGTGGAGATAAAATTGAAGACAAAAATTGTTGAATTTTTTTTAAGAAGCTTGCTTGAAAAATATGATCATGTCGTTGCTGCAATTGAAGAATCAAAAAATTTATCAACACTCGGCCTTGTTGAGTTGATGGGTTCACTTGAAGCCCATGAGAAAAGAATAACCAGATTTTCAGGTTCTAATGTTGAGCAAGCTTTCCAGTCAAAACTCTAACATATTAGAAAGAAGGACCTCATAATATCAAGGAAACAACTCATTTTAGCCTGGGCAACAAGGAAAAGGATAACGAGGAAGAGGACACCAAAATTTTACAAATCGTGGTCGAGGAAGAGGAAGAAATACTGTCACCAATCGAAATAATGGCGGTAATTTCAAAACTGGTTATGATTCTACAAGCTTCAACCATCAAACTAATGGCGGAGATTTCAAATCTGATTCTGCATGCTTTGTTTGCCATAAATCTGAACATGAATCTAGAGATTGCAAATATAAGTGTATAAGATGCAAAATTCCAAACCACTCATAAAGAGATTGCTGGTTTCAACAAAATGGTGATAAAAATGAAGCAAATTTTTCTGAAGAAAGTACTACTAAACAATTGTTCTATTCATGCATGAGTTTACAACATGACTCACCGAACACGTGGTACATGGATAGCGGGTGCAGTAATCACATGACCGGGAGCCGAAAGCATTTTGTCAAATTAGAAGACCATATTTCTTCTCAAGTAAAATTGGGAGATGAAAAGCTACAACCCATTGAAGGAAAATGAATTGTAGTTATTCAGACAAGAGAAGGTAATACTAAATTCATTCATGATGTTTTATATGTTCCCATTTTGACTCAAAATTTACTTAGTGTCGGTCAATTAATTCAAAATGGATACTCCGTAAATTTTGAGAGGGGCGAATGGAAAATCAGTGACCATAATAAAACACTCATGATGAAAGTAAAAATGATACCAAATAAAGTTTTTCCCTTTGTCATGCCACTTGATGAAAAGATTGTCTTAAAAGCAGAAAAAATTGATGACTCATTACTATGACATTTGAGATATGAACACTTGAACTACAAAGGACTGAAATTGTTAAAACAAAAAATACGGTCTTCGGCCTCTCCAAAATTGAAGAAGAGGATAAAATTTATGAAGGGTGTATATATGGTAAAATGCATGGACTACCATTCCCTAAAACTTCCTGGAGAGCAAAAGATCCTCTTGAACTGGTACATACAGACATATGTGGACCTACACGAACTCCATCATTTCAAAACAAAAAATATTTTCTTCTCTTTGTTGATGATTTTAGCAGGATGATGTGGGTTTACTTCCTCGAGCAAAAGTCAGAAGCTTTCCCAACTTTCTTGGAGTTCAAACAAATGGCGGAAAGGCAAAGAGGCTACCCATTAAAGAATTCCCGAACTGACCGTGGTGGAGAATTCATATCAAAAGACTTTATGGATCATTGGAAAAATGAAGGGATCAAACGACAGCTAACAGTTTGCTATACTCCTCAGCAAAATGGTGTAGCGGAACGGAAAAACCATACCATTGTTGAGATGGCACGAAGCATGTTGAAAGCAAAAGGACTCCCTAACAGTTTTTGGGCAAAAGGAGTCAACACCGCGGTCTACATCCTCAATCGTTCTCCAACAAAAGCAGTTCTCAACAAAACTCCTTATGAAGCTTGGCACAGGCACAAACCAGATGTTAACTTCTTCAAAATTTTTGGATGCATCGCCTATTCTCTTATTCCCTCTCAAAAAAGGAAAAATTTGATGAAAGTGGAGAGAAATATATCTTCATCGGTTACAGTGAAGAATCAAAAGCCTACCGTCTTTTCGATCCAAAATCCAACCAGTTGGTGATTTCAAAAGACATCAAATTTGATGAAATGAAAGGCTGGGAATGGAAAAATCAAATGTCTCAAGAGGTGAAATCTTTTTAAGCTAATTCAGAAGAAGAACTAGCCGAGCCAACTTCACCGCAAAGTCTAGACTCACCACCATCAAATCGAAATACTTTTGATGGCACTGATCCAGAAAACGATTCAGATTTTGAGTCATCATTTCGGAAGGTACGCTCATTAAGAGATGTTTACGATTCATGTAACGTTGCATTTTTCTCTTATGAGCCACATAAATTTGAAGAAGCGGTTAAAACCCAAGTATGGCAAAAAGCAATGAATGAAGAAATTGAAACGATCGAGAAAAATCATACTTGGGAACTTGTAGATCAACCCAAACAAAAAGATGTTGTTGGACAAAGTGGATCTACAAAATAAAGGTCAACGAAGATGGCTCGGTTCAGAAGCACAAAGCCCGTCTTGTAGCAAAAGGCTATTCACAACAGTCTGGAATAGACTTCAATGAAACATTTGCACGAGTTGCTCGCATGGAAACAATTCGCACAGTTTTGGCATTAGCTGCACAACAAGAATTGTAAGTCTTTCATCTAGATGTAAAATCAGCTTTCCTGAATGGTGAACTTGAAGAAGAAGTCTACGTGGAGCAACCTCAAGGCTACGTAGTGGAAGGAAATGAAAATAAGGTGTACCAACTGAAAAAAGCACTTTATGGCCTAAAGTAAGCACCACGAGCCTGGAATAGCAAAATTGACAAGCACTTCCTATAAAATGGCTTTCAAAGAAGCCCAAATGAACCGTCCTTATATGTCAAAACTAGAGGTACAAGTGATTTCATTATTATCTACCTTTATATTGATGATTTGATGTACATTGGTACTAATCCAATGATGATGGATGAATTTAAAAAGGCCATGATGAACGAATATGAGATAACACATTTGGGTCTCATGAAATATTTTCTTGGCATCCAAGTGCGACGGTCAAAAGGTGAAATATTTATTTCACAAGAAAAGTACACTGAAGATTTGTTAAAAAAATTCAACATGTCAAAGTGCAAGCGAGTAACAACTCCAATGGCGGTGAATGAAAAGCTCCAACAAAACGATGGTGCACAGAAAGTCGAAGCATCACTTTACCACAGCCTAGTCGGCTCATTGATGTATCTCACCAACACAAGGCCTGATATTGTTCATCCCATCAGCATGATCTCCCAATTCATGAATGAGCCAAGCCTAGTTCATTATTCCGCGGCAAAGCGAATACTACGGTATTTGCAAGGTTCGAAAACTTTTGAAATTATATATGTCAAAGAAATTAATTGCAATCTTGTTGGATATACCGACAGTGATTGGGCAGGATCCATTGATGATAGAAAAAGCACATCGGGTTATTTATTCTGCATGGCACAAAACCAATTGCTTGGTCCCCCAAAAAGCAAAGGACTGTGGCCCTCTCTTCAGCGGAAGCGGAGTATATTGCAGCTACTGATGCAGCTTGTGAAGCAGTCTGGTTAAGAAGAATTTTTGTGGATCTCAAACAAGAACAAAAGAAGCCCACAATTATCTATTGTGATAACATGTCTGCTATTGTCATGACAAAAAATCCAGTTTTTCATGCTAGAACGAAATACATTGAACTCCATCATCATGTTATTAGAAGTTTCGTTAATAAAGAAGAAATTCAATTGACTTTTCTGAACACCAACGAGCAATTGGCCGATAGCTTCACGAAACCAGTCTCTTCGAAAAAATTGGAGCAATTCAAAAAGTTCACAAAATTTGCAAATTAAGAAGGGGTGTCAAAAGTAATGTGCAATTGAATTACCAACTAGTGGATGAATAATTCATGACTAAATGGAGGCATCATCATCTCTCAACTAAGGAGATAAAATATTTAGCTTTTTTCTTAGTGGTATAGTGGAGAAATCCACCATGTTATAACTTATGTCTTAGTGGTATAGTGGAGAGATCCACCATGTTATATCTTATGTCTTAGTGGTCTAAGCGGAGAATTCCACCAAATGTTGTATTCCCTATATAAGTAAGTAAGCTTTCATACTAGTTTAAAAAAAAAGAGAAAAAAAATACATATGCAATTCATCCTACATCTTCTTCATTTGTCTTCATACTTATTAAATTTCGCATAATTATATTTTCACCCCCAAGAGGAAGTTGAACCACATTGCATTTAATTGCGTGTATCGATGAGACTTTAGTTATGAAGGCACAAAGCGTTCTCAAGCCAATAAAGCATTGCAAAAACCACATGAAAATAATAATTATATTAATTTTTCTGCTAATGAACATTTGACCCACTCCAAAAACATCTAACTAATCTCAAAGGTTATCATGGGAATGATAAAATCATGGTAGATAATGGCTCAAAATTAGAAATTTCCTATGTTGGTGACAAACATATTGAATCAGACTTGGATTTAGAATGTGGTGTTGTTGTGCCTCAGTTGAAGAAAAAATTAATCTCAGCAAGCAAGTTGATTGGTTAGGATAATCGCTCTTTAATATTCACTGATAATACCTTTGTGGCTAAGGATAAGAAGACACACAAAATACTGGCCAGGAGGAGTAAACATGATGGTATTTATGCATTTGATGATGGCTTAGCTGCACTAAGAGCTTTTAAGTAAGGCTAGGCACCAGACTCGATTTGGCATAAAAGACTTGGGCACCCCAATTCTATTTTTCTTCATGCTTTGAGTAGGAATACTTTCTTATCTATTATGCAGTGGACTAAAAAGCCCACTATTTGTGTAAGTTGTCAATCGTTAAAGAATTGTAAGTAGTATTCCAATTTGTCTAATTCCATATGCAAAAATCCTTTTGAGAAAGTATATTGTGAACTTTGGGGTCTTGCACCTATTGCATGTTATCAAAATTTTAAATACTATGCTCTATTTGTTGAGGACTGCATACGATATGCATTGATTTATCCTCTAAAATAAAAGTCTCTTTGATCTCTAGCTTAAATTTGAGAGCACGGTGAAAACTCAATTCTTTAAACCTATTACGACGTTTCAATGTGATTATGGAGGAGAGTTTAAAAAGAATGAGTTCTTAAATCATCTAGCATATAGTGGTACATTGAGACAAATCTCCTGTCCCGAAACACAATAACAAAATAACACAACTGAGCGGAAGCAAATAAATAAAGTGGATACATGGTTAACTTTTCAATTTCACGCTAAGTTACCTCTATTCATATCGGTAGAAGCCTTTCTAAAGGTGGTCTTTCAAGTCAACGGATTACCATTCAGCTTAGAAACACCATTCTATAAATTATTCGCAAGGGAACCTGATTATATAACACTAAAGGTGTTTGGATGTAGGTGTTTTCCTCATGTCAAAGGTAAGACAAAACACAAGTCTTGAATTAGAACGTCAAAATAATGGAAAACAAACTTTGAACAAAGTTCAAAATCTTTTCAGAAATGATTTTTTTTTTTAATCTTTTTTTTTTTTGGTGATGGTGCTTTATTTAGCGGGGTGCGGGTAATTGTCCACAATGGATGAGCTATGGTGTATAGGGGTGGGCCACAAAAAATCGAAAAAAAGCAATACAAAACTTTAGGATAAAATCTACTATAACTAAAAGATATAAGGTGGGGATAAAAAATATAAAAACTGAAAAGTTGTAACCACTTATTCTCTCTCTCAGCAACTGTAACCCAATCATTGCTATTTCTCATTTTAAAACATCCAACTCCGCTTTTCAACCAACAAAGAGATTGGCTTGGACATTTTTTTCTTAAATTCTACTTTTTATTCTACTCGCAATTTGAATTACCGAAAACCGCGATGTTCAAAAGCAACTTATCTCTGCTACTTCAAAAGAGGAGAGTTTTTCTTTAATGATATAAAAACAATTTTACCCTCAAACAATTTAAAAATCAATCAATACCCTTCTATCTTTTTCTTTCATTCAAGAATATATTATACATTGTATTTTAATCCCACCCACATACACTGCACTTTAATTTGTACACTGACCACGATCTCCTATGCACAACTTCCAACCCAATACACGAAAAAGCCCAATTTTTACTATGAAGACTTCCCAAGTGAAACCCACTTCTCAAAATATCTCATCTCTCTCACTAAATCATCCTCTAACTAATCACAAAAAAAGCAGGTGGACTAGAAATAATCTTAGCGACACTAAACCGTCCCAAACATATATGCCATTGTGGAAGGTAACTCAAATATGATGTTCGAATTTACATTTAAATTTGTAAATTTTGTGTAGATCAATTTATAACGTTGTTTATTTTATTTTAGAGATTAATATGTTTCATGTTACATAATAAGCTGTTTAAAGCCCCCAAATTTGAACACATTAATTTATCTTTTTTTTTATGAGTTTACATTATATAATTGGTGTAGTGATGTATATAGGTTTAATTCATGTGCATAGATTTTAACAGTTTTAAGAATAAAAACTGTTTGAAAATGGATGTTTTAACAATTTATTGAGTTTTTAAAACTTGAGAATGTAATTTAGTATGTTGAATTTTGATCTTGAGACTGTTAAAATAAGGATTTTGATCTTGATACTTTTTAAATAATACCTGAACAGGAATCCACTTGGAACATATTTGGTACGAAATTTACACGGGTGAAGACGTTATTCGATTTTTAATCAAGACTCCTGTTCATCTGCATTATCTTTATTTATTTCTTTGTGTGTATACTCCCTTTGTCAGTATTACCGACCATTGTATTTTTTTTATTTTGACAGTAAAAAGACACGTATGGAGAGAATCTGGTTCATCTGACTATGTTCTTATTTAAAATTATGACATTTAATCCTTATTATTAACTCGAGAGAGTATAATTGTAAAAAAACACGGATGGAGCTCTTTAGATTTCATATTAATTGTTTTCTGGGGTTTCATGATCTCTGCATCTCTGAAAATACACCTCTATCTCTCTCTCTTATACATAAAAAGAGATGATTTCCTCTTTAATGGTATAATTTTTTTATGAAAATTATATTGTTTATAAAAACCTTATTTTTTAATTAAAAACTTCATTTCTTATAAGAAAAAATTGTATTCTTAAAAATATGTAAAGAAAAAAACAAAAATATATACAAAAAAATTGTATTTTTTTTATATAAATTGTATTTTTAAAAAACGTTACTTTTTTATATAAAAAACAATAATTTTTTTTTTGTTTTTATAAAAAAAATAATGTTTTATTTATTTATAAAAAAAAGTATATTTATAAATGCTTTTTTAAATTGTATTTTTTATGAATACAAATTTTAACAATACAGTTTGTTTTAAAAATTAAGTTTTTTAATAATACAGCTTTTATACACAAGAGTTTTTTTATTAAAAAAATTGTAATTTTTATTAAAAAAAAGTGTCTTTTTCATATATATATATATATATATATATATATATATATATAGTTTTATAAAATAATATGTTTTTAAAATTTACCGTTTTAAAAAAAATATGAAATCTTAAAAAATATATTTTTTAATCTTAGGATTAGACCTTGACATATGTTTACAACCTCACTGTTCCAACTTTTCAGGTAAGTTTGTCTTATGTTTTTAACAAATATCTATAAGCTCAATTTTTGTTGTTCATAATTTGGGCACGCTATATTACCATTATTGGATATTGACTCATTGTTCAACCAAACACAAGGTACTTGCGTCAATTAATGGTTCAAGATGACAACGAAAGAGCAACAGTCACACTGTTCAAGGAAACATAGTCTTTCATTATCTGCAACATTCAAACTTTCATCGTTTCTAAAGAAAAAGGTAATATCATTCTTATTAAAACTTAAAATTCATGCATACATTTCAAACGTTCTATACTAACTTCATATACTTATTTTTTTTATGTTAATTTATTCCACACGGGATTGTGCACTCGGACTATATTTGAAAGTTATATACGTGCATTGGCAAAATTAGCAGATTCTACATTTAAGGAAAATTGCTTAGAGATTCTAATCGAAAGCCTGCACATTTTGTCGCTCATAAAATTGTAGATGAATAAGACACATAGAATTCTAACAAATGTCAAAAGCAACATTATATTTTAATATTTTATCATTACACTTTGTTATTATCTTAGTTCTTCCATAAACAATTTGTCTCTTCCTTTGCATTTTACATTTTAAATAACTCGGATTCATTGACATTGATTTTTACTATTTCATGAGATTTCATATCTTATTATGTAATTATCGCTTCATTGTTTTACACATTGATTTCATTTACTTCATTACTTGTACATAATTTGTTATAGTTTTTATGATTTATATGAATAATTTTTAAATTCACAGCCTCTTATTCATTTATTCAGCTAATCCAATTGAATATTTGGATTTGCCCACACGTGCAAAGCACGTGGGCACATCTAGTATATTAAAAAGAGAATGGTTACTAGTTTTATTTTCGTATTATTACTTGTTTTATTTTACTTGGATGGTTTGGATTCAATTTTTTGTTGTTTAGATTAGGTTTTTAGATAATTAAGAATTTGAATTAATCTTCTTGTTATTCAGTTTAAGAGTTTGTTTAGCGTACTACGTGCATTTATGCTATTATTTCCGAGGTTATTCTATTAGACTTATAATTGTCTAGAAGTACAAATTATTAATTAAATACTTGTAAAAAATCTAAAAGCAACCCAAAAGTAGTCGATGATTCTTAAGTAGCGATACCGCTCCCAAAATGTTTTCCTCTCTTTGTCCCTCTATGTCCAACCTCTTCAATAATTTACACGAACAAAAACTATAAATGAATCTAATGTTATCTCAAATTCTAAAAAACAATAAATGGTTTTAAGAATATTAGAGTCCCCTCTTTCTCACAATGCAGACAGACATTTTAGGGGGCATTTCTTACACATAAAGGAACAAAACCCGAGATCTTTACTCTTATCATAACAAGTGATATTAAAAACGAATCTTAAATCGGTATTGTTATTGGAGTTTCGAGAAAAAAATTATTGCAATTTGTTTTGTGTTAGTGCATGACACATGTATGATGAATCGACATATACTTGGGGTATGATACCGATGCAAAACTAAGGAACATTGCACATATATGGCCTACAAGTCTCACCTTGGATGGAAAAATCTGTAGAACGATTATTCGCTTGTTGTTACGTGCCATTGACACTCAACGCATCGCATGCATACAACACCAAAAAGATTACTTTCATTTACATCTCCGTAGTCATGGGTTCAGAATATTAACCAAGAAATCAAGTTACTCCATATGTTTACGTCACAAATCTATGAGCAAAAGTATGATCCAAGAGACGACCAGGCTAGAATGAGGAAGGTGCATAGCGAATGTAGATAATACCACTCACGATTTTTTTTCTTGCGATTCTTAGTTATGAAGTAGGAGAAAGCCAATCCTAATAGAATTAGTCAATGAGAGATGTTATGTATTTAGTCTTATTTTAAAAGTTCACTTGTTGTCACTCCTAAATTTTTATTCTTTTTGTTATTGGTGTTATTGTAACAATTGTATTCTCTGCAAAAAGAAATAGGTAGTTGGAAGTCGTTACGGAACAGTTTTGGATTGTTAGGAGAGTTACTATAATTTTAAAAATACATTAAATGAAAGCGTAGCAAATCTAAGAAGATAAAGATGAAAGAAAAACAAAAGCTATTATTAGATATTGAAATTATCACAAATTAATTGGCTTACTTAATGCAAAATCTATTTCGACAAAGAGACATGGGTGCACTCAAAAACTTGACCAACATTATTCTGTTGGGATCAACAATCTAAGGTCTGTGGATCAAAATTCTGATAGCGGGTCAGCCTGTCCACCATATTAGCACGGTCGGTGGCTACATGGGTCATAGACTTAATTCCCTAGCCCCTACCACCTCTTTACATTTCGTTCCTGATCGTAATGCTGATCTGGTTCAATGTGTGTTTTTTGACGTATAAACCATTTTCTATGTCCCAATGTAACCTTAAATGGTTAACAGGCAAATTAGGAAATTGGCGCAGCGTCTTCCAAAATTTTAAGATTAGGAAAACTGCTGTATCGATCGAGGGCCATAGTATCGATTGAGAGGTAGGATCATCCTTAAATTGACAACATGACATGTGATTCACACCTCCAACTAGCCTTTAGCGGTAGCATATATATAAACCGTCGCTGAGCCAATTACTGCTCGTTCAACTATAAGGTCACCCATTTGTTATATAGAAAAACATTCTAAGCAAAAGTTGAGATAAGTTATGTACCCTAGATTCCTAACATACAAAACTATAGACATGTAGGTAATTTGATTTGATCAACTCACTCAAATGTTTACGCTCACAATTTTTTCTTCAAGACGGACATATTTGAGATACTTGCTTTTCTTACGGTCATTGCCGACTGGAGGTTGCCAAATTGAACAAGTTACCAATTGTCAAAAAGTGATAGACAACCCACCACGTGTTCCCTGACTAAGTTACAAAGTTACGTAACCTTGCCAAGTTGATGAGACAAATGGAGAAAATAGAGAGATAACAAAAAAATAAGAATTATAAATAGAGTGGAAAGCCGGTTAAGACACGGAATAAATGTACGAGTAGGAAAAGGAAAGCAGTCAAAAAAGTTAAAAGAAAATACGTGAGAAAAGACCAAAGTACATGAAGTAAGATTTGCGGGTTTTTCAAACGCACAAGAAAAAGGCCAGTTGGTACCATTGTGTACGATATTGTTTGGCAATTTTGTACCCAATGTCTTGGTGGCTTGATTGTGTCTTGAGATCACCAGAACTTGTCCTGCTCAAGCCACTCAGAGAAATTGTGGGTTGAAAGGAGCAGAACCATATTAAAAAAAATAATAAAGAAATAAAGAAATACAAAGAGTAATTCAATGTTAAAATTCCACTAGGTTGATTGGATAAAACATATCATGTGCTATGTCAAAAGAACCTCAAATTTTGGTCTCCACATCACGTATCAAAAAGAATAAGAGCTGCCCTTGTCAAATACCAGTCACGTCTGTTAGAAAGAGAGAGTTATCATCTCGTCGTTTGTTTTCTTCATATTTTGGCTAGCTGTAATGTTATTCAGATTAAAGTGAGTGAACACACCGAGTTTACGCCCAAAACAATTTGTGTTTTCTACATCATGATCACCAAGATCATTGCTAGCAAAAGTAGAACTAGGTATTCCTGAAAGCTATCAACTACCAAGCTATGGTCCCCAAAAGAAACACATTCGGGTAACTCAACCACACGGATGTAGTTGGACCCGGAGCTATGTCCACACAAATGTACTTCATTATTATTCTGTAATCGCATATCCATTTCAACCCTAGACTATTTCGTATACAAAAGTACCCAAGCCTCAAATTGTTGATGTGTCAAGCCTCATATACTCTGTCAAACCGGTCTAGACTTGCGAACTTTTTAGAGGAATATTTTGGTTATTTTATACATGTATTATGTCACCTTAATATTCCTAATTTAAAACAAATATTAGTGTCGGCCTTTTTATTAGAACATGCGTGATCACATTGTAGTCATGTTCAAAATAGTGAAAACTTTTACTTGAATCCGACTTGGACGTAGTTTCTCACATTGAGAGTGAACCACGTAAAATGTCTTGTGCCCTCCCTCTCTGTGTTTTTTTTTTATTATTCGCTGCTATTAGTTTTGCCATAATCGTAATTAGAGTTTATTCCCTAATACAAATGTGATTTCTCATTTAGCTTAGATATATTTTTAGTTGGGGTAGTAATAAAAAAAAATTCTTATGTGAGGATCTGTTTGTTTATAATCTAGAGTGCACCATTCGTGTAACATAATGAACATTTTTGGAATTATTATTTTAGAGCCATGCTTAAACTCTTGACAATTATTGATGGGGATTATTTATGTCGAAACTTCTTCCATCCAAGAAGGTGCATTAGTCATTCTTGTTCATATGTGTTCTCAGAGTAAATTCATAAAAACTTTTATAATATGCAAGAACGAACTAAAGAGAGATATAAGATATAATTCTTCCGTCTTACAACCTATGTCCGTAGGAAGAAAAGAGGTTATGTTATATTTATTTTTTGGGGAGATTACAAGAGCTTTAATGCATGATGATTATTTTGCCTGTTATTAGGAATCAGGTGGTCTTTTATAGCAGCTATACAAAGACTTTAACGGAGGTACGGTCGACTCCCACGTGCATGGTCAAGCGCTGATCTCACCTTGTAAAGGGTCTGTCTGACTGTTGCATTTGGATACTCAACCACCCTCAGTCCAACTGCACAGCATTCGACCGGCTAAGGGTCGAAATTCCCCCCGTCAGGTGTGGTAGAATCGGTTCAAGCCAGATGCATTGACTTGTAATATATATATATATATATATATATATATATATATATATATATATATATATACAGTTCTGCTCTTGTGCGGATCAGTCCGTTTTTTAAGAGTGCGGATTGGACATGTGTCACTTGACGGTGAGCCAAGAAAACATGTGTCACTTGACGGTGAGCCAAGAAAAGAGAGAGAGTGTGCCTATAATTTAGGCAATAATTTCTAGGTGCACCGTTAGGTGACACATGTCCGGTTTGCACTCTTAAAATGGGGACTGATCCGCACAAGAACATTATTTTATATCTACATTTTTTTTTCATTTCATGTTTAATACCAGACCGAATGCGATTCCATGTTTAATACTAACCCAAACTGAACTGAGTCATAAGATGAAACGAGCCGCAACATAACAATAAAGGACTGAACCACATATACAAACATATATTAATGCATGTATCGAAAATGAAAATTAGTGTTCTGATATTTGCTTGTTATTGAATTAAAAGTCATATTTCATAAATATTAAATAAACTTTGGGGGCGTTTTATATTAACATAGAATCGAGGGAGTATTTAATATTTGTGAATTATCTAGACATTGAAGCACACGTAACCTAGTTTTATGGCTATATATATAGTAACATTTTAGTCCATTGATGTTTGCCAATAAATTTGTTATGTGCTTTAAGAGGGATGGAGAAGATATTCAAATAGGATGGACAACCTTTGACTTGAGTAAGGAAAGGAAGTTAACGTCATACTATTTTCGTTTGAAAGAATTGGGTATAGGGATGCTTATATTGGTTATTTGGCAATAGGCGAGTTATCAGGGCTGAGTGAACATTTGTATGAAGTGTCTAGTAAAAATTGAAAGACTTTTTTAGAAAAGATGGAGTGGTAACTGATGTGAATGAAGAATAGGGGTTATTTTCAGTACTTTAAGTAATTTAAGTATTGCTTTTATTTTTAGTATTTTGTTGTATTTTCTCTTTTGTTTAGTATTTAGAAGAATGAAGGTTAATTGGTATTAATGGCATATTTGTAATTAGATACTTAGCTTAGAGGTCAAACTACCTCCTTCCTATAAATTCCCCTTATGTGGGCTCATTTGAGTCATTCCTTGATTTTGAGATATTGTGATTTGAGAGAGTATAGAGAGATATTATATTTTCTTTGTCCCATTTAACACCATTTACGTTAATTGATATCAGAGTCGCGCTTGTTCTTGGCGCGGGGATGATTATCAAATACGAGTTAAATTCAGGATGGGACCACTCCAACTTCATATGACGTACAACACGTTCCACCATCGAAACCGTAACGAACCATTACCAAAACCCTTCCCCCAATTTCATCCAAGAAAGCCCCACCACCGTGGATGGTGCCCCACCACCACCACCACCACCTGCTGATCATCCTGCAAAAAAAAACGCCCCTGCAGCCCCAACCATCCTCTAGACCCACCGCCCCTGCCTCGAGATCATATCCCAACCCTCGTCTAACCCAAAAAAACCTTACCCGACTTGCCCCAGCACCTACAGACCTACCTAACCACCTGTGTGAGACCCCCGGACGTCGGAAGAGGCCGAAAAACCCTGGCCGCTACTGGTGCAACCCTCGGACTGCAGTGCCGACATCAAGAAGTGGGGTCGGTGACCCCCTTAATGGTCCAAGAAGACACAATGGGTATTACCGTACCCTAAGGATTGCTACAAGTGGTTCTGTTCAAAACGGGCCTGCTGAACTACATCCAATGACTCCTAAAACGCTTCTAAGATCATCCATAGCCACAATTAAATGTCCCAATTCAGAAATTGACTCCAAGAATGAATCTAATTCAAACTCTAACCAATCTTTCCCATCTAAATTCATTCCCACAACCTTGGGACAAGGGTTCCGCCATTCGCCCAACCCTACCGAGGGTCGTCTGGCTCCAACACCTCATTCTGGCACTTTCTCGATATTCTATCCTCCAAGATATGCCCAAATTGTCCCACCCCATTTACCCCCGAAAAACCACCCTACATTACCCCAAAATTCTAAACCTAATAAATATTCTTATTCAATCCCGACAAGCTCCGACCACATTGCAAATCCTAATCAAATTTTCCCACCACCCGAACCTCTTCAACACACAAATCCCCAACCAATTTCTAAAAATTATAATTCAACCCCTACTTTTTCCAATAATTATAAATATGTCCCAAATCTATCGAGGTCATACAATTTAATCCCTTCCTCACCCGAAGAATACCTTTCTTATAAATTCTCATGGGATGGTACTAAATACGACCTCGATATGAATGCATGTGTCGATTTTGACAAGGTTAGTTGTGTCATCATCAAGGAACTCCAAAGTCTCCAAGATTCTTGCGCCAAGATGGATTTATATCTCTCCCAAATGCTTCACACATTGTCATTTAATGCTTATCCTATCAGAGAGTATGAGATATACCATCAACAACTACTTAGATATCGAACCTAGTATTATGAGATGGAGATGACACGTGAATAATGGGTACCTGCACAAGCAAGATGTTTGGTCCCATATTTGGAGAACTTGCCCACCGGTGTACCTTCTCTTACATCTGATGTCATTTCGGTGCATACTGAGGATACTATCTCTTCGGATATGCTTCATAAGGATGTCTCCGAGGTTATTGAGACCCCGAAGATACTTGTTAGTGACTTCGAGTTCCTTCCTTGTGAATTTTTTTCTATAATCATTAGAACACGATTCATGTTGTAGAATCTCAGTAAAGGAATGTTTATTGACTACTTAGCATATGATTGTTTTGTGGTAGCGAATTCATAGTGGGAAGAGAAAGACGAAAGAAGAGAATTTTAGAGAGAAGTGAGAGCTTCTCTCTCTTCAACAATGGCCTTGTCCCTCCGCTGATTTTCAACCAAAAGAGAACAAAATTTATATTGAATGTTTTGTTCTACTTAATTTGGAATAAAAAAATATTAGTTATAGAGTTCCCTACGCAATCCCTATAATTATAACCCCGTGAATCAATCAAATTTCCTATATTGAGTTCTACTCTATTTATTCAAGGACTTTATTTAAATTTGGTATATAGACAGAGGGTCTCCCTCGCGGAGACCGCGAGAACTAGAAAGGGCCCTTATGGGACCCCATTGATGAGAACAAAAATTTGACAGCTGATATGCAACTTTTAATCCATCGGCACAACATTTCCCCAAATCCCATCATTTCCAATAGATACAATAGAACACCCCAATTCACGTGGTTATATTCCATCTTGATCTCTATCTAACATATAATTCCAGGCTCCTGGGATCTTTGTCTCGACTCCACACACTTATTAGCCACCAATAGTTAATTTAAAATCCCCCCCCCCCCACCACACCGAAGGCATTTGAGATTCTTAAATTAGTGGATCAATGCATTTTTTGATCCCTACCGAAAACATATTGGCAAGGAGCTTGTACATAATTTCTATTAGGCTTATTGGTATGAAATCTCTCACATGTTTCGACACATCTATCTTCAAAATCAACGTAATGAACGTTACATTCGAACTCCGCAAAAAGTATCCACAGTCATGGAACTCTAAAAGGAAAGCTATCACCTCCTAATGAACTATTAGCTAACACTGCCAAAAGAAGTCCATATTGAAACCATCTCGACTCGGGGCCCTATTTTCACTCATTGGCCTCAGAACCTGCATGACATTCTCCTCCATAAACATACTTTCTAGTCCCTCACCCTCTTCCTTAGAAATCCTTCGCAAATCTACTCCATCCGGTGTGGGCCTCCACTCTTCATCCTCCCCATAGAGATCCTCATAAAACTTCGAGATAACCACTCCAACCTCCCTCTCTTCTTTATACTCTACTTTTACCAGTTTGATTTTCCGGATATGATTGAATCGTCTATGTGAGCTAGAGACTTTATAGAAAATTTAGTTTTCTTATCGCCCTCCCTCAACTACAAAGGGATTTATGTCTCCAACTAATCTCCTCCTCAATAAGACTCCTTCCTAATTCTCCTTTCCTCACCTCCCTCATTGTCTTCTCTTCCCCCAATAGCCCTTCCCTCCCTAATATCATCCATGTATCTAGTGATGGTACCACTCACATTCCTAAACGTCTATATTCCACTGTCTAATATCATCCATGTATCTAGTGATGGTATCTAGTATGTAACACCCCGCATTTTTCATGCATTAAATATTTAATTAATTCGGGAATTGAAAATTACTTGTGAGTCGTAATTTTAATTGAATTAATTAGGGAAATTTTATTTAAATATTAATCGGGTAGTAAATGGTTAATATTTACGAGAATTTATTTACTAAGTGAATAGTAATTATTTATTTAAGTCATTTCGAGTATTAATGATAGGGTATGCACTTATCTCAACCGGGCGTCGGTATAGACTAAAAGGGTGGGGGGATAAGTATTTTTATAAATTAATTCGGATGCCAATTTTGAGTGTACGGTTGAGTCCGGATGGGCCGAGATAGTCGAAAAAGTGTACCCGAGGGTAGTAAACGTGTCACATGGCATTTTTAGACATAGTCGGGCCCACACGGGGGCAATTGGGTCACTTGGGCTTAGCCCATTAGGCAAAAAACGGGATTTAGGTTAATTGTTAAATTAGGAGAAGTAAGGAAACGGCTGATAGAGTTTCAAAAAAAGGCAAAGTGTGTTAAGGAACCCTATTAGCACTTAAAGGCAGTTTGGGATCACTAGAGAGCCAACATGAGTCATCTTCAACCCTGGAATTCATCTCCAAATCAGACACTACGAAACCTAAGGCAAGTGGATAACTTGCAATAGTATTGAATTTGTTTTTCAATTCATATTCATGAGATGTGACTGATTAAAAATTTGTTTTGGGTGTTCATGGCATAAACATGGAATTTTGAAAGACAATAGTCTGATTTACGAATTTGGGTGAGGATTCATGTAAAACCTGATATTAATGAGTTAATACATATCCGTTAGGATGATATCTGGACAATTAGAAACGAATTTGATGAAGGAATTTGGGATGTAAATGGGTAATGGGTTAAAGAAGAACTTTTGTTCAAATTTTCGAAATCGTAGTTAATGGTCAGATTAAAGATGTTTATGGACACTTTGGAGATCCCTAATAAGTTTTCTATCATGTATTACTGCTAAGAGGGCTTGAGGTTATTGCTAGAAGAAATTAGGATTTGAGAAATTTCGTCCATGGCTGATTCTATCTTCGCGAAGAAGACGAAGACCTGCTCGATCGATCGATCGAAGGTCTGGGGTCGATTGATCGAAGGTCGGCAGAATCTGGCAGTTCGCCCAGTTTTGTATATAAGAGAGAATTTTATAACAAAATCTTTATGTAATTAATTATTGAGAAATTAATACATGAGTTTTAAATCTAATTAATCGTGAGTAAAGTTAATTAAGATTTGACAGAGTTTTTTTTGGATGTCACGTTATGGTTATAAATTCGAGAGTCAGGAATTTAGACTCGGGGGAGGTTATTTCGGGCTACGAGAGTAAGTCCAGATTTACGGTGGGGGCAACACCAAAGGAGACTAAATTAATTAATGTGCGAATTAATTAATAATTAGGGTTGGACCATAAACTCTTAATAAATTAAATAGGCTTGTGTTACGGATTTAGTACATAGTGTAGCCGAGACATTTTATATATATATATATAGTGTGTGCATTAATATCAGTGATTGAATATTATTAGTGTATACTCTAGTACTATAGGGGGAGGTTGTGCGTAGTGGATGAATCCCCTAGCTTGAGGAGTAGGGCGAGTACATTCCCAGGTCATAGCGTCCATTATATGGGGTGAGGGCATCTCACTTTCAGGGAAGGAATATGACCGCCTCCAATCGTATACTAAACCAAGTTAGTGAGCGAATCTGACTTGGGTAACTAGGTTATGTGAATACACTTAGTGAGATAGCACTTTAGAGAAATTATATTATGTGAGTATATTTACTCGGGGGATATTGGTATTAAATGTTGTTTCAAGTATGGTTGTGAATACTACAATATGATTAAATATATAATTAGGTAAATAATTATATATGGGATAATTCATACGTAGTGTGAAATGTATTATGTGCATAACAGGTGTGAGTGTTATATGAAATTAAAAAGTGTAATGATTTAATTAAGTTGACGTTTATAATAACTTAAAAATCATGATTTAAGGCATACTCTGTTAGAGTAGGTTAATTGCAAGGGTTAACGTAAGTATTGGGTTAGGAGCGTAGGACCTAGGTAAATTAAATGGAAGCATTAGTAGTGCACATTAGAAGAGGGGTGAGGAAGTCCTCAAGAGAGTGCGGCACTAACTAAAATTTGAAGAGCATGCTTATTTATTTATTACTGCAAGTTAATCATTTGTTAAATGTTTTCAAATATTTTTGGGTACTAGCCCTTGCTATATAAATTTTTAAAAACCTTTTAGGTGTCCAGCCACAAGGATGCCAAGCTTGACTCTATTCCAGGTATCCGTTGCTGCAGCACATGTGGATGTTGCGGGGTTTTTATTAGACGCCTCCTTCTTTCATTCGTGTAGAGACTCTCTAGTAGTTATTTGAGCATGTCTCTCAGAGTTCATTTTGTATTAGACTTGTTGAGATTTTCTTCTTGTCTTTACTTGTATGGGATATTTGGACCGATGGTGTATTCGGTTAGGTAGTTTATTTATGGATGGTTATTTCAGTTAACTGTGATTGTGTATTATTTTATGTTCTGCATGACTTTCATTTAATTAATTGAAAGATAAAAATTGGCACCAGTCTACTTTTCTCACTTATGTGGTTACTAATTAAAAAGACGACAGTGATGCTAAGAATGGACCAACTGAGAAACCTGTTCTAACTTGATTTAGGATTGATCACCCGGGATTAATTAGGAGGGTGTCACATATGGTATCAGAGCATCAGGTTCTGGTGTCCTTAGGATCTGTGCGGCTTTCTACGTTTCAGGGTAGCACTCGGTTGCTATAGAGACCTATTATTAGGACTGTTGATTCATTTTTCTGCTTGTGAGATATCGTATTTCTGCTGTGAATATTTTTGTGTAAATTGTGTACTTATGCGATTCAATCTATTTCAGATGCCATCGAGGAGATTGAGAGCAGAGAGGGCTGAGGCTAGGGATGAGGTCAGAGAGGCTCACCAGGAGCCACAAGTACCGCCACCACCACCCCCACCCGAGTTGATTTCCACTACTCAGGTGGCAGTGATAGTGGCACAGGCGGTCGAAACAGCAATGCGAGCTATGGCAGCTCACTTTCCAAAACCCCAGGCACCGCCTCCAGTGGCACCAGCAGTTCAGGCTCCAGTGGGGCCACCATCTTGGCAGAGAGTTAGGGAGACCTTTCAGAAGGGTCACCCACCTGAGTTCCGAGGTAGCACAGATGTAGTAGAGGCTTGTGACTAAAACAAAAACATTCAGCGCCATCTGCGCATGCTGGAGTGTACCGAGGTACAAAAACAGATCCTTGCTACCTTTCGTCTGTCGGGGGAAGCCTTACAGTGGTGGGAGTCAGTTACCACCGCCGAGGAGCGAGACTTGATGCCGATAGTAGAGTTCTGGGTGCGGTTTGATCGCAAATACTTCCTACCAGCAGTAGAGGCTGAGATGAGGAAGAAATTCAGTGATTTAGTACAGGGTGACCGATCAGTAGCAGACTATGAGGAAGAGTTCACCCGTTTGGGAAACTTTGTGCCAAATGAGGTGAGCGATGAGGAGCGGAAGAAATCGAAGTTTATGGACGGTTTAGCCTGGCGGATCAGGTAACATTTGATTAGGAATCCGCCGTTAGTGACGTATACGGATGTCGTTAATGTCGCACTTGTATACTGCCAGGATCATCGCTTCCATGCGAAGGGAAGCAAGAGAATAGGGGAGCCGAGACAACAGGGCAAGGCAGTTACTAGTGGTGAGATAAGTGGTGCTCAGCAGCAGACGGGCAGTCAGCTAGGGAATCAGGCTAAGAAGTTTAAGCCTGGTGGGTTCCGACCGGGAGGACAGGGGTTCAGGCAGGGGGAGCCGGGCCCGAATCAGCAACAACAGGTTCCTCAGGGCCGTCAGGGCCAAGGGAACAATGGGGGAGGCCAGCAGGGCCAGGGCCAGCCGCGTCCGGGCCAACAGGGCCAACGACAGGGGGATGGTCAGAGACGTTGTTTTGTCTGTGGCCAGCCAGGGCATTTCAAGAGGGAGTTCCCACAGAGGGGCAGAGGTCAACAGCAGGAGGCCCAACAGGGGCAACGGGGGCAAATACCTCCAGCAGCACCAGCCCCACCCGCCCCACCGCAGCAGGGGCAGATGCACTACCAGCATGGTTCAAAGTATCGGCCGAGTTGACTCGGTATCGGCCGAGTCAACTCGGAATCGGAGGGCACCGATCCGATACCGAGAGACGTTTAAAAAAAACACTGAATCGGCCGAGACAGCCGCGATATCGCCCGAGACAACCGATTCCAAGACGCCTCGCCGCGATATCGGCCGAGACAGCCGCGATATCGGCCTAGACAACCGATTCAAACGATAGTCATATTTTGTTTTATTTTTTGATCGAACTTTTATCTTTTACCATATTTGTTTGTTGTTGAAAAATATATTGTAACATTTACAGAATGGTATTACTTTTTCAAAAGTATTAACATTAATTTTTTAAAACATAAAACTCTTTTTTTTTAAGTGACTCTACTAAAAAAAATATATAAATCTTTTAAAACGTAGTACTCTTTTTTAAAAAAAAATGACTAATAAAACTCTTTTTTCAAAGAAATGTTATTTTTTTACAAAAAATATTCAAATCTTTTACAAAAAATATATAATGTACATTTATGTTTGTAAAAAATGTACATTTCTGTACAAATATTATTTTGTACGTTTTTTGTAAAAATGTAAAAAAATGTACATTTTTGTTAAAAAAAATGTACATATTTGTAAAAAAATATATATTTGTACATATTTGTAAAAAAAGTGTACATATTTGTAAAAAAATATATATTTTTGTTAAAAAAAATGTACATTTTTGTAAAAATGTCCTTTTGTACGTTTTTGTAAAAATGTACATTTTTGAATTTTTTTGTAAAAAATGTTCTTTTGTACGTTTTTATAAAAATGTAAAAAAAAATATACATATTTGTTAAAAAAAATGTACATTTTTGTAAAAATGTTCTTTTGTACGTTTTTGTAAAAATGTAAAAAAATGTACATTGTTGTTAAAAAATGTACATTTTTGTAACAATGTTCTTTTGTACATTTTTGTAAAAATGTAAAAAAATATACATTGTTGTTAAAACAAAATGTATATTTTTGTTTTTCAATATTATTATTGGTTTACTATGCAATATTGAATCTGACAACTCTGCCACGCTTCAGTATAACCAATTCTACAATCCAATGCATATTGAATGATGGGTTTGAATGTATCTCATTGGTCCACATTGTTAATCTTATTTTTTTTAAATTTTCTATATTTTTTCCGGAATTTTTTGCGCTCTCTAAATAGCGTATCTTTGCGTATCGTCCGATACCGCGACCGATACCGCGACCGAGTTGAAAATCGGGTGTCCGATACCGGGACCGATACCGAGACTTTGAACCATGACTACGGGAGTGTGTATAACGTCCGGGATGTTCCCAATATCCCAGCGCAGCAAGCACCGCCAGCAGTTGAGGGTATGTTTCTCATTCATGGTTATGAGGGTAGTATTATTTTTGATACGGGAGCATCACATTCATTCATTAAATTAAATTTTGCTAAAAGGGCTGGACTACTAGAGACCGCGCGTAGTCTTCGAATGTGTGTAGAGTCGCCAGTAGGCAGCGGGGCTACGATTCACTCGATTTGTCGGGGTGTGGATATTTTGATTGGGAGACTTAGTTTAGCAGCGAACCTCTTAGTGTTAGATATGGAGGGGTACGATGTCATCTTAGGTATGGATTGGTTGGCAGGTTATCGGGCGACGGTGGATTGCTACGAGAGGACCATCGTGTTCTCCATTCCAGGGCAGGAGATGTTTTTGATAGAAATTCCGCTACCTGAGGGAGGGTCACGCACACACTTGTATTACATTGAGGAGGAGACCTCACATGAGGTGGCTATTCCATTGGACTCAATCCCAGTGGTGAGAGACTTTGAGGATGTGTTTCAGGAGATACCAGGATTGCCACCTAGCAGGGAAATCGAATTTTTGATCGATTTAGCATCAGGGACGAGGCCGATTGCTCGGGCCCCATATCGTATGGCCCCTTCGGAGATGCGTGAGTTGAGAGAACAAATTCAGCAACTTTTGGGTCAAGGTTTCATTCGACGGAGTACATCGCCGTGAGGTGCACCGGTGTTGTTTGTGAAGAAGTGAGATGGCTCACTACGGTTATACGTGGACTATAGAGAGCTGAATAAGGCCACAATATGGAATAAGTATCCGTTGCCTAGGATTGATGATCTATTTGACCAGTTGAGAGGGGCGTCTTACTTATCTAAGGTTGACTTGAGGTCAGGGTATCATCAACTACGTATCCGAGAGGAGGATGTTCCTAAGACCGCTTTCCTGTCGCGGTATGGATCTTATGAGTTCAGGGTAATGCCATTCGGGATCAACAATGCACCAGAAGTGTTCATGGACCTCATGAACAGGGTTTTCAGGGAGTTTCTCGATCAGTTTGTCATTGTGTTCATTGATGACATCCTGATCTACTCGCGTACTGAGGAGGAACACGCAGAGCACCTGCGTATAGTGTTACAGACATTGCGGGATCACTAGCTCTATGCCAAATTCGGTAAGTGTGGATTTTGGCTACGAGAGGTTCAGTTTCTTGGCCAAGTGGTGTCAGACCGGGGTATTGCGGTGGATCCGAGTAAATTATCGGCGGTGAGGGAGTGGGGGCAGCCCACGACACCGACTGAAGTACGCAATTTTCTGGGATTGGTCGGTTATTACAGGCGGTTCATCAAAGGATTCTCAAAGATTGCAGGCCCTTTGACAAACCTGACCTGGAAAGGGGTACCTTTCACTTGGAGTGATCATTGTAAATTAGCTTTCGACGAGTTAAAGGACAAGTTGACATCTGCACCCGTGCTTGCATTGCCGAAAGGAGGATTAGAGTATCGGGTTTACACTAACGCATCCTTACAGGGACTTGGGGGTGTGCTTCAGTAGGAGGAAGGGGCTATAGCTTATGCGTCCAGGAAGCTAAAGCCCCACGAGAGGAATTACCCCACTCACGACCGGGAGTTAGCAGCAGTCAGTTTTGCTTTGATGATATGGAGACATTATCTTCTGGGGGAGTAGTTCACGCTATTCACGGATCACAAATCACTTCAGTATCTCTTCACTCAGAAGGATCTGAATATGAGACAGAGGCGATGGCTAGAATTAGTGAAAGACTACCAGTTTGATATTCAGTATCATCCTGGAAAGGCTAATGTGGTAGCAGATGCATTGAGTCGGAGACCAACTAGGGAAATATCAGAAGTCTGGAAAGCGAAGTGGAGAGAACTTCGATACGAGGATGATGTAGCCAGGGCTTGTATGTCAGCATTATCCATCACACCTGAGATCATTATGCAGGTTATGAGGGCTCAGGCAGAGGATCATACCTATGTGATCCAGTTGCTAGCTGAGGGAGAAGAGGGTTACTTAATCAACTCGGAGGGAGGCTTACGCCATAATGGGAGGTTGATTGTGCCAGTGGATGCGGAGTTGAGGCACGTTGTTATGACGGAGTCTCATGGGTCGAGATTCGCGATACATCCCGGTGGGGATAAGATGTATCAAGATATGAGGAGGCAATATTGGTGGGCAGGAATGAAAGGAGACATAGCTGAGTTTGTTTCGAAATGTGCCACGTGTCAGCTCGCGAAAGTTGACCATCAGAGACCATCAGGTATGCTACAGCCACTTGAAATTCCCGTGTGGAAGTGGGAGAGCATCTCTATGGACTTCATTATAGGGTTACCAACATCGCAGAAGGGTCACGATTCCATATGTGTCATTGTGGATCGGTTGACCAAAGTGGCCCACTTCCTGCCGGTTCGCACAGACTTTGAGACAATGCGTTATGCGCAGCTATTCATAGCAGAGATTGTTAAGCTGCACGGGGTACCGATAAATATTGTGTCGGATAGGGATAAGATCTTTGTGGCCCACTTTTGGCAGAGTTTTCAGGAGGCCATGGGCACGGAGTTACGTTGGAGTACAGCCTATCACCCACAGACTGACAGACAGACTGAGAGAGTCAATCAGATGCTGGAAGATATGCTCAGAATGTGTATATTAGACTTTGGGGGAGGTTGGGAGAAATATCTTCCTCTGGTAGAGTTTGCGTATAACAACTCTTACCAATTCACGATCGGCATGGCACCATTCGAGGCACTATACGGGAGACCTTGTCGTTCACCCGCTTGTTGGTTAGAGGTGGGGGACAACAAACTATTAGGGCCGGAGATTGTTCAGGGGACATCTGCCAAGATAGAGATGATCCGAGGGAGGATTCGGATAACTCAGGATAGGCAGAAAAATTACGCTGATGCTTCACGGAGACATGTGGAGTTAGAGGTTAGGGATCAGGTATTGGTCCGGGTGTCCCCTATGAAAGGGGTTATGAGGTTCGGCAAGAAGGATAAGCTAGAACCGAGGTACATGGGACCTTTCCCTATTATCGAGAGGGTGGGGCCTGTAGCCTACAGGCTGGGATTACCGGATCATCTTCAGTGCATACACGACGTGTTCCATGTAGCATCGCTGAAGAAATATCGTAGGAGCGAGAGGGCCTTCTGGGACATTCCACTCGAAGAAATTGATTTACAGCCAGACATCTCATATGAGGAGAGGCCGGTGGCTATTTTAGACCGTAGTGAGCGGAAATTACGATCCAAGGTTGTTCCACTAGTTAGAGTACAGTGGGGTCATCACAACATTGACGAGTCTACCTGGGAGCGGGAGGAGGATATGCGGGAGAAATATCCAGAGCTTTTCATCACAGGTATGACCTAATTTTGGTCACGAAATTCCTTTGTAAGGGGGGGGGGGGGGGGGGGAGTATGTAACACCCCGCATTTTTCATGCATTAAATATTTGATTAATTCGGGAATTGAAAATTACTTGTGAGTCGTAATTTTAATTGAATTATTTAGGGAAATTTTATTTAAATATTAATCGGGGAGTAAATGGTTAATATTTACAGGAATTTATTTACTAAGTGAATATTAATTATTTATTTAAGTCATTTCGAGTATTAATGACATGGTATGCACTTATCTCAACCGGGCGTCGGTATAGACTAAAAGGGTGAGGGGATAAGTATTTTTATAAATTAATTCGGATGCCAATTCTGAGTGTACGGTTGAGTTCGGATGGGCCGATATAGTCGAAAAAGTGTACTCAGAGGTAGTAAACGGGTCACAGGGCGTTTTTAGATATAGTCGGGCCCACACGGGGGCAATTGGTTCACTTGGGCTTGGCCCATTAGGCAAAAAAAGGGATTTAGGTTAATTGTTAAATTAGGAGAAGTAAGGAAACGACTGATAGAGTTTTAGAAAAAGTCTAAGTGTGTTAAGGAACCCTATTAGCAGTTAAAGGCAGTTTGGGATCACTAGAGAGCCAACATGAGTCATCTTCAACCCTGGAATTCATCTCCAAATCAGACACTACGAAACCTAAGGCAAGTGGATAACTTGCAATAGTATTGAATCTGTTTTTCAATTCATATTCATGTGATGTGACTGATTAAAAATTCGTTTTGGGTGTTCATGGCGTAAACATGGAATTTTGAAAGACAATAGTTTGATTTACGAATTTGGTTGAGGATTCATGTAAAACCTGATATTAATGAGTGAATACTTATCTGTTAGGATGATATCTGGACAATTAGAAACGAATTTGATGAACGAATTTGGGATATAAATGGGTAATGGGTTAAAGATGAACTTTTGTTCAAATTTCAGAAATCGTAGTTAATGGTCAAATTAAAGATGTTTATGGACACTTTGGAGATCCCTAATAAGTTTTCTAACACGTATTAATGCTAAGAGGGCTTGAGGTTACTGGTAAAAGAAATTAGGGTTTGAGAAATTTTGTCCATGCCTGATTCGGTCTTCGCGAAGAAGACGAAGACCTGCTCGATCGATCGATCGAAGGTCTGGGGTTGATCGATCGAAGGTCGACAGAATCTGGCAGTTCGCCCAGTTTTGTATATAAGAGAGAATTTTATAACAAAATTTTTATGTAATTAATTATTGAGAAATTAATACATGAGTTTTAAATCTAATTAATCGTGAGTAAAGTTAATTAAGATTTGAGAGAGTTTTTTTTGGATGTCACGTTATGGTTATAAATTCGAGAGTCGGGAATTTAGACTCGGGGGAGGTTATTTCGGGCTACGAGAGTAAGTCCAGATTTACGGTGGGGGCAGCACCGAAGGAGACTAAATTAATTAATGTGCGAATTAATTAATAATTAGGGTTGGACCATAAACTCTTAATAAATTGAATAGGCTTGTGTTACGGATTTAGTACATAGTGTAGCCGGGACATTATATATATATATATATATATATATACAGAGTGTGATAGTATATATATATAGTGTGTGCATTAATATCAGTGATTGAATATTATTAGTGTATACTCTAGTGCTATAGTGGGAGGTTGCGCGTACTGGATGAATCCCCTAGCTTGAGGAGTAGGGCGAGTACATTCCCAGGTTATAGCGTCCGTTATATGGGGTGAGGGGCATCTCACTTTGAGGGAAGGAATATGACCGCCTCCAATCGTATACTAAACCAAGTTAGTGAGCGAATCTGACTTGGGTAACTAGGTTATGTGAATACACCTAGTGGGATAGCATTTTAGAGAAATTATATTATGTGAGTATTTTTACTCGGGGGATATTGGTATTAAATGTTGTTTCAAGTATGGTTGTGAATACTACAATAGATTAAATATATAATTAGGTAAATAATTATATATGGGGTAATTAATATGTAGTGTGAAATGTATTATGTGCATAACAGGTGTGAGTGTTATATGAAATTAAAAAGGGTAATGATTTAATTAAGTTGACGTTTATAATAACTTAAAAATCATGATTTAAGGCATACTCGGTTAGAGTAGGTTAATTGCAAGGGTTAACTTAAGTATTGGGTCAGGAGCGTAGGACCTAGGTAAATTAAATGGAAGCGTTAGTAGTGCACATTAGAAGAGGGGTGAGGAAGTCCTCAAGAGAGTGCGGCACTAACTAAAATTTGAAGAGCATGCATATTTATTTACTACTGCAAGTTAATCATTTGTTAAATGTTTTCAAATGTTTTTGGGTACTAACCCTTGCTATATAAATTTTTAAAAACATTTTAGATGTTCAGCCACAAGGACGCCAGGCTTGACTCTATTCTAGGTATCCGTTGCTGCAGCACATGTGGATGTTGCGGGATTTTTGATAGACGCCTCCTTCTTTCTTTCGTGTAGAGACTCTCTAGTAGTTATTTGAGCATGTCGCTCACAGTTCATTTTGTATTAGACTTGTTGAGATTTTCTTCTTGTCTTTACTTGTATGGGATATTTGGGCCGATGGTGTATTCAGTTAGGTAGTTTATTTGTGGATGGTTATTTCAGTTAACTGTGATTGTGTATTATTTTATGTTCCGCATGACTTTCATTTAATTGATTGAAAGATAAAAATTGGCACCAATCTACTTTTCTCACTTATGTGGTTACTAATTAAAAAGACGACAGTGATGCTAAGAATGGACCAATTGAGAAACCTGTTCTAACTTAATTTAGGACTGATCACCCGGGATTAATTAGGCGGGGTGTCACATACCCCTCACACTCCCTCTCTCATAATCAATGGAACATTGTTGTAACTTATGTTCACTCTCTATTCTATTCACCTCAGATAGAGAATACTCTTCTTTCTGATTCTCTATCTCCTTACCCGTGCATTGGTTTCCTATTCTCTCGAATAATGTGAACGCCATCATTTCCTTCCCCTTGTAGGTTACCGCTTCCACATTACTAACCCCCCCCCCCACACACACACAATTTTCCCCCACTCATTCCCCCGTATTATTTTCCCCATTCTCCCCATACTCTACCGCGACCTACCCTTCCATCGTATGACACCTCATCCTGATCCGACTCTATAATCACTCCCACATATTTATTCCCCGCCCCCCTCTTTACTTCACCCGCTAACTCGATTTCCACCCATAATTTAGTATTTGATAATTTCGCCAAATCAATGTCGTATTCCCACTCTCTGATTATGAAATTTGGAGTATGACCAACTTGAAAATCCGTCCAGTCCCTCACCCCACTAGACTCTCCCAGAGTAAAACTGGAGTATCCCCCCTGTTAATCTTTTCTCCCAAACACTATCAACATTGGTATTTGCATTATTGTCATCATTTATCACTTCCTTAACGAATTTTATCCCCTATAAACATCACGCTATCTCCCCAACTAACTCAACCTTTTTTCTTAACTCCCACATCAGATTCTACCCCACCCCACCCCACCCCACCCCCACACATTCATTCTAACATTATTTTCCCCTTATATCCTTTCCTCACTATTTCACCCGAGTGAATACGTGCCATCATATTTTTAATACCAACATGGAATTTCCATAGTAAACATTCTTAGTACCTATTTTTTTAGTACTGACATGTTCCTCCCCATTAAAAGCACTCATCCTTGTTTTTTCTTTATTTAAACCTAGTAGAATGTACTTTCCCCTTCTTTTGTGCACATGTTGCTGATTTTAAGTTCCCCACTTATGCCAGCCTCTTTACCCATGCGTGATTATCCCATGTTTTCCTATTATTCCCCCCATACCAGCCTTATCATCAATGTCTCCTAACACCTTAAACTGTGGTCCCCTTCATGCATAATAAGTTTTTTCCTCCGGAGGTGTCGGACAACTATTCTATTCTGCTATCATTTCTTCATTACCCTTTATTCCTTGGCTCATGGTGTCATTTTTTCTCCTCTATGCGTGGTCCCGGCATTAGAACCCTTCTTAGTCCCCACAGTAGTGCCTTGCTTGTTCCTGACATTCTCCTCCTTACATCGTCCTAACGATAGAACCCTTTAGTTTCCTTTCTAATGGTTGCTTCGCTCGGTGACAGCGCCCGTGCAGTTTCAGTTTGAGGTGTTGGTTTTCCAGATCCAAAATCATCCTTTTATTTTTGGTTTAGTTTCGGGCCCAGAACTGGGATTTCATGCTCGATTTTCCCCCTCTTAATTGGCCTTTTTCAATCACCCCCTTATGCGGTATGCTTGAGGAATAAAATCTGACCCATTACCGGGTGTGCATGAATGATGTCTCCTTTCACAAATAAGTTTATTTTTATTGCCATAGTTTTCCCCACTACTGATGTATTTTACCTTTCATAGTAAAATACTTCTGCCTTTATGTCCTCTATGATTGGTAGTAGTGGCGGAGCAAGGATTCTAGCCTAGGTGGGACACAATTCATTGTCGGGGGTTCGGGAGAGGTAGCCCCCGAAAAAAATTTAGGCTTATTTTTATATTTTTACAATTATAACAAAAAAAAAAAAAAAAAAATTGAATACAATACAATTCATTACTAAAAAAGAGATAAACATATCTTGAAGTTCTCATACAAAAGTAGAAAGTTATCGAAATACACGATAGTAGATTAAAACATTTTACAATCTCCCTCTGCAGCTTTTCATCTTTTGTAAGCGATCCACAATTGCGTCATTAGAAATACAATGTCACGTAACTATCACTTAACCAACCATCCCCCATGCAGTTTTGGAGATCAATTTTCACGATATTCATAGGGGAAAATTCCCTTTGAACCGTAGCAGTGGAAACGGGAAGAATTAAAGACGATTTTAGAAGTTTATAGACTAAACCATACACAATGTATTTTCCTTTCACAACCATCTTCTTAGCCAAACCATTAATCTCTTCCACTTTTAAATGTCCCCATCTGATTTCATATCAAACTCATATTACTCAAGCTCATCCCGAAGTACAATATGTTCTTGTAAAGAGAAATCATCAGTATAAAATGCAGAGAGACGGACCAATTTATCTATATCAAAAGGAGAAAATGAGTTACTTGGATCAAATGATTCCATTTTCCCACTTTGGTTTTGATATTTTCTGGTAGCCTACTCTCGTCTCTAATGAGCAATCGTGCCCTCTAAACTTCTTGCCTCCCTCTATGTCTGAATCTACTGCCAGAAAACCATCCCAACTTTCTCTTGCAGCCCGAAACACATCTTCACCCCATAAATGTAATGGAATACCTTCCTCTCAAATCTATCATTGCTTCTTCCTAACAGCCGAAGTTTTACTACATCCCAGCGAGTGCCATTTGTCCAATAATAATGGTTCCCTATTAAACTCCCATTTTTTGCACTCCAAAATTATCATAACCACTTCTTCTGATGCAAAATCAAACAAGAATAGAGTATTAGGTAATGTTTTCACTCGCACGCCACCAACGATGTTCCAATCGAACCATTTAGACGATGATCGTGCCTCATTTCTTTATCTAAAACTACCAACCAAATTTTTATGGAAATACTCTAGCCTAGAAATGCACGAACATGACTCAACCACCACCTCGTATTGGGACTTTCTACTTTTGAAACCTTTAGTTTATGAGAGGCCCATAGCTCTGTGCAATCCGTGCATGAACGATTTCTTCTCTCTGGACACTTGTATTGGCTCAACAATATCTTCCTCAGTAATCGACCCATCCCCAAACGACATGGCACCATCGATTCCATCTTCATAAATATGTCTCCTACCGATTCCCATCCACCTTACCCCACGTGCTCCGGGATGAGAAATCTGGTCCTCCTCCCTCCTCCTTTAACAACAATCATGAACAACACTTCATTTTCCACATAAAGAGTGCATGCTATGATTTCTCTATTATTTGGGTGCGGAAGCGTAAAAAGAAGAAGTTATCTACACAACAACTAGCTACACAACATCTACACTATACAACAACAACAACTAAAAGAAATTGAATGGGTTTCTTTCTCTCTCTCTCTTATCTATTCTCAATATTCAAGGTTAAGTATAAATGACGACCAATGGGTCTATTTATAGGGAGAGTTATCTTGCTAATAAAGCTATTACTCAAAATGACTAAAAGAGGCAACTACTAACTACAAAATGACATATTAGTCCCAAACATATATGAAAACTAATAAAGCTCTAAAATAAAGGAAAATTACAATAAAAGAAAAAAAATGCTAAAATAAATTCTCATTCCCATCTTTCTCCCCTACTTGAGAGAGCTCGTCTCGAGCAAAAAAAATATTTGTGAGGGCAACATCCGGGGGCTCCCCTACTTGAAAGGGAAGTCGTCCTTTAAAGCGTCCCGCGTAACGACTCAAAAAATAGCCATGAAGAGAAACCATAAATTTACGCCATGGCCGAGGACTATGAACTCAACCTCCAATTCGTCAACATGAAGAGACAACACAAGGTCGACGCAGAGAAGACCATTGATGCCAAATTTCATCCAAATTGCCCGTGATGAGCCTCGTTAGCATCAAATTATGTAAAAGAGTCGTGGAGAACTCCTCATAAGGAACCCAAAAAGGATATAAAAATCCCACACCAATTGTTATCTCCTCACGTAACATATATTCCCCAAAGGAAACAACCACCGAACTATCATCACAAAACTTATCAACGTGACCAAAAATGGGAAAAAAATCCACCAAATCAAATATTTTCACCTCGCGATAATGAGTGCGAGCCTCCCAACCATCTTCAACAAATAAATCGAAAAAATCACATAGTAAGTACCCCTCATCTTCTATCCCAAAAATAGGAATGAAGTTCCCAATGTCATATGCTAAAACTTCAATAGAGACCATAATCACTTATTTTTCAAATATCCCGGACCCAACCTATCTCCCTTAATCAAGATTACAATCAAAATATACAAGTCTTCCCTTGAGGCATGCAAGCATAGGCTGTTGGATAGACTCATTTTGTCCAAAGGAAAGAAATTAATATTTGTTGTTTCTCTTTATAAAATGTTTTCATATATTTGGAAAATTGGTAATACATAGAAAGTTATGCCTAAAGCGAAAGGATTTTATAGCATGTACTTTGAATCATTATAAGACATGAATAAGGTGTCAATTCAAGGGTATTTAAAATTTGACATTGGTTTATTTAAACCTCTGAAATGGGTTTCGAATTTCAAATCAGCGTGTTACGTATCGTCCAAAGACAATGAGTGTGTCAAGTTCTTGTATTTAGTCGATGAATATTGGCATCCAAGATAAATATTTGAAATTTGTCACAGGGTTTGTAACCCTATATGAATTGATCAAGAAACTTTAGCTAAAAAATGTGGTCTTCGTGTTTTAATTGAGATTGATTTTTTTATGAATTGCCCCAATTTTTTTATGATTGAAAGGGAAGATGGAGTTAAATTCCCTCTAGAAATAGAAATGTAACAATTGCCATTTTTTGTGATTTTTGTGGTTGTGTTGGCCATGATATTTCAAACTTCAAAAATATAAAAGACAAGTCCCATCTTAACCGATGGGAGATGAAAGAGAAATATTCAAACCCAAGTTTATGGCTATGTATCATCGAACAAAAGGCAAATAAGCTCATCCCATAGTTTCGGAGATAAAAAACAAAAAATATCAACAACTCAAAATTTCGGTAAAAAATGGTTTGAATCACTCCTTGAAGTTAGGGACATTAGAAACTAATGCCCATGTGCCTAAGATGGGTGAGGATAATGATAATAGCAGAATAAAAATAATACATATTAAGCATCCGAAAAATAGAGAGAGACTCTCCTCCTTCTCTCTAACCCTTTATCCATGCTTTCGGCTAAAACCATTGTCATGTTTTCAAGGTCCTACTTTTGTGTGGACTTTGATACTAAACCCTTTGATTCTTCATATGATAACACTCCACACATTCTTTGCACTCCATCTCCTGTTCTAAAATCATCTCAAGATGTCTTCTCACAAAAAACCATCTTTATTGATGCACTTTATAGAAAAAATGATGTTAATGTTAAGTATATATATATATATATATATATATATATATATATATATATATATATATATATATATATATATATATTATGGCCCATATTGTATTTAGTTATGGTCTTATAGCAGGCCCAAATCATTTTTCTATGTTAGTCTAAAAGGCCCAAGCCCTGATTTGTATATTAGCCCATTAGTTTTTAACTATAAATAGAGTTTGTTCCATGTTATAACATGTATGAAAGCGAATACAAAACACTTCATCCATTTCTCTCTCTCTCTCTCTCTCTCTAACATTTCTTCCTCTCTTATTATCTCAGATACATAATCTTATAAGGTATCACATCCCTAAATATGACGAAAGTCATTTCACCTTGAATCAATTTCAAATATTGATGTGGGTATCAATTCTTGTTGTTGTTGTTGTTTTATTCTAGTTTGGAGAACCTATCTCTGATCAGATCTGTTACATTCATTTTTTCTTCTATTTTCGTCTTTAAGACTCATTCATCCATACGAGTTCTTGGAGTTCTTAATTTTTTTTATGTGTCTTCATACTGAAACACGGTTATAGGGACCTGAAACGTTGAGTTCTTAACTATTTTTGGAACCAGTGTTATGTTCCCAATAACTCATATAGGGGTAGGGGTAGGGGTAGGGGTAGAGGATATAGAGGTGGTGGTCGCTTTGGGAGAAATAATACTTAATGGCCAAATACTAGTAATGTTGGTAATCAAACTCTCCATGTTGCTACTGATCAAGGCATTATGGGGCCACACCCCTTCTCTATTAAGGTTTCTCTATCGATTCCTTCTCCTAAGTCGGCTATTATGTGTCAAATTTGTGGTAAACTAGACATTCTACCCTAGATTGTTATCAATGCATGAACTATGCGTATTAGGGTTTTCGACCTCCTCACAGCCTCACTGAAATGGCTGCAAATTATTAATATGGTCAAACTAATTCTAATGTTTGGCTTATGGATATTGGTGCTTCGAATCATTTAACACCAGATTTGGATCAACTTCATTATTGTAGAGAATACCAAGGCAATGATCGTATTACTGTTGGGAATGGGGCAGGTGTGCCCATTTCCCATGTTGGTGAATCAACCTTTTCTACTGCTAATCACTTATTTTCTTTACATAATGTTCTTCTTACGCCATCTATTACATCTAATCTCTTATCTGTTCATCAATTTTGTGTTGACAATCATTGTATATTTCCTTTTGGTGCTGATTCTTTTTCAGATACTGGATCTAGCTACTCGAAAAGTTATGTTCCGAGGTTTGAGTGAAGGAGGCTTATACCCTATCTGTGCCAAGTCCAAATGTCGTACTAATTCTTTGAATGATTGTAATTCGTCCTCTTCTCCAATTCTTTCTTCTCCCATTATCTGTAATAATGCACATAAGTTCAAGGACTATATGGACTGTTTGGTTTGTAATAATGCACATAAGTGCACAGACTCTTTAGCATGTAATTCCTATATCTTGTGGCATGAACGACTTGGGAATGCTTTTGTTCCAGTTATCCGTGCAATGCTTGACAAGTCAAGTATATCTTCTTCACCCACAAAGCCCTCTTGTTTATGTTCCCATTGTATTCATACTAAACACCATCAATTACCTTTCACTCATTATGAAACTATATCTTTCTCACCTTTACATATAGTCCACACTGATGTGTGGGGACCTTTACCTCAAATCTCCCTTTATGTCTTTCAGTATTATGTTTCCTTTGTGGATAATTTCTCTCGTTACACATGGATTTATCCTTTAACTACAAAATCTGATGTATATTCTGTTTTCACCAAATTTAAACCATTCACTGAAAACCAACTTGATTGTTAAATGAAAATCTTACGAAGTGATGGTGGTGGTGAATTTTGTAATTTTCTACTTGATAAATACCTTTTCGAAAATGGCATTCAATACAAAAAATCTAGCCCTTAAACACCCCAACAAAATAGTGTTGCTGAACGTAAACATCGTCATATCATATAAACTGCTTTAACTCTTTTATCTTGCTCATCTTTACCTTTATCATTTTGGTTTCATGCCTTTGCTACTGGCACATTCCTTAGAAATCGTATGCCTATAAAGAACCTAAATGATAAATCACCCTTTGAGCTATTGTTTAGAAGGGAACCTGACTTGTTTGGTTTGAGTACCTTTGGTTGTCTTTGTTATCCATTGCTGAAACCATATGCTAGACAAAAATTATAATTTAAAACAAAACAATGTGTCTTTATCGGTTTTTTCTTTAGATTACAAAGGTTATCTTTGTTATGAATTATAAACCCAACACATTTTTATTTCTCGTCATGTTTTATTTGATGAATCCTATTTTTCTTTTAAGTAGTCTTTGTCTTCTTATAACTCACCTAACAATTCACCACAAACACTAATTGAGTTTTGGGCACCTTAATCTATTTCCACTAGTCCGTTTCGATATTCATCTCAACCGGGTACAACTCCTTCCTCCGTTCCAATCTTGATAACTCCCGCTGAAGTGGATTCAGTCTGTTTTGATGTGCATGTTCCATCTCCTTCTACTATACCACATAACAATTCTCTTGCTGTAGAAAACAAAAGTTTTGTTAATACAGTAGAAAATCCAGAAGTTCCTGCTATTACTTTTCGACATCCTATGCAAACTCGATGCAAATCTGGTATTATAAAGAAGAAAGTTTTTTTGGCTTGTGAACCTTCATGTGAGCCAACCACCTTTAAACATGCTTCTTCATGGCTAAAATGGCAGCAAGCTAAGAAAGAAGATATTTCTCCTCTTCACTCTCAACAAACACAGACTTTTATTCCTCCTCCACTAAATCGCAATATGGTTGGTTGTAAACGTGTCTATAAAATAAAGCACCATTCAGATGGCACCATTTCTCGTTATAAATCTTGCCTTGTTGCAAAAGGCTTTCACTAAGAAGATGGTTTGGATTATGAGGAGTCTTTTTGTCCAGTAGTAAAAAAGACCACTAGAAGACTTGTTTTAGCTCTCGCGACACAATTTAAGTGGAAACTTCGTCAACTTGATATTAAAAATGCCTTTTTACATGGTTTTTTAAATGAGGAAGTCTACATGTCCTAGCCACCCGATTTTGTTGATGATTCTAATCCAAATTATGTGTGTCAGTTACACAAGTCCTTATATGGACTTAAACAAGCTCCATGGGCATGGTTTGCCCGCTTTACATCTCACCTCTCTACTTTGAACTTTTAAGCATCAAGTGATGATTCTTCCTTGTTTGTACGATGTCAAGGAACTTCAATCACTATCGTACTTCTCTATGTTTATGATATTATTTTAACAAGAAATGACCCAAATTATGTTGCATCATTAATTTCTGACTTGGGTTCCTTATTTGAAATGAAAAATCTTGGTCCTTTAAAATATTTTATTGGGCTAGAAATTGAACGTTCCGATTATGAAATTTGTATTCATTAAAATAGATATTTGGTTGATCTACTTACCAAAGTTAAGATGGCAGATTGCAAACCTATCCTTACTCCATGTGCAACTACTCGCCTTCTTCACACCGTTGGTAATCCATTGCCTGATCCCACACATTATCGGAGTATTGTGGGTGCCTTGCAATATTTGACTTTTACTCGTCCGGATATCGCATTGGTTGTTTCGTATGTTTGTCAGTTCACACATCAACCCACTGATGCTCATTACACTGCTGTGAAACGTATTTTGCGCTATCTTAACGGAACTTCAAATTCGTGTATTATGTTTTCATCTGGGCAGTTAGATATCACCGCATTTTTTGATGCAGATTGGGATGGTGATCCCAATGATCGTCGCTCCATGACTGGTTTTATCATTTCAATTGGCAAGAATCCAATACATTGGGGATCTAAGAAGCAACATATTGTCTCTCGCTCCTCCATCGAGGCGAAATATCGTGCTCTTGTCACTACTACAGCTAAATTGTCTTGGTTACGACAATTATTATGTGATTTGCGCGTTTATCTTCATCGTCCTCCTCAAATTTAGGGTGATAATGTGTCAGCCTTAGCCTTGTCCGCTAAACCAGTTTTTCATGTTCGCACCAAACACATTGAAGTAGACTATCATTATGTTCGAGAGAAAGTTCTACGCAAAGATGTTCTTGCCGATTTTATCTCTTCATTTGATCAATTAGCTGATATTCTCACCAAGGGCCTTCCTACGGATTGCTTTAGACGCCATTGTTCCAAACTCATTATGGATCCGAGATGAGTTTGAGGGGGGATGTTAAGTATATATATATATATATATATTATGGCCCACATTGTATTTAGTTTTGGTCTTACAGCATGCCCATATCATTTTTGTATGTTAGTCTAAAAGGCCAAAGCCTTGATTTGTATATTAGCCCATTCGGTTTCAACTATAAATAGAGTTTGTTCCATGTTGTAACATATATGAAAGATAATACGAAACACTTCTGTCATTTCTCTCTCTCTCTCTAACATTTCTTCCTCTCTTATTATCTCATATACATAATCTCATAGTTAAAAACCCACAAATGGCTAATCATCAAAGTGTTCCTACAACACTATGTCTCCTACCTCTTAGTGACCCTTATCTTCGTGGTGACACACTTGCCATAAGGCTAAATGACGATGCATACAATGAGGTTTTTAAAGCTTATGTACCCTCTAACCTCATAGGAAGAACTCTCCTCGCCAAAGGTGTTGTACCAGGGAAGGTTGTTGGTCTTAAGATTACCCTCACTGATATTTTGAAACATCAACATTAATGGACTATTACAAATACTGGTAAAGGTTTCTTTAATATTTGTTCTTCTTGTCTTTATGAAGTGAGTAAAGTTTGGTCCCTTAGAAGCTCAAACCTCACAAATGGTTCCTTCAAACAATTTCATTGGGTTCCTGGCTTTCAACCTTAACACCATGTTCAATTTACTGCTTCCATTTGGTTTCCTTTAATGGCCTCTGCCATGAGTATTGGGACTCGAGATAACTTCTTCAAATTGCAATCGAAGTGGGTATTTCACTTCGCATTAACAAGACCATTCTTGAAAGAACCTATGGCAGTTATGCAAGAGTTTTGGTTGAAGAAGACCTTCTACAACAACCTCCTAACGTGTTTTGGTAGAAAGAAAATATGGTCATTTCTATGTTAACATCTCTAATGAGTCTCTTCCTTCTTTTTGTAATTTTTGTAAAAATATTGGCCACTCATTTCTTAAGTGTCAAAATTTTCAAAACCAAGGTTCCAAAGCACCTGCTAAGGTGGTGAAAAAACCCACTTAAAAACATGTAATGATTTCTCCCTCACATGGTGTTTTGGGAGATGGGTCTTTTAATCATGATGTTTAAAATCACGTTGTTCCAACTCAGATTGAAGGTCCAAACACAACACCTGCCGGTACAGTTGCAGAGCGAAATTGTACCGCAGTTAGTTGCAATAGGTTATTGAAAAAAATGGCATCCAAGCTAGTGATGCTGGTGATGTTGTCTAGGAGGCGGACGGAGCAGGGCCGGCCCTGAGATTGATAAAAATTGACAAGGTCCCCGTGCAAAAATTATAAAATAGACCCCTTTAACCTGTATTGATATAAAAAATGGGCCCTCAATATATAAGTAATAAAAATGGATCAACGGGAGGCCCTGTGCGATCGCTCACTTAGCACATGCTCAGAGCCGCCCCTGGAAAGGAGTTACAAATATTTCTTGTGTCCAGCGAGTTCATCCTTCACCTGGCCATCAACTTGCTGATCCAAACACCAACTCTATTAGAGTTATTTTTCGCTCAACTGATGTTAGAGTAGTTTTTTAAACAAATGAGACTGTTAAGATCTCATTGGATACGCCCAAGTCAAAAGGAACATAATGCAAGGAGGAAAATATGGAGTCTCCTAAAATTCTGGAACAGACAAAAGATATTAATAAAATCCCTAGTGTTTCGAAAAAGAACTGTTCTTCAAAAAATAATTCTGACTGTTTGAAAGATCCTAGTTTTAACACAATAGACAAAGAAAAAGAAAATGTAAAGGTTGGCATTTACACTACTGACCCAGAACAAATTACCCCGGATCATATGGGTCAAAAATTTAATAAAAATATCTCTTTAGAGGATATTTATGATAATGAAGAGTCCAATGCCTTTGGACAAATACCTCCTCTTGAAGACATTCCAAACTTGTCAACTCACATAAATGAGTCTTTGCGGGAAGAGGAAGGCCATGAAATTAATTTAAATGTAGAGATTCCAACTTTTGATCTAGGAATGTCTCCTAATACTGCTAAAGCTTGTGCATTTATTGAAGACTCGATTGTTTCTAAATTGTGAAAAAAATTAACAACAAGTATTCAATACTCAAATTAGGAATTCATTTAATATAGTAGCGAACACTGAAGACTCTACTAACCCAGTTGAGGTGGTTGGAATTAATTAAAAGGGAGGAAATAAAAAATATTCATTCCCGTACTTAACCGCCGAGGAGAAATCATCTCTTAGATATAATTTAAGGCCATCTGTTTCTCGTTCAAAATTTCGTAAATTTTCTTAATTATTTCTTTTCGTTAATGCTTGTCAGAAACATATGATAGACTTTTTCTTATATCTATTTATAAATAAATCTTTTTTTCGTTGCAAAAAAAAAGATAATGATAATAGCAGGAGTCTAGAAGCCACCGATCTATGTGGAGGAAATGAACAAACAGATACCTAAATATATCTAATGGCCATGTGGCTAAGATGTAAGGGTAATAACAATAGCTAGCATCAGGAAGCCGCCGAATTATGGGGAGGAAAAGATAGTGAAAATATTATGTCCATTAATAATAAAAGCCATGCTCTAGGTAGATTATACTTTGTGTCAAAAAATGGAATAGTTATTAAAAAGGGTGTTACTGATCAAGATGGTATATAATGAATTGATATAGTGGATGATAACAAAGGAATTGGTGAACAAATCCCTATCCCAGTGAATAAAAATGAGAATATTTATGGAGGGGATAATGACATTTCTTCTAATGACTCTTATGAGCAAACCACACAATGAAGATATTCCTAATTTTAATGAGGTTTTGTCCGCTCAAGAAAATAATTCAGTGCCGGAATACGAGAAATAATATAGTCAGGGAATTAGTTTATATGTTGAGATCCCAAATAATGATTCCACCAAAGGTCGTGCTTTCTCTGAAGAATCGATTGGGGAAAATTGTCGCAAAAATCAAAATCACATTCAAGTCAGTAATTCGTTTGATGTATTAGGAAACTTTGAAAACTTATCAACTAAAAATATATCTCAAGTGGATTCATTTCCGAGTTTAACTAATGAGGAGAAATCGGGTCTTAAGTATAATTTAAAGCATTCTTTTTCTCGTTCAAGAATTGGTAAATTTTCTCAATTTGTTTTCTTTATCACTTGTAAGATCCCTAGGATATGCTCTTTCTCCTATTTGTATATAAATAAAATTTCTTTTCTTGCAAAAAAAATGTTTTGGGTTAATAGCTTTTGATATTTCATGCTGTAATTTGTTGATTTCGAGCATGAAAATTATCTATGGATTTTTTTTCTTCTTATACAAACGTTTAGTATTTTTGTTATCTTGGCGAAGAAGAATTTGCGACTTTACATTTTGGAATTGATTTGTATAATGTTGTAATTGATATTTTTATGGTTTCAGGTATTCCGGTATGAGGGCGTAGCTTTGAATGATCATTAAAGAATTCGGGTAACTAGACTATGTAGAATTATTTTTTTTAAAAAGGTACACAACATGTTCATTATGTTCCTTGTTTGAATGATCCTAAAGTACTACACTTTTTATGCTCTTTTTTATGACTAGAGTTTAAAAAAAAAGTAGATTCGAGCTAAGTACTTCCATTTGTCTCTTGAAGTCATCTATACTATAGCAATAGTGGTTAGGATTACGTTAAAATGTTGAGAAAATAATAGGACTGTATAGATATAATTGTTGGTGAAGAAAATAAATAAGAAAAGAAATGGGTTCTCACACTTTTTGTTTCAGGATAGTGGATCATGTAATAAACTGTACTAGACTATCCAATTCAAGTTCTCTTTGGCAAGTTTCTTGGATATATTGGAGTGTCAAATCTTAGCACGACACTCATATTAGCGTGGCATCAACTTTCATGTAGGGCTGTAAATCGGGCTAGGTGAGCGGGCTTGTTGTTGCTCAGGCTCGATCCGAACTCACTTACCCATGCTCAAGCACGAGCTCGGCCCGAATTATTTTTTCAACCTAGGCCCGAACTCGGCTCATACATATTACAGGCTTCGGGCCCGATTTCAATTTTTTTTGTTAAAAATGTTGGAATTAATTTTTTTTCTTGTATTTCCATCATGGACATAATTACACATTGAAATCTAATTGATATTTCATGAAATAAAATATATAATTATGAAATGTATTAAATTAAAACTAGGGAAATAAGAGTGAAAACCTACAAATGCCTATTAAATTTCATACATTTAGCAAAATTGTATTACTAACAAAGGGTTATTGTGACTTGAGCAATTATTAAATCAAATACCCATAATGAGATTAACAATAAAATCACAAAATTGAAAATCACATGTAATCTAATGTGTTATGACAAATGATTTTTTTTAAAAATGTAGTAAATGAAATAAATGAACGAAACATAATTAAACAATGTTAACATAAATATGTTATATTATATAAATTATTTATTTATTTATTTATAAATATGAAGTTCGGGCTTCGGGCCCAATTCGGGCATGGCAAAGTTCGGCTCAAGCTCAACCCGAAATTCATTCAGGCTTGAAATTTTGGTTCAGGCTTGGCTCGACTCAAACTCAAATAAAGTTTGGCACGAAAATAGCGGGCTGAACGGGCGGGCTTCGGGCGCTCAATTTACAGGCCTACTTCCATGGTAATGCGATGGATGGATATCAATTGAATTTTTTTAAGGATTTTTTATCGTGCGACTTAATGTAAATAAAATGTTTTAATTTGATCATATTTTGTGTTACGACGTAATGAATGAAATTGCAAATAGAATCTCTATCTATTTTGGTTTTATTGTATACTTTAGATTTTGTATGTTGATTGTCAACATGGAAATGCAGATTTTTTGAAGATCGAGAAATTTACAATATGGAAAATATTTATTTTCTTTAAGAGTGAGAGATCCGGGATAAAAACCCTTCATTGTAGATTGCGTAAAGAAAGTGTTAAAATGTATTTCACTGTTAGGAAGTTGTGATGTTGTAAAAGTTATATTACCCTACTTATCTATTGATGATGATTGGTACCTCTTTTGTATCTCTACTTATTGTAATATCCTACTTATCTATAAATGAAATTCTTTTCCTACTCTTTGTTTATTGTTATTTCGAAATGTGTTTTTGTTATGATTGTAGGAGTTTAAAGCTATTTTATTATCCGTCTATCTTGAAACCCTTGCTTGATGACAGACGGAGCCACCAGTAGAAGATAGCTAGCGACTATTCGTTCGCCTCTTGCAAATCACCTCAAACAATCGTAGTTGGAGTCTCTGGACAACTTACTTTAAGCTTATCTAATTCCAGCAATCGATGTAGTTATGTGGCTTACGTTTGTAATTCAGTTGTTTGACTAAATACAATTATGAAATTTTGTAGATTAATTTGGTATCTTTAACTAAATTTGTGGAAATAACATCAATCTTTATACTAGGTTTGAAACGGACTATTAATATTGTTGGTACGGACTATTAGTTTTGTTGTTGGAATAATTTTTTTATTTAATTTTAAAACAGGGTGGATACTCCTATAAATAAATAAAATTTTGTCCAAAATTTTTAAATTATTATTACTTTTTGTGTTCTAATTTAAAAAAAAAATTAAATTATACATTATTTAATACTTGGGAGAGAGAGAGAGAGAGAGAGAGAGAGACATAAGTTACAGGAGAAGGTCATGGAAATTTACAAATGCTGGTAGCCTCAAAAATTAACTTGGCCGAAAAGAATCTTAACCAGGGTGGAATTTAAAAGGAAATGTTTAAATGAAAGTAAAGATGTTTCAATTTGAACTCTCATATAATCATATACAATATGGAATTTAAAACATAGATAAAAGAGTAATGATATACTACCCGGGTGTTAACCCCGGGTTAGTACATGGACAGAATTTTCTTTTTGTTTTTTTTGTTTTTTTTTTGTTTTTTATTTGATTTATTAGCATTATTTGACTTTTTTTTATTTAAAAAAAACTGTTTTATGAAAAAATTATATTTTTTATAAACTAAAAAAAATGTATTGTTTAAAAACATTATTTTAATATAAAAAGATTTTTTTTTCCTGAAAAAAACTGTTTCCAAAAAGAAAAGTTGTTTAATATAAATATTTTTTTTTTACATTTTGAAACAGTTTTAAGAAATACAAAAATTATTTTAAATGTTGTAAAATTAAAAAAAAGTTCAAAAATAACGGGTGCCGCTGGCACGAACCTTTAAAAATAAGAGAATATTGGGTAAATGGGTGTTTGAGGGACTAAATAGGTTGAAAATAATTAAAAACATAATTTTTATTAGATTAGTTTTTTAATGAAAAAATACAAAAAATATTTTAAATGTTGTAAAATTAAAAAAAAGGGTTAAAAATAACGAGTGCCGCTGGCGCGGACGTTTAAAAATAAGAGAATATTGGGTAAATGGGTGTTTGAGGGACTAAATAGGTTGAAAATAATTAAAAACATAATTTTTTATTAGATTAGTCTTTTAATGCAAAAATACAACAATTATTTTAAATGTTGTAAAATTAAAAAAAAAACAGTTAAAAATAACGAGTGCGGCTGGCGCAGATCTTTAAAAATAAGAGAATATTGGGTAAATGGGTGTTTGAGGGACTAAATAGGTTGAAAATAACTAAAATCATAATTTTTTATTAGATTAGTTTTTTAATATAAAAATACAACAATTATTTTAAATGTTGTAAAATAAAAAAAAGGTTAAAAATAACGAGTACCGCTGGCGCGGACCTTTAAAAATAAGAGAATATTGGGTAATTGGGTGTTTGAGGGACTAAATGAGTTAAAAAAATTATTAGATTAGTTTTTTAATGCAGAAATACAAAAAATATTTCAAATGTTGTAAAATAAAAAAAAATGTTTAAAAATAACGGGTGCCGCTAGCGCAGACCTTTAAAAATAAAAGAATATTGAGTAAATGAGTGTCTGAGGGATAAAATGAGTTTTAAAAAAAATAATTGAAGAAAACATGTAAACTATTCTAATAAAAAATTATTTTTTATAATAGTTTTTAACTCATTTTACATGAAACTAAAAAAAAAAGAAAAAAAAGAAAAGGGCATCCTTGTGCTAGCGCTGGGTTAACACCCGGATAACCAAACATTATTCTAGATAAAATTTGTCACTTGGACATTAAGACTTTAATGTCACTTTATTCCACATTTCAAATAATTACTACGGTGAAATGCTCTATATGAGCCGACAGTTATCACAGTCGCGACTTTTATTCCCTTTAAACACAAAACGGTAAGTAGCTCAAAATAAAAATCAAATAACATAATGTATTACCAACAAATTGGACTGCAAAACTTGAAAAGAATGAATTTCTACACAACTTCGTTTCCATAAATTATTAAACCAAGAGTATCATAAAAATAATATTGTCTGGAAATTTTGTACACAATCATAAATAGTTTTGAAAATAAAAGTTAAGACTCTCCCCCCAAAAAACTCACCTTTTGAAAACAGTCGTTACATAAGAAATGGAGTCAAACCCATCATATCACATCCTATAACAATTATCGAATACAAACAAAGCAAAATCTAAGTATCGGACGAAAGGTGGCATAAAATGATACGACTGCCAACATAAAATTTTACAGGCAATCGATGAAAAGATTGCTGTTGATAATCCTAGTACATCAAAGATTGTATAAGAAATTTTATATATATTCCAAATATTATCTCACCTGTTTATATAAATTACAAGAGTATATATGATTTAAATATCACATGGTCATCCCTAGGAGGCCCCGAATCGCCGAATCCCAAAAGAGCTCGAACAATTGAAAAGCAAACATTTAAGCAATAAATATTAATTTAAGAAACCGCACGAACAGTGTTTTGCATGATAGGAGAGAGATTTAAGTGATAGGGGAAGAGAGGAGCGTATAGGAGAGAGAAATTAGGATTATTATCCCCCCACTATAATTATGCCTCGATATAATATAATGGTAGGTAAATTATCATTTAGGGTACAGGTAATTTGCCTTCTTCTGTTTCCATTCGTTGTGAGCAATATAACCATGTAACTACTCAAACTTAGGGTTTTGAGGTTGTAGGTAGTAGGGTTTCAGATCACAACATAAAATCATCAAAACAAAACAAAATTTAAGAGAGCCATTATATGTACTATCAAGATAGGAAAACACTAGAATGAATAAATTACCTTAATAAGCGTAGTTGTTAAATTGTCTGCTTCGAGGACTTGACTTCATCATTTGCCTGACTTTGAACATTCTTCCTCCTTTTCTTCTTCTTCTTGTATGGAATCCCTCTTGCCTTAGCTTGACACTCTTTCACTTCACGTAAATATACCCGTATTGCTCCGTTACCAAACGGGTTTTTATCCTGTGATCCTCCGTTTTCTTCGTAAGCAGCTCTCAGCCGTCCGATTAAGGCATCAAGGCTACCCCAAGCTTGCCTAAGAGGGCAAGTACAGGGAGCAGGAGGGTCTGGTTGACCAAAAAATACACATCCATGTAGATGGACTTTAGTTTTTCCGAATTGGTCTAGATATCGAAGGAATTCGAGTACGTGGTTGTAGTTACAGTGAGAGAGAGAAACTGGTGGCCTTTGGTTTTTCAAGTATTGTCCAAAAGTGTTCCAATCTCTCCGTTTTTGGGACTCGTAGCGGCTCAGTTGCAGTGGTTGTGGTGGTTGATCGGTGGCGGGTCGCGAAGAGCCGCCCTCTAACTCGTTAGGGGTGTCAGTTGACATGATTGTTTGGTTGAGTGTGCAATTCTTGTTTTTTTTTGGCAAGAAGTGATGGGGAAGAAAAAGGGGTAGAAGGATGAAGAAAATGGTTGAGTGGTGCAGTGTGAAAGAAAGATGATCACATCTTTGAGCGTAATGAGGAGGCATGTCATGGGCCCTATGGAGGTGCTTTTGTTCGCCTCTCTCTCTCTCTCTCTCTATATATATATATATATATATATATACATATATATATATATATAGTCTTCTTCTACGGACTAGTTCGCATTTTAAGAGTGCGGACTGGACATGTGTCACCTGACGGTGAGTTCAAAAAAGAGAAAGTCTGTGCCTATAATTTAAGCGATAATTTCTAGGCACACCGTTAGGTGACACATGTCCAATCCGCATTCTTAAAATGCAGAGTAGTCCACACAAGAGCATTATTCTCTCTCTCTCTCTCTCTCTCTCTCTCTCTCTCTCTCTCTCTCTATATATATATATATATATATATATATATATATATATATATATATATATATATATATCTATATAATATGGGACAATGGTGTTATGAATAGTAACTTATGCATGATAAACATGCATGATAAACATCCATGGCATTTTATGTGTTGCATGCATACACATGCATGTATGCATGGATACATATATACATTATTATCTTATTATTTTTTTAATAATATATTTTTTTGAAAATATTTTTTTAAACATTTTTTTTATAAAAAATATTTTTTAAAAAAAATATATTTTTTTAAAGTTTTTTTTTAAAAAAAAGGCTGGTTATTATAGGCTGGGTTTTATCACGGGGGCAAATTTATCGCCGTGCCCTCGGGCACGGGCATCCGCTAGTATATATATATAATGTAACGGTATAAATCTCTTGAAATTTGAAAGGGTGCAGGTTGTAAATAGTTTTTGGTCAGATTCATAAATAAGAGCCGTAAAGTTTAATTTTTCATCTAAATTTTGAATATGATACACGGGGGTTCGTAAATTTATGACCTATTTTAATATGTATTTTTGAATTACCACAACAAACATTTTATTTATACTTTTAGTCCTTATTTTTTGATAAAGCTGCTGACTCAGACCGATATCCATAAAACGTCAACCAATCACAGCATGTCACGTCTGTCGATAATTTGAAAAGAGGGACTAAAAATGAAAAAAAAATGTTTGTTGCCCTATATCCATAATAAATATTATTTTAAGTCCTAAAAATGCATAATCTAATGATACATTAAGATTTAATAGAAAATAAAATAGGTTTTATTTTCTAAGAAAATTGAAAAGTTAACAAGGTTCGGAATTATTAAGAGTCTATATATTTTATCCTTGGATCTCTATTTAACTAAATATATACATTTAGATGTTCATTCAAACATTAAAAAAAAAAAAAAAAACTTGTATCCCTATTATGATTTTAGATTTTGGTTTAAGATTTTGGACTTCAAATTGTGACATTCGAATTTTAGTAGAAAAACAAATGAGCCCTTGTGTATTAGATTTTCATTATTCAAATAAGGCATAACTCCAAATTTTAATTACATTCCCTTATAGAGTTTTAGAAAAGAAAAAAGTAATCCATTGTTTAATGCCATATTCTTTTAATAATTATGTAGTTTTTACTACAATTAAAATATATGACGAGGCCTCGTGAAGACAAGTCTTATGATTTTAAATTGCTTATGTGCAATAGAGACCCCGTAAATTGAGAGTTGGTGTGCACTCAACATAAAATATTAAAATAAAAAAGGGCTTGTTGGAAGATTTTATTGCAAGATCTTTATTTTTGAATTTAAAAAGTATAATATTGTATTTACAAAGGCATATATAGATATGAACCATTAAGCTCTTAGGAGAAACTTGTCTTTAAAATCTGTAGAATTTTTTACTTTAGACGCATATCCTAAGATTTGTTAGGCCTTCATTTCATGTATTTTTAAAATTATAGTAAGTCTCATAATGATCTAAAACCGTTCATAATTGCTTTGTAATCGTCCCTCTTTATTTTCGCAGAGATTGACATATGTTCTATAGTAATTGCAATAGGAATGAACCATTAAGCTCTTAGGAGAAACTTGTCTTTAAAATCTGTAGAATTTTTTATTTTAGTAGCATATCCTAAGATTTGTTAGGCCTTCATTTCATGTATTTTTAAAATTATAGTAAGTCTCATAATGATTTAAAACCGTTCATAATTGCTCTATAACCGTCCCTTTTTATTTTCGCAGAGAATGACATATGTTCTATAGTAATTGCAATAGGACCAACAAAAAAAAATACATAAAGGTGGAGATAAATAAATAAAAAAAATTAAATACTTAAAATCCCTAAAATCTCTAGAGATGTATTCATTGTTGAAAAATTATTATAACCGCCATGATCACTACAAATAAAGTATTGGTAGTTCATCATACACCATGATAGTCCTTGTTGCCTATGTTCCAGCGGATGATGTATTTGTCTTACTGGCATTTCAAATATTTACTTGAGAAAGCAAAAAAGTATTGGAAATACGGAGATACCCTTGAAAGACTGTTTGGATAATTTAAGGTCTTGAAATGAGTTTTCAAATCATGTACATGCATGCAATGAAATTTATTCATCATTATATACAGATGTGTTATGTGTCATGGGTCTATGTAGATATACAAGTGTAAAATTGACAAATAGTGAATAAACATATGAATATGAGCAGAATACAACATAATATTTTTTTTACTTGTTGAGTTTACTTTTTACAACATTCGTACTATTAATGGGATTATTACATTAAATGTGGGTAAAAATGCGTTTACCAAATTATAAAGGTACACGCAATGCTAATGAACTCTGACACAAAATACAAATTCATCATACCGGACTATAACGCACACGAACCACCCAACGTCAAGTATACTTTGTCACTGTTTATATGTTGTTTTTCAAAGGAAAATTGAGGACAGTAATTTTTCGAATATAAGGTACATATAAACATGAATACAATTAACTGTTGTTACCTTTTCAAGATTCAATAGTAGTGGTTTGGGGGCCCCGAAGATTACTTGCTTACTGATTAAGAATAATTTATTCAACTAAACGCGCTTAATTATTGAGTGCTTGTGGCTATCTTTTGTCCCTATAGCATAAATTAGCGTTTATACAAAATAAGAAATGTCTGGTATCAATTATGAATGAGAAAATGTTCGGCTACTTTGAAGTCCAGCAGAACAAGTGATCCACCAAAATGCAGCATGCCCCACTCGGAAAACTTTTTATAATTATTATTTATTTGGCCCCACTGGGAAGACTTGGAAACATAATGTTTTGAGTATGGCTGATTTTCAATCGATTTGATTGGTAAATGAAGTAGTATTATCCCAACTTTAAAATCATCAAATCAAAATAACCCGTTTTACTAGCTAGCTAATACACTAGTTCATAAATCAAAACCAATTCGTGCAATATATAGGTAAAATCGTTTTTTTGCTGTAAAATCATTTTGTTGGAAAATACGATAGATTTCGATAAATTTCTCTTTACGGTAAATTTGGTACTACTCGGTGCATAATGGTAATTTTTTGTACAACTTACCTAAACATTTTGTATGCATATTTAAAAAAAAATAGAAAATAAGCTACATAATTGTGTCGTCTCTATAACTATATATACATATTAAACTCCAAAATAAACATCACAAATTGTAATTCAAGTTACATTATTGTCCAAATAACTCAAATAATTATCAACTCAGGTCAGCATATTAAATAACAAATCAAAATGAAAATGTTTCACGCTCTTTGTTTCTTGCACTTCCCCACTTTTTCATCTACAAAAAAAAAAAATATGAATATCGACATATTGCCAAAAAAATAAAAATTAGTCAAAATCTACAAAAAAATCATGTGTACAATTTTTTTTTTTATAAAAAAGTACAAAATAGAGTGAACAAGAACTAATTTTTAATGTGAACACAACATAGACACACTGGGTGAAGGAAGAGAGCAACGGATTTTGTTAGTTTTTTTTCTTCAACTTTTACAACTTATTTAAGGTGATTATATACCCAAAGATTAATGGGTGAGGTGAGTTTGATCCAAGGCTTCAAATTCTCTTATGCAAGTCACTTGGCTTGTGAATATTTGGGTTTTCTCCATGAGCATATGAGTGGGTAAATTATAATTTGGAGGTTTGATTTAATATGTTAAGTTCAAATGATTTTTTTGGATTAAAAATATTAGTAATTTTCTTAACAAATTAGTATACTTAGTATGGGAAATTGGTAATTTTGGTACGATAATTTCGGTTTTTATATTTTGGTACCGTAATATTGGTAAATCAGTTTTCAAATTGCATAAACCAAAACCAATCATAAAATAATCGGTAATTTCGCTTTCGATAATTTCGATTTTGGTAAATTAATATGGTAAACCACTGCTATTTTTTTCGTGTCAAAACGGTTTGGTACAGTAAAAAAATCACTTGGCTTGTGAATATTTGGGTTTTCTCCATGAGCATATGAGTGGGTAAATTATAATTTGGAGGTTTGATTTAATATGTAAAGTTCAAATGATTTTTTTGGATTAAAAATATTAGTAATTTTCTTAGCAAATTAGTATACTTAGTATGGGAAATTGGTAATTTTGGTACGATAATTTCGGTTTTTATATTTTGGTACCGTAATATTGGTAAATCAGTTTTCAAATTGCATAAACCAAAACCAATCATAAATAATCGGTAATTTCGCTTTCGATAATTTTGATTTTGGTAAATTAATATGGTAAACCACTGCTATTTTTTTCGTGTCAAAACGGTTTGGTACAGTAAAAAAATCATACCATAACCAACCCTAGTCTTAACCCATTTTTCATGTATGTATGTATGTATGTATGTATGTATGTATGTATGTATATAGACACGCTACGGAGACTAGAAGGTAAAAATAGAGAGGGAAAAAACATAATATAATAGTTGGTTTGGGGTTAATGCCTCTCGTGGAATCTATATATTTAGATTTGTTTTAGTTTGGAGTTAAGTGCTCGATAAAATAGTAAAAACAAAATACACAATGTCAACGTAATAGAATTTTATTTACTATGCATAGGTACTATACATACAAAGTGAGAGTTGCGCAATGTTAGTTTTCTTGAATTCCATTTTTCTCTCTTTGTCTCTTACTTCATGTGTTGGCAACTCATTAGTCTGCATTATATATTGATCTGCACCACATCATTACATTATCTCTCTCTCTCTCTCTCTCTCTCTCTCTCTCTCTCTCTATATATATATATATATATATATATATATATATATATATATATATATATATATATATATATATATATATATATATATATATATATACTATTAAACACCTTCAAGCCCCTCGGACAAGAAAATAGACTTTTCAGCTGATATCAGACCTTAGACAGAGGGTTATTTGGTTCCAAAGACTGATGCCACTCCCAAAGGTAAGTCGTGGTTTTCAATCAGACCGTAGTCGTTCCTCCTTTCTCCTAAAAAGATCAATCATTCCAGCACATCATCTCAACCAATTTCGAAAGCCTCAGGATCAAGGATCCGTCAAGTCCAACGCCCAGTAAAGACCTCATTTTGAAGGAAAATGGATTTCCCATGGTACTTATCCCTCTATGCCAAGGTGTATCACCCCAAAAACATCCGGAGACTAATCTAAGACCAATGTGTTTCAGGTCCCGAGCTCAATACACCTCGATTGATCATCGTCGACCAGTCTTCCAGAGCAAGTAGAAAGCAGATCACTATTCCACTTACCACCACTACCCAACTCCACTTGCATTAAGTGTTCCCATCAGTATTTAATGCACTCAACAACCACCTTACACCACCTGCAAATACTTTGTCCAACACTCCACCTCCCTCCTGGCAACATCAAACCTTAGGCACACCTCAATCATGCTCTCAAAGAGTTCCCCTATAAATAGGAAGTTAGTGAGAGGTGAAAGGGGAGTAATCCCGAGCATTCAAAGAGATTAACGCATTCAAGCAATCGAACTTGCAATAGTTCTAAGTATGCAAAAGTATTTACACTTCGTTTCATACTCACAATCCACGTTGTGAGCTTATATTTGAAGCCCGTACTAGTTACATTGCTTACACACTTTGTATGTAATGTAGAGCCCTAAATCAGTACTTTGACATCCTTAAAGAGGTTATTGATTTACTTCCTAATATTATATATGATGTTAAAAAAGGCTGCAAGACCTCAGACTCTCTCAGCCAAAGCTTAAGAGGTCTCTTAGACTTCAATACTTTATTTGTAATATAATAAACCACTGAAACAACATTGACCCGAACCACTTTAAACCTTTTATTCTTACATTAATACATATCTCCTCTTACCCGTCTGAGGTTTAGAGGAGAGCACATATGGATTTAAAGTCACTTACGATTTTAACACTCATCAGTTTGGCGCTATATGTGGGAATAACAAGTTACATCTTTCTCTAAAATACATTCCAATCTCTTCAAAATGTCCACCAACTAGGTCGTGGATCATTGTTCCAAAGAAATAGAAGCTTGGAGAAAGGGCTCCCCCATAATGGACAGACATGGAATTTCAAAACATGGACACTTTAGATCCGCATGACAAAAAGTAAGAGCAAATGGGTGAGACTACTGAAGCTTTGGTCACTCTGTGCATCGATGATGAGGATCCAACTAAAGAAGTCCATCACTTAAGTGTGGATCCAAATCAAAAGCCTCCCAACGAAGGAAGAGGTTGGTTGGACCAAAAAGGAGCAATGTCGTGGAAGAGTAAGTTGATAAGATTATGATTTCTAATTTCATTAGAGGTGTCAAGTACCAAGAATGGATCTCTAACGTGATGCTTGTGAAAAAAAAAGAAAATGGAGAATGTGTGTTGATTTTACTGACCTCAACGGGGGATGCACTATGAAATGTTATCCATTACCTCGGATTGACAACTTGGAAGGTTCTACAACTGGTAATGATATCCTATTCTTCATTGATGTTTATTCCGGGTATAACCTGGTTAAGATGTCCCTTACTGAAGAATAAAATACCTCATTCATCACATACAAAGATACCTACTATATAAAGTTATGCCTTTCAGAATAACGAATGCATGTGACACTTATCAAAGGGTAGTGGACTCAATTTCAAAGATCTTATCGGTAAGAACATTAAAGTTTATATTGACGACATGCTGGTTGAAAGCATAAAGGCCCTGAACCACTTTAAAAAACTCAAAGAAACTTTCATTTTCCTCTTAAAGAACCAACCTAAATAAGTGTGCTTTTGGGGCTAGAGACAAGTTTATGGGGCTCATGATCACCTCGCGAGGAATTAAAGCCAACTCAGAGAAGATCCAATATATGTTGGATATGAAATCTTCAAGAATAGTAAAGGTGGTCAAAAACCTATCCAGAAGGGTTGTTTCCCTTAATCGATTAATCTCTAAGATCATAGACAAGTTCCTGCCTTTTCTTCAAGGTGATGAATAATGCCTTTGAGTGGACGCATGAGGCTGAAAAGGCCTTTTAGAACCTCAAAAGGTACCTAGGGTTCAAACCACTATTGTCTTGAATAATTGTAGTGGAATACTGGTACCTATACCTTTCTATCCCATCCACTAGTTCTAGCTTCTCTCTTATTCAAGACTAATTTCAGGTGAAATACCCTGTGTACTATATTAGTTGAGACCTCTATGGGGGTGAGAGAAGTTGACTTTCTGCCTCATCATCTCATAGAAATTATTGAGGCCCTACTTCTAACTCTACTCTAACATGGTTATGATTGACCAAACCCATCGATAGGTCCTCTACAAGCCCGACACCTAAGGAAGGCTAGTCAAATGGTCTATAGAGATACGTGAGTCCGACATCTGGGATCAACCTCGAAGTTCTATCAAAGGGAAGACCTTAACTGACTTCATTACGAAGTTCAGCAACCTGGGAGAAGTGGAAGAAGAACCCATGATTTGTTGGGCCAAGGTCACAATGATATCACAGGAGCCTAGGCAACCCATATTGCAGCAACTAGACCTCAACTCTCCTACCTCGGTATTTCACATACTAAGTTCGTCAAACAACTCAGACAATGGGGCTAGACTCTACCTTAACACACCCAAAGGATGTATTATCCTTCTTGATGTCCATTTTAGATTCAAAGCCTCTCACAATGAAGTTAAATATAAAGCCTTGGTGGTAAGCTTAGGCCTAGCTATCAATCTAAAGGAGAAATAGAGGTGGACCACATTACACGAGTGAATTCATCAGATTAAATAAACAATAAGGTTATTGTTGTCACTTTAGATCAATCAAGTATCGCACAACAATAGATCAACACCATAGAGCTCAATTAGACTCTAGATTGGAGCACTCCCATTAAAGCCTACCCCACATGTGGTGATATTCCTGAAGACAAGCGCCAGGACACATGAGTGAAGTGCACAGCCTCCGAGTACTATCTAGAGAATAGAGTGTTATGTAAGAACATATATTGCTCAACACCTCAGACATGCCTAAGTCCATATGTCCTTAGAGACCTTCACGAAGGTGTCTGTAGTGTCTGGAGGTTTAACTGATGGAGGTCTTTCGAATAGGAGGGTTGTAGAGCGATACACAAAGGTAGACATTAATATTAAGGATGATGATCAGCTGCCTTTTTATATAGTGAGGCCTCGAGTGGACGAGGCAGTGTAATAATCGTGGAAGAATTTAGTGGGGGTTTAGTAAATGGATCTCAACATGTATATTATAGCGGTCTCATCATCCCATTGAAGCTCTGACTTGAAGGTTTTCCTATTTTCTTCACTGACCCATGATACACTGCGTTTACCCTGGTTGACTTTGTTGATTTTTTAGTAGTACACATGTAACCCTTCTTTATATAGGATTTCCATTTCGGGATATAGGGATATATTTGTTTCGTCCCACCATGTATCTAAGAGCCCGGATATGGGAAATCCTCTCCCTAGAGAAGGAGGTGTCCATTCCACCCTTGATGAGGGTCTTTTATGTTATTGGTAGTACATGAATATTGATTTTTCCCGGCATAAATTAAATGCCGAGAAAAGCACTAAAAATGTGGGTAAGACTTTTGGCGGCACTTTTGATGACATTTCCACAAGTGCGGAAATAGCCAATGTTGGGAAAGAACAACAAAATTTTAAAAAATGCCGCGAAAAGTTAGTGGCACTTCGTCGGTATTTCCACAAGTGCGGTAGCCAATGTGGTAAAAGAACAACGACATTTTAAAAAATGCCGCAAAAAAATTGCTGCATTTTTAGGCATTTATATTAATGCTGGTAATATCCTTTTAGCGGCAATAAAAAAATGTTGATAATGAACTTTTTGCAACACGTATTAAATGTTCAACACACTTTTGGCGGCACTAAAAAAATTCTGAGAATGATAATAGCGGCACTAAACAAAATTTTATAGTATTTTGCAATATATGAGTGGGAACAAGTGTTAAAAATCATTTATTACAAGTATCGTATTTATGTGCAAATACACTACCATAACATTAAATTAAGAGGGCGGTAATCAAATTAAAACTTCATTAAATTAAAACCAATAGCATTCATCGTAAATAAACATAATTGAGTTTGAAAAAATTATCCATCCACAAAATAAAATGTACATGTCCAATAAGCAAAAGCGGGAAAACATGAAGCGAAACAAATTTTTTTATAATATACGATCCTTGTCCATCAAAGTTAAACATCCTCTTCAACCTATAGATAAAAAAGTCAATCGTTAGTCATTGATACTTATTCTTGGTATTTCAATAAAAATAATAAAATTAAAAATTAGTACATTAGCCATATGCCACACTACGGTTAAATGATATGCATCTCCAATTATGGACTTGTTTCCAGAAGGTCTGGGCAATGGTTCGTTTGTTATAAATGTTTTCTCAATATATACTTTCCAAAAGTCTTCACCATGTAGCGTACCCACTACTTTTATTGAAGGGTCCTTGCTTATAACGAATCCACATGCCACAACCACTTTTGGAAGTCCGGAAGTAATAACGTCTACAATTTTAGGAAGTGCATTATTTGAGACCCTTTGTCGTGGTTGATGGTGCTTCTTTTTCTTCTTTGATGGTTCTTTCTAGAAACAAGATGAATATGTCATCAACGATATATTTCTAGAAAAAAATTGACAGAGTTTCATTTATTTTTAAGACATCCCAAAATTTTTAAGACTATATACAACCAAATAAACCAACAACCCAATGTCAAGTATACATAAACTCCCCAAGAAAGTACATATATATTGTGCCCTTTTAAATCCGTTAAATTAGTAACATACCTGAATTGAAGTAGCGTTCATTTGTTCACTAACACGAGCAGTAGTCTCGGGGGTAGCCAAGTGTTCAGAATTTGCAATCTGCAAAAAATGAATTATTTCAGTCATGAAAATTTAAAGTCTTAAATTATGATTTTAAAAAGTAATTATCTACTTACCTGTTGAGATAGAGCTAAATGGTGATCTGATTGTGGTACCATTGCAGGTTGAAATTGGTTGGTTTTTTCTAATTGTTGCTCGGGTTGCAAAATGGACCTATATGATGGTATGTTTTGCTCATTGGAGGATTGAGGAACCTGTTAGTATCATGATTTAATATTTAACACACAGTTATGTATATATAAACGATAATTAAGCACAAAGGATAAAAGTGTGTACTTATTAACTTGTTTGGATACAACGGAAGGGCAAGTCATCATGTGTGTGCGTATCAACTCAAACTGAGCCTTTAAATGATCAAATTTTTCTTGAAATTCAGATCGAATCTCAGATCGTAGTCGCTCATACCCTTTTTCATTAACCTTCGGCCGCTTAGTTCCATGCACATCAGTTGGAGATGGTCCATGCCCATAAGCTCGATAATGACCGTGTTTATCAGGTCCCAAGACTTCATAAAATATCTCGTCTTTATGAATGACGGAGTCATTACAATCTAACGGAAGTTGATTTACTTTTTGCCTCATTTTTGACTGAAATGAAACAATTCTTATTAAATAAAACAAAAATTATAATCATTCATTCACAAACACAAAACAGAATCAAGATCCTAATATCTCCCCACTGCTAATTTTAAATGCTTCACATATTAATTTCATGCATGATTTTAACTTTCATAAATAATAAACTTATTTAATTGTTAATTTAATCATCATCTGCTAATTTTTGTACCATTACTTCAGCGGAATCCTTATCGATGGCTGAGCCATCGCTCCTCTCGTGTGTTTTTATGTAAACATCAACCAACGGAACCTTTTTCCCTTGATCCGCCTCCATCTGCATAAACCCATTGATTCGTAAGTCATTACATAAATAAGTTTGATAACATAAAATAATATTGACAATAAAAATCTTTTATAAAACACCTTATGAGCAACATTCGCATGACTCTTTCTTCCGGAAGTATGTGGTGTTCTTTGCTTCTTACGAGTTCGACGATTTCTTCGACTCGTTTTTTGTTACAAAAATATATTTAAAATATATGTTTAATTTGAATTTATAAAACTTTACTGCTAGTAATGCAGTCATACCCTTGCCTCACGAGTTCCCCAATACTTAACAAGTTGCGACCACTACTCTAGATTTACTCTAGGTGGACAATGTTTCAATCTCTCTTCGTCGGTATTAAAGGCACGATAATGTTTCTTCACCTCTGCTTTCCAATTATTCCATATCTTTCCAACCTTCTTCATGCACATTTTTTTAAATTCATCAGGGGCATCAGTGTTCTCCTATATAATTATAATGTATAGAAAAACAAGTCATCTGCTACACATATGATTTTAGCTTACGTAATTATCTTTGTAAAGAATTCAAATTTTTTATTCATTTGCCACAAATCATGGTACCATTTGATTTTACCTTTACCTCTCGCCAAACATGTTCCTTGTATGGGTATAAGTCCTTGCATCGCCAATCTTTGAAAGCCAACGGTAACCTGTTCAACATTGATATAATATTAAATTAGTAACATATAGTATTGCAAAGAGTATTGTAATAAGAGTTGTGTTATACAAAAATTTACAAAAGAAAGTTTACATGTTTCCATCGCGAACTAAAATGCCTAAATGGGTAGATAGTCTATCCGCGGTATCTCCAACTGGCTGATAGAAATCGTTGAAGTGAAGCTCTAAGCGTTTCTCCGTACCCCATAATTCACCCAACTTCACAACACCTCTACGTTTAGTGGCATATTGTGCTGAAGCTGAACTGTAAAAATTAAAAATATAGGTTAACTTCAATCTACACGGTTAATTAAGTACATATAAATCAAATAACTTTGAGTACCTTCTTCATGTGAATGGTCGTCTTGGTTATGTAAAGGCTCACTCTCCATCGAGCTACTATCGCTTTCACTGTCACTTGAGTTTGAACGTTCAGTCGAGCTAGAATCTGAAAGGGAATGAGAACTGGGTTGAGACTGCGTCTGAAATGGTGGTTGGATATTGAAGATTGGATTGCGAGTGCGTAACCCCTCTGGCTTGCAATAAAAACTCTCTTTCTTACAATGGTGAGGGGATAAACCCTCTGGCTTGCAATAAAATCTCTCTTTCTGATGTGTATCTCTAGTAATAACTCTAGGGTTCTCAAAATGGTCATGCCTCTCCTCAGGGGTGGTTGGGGTCCTTAAATAGCCCCCACCACATCCCCGAGGTAACTTAATCATTAAAGACTATGAAAGACATCCCTCATGCTTTATGTCACATCATTAAATGCCTGATGAACTAGTTATCTCCATGTCATAAACATCAAATGCCAAGACATGCCTTTTGCCTAACCACTGTGTGTCAGGGGGCTGTTGTCGCAGAGGTGGCTTACCATCTGCCTTACAGCCCCAAATACCACGGTGGTTTACTCAAGTGTATGTCTGACATTGTTTAGCTGGCTAGTAACGTCACCTACAGTAGATGTGACATTAAGCAGATGGTTGTTTGGTTCATAACTCAGTGCCCGATGGAACTCGAAGTTGCTCCGTACGAGGTTCCACGGTCAGGGTCCTTTGGTGTTTTACCATGTTTATCTAAGATGGTCAGGACAAGCCCCAACGGTGCCTTACTTACCAATCCTCCAAACCAGGTCCCTCTAAGGTTCCCGCGGTGAGGTCATTCGATAGAGCATGAAAGCTCTCTCAGGCCCTGCCAAGCCTGGTCTCTCGCAAGTACCGTTTGACCTCATACAAACTCTTTTGTTATTACCGTTACGTCATTAGAACCGTTAAAGCTTATAGTCATCAATAATGAAAATACAATATGAATAATACAATCAAGCTAAAATATGGGCTGCCACGCCAAACTGCCTTGCTGAGTTGCCACGCTTGAGCTGCCTCGGTTGCGTAATCTCAAACACTATTGCTAATTTGGGGATTGGTCCCTAATCTCAGGATTACCTTCAAGCCCCCTCTACAGTCGTCTTGGTTATATAAAGGCTCACTCTCCATCGAGCTACTATCGCTTTCACTGTCACTTGAGTTTGATCGTTCAGTCGAGCTAGAATCTGAAAGGGAATGAGAACTGGGCTGAGATTGCGTCTGAAATGGTGGTTGGAGATTGGAGATTGGATTGCGAGTGCAAGAGATACTGTGAGCGGGAATGTTCCCGTGAGAGGGATTTACTCTGCCGCTGCGATATCATAGAAACCTGAAATAATAATAATTCACCAATGAGTTTACAAGAGTAGTGTTTATCCAAGCCAAGATGTTTTAAAATTGTGAGGTATAAAGCCCTTTTCTAATTTCATGGGTAAACAATAAAAAAATAGATATATATATGTGTGCGCGCGCATGCACATATGTGAATTGGTTCTTACAAGAGTGAACTGAATTGTGAAATCAAAAGGTCAATACATAACTGAAATCATATAATGGTTGTAATACCATTGTCAAAACAAAACTCGGTAAAAAAAATAACTATAAAGAAGGCTGCACAGTTCAGAAAAGAAGGCTACGAACGGCTAAAACTTGATGATCCTGAGGTCCTTAAATGCTGCATACGACTAAAACTTGAGACTTGCAAATAATAAAAAGAATACCATAAAACTCCAGAGTAAAAAACCTGGAGCTATTTGATAGAACCTATATGATTATCAACAAGTACGAAATTTCGCGATAGCCATCTCATATTTACACATATAAATTAAACCTATATATATATGTTTTTAGTTTCTCCATATCTTGTCCAAGTTTTGGTTGAATCAGGTCACTAGTCATTGAATTTGAATACCAAACTACTTACTAAAGTAGGGTAAAATATATATTTAACTTTGAAATTGTGTCTTTGTTCGTTTAACCTTAAAGTTCCCTCGATAATGGTATTCAAAAATACATATCTCAAGTTGAGAGATAATTAGTTTTTTACAGCTGAAATAATGATTGGATACTTCTTAAAACTGCCTAATGTTACAGTAACAAGCCTAAGGTTGTTTAAATGAGAGGCAACCTTTAAGAGGTAAGAAATAGAGTAGTTTCATATCACAGAAACTTTGAAATTTGAATTTATTATTAGACAGTGACAAAGATGCACGACAATGTGTGAAATTTTTCTCTATCTATTTTACATAAAGTTGGGCGTGTGTTTGATTGGATTGAGTGGACAATAGAAACTATAGATGAATTCAAACATTACCATTACACCATAATTTTCTAGAAGACAAAAAATGCAGGAGCTAACTGTTGCGCTAAACTTCCCACATCTCAACCTTTTCCATCTTCCAATTTCATCTTATTTCCATACATTAAATTTCCCAGTAGTATTTTTTGAAGACATGAAGGAACTCATGGTTCAGGAAGACAAAACGAATGTTATCTGAGTGGACAATATAAACTATAGGTCCCTGTGCTTCATATCTGCAGTAATGGTATCTGCATAGATAACATTCATTTTGTCTTCCTTAATGTACGTCTCAATAGCATCCCTGCTTTCTCCAAAAAATCGAATGATTCAGAAGAGGCGGACAGGCACACGAGAAGAGGGGGATGATAAACTATTACAATAAATTGCGAAGAGTAAGTGTTTTGATGGTGGAGCAATGATGATCCAAAGAGAGCCTAAAAATGAGAAAGAAGGATGTCAAGGTGAGAAAGCAGAAGGTGGTGGACCAGAAAATTGAAATTGGGAAGCTAAAATTGTTGCCAAGGCTATGCTAAAAAATTATAAAATAAAAACAAAATTTTGATTCACACATTTGGCACAATAGAGAGTGGTGCTAAATTTTCGATCAATTATAATCCGATCTAAATTGGTTAATCTCAGCCTAAATTTAGCATGGGTATCATCCGTGCCATTCTAGATTATAACATACCAGTTTGATAATTTTAGACCTTTTATGTGGGCTGTGGGGTCATAAATGGCTGGCCAAAGACAAATAGGTGACAAGGGAAGGCCATGGTGTGGTCTAACAAGGACTGAGGTAGCTTCTACTTCATAACACCAGAGGGAAGTCAAATTTCAAGTACTCAGCCAAAATGCTCCAACACAAACAAAAAAGAACAATCTCAAAAATACATATTCAAAGAGTTGCATACCCTGCTGCATCGACTTAGACGTGACAACGTCTGTCGATATTTATTCATAAGAAGTATTGATTTGTATCAAGTTCTATATTTCACATATTTAAGCTCATACTTCGCAACATAGAGCAATCATATATTATATATCCTTATCACATTCAAATTTCAGTTGCACTGCACCTTACGTTCTGCTAAAAAAACATAATAATAGGAACTCAAAATTACTAATTATATCAACGGATACTAATTTGAACGAATAATAATATGTTAAAGGAAAGCTATATAGGGACAACTGAATTTCCTCAAAATGGTCATGTAATGGTTTCTCCACCAATAGGCGGTGTTGGTGGAACTTCAGCTTGTTGCAAAGAGTTATGATTACACTTTGAACATATTCATCTTGGAGTTTAGTAGATACCAACGATTGTGCCAACGAACTATCACAAACTAGAGAAATAAATGGTTGAACATAGTTATAGAAGTAAGTGGATCACCACATATTGTTAATGTTTGAAATTGTTTTTGAAGTACATTTTCAAATGTTTCCATTTATTTCTAACTTCAGCTTCTAAGATGGATAAGTGTTGGAAAAGTGTTGGACAACCTGAATCACTCAAGTCTTAAGCTTCTAAGAATTATATTTAACAATTTGGGTGTGTCAAGAGGATTGTGATGGTGTAATCGAGGTAAGTGTTCTGAGGAAGATGTCCGCATCTTTTTAGAAGAGTCAAAATAGCAATCCATGTTCCCAAGAAGAGTAGGGCTAACATCATGCATACTATACCCCATATTGTTATCATGGATCGAAGAGATGATGCCTCCTTTATATTAATACTCTTGAGAATATATAGTGTATATTACAACTGTAATATGCATATCACAGTGTATAATGCAGATTACCTTATAGGATACATACTATATTGCATATTTTAACTATAATATTATAGCATATACAATAAATTTTAAAAGCATTCCATTAATCAAGTATTTTTTCAACAGGTCAATTATGAAGATATCCCGTAAGTCTTTCGCATTGTATGAACAAAGGACATAAAGTAGATGACTATTTTTATCAAGAACACTCAAAAAAACCATTTAAAGAAGAAAGAAAAACCACATACCCTATTGACACTGACCCCGCTTTAGATCCCCAAAAGAAGGCAGATCAGGACTTAAAAACACAAATAGTTTTGAAAGACAAAAACCACTAAGTTGCAAGGAAAATCCCAACTGCAAATTGACTTCCTCATGATGGCCTAATAGTTAAAACTAGCAATAACTCTTCCTATATTGAAAGTTTCTTCCTTTCTGCCATCACCGTGTTTTCAAATATTTAGCCTTCTCCAAAAAGTGGAGCCAAATCTGTTGTTGTTCTATGTAAGACCATTGCCAATAACATAGAAAAGATTAAACATGGAGATATTTCTATTGAGGTGGTGATGATAGTAGACCATTTTAATATATCCCCAAAGGTCACTAATCTTCCTAATTATGATAAACACATAAGCTATGAGAAAAAATACAATTATAATTTGAACCTATATGAAAGATTTCAGCCACCACTCTTAAAGAATTGAAGATTGTACCTCCTCTTATGATAGTTTTTATAGGAAGTATATAGATGATAAAGTTAAGGCAATGAAGAAGAAAGATCCTATAATAAGCACAAGTACAATAATGATCACCAACATTAACACTCACAAGAAGAATTTTTCCATTGATCCCCTTTTCAAGAAGATAACCATATCAGTTATGCCATCACTTTCAAAGATAAAGTCTCTGCCAAAGACTTTCACCATTTTGATTTATTCATGATGAAAATCTATACCAAAGTCTCTAAAATTTTAGCAATAAAGTGGATCAAGCCTCTCAATGGCCTTTTGAAAGTCAATGTGGATAAATCTTATATGGGAGTTTCCAAAAATAGTGGTATACGAGGAATTATTAGAGATCGTACACAGGATTTCAATGGTGGTTTGTTTATATACACAGGTGTTCAATATGCTTTATTAACTGAAGCGACAACTATTTTGTAGGGGATTAAATTATATTTTAAGTTGGGTTACAATTAGTTCTTTATAGAAACTAATTCCAAAGCTATAGTGAACATTATTTGTGATACATGGAAGCCTCCATGGTGTCTTAAGGATGTGGTTAAAGAAATTCAATAGAAGATGGCTTCAAAGAACTTAAGAATCTTTCACATTTGGAGACAAGGAAAAATAATAGCAGATGATCTGGCTACTTTAGCTTCCACATCTAAAAAGTTAGAGTTGTATAGTCATTTTCTCAGTCTTTCATCTTCAATCAAAGGTCTTCTCAAGCTAGACAATATTTGATTCTGGAGTTGGAATCACCTTACAGAAGATCTTAATATAGTCTTTGTAAATAGATTTGTACAACCAGCTCATTAATAATCCATTTAAGCCACTTTGATCAATTTGAATCCCCCATGAGTTTTGCGAAGAAATACCTAACCATTTAGGATTTTTCGCATTAGATGAACAAGTGGTTATTATTTTATGATTGACTGAGATAGCCCTTGCATATATAGGTAAGTCCGATTCCCAAACTTTGAATTTTCTCATTAACCGGAATAAACTTATTAATTATGAAGCACTGACACGAGTGTCATGTCCAACATGACACGGACACATCGACATGGAAAATTATAAAAAAAATAGACACGACACGTTAGGGGACACGGATACACATAAATATATGTTTAATAATATTTCATGTATTCTTCAATCTATTATCCCTAAAAAAGTTGTAGTCAAACTAATTATCTAATTATCTAAATAACATGGTATGTTATAAAAACATTTAAATCATAATTCAATGGTTGTATATCCGATCACAAGTAATACTCATGGACACCCCGTGACGATAAAAAAAATCTCAGGAAAGTACCATATGGCAATATAGGAAGCATCAAATGTCATTCTACACCTATGAAGAACGAACATGTCATACATGTTTCGACACACGACACGCAACACTTGATCTCAAAACTAGGATATGACACGCTGTGATACGTATATATATATATATATATACACATACACATACATACTAGGGTATGCCCGTGCCTGAAGGCACGTCGATATTCGGAAAAGCTTGCACAATCGCAACAAAATAACAGCTGACCTGATATAATTTCAATACAAAGAGTTAGATTTTAAAAAAATGGAGAGTATTTCCTTTATTTATAAGACTATCCACTTGTTTAGGGTGTAAAAAACTTTCACTATAACACACTAGCAATCCGCAGACCGCATTAATCAGTTAAAGAGCCCCACCATTACTAATTGAACTAAGGCCAATATGTATCACTTTGTAAAGAAAATTACAATGACACCCTTACATTTATAGAAAAAAATTCCGCATGAATTGAAGAAATGAACTCCCTGAAGAAACACAAAAAAGTAACATTCCACCAAATCTTAACAGAGGAAAACAAGAAACCCCATACAACATTCTGTTATGCTTATACCAGCATCATGGATGCACAAGTAAACCAATAAACCCGGTGAACCAAACAAAAAAGACATGAACGGATTGATTTGGTTAGGTTTCCAACCCCGTCAGATTGGTTCTAGCTATCCCCATACTGCCTAAAACTCTAGAAATTTATGAACTTTGGAAAAACAGTAGATGTACATATTTAGATTCTAGCCTACAGCTCGTGGGCTCAACCGAACGAAACACAAACCAAATGTCATACCCAACTCCATCTATAAAGTATGCATCATATAAAGGACAGTTATTTGAGGATTTAGAGTATAGACAACTTTCTGATGTGGGATAACTAGATCAACCTACATTGTTCTTTTGCCTCACATCAAGTTAAGAACAAAATCTTTCTGTGGCCTTCTCTATGCTGATTTTTATTGGGCGCAACACTAGCTCAGCTTCACCGAACTAAGTTTTGACTATAAAAATAAAACCCACGTTAAAGTTTAAATTTGGATGGTTAATCAGCGAACTAGTTATGCCTAATTTTTAAATATCATTTATAACAGTTAAAAGTTTAATGCTCCATAATTAATTTGGATAAACTGAGAGCTGGGGAGCGTTGTTTTGGTTCTTGGCTTGGTTTGAAAAAACACGAGCCCAAACCATGTGTGCCCCTGGTTGTCCATCAAACCCGACCATGTGGGGGGTCTCAATCACTTGTTAATATGCTAGTTTGGCACTTAATAATAAACAGAATAATCTATATAAGATTTTGGAGTGACAAAGTGGTAGCAAGCTGGAAACTCACCCTTGCTCAAATGAGTCTAGATAGCTTTTTACACTAAGCTAGGACAAGGTATCTAGGGAGGGGATGAGCGCAGGTTTTATACCTACAATAAGCACAAAGAGCAATGAACTTGTCTTTTTCACATCTAAAAAAAAGGGCAAACCCATTGCACGAGGCTCCCGCCACTACGGGGTACTGGGGGGGGGGGGTGGATGTATATCCCATAATTATCATATAACAGTCGGGGACATTGATCTTCCTGGTATTGAAAGAAGAAGTTTATGGTCTGATCTTGGTCAGTTAATCTCCCAAAACACTGATCTTCCTTGGCTTATCATAGGAGATTTTAATGTTGTTGCTAAAGAGGATGAAAAAATAGGTGGAACTGATATAGAGTTTCATTCTATAGAGGATTTTAATGACATGATTACAACATGCTCTCTTACTGACCTTGGTTACATAGGGTCTAGGTTTACATGGACAAATAATATAATACATGGTACTATTTTTTGTAGACTAGACAGAGGGCTAGTTAATATCCATTAGCTTAACAAATTTCCATCATCTACCATATCTCATTTACATATGATATGCTCTGACCATAGTCCTTTACTTATGTCTATTAAAAGTACAACTGATGACTTTCCTAAACCTTTCAAATTCTTATCTATGTGGTGTATTCATTCTAATGTGAAAGATATTATTCAACAATCTTGGAGCTATGATATAGATGCCCCCCCAATGAATAAATTTTCTATTAAACTAAAAATGCTTAAAGCTAAACTTAAAGTTTGGAACAAAGAAGAGTTTAAAAATGTTTTTCAATCAGTTAGTAATCTAGAAGATGAAGTCATGATTAAGGAGTAGGCTTTTGAACATAACCCCACTGAATCTACTAGAACTGAATTATTTGAATCTAGAGCTATGTATAATATCTCATTACAAAGGGAGGAATGCTTTTGGTTCAAAAAAAGTCATAAAAATGGCTTAAACATTGGGATTTGAATACTAAGCTTTTCCATGCTTCAGTAAATACAAGTCATAGAAGGTTAAATATATCTAAGATCAAATATTCCCAAAATAACTAGATTGACAAATAAGAGGAAATTGATAATATGCTTATATCTCATTTTCAGAACATCTGGAAATCAGATCTTATTACTATTAACAATTCTTTCTTAAGTGTTATTGATAAATCTATTAATGGAGAGATCAATAAAAAACTCACTGAATTTCCATCTGAAGAAGATATTTTTAATGCTATAAAAAATATAGATCCTATGCTCCTCTCAATAAAATATCGACTGAATCTTTCTCCAAAACCTTTTAAATCCCAGAACATGTGGTGCTCACATAGGGATATTAAAGAAGTTATTTAGAATTCTTATAATGGAGCAGTGGATGGGAATCCATTCAGAGTTTTCTCTCTTAAATTGCAAAGAGTGAAGTATGATCTTATCAATGGAACAAATAAACTTTAAAGGATGTTTTTCAGCAGGTGAAGACTCCAGAAGATGAAGTGTTGGATAATGAAATTATTTTTTAGACTACCCCTACTGTGGAGAATAGAGAAAAAATTTCTCGAGTCAATCTCAACTACAATGGGCTCGTAAAAGTGAGGAAGCTTATTGGCAAGAAAAGATGAAAGGATAGTGGCTTCAAGAAGGGGATTCCAATACTTAGTTCTTCCATGTTGCAATGAAGTCTAGGAGTTTACAACTCCTTATTCATAAAATTAAAATGAAAAAGGTGAGTGTCTTAAGAATATATAAGAAATTAATGGAGAATTTATCTATCACTACCAAAATCATTTTAAAGAAGATTTTATTGAGGGGGGAGATCAGATTCTTCAAGTTATTGACAAGAATGTTACTGATTCTCATGAAAACTAACTTGATGGTATACCATTGATCCACTGGCCCTAATGGATTTAACGGCTGCTTTAACATAAAAAAAATTGGTCTAACCAAACAGATCCAAAACATACCTCATCGATCTGTTAAACTATGCGACAGATCTAACCAAACTCCATCGATCTAAAGCTATGAACAAGCTGATTCGGAACAATAAGCTCCATATCAACGAAACGATTATCAAAGGAGTATTGGTTAATAAATAAGATGAAGCCTTGGTCAAATCTTAAATCAAAACCAATTGCAAGAGTGAGCAGCATATACTAAAAATAGTGTGTTATTGAATGAACATTTTGGTGTACTTAATGGAAATTCTCATCTACTGTATTGCTTTGCAAAAATTTCCTTGCCTTATGTTGTTTAGGCCAAGGTATCCCCTAGTCAATTGGTTTTCTTATTCAACACTTGCAAATTGGATCTGGGAGATATTCTATCAATTGACAAATCAATGGTATTTGAGTTTGTACTACACAGGTACATACACACAACACAGAAGACAAAGGAAGTTACCTCAGATTAGAGAGAGCCGTAAGTGAATAAAAACTTGAGAGAGATATAGAGTTGAATTCCAAATTCAGTCAAACTGCAGAATCTATTCACTGATCCAAATTCCTAGGACAAATACACATAGAGAAAAAGTCTGATAAGAAAGAATAAACAACTTATAGAAATTAAGTTCAAATTATTTTTAATTAAAAAATAAGTGGTATGCTTAGACTAGTTGGCATATTTTAATGACCAAATGATAATTAAAATCTAACTGTTTGATGAGAGCCTTCGATAAATTAAGATACCAAAGGTGTATTAAATCACCAATTGAATTTGATAGCTCATTTATGCAATAACCACTTAAGTGTAACACTTGTAAGCACCGTATCTTCGATAAAAATTCATTGACAACCTTATTTCTCTAGTGGAATTCTTCCCGATATCTCGAATTATAAACCGGTAGCGTAAAAAAAGTTCTCAAACTCCAAGCCTTAGAAAAGGACTTAAATTTATTAAAGGTTCCATTCTTTAGGCAGATGGACGATGAGTGACGAGCCTTTTCAGAAATTTTTTGTTGCTCATTACTTATCATCTTATCATCCATCCTAAAGCATATTTGACCAGGGACAAATTGAGCTAAGTCATTCATGAGGTCGTGCACCATAAATTGTGATTGATCACCCCTTGAATGTTGAAAAAAGGACCTTGATAATAACTCATTGAAATATTGAAAACCTATCTCCTCCATTTTCTTATTTTCCTCTACTTGTCGTAAAAAGCCTTCTACCATCCATAATAAAACTAGTTCAAACTTGTGAAACTGATAGTCCTTGGGAAATATTAAGCAGTATGTAAACAACTACTTTAGATGGAGTGGCAGATGATGATAACTCAATCTTAAAGCGGGAAGAACGTCACTCTTCTCTGCAGGTAATTCCCAAAACTTGCTATTGAGTACATTTTCCCACCCCCAAACTAAACAACAACTTAAACCCATCCACATCTTCACCGCTCAACCTCAACGCCATCAACACAAAACACTATTTCAAACTCCGCGTAACATATGAGAAACATAACATATATATTTACATTTTGCCTTAAAAATTAGGATGACTTACTGAAATAATAACATATGAGATAATTTGATAAGAGTTCCCTCGATAATGGTACTCAAAAATACATATCTCAAGTTCCTTGAACATAAACACAAAACATAAACAAACATACCAAATATATGTTGAAGCGAGTATCAGTCAACTAAGAAAAAAGTACCTTTATAAATTAACAACCACCAATGCCAAAGCTGTCAAATGACCTATTGCACGAAACAAGCACTAAAATTTTGGGTCTAGAAGGAACTTTTTAACTGCAATTTGAACAACATCCATTGAATATGTGAGTGAAAATACTATTTTATACCATAACATCACACATTGACTAAGTCCTATACAGTAGTAGATGTAATCATCATTAAAAGGCATGAAATATAAAATGCAGTCATTCATTTATCATCAATAAATACAGAAATAAAACTAAATACAAAAAGAACTTGACTCTCCATCATTATTTATCCATTCATACATATGACTTGAAACAAATAAAATGCATTTAGTCAGTAACCATTTTTAAAATATTAAACTAAGAAAATAATGTCAAATTTCGTGAACATCGAAGCATCCTTATAAATAAAACCATTCATAACTGAAAAATTCATGTCAATTGTCATCTTCATCCATGTCAGTATCATAATCATCACTTTCAATATCATAATCATCACTGGTCTCCTCATTTTCATTACTTTCATTTATATCACTCTCATTAGCTTCCTCGTCCGCATCTGAATCATCTTCACAAGTCTCTGTCTCATATACATCCTCATCACTACAATACTCATCAATCTCAACACGGATATAATCACCGCCATATATATCAACTATGTTGTCAACAATTGTTCCCTCCACATCATCCCTAACCCATGTAATATTCCCATCATGGTTGATTAGAGTGTCATCCAGTTGTTAGATGTTGTACGGCTCAACTTCTGCATCTATTGTGTCACCTCCATAAGTATCTTTCCCATATATGTCATACAAATCTCTCGGTGTCATCTTCATGACAACTTGCCAATCTTCTTCAATCGGGTCTCGCACATACTAAATTTGTTTGGCCTGAGATGCTAATATAAACGGTTCATCTGACAGTCAATTATGCTTGTATAGTGAATGTTTGAAGTTCACTAATGTGAACTCAAAATCATCCTTTGTCGTCCCCGAATGAGTATCAACCCAATCAAACTTGAATAACACAAATTTGAAATCATTTGAATACCGTCATTCAAATATATCGGTTAATACTCCATAATATGTTACATCCCCCGAAACAGGTCGTTTGTCCTTTGCACTTGCAAAACTTTTGGTGGTGGCATCAAGCATAACTCCACTATTTTGAGTATTCAATCTTCTCTCACGCTGCTTTGTGCGAAACCTAAACCCATTTACAATATATCCCGTTTATCTCCTAGCCCATAGGGAGGGGCCTAAAGCCAAAATTGTAACTTCCTTTGACACCTCGCCCTTATTTAGATTCTGTACCTAAATTTTTTCATATGATTGAATAATAAAAATTAGACGTGTAAAAATTGAATGTGTTATTAACATATTAAAATGTGGTTACATATCAATACAAAAGATGACTTACATGATACCCAAACCATTTGTGAAACGTTTCGTTGTGAATGCGGTTAATTTCGTAGTGTCCCACACGAGGTCTCTCCTGTTTTAGCATTGTTATATGTTTCCTGTAAAACATGTATCTATAAATTGAATAGCGTAAAGTGATATTTAATTACATAAAGTTTAAAATTCATTCAAATGCTATCTTACTCACGAAAAGGCTGCACCGCGGCGGAGTTAAATAACATGTACTGATGTGCTTGTGAAAATGAAGGGTCATCAAGCATAAATGCTACTCCTCTACCTAATGTACGAACTATTGAACTTGTGTTGTCATCAGCTTCATCATTTCGTAAAGGTCGATTTAACTTACTCTCAACATCGCCCAGGTACCTCACACAGAATGTCGTACATTCCTCTGCTAGGTATCCTTCAACAATTAAACCTTCTGGACGACTTCGGTTACAAACATATTCTTTTAGTGTGAATAAAAACCTGTTCGTCATTGTAAAAAAATTAAAGTAGCATTCATATGCATTAATTTAGGTGACACAAACACAATGCATGCACGCAACATACCTCTCGATGGGATACATCCATCGAAACTATACTGGTCTAGCAATCATTGCCTCCTCGGCTAAATGGATTGTCAAATGCTCCATAACATCAAAAAACGCTGGGGGGAAGATTTTCTTAAGATGACAGAGTGTAAGAGCAACACGATCTTGCAAATATTCATAGTCTTTGAAGGTCATTGTCTTTGAACAGAGATGCCGATAGAAATTACATAATTCAATCAAAGACCTTGCTACATTCGTAGGTAATGTTTTTCGTACTTCTAGCGGGAGTAGTTGTTTCATTATGATATGATTATCGTGGCTCTTAAGTCCAGAAATATTTCGGTCTTTATTGTTTACACGACGTGAAATATTAGATGCATAACCATCTGGGACTTTGATATTCTTTAAAACCTTACAAAATATGTCTTTATCACTTTTACTCATTGTGAAGCATGCTGGTGGTAAATATACTTTTCTATCTGACAAGCTTTTAGGGTGCAATGCTTTTCGAATAACCATATTCTCAAGGTCTCGACGAGCGTTTACGTTATCTTTTGATTTTCCATCAACATTTAACAATGTCAAAATTATGTTATCGCACACATTTTTCTCTACATGCATAACATCAAGATTGTGACGAATCAAGTGATCCTTCCAGTATGGCAACTGAAAGAATATTCTTTTTTTCTTCCAATTTAGAGAACTATCATAATTCTCTTCACCATCAATACTCGTTTTTCTCTTCTTCGTCGTTGATAAGTGACTCTTCTCATTATTTCTTTCCATTGCCTCTAATTTCTCCAAGATATCATCCCCAGATACTTCAGTTGGCTTCACTTCTCTTTCAACTTTCGCATCAAAATCAACAATATCATTTCTGAATTTATGGCTGCGATCCAACCACCGACAATGGCCCATATAGCAAAATTTCTTCCCATTCTTTAACCACTGTGAACAAGTGTTCTTGTTGCAACAAGGACAAGCCAATCTCCCTTTTGTACTCCAACCTGACAAGTTTTCATATGCAGGAAAGTCATTAATTATCCACATTAATACTGAACGCATACAAAACATTTTTTCAGTCGATGCATCGTAAGTAATTATACCATTATTCCATAATTCCTTCAACTCGTCGATGAGAGGCTGAAAGTAAACATCAATTTTATTTCCTGGACTGCGTGGACCATCAATCAATGTAGACAATATAAAATAAGGTTGTTTCATACACATCCACGGAGGCAAGTTATATATCATCAAAACAACGGGCCACGTGCTATGATAAATGCTCATTGTTTTAAAAGTATTGAAGCCATCGGCTTCTAGTCTGAGCCTAATATTGCGCGAGTCACTGGAAAAATTTGGATTTTGTTGATCGAAGGTTTTCCATGCTTTAGAATCAGCGGGGTGCCTTAATAAGTTCTTCGTCATCGTGTTCCTCTGCATGCTATCTCATGAGGGAGGATGTTTTCAATGACGTAAATAATCTTTGAAGCCTTGGTTTCAGTGGAAAGTACCTAACAACCTTTGCGGGAATTTTTCGACCCCTAGCTTCTTCATCATCAGACTCACCTGAAAATTTCTTCCATCTTGATGTATCACATACTATGCAATCCTTATGATCTTTGTTCTCTTTCCAATACAACATACAATCATTCAGACATGCGTGAATTTTTTGATAATCAAACCCCAGATCATTAACTATCTTTCTTACTTGAGAGTATAAACCTGGCAATTTCACACCCTCCGGAAGTAACTCTTTTAAGAATTGAAGCAATGTTGTAAACGACATATGGCTCCACTTATAAAGTGTTTTCATATGAAAGGAACAATAAGTGAAAGTGATGAGAAAGATTTGCAGCCAGGGTACAACTCACGCTCCCCATCTTTTAATAACTTGAAAAATGTTGATGCATTTTCATCCATCCCATCCTAGTCTTCATACGGGTCGTTACATCACATACCCTCTTCAGTTTGATTTTGCAATATATCATGTAGTAGTCCACACATATCATCTCTTGTATTCGAGGCATGCACTTCATTCGCTCCACTAGTTCCCATTGTGTATGGAGAACCTTTTACGTGATAAATCCACCGAGTGTAATTCTTAAGAAACCCATGTATGATGAGATGCTCATAAACAACTTCTCTTTTATGGCTAATGGTATTTCGACATTTCTTACACGGGCACTTGATCACTAGCTCGGGGTATTTATTGACAAATGCAAAATCAAGAAACCCATTAACTCCTTTAATATAAGGCTTAGAAACTCTTGACAATTCCATTCAACTCTTATCGCTATCCATTTGTAAAGATTGTTGATTACCTCACACTATCATAAAATTGTTGTTAGATTCATTAGGAAAAATTCATTAAAAAAAATACAATAAATAAACAAAAATGTTAAACCATAAATCATTAATATACTCCTTCAAAACTATGTAAATTTACAAATAGTAAGACTTTAATTATAACACCATTTGGATATGGCCTAATATGAAAACTACCAATATTTAGTGATATAAAATGAAGAAATTTAGATGTATATAACCCCCTATTGTACAGGACCGCATCGATTTAGATGATTAAAATAATACTAATCAATTAAAACAAGGTTGTAAGAGTTACACAAAGATGATATCATAGGGAGTGATTTAGATTTACGTTTAACTGAACTTTTTTAACCAATTGAAATGAATGAAAGAGTAAAAAAAATTGGTAGTTACCAAAAACAGATGAACAACTAAATATGCTAGGTCGTGGATAAATCATACCTTGTATATACTTCATTTAATTATATAAATAGAAGTAAAAAAATAGTAACGACTAAGAAACAAGACCACTGTAAACAATAATATTAATATAAAAATGAATTCAATTTTTCTACAAATTTTGTACTTTGACATTCTCAAGATTCAAAGCAACAATTCTAGATATTTGATAAAAAAATACAAAAATTCCATAAAAGTGGTCATTAAAAATAAGTAAAAATTTCACCAAACTTGAACCAAAACAGTAGTGAATTGTCTAATTTTGATTGATAACAAAAAAAAATTAAAAAACAGATTGAATGATATTCAAGCCATTTACCCAAAAACAAATCTAAAATAAGCCACCAAAGGTTCAAACTAGGGGTGGTAATTTTAGAAATGACACGGAACGCCCCGAAATTGGCACGATGTTTCGTGTTCGAGTCGAGTTTTTTTACACGAAGTCGTGTCGTGTCGTGTTCGTGTCTTAATTATGAGTTGTGTCATGTCGTGTTATCATGTTATATAGGCGTGAAATTTAAGATATTCTGGTTTTCGTGTCGTGTCGTGTCGTGTCATTTTTTATTCGGGTCGTGTAAGTGTCAACTAAAAAAAAACACAAATTCGTGTCGTGTCGTGTCATGTTCATGTCCGAAAAAACCTTGTCGTGTCGGACCAAAACATGACCCGTTTTTGAATTGCCACCCCTAGTTCAAACACAAATACACTCAAACAATAGCAATTATTTACCAAGAGATTATATCTAAGAATATGAGATATATAGATTGATTTGAAACTACCCAAATGCAATTCTTTATAAACTAAACAAAAAATCAATAGAAAAATCACAAAAAAAATCTCTAGCTCACACACATATCAATTAATTTGTGTTTTGGATTCATGGTATATATATCTAGCATCAACACAGTTTAATGTTTAAATAATAAAAAATAACAGTATAATCAAAACCAATGGTAGTGACCAAAATAGATTAAAAAAAAAAGAACAACAATGATCCAAGAACAGATCCGATAGATCCAAGATGGGTTTTGATATACCTATACAAAAAATATACCGAAAAAAAACCCGTAGCTAACTTAACAAGAACAAGTCCGAGTCAGGTCTTTGATATACCGAAATAAAAAAATATACCGAAAAACAAGAAAAATGCAACTTACCTACCAGAACAGGTCCGAGTCTTCCAAGAACAAGGTGGAGATTCGTCCGGAGGAAGAGGCGTGATGGGAGAAATTGTTAGAGGTTTTAGCTTGGAACGTGGGTGTTTTTTTTTTAACAAAATACAAATACCTGCCAAAAACTAAAAAGTGGCGTTTTTTCTCTAATTTTAGTGGCATTTATTATGAAATGCCTACAAAATACCATATTTATTCCAGCATTAATTAAAAATGCTCTATTTATGCGGCACATCAATATAAATGTTGTGAATTTTCAATATTTATAAATAAATGCTGGTAAAAAGAAAATTCTCAATATTTTTAAATAATACCGAGAAAAAAGTGCCGAAAAAAAATAGTTTTCTTGTAGTGTGGTCATAGATTTTCCATTGGGGGTGTCCCAAATACCAACTTTTCCCTTACATTTTGTACACTACACCAAAAATAACAATCTGCCACGATTTTAAACCATGTCAAAATCGACCATGCCAGATTTTTTGGCATGATTTTAAACCCTGCTAGACTTCACAATCGGAGACTCTTTTAGCATGGTTTTAAACCGTGCCAGATTTGAATCTAGCACACTTTTGGCACGATTTTAAATCGTGTGAGATTGTCCTTTTTTGTCATGATTTTGGGAGGGTTATAAAGAGTGCCACATTGTGGTATAATCATACTTATATTTAACAATATGACACAATTTTTGCATGATTTAAAATTGGACTAGATTTATCACGGAATAAAGAATATTATTATTTGCAAACAAATCTAGAGAATTAGCTAATTGCAAATCTGAAAAAAAAAATATGTACTATTTGCAAACAAATCATATCACTCAACAAATTGCTAAACTAACACGTTAATATAACAAGTCTTAATAGTTCACCAAAAAAAAATTGACATAGTTTCATATGATTTTTGAATTCTGAAACCTATTAATATAAAACCAAATTTAATATAAAGCCCACTAAGACATAAAATTTAAAAATAATATTCGAAAAGACCGCTTAACCATAAAATTTAATAAATATTACAAAAGCTAGCACAACCACTACACATCATATAAGCAACTTTGAATGTAAAAAATATTAACAAATAAACAAGATTATTGACTTGTTCACGTGGATAAAAGTTATTGTTGAAATGTTATTTTGTAAAAAAGAAAACATTCAAAGAGGAGAAGATATCAATAATAAAATACTATTTTAAAAAATTGTATTCCAGCAGGAAAAAATTTAAAAACTTATACTTGTGTATACTTGTCCTTTTTTAAGCTTTACTCTAGAGATTTGCAAATTATCACCATAATATCAAATCGGGTGTCCTGTGAGGACATGATGGGTTATTACAAGTTACATTGATTCTGTGTGATGTGTTCGTGTCTCTTTTTGCGCCGTTTGGTGGTTATTTTGCATATTCTCCCTCTAACGACATGTTTTCAAGATTAAGCCTTGTGTGTACTTGTCATTTTTTTAGGCTGAAAGTTCAATAAGGACATTACTAGTTCACACACCTTACAATGGTCCACACCGATGTGTTCCTTCCTCTTTTCAAGCTAATTAGGTTTTTTTTATAGTTCACCCCCAGTGCCCTATTTTAACCGATTTACTTAATACTTGTGGTTTTGTTAAATCGTGGGTTCGATAAGGACACAACCAATTCACACACGTTATAATGGTCCATGTTTGGTCCAAACCATAAAAACCCAACTGTGACTGATCCAAGCAGGCCTAACGAGATCACCACACTGCCTGAGTCTAGTCCACATATAAAGAGATTAGGACAAGTATTTATCACGAGTATAAATACATACATTTTCTTTTAAATGCTGAGAGGATTAGTTGGTTATTAACAATATCACACGAGATATTCATGAATCACCACATGAGCCAATAACAAGATGGGAGAGTTCCTTAAAAAACTTTGCCACTTTACACCAATATAAATATAACCTTCACCTCTCGGTCAACGGGGATGTAATTCTCGAACTTTGAGAGACATTGATAATAATTCAGAAACCTTTTCGTGGATGTAGGCAATTGCCGAACTACATATATCTTTGTGTTGTGTGGTTATTTTTATCTTCTTTCATTACATGCTTTATGGAATTCATCTATTATGATCAATTGCACTAACAATTGGGGCCGTCTGTGAGAAACATTTTTCTACTATAAAAATCAACCCATACGAAAGAATAGCCACAAATGTCTCACTGCCCAAAAAGTGCACCCTAGATTGCTGAGTTGCAAGCCGACCTAGATCCACTCAGGGCAGATCCGAAGTTTGGCAAGATAGGAATCCGAGATTCCATCGGGAGGAGCATCACTCAAAGGAAATCCATGGCTAGTATAAATTAACTCAGATATCATGACTAGTTGACGCATATGAAGCGAGACTTCAACAACAGGAGGAGGTAACTCTCCTTAAAATTAAGGAAAATTCACACCTTCAGTGATTGTGTCCATCCAGAGCGGCGCTGGGGGGAGAGAGAGAGAGAGATACATCTCCCCTCGGGAAGGCTATGTCGCAGTCTCGCACCCCTCTTGGGAAGGTTGCTTCGGCCTTTATCGGTATGGGGGTAAATATGAAGAGATATAGTCGCCAACCTATTTTTCACAAAACAGGAAAAATAATATGTTTTCACTTCGAGAGAGAGACATCAAGGACAAATCGATGCATATGAAATCAATAGTTCGAAAGTTCGGGGTCTAAGTTATGGAATGGAAAGGTGTTAGAAACCCATCCCTCCCTTTCGGTATCTGATGGACTAGTATTATTATTTTCCCTTATATCCCCATGAAGTGTGTGTGCGTGTTTATATAATGGAGATCGGAATCATTCAACTCATACCATGTACAAGGTAGAGTGAGGTCATCCATAGGACTGTTCCCAAAATAACATATGTAGAAAGTATAATTTGTGCATTCATCATGATATTTATCGTTATTAGGAAATGATAATATGTTTTGGATTAAATGCAAACAAGCATGATATATATATATAAATATGAAAATATGAGATTTAAGAGAATTAGGGAATTTGGGTAATTGAGAAAATTGGAAAATTGGACTCGAGTCTCAAATTTTAATTCGAGACGACTATGTAGCCTAGAAAGGCATCAAACTCCACATAGTTCGAATGTAGCATAAGAGTGGGGTTTATCCCATAGATCCTAATGGAGTTTATGTCTATGTGTTGAAAATGTGTTTTTTTTTATGTTTTGGAAAAAATGTGATGGATAATTCCGTTCGGAATTTATGGGTGTAACCGTCTTTTATTTATTCTTGAGATATTTATAGAAAATAAAGTATGTGAAATATACTAATAAAAAGTGTATATATTAATGGGTATGAACTAAGGTAAGAACTAGATTATGAATCTAATGCGTATTATGCAAAAATAAGGAATTTAAAGAGAGAGGAAAAGAATTGGACCTTCTTTGAAGCTTGATATTTGATCTATGATGAATTCCCTTGAGTGTTGATGAATGTTGATGAGAGAGAAGGATATTTTCCAAATTGGGTATGAAAAGGATGGGAATGTAAGTTTGGATGGAACTTCACATGAGGAACTTCGCTGATTTCGAGGGAATGTTGCTGAGATCCTTGATGCTGATGAATCTATTTTTTTTCTTCTCCAAATGAGGTCATAGCCCCTATTTATAGGTTCAGGGGGTGCCGATCGGCCTACCCCTGGGGGTGCTTATCAGCATGTGACCCCAGACACTGTGCTGAGAGGCAGGGATCTGGACATGCTAATTAGTAGTCATGTGCATGTTTTCCTCAAAAAATAATTATAGAACACAAACCATTGATCCAAATAGTGCACGGGTCATACTTTTAGAAAGGTAGTTTATAGACCTTCAATAGTTCTTTTGACTGCTCCCGGGTATGGGAGTTGACTTTGGGTCAGATGTGGCTCGAAAGCGCACGTCGATCCTTTAGACGGGAGATCATTGGACGCAAATTGATCATTTGTCTACATGGTAAGTTAGAATCACACATGGGATAGATTATTGAAAAGGTTAGGAGACATTCCAAAGAGAATTACTCGGTTCGAAAGGTTGACCTTTGTTAACCAGGGCTCGGAAGCGCCCGAGGTCCTCTCGGAGAAAAAAGGATCGTTCATTCGTACCGTAGGTACGAATTATATATGGGGCAGACCGTTAGAAAGGGTATTCAATTCCCCTTAGAGATTCATGCAATCTCATTTGAGCTAAAGAGTTGACTTTGGTCAAACGGAGCCCGGGAGCTCCCGGTGACCTCCAAATCGATTTTTAAGGGAAAACTGATCGTTCGTTCGAACAGTTATGCTATTTTACGCACGAGGTAGACCGTTGGAAAGGGGTTTTAGTGCCCTTCAAAGATTCAAAGAGCTTTTGCTCTGACGCTAAAGTTGATTGGGGTCAATTCGGGGCTCGGTACCTAGAGTTTGAAGTGAGATGGGGAGGTTCTATGGACCCAAGGGGAGACCTAGGGGGTCCTAGAATGTTGTGTCTACAGTGGTGATTGGAAAGGATGGAGAGAAAACTTCTCCACGAGAACAAAAAATGGAGTGGTTAGACTTATAGACCTCAGACGAACAAACCTTATAGCTAAAAAAGAGCACTAGTCGCGACCATGAGCGTTCGAAACATGGAATTCACTTAATGAGAAGGCACCAAGATAAAGAGAACCAGATGAATGTAATAAGAAGTTTGGTCTAGAGAGAAATGGACCAAATCCCAGCACAACGAGGCACCGCATTCACCAAGAAGGTGGCGAGGAGAGCCTTAATCATGCAAATGAAATGTCCCTTCTTAAGGGTCATTGAGGATGAGGAACCCCTGAAGAAGTTATCGGTCCACGATTTAAGATTTACGATGGAAAAACGGATCACATAGATCATGTTCACATGTATAGGAAAGCTATGACTTTATGGAATCATAATTATTCTCTTATGTGTCGTATATTCCCCTATAACCTAAGGGATGTCACCCAAAAGTGGTTTGGGAGGCTGCCTCATGAGTCAACTAAGAGCTTCAAGGCTTTTGTTAATGATGAAATTTCTGATCATGATAAGGATAAAGACACGAGAGACCTTACACGAGTACTCCAAGCATTACTGGGATACTTTTACTAAGGTAGAATATTTCTCTAAACATGTCGCCATAATATCTTAAAAGATCGGCCTGCCCCTACCTCTATGTTTCACCTATCCCTTACAAAGACAAAAGCGGACACCATCGACGACCTTATGTCCCGAATTGAAAGGTACGCCAAAGAGGAGGATGTAGTCCACACCCCCAAGAAGAAACTGGTTTCTCCAAGGCAAAAAAGGCAATAACAACAAAAACAATCATAAAAAGTGGAACAAGAAGGAAAATGGGACAAAAAATGGTGGCAAAGAGGACTATTCCATAACTTTTCAAGCCATCAATACGATTTTTAAAGAACCAATTTACAAGATCTAGGGGAAGATCAAGGACTAGCAGTTTGTCAAGTGGATAAAAAAATAGGAGGGGATACGACCAAGAGGAATAACACAATCCGGTGTGCATCCCACAAAGAAAACGTAGACAAGACATAGAACTGCAAGGAACTGAAATCTCACCTAGGGGAGCTAGACCAGTCAGGAACTTGAATGAGTATATATAGAATACATATTATTAGGTCTTAACCAATGATGATAAAAAAAATCTTAGGCGATGAGGAAGGACACGAGTTTGCTACAATTCGTGAGTCGTCCGACATTAAGTAGATCCATGGAAATGCAGTTCTGTTGGAACTCAAGAAGGTCATAACCATGATGGATGCCTTACAGATAAATCTAGCTAAGAGCCAAGCTGGAAAGAAAATGAGACTTGAGGATTTGGATTACACTAGACACATTATTTTTATAGAGGAAGATTTGGTCAGGGTGAGAACCCCACACCACGATGGATTAGTAATATCACACAAGTTTGCCAAATAGGATGTGGATAAGTTATTGGTGGATCAAGGGAGGTCCTCGAAGGTGATGTACCTTTAACTCTTCCACAATCTCAAACTGAAGATGTGGGACTTGAAGGAAACGAGTGTCCCTTTGGTAGGCTTCGGAGGAAAAATGACAATTCCATTGGGGAAGGTAGTTCGACCAGTAAAGGCAGGGAATATTTCGAAGAACATTAAATTTTTTGTGTTTGAAATTGATTAGATCACCACGCCATTCTCGACAGTGGGTGGCTTTACACTATGACAGTCATCCTATCGACTTATCATAAAAAACTCAAATGCATCACAAATGGTGGTAAAATAGATATCAGAGGCGATCAAGCTATCGCTCAAAAAATCTACATCGTCGCCATTAGACCCAAGATGGAGAAGAAAATAGAAACTAAGGCATGACCGGTCAGAGGTAGAGGAGACCAAGATCCACCCAGTTAAAATGGTCGTAGAAAAGTTTAGGGAATTAGTTTTTATGAGAGCCTACCATAGAGAAAGTTTATGATCGGTACACCATTAATAGACAACGAAAGAAGGGATTTGATCGCCTTTTTTAAGAGGAGCCTATACTTTTTTACATGGGAGACATACAATATGTCGGGTATTGATCCCACAATCACTTGTCACCATCTAGACATAAATCTAGCATCCAAGCCAATCATACAAAAAGCTCACCACATAGCCCCAAAAAAGGCAAAGGCGATGGAAAAAGAGATAGGTAAACTTTTAGGGGCAAGGTCCACCAGAGAAGTTCAATTCTCGAAGTGTCTCTCAAATCCATAAGTAGTTCGTAAAAGCAAAGGTATCTAGAGAGTCTACATAGACTTTATTGATCTCAATAGGTATTTACCTAAGTATAGTTTTCCCCCGACAAAGATAGGCTAACTTGTTAACTCCATTTAAGCCGATGAACGAATGAGTTTTATGGATGCTTACTCGGGGTATCCCCAGGTTCCTATATTTTTCACCGATCGAGATAGAACTGTGTTCATCATACCACTAGGTTTGTACTATTACAAGGTCATGTCGTTCAACATTAAGAATTCTGGAGCCATGTACAAGAGACTCATCATAAAGATGTTCAAGTAATAGATGGGGGGAACGATGGAAGTGTACATTGAAGACATGCTCCTCAAGAGAAGGCATAAAGATGACTATCTGAAAGATTTAGTCGATACCTTTAAAATCCTTAGGCATTACCGAATGAAGCTCAATGCGAGCAAGTTCTCATTCGGGGTCAAATCAGGAAAGTTTCTAGGCTATCTAGTCAATAAAAGGAGGATTTGAGGCAAACTCCGATTAGATAGAGACTATCAATAATTTGCAACCATCAAAAAATGCTCCGCAAGGTCCAAAAGCTCATTAGTATGCTCAGGGAACTTAATTTCTTCATCTCGAAGTCATCCGATCTTTGTTGACTATTATTTCAATTGCTCAAAAAGGAAAAAAAGCCTCCTTTGGAACAATAAATGTTTAAGGGATCTTGAGGAAATCAAGTCATACCTAAGAAAAACACCATTACTACAAATTACAAATGAAGTAGACTCATTCTACCTCTACCTTGCAGTCTCAAACCACGTGATTAGCTCGCCCTTGTTCTGTGAGAAAGTGGCAAAAGAGTTCCCCGTCTACTATGCCATCAATACTCTCTTGGATGCTGAGCAACGTTACTTACCACTGGAGAAATTAGCTTACGCATTGGTGATAGCTTCCTAGAAGCTAAAACACTACTTTGAAGCCCACTCCATCACGGTCACCAATTTTTTCCCCTTAAATCCATTATTTACAAAGGTGACCTCTTTGGAACCATGTGAATACAGTTAGTAGAAATTAGTAAATTTTACATTCACTCTTAACCGAGGACAACAGTCAAGGGGCATATATTGGACAATTTCATAGCAGATTTTATAGGAGATTCTCCAACTGATAAATAGATGGTTGAGTAGTTAAAAGATCGCAAGAAGGAAAATCTGAGAGATGGACATTATATGTGGATGGATCCTCCAATTACAAGGGGGTAGGGGTACGTATTATCCTCATAATGTCAGAGAATTCAATGATCGAGCAAAGTGTCAGAATTGGTTTTGAGTCCTCTAACAATAAATACGAGTACGAAGCAGTTATAGCCTGACTGCGTGAGGCTCATTTACTAGGGTTAAATAAACTCAAAGTGTATTATGACTCTAAGCTGGCGTCTTTCCAAGTTAGGGGAGATTTTAATGCCAAAAATGAGAGGATGACAACATACCTCATAGTGATGCACAAGCTGATATCAAAGTTTGAGGAAGTCCACATTCAACAATTCCCTTAGGTAGTAAACTAACTCAATTTGGTCCGATAAAATCCTAAATGGGTGGACCATTCTTATACTAGGTTCATTTTTACTGTAGTTTGTTTTCCACAAGGTACTGTGGGGACTCAACCTAAAAGGTAAGATAAGAAAAATATAATGCATGCTTGGCATAAAGAAATAGAAAAATGTGTGAGGTTTATTAAGTTAAATATACCGTAATATTAAGTTATAAGTTACAAAAAGTACAAATTTGAAAAGAAATCATTATAAACAGTACAAAATACAACTATCTATGGTTGGTGAGGAAGAAATTCTACGATCATCCTCCTCCGATTGTCATTGGGACCTAGTCGGTATTCATTATCACTATCATGAGCATCTAAGTAAATCTCAGTGAGCTGAAGAGGTATGACATCCAATGGAACCCACTTCTCGTTTCGATGAAAGGGAAGGAGCCTATATGTCAGACAGTCAAATTGGTACATATATTAAGGCTATGTGTCTTGGGGATCTTTCATAACCTTTAGTGCGTTCAACCAACTATGCTTGTAGGCCACACTTTTAGACTCCTTTAGCTTGACTGGAGCATCTCCCCAACCCTCATCATAGTCTACTAACTAGGCTGTTCGAGGACCCATCTTAAATAAGTAGCGAAGATTTTTCACATCATGACTTAGCCCCATCACCATGACTGGAGCTCTTCAACTACCTTCCTCAACATCAAAAATATTTTTCTATCTCATCATTCTCAAACTAAAGAAGGGCAACAATCTCGCTTATATCTTTTTCCTCAATAAGTTGGGCCTTCAATCCATTATTCTAGTCCTGCATCGAGGAGCCCACGTCTCCCAAGTCTTTTAGGTTGTCCTTCAACTTGGCCACCAATACTGAGTATCTATTGTATGCCTTTGTCATCTTTTTTAAGTCCTTATGGATAAATAAAAATTCGCGACGAGCCCAAGCTCTTGTATCCTGGCCAAGCAAGTCATCCAAATTTCCAGCAAAGAAAGGAATCTCCTTGGCAATAGACTAAAGAAAATAAACAAACAAAATGGATAAAGGCATCTGAATAACATAACACTTAAGGGAGATGCTCGTTAATTAATATACTACAAAGTGGGAAAAGGCCGTCACGAACAGGAAAAGAAGAAAAAGTACAGTTAGAATAAGTCCTAATCTAGAGCGAAATTTGTTCCTCAACCAATGTAGCCTTCCCTTAGGTCGCAACATCCTCAGTCTGGTCAACTGGGATGCTGGTCGTAAACTCCCCTTCAATCCTTGGTGGGGATACATGTTTATGCTCATTGAAGAGGTCGAAATCAGTTGGGACCTTAGTCCTCACTAAGTATGCATCCCATACCTTTTTGAAGACGGATTTACAGATGTACACCAGTTGGCATTTGACATCCTCATATGCTTTAGGGAAGCCCTTATCAAAACCGGCCTCCTTGGCCACAGGAAACTCTGCCACCTCCTTAGCCAACCGAGATTTCTCATCCTTAAATTGACAGATCGCAACTTGGAGCTTGTCATTATCGGTCTTCAGTGTGCTCATGGTATTGGTGATGTACTTATTCTCAATCTCATATACATTTCGAGCATTGGACATGGAATCCTATGATTTTTTGGATCCTCACTGAGCTCATTATTGACCTTGGACTATTTCGAGTGACCATCCAAGAGTTGATTTTTTTTAATAAAAGTTGCACATAGAAAAACAAGGCAAGTATTAGATAAGTCTCTTAAAATAATGATATGTAAATAGGATATGAGGAAAGAAAAGTTCCTTACCAGTGAGAAAATTTGAGAAACACGGGTTTTAAGGTGCTCAGGGGCAAGTTATTCGAGTTGCTTGTGATCAGTTGTGGGTGCATCCCCCTCAAAAGGATATGAGCTAAGGAGAGATCATTATCCACAGACATGGCATGGGAAGACCTAAAAGGAGGAGGGATATCACCACTTTTAGAGAGTTGGGGGACCATAGGAACTTCGTCATTTTTTTCTCCCTAACGACCATATCCTAGTCATTGGCCTTGGGGCCTTCAGTTTTAGTCCTCTTAAAGGAATTCATCTTGGGGGAGGAGGGGCTACCCTCCTATCATTATACTCAATAGACAACACGCTCTTTATAAGATCCATTGAATCCTCCTCGTTAATAATGATGAAGTCTATGTTAAGGGATTTAAAATAAGAGAAGATATTCTAGAAGAAATAAAGGATAGATTATATGTCAAGGGATGGAGTCTCACATGATCTCTTGGATACCAAGGTTGGTCCTATACAAATAATTGGTTCTATATACACCATTAATAATATGCCAAGTATTAGGGGCACTCTGAGTTGGGACTACCCCAAAATATTCGTAGAATTATAAGAAAAGTGGGTTTGGGGTAAAGGTCAATCCCCCCTGAATTATAGCTAGGGTATGAATCTGGTACCCCCCATCTATTGCAATCGTAGTTGTCCTAAAATCTTTTATGTTTTTCCCATGGAGGGTGTTAGCCATTTTTTCAGAGATAGAAGAATACAAAATTAAGATAGTAGAAGAAAATTACAAAGAATAAGATAAAATAGGGGGCAATGAAAAACATACAGTGCAAATGAAAGCAGACTTGAAGGTTCGAAGTCCTCTTGAGTAAGGAAGGGGAAGAAAAGTGATGGGAACAAAGTTTGAAACAAGTGATGTTTGAATTTTGGGTGACGAAATCATATGGAATAAGGCTCGAGAGCTGGTTTTTAGTGGTTCACATTTCTCCTAATGAACCGCGTACTCACCGATTTCTAACTATTTATGAAACTATGGACCAATAGTCTTCAACATTAATTGGATTGATTCTTTGGGCTTACAAGGTTTAAAATCCTTTGGCCCAACTCTGGAATGATTTTAGCTAAGAATGTTAGGGGCAATTGTGGGGTCCAAACCATAAAGGCCCAACTTCGATCAGTCAGAGAAGGCCCAACAGGATTACCATGTTACCTCAATCCGGTCCACCTATGAATAGATTAGCACAAGAATTTATCATGAGGATAAATATAAATATTTATCATTTAAATATTGATAGGATTAGTTGGTTACCAAGATTCTTAGATGAGATATTCATGAATCACCACACGATCCAATAACAAGCTAGGAGCTAATAACGAGCCAATAACACCACTATAAATATAACCCTCACCCTTAGGGTCAAAGAGGGTGTAAATTTTAAACATTGAGAGACATTAGTAAGAATTCAAAAACATGTTCATGGATGTAGGAAATTGCTGAGCCACGTATATCTTTATGTTGCGTGGATATTTTTATACCCTTTCATTACTTGCTTTCCAAAATTCATTTACTATGATTAAATGCACTCACATTCCATATTGAGGTGCCCGTTCCTCTTTCCATGCCGTTTGGTGGTTGTTTGTATATTTCACCCCACACTCTATATTGTTTAACTTAAAACATGCGTATATTTGTGGTTTTGTTATGCCAGGTGTCCGATAAGTCGTAATGGAAAGAAAACTATAATATCTAGGGTTTATGGACCATATCCAGGAAATCAAAGCTTTAAATTTATTCTTTTACAAATCTCTTCACTACTTTTGTTTTTCAAAACAAATGATGATTAAAACTTCTTATTCTGCGATGAAGTCTCAAGAGGATTGTGTGATATAAGAAGTGTAATTTTGAGTAATAGTATAGGTTATATAGACTATCTCCTATGAAAATTAAACCACAGTTCTATTTTTCTGGTAGAAATAAAAGACCAATTATATCCTCGTTATATTATTTTGGTTGGTCTTGTGATGCAAATATTGATTAAAATTATTGCATAATATGCTCAAGCTATTAATTTTATTATTCCATACTTGAGATTGAGGTTATGATTAGATGTCCACATATGTTATGTGCTATGATGACATATGAGGCATTAATTTAAGCTTTGTGAATTTAGATTGGAATTATTTAAATTGATTTGAAATCCAAAAAATATAAAATTTTAGGATTTAATTATTTTTAGTAATTTAAAATGTTGAATTTCATTATTGAAAAGTTGGATTTGAATCAAAATTGAAATTGGGGTGAAAATTAAGTTTATATATATATATAAACTTTTATGCGTTCTTGGGCCATTCCTAGGACCGAATCGATCCAGGTAGGAAGCTGAATCGATTTGGTAAGGGTTAGTTCCGGCGCTTCCTTGGTTTTATAGATTTTTGTTTTATTAAAATTCCTCCAACTATTTATATATTACTAATCCGGGGTAAGGACTTTAAACCTCATTATTTGAGAAACGTAAGAGCAGAAAACCTCTATTATTCTATCATCTTCTACCTCCAAACCCTAGCCCCATTTAAACTAAAATTTTAGTCCAAGTTTTAAAGGCCAAAATCAAAAATTTTCAATATAGTCCAAGGAAGGAACTTTGTCATCGTTTCGCAAGGAACACATCTTCATAATCATATTTCTTCAAACAAATCTCAATCATGGTTACGTCTATTGCTTTCCCTTAGTGTTATGCGTAGTAATTTTGGACTACACACTAAATACACGTGTTTTCTTAAAATGATTTTGAAATATTAACAAAGGAAAGTGGAAGATAAATCGGAATTGTTTTTATGAAAATTTATAATATGAATGAAGACTCAAAACCTTGCATGTTAGGGTAGAGATTTGGATTCCGTAGACATTAAGGTGTTCACATTTATATTCTTATGTAGGGATGTCATTTAAATTTGTATGATGTTAAATAATGGAAATTTTATGGATTTTGCATGGTAGTAAATTCTATTGCATGTGATTATAAATTGAATGAATTAATGAGAGAGCATGGTTTAATTAATAATCCGATTAAACAAAAATTAATTGTGTAATTAATGGTGTTGATTGAATTGGAAAATTTAGTCTGATAAATGGAAATTTAGCCTTATGCCACTTATTTATTTTATTAGGTTCGACACCACGTGAACGACGGGGTTATGATATAGATAGGGTGCTCACCTTTATTTGGGTTACTTTATAGGTATTGAACTAGTTAGTAGACTTTTGTGTAGTTATCTCTTTCTAGGTATGGGACTAGATAGTGGTGATTGTTTATGGATAAATATTCCAAGTTGGGGTTGATTTTTACGTTGTTCCTTGGCTTAGAGAGTCTAGGGGTGAGGTTAAATGGTGTTGGCTAGTGGGTTTTCTTCGTAGATGATAAGATATAAAATACTTGTGTAATGGAGACGTTTAGGTATGGTACAAATGGTGTTTTGAGGATTTTATGTTGATAAAAAGGGTGGGGTTAATTTTAGAGAAATGAGAAAACTTAAAAAATTGAGAATTAATGCCTAAGATAATAAACGGGTATTAAAATATATTGGCGGCGCAAGTATGTGAAAGGTTAACAGTTAAACGGGACGACTGACAATAGCGACGTGGGGGTGTGTGGCATCACGAGTATGTGCGGGTTGACTGTTAAACTGGATGACAAGCTATAGTGACGTGTCATGCGTAGAACCTCAGGAGTGTGTGCATGGCTGACAGTGAACCGAGCTGACATGCCATAGTGAGCATAATGGGTGTGGTGTAAAACTTAGTGGGAGTCCCACAACTAAAATGATGTAAGACTTAATGCTGGAGTTCCATGACTAATATTAGTAAAATGAGAAGAATAATAAATTTGATGAAATAAACAATCAGAAGTGTTGGAAAATACATAGAGGGACTTGGATTTTTGGGTGGACATTAGTGTGGGTAGATAATGATTTATTTTTCACATATTGTCATGTCTCGTTTAATTTAAAATATTCTACTATCGTATTTATTTCATATAATGATATTGTCTTAGTTCAAGGACCCTATTTGAGAGGAGTATCTGGTATCCCTATGGTGGGATCTGACCCATTGCGTTGGATTTGCTTCATAAGAGTTATTGGAGATCCAGTTGGAGATTCAAGTGGAGTTCCATTTTATTTATTTTCTTTATTAGCATAGGTTTACTTTTATTCAGTCGCTTTATATTATGAGACTTCGTTATGGATATTATTGGGTCATTCGGTCCCAAAGTTGTCTATGGTTTTACTCAGTTACCTTATTGGATTATTTCATTTGGAGCTTTAAATAAATTGTTGAGTTGGATTATTTCATTTGAGATAGCATGGTGATGGATTTATTTATTGCATGGATGATTATTTATTGAATTAATCTGATTATTTCTCTTGTAGATAAAGTTTTTTATATATCTCATATCTGTCACATGCTAAGAATGATATTTAATTTAGTGACGCTTGACATAGTTTTGGTGGTGGCCGATGCTAGAATTATGCGGGGTGTTACATTTAAGCACGAACATGAGAAGTTGTATGTAACTCGAATCTATCTGTGTGTGTATGGCATATCATTTTTCCTGTTCAACTTCCAAGTGTAGGCAAACCATAGTGAAGAACATGATCAGAACTAACAATCCAAATATTTTTGCTTCTAATGCCCTATAAAAAAAATATCAGATAAGAAGTTTGTTACAAAATGAAAAAAAATTGTATGGAACATAGTTGATCACTAATTGGTGATGTGTTTTGCTAATTATACAATTCAACAAATGCTTTTCCATTCTAACAACAATAAAATCAACAAACATATTACATGAGGGACGTATCACATATTTAATTACTTGATATTATAGTCTAGTTTGATTAAATACATAAAAAATCCATTAAAATTTTGTCAGCTAAAAGAAGACAACTTGTGACATTCTTTGAAACAACATTTCATTGAACATTAGACTTTATATCTCTTGAATAAAAGTGCGTAAGTGCACTTTTAGGAGTGAGACTTAACCACAAGTCCCAATAATCAATGCAAGGTTCTTTATGAAACATGACCGTTGCTTGAATCCTCACTACGAGCTGAGGGAATGCATTAAAATACTAAAGGGCACTAACCCTAGAAAAAGGGAGTACATCCTTTATATATCATTGATGCAATTACCATCCATCAACAACATAAGACCTCAGACTAACAAATTCGGAGAACTATAATCAATACTAGGAATCATGGCACATGTTATATTTGTGCAATGTAAAAAAATGCATTTTTTTGACACTGTATATATATAGGCAAACCTTTATAGCTATTAAAATAATGAACGTTTACACAAGTTTTGAATAAATATATATTTACTTTTGTAAAATATGTTCATTTTATAATTTGTGAGTAAATATTTTTCCATGTAATTATCTTAATACAATACTGAGTAGAAAAAAAGTTAGTTAGAGACACCAACGATAACTGCAACGCTCTACCATCTCCAGATTAATAGTAAAAGATAAGCCAAATAAAATTTCATCTCAGGTAGAGGCACCAACATTGAATGAATGAAGAGAGAATTATAAATTATTTTATAATTAAAACCTTATGGAAATATGACGTTGAAGGAGCTACCTATCTACAGTTGCCAGCAGTGGATTTCTTGTTCTCGCATCCAAGTATATTACACATCTTTCTTGCTCTTCATGAAACCTTGTATGCAATGAAAAATCTCTATCAAATAAATGAAACACTAAATTGAAAATTATGCAACCTTATATGTTACAAATAGCTCGTAGTTATAAAAGTACTTGAAGCTTTTAGTTAAGTCAATGAGTAAATGAACAATCCCAGCGAACTCAGTGAGTCATTTAACTTCATATTTATAAGACAAAGAATAATGTTATGATTTAAGTCAAAATTATAGCAATGAACGTTAGGTTTATTCATGATATTTTTAAGGATTAAGCCAATCCAAGTACTAGCCTCAAGCTTTGCTCGGTTGAAGGTAAATTGGGTTGACAATACTCCTCCATCCCATTCAAGTTGTATTTATTAGGACTTAAGTACATACCAGATTAACATAATGCACCATTATCTTTGCTTGAGGCAAGTTCTAAACTAACCTCATTTCCTTGCATACATTTCATGCTTTCATCTTATGGGGCTGTTATCTTTTCTACGAAAGCGTAAAATTAACAAATCTATGTTACCAATATCACAAATTCCATGTTTGAGTCGTCGAGCATAATGGACAAGTGTGACCCGATGCATGGGACATACATGGGTTGTTATTTGATTTATTGTGCAGACGTGGTTTTCTCTCGCATTGACCACAAGTTTGACTTCATGTATGCCAAGCGAGCATTCTTCTACTGGTACGTGAGTGAAGTGTGTATATATATATACACTAGTGGATACCTCTGCTTGAAGGCACGATGAAAATTTCCAAAATAAGTAATCGTGAAACGACAAAAATTTCAATAGTACGTAATCGCAAAATGAAAAAAATTAACTCTTAGTACGTAATAATTATGCACTTATTTATATTGGGGAATAAGTGCATAACTATTACATGTAACTTAACTCTTTTACACCATACATCTAATTACGTGGTACATAATATAATTGTTAACATATATTAATAACTGTTACATGATTACATCGCATGCCAGGCATTTTTTTAATACAATTGTTACTATATATATGGGAAAAACTAAATAATGATTAACATTGGTGTGATGAAGTTTCCAATAAATGAATTGTCCAACTCATCAACATTCATGTATATGTCTTCCTCGTGCCTGAAGGCACGATTCCAAAATTTGCAAAAAATATAACAAATTCTTGTGACATGTATGGTATAAGAACAACATGTGCTAAAGTAGTTTTTTACTAACTACAAATCCAAAAAACTGCGTCAACTTAGACTTGTAATCATAGAATTTATCATAGAACACAAATATGTGTACACAATTTAGAAAATTTGGACAAAGTTTCCTCTATTTTTAGGATTATCCACCTGTTTAAGAAACCAAAACTACTCGGCTATACAAATAGTCTATCCCACACATTATATACACAAACAAAAGAAATCATTATTAGCACTATAATTAATAACAACCAAAATCCATAAAAACAATACTCGTTTATGTTAAAACGTCGACAAAATTGTTTAATAATTTTTTACAACATAAATGTTTAATAATTTGAAAATTTTGGACAAAATTTCCTTTATTTATAGGAATATCTACCCTATCTCTGAAATAAAATATACTCGAACAACAATATTACAAATAGTCCACAAACTCAAAAATACTCCAACAACATCATCGATTTTATTCAATTTCTCGAAATAACACAAATACATGAAAGATAAAATAAAATTAGTCATCATATTTAATCTATTTCAAAAATAAAAATCTAAAACATTGTATGAATATGTTACATGAGTCGAAGTAAATGACAAGTGTCTTGGGGGTATACTTCCCATACAACAATTTATCATAAAACTATCCCTCAAAGAATAACTCCAACAATCTAACTTACATTAACTGCAAATGTAATTTAGAATGTCGAAAAGATATAAAAAGGGAATCAAATAATATAATCAACTACTCAACATAATTGTAATCGTATTATACCATAATGAACTAATGTGGTACTAATCACTTGCTTTATCTTGGCTAATATTTGTCAATCTCTTGCTTTATCTTAGTAATCACTTGCAATAATATTAACCCTAATATTTGGTTAATATATGTGAACATCCTGATAATAGTTGGAAAAAAAGTAAAAAAACAAAATATAAATAATCTTATCCGGAGTGAACGAATCTTAAAGAGTTAAAAAATTATAAAGTTCATGTACAAATATACCATTGTAAAGGCATTCAACTATCATGAGAAGAAACCTTTAGTCATGCATAAAATATAAATAATCACACTCATTTGAATTATCACACGTAATTGCCAAAAGTTCCCAATAAAATGAAAGCACCCCCTAAGAAAAATGAATCTTAAATGATTAAATGAATAAGTTGTCAAGCTGTTGAGAAAACCTATAAAAAAAATCAAGAGATTTCTTTACTTTAAATCACAAATTTAAGTTGGATGTAAAAATCAATCGACACTAATAGAATGATCATTCCTTTTAATCATCTAATATGGAAATTGAAAAGGAAAATAAAGCATGAGTAACTATTGTATTTTTTTGAAATTTGAATAATATTGAGAGAGATGAATAATTATAATGCACCACCAATAATAGTTTATGCATCTGTTCAATATGATCTATATCGCCTGAAGTAGTAGCTCACATCTGTTAAAAAAGAAGTAGTAGCTCACAATGTACCAGAAGGAATAGCTCAAATTGTTTATTATTCCCATACTCATAAATGACACAATTGAAAGAGAAAAAAAATGATAAACAAACCTTTATTGCGATAAATAAAAGAATTAGAGCATTAATGTAATATCATACCTATGGCAGATATCAGAGACATCCATTGAAATACCAATAGGTTTCTAGGAAACTATGACACATGAAACATCACGTACCTATGTCAAGATAGATGTAAATATATAATTAATATGAAATCAATTATAAAGAAAAATATAGAGGCTAAAATTAAAGTGATGCCAAACTGATTGAATGGATGAAAAATAACCAGTCAACTTATTAGCATAACAAGAAACAAACAATGTTAATTAGATAGGGTACTTTAGGCATAACCGGTTCTTTCGTAGTTTCTCTAGTAATCCCTTCCCCTCTTCCCCCAACACAAAAAAGGATGACATTCAATTCATGCTAAATAGCATTAAAAGAAGTAAAGTTGCGAATTACTTTAGGAATAAATAATTCATCCCACCCCATAAGGTCATCTCAAATATGGATAAACCTATATTCCAAATCTAACTACTGAACAATTCTCTTAAACTTTAAACCATCATAGGAGCACTTGTTATAGAAGAATGTATACCGAAGCCATGTGAGTGCAATTACAGACTGGAATTGAGACATCTTGTATCATTTTCCCAATTACAATTGGAGACTTAGAGCAAACAATTATAATAGAGAAAAAAGTAAGCTCAATAATAATTAGAGTCCCATGTCACATTTATTGAAAAGAACACAAATAATATCATGCAAAAACATTATGCAAATGACTATAGAAGAAAAATCAATTCATGGAACCCCCATATTTCCATATAACCATACCTTGTTTTTGTCCTTTAAAGAGTTGACACCCAATAGCCTGTCTTCATGAGGGACAAAAACATTCTTTAGAAGAATATCTCCATTTTGAACCATTCGTAGTCCAATATTCTTCTCTATTTTACTAGCCTGCAATCATGGGACATCCTTCTACACTAAGAACGTGTACATATGGCAGAATCACATGCCCTATTTAGATAAGAGTGTGCAAATATAAATATACCATATATATAATTAAGTCACCCATCATATAACTGATCTTGCAAGAAAAAAATGAAGTTTTTTTGTAAGGAATAGTGGTAACTATAGGTTAGGAGGGAGGGGGATCAAGAAATGGTTTGCTGGTTCCCTAAAAAGTTGCCTGCAACAGACATTTGCATAATTGTGTTAGGACTATTAGTTTATATCTACAACTGTAGACCAGACAAACACACAAAGAGAAAATAATAATATTAAAATTAAAACATCAATATACCATATAAAATGTCATCTTCAAAAATTGATAATCATTGAATCTATATTACAGAAGTCCATAAATCGATACATAGAGAACTTCGGCTTATTACAGAAATCCAAGAATCTTTTATAGAAATCCGTAGATGAATCAATATTTCAAAAAATGAAAAAGCTTTATTGATATACCTTAAAATGATGCTATAAAAGAACTTCGAGATACATAATATTCATTTTGGAATTCGAACCGTCTTGAGGAAGAATAATACATAGAGAATTGGCAATTTTGCAATGGGAAAAAGCAACATATAACTTCTCGTGACTAAATATGGGTGTTCACAAATCAATTCCAACACATTTAAATGATTGGCCTTGTGATTTATTCAAGGCCATTACGTACTCCAATCTAACTAGAAATTGACACTTCAGAAATGATGGTGTGAAAGAAATTCTTGAGATGAAGGCAAAACTTACCTTATGTTCTCCTTTTAATATTAGAACATCAATAACATGCCTTGTGCAATTAATAACTACCAACCTTCTCCATTATAAAGGCCGTCCCCTAGCACAATGTTTCTTAGAAAAATTATCAAGAATTTTATTTTTAGGTTGAGCTTAAACAAAGGTAATCTAGACGGATTAAGTGAGTTCAAATATTCATTTGGAAATTCATTAGTCATTGAACTATTAGTGTCATCTAGGTAAAACTTGTTAGTTGCCAGATACGTTATTATCTCTCCGGGAAAAAAATCAACGCTGAAGTATTAATTATATTGACGTCATCATTTCATTCTGATAGAATTGTTCTTTCTTTAATGTAGCTAGGGGTAACATTTTCCATAACATTTAGCATTGGACAAACCATCGACATTAACTCATTCAAATCTTTACATTTATGTATCTTCGATGGAAATTAAACATTTTCTTCGGGATTTGACATAATCTAAACAAATGTTTGAAAGAAAATGAATAAAAATTATAATTAATAAAATATTTTGAAAATTCAAGGAAATAAGGAAATAAATGATACCTCTCTGAAAAAACCCAAAAACTAAACGCTCTTCACTTTTGCACTATTAAGATGCATGTTAACGTGTAGTGTTAAAAAATGAATATTGACCCATAAAAATGAGCGCCTTAATGATGAATCAACAATTTGTTCACAAACATCTCTTGGAATCACAGGTAGAATCTGCCAAAAATAACCGCCAACAACAATAGTGATGCCACCAAAAGTCTTTTTATTATAAAAAATATCATGCAGAGTTCGATTAATGGCTTCAACACAATATCGATGTTGCATTGGGACTTTATCCCATATAATTTATTTGGTTAATCTGAATCTCTCTGCATGGATTGATTGCTTTGTAAACACACATACATAATTTTCAAGAATATATAAAGGAATACAAAATGTAGAATGCATAGTTCTACCAACCACAAATAAAAAAGAGGCAATTCGAGAAGAGGCGACAATAATGATAATATGGTTAAGACTGCGAATTTTGGTGGCAATTGTATTGTAGAGAAAAATATTTTTGATTCCCACCTCTCCGTTCAATATATAGTAGTTCCCTTATTTTCAAGTCCTGAAGTAGTTATTTCAGCATATGCATCGCGTTGGCCATCATTTAGACCATAAACATCACTCTGAGGAATAACTTTTGTAACGTCCCTTTGTAACTGTCGGTGTACGTTAATAAGTTTGTCACCGAAAGTTGTGCACCCATTTCCAACCACCATTAGCATGCGAGGGAAATCTGATAAACTCATATCCGATTCTTGCAACATTTGGTTAAGGAGATACAAACCCTAATCTTCAATTTGTGTCTCAGTGGGAGTTTGTATGCGATATAACACTTGAATCTTATAGGCCAAGTCGTCACAAATATTCATGGAAAATTGTCTCCAAAACAAATATGGATATTAAAGGGAACATTGTGTGAGTATAAGAACAAATAAACTTCTTAACTAATAACCAGTTTTGAGAATAACCGCCTCTTTCAAACATTGCACACATTAACCATCATCTTTTAGAAGGCCTAACGCAACACATGCGGACATGAATGTATCACACAAGACATTGTTTTCCATCCTTAAGGCATCATATGATTTTGTTCCCTTAACGATAGTTAAAGGCAATTGTAGGTAATATAGTTCGCCCGAAATAAGGCTAGAAAAATACAATCTACCAATTGAATAACATTTACTTTTCTAGGCATCCATGTCTATGGTTGCAAATTCCAAACATATATAAAAGCACGTGTAGAGGCATTTGATGCACATGTTGCAAAAAAATAGTTTAAAGACATTTTTAGAGAAGCAGCCCTAGAAGTTATCGTTCCACTTAATCATTGGGATTAAACCTATTTTGATGCATTCCAGGAAAGTGAAACGCCAACCATACAACTTTTGGTTTGTCTTCGTTCCTTGGATTGTGAAATAAATGCCAAGTGGCTTCAGGTGTATCAATGTAACTTGCTTCAAGATATTGTTTGATTTCATAAATTCCTCCTAAAACTGTTATCGTGTGATCATAACCTTTGTATATGTATTTATTAACGTATTTAACCCATCTCAGTCGTGTAGAAACTTTAATATTGATGTGGCAATCAAACATTCTTAAAAGGTATATATTATTTGTTGCATATAACTCCCCCCCCCCCCCCCCCAATAATGTAATTTCGACCATCATCGCATTGTCGATATGGTGGATATCCATATTTGTTATAGTCATTGATTCAACATAATCTCTCGGGTATTTCTTTGTTCATCTACTGTTATCTATGAATGGTGCATTTGGGTTTTCAGAACCACAAGGGGCATATACCACACAACCTAAGACTGTCTCAAACATTCCATGATCTTCTTCTGGGATTCAGAATCTCAGTACATATAATCTTGTCAACCTGCTCACATGTCCTTATTTTTCTTCTACTTTCGGAGAAAAACAACATATGTACATGTGTCAAGCCCCTCTTTTGGAATTTAGTAGTAAATACACGTGCCACCTTCATACCAAAATCTTTTTAATCCTTCACTACCTTCATCATAGCCTTTAACTTCAATTCTAATACACGATGGACTATATATGGCCGATCGGTTAAATTTTGATTCGACAACAGAGCTTTTATAATTATAGGCCAATTGGTATTCACAATCATTGTGAGGGAGATATCAGGATGATAATTGTAACGGGTGATGATCGTAGAACCTTGCAAGATTTCAAACACATGCCTCTCACTACCCGTGAAGGAGGAAGGTATAATTCTGCATTTCCTAATTCCATCTGCATTGTCCCCGTCCATTAAACCTTGTTAAGTAGCATATACAAATCAACACATAATTTGGATTGATTGAGCTTAAAATAAGTTAAATGATTTTTCTCAGTTGGAGACGATGCATTCATAATGAACTCTTGAAATTGTTTTCTCGCTAAAAAAATTATTGAGTATTCATGACTGCATTGGAAAATGCGATAGCTATAAAAATTCAGTTGGGTAAGTCTGTGTCTTAAATATGGTCTCACATTTTTAACATCCCATTGAGTCATATCAGGTTCCAACCCAAGTTCACAACGAGGAAATAATAAAACATAATGCTGTGGTAGGTACACTAGGTGGTATTCACTAATTCGCATCAACTAATTATCTCCTCGTAGATGAAGAATATTATCTCTCATCGCACTCAAGTTAGTTCCATCTTTAGGCAGTACAACTACTATATCATCAGTTAATGGTAAATTGTATCTTCTTTGGTGTGTATCCCTACTGTAATGAAAGTATTGCGGAACATTAACATTTGCAAAGTTATTTCTCTCTAGAATAATAAAATAATGGTAAAATTTAGATGTAAATGCATTCTCATTCAACAAACAACCTTGAATGATTTCAAGGACATCCCTTCGTAATTATAAATTTCTACGCTCTCGAGTATCTAATGCATATACTAGATCCTAAGTATAAAGTTGTGTGTAACTTCCATCATGTCCCTCTTGTGGTAATAAGCTTCCCGTTTGGTGTCGTAATTCTCCATGGATGGTGAACAATGTAGGACCACTTCTTGTGAGTACTGTTTCATCCATTTGAAGTCCAAGACTAGTGAATGCATTAACAACGTTGTAATTGTCTAGTAAAAAACTGGAATAAATGTGATTGTAGATCATTATCATCATATAAATATTTTCTATTGGATGGTGGTTCATTCAAGGTTATTAGCTTGGTCTTTCCTTTCAAACAACATTTACCAAACAAAGGACGTATAAAGGACAATATTCTTAACTTTTCACTAACCTAATGCAATGATGAACAATGAGGACACTCAACATTCATTGGTCCAAGAAAATCTCTACCTAAATCAACTGTATGTGCCCGATAAAACATTAGAAAACATTTCAATGTTAATTGTTATTCAATTCACAAATGAAAGTGTAATGAAATTAGAATATAATCAATGTAATGAATATAGTAAAAAAGTATGACTGGTTAATTTCAGAAGATATAACACCATTATATTTTCGAGGCATATGGACATTTTCCTCCCCGTGCACTGTATAAAACCAAATTAACCATAGGATAGTCAAATGGATCTGGTATTTGTTCTTGTCTGACACCCACAACATGTGAAGCAAATTCGTTGTGAAGATTTTATGGAGTAATTAATGAGCATAGTTGAATAGGATATTGATCAATTGACAAATTTCTGGTGAGTGTAGTTGAACTACGAATAATACGCTCAATATGGGTAGGTGTTTGAAGGGGTGGATTTTTGGAAAGGGCGGCCCTGTTTGCCTCTCTAATAACACTACCTCGGGATCGACCTGATTAGGGTAGGCTAGAGAAGTGCATTAGTTGAATGTGACCCAATAATTCACATTGAATTCTTTGAGTTTCACGATGTCGATGTTGTGAAAATGCTTCTTGTGAGATGCCAGTTTCATTTGGATCCTAAATATCAACAAAAAAGATCAATAAATTTAGATTTTGTCAAAACTATGCACATGCGTTCATTGAATATTATGAAGATACAAAAATATAATATACCACATCATAAAAAACTTTCTCTTTGCCTTTTTCTCTTCCCATTATCTTTGATGGAACTATCTGCAATATACTGATTGCATTTAGCCTTCACATAATCAGAATTAAATGAATGGAATTATAATTGAAATCTAATTAAACAACTCGAGTCTTCTAATAATCAGAATTAAATAATTGAATAAAAAAAGGAATTATAATTGAAATGTAATCAAATAACTTGAAAATTTAGAATCAAACTATATACCTTAAATGAATGGCGTTTAGTTTAAATTCATCTCGAATAACCACCGCGATGTTTTGACGGAGCAACAATTGAACCTACGGTAGTGAACACGAATGATATAAACCTTTGATGTACATGAATAATATATTAATTATAATTTTGAAAGGGACATATATCCTTGCAAATCTATGAATATTAGAATCCACCTATGTTCGTAAAAGAAAAAAATCACTATCACAAAAAGTAATATTATTACATAGCTAAATATTTAGAAAAAGTTTAGATTAAACTTATATATCACTCCTATATCGGGCGATCACTCCTAAATGTGACACCCCGCCTAATAAAATACCGGGCGATCACTCCTATATCAAATTAAAACAGGAGTCCCATATGGATCATTCTTAGCATCACTGCCGAAAATCCATTTAATTACTAATAACCTATTACGCCGGTGTCAAAATTTTACTTAACTACTCTTTTTAACAACTTCAAAATTAAAACAACCACACAGTTTTGCATAAATCAAACTGAATTAAAATAAAATAACCCAACACTTGGTCAAAATATACAGCCATATCGAATGCTGTTCTAAAAGAATAAATAAATGCAATTGGGCCATTGACCCGAATGTTTATACAGTACCTCCTATCTAGACTACAAAGATGGAAGCGGCTATCGAGAACCTGCACGCATCCACAGCTGCTGCAGCTGACGTCTGACTCCAAAGAAGTGCCATCCAGGCGTCCCTCTGTCTGGACACCTATATAATATATATATATATAAAGAAAGGAAAAGTAGATAAATGGGTCAGAGCCCGAGTTTTGAAAATATTTAGCAACTGCATAAATGCCTTATTTTTAGAAAAAGGTTTTATCTCATATTTAAATTGGTATCGCACTCCCATGAGATACTCCTCACCTCTCTTCTAATAGTGCACTCCTAGCTCATCCCTCTATATATCCTAGTCAAGCTACCCTGCTAAACTAGTCTATCACCCAATTACTATCATCCCTAGATAGTCCAAGTACTAAGGGATAAACTTCTCCCCAGTCTCGACACTATGCCATGTTTGTGTGTGGGGTGTCTCGCAAAGCGAAATCCAAACAAGGAACCCCCCGATACACTACTACGTAGCATAGTCGATCGTCGAGATCCATTAGACCCTCGAAACTCAATTTTATTTATATATATACATATTACCATATACATCCGGATCTATCTCTCGGAATGAGAATTCATTTACAAATTCACTTTTCATTTTTCTCAAAACTTTTCATTTCCTTTCTTATATCTAGTAAATGTATATAAATGCCAATTCATTATCATGAATTGCTTCAACATAACTTATAACTTTTTAAAAGCTAGTTTTATTATCATAAAAATGCTTTTCATATCATATGCTTGCATTTCCCTTCTTCCATCCGGGAAACGTATCCGAAGCCAAATCATTCATCCCATTTCCCTTCTTCCATCCAGGAAATGTATTTAAAGCCAATTTATTATCATAAATTTCTTTAACAAATCATATAACGCGTTCTAAGACCACCCGTCCGGGTTTCCCCACTATGCGCACCCCTAAATGACCATCATCTTCCAGGGCCTATCAATTACGAAACCTGGGCACCTACAACGCAAGACGTCAGGAAGCGGCCATATGCCTGCGGGAGAGTCATAACCACACCCGGAATTACCTCACCATCGCAGAAAACATAACATAAACGCTCATATGTCCTAGGACTATATCCACCTTACATTCATTAGCCATGGGGCTTCACCTCACGTACGAACTTCCCTTATGATGGAATTTAGAGAGGGTGTGTATCCATATTTTATTATTTATGAAAATTATTTCCTTTTTCCATTTTGAAAACATTCATTCTTACATTTTCAACAGTCATTTATATCATATCATATATATACTTTAATCACATAGTATATATAAATACCATATATTCCTCCTCAAATATATATAAATGGCTATACTTGCCAATCACATAATAAAATTTAAGTATTCTCTCTCTTAAATATTACTCACACCTAAGTCGCTATTTAAGGACTTGTACATAAACCCGAATGTCTCTTGTCCAAAAATATTAAATAAATCCATACCCCGGATCACACTCTAAATTAATCCGAGGTTTACTTATCATCCTCAAATCATCATCTAGGAGTCCTAATATCCCATGTAGAAACTCCTATAATAGTCTCCAAAACCATAATTTAAGTATCCCTAAACTTAAAAGGAGAAAACCTTAAAATTTTACCAGGACCATATCGATTCGGCCTGTCCGAATTGATTCGCTGGCTACTGAATCGATTCACCCTGTCCAAATCGATTCGAAATGGTGCTGCTTTCAAATTATCTCATATCGAATCGATTCGTCTTGTCCGAATCGATTCGGTTGGTCCGAAATCCCAATTCTACTTTGGGTTTATGTATACCCCAAAATCCAAAAACTCCATCCAATATCCATTTAAATTGTAACTTTGATATATTTCTACAAACCCAAAGTTTTAATCTCTCATCAAGTCCTTTATAGGTCCTAACACTCTATTTGAGAACCCCTAATATTTATCTCCAAATAATTCTAGCCTTAATCTCTGACTAACTATTTCGATCTCGGACAACTTTTCGTAGAAAAATCACTATAAAACCAAAAAAAATCAGAAAAATACGCGGTCAGCGCCCACTCGACCGTATCGAAAAGATCTACAAATTTGATTTTTTGACAAGGAGCCTAATCGATTCAACGCTAACCGAATCGATTCGGTTAAGGCGCAGGTCACTATTCATCATCTTCAAAAAAAATCCAAACCTCCATTATTCCCCATTTTTGTTGTTTCTAAGTTCATCCAACAACTCAATAAACATCTAATCTATGTTTTACAACTAGCACATCAATTTATTTGGGGTATTAAACTATTTCTCTTCGATTTAAACCCTAAAAAAATAAAATCCTATTTTTGTCATTTCTCCCATTTCAATTCAATCTTACACTCCATTAACATGGTTTTAACACTAGAAATCATTAAGAGTTTATATTACATCAATATGTAAACTCATATCCAAATTTTACCAAATTTATTTTAAGGGTTCTAACCCAAAAATCATATTTTACCAACTATGATATGAGATAATTGCACAAAATGAAATAAAGCAAGTAAACACTTGCCTCGTGGATACAATCCGATGATCCCGAGTCGAGTCCGACGGAGTTTGGCCCGAGATCTCCTTTTTCTCCTACTTTTCTTCCGTCCTCTCTCTCTTCTCTATTTTCTTTCTCTTTTTTCTCTTTTCTTCCTCTCCCCCTCTTTATAAAGAAAGAAAAAGGGTTTTAACCCTTAAAATCCCAAAATGACTCGTTTACTCAATTACGAGCCCTTTTAACTCCAAAATTCCCCGAAACTCAGTTTCAACATTCGGACACTCTTTTTCGACTATCTCAGACATTCTGAGACTCACGGCGCAGTTGAAATTTCCATCCGAGGTACTTGATCGCAAATCACTATTTTAACCAAAAATAAATAAATGCGATATTCCCATTAAAATATTATCCTCTGTTGCTTTACCCAGCTACGACATATAATTAAATACTCCAGTTCATTTACTTAATCCCAAAAGTAAATATAACCCCCATCGAAAATCATTAAATCCTTGAAAACCTCAATAATTACTATTCACGATAATTTCTTAAATTCCCAATTTACTCTTAATTATTAAATTTAATTGGCCATAAAAGTGCGGGTTGTTATAATATCCTTATTGTCAAAGCTAGAGTATTAAACAAAAACCAAGAATTCTCACTGCATTAGGTTTTAATTACACTACTAAGTATTAAGAATGAGATGTTTTACCTACCATTGCATTATTTTTAAACACCAAGAATTCTCCTTATTTCCAAATCCATGTAAGTACATTAATGCATTCTGACAGTAATTTAAAACACCAAGAAAGCATTACAGTAATTCTTTCCTTATTTTTAAATATCCCACTGAATTCTCACAGTAACGTTTTAAACTAATGCATAATGTTTTAATGTAGTACTTAAACAACACTAAGTAAAACATAATGCAATGGAATGGAATGTAGTACTTAAACATAATGTATTACTTAAACCATGAATTCTCCTTATTTCCAAATATAGATTCATACAACAAAAAATTTGTTGGAGGAACACAATGAACAATGAGAATAACTAAAAATAACATATGTAAAATCTGAAGCTCGTCGAGGATAAACAAAAGTTAAAGAAGTTTCGTCAACAACCATAGACATGGGCAAGTTATGCTTTTCATAGCAATGTTTGACACATCATCATTTATTTCATATTACTTGATTCAAATAAATATTTCTAAACCCAAAATTAATATTTTAGGACCATCATAGTGAAAAATCAGTATAGAATATATACACCGCCACATTGACATATCATCAAACATATATTGTTCATTAACTTACACTAATAAGTACACAGAATCTATATTTTTCAGAATCTTTCACATAATACAATAATACAAATATAAAATCAAGTAAAAAAATTAAGTGACAATTATAATTAATTGTTCCAATTCACCAAAAAACTATTGATACAAAAGAAATAAGTTTACGCAAAAGGAAATCATGAAATAAATAAAATAGCAAAATAATTGATGTTTTGGGGTTAAAATCACTACAATTACTCAATATAAGTAATGTTTTGTGGTTAAAATACCTACAAATAAACAAATATAAAAACACAAAGATGTGAAATGAAGAAGTGCATCACAAACAAAATAACCCTAAAATTAATATCAACAAAGCATCTAAAATTCAACACACATATTCCGAAAAACCCTATAACCAAATAACCCTAAAATTAATACCAACGACCATAAAATTAATACCGGTAACTAACTACATGGACAAAGAGGAGGAATATTCACACACACAGAAAGACCACCAGACCAAAAAAAACATCGGACCTAAAAAAAATCCCCAAATATCGGTAAAACCACCAGAGCTCCTAAAAAACAGATGAAGAGAGAGAAAAATCCTTGAGTGACAAACAAAAAAAACCCTTTTTTGAATCTACAAGAAGATGAAAATAGATTACTAAAAATATCAAACAAAAAAACAAAGAGCCTAAAGGGGAGTTAGAGAAAGGGGGAAAAATTAAACAACCTCAGGAAATCGTGAGCGGGGGGATTCGTGAGAGAATGAGAGGAGGGATAGGATAATATCATATATTGAGATGTTATTACCTCAAGAATGGGGAGATAGAGAAATATGGGGAAAATGAAATGTGGGGGAAATTGTTAATTTTCAAATTTGAATTAATGTTGAAGATTTAATCGAAGCCCTTCATTTGTAGTTTGAGGTGTGGCAAGATTTAGAGCATTATTGTGCTTAGACAATTCAAAAATCACGCTCCTTTATTATATACATATACATATACATACATATACACATATTATAGTGGTGTAGTATACTAATTTTTTAAGATTTTCTATATGCCTGTTACACTTATCCATGCATATGTACCCGTGCTTCTTCCTAGAGAATAACTCACACACATGATAATTTTTTTTCCATGTATGGTGAACATTCAAGTAATTCTGAAAGCATTATAAATATAATGTTACCATTAGTGCTAAACTCTAACTTAGTTACTTTAAGAATGATTGACCATTTGCATCCAAAAAGATGCAAGAACTTCAAGAAAGAAAAAAATATAGTTAGTTGAAGTCCAAATAAATATGTGATCAATGAAAAAATAATATCTAAAACCCTGTGTCTTTTCATTAAATGTGTTTATGTATGGAATCTACAATCTGTTCTTGTAATTATGCATGCATAAACAACATCACTAACCTATATGCAATCAGAAGATACATATAATTAAAGAATAAACATTGGAGATCCCTTGAAGAAGTTCATTTATAGATTCTTCATGGATACCATTTCTTTGTTGATGTTGTTCAGAAGTTATATCAATATTAAGATGAGATTTCACAAGAGAATGAATGTTCTTCATATCATAGCCTTCTGTTAAATAATTAAAGTATTTAAAATATAAAAGAGTTAGAATATAAAGCCCAACTAGATAGTAGTTAATTTTTATATCGCGAAAGGCCAAATCATTTTCCAGGGTCAATTTCCTAAGCGCAACAGATGAAATAGTGATAATACTAATATTTTTCCATCTCCATTATTGTACCACCAAATCCTTTCAAATGGGGCATCTTGAAAAGAGCCTATAAGTCGACTTATTATCCAAAATTTGATTGATTTGAGATATAGGACCTTAAGATTATACAAAGTGACCAAAGTTGAAACAATGAGAACACACTGACTAGATCTAAAATCTATTGGTCCATTTATGGTCTGAATCTAAACAAGTATTGGCTATGAATGAAATTCATTGAGCATATATGTCTTTGCAATACCAATGTTTAACAAAAGAGGTGTCGTAGCCTTACCAATAATAGAGTATTTCAATATACCATTCGTAGAAATAAAATCCGATGCCACCAATAAAAGAGAGATTTGGAAGAAGAAGAATAAAAATAAATAAATATAAAACAACAAGTCTACTAAATAACTAAAAAATGTACCGTCACGAGTTATTATTCTATAAGATGTTTATAGATAGTTATGGTAATATTTCAAGATCAATAAAAAAATATGTTGAAAAATGATTCCTTTATGTGGTGTGAAGAGGTTGAACAATCATTCTTGAAAATTAAAGAAGCATCAGCGATGACATAAGTGTTAGTTTTGTGCAACTTTGAAAAATCAATTATTATAGAAACCAATTTGAGTAACAAGAGCATTGGGAATAAGGAGGTTCTAGATATCATGGTAGCCATTACAAAGTGGAAAGATTATATTCAAAGGCATCATTTCATCATTAACATTGATCATCAATGTTTGAGGTTCTTTAATGATGGAAGAGTCACCACTCTACTACGATACAAGTGGCTTATAGAAATGATGAGGATGAATTATGCCTAGAATTACATGAAATTTTCTACCTAGCATCCCACATCACACCATGAAATTTAAAGTACTAGGAAAAATCCAAAATTATATGAAATTAACCTTCCCCGTCACACCCTAACCTGCGAAAATGAATTTCAAAATATTCTACTTAGACTTTTGAACAAAGAGAGAAACACATATGAGATTAGATTGTCTCGCAGTTTGGTTTAACAATTTGGGTGATTTTGCATCATCCATGAGATGTTATTCCTAGAATACTTAAGTCCCTTTTTCACACACACACACACACTAATTATATAACTTAATGAAATGAAAGGTTCGCTACATTATTTACATAACATTTCAAGAATAAAAAAGCATCAATATCAACACCATTCAACTCGAGATAACGAGCAATTTCCAATAACATTTGAAACTACAATATATGAACTATCTATATGATAAACATGTTAATTTAAAAAGGCTCAAAGATACCAAATTATTAAGGGTAATTTCATTGATACATATTTTTTATGACAATCTTACATGTCAAGACTGGATTGGGCATCCTTTAAATAATAATTTGAACCGATACACCAATCTTTCCCAAAACAAGGGTAGCATGTATTTGCACATTTCATCATGGAAATGAAATTAAACATAATTTACATCAGAAACTAGTCGTTATCTAAATCATCAACGACATTGGCACCGTCATTGCTATTGTAAGGTGACAAGATCTGACCATACCTTAACAATCAGTTGTTTTTAAGAAAATTACATCAACAATATCAGCAATATCTATTAAATGTATAATGAATATGAAAGAAAATTACTACCATATTCAGTATCAAAACAAGAAGATTGATAAACATATAATACATATGAAAGAAAACTACATCGGCAATATCTATTGACCATATTCTTTTCAGTGGCTATTTTGACACCAATTAATTCTCGAGTGAACTAAAGGATATTCTAAAAAATGGTAAAGGATAAAACATAGTAGACATTCGTGAATCCTTGCAACCCGAGAAGCAATTAATGATCTAAATATACCCTAATCATTGAGTTGATCTAAATCAAGTGTTGGATACGCTCAAGAACAACTGAGATACTGAGATAGTATGTGTATTATGTTTTAACTCCGAACCAAAAAAAATATGGATCTAGAGGGAGAATTATTAATATATGGGAAAAAATCCTCTCCCTAGTGGCATACTATGTACGTGTTAATTCCAAATAGGAAATCTAACAGTTGAATGAAAATAAAACCCACAAGCAATGAACATGAAAAAATAATTTTTCAACAATAACTAACTTTACTGACAAAACAAGATCAATAATCCATAAGAACAAAAGAAAAAACTATTGAGTCGAACGACAATATCTCCCACACAATAGTTTGTAAAGGAAATAAAACTTTATAATAATACAAGAATAAATGATCCTCATTAAGCACTTAGTCATCAATATCGATTTGCAAGAACCATTAAATTGACAATGTGTAAACCAACATATCTTCACTTATTTGAAAACCCCAAAATGAAAATATTTAAAATCAATTGACACTCAAATGATAGCATAGAGACTAAAAAAACTAGGGTTTTTATAGTCATGGATTATTGGGTCTCAAAGAAAGAAAATATGGTGCGCGCTCACGCGCGCACACACACACACACACACACACACACACACACACATATATATATATATATATATATATAGAGGGAGAGAGAGAGAGAGAGAGAGAGAGAGAGGAATTTGGTATAGAGAGATAACTTGTGGTAGAGAAAGAGCGGGGGAGGAGGGTGATGGATCCAAAATGAAAATTGAAATGAGTTTTAGTTTTTTTTAACAAATTTCGGCATGCTTTTGGCACGGTTTAAAACACTAAATTTGTACAAGGTTTAAAATCATGCCAGATTTGTATTTTTAGTGTAGTGTGTAGTGGTGAAGGCTTCGAGGGTTCCTTATTGATTCTCTTCGATCCAAGTCCAATCATGTATCCCATATTTTGACGACTCTGGAGGCTATATTATGAATAACCAACTCTCATTTTTTATATGTGATAGTGGTATGAACCGAAATTCATCGAGACTGATATTGCTATTATCGTGATGGGTACAAGAATGTGATGTTCATGTGAAGTGGTGATGTTAAACCCACCATAGTGTGTATCTAGGCCCTCCTCAGTAACGGTTTGAAACTTGTCAGAACACTTAATACTTGAAACTAGTAGATGGTGTTAATTTTGATGTAGTGTATCCCAGACTGTTATAAGTGCGAAGGGGGCATACGTAAATGGTGAAGCCATTCTCCACTATTACCAAGGGTATAATCTCACAGTCAACCCTAGTTGTAATGTGTAACCCAAACTGGTGGTTGCGGCCCTTCATCTCGGTGCCAATGATAGATCCATTAGTATAAAACCATGGAATAACAGACGAATGAGGGAGACTCGTTGTTCTTGTGATGTAAATATAAACTCCTAGATGTTGATGTTAGCAAAGGTTCGTTGGAGTTTCTATTGGACATTATTTTTCTTTCGAGGAGGGGGTATGTTGCTTTCTGTAGGGGAACCACCCTTTTGTTAGTAGTGTTTGGAAGAGCGGAGTGCTGACCTGATCTAGTGAGTAAATTGACCACTCTATTCGGGGTGAGTAGTGGATTTTCCTTGGGGTTTCATTCAAATTTCTCCCAAATGAAATGGAAGTGTTGAATTTGGGTCCATTAGTTTTTTCCAATCTAAGATAGGGTCTTACTTTGGGCTATTGGGAGCCTTATCTAAGGTTTTTGAGAGGGCTCGGGTCAGGGAGTTGTCTATCCATCATTGAACTATGTATGAGTTTTGAGTAGGGGTGGGGATTTATTTGACTACATCCAGGACTTGGTCATCAGTCTGGTTAGGTGTCCCAGGTGAGGGTTATGTGGACATTGAGGTTCCTAACTAGATGTCATCATCCAAGGTAGTTTCATAATATTCTTCATCGTCGAAAGGGGATCCCTCATAGATATCATCTTGGTGCTCTCTGTCTTAAAAATTAGGCTCTAGTTCGCCTGGACCAATTTCTTTTGTGATGCGGGTATCTTCATAAAATATGACCCCATAATAGTATCGATACATAGAGTATTCATCCCCTCAGGGAAATATTTCATTGACAAACATGGAAAGATTTAGTGTAGATACCATATATTGTAAGGTGTCAAATTGTCACTGATCATGGCCATGGGAAGCATGGTGATGAGTTCCATTTTGGCTATGTGCGAGTACCTATTTGAGGGGGGATCTTCTGACAAGGGTCGACCTCATTGGTTTATCTCATATGGTAGTTCAATAATACTAATTATGTGGGCCACGTCTAGGTATGCGTTCTGATAACTCTGTCCCGTGTCAATATAAGGGTGAGATGAGGGAGATATTTGTAAGATGAAGAGGTTATAAGACATCTATGAGATAGGCATATCTAATTCATCAGTAGGATTGAGGAGGTCTTCCCTGGGTAGAGGGATCTCATTATTGGTATCTAGTGTTATGGAGTTACAAATGGTATCTCTCATCTGTATAGGTAAATCTTCTCATCTAGTATTTCGAATGCTATGATAATTATCGACACTAGGATACAAGAGTTTTCCCTTTTCATTCAATAATTAGAGGGGTAGCTCTTCGCATGAGAGGATGGGTTGTGTATTGTATGCAATGTGACCTTGCTTCTTCATGCGTTATATTCAGTTTTAGTGTTACTTGAGTTGATCAACATCCTCTACAATGGCTTTATACCATTTCCCTAATTTGTAGTTTTGAATACTTGGGGCTTTAATGGACAGGGGCCCTTATTCTTGTATCTTGAGACCTTTTTTTGGGAAGTAGTACCCCTATGTCATCATTTCATAGATCTGAGGGTTCAAGTTGAATTCATCTCAAGGACCTAGGGATGTATTCCATTAGGTGATTAGGAGATGGTCAAAGCAATCAATAATCCCTTGTTCTGTTTGGTCAGTATAGATGGATATAGTATGGATCTTGAGCCTATTAACCGCGAGGAGTTAATATCACTCTCGTTGTTTGTTTGCATTATGTGGATGGTGCCCAAGGGGTAGAACAATGTCTCTAGTTTTTGGAGAGTTTCTCGGGTTAGTACTCCACGTTGTAGGTCATATTCTGATAGAAATATGATTTAGGTGATGATGATCCTTTAGTTCTCGCTGATTTGGTTCCACCTCTTTTTTGAGAGACTCAAGTTGGGTGTATACTCGCTAGGTTCAGGATGTCTCTTTGGATGAATTGATCCCTCAACCTCTCTTTTTCATCGTAGAGAAACTAGTGATGTTATTGGTATATCCAGGTAACATGATCATTGGCCCTAAGTTGCATGTCGCTCTTTTTCAATTATACCGAGGGACTCGAATATTGAGGTGGTTGAATCACGAGAGCTTTCATCTGAAGGCTGGTAATCATAGTCCTTTTACTACTTTTTGGAGAGTGGACTAATGTAACAACCCACGCTTATGAGAGACTATTTTATGTTTACTTACTATGTGAGGCAATTAAATATAAAATGTTGTAATATGGAGTAAGTATTAATTTAATGAAGCAAAATTAATATTTACTAACTTGTTGTATAATTACTGCATGAGTATGTAAATATCCTCATGTTGAGCTTTATAGTGTCGTAAGAATAAAAATGACCCTATGGCTTAACATGGAACCGGAACATAAAATGAATTATTAAATATCCAAATGATAATTTGGAGGCCGTAGTTGGTTCCGGAACATGCGAGATAGTCAAAATATGTGCCATATTGTATTTTGAGGTTTTGGTCACTTTCGACTGGTTTTAACATATATGTGTAGTTGCGAACCATTTAATGTGGTATTTACCACTTAAGTTGTAAATTGTAGACAAGGTACGATTTATGTCTTGATTAAGTCTTCTATTTTCCCCAAATTGTATTCCTAAACCTAGAGAGAATAAGAGAGAGGAAGAGAAAGAGTGGAGAAAGGAGAAGAGATTGAAGATTGAGGCGGGATTCTTGCTACTACATAAGGAAAATATGCATTTGAATGATTGAGGCAAGTTTTCTACTTGCTATATGTGGTTTAAGATAAATGATTAGTTGTGATAATGGTGTATTAATCATGGTTTAACTAGTTTAGGGTTTTTATGGATTTGGGGTTCTTGAATCATTCAAGAATGATTTGGTTGATTAATGAGTTTTATGGTGGTTGTTAGTGGTACTTATTATGCATTGATGACCATAAATGATATTGGGTTGAAAGGATTTGAGTTGGGGTAAATTTGGAGTCCAAGACTCCATAGCCAAAATTGGCAAAATTCGCAGGGCCGAAACGATGGCCGAATTGATTCGCCCAGGGACAGTTTCCATGTTTAGGTGAACCGAATCGATTCGGTTAAGTCCGAATCGATTCAAAATTTATGTAGAAACCCAATTTCATTGACCAAATCGATTCGGCAATTATACAGAATCCCATATTTCCTGGCCTAATCGATTCGGCTAGGCCGAATCGATTCGGAAATCCTGCATTTTTAAATTGTTTTTCTTTCTAAATTTTAACCCTTTTTCTCTAAACTTAGGACTTAGGAACCTTCTTGTATGAAGTCAACTTAGAGTCCTAGAGTTCTAGGTGAGTTAGTTCACTACCGTGGATTGCAATTGGTATATATGGGATATATTTCGAGGGTTGGTGAAGTGATGTTTAGGCATTACTTTCCTTTTATAACTAGTAGGGGTATAGGAGATTACTAAGTTGTGTTTGGAGACTTTAGAAGTTAATTTTAGGCATGATGGTCTATTTAGGAAAATAATTTGGGAGTTTAAATATTCATCGAGGTCATTATGATGATACGAAGCACGTATAGTTCTGGTTACCCATAATGCATTTGATAAAATTTAAATGGATAAAGTAAACGATAATTTACTAAATCATGTCATGGTAATTAATAAAATGGCTGAAACACACCCTCTCTAAATACCATCTTAAGGGAAGTTCGTGCGTAAGGTGAAGCCCCCTGGCTAATGATTGCAGGGTGGATATAGTCCTAGTCCATATGAGCGGTTGTTTTATATTTTCTGCGATGGGTAGGTAATTTCAAGTATGGTTATGACTACCCCACAGGCATATGGCCGCTTCCCGACGTTTCGATAGGATCCCAGGTTGTCTTGATGATAGGCCCTAGAAGATGATGGTTATTTAGGAGCGTGCACAGTGGGGAAGCCCGGACGGGCAGTCATGGAATCGTTATATATGTATATTTATAACTATTCTAACATCAAGTGGGACTTGATGGATATTAATGCCATAAAAAGCATAACGCAATGCCATAAAGAGCATAATAAATGCAACAAAGAGCATACAATTGAGATACGTGCCACAAAGAGCACATGAAAAATTTGTATTCCTGATAAGGAATGGAAAGATAAAATGAAAAGGTGAATAATAATAAAGATTGAGATTAATGATGATTATACATATCCTCTTGCATAATTGAATATTCCTTCATAATCATTTAATTGTCTTAGTTTATTTCATGATGTCACCATATTAGATTATCATCTTCCTCATCCATGAATAACTGTTCATAATTGTCATACTTGTTATATATCTTGTGATCACATAAAATCGGGCCCTGACTTGTTCTTCTTTCTTGTTGTGCATAAATATTGTAACCGCTCAGGTGCTCCACCGTAAGGACGCCAGTATTAACTTCCCCATTCCAGTGTCTTTGAGGAGCCGTGACATTTTGCGGATATGACTAAATTTTTTATGTAGACGCCTCCATTATTGTTTTCTAGTTATGTTCGGGTCTTTACTCGGGCGTGTGGCCCAAACTGTTGTAATGGTATAAGGGATGTAATATGTAAATTATCGATCTTGTTGCATATTGTATGAATCCTTCTGACCGACATCATATTCGGTCCTTTTATTGTATATGGTCGTAGTTGTAATATATACATACTTTTAGGACTTCCACTTCTTTTCTATTATGGGTTGTTGACAACACTTTCTTTAAATTACAAAACAAAATTTTTTGTCAACCCGTTTTCTGAAATATTGTGTTGTTATCCCGTATATTATTTATGTTGTCACAATGCTGAGGATGATTTCATCTATGATTCCTGTATTATTGGAGTATTGGGTTGGCCAGCCTTTATTTCGGATCCTGGGTTATCACAGATGGTATCAGAGTATCAAGTTCTAGAGTCTTTAGGATCTATGCGGACTTGTCACGTTCTACCCTAGCGTTCTTTGATATTGAACCTAATGTTAGGACTGCTTTGTTGCTTATGTTTGCAACCTTCTGTAAGATAGATTGTTTTATATAGTATCGTAACTCTATTGTTTCTCCATCTCAGATGCCGCCTAAGAGAGGTCACCAAGCGAGACATAATAGAGTTTTGGACGAGGAGGTTGGTCCTCCACCGCCGCCGCTGGGAAGTATAAATGCTGCGGATGTTGCAAACATAGTGGCCCAAGCAGTTAATGCAGCCATGACTGCAGTGGTACAACAAATTCCACAAGCTCAACCACGGGCTCAAGATGCACAAGCTCCTACGGGATCTTCTCCGTGGGAAAGAGTTAGGGAGTCTTTTCTAAAGGGCCATCCCCCAGAATTCGATGGAGGCTCGTATGTTATAAGGGAAAATCAGTGGAAGAAAGACATGAACTCTATATTCGAATGGTAGAATGTAGTGAGGAGAAAAGGCAAAACCTTGTTACTTTCAAGTTTGTCGGATCGGCATTACATTGGTGGGAGTCGATAACTACACCGGAACAGAGGGATATGATGGAAATCACTGATTTTTGGGCCTTGTTTGACCGAAAGTACTTCCCTCCCGCAGTTCAAAGGGAGATACGAAAGAAGCTTCAAGCTGTAGTACAGGGAGAGAGATCTGTTGTAGATTATGAAGAGGAGTTCACCCGGTTGGCAAGTTTCGTACCGGAAGAGGTAACTCCAGAAGAGAGGATAATCTCCAAGTTTGTGGGAGGTTTACATTGACGGATAAAACAACATTTGTTGGGAAATATGGCTTTAGAAACATTTGGGGATGTGATGAATGAGGCACTACTTCATTGCCAAGAGCATAGATTGTTTGTGAAAAATAGCAAGAAGGCTACATCGTTGGGACAAGTGGGAAAATCGGGAGGTAATGGGATCGGGGGAGGAGCATCTCCTTCATCCCAATTTTCGGGGAGTAATTAAAGAGAGAGATACCCCCAACAAGGGGATGTGTCAAAATGCCAACGCTTTGGTGGATTTAATGCAGGTGGTAACAATAATAGGCCGAGTTAAGGTGGATCGCCAACATAGCAAGCGGGTAGGGGTGGGAATGGAGGTAGAGGCCAGCAGGGCCGAGGTTTTGGGAAGTTCCGAAACAATCAGGGATGGAACCAGGAGAATGTAATGAATAAATGTTTTCAGTGCGGAGAGCTGGGCCATTATAAGAGGTGGCATCCTCAGTTGATTGGAGGACAACTCATTAGGTCTCCACAGCAGCCATATGTACAATTTCCACCCTAGGCACCTAATCCGGTTGTTCCCCCATAGCAGGGGAAACTGCAGTATGGACGGGTCTATCACATTCAGGAGGCTATGCTTCCTCCAGCCCCTCCAGCACCGCCAGCGATCGAGGGTAAGTTTATCATCCAAGGGCATATGGGTTAGGTATTATTTGATACAGGTGCGACACACTCTTTCATTTATAGGAGTTTTGCTCAGACCACCGAGTTGATAAAATCTGCTGAGAGTACTTTCACGAGCGTAGAATCTTCCTTGGGTGATGGTTCATTGATTTTATTTGTTTGCAAAAATATAGGAATTAAACTTGGTAATTTGTGCTTTGAGGCCGATTTGCTCGTCCTTGACATGGTCGGGTATGACTTGATTTTGGGCATGGATTGGTTAATGAAATATCACGCGATAGTAAGTTGTTACGGGAAGAGTATAGTCTTCACCGTTCCGGGACAAGAAATGTTCTTGGTGGTTTTCCCTAGTTTGGAAGGAGGTACTAGTACCTATTTATATTGCATTACGGAGGAGACTTCTAGAGATGTAGTTGTTCCCCTAGATTCTATTCCGATTGTCAGAGATTTTGAATATGTTTTTTGGGAAATACCGGGATTACCTCCGAGCCGGGAGATTGAGTTTGTGATTGATTTAGCACCGGGAGCTCGACCGATTGAGAGAGCTCCATATCGCATGGCTCCTATGGAAATGAGGGAGTTAAGAGATCAAATTCAACAATTGTTGGAGGAGGGATTTATTAGGCACAGTACGTCACCATGGGGTGCTCCGGTGTTGTTTGTAAAGAAAAGATACGATTCTCTCCAGTTATGTGTGGACTATAGAGAGTTGAATAAAGTCACCATCCGGAATAAATACCCTTTGCCTCGTATTGATGATTTGTTTGACCAACTTAGGAGAGCTTTATACTTCTCTAAGATCGATTTGAGGATGGGGTATCATCAGTTGCAGATACAAGAGTAGGATGTATCGAAGATCGCATTTCTGACCAGATGTGGATCCTATGAATTCCTGGTAATGCCTTTTGGACTAACCAATGCCCCCGCCGTGTTTATGGATCTCATGAATAGAGTATTCCGGTACTTACTTGACCAATTTTTTATTGTCTTCATCGATGACATCTTAGTCTATTCTCAGACAAAATCTGACCATATACTCACTAACGGATGGTCCTGCAAAGATTGAGGGATCACCAATTGTATGCGAAGTTTGAGAAGTGTGGCTTTTGGTTGAAGGAAGTTCAGTTTTTGGGCCATATTGTGTCATCCCAGGGTATATCGGTGGATCCTAGTAAGGTGGTTACGATGAGGGAGTGGGGTCAGCCCACGACACCTACTGAGATTCGTAGTTTTCTGGGTTTGGCGGGTTATTACCGTCGGTTTATCAAAGGTTTCTCGAAGATCGCTAGCCCTTTGATAAATTTGACCCAAAAGGGAGTGAGGTTTGTTTGGGATAACTCTTTCCAGGGGGATTTTGATGAGCTCAAAGATAGATTGACCTCGGCTCCAGTCCTTGCATTGCCAAAATCGAGATTGGAATATCTAGTCTTCACCGATGCATCTCTTCAAGGATTAGGAGGTGTGCTTCAACAATAGAGATGGGATATTGCGTATGCTTCCCGCAAACTCAAGCCTCATGAAAGAAACTATCCAGTGCATGACTTAGAACTCGCCGCGGTTGTCTTTGCCTTAAAGATTTGGAGGCATTATCACTTGGGGGAGAGATTCAGTCTTTTCACGGACCATAAATCGCTGCAATATTTATTCTCACAGAAAGATTTGAATATGCGTCAACGTCGATGGTCTGATTTCATGAAAGATTATCAATTTTACATCCATTATCATCCGGTCAAGGCGAATGTAGTGGCAGATGCCTTTAGTAGGAGACCCGAGGGAGAGTTAGCTGAAGTATGGAAAGCTAAGTGGAAGGAGCTCAGTCAGGAGGATGTGGTGGTGAGAGCGTTCATGCCAGTGATGACCGTTACTCCTACCATTTTGGCAAGGGTGGTAGAAGACCAAGGAAGGGATAAGGGCTGTCAAGATCATATACACCGATTAATGTCCGAGGGAGCAAAATCCTACTCGATAAGTTTCGAGGGTGGATTACACTTCCATGGAAGACTTATTGTTTTGAAAGAGGGGGATTTGAGATGAGCGGTAATGGCAGAATCTCACGGGTCGAAATTTACTATACATCCCAGTGGGGACAAGATGTATCAAGACATGCACCGCTAGTATTGGTGTCCGAGCATGAAACGGGATATTTCTGAATTTGTGTCTCAATGCACTACTTGCCAGCTGGTCAAGATAGATCATCAGCACCCAACAGGTTTATTACAACTGTTGGAGATTCCGATGTGGAAATGGGAAAGCATATCGATGGGCTTTATTACCAGCTTGCCAAGGTCACAAAGTGTTTGTGATTCCATTTGGGTAATTGTCGACCGCTTGACTAAGTCGGCACATTTCCTACCCGTGCGTACGGATTATGACACTACTCGCTATGCCCAATTATTCATCGCGGAGGTTGTTAGACTCCATGGGGTACCTTTAAATATAGTTTTCGACCGAGGCAAAATCTTTGTTTCCCACTTTTGGCGAAGTTTCCAAGAGGCCATGGGGACCGAGTTGAGCTTAAGGACTTCTTATCATCCTCAAACAGATGATCAGACTGAAAGAGTAAACCAAATGTTGGAGGATATGCTTCGTATGAGCATGCTTGATTTCAAGGGTGGTTGGGAGCAATACCTTCCATTGGTTGAGTTTTCTTATAATAACTCATACCAATTTACTATTGGAATGGCACCGTATGAGGCTCTTTATGGCCGGCCCTGTAGGTCACCCACTTGTTGGTTTGAAGTGGGTGATAATAAATTCCTTGGACCTTAAATGATCCAAGATACTTCTTCAAAATTGAACTCATTCGAAATCTCATTCGGATAGCCCAAGACCGCCAAAAGAGATATGCCGATGCGGGTAGAAGACACATGGAATTGGAGATTGGGGACCAAGTCTTGGTGCGAGTGTCACCAATGAAGGGCATTAAGCGCTTCGGGAAGAGAGGAAAGCTTGCGCCGTATTTTGTTGGACCTTTTCCAGTTATTACAAAATTGGTCTAGTGGCGTATCAACTTGCCTTACCGGAACCTTTGCAACAAATTCACGATGTATTCCATGTTTCCTCTCTGAAGAAGTATAAGAGATGAGAAGGTTCCCTTTGGCATATCCCTTTCGAGGACATTGACTTGCAACCTGACATTTCATATGAAGAACAACCGGTTACTATTCTAGATAATGGGGAGAGTAAGTTGAGATCTCGCGTGGTTCCCTTGGTGAGAGTCCAATGGAGTCATCACAATGCTAAAGAATCGATGTGGGAATGTGAGGACGACATGCGGGAAAAGTATCCGCATCTCTTTTCATAAGGGGGGGGGGGGGGGGAGTATGTAACAACCCTCGCTTATGAGAGCCTATTTTATGTTTCCTTACTATGTGAGGCAATTGAATATAAAATGTTTTAATATGGAGTAAGTATTAATTTAATGAAGAAAAGTTAATATTTACTGACTTGTTGTATAATTACTGCACGAGTATGTAAATATCCTCATGTTGAGCTTTATAGTGTCGTAAGAATAAAAATGTCCCTATGGTTTAACATGGAACCAGAACTTAAAATAAATTATTAAATATCCAAATGATAATTTAGAGGCCGTAGTTGGTTCCGGAACGTGCGAGATAGTCAAAATATGTGCCATATTGTATTTTGAGGTTTTGGTCACTTTCGACTGGTTTAAACATATATGTGTAGTTGCGAACCATTTAATGTGGTATTTACCACTTAAGTTGTAAATTTTAGACAAGGTAAGATTTATGTCTTGATTAAGTCTTCTATTTTCCCCAAATTGTATTCCTAAACCTAGAGAGAATAAGAGAGACGAAGAGAAAGAGTGGAGAAAGGAGAAGAGATTGAAGATTGAGGTGGGATTCTTGCTACTTCACAAGGAAAATCTGCATTTGCATGATTGAGGCAAGTTTTCTACTTGCTATATGTGGTTTAAGATAAATGATTAGTTGTGATAATTGTGTATTAATCATGGTTTAACTAGTTTAGGGTTTTTATGGATTTGGGGTTCTTGAATCATTCACGAATGATTTGGTTGATTAATGAGTTTTATGGTGGTAGTTAGTGGTACTTATTATGCATTGATGACCATAAATGATATTGGGTTGAAAGGATTGGAGTTGGGGTAAATTTGGAGTCCAAGACTCCATAGCCAAAATTGGCAAAATTCGCAAGGCCGAATCGTTTCGACCTGGCCAAATCGATTCGTCCAGGGACAGTTTCTAGGTTTACGTGAACCGAATTGATTCGTTTTAGTCGGAATAGATTCGACATTTATGTAGAAACCCAATTTCCCTGATCGAATCGATTCGGCAATTATGCAGAATCCTATATTTCCTGGCCGAATCGATTCGTCTAGGCCGAATCGATTTGGAAATCCTGCATTTTTAAATTGTTTTTCTTTCTCAATTTTAACCCCTTTTCTCTAAACTTAGGACTTAGGAACCTTCTTGTATGAAGTCAACTTAAAGTTCTAGAGTTATAGGTGAGTTAGTTCACTACCCTAGATTAGAATTGGTATATATGGGATTTATTTCGAGAGTGCGTGAAGTGATGTTTAGGCATTACTTTCCTGTCATAACTAGTAGGGGTTTATGAGATTACTAGGTTGTGTTTGGAGACTTTAGAAGTTAATTTGAGGCATGGTGGTCTATTTAGGAGTTAAAATATTCATCGAGGTTATTATGATGATACGAAGCACATATAGTTCTGGTTACCCATAATGCATTTGATAAAATGTAAATGGATAAACTAAATGATAATTTACTAAATCATGTCATGGTAATTAATAAAATGGTTGAAACACACCCTCTCTAAATACCATCTTAAGGGAAGTTCGTGCGTAAGGTGAAGCCCCCTGGCTAATGATTGCAGGGTGGATATAGTCCTAGGCCATATGAGCGCTTGTTTTATATTTTCTACGATGGGTAGGTAATTTCGGGTGTGGTTATGACTACCCCGCAGGCATATGGCCGCTTCCCGACGTTTCGATAGTATCCCAGGTTGTCTTGGTGATAGGCCCTAGAAGATGAATGTCAGTCCTAGAATCGTTATATATGTATACTTATAACTATTCTAACATAAAGTGGGACTTGATGGATATTAATGCCATAAAGAGCATAACGCAATGCCATAAAGAGCATAATACATGCCACAAAGAGCATACAATTGAGATACGTGCCACAAAGAGCACATGATAAATTTGTATTCCTGATACGGAATGGAAAGATAAAATGAAACGGTGAATAATGATAAAGATTTGAGATTAATGATGATTATACATATCCTCTTGCATAATTGAATATTCCTTCATAATCATTAAATTGTCTTAGTTTATTTGATGATGTCACCATATTAGATTATTATCTTCCTAATCCATGAATAACTGTTCATAATTGTCATACTTGTTATTTATCTGGTGATCACATAAAATCAGGCCCTGACCCGTTCTTCTTTCTTTTTGTGCATAAATATTATAACCGCTCAGGTGCTCCACCGCAAGGACGCCAATATTGACTTCCCCATTCCAGTGTCTTTGGGGAGCAGTGACATTTTGTGGATATCACGGGATATTTTGTTAGACGCCTTCATTATTGTTTTCTAGTTATGTCCGGGTCTTTACTCGGGGGTGTGGCCCAAACTGTTGTAATGGTATAATGGATGTAATATGTAAATTATCGATCTTGTTGCATATTGTATGAATTCTGCTGATCGACATGATATTCGGTCCTTTTATTTTATATGGTCGTAGTTGTAATATATATATATACTGTTAGGACTTCCACTTCTTTTCTATTATGGGTTGTTGACAACGCTTTCTTTAAATTACAAGAAAATTTTTTTGACAACCCGTTTTCTGAAATATTGTGTGGTTATCCCGTATATTCTTTATGTTGTCACGATGCTGAGGATGATTTCATCTATGATTCCTGTATTATTGGAATATAGGGCTGGCCACCCTTTATTTCGGATACCGGGTTGTCACAACTAAGTGTGAGTGGAGATCTAAGGGAATGTGAGTAATTTTGTTGGTTCTTAATATGAGAGGGCAGATGGATGTACCTTTGGTGTAGGTCCTCCTTAGTCGGTGGACTGAAGTGACACAATAAATGTTATGTGCTCTGTTCCCTAGGGGGATTAATTATACATTTATTCCCATTAGGCCGAGTGATCAGTTTCTGTTAACAAGGGGGATTGAGGCTCGACTCTTTGAGGCTTTGGATGTCAATGAGTTCATGGATAACAGACCTTAAGGAGACCAGACTTTTATTTGTGATATGACCGTGTCCTTGGTGGAATTCGCAATACGAGTTGTATTTCCAGTCTTTATCCCTAGTGGAGGGGGTGGTCTGTGGTTGAGAGGTTTAAGGATATCATCTAATTTTGAAGCACTGAATACCCTAATAAGCAAGGATTGCAAGTTAGTAAAGTGTCTTTATCAGGAACAAAACTCTTTAGGGAGAGGCATGGCCTGATAATGTTTAGGAGTGGGCCATGGTTGGAAGGGTGAGATAGTTTCAACCATGAAGGATTATAATTAGGAAGTAGATGTGGTCCTTGAAGTTGACTGACTACAAGGGTAGTGATATGGGACATGGAAGCCCTGCGACGGTTCCCGAGAGTGAATAACTAATTGGTGCCTCAACGAGACTCTTCCGTAGCCTTGGCAGCTTTCGCTGCCAAACTCTCCCCCATCTTACACCCTATATGGCTAAGGGATTTGAAATATGGGATCCAAGTGATACCAATATCACTTTTTACTTCCTTCTAGAGGTTCCTAATTATAATTTCTATCTGATCATTCTGTAAGGATGATGGAGCATCTGAGTGGGTTTATCTATCCAATGAGAAATGAAGATGCCAACTCCATCTCCCTCTTCATGTTTCAATATTTATAGATCTTTGCTGGTGATGCCAACTTCTTCATTTTATTCATACTTCTTTAGAAAAGAATGAGGTACATCATCCCAGGCTTTTGCGATCCCTTCGCGCTTCAGGCCCAAATAATAGGTGATGGATTCTTTGGATTACGTAAAGGAAACCGTCATTTGCATCACTCCTAGGTTAACATTCCATACCTGCATCTAACGATCGTAGTTGGATTAGTGGGCGAACAGAGAGTCCAACACCTTATAGTCTTTAAAGACTTGCATTTTGAATTTATTCGGTAATCAATCTTTCGGATAGAGAGCCACTCTTTTGATGTTAATGAGATCATCATTGGTTACTTCTTACGTAAGGCCTCTTGAAGGATTTATAGTTCAAATTATAGCTATAATATTTCCTGCTTTGGCGATGGAGGGGGGGGGGGGGGGGGGGGGGGACAACCTCATCGATTGGTGGAGGAGCAAAAAATTTAGCCCGTGGGGGACCTTAGAAGACGGAATTTGGGTACTCGGGGTACTGGTTATAAGGTTCATAATAAACATATGGTGAGAATGGTATTTAGAATTGGACCCATCGATGTTAGTAGGGGATCCAATGTTAGGACTGGTGTAACTGGATCCTGGCAGTTATCTGCGATTGCTTTGGTAGCCACCTAAAAAGGTGTTCGATATTGGGGATTGGATGAGGAAGTTCGTTGTCTCTTACTCTATGTGCATCAATGGCTTCTTATAGAAGGAATTATTTTAGGTTCAGTGCCTTGATCTCGAATTGCATGGTATTCTTTAAGTCATTGATGGTTTTGAGTTATCTCAGAATTTGATCCATTATTGATGGGTCCTGGCCTTCTTTCGTAGACATAGAGCGTACGATGGTAAAGACTTGATAATTGTGGCTAGGGATTTCACTAATGAAAACTAAATGACTGGACGAAGCACTTACTTTTCTATTCAGATTAAGAACTTAGTTGGATTTCCCTTATGATAGTGGCAACTGCGGAAAAAGTCGAAGCACATTCATTGATAATTTTGTAGACAAAAGTAGATACATAGGGGTATGGACTCATATGTGCAATGAATTTATCTGATATAATTATTTTATCTCTTTTTAATTATTTCTGGAATTTTTTTTTAGCTATTTCTTTTGATAGTATCTTCAAAGGATGATAAGTTTAACATAATCCCGTTGGATTCAGTAAATATATGTGAATTGTCATAATGTAAAAATAAGCACCGGGCAAATAATAGACCGATGTCTATTAATTTCCAAAAATAAAAACGTGGTTAGGGTAATCTAACATAATAAACCTCTGGTGTGGCAATGACTTGGGAATTTATACCGATGTGGTTAGGGTGATCTAACATAATAAAAATTTGGTTAGGGTAATCTAAAATAAAAATGTAGTTAAAGTAATCTAACATAATAGACCGATGTCTTATCTTCCTTATTAATGGGATGGCACTGTTCTTTTTGTGTCATATGGTGTGTTCATAGAAACTTTTCTATATGCAAAAGGTCGATTTGACCCGATTATCGGGTAATCTCTTTTTATTGCCATAGGTCATGATATACTGGGCTACTTGAATAGAGCAACCTTTGAGGTACTTGAGGCACCACTTTACCCTGTAACTTAATAGCTGTAAAAGCATATTTGATATACCGCTATACTAAAAAAACTTGAAACATTCCCTATCATGGAGACATTGGGATCACGACAGAAGCTATTCGATATACGAGACGAGTGGACGAAAAGAGTGAGGACATTCATTAGCAACTAAACTTTTTGGAAAGTGACTTTTTGAAAGTGGCTTTTATCCAGGGAAGTGGCTTTTAAAAAGTACGAACCTCACTCTTGGGAGAGGCGATTTTTCAGAAGTACGAATTTCCTTTTGGGTAAAGTAAATTTACTAAACTTCAAACTTATTTTAACCAACCAATTTTGGGATCCTCGAGAATATAGGGTTTAATAAATATTAAAAATAAGATTATATAGTGCATGATGCCAACAAGTAATCTTTAATTTTTACTTACTTTTATGTTTATTTTGTCACTAGGTGCTTTGCGCGTAGCTATATGTTTCGGGAAATGTAAAATGCAATACATGGGGACACAAGCATGTATCTACGTTGTGAGGGAACCTAAAACTAAGTCCACTAAACGGTTTTAAAATTTAAATAAAATAGTCATGAGGGAGATCAATATTACGTATAGTAGAAAGAAGGATAAATATAGTTTTGTTCTCTTGATTGTATCCCCAATAGACTTGCCACTATGGCGTTGCGAGCCCCGAACGATGATGTGCCTGGGGGAAAGAACTTCACTGCGAAGTTAAAAATGAGATCGAGGGATCTTGTCTTCCGTATACTATCTCCCCTAGAGGTTGGGTAATAGGTCTGAGACTGGTGACTCAGTGACTTGACCCTAGATGTAGTTTGACTCCATTTCCATGTTTTCGTTCATGACCCTTTGGTCATTGTGGCCTTTGTGTGAAAAAGGGGGTTTCGTACGATGTTCAGAGACAATAGTTTATTAAATATAAAAGAAAACAAAAAAGGTTCAGTGTAACCCCTCAAGGATAACCCTAAGGCAAGTTTTAATGTTTGCAGTTGGGCTATAGATTCTTGTTGTGTAGGTTCAGAAATTGGGTAATGAGTGGGGATGGTGTTAGAGAGTTTTTAGAGACCTTAGTTGTATAATAACTTATATACGCTTTAAGTTGGAAAATTTTATATATGAGAGGTGTAAGAACATCACTTCAACTGACGTAGGTACACAATATTTCTTATGTATGACTCCATGCTTTTATTTGCATACGAGATAACTGTTTATTATGAATGTAGGTGTATAAGAAGTCTCAGCTTCTAGATAATTTGATATCTCATTCGAGGTTTGAGGAGAGAAAAGACGTGAGAGATGATTGAACCTCTCTAATGACTAATGTATATGTGTTTGCATTCTTGTATGAGGTTACATGAGAGATCACGACTTTGAGATAGTTTGATGTCTCATTTTCAATATGTGATAAGTAATAAGATATGGGAGCATCCTTTTTAGGGACAACATATCATGAGATATATTGTCGAGGCTCGAGCTCTTGAGAACGACTCAATATTAACCTACATAGGTAAGGAGACTTGGGATCAAATCTTACATAGTTTTGTTATATAATTGGTCTATATGTGTTTGCACGCTTGTATGTAGGGATATGTTTGGGAGGTCCTACATTAAGATAGTTTGATATATCATTTTAGTTAATTAGCATTTGTGGATAAAGGTCGAGAGATGGGTACATCTCGTTGGAGATAACATGTCATCACATATATTGTCAAGGCTCTAGCACATAAGAAAGACTGGGTATTTCACTTACGTACCCAAGAGGACTTAGGATCAAAGCCTATGTAGTTTAATTGTACACGTGTATCAACGTGATGTTTGTACAAGTGTAGGACTTGGCTTGGGGGGGGGGGGGGGGGAGGGTTGGTGTATGGAATAGTAGAATAGGACTTGATCCAAAGATGTTTGAAGGTGTTGTCCTTCAGGCTAGTTTAGGTAGGTGGTGACTGGGAGGAGTTGGGATAAGAAAAATGGTGTCAACGTGAAGGATGTAATGTTCTATTACTGAGAAGATGAGCGTGACACTACATCATGGTATTGGGATTGACCAAGAGAAGTTGGGAGGGATCAGAGTGACGAAAAAATGCATCCCTAAGTGTAAGGACATATTTTATATGTCTTGTTTACATTAGTATATGTAGTAACCGCTACAAATAGTAGGAAAAAAGGTTCAAGTTTAAAGATACATGAAGTCGTATCCCAATATCACAAGTTCTTCAACATTTAAGCCTCTAAGAGATTAATTTTGGTAAGGGTGTGTTTTTGTTTCTTAACGGTTCATTTAAAAGAGTTGGGATATTTTTCTAAAAAAATTTCTAGTGTTGAGGCGTTGTTTTTCATCAAAATATTTTTTTAAATGTCAAGGAGGATTTTTAACATAAAAAATTATTTTTAAGGTCATTCGAACAACCTGTTAATGTTGTTCAAACGACATTTGTCCTCGTTCAATCAACTTTTCCACTTGGTTCGAGGGACAACACCAACTCAATTTTTCTATATAAGACGTGTTAAATGACTGCATTTTCCTTAAGAAGACCAGATGAATTTATTTCTACATAAACTGCAAACAACATATTACTTTTGTCTTGTTTATTTAGGGTTCAAATCCTTTTGTTTTCGATTCACAAAAATCCCAATCTTTAGTGAATTATTTTTGGAACCCGAGATACACCTTGCTGGATTTTATCTTGTAGGGAGGATAACCTATAAATGAACTTTGTATCACTTGAGGGACGTACTGGGCTGACGTTGACTGCATGTCATAGGGAGTAGACCTCAGAAAATGAGGCACGACATGACATGGCACGGAATTATAAGTTAATGTGTTTAGTCTTATCGGGTTTGGATCATTGACGAGTCAACACAGTAGATCCGTTATCATAATGAATAGGGTTTGGGTTTGTACTCCTACACGATTATACCCGTTTATACCTAGTACCGAGTTTTATTTGGTCGTGTGACCCGAACTAATATTACACCCATTATAACCCGTTAGTAGGTAAACAATATATATATATATATATATATATATATATATATATATATATATATATATATATATATATATATATATATATATATATATATATATATATATATATATAATCCCCAAGTTAATCTCAACCATTATATTAAAAAATAAGATATCAAATCCACCCATTTACCCATTTAAAATTTGATTTAAAAAAAATAACATAAATTTATTTTTTAAATTTTTGGAAAATAATTTTCTTAACGGGGATTGGTTTACATAACGGGTTAACTATGACACCACCAAAATCCACCCATTTACTAACGGGTATTAACGGTTGGGTTCGTGTAAACCATTAATATTATTGGGTCATGTTCAAGTTAAATTTTTTATAACCGTTAAGCTAACGGGTCATGTTCGGGTTAGGGTGATTTTACACGAAACCTTTAAAACACGACAAGAACATGACCTAACAAGACCCGTTGCCAGGCCTAATAGGGAGTATTCATGAGTGTTCCTGGACTGGTTCATAATTGTGCATTCTTTTGGGTATCTACGAATATTCATAGTAGATTTCTCTTGTAATCATTATGAGTATTATTAGTGAAAAAAAAGGTTTTCCCTTTTTGGGTTTTTTATTAAAATATGTGAGCTAGCAATTTATATTTACTTGTGTTGGCATTATCAACTTCACCTAGATGCATGTGTTAGGGTTTAATTAAATTAGTTTAAAAATTGACTTTAATTAAATAAGTATACAAATTGGAATTGGCAAATTCGGGTTAATCAATATCGCACCGCTTTCTCACTAGGAAATAATACTGTGAGAGACGTATTATGAGGATTGGGCTTCCTGGGTTAAGATCGGTATAACACTTACATACCCAAGGAGACTTAGGACCAAGGCCAATATAGTTCGAAAAAGGGGTATATTCAGAGGTAGAAGCTATGGGATACGAGGTATAGAAAGCACAATAATACAATATTTATGGAGGATGTTCCTTAATGTAGTGTCTATGTTATGTCAGATTGATATAATTATATGTTAGGAAAATACATTATTCAAATGCATATACTTTTGAAAAGTATTTGTATAAAACACATATTGGTGGTGTGTAATGCCCTGGCCCTGATTTATGGGTCACCCACGGTCAACCCGGTCCGACCCAAGCGTTAGGTGTGAAGGGCAATGATTTAACCTAAATAATGTTGCTATTCCTATTTTATTTAACAACTATTTCACTTGTTTATCATGCAGGCCTCATTTAAAATTAAGCTACGTGAGGGCCCCTGGGAAGCATTCCCAAAATCCAAGCATACAGAGCTACTAATGTAAAATAAAAGAAAGTACTTACCTGTATAGAATTGAATGGTAGAGGGAACACTTTAACATGTATATCTACGTTCACATGCAACTACGATACATTTATATCTATGTACACATATATACTAAATGCATGAAATCGTTTTTATTCCAAAAAGGTCATTTACCCCGATTAATTCACCTTAGTCCCGTAACTTGACTTGACATTTATTCCTTGATTTACCATGCCCGGTTAATAACTTAAAATAAATACACTTTGTTTAAGGAAAATCATTTCTTTTACCGAAATTACTCACTTTATTTTGTACCATTCCATGTTAGTATTTTTTTCAAATCACCATTTTCAATATCTTTTTCACGAAATCTTCCCATAACTGCACACTTTAACAAGCTCCACACCGCCAGCTATGCGCACCATATACTCTGACAAGTGACTTTGGGTTTTTTTCCATAGGTATCCCAACCCTCCTAAATTTCCTCGATGTCATCTGAGTCCTTATTAATGTGTTTTAACATTTTACAAATATCCACATCATTCCACCTTTCCTTTTACCTGGCCGAAGGCAAAGGCCGGGGTTCCACCTTGACTTGTGATACACATTAAAATCACATTTTCTTCTACTTTATACTTTAGTATGGATTTTATTCCAAAATAATATTCACGTAGGAGCATCTTGTGTACAACCCCTTTTCAATATTTTTGAGTCGAAAAACTCTTCGACTTTACATAAAATTACCATTTTACTCATTGGATTACAAACTTTTCCTTTCATCTATTTTTACAAGTGTTAATTTACCAAATACCATTAAGTTACTCACACTAACTCATTTAGTTCTTTTAACACATTAACCTTTTTTTTAATATTTTTGAGTATTATGCTTCTCAAGTCGGAAATCTTTTCATCTCATTTATTTTCCTTTCACTAATATTTAAAACCACTTTAGAAGAAAATTACCATTTTCATTATTACTACATGTAGTCTTAAACCCTTACATTTATCACATTTTCAACACCTTTTTAACATACATTAAGGGCTAAAATTTCTTTCTTCTTTATTTCATGTTTAAAGTCAATAAAAACTTAATTAAACTTGTTTATTTGTTCGTCATCAAAACACTACAATTTTATATACGTGACAAGGTGGATTTGAACTCCAAAAATGTTACTAAATGAGTTGAACATACAATTTATTCTAAAACTTCCTAATACTTGTAAAATAAACTTTTCAAGACTAAAGGACACTTTAATTTCTTCAAAATTCAACAAATAACTGACTTTTATATAATATTACCTTTTGAAAGATAAATATCATTTTCAAAACATTTTATTACATAAAATGTTTAGCATCAAACTTCTAGAAATACACCATTGCTGTAAAATCTCAAACTTTATTTTCAAGAAACTTTAAATATTCATTCATATTTTACCCTCATCAAAATAATATTTTGCAACATTTGTATTCCATAAAAATGTTAGACACCAAATTACTTTAAACTCATCATTTTATTCAAATGCACCCTAATCATATAATCTAACAACAAGACTACGAATCTTAAAATAGAGTCTTAATACTAAGAGTAGAGTTTTTCAACCTTGAACAAAGCTCCAACAATGGTAGGTTGAAATTTCTAAGAAGATGGCAACCTCCCACCTCCTAAGGTGGGCTTCGAGAGGTTGCCTTGATCCACCAAGCTTGCTCTATGAATTATGCATCTTCATTTTCTCCATAAAGCCCCAACAACACCTCCAAATTCGTATCTTTGCCCAACAATGATGGAAATGGGTATGTGGTGCTTGGATACGATGGAATACTAGTTGAATAGGGTGATAAAAGATGGACAAATGGTGGTAGCATCGTGGTTTGTGGTATAGGGGGAGTGAAAAATGCAAAAAATGGTGGGGGAAGACCCACCCCACTTTCTTTATCTCTTCTTCCAACCCTCAATCACCCAAATGATAATGATCCATAGTCCAAGGTTTCATATGTTTAGAATTTATGCGGGGAAAATAATAAAAATATTAGGAACAACTATTACATTCTTCCCTCATTAGGAAATTTTATGCTCGAAATTATAAATCCGTCAATTCCTCTAATCCATGGTATTTACATACTCTTATAATAAGTGATAGAAATCTGCTACGACAAAATCGTCGCAGTCTTCAATAGCTAAGATCACATCTCACACCCTTGCAAAAGGATTATCACCAAAAGCTAAACATGTGACATGATCCAATGCTCACCATCATGCTAAGCATCAATTCCGTATATCAACCCTCAGTCTTCACTCACTTGATGATCATGCTCAATCAAGTCCCATGAGTATCTTTGCTAATACCCAAAGCATGCCGGCGCCTCTACGGGTCAACCTTTTCTAGTGATCAATACTCACTCAAGAGCAACCGTTATATAACCAATCATTAGATTCACCACCAAGAACCATTTCCAATATTATGACTACATATACTGCAACCCCACAAATTTTTGGGTCATCCTGACCAAATAATTTTGCCTGAGCTTGATACTAACTGTACATCACTAATTACTCATTCAAAGGAGTTATACACCGACAAAATTATCATTGATCCCTTTGCTGACACCTTCCGTGGTGTCACTATGATGATCCCAGTATTATTCTAGACGTCTCACTTGGATCACTCATTTGAGTATTGCATTAATCAACTCACTGTGGCGAAGTAAATTTGTGTACAAAATTTCCTCATTTTACAACACTATTCAATGTCCTCATGTCACCATACCACTGTTTATAACCAGAGCCACTAACTACCATGTTGGCCAATCATAAGGTCGTTAATACTAAGGGAAACAATTACTATAAGAAAATCGTACGACCGAAAGTGTAGTGACATGTACACTAAACTTTTTGCAATTGCAAGAATACCTCGGATATGGGCACACCCAGTTATTGAGAATCATTAACCATGCTAGGTCCACCACCCTATACTAGGACCAACCGCACCATACCATGACATGGTATAAATTCAAGATACCATAGTTGTGGGAAAACCAAACCTCGAATACCAGAATCGAAAGGGACACACACAAGAATTAAAGGAACAACAACCGTTTTGATAAAATCCTAGTTGTGGCCATCCCTGATCCCCTCCGCGAAGGGAGGAAGGATCCTTCGGGTCCCGCGCATCCCTTCTCGGGAGAGCGCTTTGGCCAGCGTCGATTTTGTGAGGTGTGAAAAATGTAGAGAGATTCAGAGTCGCCAGTATATTTTACTCAAAACAGACAAAAGAAAAAGAGGAAGCCACCCCGAAGGATGGCTTCCAAAGACATACTGGTGCGTGCCAAACCAAAATGATTCGGACAAGGTTTGGAGGCTTAGTTACGAAATGGGAAGATGTTAGGCACCCATTCCACCCTTCCGGTCTCTCATGGATATTTACTATTTTCCTTTATGTTTCTCCCCGTGAGATGTGTGCATTTGTATATATATAGAATGGAGGTAGGAATCTTCGACTTGTATCATGGTAAAGATAAAGCGAGTCATCCGTAGGAAGATATAAAAGTAATATTAGAAAAATAAGATTTACGCGGCTACCCCTACGTTGATCGTTATAAGGGAACGATAACGCACATGGAGTAATACGTCACTAAGACTAATAATGTAAGAAAAATGGATTTAGAGAAAATAGAAAATGAGAGAAAAAGTGAGAGAAAGGACTCGAGTCTCAGGTTTTACCCCGAGACGCCTACATATCCTAAAAAGGCATCAATGTCCACGTAGTTCGCATGTAAAGTGAGGGGTGGGGTTTAACCCATAAATACAAATGGATAAATCTCTTATTTGTAAGTGTGTGTGTGTGTGTGTGTGTAGAAAAAGTGTTTTAGTTGTGAGAAAAGTGTGGAAAAAGTGTGAGAATCCCTACTTGGAATTTATGAGCAAAACCTCTTTTTCTTATTTTTTGGGTTTTTATTTATATGAAAATAAGAGATGTGCAATAATACTAGATAAAAAGTTTATTTATTGTATGTGAGATGAGATTATAAAAGTGCTAAGTAAGAAAACAAGTTATTGGGAATTCAAGAGAATTTAAGAGAGAGTTTGAGAAAGTTGGACCTTCTTGAAGATCTTGAGCTTGATCTTGAACGTTGGAGAGCAACCCTTGAGCCTGGATGATGATGGAGAGTGGTTGATTCATCAAGTTTGATGAAAGGGATTATGAAAAGTTGAAGTGAAAAACGGATTTGGAAGTTGAAATCACGCTGCCTTCGAGAGAGGTTTATGGGATTCGTTCAGAGAGATTTCTATCAGATCTGGGCTCTCCCTTGAAAATGAGGCCAAGGCCTCCTTTTATAGGCCCAGGGGTCTGCCGATCGTCATTTCCATGGCACTGCCTATCGGCTCTGGAACCTGCCATTTGGCAGTGTGCCTCAGGATTTTTCGAAAAATTGTCTGCCGAGGGCAAACCATTGGTCAGAATTGTACACGGGGCATATCGTTGGAAAGGTAATTCAGAGATCTTCGAAAGTCCTTTGGACCGCTCCTGAGTTTGGGAGTTGAATTTGGGTCAAATATGGATCGGAAGTGTTTGTCGGTCCATTGGACGGGGAATCGCGCGAACACAAACGGATCGTTCGTCCGCATGGTTAGTCCGAATCACGCACGGGGTATACCATTAGAAAGGTTAGGAGATGTACTTCAACATTCCAAAGAGTTTTACCCAGTTTGGAGAGTTGACTTTGGTCAACCGGGCCCGGGAAGCGATAGGTGGCCTTCCAAAGTCAAACTGATCGTTCGTTCGCATGGAAAGTCGAAATCACGCACGAGATGGACCGTTGGAAAGGGTATTCAGGGCCCTTCAAAGATTTATTCAGCCTTGGTTAAGCTGAAGAGTTGACTTAGGTCAAACAGAGCCCGGGAGCACCCGGTGGCCTTTAGGTCAGGTTTCAGACGCAAACGGATCGTTCGTTCGCATGGTAAGTCGGAATCACGTACAGGGTGGACCGTTGGAAAGGGAATTCAGTTCCTTTTGAAGATTCAGTGTGTCTCAGTCGAGATGAGGAGTTTGACTTTTGGGTCAAACTGAGTCGGGGGTTGCCCGATGGCTTCCAGATCAGTACTCGCGACGTGACCTGGGTTTGCGATGGTGAGTGGAGGTACTAGGGTCTTAAAGAGAGTTAGGGGGTAACAAAGTGAGGTGTCTACATAGCCCCTCGATGGGTGAGTTTGGAACAAATGACAGCCGTCGATTAGGCACCGCATGATGCCTTTGAGGGAGTATGATCGATTCAAAGGGTCGAGGTCGATTCCGAGGACCTAAGAAGTATGCTTGGGATGATCAATTCAACAGATCAAGGTCAGTTTTGAGGACCTAAGGAAATGAGGATGACCAATTCAGAGGTTCGAGGTCAGTTCTGACCTAAGAGTGTTGATGACCAAGAAACGAGGTCAATTTCGACCTGATTTAGGTGACGATCCAAGAACGGGGTCAATTCGCACCCAAGAGTGGTGACAACCGAGGACCGAGGTCAATTCTGACCTAACTAAGGTGATGATGCAAGACCGGGGCCAATTCTGACCTAAGAGTGGTGACGATCGAGGATCGAGGTCAATTCTGGCCTAATAAAGGTGAAGATCTAAGAGTGGTGACGACCAAGGATCGAGGTCAATTATGACCTTGCTAAGATGACAATCCAAGATCGGGGACAATTTTGACCCAAGAGTGGTAACGACCGAGGACTGAGGTCAATTCTGACCTAGCTCAGGTGATGATCCAAGACCGGGGTCAATTTTAACCCAAGAGTCGTGACGACCGAGGACCGAGGACAATTCTGAACTAATTAAGGTGATGATCCAAGACCGGGGCCAATTCTTACCCAAGAGTGGTGATGACCGAGGATCGAGGTCAATTCTGACCTAGCTAAGGTGATGATCCAAGACCGGGGTCAATTCTGACCCAAGAGTGGTGACGACTGAGGACCGAGGTCAATTATGACCTAATTTAGGTGACGATCCAAGACCGGGGTCAATTCTGACCTAAGAGTGGTGACGTCCGAGGACTAAGGTCAATTCTGACCTAGCTAAGGTGACAATCTAAGACTGGGGTCAATTCTGACCCAAGAGTGGTGACGACCGAGGATCGAGGTCAATTCTGACCTAACTAAGGTGACGATCCAAGAACGGGTTCAATTCTGACCCAAGAGTGGTGACTAACGAGGACTGAGGTCAATTATGACCTAGCTAAGGTGATGATCCAATATCGGTGTCAATTCTGACCCAAGAGTGGTGACGACTGAGGATCGAGGTCAATTCTGACCTAGCTAAGATGACTATCAAAGACCAGGGTCAATTTTAACCCAAGAGTGGTGACGACCAAGGACCGAGGTTAATTCTGACCTAATAAAGGTGATGATCCAAGACCCGGGCCAATTCAGACCCAAGAGTGGTGACGACCGAGGACCGAGGTCAATTCTGACCTAGCTAAGGTGACAATCCAAGACCGGGGTCAATTCAGACCCAAGAGTGGTGACGACCGAGGACCGAGGTCAATTCTGACCTAACAAAGTTGACGATCCAAGACCGGGGTCAATTCTGACCTAAGAGTGGTGACGATCGAGGACCGATATCAATTCTGACCTAACTACGGTGACGATCCAAGACCGGGGTCAATTCTGACCCAAGAGTGGATAAAGATGGTATTTTGATTCTGCTGGAGAAAGAGCTTTGTGATTCCGATTTGAGCTGGGGATCTCATAGCTGGGGGAAGCTTTATAGGAGACCTCGCAGGGGGAACAACCTATTTTGGGTGTTGTGAGAGAATTCCGCTGGGTAAGTGATCATGTGATCCTTAGGGATTTTCTGGAGCCTTGTCGGGAGGAGTTTTCACTTAGCTTTTGAGGATTCCGCTGGGGTTTGGGGGATAGGAATTGGATTTGAGGTTCCACTGGGGAATGATGAATGAGCTAGGGAAAATTTGGATTTCCCTTTGGGAGAGATGGCTCGGGGCAAGAGGTTCTTCTGATTTCTGCTGGGAAAAATACCATGTGATAATGTATCGCACCGAGTAGCCGATGGCCGGGGAGGCCTTTTATAAAGTCTGATGAGGAGGTGATTAGGTGGTCTGGGCGCCCAGTATACATGATGCTTTGCCTTTCCCTCCTACTGGTTCGAGTCGGGAGGTGGGGTCTTCCCACAGTGGTGGTGGTCCATCGGCACCAGCGGCGGTGGCGACCTCAGAGGTCCCTTTTGTTCGGTTGCACACTCCTTCGTACAACATCCGATGGGCTGATGGAGGGATAGTGCCGATGTTACACCACCCCCTTATGATGGATCTGGAGGAGCTAGATTTGACAGAGGAGGTTATTCGTCCTACAATAAACCTTTCGGTCCTTTTCCTATTTTTGATTTCTTTTGCTTGATACTGATTCTGTCATTTTCCTTGCAGCAAATCTGGGTGTCGACCACTTGGCTGAGAGACATTAGGGATTGAATATCATTGGCTACCGCCCACATTGAGGATGATGCCCCTGTTCCTTCTTATTTGGTTCCATCAGCCTTGTCCGGGGAAGACTCTGGCTCGGGAAATGGGGGCACGTCATCTCTTCATAGGGGGAAAAGAGCGCATCACAGGGGTGGAAGCTCTTGAGAGAGAGAGAGAGAGAGATAGAGTGCGGGTTCGGGATGAGTCCCGTTGTTTTTGGATTTTTCTTTATTTCCTGCAAAATGATGTAACACAGAAAACACATATATATGCAATGCAATGTAGTTTTTTAGCTATCTTTTATTTTAATGATGAATGAATTCATGCACATGCGCCTTTTACTTTGCTGCTGAGGCCGTAAAAGGAATATTTTTGGAATTTGTGAAGGAAAGTTTTTATATAAAAGGGGAATTATATAAGGAGAAAAAAGGACTCTCGAAATTCTTTTGAGAATATCAATTTATTTTTATGGAGTTTTCTGATTTGACAAAGTAGGAAAGGAGGAAATTTTAAAAAATGGGGGGTTGCCGATCGGCAAGCACCCTGGCCTGCCTATCGGCAGTTCAGTCCAGTACCATCAATTGAAAGCTTTGATTGGTACCCTCTTCAGTCTTTAGTACCTTGTGGGGTAGGATTCCTTTCAATTTTTGCAGGGATTATGTCCCTTATAAGAATTTTTAAGTATAAAAAGGGAGAAGGGTGGAGTGTTTTCCTCCCACCTTTTGCATTCTTACATACCTACCCATCATCTTTTAGTCTTGTGAGATGGATCTCCCTGGTAGCATTGAGTTTGTCAACTACCTCGAAGCCTTGGAAGCTATGTGCTCTTATAATGTCGACTATGATGCTTTCAACATGCGCCGAGTCTCCTTGTGGCGTAATCGACCTTTTGAGTGGAATATGCTGATGGAGGCAGTACAATTTTGGTACCCCGAAGACCATGTATTCCGCTTTGGGTTGGAAGAAGTTTGTCCTACCTACGAGGAACTTTCTGCCATACTGGGCGTGAATCCCAGTGTTGCTACGGGTTTGCCCAAATTTTCCCATTCTCCTAGGGATTCGTTGGCCGGGCTTCTTCATATTTCTCCTTTGATGGCCAGGTCATTGGTTGCCGGAGGATTGATCTCCCTCTCGGCGGTGTTGCAGTCCGTGCATTTGCGAGAAGTAAGTGATGTGGGCTATGTTGAAGCCGTTGTTCTGGGACTGGTTTCAAAATTATTGTTGGTGACTTGGGAGGTGTGCGTGGACTCACAGCTTGCAGCCATTACCTCATGGATGTCATACCGTCGCAATCCTGCGGCGGTGATATTGGCGGAGACTTTGAATGGCCTGGATGCCTGGAGAGAAGGTCATTCCGAATTTTTAAGGGGTAGCCCTGTGATGCTGTTCATGTGGTTGTCTGAAATATTCCACTTGTTGACCCCTTCAGAATATCCTTTGTCGGCTGTACCCAACTTCTTTTCATGCTACTTCATCCGCATGGGCCTGTATGTTGCGAACTGGGAGAATTGGCTTGTGGATCACGGGGCTCGTGGGCTATATTGGTCATTGCCTATGGCGGGGACAGTTACAACCTGTTCTGGAGCTATGAGAATATTCATATGTGCGGCTGGTTGCTCTCAGGCAGACCACTTTTTATTTCCCATGGCGGCTTTTGTGCCAATTTGGCTGGGCGCAGGTCGTGCCCCTCGGACCTTAAATTTCTTTCTGGTATAAGATTTGACTGAGCGCCTGCGTTTGTTGCTCAGATCTCTGGGGGGAAATCGGCGTCCGTCGACCCGTCCCTCTCAGTCTGTTGGGAAGGTTTTCCATGTCCCCAAAGATTATATGAAGTGGTTTTGGAGGAAAGTAGTCAGCAAGATGTTGGAAGTAGAGACTGGTCAGAGGTGGATTGTTTTATCTGACTCCATAGAAGTGGGTGTTGTGGTATTTTTGAAGATGGTTAAGGCTCATCGGTTCATGGAGTGTTTGCGGCACTCCATTCAGGAAGGAGAAACTTGGGGTCCTCAGGATGTAGATGATGAGGGTGCAGGCTCTTAGGGTAGCTGTGGGTATGACTCCTGGGGAGTTTATTTATGTAACAGATGTGGGGGATTTTATCTTGTTTTTAGGGTAGTAGGGGGGAAAGGAGTTATCCATTCATTTTTCTTATGTAATCCATACTGTAGTTTCTTATTAATGAAATAAACAAGATCCTGATCATCCAGCTGTGGCTTTCGATGAATTTTGTATTTTGAATTATCAATACCAATCGCTAAGGCACACATAATCCTTTTGTTCAAGTAGATGTTTAGAATGAACTGCCGTTCTCGGTGATAAGAAAGGAATATATTTTTGTGAAAAAAGGGGCCGTGCTCATGTGGGGAGTATGAGCTGCCAACGTACCTCTAGGGTTTTTGAAAAGTTTTAAAATAGTTTTTGTAGAGGATCAGGCCCACGTAGTTATGGGCAGAGGGAAATGGAGAGAGTTTTTTTTTAGAATAGAAGCGAGGGGGGGGGGGGGGGGGGAGAAGAGTCGTAGCGCGCCGAGATTTTGGACTAGGGGTAGAATTTATTGAGATGGTCCAGATTGAATGGACGAGACATATCTTCCCCATCCTAGTCGGTGAGCATGGCGGCACCGCCAGATAAGATCTTCTTCACAATGTAAGGGCCACTCCTATTGGGTTTGAACTTTCCTCTGGGGTCCCAGATGGGTTCGATTATCTCCTTGAGGGCTAAATCCCCCTCCCGGACACCGCGGTCCTTCACTTTGTTTTTAAATGAACGCGCTATTCGGTGATGATACCCTTGTATGTGGTAAAGAGCTTTTAATCTCCGTCCATCTAGGAGGGTCAGCTCATCAAGACGGCCTTGGCACCAGTCTTCTTCACTAACCTTGCTTTCGAGCATGACGCGTAGCGAGGGTATTTCCATCTCCACAGGTAGGACTGCTTCCATGATGTAGACCAGGGAGTAAGGGGTAGCCCTAGTAGAGGTTTGGATTGAGGTTCGATATCCCCTGAGGGCGTACGGGATCCGATCGGCCCAATCCCTACAACTTTCGGTCATCTAGCTGATGATGGTTTTGAGATTTTTATTGGCGGATTCAATTGCACCATTAGCCTGAGGTCGTTAGGGAGAAGATTTGTGTCTATGAATCCCATACTCGTTGACTATTTCTGTGACTTCTGCCTCGAAGTGCAAACCATTATTCAACACTAACTCGTGCGGGACCCCATATCGGCAGATGATATTTTTCTTGATGAATTAGGCCACCTTCTTGGCATTTAATACTGCGTATGACTCAGCTTCGACCCATTTGGTGAAGTAATCTATGGCAACCAGGATGAACTCATGCCCATTTGACGCTTTTGGTGTAACCTTCCCTATGATGTCGATACCCCAGGTGGAGAACGACCAGGGAGAAGTCATGTTGTATAATTCCCGCGGAGGTAGATGTTGGAGATTGGAGAACTTTTGGCATTTAGGGCACCTCCGAACATAGGCGGTGAAATCCTGGGCCATGGTGGTCCAGTAGTAGCCTTGTCAGATGATCTTCTTGGCAAGAATGTGACCGTTGATGTGGGGACCGCATTCCCCACTATGGATTTTCTGCATTATCTTTTCAATGTCATCCCCTGCGATACATTGGAAATGAGTTCCATCGAAATTCCTCTTGAGTAGTGCTTTGTGACAGATGATGTACTGAGCAGCCAGCCTTTGGAGGGTAGCTCGGTCGTTCTTATTAAACCCTTTGGATACTTACCGTACCTGAGGAGGCACCAAATATCATAGTACCAGTAATTGACTAGCTCAGGATCTTCTGAGGTGGCAAGCTCAATGTGGTAGAAATGGGTTGGTTTGTCTTGATTTTGAACTAGGAAGGGGGTCATTGTTCTTCCCTCGGGCATGTCGACCATGGAGGCTAAGGTAGCGAGATCATCGGCTAGGTTATTCTTTGCTCGAGGTAGGTAATGGAAGGTGATATCTCAAAATTGGGAGGCCAACTTTTCTAATTGGGTATGAAAGGGTTGGAGCTTTTCGTTCTTGACTTTCCACTTTCTGAGCACTTGACCGATGATGAGGGCAGAATCCCCATATACATCAAGGTATTGAATACATTTCTTGAGAGCGAACTTGAGGCCCATTCTGCAGGCCCCGTATTTTGTCATGTTGCTGGTGCAATGGAAATCCAATTTAATGGCGATAGGAGTGTGGGAGTCATCTGGGGCGATCAGAAGTATCCCAATGCCATATCCCCTTTTGGTGGCAGTGCCATCAAAGAACATTTTCCATCAGAGGCAGTCTTGAGTGGTGCAGAGGACATTTTCATCTGGGAATTTGGAGATCCAGACATCTGTTTCCTCTACGGGGTAATTCGCGAGGTAGTCAGAGATGGCTCTTCCCTTAACGGCAATCTGTGTGACGTACACGATATCGAACTTGGTTAGGAGCATCAACCATCGGGCCATTCGGCGGGATAAAGCGGGTTTTTGAGCAGGTATTTGATGGGATCCATTCGGCATACAAGTTTGATGGGGAAGTCGAGCATGTAGTGCCGCAATTTTTGGGTGACCCAGACAAGCGCGACACATGGTTTTTCCAAAGCAGTGTAGTTGACCTCATATTCGACCAATTTGCGACTGACATAATAGACGGCTCTTTCTTTATCGGAGTCTTCAAGTTACTGGGCTAGCAAAGCCCCAGCTGCAGTGTCGATTATGGTTAGGTATAAGAGCAAAGGGAGACCAGGCTGTGGTGGCATGAGAACTAGAGGTTGGATTAGGTACTGTTTGATTCGATCAAAAGCTTCTTGGCATGCCTCATTCCAAACCTTGGCTGAATCCTTTCGGAGGAGCTTGAAGATTGGTTCACAGATGGAGGTTAGATAGCTGATGAACTGGTTGATATATTGTAATTTCCCAACGAAACCTCAGACTTCCTTCTCTGTTCGGGGAGGTGGCATCTCAAGTATGGCCTTCATCTTGGCGAGATCTACTTCTATCCCCTTCTCACTGACCATGAATCCTAAGAGTTTTCCCTTTGTAATGCCGAAGACGTACTTCTATGGATTAAGTCTCATCTGATACTGTCGCAGTCGTTCGAAGAACTTCCGGAGAGCGAGAACATGACCTTCTCTAGTTTTGGACTTGATAATCATATCATCCACATAAACCTCGACCTCTTTGTGAATCAAATCGCGCAGGATGGTTGTGGCATCCCTTTGGTAGGTAGCCCCAGCATTCTTGAGACCGAATGGCATAACGGTGTAGCAAAAGGTTGCCCATGGGGTGATGAATGCGGCTTTCTCTTGATGGTCGGGGTGCATCTTAATTTGGTTGTATCCGGAAAATCCGTCGACAAATTACTTGAGAGCATGACTGTCTGTGTTGTCCACGAACATGTCGATGTTGGGTAGAGGATAATCATCCTTCGGAGAGGCTTTATTTAAATCTTGGTAATCCACACACATTCGAACCTTTCCTCGTGATTTTAGTACAGGTACAATGTTGGCTAGCCACGTGGGATATTCGATTACTCGAATGAAACCCACGTTCAACAATTTGATCACCTCTTCTTTGACCTTAAGCGACCATTCGGTGCAGACTTTTCTTAACTTTTGTTTAATTGGCTTGGCATTTGGGAGAGTGGGGATCTCGTGATGAGCTATTTCGGGGTCAATACCGGGCATGTCGTCATAGGACCATGCGAAGACATCCACGAACTCCTTTAGAAATTCTTCGAGTCGTGCGCGCTCATGCTCGTCATGGGTGGCCCCACCCTAATCTCGCGCAGTTGGCTACTAGAACCGAGATTAATAACAACAGTCTCCTCTTCATTAACTTTAATGCGGTTATGTTGTTTGTTATTAACCTTATTTAGATCAGTTAAGAATTGTTCATTTGCAAAACCATCGTCATCAAAAGCTTGATTAGAATCTACATAATTAATGTAAGGCACAACAAGATACTCAAAATCTTCATTTATTTCATTGATAGGAAAAACATCATTGAGAACCTCGTCAAAAGGGGTCTCGATTACATTTGAGCAAGGGTGGACAATAATAGAAGAAATAGGGTAAACATTGGGGTTGGGGGAGATTTCAATAGGTAGAACTGGCGCAGCATGCCAGTTGAGGAGAGCTGTATCAGCAGCTTTGATCAGACGTGATGGGTCCCTTGATGTGGTGCCTAGATGAACCATGCAGAGTGCCAGTCCCTGTGTCTGCAGGTTGAAGGAATCTTTGGAGTAACTTTCTTCAATCTCTTCAGTATCTTTGATAATCGGTTGTACGCGGTGTTGGAAACTTTCGACCCACGGGTAGGTATTTTGGAAAAAGATCTCCATTCCAGGCTTCATTTTCTCGTCTGTGCGGTCGTACCATGGTTCTAGAAAACCGCAAAAGGGGAAATCCTCGCCCTTTTTGATGAATCGTTCATTTAAAGAATCTCCCGAGATAGTCCGAATGAAGTCTAACCCTCTTTTTGATCAAGTCTGGCGGATCATTCTGAGATCTTGTTCTAATGGTTGATACCCCAAGCCGCAAGGAGGGAAAACTTTCTTTAGTTCGATGGCCTCAAGTATCCCCTGCTGCCTTTGTCCTAGCCCCAGTCCGGACACAAAGTGTATGTTTTTGAACATCTGAATCAAATTGACATTGCCATGAGGGTTATATTCTAGACAAACCCTTTCTTTGAAACCGTCTCCTACCGGAAGTAGGGATGGCTCAACTCGGAGACCTGATAGGAGCATATCATTTGACCCATGCTGTATCTCAAGAATTGGACTGCTGGTGCCGGCACCCTCGACGTTACCGTTGTTACCCAAGATGGTGATGACTTGCCCAAGAACGAAGAACTTCAATTTTTGATGAAATGAGGAAGAGACACCCTTTATACTGTGGAGCTAGGGTCGTCCGAGAAACAGGTTGAAACAGGCCCGAATATCGATGACTTAGAATTCGACGACAGGGTTTATAGGACCAGCCCTATTACAAGTTTTATGGATCCCATCACTTCACGATGGGTATTATCATAGGCACGCACATCGGCGGAGGTTGGAGCGAGGTCTCTTTCTTTCAGGCCTGGACATTTGAAGTTTCTCAATGGCCAGACATTCAAAGTGGATCCGTTATCAACGAGAGAAAGTGGTATAACCTTCCCCATAACTTCGACGGAGATGTTGAGTGCATGATTGTGATTTGGCCCAATTTTGGGGATTTCCTCTTCAGAAAAGGACAACATTTGGGTAGAGGTCAAGGATCCGACCAGGTTCACCGCTTCTTCTGGTGTGGTAGAAGGAGGAATTATAGGTCCAACGAGTAATTTGATTAAAGCATTTCTGTGCACCTGGGAAGACATGAAAAGCCCCCATAGGGTGATGTTAGCTTGAGTTTTCTTCAGTTGATCGAGGATCTTGCTCTCCTCGAGGGTCATTTCCGGCATAGGAAGGTCTTCAACTCCCTTCCCCTTATCATTTACTGGAAGTGAGTTGGGAACTTGGTAATGTCTCCCAGATCTGGTCATGTGATTTACTGAAGAAGGGAAAAACTTAAATCCAGTTTCCTCATCAATCTCAGGTTGTTCTTCCACCTTATCTATTTCTCCGAGGAGTTCTTCAAATGATATCATCCCTAATAAGTCAGCTATTGGGCCAGCTCTTTCTGAAACTTGTTCTTCGCTTGAATCTTTGAATTCTTCCCCCCATCCGGTGGCAACAATTATGTTTCCCCTGTGAAGTCAATGCATTCCACGACTTCAACGGCTTCCTCATATAGGTCTTCCCATTCTGTGGGGATGTGTAAGGGTGAAGGGACCAGGTGCCCTTGTAGCTTCAAAGCATCAAATAACTCGATGATACTGCAAATGTTGTTGGTTTGCCTGAATGCTTCCGTCATGATCCGAACAAAATCATCTAAGCTGACTTCATCGATTGGTACCACCCACCTATCTGATTCTGGGGCCCATTTTCGTGCTTCCAAAAACAACGTACTGAACCTCTGGCAGTCGATAACCATCTGTGAGGGCAATTCTAGCCCGAACTCTAGGAGTTGATTCAATACCTCTGATAATTCCATACTTCCACTTTCATAACATGTCCAGACAGTGATGCATGCTCTGGTAAGGAGTGACAGTGCCTGATCAGCGGGGCTAGTAGGGTGTATGAGGAAATGTGGGTAAAGTTGAAGGGGTTTAGGAAGGTATAAGGGTGTGATCTGGGTTGACGGATCGAAATTCGGGTTTTCTTCCGAGAAGATGGCATTCGTGTGATTTGGGAGTGGGTTATGAGTAGTGTTTGGTTTAGGATTGGATGGTGGGGCGATGGTATCCCGATAAATGAGATCTTGGATTATGTTTCGAAGGTGGATGCATTGGTCGGTGGTATGGCCAGCTGTTTGGTGAAAGGAGCAATGAGCATCGGTCTTGAAATTTCTAGGAAGTGGATTGCGTAATGGACGTGGATCCAGGGGCTTTATAAGGTTTCGGCCTAATAGGGATTGGTAAACTTTGGAGAGGGGAGCATGAAGCTCAGTGTATTCCCTTCGGACGAGAGCATGCGGACTTTCTGGTGCCCATGATGTGGTTAGTTGAGAGATGTTATTGATGGTTGAGACTGTAGCATTAGCAGGCTTGTCATATTTTCTGGGGGTGAATTGTCCGGACACCTTCTTCGGTTCAACTTCTATTTTAGCAAGACTTTCCTCGATTTCTACCCCTGCTTCTCTGAGAGCTCGAAAGTGGGGGTAGTACTGTCCTCCCATGGTTGCTCGGACATGGGGCAAGAAATTCTTCTTAACTATATTGACTTGTTCTTCGTCAGATGGCCGATTGGTCATGATAGCTGCTTTTTCCCTCCATCGGGCTATAAAGTTACTGACTGATTCTCCAGAGTTTTGTTTGAGCAGCTCTAAATCACGACGGGTGACCTCGAGCTCTTCGTTGTATTTGTATTGCGACATGAATTCTCGGGCTACATCCTCCCAGCTACGGATTTTGGATTCCTCAAGAGATAAAAACCATCGGAGGGCACTGTCCTTCAAAGTTTGCTTTTACAATTGGGACATCACTTCTTCCGAAGCCCCTAGTAGAGTCATGGAACGATGATAACTGCGAAGATTAATAATCGGGGGACCACTCCCTCCAAACTTCTCAATATTTGGCATCTTGAACTTCTCGGGTAACCTTGCTTTAGGATAAGGAGACATATGGGTGTAGTCCATGTAATTTCCAGAGATCGTGACTTGGTCAAACTTCTTGGTGAGCATCTTAAGATCTTCTTTGACTTTGTTCAAATCCTCCTCCTTTGGATCAGCGACCACAAGCAAGTTAGGCATAGGCTGGGCAATGTTTGGCATTGGAAGCTGGGCAGGCGGCGGCCCATTAGCAGGAGGGGCACGCAGAGCGTGCTGATATTCTTCCAAGACCCAGATGTGGTCGGGCGGACCCATAGCAGGAGGGAACAGGGCCTGAGGCTCTTGAGGAATAGGAACTTGGTTTCATTGCATTTTTCGGACCTCAGCTTGGAGGTTGTCAATCTTGGCCACGAGCTGAGCTAGGACTGTCGGCAGATCCGGTTGTATGACTGGTGCTTGATCTGCTTTCTCCATGGAAGATGGATGGATTTCGAATTCGGAAGAAGTAGTAGAGGAACGGATGAAACTTTGGGGTTATTTGACTAATGACCTAAGCTAATAGGGAGCCAGGCCAAGTGCGTGCGATCAACCTGAGAAGGAGCAGGATGAGATTTATTTTTTGAAAAAAGGGGAAGAGATTATTTTTGGATTTTTGATAAAAAAGGAGAAATGTTTTTGGATTTTTAATAAAAAGCGAGAAATATTTTTGGAGACGGAACTCAGCATGATTATTATGATTATTTTGTTCTCACTTGTATTTAATTCTCCTAAATGCAATGCCAGACGGGACCCGAGCCTGGAAAAGTGGGGTTTTAATTTATGCAAAGCTACGGCTTGGACTTGTAACCAGGCTAGCGGACAGAGTCCCGTTTTAAAAAATGCAAGAAAATTGGGTGGCAGATCGACCCAAAATTTCGGCAGAGTTTCGGGTTGAAACCGGTAATCTAAAGTGCGTGTCCTAGGTTTGACACCTATATGCGGGTATGCAGTTGGTTGGGTGAATCGACATGGGTTCCCCCCTTTGGCGTGGCTTCCACGATATACGTCTTGCTCTTGCGGGCAATCGGTACGTGTGGACATGCCATTTGATATACCTAAGTGTACGTGAATTGCCTCACCATATACCTCGTGGGGACGATACATGTGAGAGCGAATTCGATATACTCGGCGTACGTGAATGAATTCCCTGCGATATACCTCCCGTCATGACTTCGGTCGAGCGGTATGATGCGGGGGAGCCATTCGATATACGTCGAATGTACTTGGCCAAAGGAAGGTGAGAGTCATATCGCTTAGGCTAACTGCGACCAACCAGAGCAACGCCCATCACGAAGTGACCCTCCAGAAACTGGGTAAAATTTGGTCAATATCAATGCTCTTTGGTGATGTCGTGTGAATTATGAATGATTCTCTTATTTGTATCTGATGATGAGAATGCCTTTCTTTGATTATGCCAAACCGGGGACAAAGTACAAGTACCTCAAAAGTTATACCAAGTATGGATGGGTGATGCGTGCAACATGGGGATATATATGTGATCCTAGGTGCACGTGGTGTGAAGTGTACATGGAGAATTTTCTACAAGTGTGTGAACATAAGCATAAGCATGGGATACATATGAAAAAGGGGAACATTCAGATATGGGGGAAACATACACAAATATAACATCCATGTAAATACAGTCAAGCCTTTAAAATAAATAAAGTCCCCAGCGGAGTCGCCACTATGGCCATCCCCGATACCCATCGCGGAGGGAGGAAGGATCCTTCGGGTCCCGCGCGTCCCCTCTCGGGAGAGCGCTTCGGCCGGCGTCGATTTTGAGAGGTGTGGAAAATGTAGAGAGATTCAGAGTCGCCAGTCTATTTTACTCAAAACAGACAAAAGAAAAAGAGGAAGCCACCCCGAAGGATGGCTTCCAAAGACATACTTGTGCGTGCGAAACCAAAATGATTCGAAAAGGGTTCGGAGGCTTAGTTACGAAATGGGAAGGTGTTAGGTGATATTCCCTAAGTGTGACCTCGTCCCGGAGACACCAACCTCGCCCGAGATCATGGCCGACGTTGGACAAGCCTTGGGTATGCGGCATCAGCACTCGGCCATTGCAAGGTCGGCCCAAGCCGACACTACAATGAGCCTCTCCAAGGGACATCACAAGGATCAGCAACATTCTCGTATACCTTGGAATGGCAACCTCGGCCAGACGTAGGCCGAGCTCGCAGGAAGCCACCAGCAACCTCATCAAGACATTAGTCGATACTCCAAACACTCTAGCTCAACCTCGTCTCAGGCCGACCTTGTCCATTGTCTCGGCTGGGATTAGGTCGAGACCTCCATGGAATACTCAGACTGAACGAGTACCTGGACTTACCAACCTCGGCCTCTCCCAGGCCGACGTCATACACCAGGCGCGATAGCCGAGCATTTGCTGACATTTAGATAAGGGCACGTGGACACAAATCAGTTATAACAAGATTATTCCCCACACGTGGGGAGAATATTGCATCATCATTCTCTACATGTGACAGTGACAGATGGCTTTCCCATATTGGTGAGGCTATCACACACATGCCCATTGCATGCATGGGGGGTATATTACACCCCCCAGGTGCTATATATAGAGGTCATCCTCTACCTTGCAAAGGATCCAAATATACAACCCTAGATGAAACTCTGTCTAGATACACAGTAGAGAGAGAAAGCTTAAGAGATTATATCCATGGCCATTAGAGCCTTATTAGAGTGAGGTTATTCACACACATTGTGGAAGTAGGCCATTTTAGGATGAACCACTTATATCCTGGTGCTCTCTCCTCTTCTCTTCATCTCTTTCTCCTACCTATTACGTAACTAAGCTGCCATTGTTGTTCATAGGTTGAGCTTGGTAACAGCTTACCTAGTGGTGTTAATTCCAACATCATCATTTTGGTGTCGTCTGTGGGAATAGAAAAGAAGCTCTCTTCCTCTTCTTCAGCTTAACCTCCCCGGAGACTCTGGTGGTGAACCAGACACCGCCCTTTGCATGGAGCTTCTTCACCATTGAAAGAGGTCCTTTGAGGCATTAAGCTCATCTGCTACTCAAGATCTATGGTGTTAACATATGGCACCAGAATTACCACCGCCTCTTCCGCCACCTGGGGGTGGAGGGCCTAGTTCCAGTCAGGCGCCCCCCAGTCCGAAATGGCGGAGGTAGTTGCAGCCTTGAGATCTTTAGCTGCAACACAACAAGCTATGAAGGAGCAATTTGCATAGCTCAGATAAACTATAATGAGGCCACCTGAAGTCTCACCGAATATGATCACTCCGGTGGTAGTTTGGCCTCATCCTGACGCCAAGGGACCACCCCAGGCACCAATGAAGGACTAGCCTGCGCCCCAGCGGAGAAGGGACATTGCTGACCCTAGGCGCTTGCGCCTAGGGAGGCAGGGAAACCCTTGCCCAGAGGACATGTATGATAATCTAGAGGCGAAAGAAGCCCTGGAAGACTGCTGGGAGCCGTATGAGGTGTCAAATAACACTGTACGACCTCTTAGGCAAAGTCAAGGTTGTGTCAACCGAAGAGGTGAAGAGGCCCAACAAAGAGGGTCAGCCTTTGATAGGTTGAGCAGAGGGTCGGCCTTTAAGAGATTGGGCCCGATGAACGACCAAAGACAGAGACTGTTGAGATCAAGGAGCGCAGCAGGCTCTCAGAGAGGGAACAGGCAGGGTCGGATAGATCAAGGCCGACACTGTGAAAGAAGAGGCAGGGAACAGGAAGAGGTCAACAGCCGACGTGTCGCGGTAGGGGAACCCTCGATCCATCCCATGGAGGTGGCAGGGGATAACCTCGGCCAAGTCGATGGCAGAAGACCATGGAATGACTCTATCCAGCGCCTTGAGGAGAAGATAGGAGACCTCATCAAAAGCAGGGACCCATTGCAAAGGGGTTACTCAGAGGGCTCCCCATTTGTGGCTAGGATAGCGGGTTTCCCAACCCCAACTAAGTTCAAGCCTCCTACAGTGTCTCCCAAGTGTGATGGCAGCACTAACCCTGTGCATCATATCGAGATGTACTAGTCGGCAGCAAACATCTACTCGATACCCAATGAGATGAAGTGTAGGGACTTCTCTAGGACCTTAACGGGGGAAGCGCACAGTTGGTTCACCTCCCTTCTGAAGAACTCAATTGAGAACTTCAAAGGCTTGGTGGAACGATTCATCCACAACTTTTGCTTTCGGGTGAGGCCTCAAAAGAAGACTACCCACTTGTTGTATGTCAAGAAGGCCAAGGATGATAGCCTAAGAGACTACATAGCGAGATTCAACAAAGAGAAGTTGTAGGTGGATGATTATGAAGAGAACATAGCCATGACTGCCCTTATAGGAGGTCTCCAGAAGGGGAAGCTATTGTGGAAACTTGCGGAAGACCCCCTAGGTCTATGGCGGAGCTTCTGGCAACCGCATGGAAAGGAATGAATGCGGAAGAGGCAATGGCCGCCAAGTATGAGGATGAGAACCGCGGTGGCAGTGGAAAGTCCCAAAGTAAGAAAGATGGGAAGAAGAGGTCGGGTGATGACAAGTTCGCTCATTATACACCTCTGACTGTAAGCTACGAGCACATCCTCAATGAGATTAAGACTGACAGGACTCTGAGATGGCCAGAGAAACTAAAGGCCCCACCACATAAGAGGAACAAAAACCTATGGTGCGAGTTCCACCAGGATCATGGCCATCTCATGGGCAGATGCTTCGCCCTGAAGGATGAGATTGAAAATATGCTAAAATCTATAAAGTTGAGGAAGTATGAGGATGGTAAAACTCCTAAGGGTGGAAGAGATGACCCTAAGAAAAGGAGAAACGACAGATGCCGTGACAATGTCCCGGCCAGAAGAGACGATGATTCAGAAGGTGATGATGAAGACGATCCGGATCTTTCGCCGAAAGATGACAACACCCAGGTGAAGAGGGTCGGTACAATCTCCTTTGGTGTTGACACCATATGTGGAGGATTTGTAGGAGGTGGCTCTGAAGTAGATGATAGGAAGGCTCACGTAGCAGAGGCCAGGTCAGTGTCCAAGCTTGAAGTTGTGAATCTAACATCTTCCGATACAGTGCAGAAGATGAAGAAGGTAGACATGGACACCCTCGTAGTTGGGTTCTCCAAACTCGACTTCAAGGGTATATTAGCCCCACATGATGACCCTCTGGTCATAACAACAAGGGTGCATGGTGCGAGGTGCAGAGGATCCTCATAGATGGGGGGAGCTTGGCGGACGTGATGTTCTGCCCTTGCTTCAAGAGCCTAGGTCTTAGCAGAGCAAGGCTAGTACCCTATCATCACCCGTTGATAGGCTTCAGTGGACAAAAGGTACACCCCTTGGGAATGTATGAAATGGACATACGGATGGGTGATGAGTGGCCTAAGAGGCTGACAAAGAAGATAAATTTTTTTGTCATGGACGAGAACGTGTTTTCGGCCTATAACCTCATCATAGGAAGGGTGGCCCTTAAAGAGTTTGAAGCTGTGCCGTCGACGGTCCATCAGATGCTAAAATTACCGACTCCTTATGGGGTAGGGGAAGTTCAAGGTGACCAGACCACAGCGCGAGAATGTTACTTCAACTCGGCCGAAGAGAGAGAAGCCCATAAGAGGGCAACCACCACTTATAGCATCGATACGCTTGACCCAAGAGATGAAACAAAGTTGAAGAAGGGATAGGCCGCAAAAGAGGTAGAATCGATCTTCCTCAATGAGGATGAGCCGAAAAAAACCGTCCAGGTCGGTAAAGCCCTAAAGGCAGAAATTAAGGAAGAGCTGATAAACTTCCTCAGGAGGAGACAGAGTGTCTTCGCATGGAGTCACGCAGATATGCCCGGCATCGACCCTGAAGTTATGAGTCACAGGCTCAACGTGACCAAAGATGCCAGGCCAATCAAACAGAGATGAAGAGTTTATTTTAGGGAAAAGTATTACGTCATCCGAGAAGAGGTCAAAAAGTTAGAAGAGGTTGAGTTTATAAGAGAGGTTACATATCCGGAATGGTTGTCGAATGCAGTCATCGTGCCCAAGGCCAATGGGAAGTGGAGAATGTGTGTTGATTTCACCGACCTGAACAGATCTTGTCCAAAAGACAACTATCCCTTACCTCAGATAGATCAGATGGTGGATGCGACGACGGGACATGAGCTTCATGGACGCGTATTCAGGATACAACTAGATCTTCATGGATGCAGAAGACTCGGAAAAGACGGCCTTCATTATCGACAAAGGGACATACTGCTACAAAGTGATGCCCTTTGGCCTAAAAAATGCAGGGGCAACATACCAACGTCTTGTTAATAAGATGTTCGAAGAGCAAATAGGTAAGACTATGGAGGTGTATGTAGACGATATGCTAACAAAGAGCTTGAAGGCTTACACTCATGTAACGGATCTCGAGAAGACCTTCGACATTATAGACTCATTTAGAATGAAACTCAACCCCGCAAAGTGTGTCTTCGGAGTAGGAGCTGGGAAGTTCCTAGGATTTATCATCAACCAGAGATGGATTGAAGCAAACCCTAAAAAAATAAAGGCTTTACTTGACATGAAGACACTGAGGAGTATCAAATATGTTTAAAGACTTACAGGTATAGTGGCTGCCCTTAACAGGTTTGTTTCTAGGGCAACAGACAAGTGCCTTCCATTCTTTAAGGTGCTGAGAAAGGCCTTCCAATGGGATGAAGAGTGCGAAAAAGACTTCAACCAATTCAAGTCTTATTTAGGGTCTCCCTTATTGCTGTCTCGGCCTGTAGCATAGGAGAAATTGTACGTGTATCTAGCAGTCTCTGAATCAGCCATCAGCGCATCCATAATACGGGAAGACGCTGGAATCCAAAGGCCTGTATATTTCAACAGCAAGCCCCTTCAAGGGGCCGAACATAATTACCCTCGCATGGAAAATCTAGCTTATGCCTTGATACATGCCTCGAGAAAGATGAAGCCTTACTTCTAGGCCCACTCCATGGTTGTCCTCACTGTCTCCCCACTAAGACAGGTCCTGCATAAACCTGAGAAGTCCGAGTGATTGATGACATGGGCCATTGAATTAGGGGAGTACGATCTTACCTAGCAACGTAGGACGGCCATCAAGGGGCAAGCCCTCGCAGACTTTGTCGCTGAGTTTACATGGGAAGAGGCCGAGGCAGAGAATGGTCTAGAGGGTGTTAAAAACTGCGGTGTCTTTCAAAATCCGGAAGAGACGACACCAAACATCTTCTAAGATCAGGAAGAGATCGCATCCAACGGAGCCAGGAAATAAGTTACGGAAAACGAGGAAGATCGATACCTCTTCAAAAAAGGAGTCATAACGGAAGGGGTCTTTTCATTAGGTACGGATATTTGGAGCCTCTTCGTTAATGGCTCTTCCTGTTACAATGGAAGCGGTGCGGGGTTGATACTCTCAGCTCCATATGGTGCCAACATTGAATACGCTTTGACATTCAACTTCCGAGCTTCTAACAATGAGTCCGAGTATGAGGCCATGATAGCAGGTCTCTCATTAGCAAAGACTCTTTGCCTAAAGCGACTCCTACTCCACAGCGACTCGCGGTTAGTTGTCAATCAAGTATTGGGAATCTATGAGGCCAGAGATGAAAGGATGGCCAATACCTGAAAAGGGTGAAAGCAATGTTAGAACATTTTGAAGTGGCAAGACTGAAGAGAGTGCCTCGATAAAGTAACAGCCACGCAGATGCATTGGCAAGGTTAGCCTCGGCAACGAAGACAGATGTTAGAAGTACCATTCCAATCGAAGTCTTGGGGAAGGAAACCATTGAGCAAGAAGAGGTATATAACCCTTGTCACAATTTGAATATAGGAGACTCATGGATAGACCCCTCTTCAAATATATCAGAGAGGGACAGTTGCCTGAATCCAAGCTAGAAAGGCAGAAATTGAGATACAAGGCTGCCAAGTTCTCGATAGTAGGAGACGTCCTGTATAAGAAAGGATTCTTGCTACCTCTCCTCAGATGTGTGCACCCCACAGAAGTCCCCCGGGTCTTACGGGAAGTCCATGAGTGTTCTTTCTCTAGCTATATAGGGGTAAGACCCTTGGCCAAAAGAATCATCACCCAGAGGTACTGGTGGCCAACCCTGTCCAAGGACGCTGCAGCCTACGTGAGGAAATGTGATAAATGCCAGAGGTTCGCCGCCATCCCTCATCAGCCTCATAAACCTATGACGTCAATCACTTCTCCATAGCCATTTGCAGTATGGGGGATTGACTTAGTAGGGCCCCTGCCAAGAGATGTCAACAATTATAGATTCTTGATAGTTGCCATCGATTATTTTTCAAAGTGGGTGGAGGCAAAGCCGATGATAACCATCACAGAGAAGAAGACCTTCCAATTTATTTGGAGGAATATCATATGAAGATATGGCCTCCCAAACACTCTCATCTCGGACAATGGGACCCAGTTCAAGAACTCCTCTTTAGAAAAGTATTGCCTAAGAGTAGGAATAAAGTAATTCTTCTCATCTCCTGGCCGACCTCAGGCAAATGGTCAGACCGAGGTCACAAACATAACTATCCTGGATGGAATCAAGAAGAGGTTAAAAGATACGAAGGGAAGATGGACTGAAGAGGGCTATGCTGTGTTATGGGACTACAGAACCACGGCAAGGACACCAACAGGAAAAACCCCGTTCATGTTGGCACATGGCTCAGAGGCCGTCATACCAACGGAAGTAGGGCTCCCAACTCAGAGGATTCAGACCTATGACCCTGATAATAATGAGGAAAAGAGGAGGATAGACCTAGATCCTATCGAAGAAAGAAGAGAGGACGCAGAGGTCCGAAAAGCAACCTACCAACAGAGGGCAGCGAAATTCTACAACCAGAGGGTGAAGCTAAGACCCATTGTAGTGGGATACCTAGTGCTCAAGAAGACCTTACAGAAAGCAAACAAACTCCACCCAAACTGGCACGACCCCTACAAAGTGACAGAAAAGGTTGTGCCTGGCACTTACAGGCCAGAAAACCTAGAAGGAGAACCTTTCACTAATTCATGGAATGCTGATCACCTAAAGAAATATTACATATGATGTTGCATGAAGTTGTGTAATTGTACCATCTTGTCATGAAGAGGTTATTAATAAAAGATCAGTTCCCATGGTGGTACTTGCTCCATTTTGCACTTGTCCTTAACATCATTAATTTGGTGAGATTAATTATGAGGATAACATCTTAGGTGATGACCTCAGAACCTTACAACATCATTCAGTGGTGACGAGGTCTGAGGTCAGACACCATAATGGGATGCCCTCAGACCCTTAACATCATTAATTTGGTGAGATTAATTATGAGGATAACATCTTAGGTGATGACCTCAGACCCTTATAACATCATTCATTGGTGACGAGGTCTGAGGTCAGACACCATAATGGGATGACCTCTGACCCTTAACATCATTAATTTGGTGAGAATAATTATGAGGATAACATCGTAGGTGATGACCTCAGACCCTTAACATCATTAATTTGGTGAGATTAATTATGAGGATAACATCTTAGGTGATGACCTCAGACCCTTACAACATCATTTAGTGGTGACGAGGTCTAAGGTCAGACACCATACTTGGATGACCTCAGATCCTTAACATCATTAATTTGGTGAGATTAATTATGAGGATAACATCTTAGGTGATGACCTCAGACCTTTACAACATCATTCAGTGGTGACGAGGTCTGAGGTCAGACACCATAATTGGATGACCTCAGATCCTTAACATCATTAATTTGGTGAGATTAATTATGAGGATAACATCTTAGGTGATGACCCCAGACCTTTACAACATCATTCAGTGGTGACGAGGTCTGAGGTCAGACACCATAATTGGATGACCTCAGATCCTTAACATCATTAATTTGGTGAGATTAATTATGAGGATAACATCTTAGGTGATGACCTCAGACCCTTACAACATCATTCAGTGGTGACGAGGTCTGAGGTCAGACACTATAATGGGATGACCTCAAACCCCTAACATCATTAATTTGGTGAGATTAATTATGAGGTTAACATCTTAGGTGATGACCTCAGACCCTTAACATCATTAATTTGGTGAGATTAATTATGAGGATAACATCTTAGATGATGACCTCAGACCCTTACAACATCATTCGTGGTGATGAGGTCTGAGGTCAGACACCATAATGAGACGACCTTAGACCCTTAACATCATTAATGTTGTGAGATTAATTATGAGGATAACATCTTAGGTGATGACCTCAGACCCTTACAACATCATTCAATGGTGACAAGGTCTGAGGTCTGACACCATAATGGGATGACCTCAGACCCTTAACATCATTAATTTGGTGGGATTAATTATGAGGATAACATCTTAGGTGATGACCTCACACCCTTACAGCATCATTCAATGGTGACAAGGTCTAAGGTTTGACACCATAATGGGATGACCTCAGACCCTTACCATCATTAATTTGGTGAGATTAATTATGAGGATAACATCTTAGGTGATGACCTCAGACCCTTACAACATCATTCAGTGGTGACGAGGTCTTAGGTCAAACACCATAATGGGATGACCTCAGACCCTTAACATCATTAATTTGGTGAGGTTAATTATGAGGATAACATCTTAGGTGGCGACCTCAGACCTTCATAATACCATTCAATGGTGACGAGGTATGAGCTCAAACTACTAATTTGATTTAGGCAAACACCGTTGCATAAGATTGAGCAAAAACATCATGACATACATACAACAAAAGAAGATGGTCCTCTTCAGAGAATAACACATTCAGATAATAACACATTCAGAGATTAAAAAAAATATTCAAAGATTACGAAGAATGGAAAAAAGTCATGTTCATTCATAAATATTTAGAGATTATAAAATTAGGGGTTACAATGTTTAGAAATTATTTTAAGGGTTTGAGGGGGAATGCTGGTATCTTTGGCTTGGTTAGGTTGGACAACGTTGGTCACCTTAACAACATCTACCCCTCCAACCTCAGTGTCATCCATCGTTGCAGTTTCGACAGGAGCGACAGCCTCCTCCTCAACCTCCTGAAGGGCCTGGGAAAACTGAGGATCAGCAAAGCCAAGGCCTGTGAAGTCAGAGGCTTTGAAAGTACCAACCTCCCTCTCCCTAACATCAACCCACTTGATTGTGGCTTTGATACCTATTTCTAGGTATTCAAATCTAAAACTCATAAAATCGTCAGAATTTTTATATTTGGCTATTATCCCCTTTGAGGCATCATCTAGGGCTGCCTTTACGGCCGAGCTGACCTTTTACTGCAGTACATCGTCCTTGGCCTTCAGGGCAGCAGTATGGTCCTTATTAAGCTGAGAGACCTCCTTCTCCAGTCCCTTCACCTTCTTGTCTGACTCACCCAACTCAGACTTAAGCCGGTTGATCTCTGCGTTCAAAGAACTCTGGACCTTCTCAGCCTCTTGACCCTTCTGAAAGAGGGGAAACTTCCTCAGAGTCCAATTGGAGAGGTGGTGCATCACTGCCAAGCCCTCCAGATTTTGCGATCAGGAATGAGAAAAAGACAAATCAGAGGTTACACTTAGGAACTGGAAAGAAAAGTGAGGTCATACCTGAATGGATCTGTGAATGCCGAACTCAACCAGCAAAGGAGTATCAAGTGACCTGAAGAAGCGCTTGTCGGCCTTGGTCATTGTAGAGCCGAAGGCATCTAGGGCCTGAAGACTATGGCTGACTATGCTATCAGTAATCTTCAACTGCTCTAGACGAGCCGACAGAGCGTCTGCTGAAGAGATGGGGATGGAAGTGTCAGCATTCTTCTTCTTAGACCTCTGATCCTCAGGGGCATGATCAACTAGAGCCCTCTTCTTTGTGGCTTGGGGATTCGAGGCAGAGGGAGCTGGGGGAGGAGCATTGAGTCCAGCTTTCTTCGCGAGTCTCGTCAAACTGGGTGCAACCATCTCCCAGAGTTCGTCTGAGATATCCTTCGGACGCTCTGCAAAAATCAATAGATCTGAGTTAGAAGATCAGACATAGATAAACTCAGAGGTTCAACTATAAATAAAAAGAGCTTATCGAGATCAGAAAGAGGACTTCCACCTAGACCTGTCTAAGAGAGGTAATGGGGGGTCATCATGTGTTCTAACCTGATGAACAGACCATGTACCCCCTGATCTTGAAGGGCTTTCACCTTATGAAGGTTTAATGGGCTCAGACCAGGGTCAGTCCTCGTAGACATTGTGACCTTACCCCACCTAAGGGGCATCCTCGGCTCCAGAGTGGACGAGGGAGCACATGGGCCAAATTCCCATGGTCCAGAGGCAAAAAAGTAACGTGGCTTCCAGTTGTGGTTGGAAGTCTGAGTTACTTGAAGCATCTTTTTATCTGGCTTCCGAGCTACAAAATGATAGTAGCTCGAATGATTTTTGGCAGAAGAGGGAACATAACAACCAACAAAGACCTGAACTAGAAGGTCTGAGTGGTGGACAACCCTCCATAAGATTATGGACCCTATTATGACCCTCCAGGCGTCAGGGGATAGTTGGGAGGGTCTAAATTGGTATAGGCAAGGATATATTTGATAATTGGATGGATAGGTAGACGAAACTCAACTTGAACATCTGCTCGTACAAGAAGATTTCGCCATCACGGCCGTGAAAAGCCCTCTCTTCGCTCAGAGGTCTTCTTAGCCTTATGGAGGGACTGGTGGAATATAGGTATCTGAAGAAGATGAGGTCTACCTCAGTTACAGTACTCTCGATCTCGGTCGCCTCAGAGACATCGACATCACTTTCAATGTCATCATCATCTTGGTCAACGTCGTTCGGAGCATATGTTGATGGGTTACTCGGGAACCTTTGAGCGAACTCGGCACCGGTGATGGCCGACAGAGGAATGGCGTCAAGGGGTGGTGGGATGGCCACGCTCGGCTCAACGATCTCAACCTCTGAGGAAGAGGCTGAGTCCTTTGAGGAGTTATGAGATGAGACCCGGCTGGAGACCTCGGCCTGATCAGGCCGAATTGAGAAGTCCATGGCCTCCTAAAAGGAATCCACAGATATGGGGTCTGAGGTAGAAGACTCAGACTCAGACATTGGTATAGGGTCGACAGAAACCTCTGACTGGTTGAAAGACTCTGAAGGATCAGGATATATCACCTTGAGAGGTGGTGGGAAGATGGGTCTAATAGGGAATTCTTGAGACCTACGAGCCTCCTCCTGTGCTCTTTCTATTTGTCTGATTTTTTCTAAAGCCTTCTCCCTAAGGGAGGGGAAATCCTCAAGAAGTTGGTATAGGGGTCTGGGCATCAGAGACAAACACTACACTTGGAGAAACTACCTTAAACTACAAACAAGATTGAATGATAAAACAAAGGAGTCTAAAGATAAAATTACTCAAACCTAACAAGAACAGTTCGCCTGCAATTATGGTAGACTCACCAGAAAACCCAAAGATTCACCGGAAAACCCAAAGACTCGCCGAAAAACTCAAATAGAAAGGAAAAAGCAGAGAAAAAGGAGGAAAATGAGGGTAAGAAGATACCTGAGGATGAAACGACAAGGAAAAGTGAAGAAAACCCAAGAGAGCTCCACCAAAAACCTCTGCAGAGAAGTCGCGAAGAAGAATGCTTTTAGAGAGAGAAAATGGCTGGAGTGAAACTGCGCAAAAGAAAGAATTGAAGATGGGGGAAAAGGAAAGGTTTAAAACCCTTAAATATGCAGGCGCGACTCCCAAGGCCCATCATTTCCTTGGGAGCACCAAAGGCGGCTAACAACATGCTTCCCAAGCAAGCAATACATCAACACTAGACAAGTGTCAAGCAAATACTGGCTCATACTGAAAAGTCCTCGAAGATGTGCGAATCCCACAGTCACCTGCTTTTGCATGTCACTAAGGACTGGGGGGTGATTGATATGCCCCAAGTGTGACCTCGGCCCGGAGACACCAACCTCGGCCGAGATCGTGGCCGACGTTGGACAAGCCTTGGGTATGCGGCATCAACACTCGACCATAGCAAGGTCGGCCCAGGCCGACCCTACCATGAGCCTCTCCAAGGGACATCACAAGGATCAACAGCATTCTCGTATACCTTGGAATGGAAACCTCGGCCAGACATAGGCCGAGCTCGCAGGAAGCCACCAGCAACCTCAACAAGACATTAGTCGATACTCCAAACACTCCAGCTCAACCTCGTCTCAGGCCGACCATATCCATTATCTCGGCTGGGATTACGCCGAGACCTCAATGGAATACTCGGACTGAACGAGTACCTAGACTTACCAACCTCGACCTCTCCTAGGCCGAGGTTATACACCAGGCGCGATAGGCGAGCATTTACAGACATTTGGATAAGGGCACGTGGACACAAATCAGTTATAACAAGATTATTCCTCACACATGGGGAGAATATTACATCATCATTCTCTACATGTGACAGTGACAAATGGCTTTCCCATATTGGTGAGGCTATCACACACATGCCCATTGCATGCATGGGGGTATATTACACCCCCCAGGTACTATATATAAAGGTCATCCTCTACCTTGCAAAAGATCCAGATATACAACCCTAGATTAAACTCTGTCTAGATACACAGTAGAGAGAGAAATATTGAGAGATTGTATCCATGGCCATTAGAGCCTTATTACAGTGAGGTTATTCACACACATAGTGGACGTAGGCCTATTTAGGCTGAACCACTTATATCTTGGTGCTCTGTCCTCTTCTCCTCATCTCTTTCTCCTACCTATTACATAACTAAGCTGCCATTGTTGTTCATAGGTTGAGCTTGGAAACAACTTACCTGGTGGTGCTAATTCCAGCATCATCATTAGGCACCCATTCCACCCTTCCGGTCTCTCATGGATATTTTCTATTTTCCTTTATGTTTCTCCCCGTGAGATGTGTGCATGTGTGTATATATATAGAATGGAGGTAGGAATCTTCGACTTGTATCATGGAAAAGATAAAGTGAGTCATCCGTAGGAAGATATAAAAGTAATATTAGAAAAAAAGATTTACGCGGCTACCCCTACGTTGATCGTTATAAGGGAACGATAATGCACATGGAGTAATACGTCACTAAGACTAATAATGTAAGAAAAATGGATTTAGAGAAAATAGAAAATGAGAGAAAAAGTGAGAGAAAGGACTCGAGTCTCGGGTTTTACCCCGAGACGCCTACGTAGCCTAAAAAGGCATCAATGTCCACGTAGTTCACATGTAAAGTGAGGGGTGGGGTTTAACCCATAAATCCAAATGGAGAAATCTCTTATTTTTAAGTGTGTGTGTGTGTGTGTGTGTGTAGAAAAAGTATTTTAGTTGTGAGAAAAGTGTGGAAAAAGTGTGAGAATCCCTGCTTGTAATTTATGAGCAAACCCTCTTTTTCTTGTTTTTTGGGTTTTTATTTATATGAAAATATGAGATGTGCAATAATACTAGATAAAAGGTGTATTTATGGTATGTGAGATGAGATTATAAAAGTGCTAAGCAAGAAAAAAAATGATATTGGGAATTCAAGATAATTTAAGAGAGAGTTTGAGAAAGTTGGACCTTCTTGAAGATCTCGAGCTTGATCTTGAATGTTGGAGAGCATCCCTTGAGCTTGGATGATGATGGAGAGTGGTTAATTCATCAAGTTTGATGCAAGGGATGATGAAAAGTGGAAGTGAAAAAGGGATTTGGAAGTTGAAATCACGCTGCCTTCGAGAGAGGTTTCTGGGATTCGTTCAGAGAGATTTTAACACACCCCAACCCAGTTACTTATAATTAAGTTTGAAAGTCAAAGTGAGTCATAATTAATCTAACCAAACCATAATCACGAGTTTTGATTTCAGAGTCGTCATTGTAAAACCATATAATTGAAATCCTTTTTACAACATCAGAGTAATCATGTCCATAAAAACTTTCTTGACGGATAAATTAACTAATTACATCATTTACATTTACACAAAATCATAGTTTCTCCCATTCCTGGCTAACCCAACCCGACCTCCTAGATTTGGCAGTGACATCGCGTTACCAAAAAAAATGTGAACATAGGAACCATGAGCAAAATAGCCCAGTGAATGCATCACTACTATACTACTGCATAAATTTACATGCAATATATCATGTCCATATAATTATGAATTAACTTATCCGGCTCATTCATAATGAATGGCCAACTTTTCCGAATCATGATTCACATATCCTGTCTAAATAGACAATTATCCCCCATTCCTGGTCGAGGAGTAACCCCTTGTCATTAATAGAAAAATCTCCCCCATTCCTGGTCGAGGAGTAACACCTCATTTCGGTAAACCGAAATGAACAGTTTCATATTCATTATATTATGATCATATTAATAACACGATACAAATATCTCTTTCCAGTGAGTACACTCACCTTGGTTGACAACTATGTATTCACGTTTTCTTCTGGTGGAGCTGAACTGGGTTGATTAGACCTTACACCTGTCAATCCAACTAAATCAGTACTGAACCTCAATCATAAATATTATCCAAACATAATTATGTAACTTTCCATGACTATACATCAACAATATAATTCCAATTAAGTCACATTCCATAAAACATAGGTAAAGGCAAAACAATGATATACAGGTTGATAAAGTTACGGACATTCAACCGTAGGAAATACCTTATAAGGAATTTATAACCAAAGTCAAGTAAACATGAAATTATACTTCTCAATGTATATACACATGAAACATGTACTCAAAGTACTCTTTGTAAGGACTAAATACAAACATTCATTCAAGGGGTACCCAGTATGGCCTGAAACTATTGTCTTACATACTTAACCATCCTATATTCCTAAATTGTATGAATACAGGGGTCCAACCTCATCAATATGAAAACATATATGAATATAATATCCAGTACAAGTGACGGTGTAATTTTTCAAGCTTCCTAGGGCAAGTTATGACCATTTGTCTACAACACAAAAATCTGCCCTACAAGCTCCTCTATTGTTCCTTCAACTTCCAAGAATTTTCATAATTTTTCTCCAGCATAACTTTCCATGATTTTCAACCTATTTTCAGTACAGATACTAAATAGTACAGAATTAAAGTTTCATAATTTATTTGACTTCATTTGCTATCTCAAAATCTTGACTAAACTAAGGGCATGCCGAAATCAAGTATACAAATAGCAACCATGTATTAACTCGAAATCATCATTACGGCGTAACCACAAGGAGATAAATTCTCATTTTCAGATATGATATGAATATATGAGTCTTCTTTCATATCCAATTGGAATTTCTTAATTCCAGTAAGCACACAAAGAGATATGCAAGTTTAAATGCAAGGGGTTTCAATACAAAGCAATTTTAAGGGTTTCTACATTCAACCTAACATAAACTTGCATCTAACCATACATACATATAAAGGTCTGAAACTTTCGTAAACCTATGATTATTTATATCATATAAATCAATAATATAAGATAAATAACTAGAATTTCAATTAGGATTATCTTCATGACTTTTATGTAATTTCCACAGATTTTTCTACACTTTTTCTCCTCACTTTTTCTTCCTAAACATCAACTTTCTATTTTTGCTGAAGAAATATATTAGAGGTAGGGTTTTAAGCCGGCCAAGGCTTCCTCACAAGCCAACCAATCAATTTAAAACATTTGGTTTGATAAAAGACAATTTACCACTTAAAGGGAATGGACAACTTTTCCCTTTGTTCCTAAATTCGGTATAACTCTTTACTCGGGCATCCATTTGATGATACGTTTGTTGTGTTACAACCCTAACTCACATGTCTACAACTATCTAGTTTTCACCTCAAGTCATTTATAATGTTATAAAGGTCAAAACTAGTCTCTAACAGGAACATTTCTACCGAAAACAACAAAATTTGTGTTTGTAAATATTTCGACCTTTCATGATTTATGAAAGTAGGATTATAATAAACATAATCACTTAACATAATTAGATTCGGGTTGTCACAACTTCCCCCCCTTAGAAAATTTCGTCCCCGAAATTTAATATGAAGGCCACTTACCAAACAAATGGGGATACTATTTCCTCATGCTATCCTACGTTTCCCAAGTTGCTTATTTAACTCCATGGCTCATCCACATAACCTTAACTAAGGGAATAACTTTATTTCTCAATACTTGGTCCTTACGATCAATAATTTCCATTGGTTCCTCGGTGTACGATAAGTCTTCCTTCAGTTCAATTGGTTGAGTTTTCAACTGGTGAGATGGATCTGCCAAATACTTACGAAGCATCGATACGTGAAACACATCATGTAACCGAGATAAATCTGGAGGTAAAGCTAATCTATAAGCCAGGGGCCCAATTCTTTCCAACACTTCAAATGGTCCAATGTATCTTGGACTCAGTTTCCTCTTTTTCCCAAATCTCATAACACCTTTCCATGGTGAAATACGCAGGAATACAAAATCTCCCTTCTGAAATTCCAATGGATGCTTCCTCTTATCTGCATAAAATTTCTGCCTGCTTTGTGCTATCTTTATCCATTCCCGAATTATTTTGATCTTTTCAGTTGTCATATCTATCAATTCAGGACCCAAAATTTTCCTTTCACCCACTTCATCCCAACACAAAGGCATTCTACATCCCCTACCATATAAAGCTTCGTAAGGAGCTATACCAATAGTCGACTGATAACTATTATTATATGAAAATTCCATCAATGGCAAATGATCATCCCAACTACCTTTGGAGTCAAATACACAGGCTCGTAACATGTCTTCTAATATTTGAATTGTCCTTTCTGATTGCACATCATTTTGTGGATGAAATGCAGTGCTGAACTTCAAACTTGTGCCCATGGCATTCTGGAGACGAGGCCAAAACTTAGAAGTGAACGTTGGATCTCTATTTGATACAATTGACATCGGTGCCCCATGTAAACCGATAATCTCGTCAACGTACATACGTGCATACTTGTCAACAGTGTAGGTGGTCTTTACTTGGAGAAAATGAGCTGACTTCGTCAATCGGTCTACAATCACCCAAATAGAATCATGCCCCTTTGGTGACCGGGGTAATCCTGTAACAAAGTCCATCGTTATATGTTCCCACTTCCATTCCGGAATAGGCAAAGACTGCAATAATCCTGCCGGCTTCTGATGCTCTGCTTTCACTTGCTGGCATACTAAACATTTAGCTACGAACTCTGCAATCTCACGTTTCATATTGTTCCACCAGTAATATTCTTTCAAATCTCTGTACATTTTGGTACCTCCCAGATGCATAGAGTAAATAGAACTATGTGCCTCTTCTAATATATCTTTCTTTAAGGGTGGATCATTTGGTACACAAATCCTATTTTTATAACACAACGATTCATCATTATTAATCTCAAAGTCACTCTCTCTACCATCCCGAACTTCTTGTTTCTTCTTTTTAAGGAATGGATCACTAATCTGCAAACTTTGTATGCGTTCTGCCAATAAAGGTCTCACTGTGACATGTGCTAATAATCCTCCGCTTTTTGAAAACTTCAATTCAATCCCAATCGATGCCAAGTCAAGAATATTTCCAACACGGGCACACCATATGCAACCAAGCATCCCTGATGATTTTCGACTCAAAGCATCTTCTACCACATTGGCCTTCCCAGGATGATGATGAATGGTACAGTCATAGTCTTTAATCAGCTCTATCCAACGCCTCTGTCTCAAATTCAGTTCCTTCTGTGTAAACAAGTATTTCAAACTTTGATGATCTGTAAATATCTCACATGTTTCTCCATACAAGTAATGTCTCCACAACTTTAAAGCAAAAACAATGGCTGCTAGCTCCAAATCACGTGTAGGGTAATTTCGTTCATGCGTCTTTAATTGTCTGGAAGAATATGCTATTACCTTCCCATTCTACATAAGAACACATCCTAAACCTTGAAATGAAGCATCTGTATAGATAAAAAAAGACTCATTCCCACCTGGAATAGTAAGTATAGGGGCTAAAACCAACCGATTCTTTAATTCTTTAAAACTCCTCTCACATTCTTCATCCCATACAAACTTCACTTCTTTACGAGTCAATTTTGTCAGTGGTAATGCTATTGCTGAAAATCCCTTAATGAATATGCGATAGTAACCTGCCAATCCTAGGAAACTCCTAATTTCTGTCACATTCTTAGGACTTTCCCATTCAACAATTGCTTCCACTTTCTTTGGATCAACATAAATCCCATTTCTCGAGACCACGTGCCCTAAAAACACAATTTCATTCAACGAAAACTCACACTTACTGAATTTAGCAAACAATTTCTTCTCTCTCAAAATCTACAATACAAGTCTCAAATGTTTCTCATGTTCCTCGATGCTACGCGAATAAATCAACACACCGTCTATGAATACAATCACGAATGAATCAATGAAAGGGTGGAATACCCGGTTCATCAAATCCATAAAAACTGCCGGAGCATTAGTCAATCCAATTGGCATCACCAAAAACTCATAGTGCCCATATTGAGTCCGAAAAGCTGTTTTGGAAATATCACTATCCTTCACTTTCTGTTGGTGGTAACCCGATCTCAAATAAATCTTCGAAAATACTGTGTCCCCCTATAATTGGTCAAACAAGTCATCTATACAAGGCAGAGGGTACTTATTTATAATGGTCACCTTATTCAACTGTCGATAATCAATACATAATCGCATTGTCCCATCTTTCTTTTTCACAAATAACACTGGTGCTCCCCATGGCGAAACACTAGGCTGAATGAAACCTCTGCTTATCAGATCTTGTAATTGCACTTTTAATTCTTTCAACTCTGCTGGTTCCATTCTATATGGAGCAAGAGAAATTGGACCAGTACATGTAATTAATTCAATAGAAAACTCTACTTCCCTATCGGGTGGCAATCCTGGCAATTCCTCTGGGAAGACATCAGAAAATTCTCTAACAACTGGTATATCTTCAACTTTAAGTGCTTCCTTACTAACATCAACCACATACGCTAAATACCCCGTATAACCCTTACTCAATATCTTTCTGCTCTTTATTGCTGAGATAAGACAATTAGGGACAACATTCCTTTCCCCTGTAAACTGGAACTCGGGTTCACCAGGAAGATGAAATGTAACTTCCTTTCGAAAACAATCAATGGAAGCATGATACGATGATAACCAATCCATCCCCAATATAATATCAAAATCCCGAATGGCCAACGGTATCAAATAAGCATAGAAATCTCGTTCCCCCATTCGTAAGATACAATCTTTATAAACATGCTCAACCAGAATCACACTTTCCATTGGGGTACAAATATATAAGGCACAATTAAGAAATGAACATGGTCTACCCAAATATGAAGAAATATATAATGCCACAAATGAATGCGTAGATCCAAGATCAATGAGTGCATATAAATCTTTATTCGCAATAGAGAGTTTACGTGTAACCACTTCAGGTGTAGCATGGGCATCTTGTAGCGTCATCGCAAACACTCTTCCTCCTTCTTTCGATCCACTTGCTTGTCCTGTACCTCTTCCCCTGGTGGCACTGCCTGGAGAGGATCCTTTATGAGGCCCCACACTACTGACTGAAACTGTACTCGCCAACATAGGACAATTCTTTCTCAAATGACCCTTCTGGTGGCAGTTAAAACATTCTATATTCAGTAACTTTGGGCAATTTCTCTTTATATGACCTGATGCCCCACAAAAGAAACAAACATTCGGATCTCCTTGTGCTGAAACTCCTGAACCTCTTCCACCACTAGCTTCACCCCTTTGCAAACTACTTCCACCTCTACCCTGTTGGAATTTCTTCCCTCCAAACCCCGAATATTCTGTATCGCTATCCTTTTGATAACTTGAATCGAATCTTCTTCTCTTTACACTTCGTTCTCGATTCCCTCTAGCTTCATTCACGTCCCTTTCTACTAGCATGGATTTTTTCACGAATGATGAATAGTTAGAAGTCTCTAAAGCCGACAATATAGATTTAATGACTAACTTAATCCCGTCAAGAAATCGGCTACACATGTGTTCCTCATTCCGTAAAAACCTCGATGCAAACCGAGATAAGGCTATCAGTTTAGCTTCGTATTCTCTAACTCCCCTGATTCAACATAAAATATTCCCTCTCCTTTTGTTTTTGATACATTGGGGGAAAATACTTATCATATAAAGCTTTGACAAAAGCATTCCATGAGATCACATTCCCAACTTCTGGAGTAATCAACAAATGTTTTGTGGCATCCCACCAATATTTAGCTTCTCCTTTTAGCATATACGTTGCCAAGGTCACTCGTTGATTTTCAGGCATCTTCATCACCCCAAAGATAAGTTCAATCTCTTTAACCCAGACTTCTGCCTCTGCGGCATCAACTTCTCCTTCGAACGATGGTGGGTTCATCTTAATAAATTTCTCATGTGAAGTACTTCTTTCTTCTTGGTGTATCACCTCCTCAGCCCTAGCCAAGGCTTGTGCCTCTAGTTGCCTGGTCTGTTGTTCTTCCACATGAGCCATAAATATAGCTTGTTGCTCTGCCATCAGAGTCATAGCACGTGCCATTTTTTGCATGCCTGTCAATTGTTCCTGCTCGGGTTCTACATTTCCATGAACATGTTGCTCAACCTCCGCTTCTGCTGCCATATTTGAAGCCTCATCTTCTAATCTCACATTTACATTCCCTCGTTCCATTATCTTATATCTGAAATGAATTAAAGATATAACAACATGCAGATATACATATCTTTCCTAACATAATCGTTAGTATCATATAAAATATATTTCTAACATTCACTGCCAAATCTAGACTCTTCTCACTCCAAAACTTCTAAAACCTAGGCTCTGATACCAAAAATTGACACACCCCAACCCAGTTACTTATAATTATGTTTGAAAGTCAAAGTGAGTCAAACCATAATTAATCTAACCAAACCATAATCACGAGTTTTGATTTCAGAGTCATCATTGTAAATCCATATAACTGAAATCCTTTTTACAACATCAGAGTAATCATGTCCATAAAAACTTTCTTGAAGGATAAATTAACTTAATTACATCATTTACATTTACAAAAAATCATAGTTTCTCCCATTCCTGGCTAACCCAACCCGTCCTCCTAGATTTGGCAGTGACATCGCATTACCTAAAAAAATGTGAACATAGGAACCATGAGCAAAATAGACCAGTGAATGCATCACTACTATACTACTGCATAAATTTACATGAAATATATCATGTCCATATAATTATGAATTAACTTATCCGGCTCATTCATAATGAATGACCAACTTTTCTGAATCATGATTCACATATCCTGTCTAAATAGACAATTCTCCCCCATTCCTGGTCGAGGAGTAACCCCTTGTCATTAATAGACAAATCTACCCCATTCGTGGTCGAGGAGTAACCCCTCATTTCGATAAACCGAAATGAACAGTTTCATATTCATTATATTATGATCATATTAATAACACGATACGAATATCTCTTTCCAGTGAGTACACTCACCTTGGTTGACAACTATGTATTCACGTTTTCTTCTGGTGGAGCTGAACTGGGTTGATTAGACCTTACACCTGTCAATCCAACTAAATCAGTACTGAACCTCAATCATAAATATTATCCAAACATAATTATGTAACTTTCCATGACTATACATCAACAATATAATTCCAATTAAGTCACATTCCATAAAACATAGGTAAAGGCAAAACAATGATATACATGTTGATAAAGTTACGGACATTCAACCTTAGGAAATACCTTATAAGGAATTTATAACCAAAGTCAAGTAAACATGAAATTATAATTCTCAATGTATATACACATGAAACATGTACTCAAAGTACTCATTGTAAGGACGAAATACAAACATTCATTCAAGGGGTACCCAGTATGGCCTGAAATTATTGTCTTACATACTTAACCATCCTATATTCCTAAATTGTACAAATACAGGGGTCCAACCTCATCAATATGAAAACATATATGAATATAATATCCAGTACAAGTGACGGTGTAATTTTTCAAGCTTCCTAGGGCAAGTTATGACCATTTCTCTACAACACAAGAAATCAGCCCTACAAGCTCCTCTATTGTTCCTTCAACTTCCAAGAATTTTCATATTTTTTCTCCTCCATAACTTTCCATGATTTTCAAACCATTTTCAGTACACATACTGGATAGTACAGAATTAAAGTTTCATAATTTTTTTGACTTCATTGGCTATCTCAAAATCTTGACTAAACTTAGGGCATACCGAAATCAAGTATACAGACAGCAACCATGTACCAACTTGAAATCATCATTACGGCCTAACCACAAGGAGATAAATTCTCATTTTCAGATATGATATGAATATATGAGTCTAATTTCATATCCAATTGGAATGTCTCAATTCCAGTAATCACACAAAGAGATATGCAAGTTTAAATGCAAGGGGTTTCAATACAAAGCAATTTTAAGGGTTTCTACATTCAACTTAACATAAACTTGCATCTAACCATACATACATATAAAGGTCTGAAACTTTCGTAAACCTATGATTATTTATATCATATAAATTAGTAATATAAGATAAATAACTAGAATTTCAATTAGGATTACCTTCAGGGCTTTTACGTAATTTCCACAGATTTTTCTACACTTTTTCTCCTCACTTTTTCTTCCTAAACATCAACTTTCTATTTCCTCAAGCTAAAAACACTTGAAACTGAACCTAGGGTTTGTTTTGCTGAATAAATATGTTAGCGAGAGGGTTTTAAGTCGGCCAAGTCTGCCTCCCAAGCCAACCAATCAATTTAAAACATTTGGTTTGATAAAATACAATTTACCACTTAAAGGGAATGGACAACTTTGCCCTTTGTTCCTAAATTAGGTATAACTCTTTACTCGGGCATCCATTTGATGATCCGTTTGTTGTGTTACAACCCTAACTCACATGTCTACAACTATCTAGTTTTCACCTCAAGTCATTTATAATGTTATAAAGGTCAAAACTAGTCTCTAACAGGAACATTTCTACCGAAAACAACAAAATTTGTGTTTGTAAATAATTCGACCTTTCATGATTTATGAAAGTAGGATTATAATAAACATAATCACTTAACATTAGATATACTAATATCACATTATTCATATCACATAAGATAAGCATGATTTAAATATAATTCATCATAATTATATTCGGGTTGTCACAAATTTCTATCAGATATGGGCTCTCCCTTGCAAATGAGGCCAAGGCCTCCTTATATAGGCCCAGGGGTCTGCCGATCGGCATTGCCATGGCACTAACTATCGGCAGGTGCCGATAGGCAGGGTATGGGATCTTCCATTTGGTAGTGCGCCTCAGGATTTTTCGGAAAATTGGCCGCCGAGGGCAAATCGTTGGTCAGAATCACGCACAAGGCATACCGTTGGAAAGGTAATTCAGAGACCTTCGAAATTCCTTTGGATTGCTCCCGAGTTTGGGAGTTGTCTTTGTTTCAAATATGGCTCAGAAGCGTTTGTCGGTCCATTGGACGAGGAATCGCGCGGACGCAAACGGATTGTTCGTCCGCATGGTAATTTCAAATTGTGCACGGGGCATACCATTGGAAAGGTTATGAGATTTACTTCAACATTCCAAAGAGTTTGACCCGCTTTGGAGAGTCGACTTTGGTCAACTGTGCCCGAGAAGTGCTCGGTGGCCTCCTAGAGTCAAACGGATCGTTCGTTCGCATGGAAATTCAGAATCATGCACGGGATGGACCATTGGAAAGGGTATTCAGGACCATTCGAAGATTCATTCAGCCTCGGTTAAGCTGAAGAGTTGACTTAGGTCAAACAGAGCCCGAGAGCACCCGGTGGCCTCTCGGTCAGGTTTCGAACGCAAACGGATCGTTCGTCCGCATGGTAAGTCGAAATCACGCACGTGGTGGACCGTTGGAAAGGGAATTCAGTACCCTGTGAAGATTCATTGAGTCTCGGTCAAGAAGAGGAGTTTGACTTTTGGGTCAAACTGAGCCGGGGGGTGCCCGATGGCTTCCAGGTCAGTACTTGGGATGTGACCCGGGTTTGCGATGATGAGTGGAGGTACTAGGGTCCTAAGGAGAGTTAGGGGTAACAGAGTGAGGTGTCTACACTAGCCGTACACATCAGACTACAGTTTATGAAAGCGACTTACGCCACATACTTAAAGTCTCATAACTTTTCAAAGACGTTCTCAATGAATACTAATCTAGCCAATCCCCTAGCTCGGGTCACTAACCATGACGAATCAAATCACAACCATTCATTTCTATTAAAGGAAGGCAACATATGAGCCTATTATTCTATGAAAAGTCAAACGCCAGATCTCCCTCATTAGGAGTAAGTCCATATCCCTGACATGCTTGACACATATGAACCATTCCGATTGGCGAATACCCAACACCTTATCTACACTAAGATTTTCCATTATACTGATGACGACGTCACCGACCTACTACACCAAGGATATTGTCTTCCCTATCATATTATGGTCGCAAACTCAAAGTCTCATTTAGTTTTACCCTGTTCAAGAGAGACATTCACCTTATTATGTCCTCTAACTATGCGATATTGTCACTAAGCTCATTCCCTAGTTCTACCCAAATCGGAATCACATGACAACCACAACGATCGCCATAAGCATTTTAAGGGTAGTAAGTACCGCATAGGGCAACATCTTCTACTCTGTACCCGCTTGACAAGACGCGCCAAGAACTCCTCCCTCCCTTTCTAGGGCTATCCTAACTTACACTATCAGTATGGGCTAAAATTCTAATGATACTTCTATATTCCCATCTAGGTTGCCACTTTCAAGTCTCGACATGGCGTCATCAATTTAATCCTTGAATACATTTCCTATTACGCTTCAAAAATTAAGTGTCACACTACATACACTAGTCATTCCGTGATGCCCAAGCATCATGGCCACTCATGAAACAAACTTCCAATTTTCTTTGAGGGTTACATAACCCATCTATGCTAATTCGATCAACAACACCTGACACATACACTATTCGAATCTTTTAAACATTGACCAACATCCTATGATCATCACCTAACCCCCAACACAATCATTCATTTCGAACCTAACAGGTTCCCCTAAGGGAAACAAACATACTCCATGTAAAAGTCCTCAAGACCAGACAAGATTTCATCATCCATGACTCTCATTTTAGGTGCGCACTATAATCCTTTCAATATCTTCATATATGGTACCTTATCCATTGAATAGCTTAAGACATCACAATAAGATGTTTTCTATTCCTCAATGACACCACTCACAATTAGTCCTACGAACACTCCAAGATGCCCTTAAGTAACACTCACAATAGGATTACCTTCCATCTAGCCTAAAACGAGCATTGGAATTTAACTAATAATCTTATCTCTCTTATAAAAGGCTATGACAATAATCCACGTACCAAATCATAACTAACACTACTAAGGATCTTGAAAGGATACAATATATCTCATACAACCAATAACCTATAGGTCTACATAGCCGACATCACTAAACATCTTAATCTCAAAATGGCATCTTATCTCATGAACCCTGACACAGAAGATGATCTAGAGTTCACTTTGTAGTCTCCTTAATTTCCACTGTTACATACGCAACACACTACCACAATTCTTTTGTAACTCTCATCGCAGGTTCAACTTTCAATCAAGAATCCAAAAGACAGTTTCTTAAAAAAATATTATCTTACCGACTCAGACCGAGTACAACTCCCCAAGTGTTAACAATTATGGTTCATCATATCCAATAAATCACCAATTGTTTAAAACATGACACTATCCCAAGGATTAAGTTTGCTTAATCACATAATTGTTACTATCTGATTCAAAGGTATTGCACCAGAAACTTACTATACCCTTATCGCAATTTAATACTGCTTAGGCCTGACGTATTAGTCACCTAATCTCCACAGTTGACTTTACATAATTTTTTTCCCTAATTCAACGTACGTCATTAAGCTCTATTAACGTCTCTATAAACCTATCATATCATCAAGGTTGACACACAAACACCTTTCACTAAAAACCGTGGTGTCGTCACTATTGGCTTGCACGGACACTCGCAACTTACTAACATATCTAATTAGAAGTGCATAAGCGGTTTATCATAACTAACTTGATTGCACTCAACCTGGTAATGTATTATCCTTCATTCACATCTCCTTGACTTTACCCTCGAGGGTACGAACTAAAACAATTACCAATCTAGAAAGATCATCCCAAAACCAACAACGACATTGAAAGATCCACTACCGAACTCAACACACCAATCCTCAAAGGAACCTTGAACCTAGAGCTTTGATACCGTTTGTAAAGCCCCAGACTGGGTTTATGGGTCACCCGTGGTTAACCCGGTTCGACCCGAGTATTGGGTGTAAGGTGCAATGTAAGAACCTAAATAATGTTGCTAGTACAATTTTATTTAATTATGATTTCACTTGTTTAGAATGTGGTTCCTATTTAAAATTAATCTATGTGAGGGACCCATGGAAAATGTCTGTGAAATCCAATCATAGAGAGATAATAACATAAAATAAAAGAGAGTACTTACCTGTATAATGCTCTCAAAATACAAAACCTCAGCCAACATGCCGTAACAAATACGAGGGTGTGAGGCAAATGCTCAGTGAGCAATATACAAAATGCAGTATATAATCAAACGGTAGAAAGAAGGCAATAACACGTATATCTATGTGTAAATGCAACTACCATATATTTATGTATATTTACACATATATACTACATGCATGAAACTATTTTTATTCCAAAAACATTATTTACCCCAATTAACTTACCTTAATCCAGTAGAGACATTTCCTTTTACATGATTTGACATTTATTCCTTGATTTAGCACACCTGCTTAAATAGTCAAAACAAATACACCTTTTTAAAGGAAAATCATTTCTTCCACCGAAACTACTAACTTTATTTGTACTATTGCACGCTATTATTTTTTATGAAAATCACCATTTTAATCATCTCACCTTACCATTTCATTTCCTTATGGACACTAATGAACTTTCACATTACTTGTCCATTTTATTCTTTACCGGAATATTTATTAATTCAATTAAGTTAGGTTATATATTCACATATTCGCCACACAACCCATTTGTTCACATATTCCTTTTTAGTTATCTTCTTCTCAGAATCTTCCCATAATCACTTAATTTAATAGTCTCCACACCGCCAGCTATGCACACCATATGCTCTGGCTATTGATTTTGGGTCTGTCACCCCAATGATCTTCGCCCTTCTTTACAAATGTCCATATTACTCCACATTTACTTTTACCCAATCATAGCTAAAACTTGGGGTTCCACCCCAACTTGTGTTACACTTTAAAATAATATTTTCTTGTCCTTTACAGTTTAGCATGAACTCTATTCCAAAATCATGTTCACTTAGTACCATATTATGTAGCAACCTTTTCCGATATTTCTATTTCATAAAAATGTTGCACTTTACATAAAATTACCATTTTACCCATTATTTTCCAAACTTATTATTTTATCCATTTTTACTAGTGTTAATTTTCCAAACACCATTAATTAGACACACTAACTCATTTAGTGCTTTTATCACATTCACACTTTTTTTCCATTTTGGATTATTATGCTTCTCAAGATGGAAATCTTTTCATCTCACTACTTTTCCTTTCATTAATATCCAAGACCACTTTAGAAGAAAATAACCATTTTTTTATTACTACATGTTCTCTTAGACCCCTACATTTATCACATTTCCAATATCTTTTAACGCACATTAAGGATTGAAATTTATGTATTCTTTATTTCTTGTTTAAATCCAATAAAACCTTAATTAAACTTGATTATTTGTTCATCATATAAACACTACAAGTTTGTATACAAGAGAAGATGGATTTTAACTCTAAAAACCCAATTAAATGGGTTAAGCATACAATTTATTCTAGAAATTCATAATAATTGTAAAATATAATTTTCAAGACTATAAAATCTTCAAAATATACTTTACAAGTTTATATAGTTTTATTTCTTCAAAATTCAACAATTTTCCAACTTTTATAAAATCTTCCTTTTTGCAAGATAAATATAATTTTGAATTTTTTTTATTTCAAAACATGTTTAGCATCAAACTTCTTGAATTGCACCATCGCCATAAAATCCAAAACTTTATTTTCAAAAAACTTTGAAATATTCATTCATATTTTACACACATCAAAATAACATTTTGTAATATTTTTATTCCATAAAAATATTGGACACCAAATTACTTGAAACTCATCATTTTATTCAAATGCATCCTAATCTTATAATCTAATAACAAGACTACTAATATTAAAAAAGAGTCTTAATACTAAGAGTAAAGTTTTTCAACATTAAATGGAGGTCCAACAATGGTAGGTTGAAATGTCGAAGAAGATGGCAGCCTCCTACCTCCTAAGGTGGCTTTAGAGAGGTTTCCTTGCTCCACCAAGCTTGCTCTATGAATGATGCATATTCATCTTCTCCATAAACCACCAACAACACCTCCAAATTTGTAGCTTTGCCCAACAATGGTGTAAATGGGTATGTGGTACTTGGATACGGTGGAATACTAGTTGAACAAACTGATAAAAGGTGGGGGAATGGTTGTCTCATGGTGGTTTGAGGTAAAGAGGGAGTGAAAAATGCTAAAAATGGCGGGAAGGCCCAACCCCACTCTCTCTCTATCTCTCTCTCTCTCTCTCTCCTTCCAACTCTTAATCCCCCAAATAAACCCAAATAAAGCCGTATAAAACACCACCAAATTTTGAAATCCCATTTTTTTTCCAATTTGGGCTCACCAAAACTCTATACCTCATCCAAATATCGCCCTAAAACGTGAAAAAACACAGTGGTAACCCAATTTAAAATTTTCTATTTTTCTGGTTCATACGAGAATGTACTCTCATTCGATGGAGAATGGCTTCCCATTCAAACTAGCCTTCGATCGACCTTCTAATAAATTTGTTCAGGTATGCAGTTGGGTCTCATTCGTTCAATCCCCACTTAGAATGACATTAGTTTCTTCTTTGAACGATCTTAAGCAAGTTCGAATGAACTCTTCCTTAATTTCTTCAAACTTTCCAATTTCCATCCTTATTCTTCTAATAACAACCATAAGGACTCCAATGTGAGAAAAATACAGATATGTGCCCATTTATAATGATCCAAATTCTAAGGTTTCATATATTAACAATTTATATTGGGGAAAATAATAAAATATTGGGCATGGGTATTACAGGGTGCCGCTACCTTGATGGGATTAGTTCGCTCAGAGAAGTGGTGAGAGTAACCAAATTTTATACTTTGTTCTGCAAAATTTTGGTATGACACAACTCAATGGCATTTTCCTAAAAGCATATTTTGAAAGTTATTTTTTCATGTTGATGTATTTTAATCATGTAATTTGGTTATCATTTGTTTAACATATGAGCACGTCAATACATTACACAAATAGAGGTGCAAGATTAGAAATAAGGCTTAAAGATATACATGCCATAAATTGCATACTCTGTTATCTAAACGTGGGATGAGATAAAGAAGATAAATGTATATGTACATTTTATCAGAGTATATATATATATATATATATATATATATATATATATATATATATATATATATATATATATATATACATATGGGGTGTTGCACCAAAATTTATGTAGAGGTTCTTTATCTTCGCCGCGAGAACCAACTTTTTCGAGGGGTGTACCGCCCTTTCCACTGCTTTCTACTGCGTAGATATTCGACTAGAAGTGTTGGATTTTGCCAAATTTTGGAAGAGGTTTGATTCAATTTATTTCTTGGAAGCAAATATTCAGAAGTACGAACCACTTTTTGGGACTCAGAGGTGACTTCATAGAAGTGTGAGCTTTCCTTGAGGATAAAGAGACTTTTCTCAAGTGTGACCTTCTTTCCTAATTTTAGAATGAGATCCAGTATCTTTGACTCTCGGGGGAGATGAAGTTGAATAGCTTATAAGGAGGTTGCGTTTTGGTATGCTTTGAAATGAATGGTGGGCACATTTATTTATGGGGATCTCGATTAGTCGGTTAAAGATTTAGGACCCCGATTTCGGGCAGGTGACACATGTAAGGATGAGATTAGATCTTCAAAGATCTTGTAATGATTACTTTCTAGAATGAATAATTGACCGGTTATCTGAGGGAAAATTGTTAATCGATCGATTAATGATACCGAACTCTTGTTCAATTGTTATTTTAATGGTTATTTGATTTATTATTATTTGAACTTTGGCCCTATATACTTCACTTCTTGGTGTTTTTGACACTTTCAACTTTAGTGTAGGTTTCAAAAGTTGATATTTTTGTGGGTTCTTCCATAGTTTGTGCCTGGGGTTTACTTGGGATAAGACAAAGCATCCTCGAACCTTTGTTGGGGACGTAGGTGTTTACATCTCATAAGTCTACTTAACAATAAAAAAAAACCCACCCTTACGTATATACATAGATGCTAAATACTCTACTTTGTTAGTATAGGAAGAATAACAACTATACCCACATAATTAATCTGATCCCAATACGTACACAACCAATCTATCGTAGAAATAACATCGTATGTATAGGTATCTAAAACAAATAAATTCACTCCAAATCATACCCTACCAGTATCAATGCATGCCCCATCACATCACTCGGTAATAATAGTGGATATGCTTAATGGTATATCTATAGATAATGTCCTGCAACAAAAGATTGTGTGGAACCAGTATCGAATATAACTTTGGTAATATTATTATGCATCGAGAACATAACACCGACTTCTTTATTAGGCACTTGATCATCCCTGGGTCCCACCTAATAGACACTACCATACTAAAGCTGGGGATATGGTTCTACAATTGTGGCATGAGGTGCTCTTAGTTCCTTTAATCTAGGTTCTAGATTAACTGAGACATGCTATTGTCACTGCTCCTACTGCCAGTAATTGGTCCACAAGCCTTGCTGGCCCTGGCCCTACCAATGCTAGCCCTACCTATATTAGCCTTGAGCAAACAAGCCCTGATGGCCCCATCCATTCTTACTCTATTGGTCTAGCTTGTCTTCATTTGAAATTTTTTCTTCTTATAACTAAATCCATTACACATGAAATATACTAGTCAAGACTATCCATGGGAGGTATCACTCTGCCTACCATGCTGCTGCTAACCTTGTCTACCCTGCTAGTGCCTCTTTTGATTAGATCAAAACTTCTTCCATGGTCCTTGGAATTGCTGGCGCTGCCCACCCTTTTAGTCGTTTCCGAATCGAGCCTCAGTCTTAGGACCACCTACCTTTACTTATTTTTCTAAATTTTTCTTATGCTCAGGCCAATCCATATAAAGGGTGAGTGTCGCATCAACTATCTGGGTGTACGATATGTTTGTGAACTCCTTTATGTACTTAGCTACCCTGGAAGTTCCTTGTTAAAGGGACACAAATTCCATTCTCCTCTATGTGAGAAAGGACTTAAGGCAATACTTCTCATTGAACTTATCTACAAACATGACATAAGTCATCTGATCTCTCTACTCAGGAGAACTCACACTTGGCCAATCAAAAAATGGCTAAGATTTGCTTCAAAACATCCATGAAAGACAAGAGACAAAGATGAGGCTACCTGTCTTGACGCCATTGAATAACTACTAAAAGATCCGTCAACCCTAAAAATATGGGTGGAATGTTCTTCATGAACACACCAAGAATCATCTCCCAGTCTGTTGTGGGAGCTCATTTCATGGGCTTTGGTGCATCAATGACCTTATCCTGCCTAAGACTAATCCTTTTTGTACTTCATTTGATATTAGGTTAAAAAACTATTGTACTCCAAAAATAAATTATCCCTGTGTATCGGGAGATAGGGTAGTTATCATTTGTAGAGGTAGTTCAATGGGTGGTACGAGCGCACTCGTGCTACTAGGTTAGGCTGGGTAGCAATTGTGGTGGAATGAGTCTTACTCTTTTGTGACATCTAAAACATGAGCCAATATACTTATTAATATTACACATCTTAAGATAAGAGTACAACGTGAATTCCATAGCAAATAACTCTACAAAGAAAACTACAATGGACCTATGGAACCTACATTGAATAAGACCATGATCTGATACAAACTGTGACACCCCTTAATTTTTAATTATTCGATTGACTAATTCTATTTATTAATTATTACATTTTATTAAGAAAATTAAATATCATCGTTAGCATGAAAAAGGAATCCATGAATAATACTAATAAAAGGAACAATGATATGATAAAATGACAATAGGTATTATAGATATCATCAATCACCAGTGCTAAGTAAAAGGAGTACTACCTAACATAACTATTATAAACAAAACTTCAAATGAAAAATAGTTTCCAAACTACAATGAGCACAATGCTAAGAAAATCCTTGAATCTCTCTAGACATAAATAAAATAGAGAACTAAAGGTTGGTCTAACACTTAGATAATAAAATTCATCAATGATTGAAATACTAATCCACAAAATAACCATGTCTTATACTACGGAACACCTATAAGAATGCGACGACACATGACCATCGCAATAATATAATTGCTATAACAGTGTCAAATCAAGGAGACCCTATCATACTCTTTCTGAATCTCTTGACTCGTGGACATAAAGTCGAGTCTGATTGACTACTTCAAAAGTTCCTCCTTATTATTTACTTAGATAAGTTTGTCCTACAAGCATTGGATCTCATCCTTTTGACCCCGTAGAGTCTCTACAATCTGAACAAGTTAAATCCTACATAGGGTGTTAAGTTTCTCTACCTTCTCCATAGAGTCCATCATGGCATCCATTAAAGAAGCACTTATAACAAACATTTTTGGCAAAGTGAATAGGAAAGGCATTATCTATTGGTTTAGATTATAGTGGAGAGGTTATGTAAACAGTGAAAAACCCAAGCTCTCCCAAGGGGCTTCATTATAACCCCCCTAAAACATAATGCTTCAGTATATCTAACTCCCAAAAGAATGTACCATCAATATTCTCAACAGCTTAATTCCTCTTTGTTGATTAAATCTAGCTATAACAGGTATTCCAATGATATGTGCCAAAACTACCCCTCGCATAAGTGAAAATGATAAGTGTTGCCCCTTGAAATAATTGTAAAGAGAAATAAAGGGGCGGCTCATTATTCCTTATTAAACCATTGACCTTTTCAAGACTCTTAACCCCCTTCGACCACCCTAAAATAAGAAAAGAGAATCCTTAGCTGATCTCAGACATCAGATCGAGGAATACTTGGTTCGAAAGACCTCTCTCATACCAAAGGTAAGCCATGGTGCTGTAGCGGGTCTCACTCATGCCTACTCTCTCTTAAAAAGATCAATCATTCTAGCTCATCTTTTCAACTAAGTTGTGAAGCTTCAGGACTAAGACTTTCCCAAGTTTGACACCCAAAACAGACCTTAATACAAAGTAAAATGACTTCCTGAGGCTGCTTAGCCCTCAGTGCTAAGGGTTAACACCCCAAAAAACTCCCGAGACCAATCAAAGACAAACCTATGGTAGTTCTTAATCTGAGAACACCTTAGCAGAGCAAGATTAAAAAGTATTGTAGAGTAAATAAAAAGCAAAACACTATTAACTGACCACCACTAGGCAACTCTACTTGTATTGAGTATTCCCATCATCTTTTAATTCACTCAACAACCACCTTACACGCCCTACGACATCTTTGTCTAACACTTAACCTCCCTACTACAACCATTAGGCCTTAATGACACCCCAGTCGTACTGGACAGTCCACACATTTTTTTATAGTTCCCCTATAAATAGGATGCTGATGAAAGGGGCCAATCTTTAAAATTTAAAGACATCAAGGTTTTCAAGAAATCGGACTTGCGAGAGTTCTAAGAAAACATATGTTTTTAAACTTTGTTCCACACTCAAAACCCACTATTATGAGATTATATTTGTAACTTTGAGTAGTTACATCGCTTAAACACATAATATATCTTATAGAGCCCTAAATTAGTAACATGGAACCATTAAAGAAGTCATTCAGTTACTTACTATGGTCCTTCATGCTGTTGAAAAAGGCCTCAAGACCTCAGACTCTCTTTGGCAAAGATCAAGTGGTCTCTTAGAGTGTAATACTTCATTTTCAATCTTAAACTTGTGAATCACCTTTCATAGTGGACATAGGACCCTCATTTGTGTTCTGAACCATTTTAAATCTTTGTCTCTTATACTTACACATCTCTCCTCTTACCCATCTAAGGTCCATAGGGGAGCACTTATGGGTCATATATATATGTAAACATGTCGTTAAAACCATTGTCTACCAAATCCGTAAAAATTGAATGCAGCTGACAGAGCTTTAACTTACACCTTCTTTTCTTCAACTTCTTCCTCATATGTGAACTCCCCATCTCAACCGCTTAGGTTATTAACCTGTATTCTTTTAAGGTTTATGGATAGCCTGTCTGAGAGGTTGATAAGTATACACAATGATTATGTTATCCTATGAATAGGGTTTCATCATTCTTGATGCATCAATCAACGCCAATGCCGACTTCTCCAGTCTCAGATACCTGATTTCAGCACCTCTGTAAGCTTTACTAGTATATTAGATTGATTTCTTCACCTCATATTTACACCTCACTAGAGGTGAGCTAACAGTCAACTGAGATAAAACCAAGTATCGATATGATTTCTCTCAATTTATCTCCTTGGAAATCAAGAGAGGAGAGACTAGGTAGTTTTTCAACACTTGAAATGCCTTCTCACACTCTCCATTCCACTATATGGTTTTCCCCAAAACCTTAAATAACTAAAGACATTGGTTAATTGCACTTGACATGAATGTGTTCAATCATACTACTCGACCTATCAGCCTCTAAATCTCTTTCTTACTTCGGGGGACTGAATGTTAATAATGGATTTATTTTTTATCTTCATTGACCATGCTAGGTCCAACCGCACTCTATTGGGATAATTCTCATAGTACCATAACATGGAACAATTACGAGTTACCACGATCATGGAAGTACCAATCATCGATTATCAAAATTGATAGGGACACACAAGATCCAGAAGGAGAGCGCAATCGTTCCAAGAAAATGCCCACATACGTGTCAAACTATGATTTATGAAAATCGAACCTCCGATATGCTTGAAGTCTTATCACTTCTCCCAGAAGTTCTCACTGGGTAGAATCATAGCCACGCCGCCAGTGACACCACCATATGCTCTAGAAATGATTTTGGGTCTATCCCAGTATCACCCGAGTTTCTTTTAATGTGTTTTAGTATTTTTTAAATGTCCACAATACTTTCCTTTTACTTTTACTCGACCGAAGCCAAAACTCTAGGTTTCACCCCAACTTATGTTATACTTAAAAATCATCATTTCTTGTCCTTCACACTTTTGCATTGATTTTATTCCAAAATAATATTCATTTAGGACCACCATGCGTAACACCCTTTCCAACATATTTATTTCATAAAAACGTTTCATTTTATGTAATATTAGTATTTTACCCATTTGTTTACATACTCATCGTTTACTCCATTTTCACAAGTGTTAATCCCACTAAACACTATTAAGTTACCCACACAAACTTCTTATGTGTTTTTAACACGTTTTTAACCCTTTAGGGTAACATTCTTGTCAATTGAAAACATCTTTATTTCATCGCTTTTATTTTCAAGAATCGTGAAAAATATAATATTATTTTGTAAAAAAAAATCTTTTCTTTTTATTAACACATTTAGTCTTAAAACATTACACTTATCATGCCTATAATTCATTTTCCCCACACTTTGAAGATTAAACTTTCTACTTTTCTTATTTCATGTTTGAACGCAACAAAACCTTCTTTAAACCATTTTATATGTGCATTATCCAAATACTACAAGTTTATATTCATGAGAAGATGGATTTTAAATCCTAAAATCCTTTTAAATGGGTTAAATATATTTTTCATTGTAGAAATTCATAATACTTGCAAAATATATATTTTTCACTAAAGGACATTTTATTTCTCAAACACTCAAATCAATGTCCCATTTTTATAAAACCATCATTTTGTAAGAAATCAAACTTAATTTACCAAATATCCTGAGCAAGATAAAAATGTACATTTAAAATATTTTTATTCCATAATAATGTTGATTACCCAACTTCTTGAAACATACCATTTACATAAAAATCCCAATTATTTAAAGAAAACCATATTATATGTACTCATGATTTACATCCAACAAAAATAAGATTCTTCCTAATATTTTTATTCCATAAAAATGTTTAATACCAAATCTACTAGAAACCCATAATTTTATCATATTCTTTCAAATTTAAATTTTAATAAGAAGATTACCAACACACAAAGTTGAGTCTTAAACTAAAAGTAGGTTTTCCCACCTCAAATGAATCTCCAATAATGGAAGCCATGAAATATCTAAGAAGATTGAAACCTCCGACCTCCTAAGGTGTCCTCAAGAAGTTATTTTTAGATACACCAAACTTGTCTTCATGAAATCCCCATAAAAAACCCCTTTTAATATCCACGAAGCTCCCATATTCATATTTTCCAAAACCCCCATTAGCTTCTCCAAAATTTGTAGCTATACTTATCCATGGTGTAAATGCCTATGTAGAGTTTGGATACGGTGACACAAGGTGGGAATATGGAGGTTCTTGGCTTGGAATGGTGGCTTGGCACCATGGGAGCTCTTGAGAACTTGAGAGAGAGGCCAAATTTGATTTCAAGATGCCCAAAATAAGTTAAAACCCATTTAAATACTCTCTAAACCCTCAAGGGGTAAAAGACACCTAATGCCCCAACACCCAACTCTTTCATCCAAGGGTAGTCCTATATTTAACTCACATCTGATTTGGGCCACTGTGAAGATGACACTTCAACAAATCCAATGACCCATATCGTGACAACACATTAAAAGGATAAGATTTTTCAAATCTTCTTCGATCATTCGAGCGATGAGATTCGTTCGAAAGAGATTGGTCACTAATTCAAATGACCCTTTCAATGATGTTTGCCAATGAGAAGTCAACAGAAGTAGAGAATCATTTGAAGCTCAGGTTGTCATAAGCCTCATTCGAACAATGTTCAAAATACCTCGTTTGAATGACTTTCACATGATAATGCTCTTCGTTCGAACCACATCTGAACTTACTGATATAAACTTTGAGTTACGAGAACTTCGACTTGACAAGCATGAAGGTTATGAAGTTCCACAAATTTGATCTAAGGTCCATCTTACCAAGTTTAAGGCCTAACTAGGTCGTACAAAATCACCTAATTACTTGAATACAGTTAAAATTACGGGGCGGGTGTTACAAACTTCCCTCCTTGGGGAATTTCATCCCTGTAATTCTCAATCATTTAATTCTTTAAATTCATGGGGTTTACGAATTCTACTTCTAAGTAATATAAACCCTCTCAGACAACATTATTAAAGTCCTCAATAACTAATATCACATCACACTTCATTACACGGGGGTTTTCGCAAAAGGCTCAACATGCGTCATGCTCTAACACTCACCATTTCGCTAACCATCAAACGTCACATAACTAACTAAGATAAACCAGTCACTTAATGATTATGCTCAATTAAGTCCCAGGACTACCTTTGCTACTATTCCAAGCATACCGATGCCTTCATTGGCAACCCTGTCTAGTGATTTACACTTACCCAAGAGTTAACACTAATATAGCAATCATCATCGCACACTCGGCTGACACCTTATGCTCCACCACTCTGATGAAACTAGTGCCACTCTAGGCGCTTAATCTTTGTGCACTCGCTTAAGCCTCGTACCAATACACTCATCGTGGCAAAGCAAAACTGTGTTCTAAGTTTCCTCAATATCTAACATAATGCAATGTCCTCAAGTCATCATCAAGCTCTTAACAAAAAGAGCACCTAACTGCCATGCCGACAACTTCTAAGTTTGCTAATCCTAAATAAGTGAATACTATGAGTAAATTATGTGATCGAAAATGCCCCCACCCATACAATGGACCTTGTGTAATAGTAAGCACAAGACACTGCAGATAAGGGCACATATAATTACTGAGCTACATTGACCATGCCAGGTCCAACTGCACTCCCCTCAGCCAAACCTTGCCAAACCATAACATGGTAAAAAATCGAGTTACCGCTATCATGGAAGTACAAATCCTTGATTACTAAAATATAAAGGGACACACAATATCCAGAAGGAACATGCAACCATTCTGAGAAAATGTTACTCATACGCACTAGACTATGATTTACGAACAACAAACCTGTTATATGATTGAAATATTATAACTAGTCCCGAACATTCTCACTAGGTACCCCTGGCTTGTGTCACCAACCTTGATTAATTGGATCTCATTCATTTACCCTCGAAAGGCGAAAGAAACATACGAGCATGTCGTTCTCTTGAAGTCATATGCTCGACTTCCCTCTTTAGGAATGAGGCCCTCTACCTCACATGAACCATTCCGATCGGAGGATTCCTAAAACATTTCTCTATGCTAACTTTTTCCCTTTACCTATGGCTACTTCACCAACCTACTACACCTAGGTTACCATCTGTCTTATCACATCATGATCACAACCCCAAGAACCCCTTAGGCAGTATTTAATCTTGGAGTGACATTCTCCTTATTACATCCTTCGATTATACAAAGTTATCATTAAGCTTAGTTCTAATATCTACAAAAACTAAATTCATATAATGACCACATCATTCTCTATTGGTATTCTAAGTGTTATAAGTATCACCCAACATATTCTAACCCGCAATGTCTTTCCAGGTTGTGCCAAGAGATAATACTTACATTGATAAGGCTATCCTAGTATATACCATTGACACATGTCCATATTCTAATCATGTTTCGATATTACCCCACCTTGATTATCATTATCAGATCTAAACATGGCTTCATTAACCTATGTCTTGGATGTATTTCCTAATAATCCTCAAAATCAAGTGTCACAGCTCCACTAATAGTTATTACATGACACCTAAGCATCATTGATATGCCCTAAGTGTCACCTCGGCTCAGAAACTACAACCTCGGCCAAGACATTGTCGAGGTTGGAAATTCCTTGGATCCATAACAACAAGCCTTGGACATAGCAAGGTCGGCCTTGGCCCACACTACCACCAACCTCATCAAGGGGACACTGTATGCATCATGAGGGTCAACAGCTCTTCAGTTCACTTGGGAATGACAACCTCGGCCAGGGGTTGGCCGAGGTCGCGGGAAGCCATACTTCTACCAAGGTCAACCTCATCAGTAAATCAGTCGATGTTCCAGGCACATGCCAGCTCAACCTCGACCCAGGCCAACCCTTATTCCTTATCTCGGCTTAACTTAAGCTGAGACCTTCATGGCTCATGTCGGATTGAATGAGTAGTATGGCCTTATCAACCTCGAACTCAGCCAGGCCGAGCACTCATTGACATGTGGATAAGGACACATGGTCACAAATCAGTTATAATAAACCATCCCTCCCCCCCCCCCCCCCCCCCCACATGAGGGGAATATTTCATCATCATTCTCTACATGTGACAGTGACAGTTGTCTTTGTCAGATTGACTAGATCAACACACACATGCTTATCGCATGCATAGGGGGTACATTGCACCCCCTAGGTACTATATATAGAGGTCATCCTCTACCTTGCCAAATATATACAACCCTAGATGAAACTCTGTCAAATTATATAGAAGAGAGAGAAAGCTTGAGAGTTTATACGCATGGACATTAGAGCCCTCATATAGTGATATCAACCACACACCTTCATAGTGGACATAGGCCTGATTGGCTGAACCACTTATATTCCGGTGTAAATCCTCTTCTCCTCACCTCCTTATAATGTATGTGTATATACTCTTATACTGCCATTGTTAACATTGAATTGAGCTCAGGAACACCATGAAGGGTGGTACTGTTTCCAGCATCATCATTTTGACGCTGTCTATGGGAACGAGAAGCTGTCTCTTCCTCTTCTTCAGCTTAACCTCACCGGATACTCTAGTGGTAAACCAGGTACCACCCCTTTCGTGGAGCTATTTCACCATTGAAAGAGGTTCTTTAAGGTATTAAGCTCATATGCTACTCAAACTCTTTAGTGTTAACCGATGGCACCAGAATTGCCACCGCCTCTTTCGCTGCCTGGTGGGGGAGGGCCCAGTTCCATCCAGGCACCACCTCAGTCCGAAATGGCAGAGGTGGCCGCAACCTTGAAGTCTTTGGCTACAACATATCAATCTATACTAGAGAAGTTTTCACAGCTCAGCCAAACTATGACGAGGCCACCTGGAGTCTCACCGAAGATGATCACTCTAGCGGCTGTCCAACCTCATCCTGATGCTAGGGGACCACCCTAGGCACCAATGAAGGACCAACCTGCACCCCAACAGAGGAGGGATGTTGTTGACCCTAGGCGCTTATGCCTGGGGAGGCCAGGAAACCCTTGCCCGGAGGACATGTATGACGATCTAGAGTCGGAAGAGGTTTCGAAAGATTATTGGGAGCCGTATAAGGTTTCGAATAATACTGTATGTCCTCTTCAGCAGAGCTGAGGTTGTGTCAACTGAAGAGGTGAATAGGCCCAACAACGAGGATGAGCTTTTGATCGATTGGGCAGAGGGTTAGCCTTTGAGAGGTTGGGCCCAGTGAATGACCTAAGACAGAGGTTATCAAGGTGGAGAAGTGCAGCTGGCTTGCAAAGAGGAGAAAGACAAGCTCAGACTGACCAAGGCCGACCCCATGCGGGAAGGGACAAAGACCAAGAAGAGGTCAACAACCAACGTTGTGCTGTGGCTGGGGAACCCTCAGTCCATCCCTTGGAGGTGGATGGGGATAACCTCGGCAAGGCCGATGGTAAGAGACCATGGAATGACTCTATCCAACGTCTTGAGGAGAATATAGGAGACCTCATCAAATGTAGGGACCCATTGCAAAGGGGTTACTCAGAAGGCTCTCCATTCATGGCAAATATAATGAGTTTTCTGACCCCTGCTAAGTTCAAACCACCGGTGGTGTCTCCCAAGTATGATGGTAGCACCAACCCTGTACATCACATTGAGATGTATCGGTCGGTGGTAGACATTCACTCAATACCTAATGAGATGAAATGTAGAGCCTTCTCTGGGACCTTGACAGGAGAATCACAGAGTTGGTTTACTTCTCTTCCGAAGAATTCAATTGAGAATTTCAAGGGCTTGGCTGAACGATTCATTCACAACTTTTGCTTTGGGGTAAGACCTCAAAAGAAGACCACTCATCTACTATATGTCAAGCAAGGCAAGGAGGAAATCCTAAAAGACTACATCGCTAGGTTCAATAAAGAGAACCTTGAGGTTTAAGATTACGAAGAGAATATAGCCATGACCACCCTCATAGGAGGTCTTCAGAAAGGGAAGTTGTTGTGGAAACATGCGGAAGACCCTCCCAGGTCTATGGCCGAGCTACTGGAAACTGTGGGGAAAGTCATGAATGTCGAAGGGGCAATGGAAGCCAAGTACGAGGATGAGAACCGCGGTAGTGGTGGGAAGTCCCAAAGAAAGAAAGATGGAAAAAAGAGGTCAAATGATGACAAGTTCGCTCACTACACTCCTCTAAATGTGAGCTATGAGCATATCCTCAATGAGATCAAGAATGACAGGACTCTAAGATGGCCAGAGAAACTGAAGGCCCCCCGCATAAGAGGAATAAAAACCTGTGGTGTGAGTTCCACCAGGACAATGGCCATTTACAGACAGATGCTTCGCCTTGAAGGATGAGATTGAAAAGATGTTAAAGTCCGAAAAACTGAGGAAGTGTGTTAATGGTAAGTCTCCTAAAGGGGGAATAGATGACCCTAAGAAGAGGAGAAACGACTGACATCGTGATGATACCCCAGCTAGAAGAGATAATGATTCATAAGGTGATGATGAAGATGTTCCGGACCTTCCGCCGAAAGATGACAACACCCCGATGAAGTGGGTTGGCATGATCTTCTTTAGTGTTTACACCATATGCGGAGGACTCGCGGGAGGTGGCTCTGAAGTGGCTGACAGGAAAGCTCATGTGGCAGAGGCCAAGTCAGTGGCCAAACTTAAAGATGTAAATCTAACGTCTTCCGATACAGTGCAGAAGAGAAAGAAGGTTGACATGGACACCCTTATAGTAGGGTTCTCCCGACTCGACTTCAAAGGTATCTTAGCCCCCCATGATGACCCTTTGGTAATAACAACAAGGGTGCATGGGTACGAGTTGCAGAGGATCCTCGTGGATTGGGGGAGCTCAGCAGACATGATATTCTTGCCTTGCTTCAAGAGTCTAGGTCTTAACAGAGCTAGGCTGGTACCCTATCATCATCCTTTAATGGGCTTCAGCCGCGAAAAGGTCCACCCATTGGGCTTGTATGAGATGGACGTACGGATGGGTGATGAGTGGCCTAAGAGGCTGACCCGAAAGATAAATTTTTCCATGTTGGACGAAAACGTCTTCTCGGCCTATAACCTCATCATAGGAAGGGTATCCCTTAAGGAGTTTGAAGCTGTGCCGACGACGGTCCACCAGATGCTAAAATTCCCGACCCCTTATGGGGTAGGGGAAGTGCAGGGTGACCAGACCATAGCACGAGAATGTTACTTTAACTCGGACAAAGAGAGAGAGGCCCATAAGAAGGAAACCACCACTTATAGCATTGACACATTGGACCCAAGAGAGGAAATAAAGTTGAAGAAAGGTGAAGTCGCGGAAGAGGTATAATCCATCGTCCTCAATGAGGATGAACCAGAAAAAACCATCCAGGTCGGCAAAACCCTAAAGACAGAAATCAAGGAAGAGCTGATAAACTTCCTGAGGAAGAGGCAGAGTGTCTTCGCTTGCAGTTACGCGAACATGCCTGACATCAACCCTGAGGTTATGAGTCACAAGCTCAACGTGACCAAAGATGTATGGCCTATCAAATAAAGACGAAGAGTTTACTCCAGGGAGAAGTACGACGTCATCCGGGAAGAGGTTAAAAAATTAAAAGAGGCTGAGTTTATAAGAGAAGTCATATATCCAGAGTGGTTATCGAATGCAGTCATCGTGCCCAAAGCCAATGGAAAGTGGAGAATGTGTGTTGATTTCATTGACCTGAATAGGTCTTGCCCAAAAGATAGCTACCCCTTACCACTAATAGATCAGATGGTAGATGCTACTACAGGGTATGAGCTCATGAGCTTCATGGACGCGTATTCAGGCTACAACCAGATCTTCATCGATGCAGCAGACTTAGAGAAGACAACCTTCATTACCGATAAAGGGAGGTATTGCTACAAAGTGATGCCCTTCGGTTTGAAGAATGCGGGGGCAACATACCAACGTCTTTTTAATAAGATATTTGAAGACCAAATAGGAAAGACTATGGAGGTATATGTAGACGATATGCTGACGAAGAGCTTAAAAGCATGCAGTCATGTGGCAGACCTCGAGAAGACCTTCGATACTATGGACTTGTACATAATGAAACTCAACCCCGCGAAGTGTGTCTTCAGGGTAGGAGATGGGAAGTTCCTTGGATTTATCGTCAATCAGAGAGGAATCGAAGCAAACCCTGAGAAAATTAGAGCTTTGCTTGACATGAAGACACCAAGGAGCATCAAGAACGTCCAAAGACTCACGGGGAGAGTGGCCGCACTCAACATGTTTGTTTCTAGAGAAACAGATAAGTGTCTTTCGTTCTTTAAAGTGCTTAGAAAGGCCTTCTAGTGGGACGAATAGTGCGAAGAAGAATTTAACCAAATCAAGTCTTACCTTAGGTCTCCCTTGTTGTTATCTCCACCCATAATAAGAGAGAAATTATATGTGTATCTAGCAGTCTCTAAATCAGCTATCAGTGCAGCCATAGTACGGGAAGACGTTGGAATCCAAAGGCCTGTATATTTCAACAGTAAAGCCCTTCAAGGGTCTGAACAAAATTACCCTCGTATGGAAAAGTTAGCCTATGCCCTAATGCATGCTTCAATAAAGATGAAGACCTATTTCCAAGCCCATTCCATGGTAGTCCTCACCAACTCCCCACTAAGACAGGTCCTCCATAAACCTGAGAAATTAGGAAGGATAACGACTTGGGCCATCGAGTTGGGGGAGTATGACCTTACCTACCAGCCTAGGACAACCATCAAAGGGAAGGACCTCGAAGACTTTATTGCTGAGTTCACATGGGAAGAGACCGAGGCAGAGAATGACCTAGAAGGTTCTGAAGGGACAAACAGTAGTGTCTTCCAAGACCAGGAAGAGACGAAACCAAACCTCTTCCGAAGATAGGAAGAGGTTGCACCGAACGTCTTCCGAAACTAGGAAGTGGTCGTATCCAAGAAGATCAGGAGCAGAGTAGTGGAGAACGAAGAGGATTCCTACATCTTCAAATAAGGAATCATGTCGGAAGGGGCCTTCTCATCAGATACAAACATTTGGAATCTCTTTGTTGACGATTCCTCCTGTGACAGTGGAAGCGGAGCAGGGCTGATACTTTTAGCTCCAGATGGTGCCAACATTAAATATGCTTTGAGGTTCAATTTCAAGGCATCTAACAACGAGTCAGAATATGAAGTTATGATAGATGGTCTCTCGTTGGCAAAGACAATGGGAGTAAAATGACTCCTACTTCATAGCGACTCAAGGTTGGTTGTCAATCAAGTATTGGGATTCTATGAGGCCAAAGATGAACAAATGGCCAAGTATCTGAAGAGGGTGAGAACGATGTTAGAATATTTCGAAGAGACAAAACTGAAGAGAGTAAATCGAGAAAGTAATAGCCACGCAGATGCATTGGCAAGGTTGGTCTCGACGACAAAGACAGACGTCAGAAGGACAGTTCCGATCGAGGTCTTAGGAAAAGAGACCATTGAGGAAGAAGATGTATGTAAACCTTGTCTTAATTTTAACCTAGGAGACTCATGGATGGACCCCCTCGTCAGATATATCAAAGAGGGAGAGCTACCCGAATCCAGGTTAGAGAGGAAGAAATTGAGATATAGGGCTGCCAAGTTCTCGATAGTGGGAGACGTCCTATACAAGAAGGGATTTCTGTTACCTCTCCTCAGATGTGTACATCCCACCGAATTTCCCCACGTCTTACAGGAAGTACATGAGGGTTCAGACTCCATTTATATAGGAGGAAGACCCTTGGCCAAGAGAATCATTACACAGGGATATTGGTGTCCAACCTTGGCAAAAGATGCTGCAGCTTACGTGAAGAGGTGCGATAAATGTCAGAGATTCTACACTATTCCTCATCAACCTCATCAACCTATGACGACAATAACCTCTGCATGTCCGTTCGTAGTATGGGGTATTGACTTAGTGGGACCCCTACCAAGAGCTGCCAATAATTACCGGTTCCTGAGAGTAGCCATTGATTACTTCTCAAAGTGGGTGGAGTCAGAGCCGATGATAACGATCATAGAACAGAAGACCTTCTAATTTATTTAGAGGAACATCATATGTAGACATGGCCTCCCCAACACTCTCATCTCAGATAATGGGACCCAGTTCAAGAACTCATCTTTATGGAAGTATTGCGTAAGAGTTGGGATAAAGCAGTTCTTCTCATCTCCTGGCCGATCCCAGGCTAACGACCAGACTGAGGTCACGAACAGAACAATCCTTGATGAAATCAAGAAGAGGTTAGAAGAAGTGAAGGGAAGATGGACTGAAGAGGTCTACGCTGTGTTATAGGCCTACAGAACCATGATAAGGATGCCTACGGGAGAAACCCCGTTTAGGCTTGCACATGGCTCAAAGGTCGTCATACCGATGGAAGTGGGGCTCCCAACTCATAGGATTCAGACCTATAACCCTGATAAAAATTTGGAAGAGAGGAGACTAGACCTAGATCTGGTCAAAGAGAGAAGAGAAGACGTAGAGATCAGATAAGTAGCTTACCAGCAGAGAGTAGCAAAATTCTACAATCAGAGGGTGAAGTCAGGGACCATTACCGTGGGATACCTAGTACTGAAGAAGACCTTACAGAAAAAAAACAAGCTCCAGCCAAACTGGCATGGTCCCTATAAAGTGACAAAAGAGGTTGTGCCAGGCCCCTACAGGATAGAAAACCTAGAAGGGGAACCTTTCGCTAACCCATGGAATGTTGATCACCTAAATAAGTATTACATATGATGTTGCAAAGAGTTATGTAAATGTACCATCTTATTATGAAGGGGTTATTAGTAAAAGATCAGTTTCCATGATGGTTCTTGCTTCATTGAGCTCTAATATTAGATCATACCCTTATAACATCATTCAGTGGTGACAAGGTTTGAGGTCAGACACCATACATGGATGACCTCAGACCCTTAACATCATTAATTTGGTGAGATTAACTGTGAGGATAACACCTTAGGTGATGACCTCAGACCCTTATAACATCATTCAGTGGTGACAAGGAGGTCAGACACCATACTTGGATGACCTCAAACCCTTAACATCATTAATTTGGTGAGATTAATTATGAGGATAACATCTTAGGTGATCACCTCAGACACTTACAACATCATTCAGTGGTGACAAGGTCTAAGGTCAGACACCATACTTGGATGACCTCAGACTCTTAACATCATTGATTTGGTGAGATTAATTATGAGGATAACATCTTAGGTGATGATCTCAGACCCTTATAACATCATTCAATGGTGACAAGGTTTGAGGTCAGACACCATACTTGGATGACCTTAGACCCTTAACATCATTAATTTGGTGAGATTAATTATGAGGAGAACATGTTACGTGATGACCTCAGACCCTTATAACATCATTCAGTGGTGACAAGTTCTGAGGTCAGACACCATACTTGGATGACCTCAGACCCTTATAACATCATTCAGTGGTGACAAGGTCTGAGGTCAGACACCATACTTGAATGACCTCAAACCCTTAACATCATTAATTTGGTGAGATTAATTATGTGGATACCATCTTAGGTGATAACCTCAGACCCTTACAACATCATTCAGTGGTGACAAGGTCTGAGGTTAGACACCATACTTGGATGACCTCAGACCAACATCATTGATTTGGTGAGATTAATTATGAGGATAACACCTTAGGTGATGACCTCAGACCCTTATAACATCATTCAACGTTGACAAGGTCTGAGGTCAGACACCATACTTTGATGACCTCAGACCCTTAACATCATTAATTTGGTGAGATTAATTATGAGGATAACATCTTAGGTTATGACCTCAGACCCTTAAAACATCATTCAGTGGTGACAAGGTCTGAGGTCAGACACCATACTTGGATTACCTCAGACTCTTAACATCATTGATTTGGTGAGATTAATTATTGGGATAACATCTTAGGTGATGACCTCAGACCCTTATAACATCATTCAATGGTGACAAGGTCTGAGGTCAGACACGATACTTGGATGACCTCAGACCCTTAACATCATTACTTTGGTGAGATTAATTATGAGGATAACATCTTAGGTGATGAGCTCAGACCCTTACAACATCATTAAGTGGTGATAAAGTGTGAGATAAGGCTACTAATTTAGTTCTAGCAGACATCATTGCATAGATTTCAGAGCTAAAACATCGCATGACAAGCATTTAACAAAGTAGATGACGTAAAAACCCTCATCAGAGGTTGTCATTCCAATTGTAAAAATTTAAAAGATACATGTTTTAAACGTTCCTCAGGGGCTACATTCAATCAGGGGTTACAAAAAATGTCAGAGCTTCACAATTAAGCCTCAGGGTTAGAAGGGAGAGTGCTGGTGTCCTCAGCCTGGTCCTGTTGGACGACGTTGGTCACCTGGGTAATGTCTTCTTTGTGGCCAGCTCCTTCTATCTACGTACCGTCCAGAGTGGAAGTCTCTATAGGCGCAATAACCTCCTCTTCAACCTCATGAAGGGCTTGGGCAAGTTGTGGGTTGGCAAAGCCGAGACCTATAAAATCAGAGGCCTTAAAACTTCCTGCCTCCTTCTCCTTGACAACCGCCCATTTGATTGTAACTTTGATACCTCTTTCAAGGTACTCAAAGACGAAGCTCATAAATTCATCAGAGGCTTTATAATTAGCAAGTATACCCTCAGAGGCGTATTTAAGAGTTGCCTTCACTGCAAAGTCGACCTTCTGGTGAAGGACATTGTCTTTTGCCTTCAGAGCGACAACATGGTCCTTCTCGAGCTTGGAGACCTCTTTCTCCATCCCCTGCACCTTCTTCTCAGGCTCCTTAGACTCAGACTTCAGGTGGTCTATTTGGGCGTTCAGAGTGCTTTGTACCTTCTCGGCCTCTTGACCCTTCTATATGAGGGGTAACTTCCTCAGAGTCTAGTTGGAGAGATAATGCATAGCGGCCAGGCCCTGCAGATTATGTAATCATATATATGAGTTGAAGATCAAATCAGAGGTTACACTTGGAAAACTATAAAGAAGTATGAAATCGTACCTGAATAGACCTCTGGAGGTCGAATTCAACCAGAAGGGGCGTATCCATTGACCGACAGAAACGTTTGTCAGCCTCGATTATGGCAGAGCCGATGGCATCCAGTGCTTGCAGACTGTGGCCTATGATGTTGTCATTGATTTTTAGTTGCTCTATATGAGCAGCCAACGAGTCAGCTTAGGATATGGGGATGGCATTGTCCCCACCTTTTTTCTTCTGCCTCTGATACTCAATGGGATGTTCGGTAGAAGCTCTCTTCTTCATGGCCTGAGCCTTTGAGGTTGAGGGAGCTGGAGGAGGAGCATTCAGACCTGCCTTCTTCGCGAGCTTTGTTAAACTCGGTGCAGCCATTTCCTAAAGCTCATCTGAGATATCCTTCTGATTCTCTATTAAATTGAAAGGTCTGAGTTAGAGGATCAAACATGCATAAACTCATAGATATAACTTGGAATAAAAAATGCTTACCAAGCTCGGCAAGAGGACTTCCCCCTAAACCAATCTCAGAGAGGTAGTGGGGGGTCATCAAGTGTTCAAATTTAACGAGCAGACCATGCATCCCCTGATTTTGAAGGTCTTTGACCTTCTGGAGGTTCTGCAGGCTCAGACCAGGGTCGACTTTGGTAGACATTGTGACCTTACCCCATCGTAGGGGCATCCTCGGCTCTAGTAGGGAAGAGGGAGCACATGGACCAAATTCCCATGCCCCTGAAGCAAAGAAGTATCGAGGATTCCCATTATGGTTGGAAGTCTAAGTTATCTGGAGCATGTTTTTCTCATGCTTTCGAGCAACAAAATGATAGTAACTCGGATGGTTTTTGGTAGATGAAGGGACATAACATCTTACAAAGACCTGGATTGGAAGGTCTGAGTCATGAACAACCCTCCATAGGACTATGGCCCCAATTATGACCCTCCAGGCATTAGGCGATAATTGGGAAGGGGCCAAATTGATGTAGTCTAATATGGACCTAATGATGGGATGGATGGGAAAATGAAACCCTAACTTGAACATCTGCTCATATAGGCAGATCTCACCATCTCAGCCATGGTAAGCCCTCTCTTCCCTCAGAGGTCTCCTGAGCTTTATGGAGGGGCTGATGGAGTATAGATATCTGAAGCTAAGTAGGTCTACCTCAGTAACTGAACTCTCAATCTCGACCGCCTCAGAGACATCGACATCACTCTCGACATCATCATCATCGTCATTATCTAACTCAACGTCGGCCTGAGCAGATGTTGGAGGATTAATTGGGAACCTCTGAGCGAACTCAACCCTTGTGACGTCCGATAGGGGAATGATATCAAGAATTGGTGGAATAGCCACACTCGGTGCAACAATATCAACCTCTGAGGAAGAGGACGATGTGCTCGAATTTTTATAGGACGAGGCCCGACTAGAGACCTCGGCTTGATCAGGGGCCTGATCTCGCTGAGTTGTAAAGTCCATGGCCTCTTGGAAAGAGTCCACAGACATAGGGTCTGAGGTGGAAGACTCAGACTCAGACATCGATATGGGTTCAGCAGGGACCTCTGTTTGTCTAACTTGTTCCAATGGTTCAGGGTACACTACCTTCAGGGGTGGTGGAAAGATAGGTCTGAGAGGGAATTCCTGTGACCTACGAGCCTCCTCCTGTGCTCTTTCTATTTGCCTAATTTTATCTAAAGTCTTCTCTCTGAGAGAAGGGAACTCCTCTAGGAGTTGGTAAAGGGGTCTGAGCATCAGAGGCTGACCCTACACTTGCAAATCTCCTAAAACTACAAACAAGACTGGATAATGGAATGATTCACCTAAGGATCAAACTACAAAAATCTAAAGGCCTACTATGAAGAACATAAAGAACAGTTCGCCTGAAAATATGGAGACCTCACCAGAAAACTCCCAAACTCACCGAAAAACACAAAAGTAAGGGGAAAATAAAGAGAAAAGGATGGCAGAGGATACCTGAAGAATAAATAGTAGGAGTGAATGAAGAGTCTGCGAGGAATCACCAACTAAAATCTTCGAGCAAAGATCTTTCTAGAAAGAGAAACTGCTGTAGAAATAAATCGCGCCAGAAATGAGAAAAGTGGAGAAAAAAGAGAGATAATGGGGGTTTAAACCCTTAAATATGCAGGCACATTTCCCAAGGCCCATCATTGCCTTGGGAACCCCAAAGGATGATTGACAACACGTGCTTTCCAGGCAAGCCACACTTCAGCAATAGACAAGTGTCTAATGAACATTGGCATAGATGAGAAAGACCTCAGAGCTATAGAGATCCCACAATGACCTGCTCTCATATATAACTAAGGGCTGGGGGGTTATTGATATGCCCCAAGTGTCACCTCAGCTCAGAAACTACAACCTCGGCCAAGACATTGACGAGGTTGGAAATGCCTTGGATCCATAAGAACAGGCCTCGGCCATAGTAGGGTCGGCCCTGGCCGACACTACCACCAACCTCATCAAGGGGACACTGCATGCATCATGAGGGTCAACAACTCTTCAATTCACTTGGGAATGACAACCTCGGTCAGGGTTTGGCCGAGGTCGCAGGAAGACATACTTATACCAAGGTCAACCTCATCAGTAAATCAGTCGATGTTCCAGGCACATGCCAGCTCAACCTCGGCCCAGGACGACCCTTATTCCTTGTCTCGGCTTAAATTAAGCCGAGACCTTCATGGCTCATCTTAGATTGAATGCGGTATGGCCTTATCAACCTCGAACTCATCCAGGCCGAGGTCAAGATCAAACACAGGCCGAGCACTCATTGACATGTGGATAAGGACACATGGGCACAAATCAGTTATAGCAAACCATTCCACCCCACGTGAGGGGAATATTTCATCATAATTCTCTACATGTGACAGTGACCGGTGTCTTTGTCAGATTGGATAGATCAACACACACATGCTCATCGCATGCATAGGGGGTACATTGCACCCCCTAGGTACTATATATAGAGGTTATCCTCTACCTTGCCAAATATATACAACCCTACCTGAAACTCTGTCAAATTATACACAAGATAGAGAAAGCTTGAGAGTTTGTACCCATGGCCATTAGAGCCCTCATATAGTGATATCAACCACACACCTTCACAGTGGACGTAGGCCTGATTGGCTGAACCACTTACATTTCGGTGTAAATCCTCTTCTCCTCACCTCCCTCTACTATACGTGTATATGCTCTTATACTGCCATTGTTAACATTGAATTGAGCTCACGAACACCTTGAAGGGTGGTGGTGTTTCAAGAATCATCAATCACGCCCCATAGGAACAAGAGATTTTAGTTCCTTCTTGGAAGATACACCAACCATCTGTACCGATTCGGGAAATCGCACCAGACACAAACACTATTTAACTCTTCTAAACCTCAACCAACCACCTGAGATCATCACCTGACCCTAACATAGTCATTACTAAGTTTTTAACACTTCATATCGGACTTAAATGGTATCTTAAGGACACCAAACACATTCCACATTAAGGTCCCCAAGACTCGTTAAGATTTCATCATCCATACTTTTATGATTGGAGGTACGCTCCCCAAACCTTTTAATACCCATTACGTGATTACTAGGTGCTCACAAAGAATTTAGTCTAAGATCTTCTACATATGATGCATCTTAACCATTAAATGCCCTAAGACGTCATAATAAGTTGGCTTCTATCTCGAATGATGTCACACATAGTTAGTCCTATGGACAGTCCAAGATGCCCTTAAAATACACTTACACTAGGATTTCATCGCATCTAGCCATTATCTCGATGGCTAAAACAAGCCTTGAAACTTAGATAATAATCATATCTTTCCTCCAACCACTGTGACCATACGTCCACACCACAACTAACGCTACTAAGGATTTGGCCAGGATACAGGATGTCACCTACAACATATAAACCTCTGGGTTTGCTTCTCCGATAACATTTAAAATCATATTCCTTGAAATCACATCATATCATCTAAAAACTCAACATATAATATTACCTAGAGTTCACTCCTAAGTTTCCTCGACCATCATCATTGCAAAGATGATATACTTACCGCAATTTTCCCATAACTAACATCATACCCAATGAGGTAGAATTTTGAATCAAGAATCAATAGGACACTTTACTTGAAATGATGCTATCCTATCGACTTAGAGATAGTACACATTCTTCCCACTAAATCATAAATTTCATTCTAACGTGACGTTATTCCAACGATGGAATTAACCTAATCAGATCATTGGTACTGACTGCATGAAAGTACCTATTCAGAGAATTGAATGCATTCCCATCACAAACCAATACTTCTTAGGTATGACGCAGTAGCCACCTAATATCCATTATTGACTTAACATGATTCATTTTTTGTAATTAGATAGACATCATTAACCATTATCTACATCTCAAGTGGCTTATCATATCACTATGAATTGACACACAATCACCTCACACTAAAAACCTGAGATGTCACCACCACTGACCTATACGAATAGTTGCAACTTACTAACATATCTAAATCAGAAGCACAAAAGAGATGAACAATGACTATCTTAGATGCCTACCACTTGGCAATGAAATCACCCATTAAGCTAAACTCTTCGACTTAAGCGTCGAGGACACAAATTAAACCAACCCAAAAACTACCATGCCCGATTAAAACCAACACTGACATTGAAAGATCTAATACCGACTTCACCATGTCACTCCCGAAAGGAAGCTTGAACCTAAATCTTTAATACCATTTGTATTGACCCGACCTATATTTGTGGATTACCCATAGTCAACCCGGTTCAAGTGTTACATGTGAAGTGCAATGAAACAACCTATATAATGTTGCTAATCCAATTTTATTTTAATTAACATTTCACTTGTTAGTATGCGGTTCCAATTTCAAATCAAACTACATGAAGGACCCATGGGGATCACTCTAGAGTCCTAGCATACAAAGCTACTAATGTAAAATAAAAGAGATTACTTTTCGTTATAATGCTCTCAAAATATTAAACCGCACTTAACCCGTTGTAACAAAACAAAGGAGTGAAGCAAATGCCAAGTAAGAAATAAACAATGCAATATAGAATCGAATGACGCACTGACACGTGATACCCGCGTGCACATGCAACTACCTGGTATATATCGATACACACATATGAATCTACTTAATCCATGAAACCATTTTACTTTCAAAAAATGATTTATCCTGAGTAATTAACACATGTGGTTGAACACTTGAACAATTACATGTCACTTAAGCAAAATTATTTCTTTACCGAAATCACCCTTTTTAACTTTAACCAATCCACATTAGAATTTTCATTGAAAATCAGCCTTTCAACATAAGCGAACCCCATGTTAGAAAATACTTATTTAGCCATTAAAAACCTTTCATTACACACCTTTGAGTTAAGCATGGGTTAAACCTAGTAGGTTAATCAATCTCACATTTACCCACTCACTTTTCCATTTCTTTACATTATTAACATTAATCAATTCACACGTTTCTTGTCCACTTTAACCTTTACCGGAAAACTTATTAATTCATTAAAGTTACGTTGTCTTAACATATTTCCACCACGTAGCCCATTTCCTGAAATGTTCTAATTTCATTATCTTTTTCTTGAAATCTTCCAATAACCGCGTACTTTAATGGGCTCCACGCCGTTGGCAACGCCAATATATGCTCTGGCCAATGATTTCGATTCTTTCAGCCCACGGCTCCGGACCCCCCCTAATTATCAAAGTGTCATCCGAGTTTAGTTTAATGTGTTTTAACATTTTTCAAATTTACACAATACTTACCTTTTCCTTTTACCCGACATAAGATAAAACTCCAAGTTTCACCTCAACTTGTGTTATACTTAAAAATCGTCATTTCTTGTCCTTTACACTTTTTCATTGATTTTATTCCACAATCATATCCATCTAGGATCATCATCTGTAACCCCCTTTCCAACATTTTTTTTTCATAAAAGCGTTCCACTTTACATAAAATTGCAATTTTAACCATTTTTTTGCAATTCATATAGTACTTCATTTTCACAAGGGTTAATTTTCCAAAACACCATTAAGTTACCCACACTAGCTTTTTAAAAGTTTTGAAAACCTTAAATGTGACAACCCGAATATGATTATGATAAACCATGTTTAAATCATGCTTACCGTATGGGATGGGGATAATATGTTATTAGAATATATAATGTTAAGTTATTATGTTTAGTCTAATACTACCTTCATAACTTATGAAATATTGAATTAGTCACAAACACAAATTTGTGAAGTCATCTATAGGAATGTTCAAGTTCGGGACTAGTTTTGACCACTATAATATGATAATTGACTTGAGGTGAAAATTAGATCATTGTAGATATATGAGTAAAGTCTCTAAAAAAATAAACGGTGCATAAAAAAAAGGTTTAAGGAAGGAGTTATGTTAAAATTACGAATAGGGGGTAAAGTAGTCATTTAGCTTTAAAGGATATTTTGTCTTATATGGCAAAACCAGTCATATTTTAATTGGAGCAAGGGGGAGGTGAATTATGATGACTTATAACTCTTGAAATAAGCTCTTCTTTCATCATATTTTCGAAAGGAAGAGTTTTAGCCTAAGGTGAGAGAGTCGAGAACTTGTAGAAGAAGAAATTGAGGAAAAAAATTGAAGAAAAATCCGTAGAAATTATGTAAATGTCCCTTAGGTAATTCTATCCATAAATCTTGTTTATTTTTTTCGATATTACCGATTTAAAGGATGTAAATCATAAATTTTTTATTAAAATTTCATGCCTTTATGGGTATGCATAGGTGGATATACGTTTAAAGAAAGTCGAAGGTGTAAATAATTTATATGGCCACTTCTATATTTGTTGGAATTGAATAATTCAAGTTGGTGTAGAAGGGGCTTGAAGGTAGTTCTGAGATCAGGGATAGTTCCCTAATTGGCAATAATATTTGAGATTAAGCAACCGAGGCAACTGAAGTGCGGCAGCTCGAGCGTGGCAACTGAACGAGGTAGCTTGGCGTTGCAACTTATACTTTAGCTTCTTGTGTTAGTCATATTGTATCTTTGTTTATATTAACTGAAAGCTATAAAGGTTGTAATGTTGTAACGAGAATAATAATGAGTTTTAGTGTGAGGTCAAATGATACTTGCGAGGGACCAGGCTTGGCAGGGCCTGGGAGAGCTTTCATTCTCTACCGAATGACCTCACCGTGGGCCCTTTAGAGGGACTTGGTTTGGAGGATCAAGAAGTGAGGAACCATTGGGGCTTGTCCAGACGATCTTAGATACACCTGGTAACAACACCGAAGGACCATAACCATGGAACCTCAGGCAGAATAGCTTAGAGTTCCATTGGTCATTGAGTTGAGAACCAAACAGCCCTCTACTTAATATCACATCTACTGTTGGTGATGTCACTAGCCAGCTAAACAATGTTAGGCATGCACTGGAGTAAACCACCGTGGTATCTGGGGTTATCAGGCAGTTGGTGAGCCACCTTTGCGACAATAGTCCCCTGACATAGAGTGGTTAGGCAAAAGGCATGTCTTGACATTTAATGTTTATGACGTGGGGATAACTAGTGCATCTGACATTTAATGTTGTGACACAAAGTATGAGTGACATCTATCATAGACTTTAATGACTGAGTTGCCTCGGGGATGGTGTGGGGGGATATTTAGGGACCCTAACAACCTTTGGGGAGAGGATGATCTCTTGAGAGTTAAGGAGTTATTTCTAGAGAGAATACACATCAGAGAGAGTTATTGCGATCAGAGGGTTTACTCACTCACCATTGTTATTTATTACAAAGCTTTTAATACTTGACATGGATTCTTGAGGGTTTTTGGTGTGTTTCCACCTCCCTAACAAGGTGTATCTAGTGTGCTTACTTGTCTCTCCCTCTAGATAAGTTGCTTCTAAAGTTCATTAATATTTACTGAGTTATACACGAGAGCTTTGTGAGTTTAAACTGAGTTTATCTTCATTGGGTTTGTGTTTGTGTATCCTATCATTAATCCAAAGCTTTGGGCCAATTTAGCTTATCACTACCATACTCAAATAGGGGTTACGCCTCCGTATATAATCTAAAGTACCCTCTTACCTTTGGCAAATCTGCTGGGGAGACATTCTTCTAAGTAAGGAGTATGGCGCAGAATAATGGTAATCGAAGGCTCAACTTTGATGACGTCCAGTGTAATGAAGAACAAGATGCGAGAGAACTGGAGGCCCCAAGGGATGGGGCTCCTCGAGCAGAGATAACTCCGGTTCTGACAACGTTAGGCATTCCGGGGGTGACACAAGCTTCCACGAGTGCGGGGTTTGGACCCACTCAGGTCGCGCTCCTCATGAGCAAGTTTGATGAGTTTTTGCAAACTCCAGTAGCTTCAACTATGCTAGGAGGATAGGAGGCCAATGCCTTCGTAACACCAGGGGTAGCTCCAACGGCTCCATCAGGTGAAGGCGTAGCGGGAACAGTCCTAGTGATCATACCCTCTATTGTGAATCCAGCATTGGGAACATTAGGAGCATCGATGGCCCCAACTGTGGTTCCTTTTCCAGCTGCAATGGGCGCTCAACTCGTGGTACCATTAGTTGTTGCCCCAGTAGTGTCACTCATAGAGGAAATGAGAAAGGAGATGCAAAAGGAGATGCTGAAGTTCATGCAGGCTTCCTCACAATCTACTAGAGAGGTGGCTTCGGTTTTAGATGACTTTTGAACACCGTATCCCTAGGAATACAACGACGAGCCCTATCCGAAGGACTATATTCCTCCTATTTTTAAAAAATACACGGGAAAAGGTGGGAACCCAAAGGAGCATATTAAACGCTTTGTTGAACATTTGGTGGAGCATTGTAATAATAAAAGCCTTAGGTTGAGGGAGTTTTCTAAATCCTTGACCGATAAAGCATATACATGGTATTCCCATTTGGCTCCCAACATCATTTCTACATGGGAAGAGATGCACGTGTTGTTTGTCCAGAAGTTCTTTCTGGAAGAAGATGAATTTACTTTGACCCAACTAGGTAGGGATAAGCAATGACCCGGGGAAGAAGTGGTGGCCGAAGGTACAGAGAAAGATCCCTCGACGTGAGGGAGGAGGCCAAAGAATCCATGTTGATGCTGACCGAGTATGTTTTCCATCTTATTAACGAGACATGCGAGGGGACTTTTTTAGGATTCTTAAAAGCAGCGAGAAATATCTATTTAGTGGTACGACCTAATCCGGTGGTGGTGCCCATGATGTTTAGGTAGACAATGCAACATGCAGGGGGAAGGTCTCAGCCCCCACGGGTAGGGTACACTGAGGGGGGAGATAGGGTCAAAGCACCGAAGAAGGACAATAAGAGGAATCTCGAAAGAGACAGGGAAGACCCGCTACCATTGCCTTGTACAGTAGAAGAAGCTATCAGCTGTTACAATGCGATGGTCCAAGGGGGAATGGTCTATGAGATAAAGGACGTTCCCGCTAGGGAGCTTGATGCGACAACGAAGGCGGATCTAAAGTATTTCCAGGTCCATCACATGATCCAGCACCCAATAGAAAGTTACTTCACACTAAGAAGAATTATTGATAAGTACATGAAGGCAGGGACATTCCATATCCCTCCACAAAATGTCAATAACAACCCGCTTCCAGCACATGGGGCTAATCTCGTGGTGGCCTACGATGAAGAGGCAGAGAGAGGAGAAAGAGAAGAGTGTGAAGAAGCTTTGGAGACCTATACCAAGGGAATGACTAATGTAGTTTTAGCCTACGATGAAGCAAGCACCAAAAACGTGGAGGATGTGTACAGCGTTGGAGATGAGGAAGCAAATCCGGACCTAGAGCACTGTGCAGTTTCTAAATCCCTAAAGTTCACCTGGTTCTTCGACCAAGTGGGGATCCCAAAGTGAAGCATGATGGAAATAACCCAGGCGATACTGGATATTATGAGGAAAGATGCAGTCCCTTCACTGAAATCTAAGGGGCCCAATGCCAGGCTGGTAAGGAGGTTCCTGTCAGAGGTGACTTTTAGCGATGCCGATAGAGCTGTGAGATTCCCTCATAACAGGCCATTGTACGTGACTACCAGTGTCAACGAAGTTAGTTTTGCGAGGACTCTCATGGATGGTGGAACTTCCATTAATATCATGCCAATTAACTCCTTTCATGCATCCAATATTCCGAAAGAAAGGTTGGTCCCCATGCCTTTGGTAATTTCGAGGTATGATAACCAATCTTCCAAATCCATTGGATATGTTAATGTGGGGATTGCGACGTGGAATTTGAGTTCCCATATAAAGTTTCACGTGATAGAGAGTGAAACTTCCTATCATCTTCTAATTGGACGGGTGTGGATGCACAACCAAGGGTTAGTTCTTTCTACGTACGACCAATGCGCTAAGGTGAATATCAAGGGGATGGAGGTAACCATTAGGGATATAAAGAGGCCCTTCTCTATTGAGGAGGCTAACTTGGTGGACGCAGTGTTTTATAGTGAGTTGGAAGATGATGTTCGAGTCCTAATGAGGAGGATGGAGGGAGCATGGGTTCCCTCGATCAGAGAAAGGATGGGGCCCGTGAATGAGCAAAGTAAGGAGGTTGTAAGTAGAACGAAAGTAATAGTCGAAGAGGCTCACCAGGTGGTCCCTCGATCCCACAGCATCTCGAAGCATCTTAGAGATAGGATAAGGCCCATAGTGGATCTGATGGAGCATAAGGCCCAATGAAAAAGTGTGCTAAGCCAGTTCTCAAGAAAAAGGGTGACCGAGGCTTCTAGGGGAAAAAAGAGGAAATCAGTCACTGCTACCAGCAGATAGTGCAAGAAAGTTATTACTGAGGAACGAAAGGTGGTGTACTGATTGTAACGATGTGAGCGGGAGACTGAGGAAGTTGATGACAAGGTTGACCCGATATATGAATGCTTTCTGGTTGATAAACGGGGACAATGCATGGTGATAGACAATTCTCGCATACAGGAATTTATGGAGGAAGTCACCGAAGAACTAGAATACATGGAGAATCAACCAAAGCCACGGGCATAAGAGCTAGAGTAGTTGAACCTAGAGAAATAAGGAGAAGATCCAAGGCCCATCCTCATCTCAAAGGATCTCAACAAGCAGAGATGAGAGGCCTTGATCGAGTTAATTCAGGAGTTTATAGATATTTTTGCATGGAAATACACAAAGATGAAGGGGCTAGAGGAGGAAGTAAGCTGTCACAAGTTGAACGTAATTCCTTTATCCATTCCAGTAAAATAAGAAACAATAATGTACAAGCCCGATCTAGAAGGAAAAAGTTCAATGCTTACTAACGGTAGGGTTCATTACACCGATACAACACCCACTTTGGTTATCCAGTATTGTCCCAGTAAGGAAAAAAGATAAAAACCAAATAAGTATATGCGTGGACTTTAGAGATTTGAATAGATCCTGCCCCAAAGACGAGTTCCCTCTACCCTCCATCGATAGCCTGATAGATGCAACAACAGGTCATGAGATGTATATCTTCATGGATGGGTATATAGGGTACAACCTAATCAAGATGGACCCCGTGGATGTAGAGAAAACAACATTCAGAACCCCATTGGGTAACTTCATGTGGAGGGTGATGTTGTTTCAACTTAAGAACACTGGGGCGACTTAATAAAGAACAATGATGTCCATTTTTCATGACTTCTTTCATAAGTTTGTAGAATTATATGTGGATGATTTGTTCATCAAATCGAGGCAGGAGGAGTCCCATCTGAGCGATTTGAGGAAGGTGTTTTACCGTTGCAGGAAGTTTAAATTAAAGATGAATCCATAAAAGTGTGTTTTTGGAGTAAAAAGTGGGAAATTCCTAGGCTTTGTGGTTGACCGACAAGGGGTGCAGATGGACCAGGATAAGCAACGAGCGATCTTGGAAATGTAATGTCCAAGAACGACGAAGGAGCTTAAGAGTTTCCTCGATAAAGTATCCTACCTTAGGTGATTCGTGCCTAGGTTAGCTGAGATAACACACCCACTAATGCATCTTCTATGAAAGAACATGAAGTTCAAAAGGGAGGCAATTCACCAAGAGTCTCGTGACGGGCTGAAGAAGCTGATCATCTCACCACAGACCATGGTTCCACCAAGGGAAGGAATACCGTTGTAGCTGTACCTCATATCCATCATAAGGTCCGTGGGAGCTTTGCTGGCGTAAGAGATCGATGGTCAAGAATGACTAGTTTACTACCTCAGCAGGATTATCCATGGGCCATAAGTCAGATATAGTAGTTTAGAAAGGCATTGTTTAGCCTTAGTATTTGTAGCATAAAAACTTAGACATTATATGTTGTGTTTTACAATTCATATTGTAACTAGATGTGATCCTATTAAGTATTTGCTAGTGAGAACCATACTAATTGAAAGGGCAAATAGGTGGTTCCTTATTCTTTCCGAATATGACTTGAAATGTGTGGTTCCTCGCGCAATCAAATGTCAAGCGTATGCTGACCTATTGGCAATAGTCCCCTCAAGAACTTTTGAGCCACCCAAAAAGTGTGTTTTGGGAGACGATCTGCAGGCCAATCATATAGATGCAACGGAGGAGGAATAGATAATGTAGTTCGATGGATCTTAGGCAAAAGGGAAAGGAGGAGAATGAGTGATTCTTTCAACATGAATTGAAGAGATACGCCTTTCCTACGAAATAGATTTACTTTATTCTAATAACAAGGCCGAATATGAGGCATTGGTGATGGGGTTGCTAGAGGCTCTTCGAAGAGGAATTCGTTTACTTTGCATCAAGGGGGATTCAAACTTGCTAGTTCAGTAAGTAAGTGGGGAGTACACGTTGAAACATATCGGCTTGGTGTCATATAGAACAATCATCCCAAAACTTCTTCGTCAGTTCCATCGAACCAAAGTCAAAATGCAGCCCTGAATAATGAACCAACATCTCGACGCTTATGCCACCATCGCCCAGAAGATGATCGTGAGAAGAGATACAACTATGATCATGATCCAATGAAGAATATATCCTTTGACGATATAGTCAGTTCTGCTGATGGAGGAGGATGCATACTGGAGGGGAGAGATTAAGAAGCAGTTGGAGTCTGGTGAAGGAACTAGGGGGCTCAAAGAATTGGCCCAGTACTTTACAAACTAGAGAAACCTTTACTTCAAAAACGTAGGAGGATGGCTGTAAAGGTGCATCGGCCCAAAGGAAGAAGGGCAGAGAATGAAGAAAATGCACGAAGAACACTGCGAAACGATTAAGATCCCCCTTTATAGAAGAATTCAAAGGGAAGTGTATTTCTGACCTAGCATGAAGCAGGATGCAGCAAAGTTACAATGAAAATGTGTTAAATGTTAGTTGTTCTTCGAGGCAGGTAAATGTCATTTCGTAGAGACTCAGTCTGACTAGAGACAACCCTATATGGACTTCATTAAAGATATAGTTATCCCAATAGAGAAAATTGATGTGATGGGACTTCGGTGAAGGGCCCCGAGATTTTATGTCCAAGAGGGGCATCTCTATCGAAGGGGGTACTTCAATAAACCGTTACGTTGCATCAAGAAGTAAGAAGCTGCTGAGGTTCTCAAACAGGTGCACGATCCAGCTCATATAGGAGGGGCCAAGTTATATGACCAGTTGATGACTTTGGGGTACTATTGTCCAATGATGGAGAAAGATTCTGTCGGGTTTGTTCGAAGGTGCAAGGCTTTCCAGCTTCATGGAAATATAATCCATGCCCCATCAGTGGACTTACACTCCCTAGCAACGCCTTATCCTTTTCACACTTGGGTGTTCGACCTGGTAGGGGCTATACACCCTTCTTAGAGGGGGAAGATATGGATCTTAGTAGCAAGGGAGTGTTCCACAAAGTGGGCCGAAGTGATACCATTGAGAAGGGCAACAACTGGAGTAGTGAGCAAATTCATCAGAGAATATATTATTTTCCCTTTTGGGATACCAAAGGTCATCCTTTCAGATAACGAAACCCTTTCATCAATTTAGAGGTAACAATGCTCACAGACAAATACTCCATTGTCCATCACACTTTGACGGTGGCATACCCAAAGGGGAATGGTCAAGACGAAGCAACTAACAAGACTTTGGTCAATATCTTGGCTAAAACGATGGAGTATTTCCCAGGATCGTGGGATGACAAGATACCAATCATTTTATTGGCCTATCGGACGACTAAGAGGAAGCCTACAAGGTATACGCCATTCTCTCTTATTTATGGGGCTGAGGCCATTCTCCTGGTAGAGTTAGAGGTTCCCACGGCTCAATATGCTCCACGAAGCAGCATGCTCCCTCAAGATAGGCACGTGAAGTTGGAAGCATTGGACGAACACATGGATAATGCGATGTAACACTTTCAAATGTATATGAGGAAGCTCTTTAGGGAATATGATAACTTGGTGAGACCAAGGAAATTCGTAGAAGGAGATCTCGTATTAAAGGCATCAGTTAAACATATTAGGGGGAGTCCTCTACCTAAGTTTGATGCGAATTGGGAGGGACCTTTCATCGTGAAAGATGCTCATGACTCAGGTTATTGTTTAATTTTTAAGATAGAAGAATACACGCCATTTAAGATTAATAACAAATGGTTGAAGGTCGATCATATGTAAGCAATTACGTTTGGGGCCACCGATGTATTTATTTGTTATGAATATACGAGTTCATTTTTGTTTTATATAAGTTCTCTTCATTTTAATTTTAAGAAGAGATGAAAGAACTAAAAAACATAGGTGGAAAATTCTTAAGAAGTGTTTGCGTTGTTAAGTCACCGTTATAAGTGGAGTGTATGGAAAATCTTAACGAGTGTTTGCGTTGTTAAGTCACCGTTATAGGTGGAGTTTATGGAAAATCTTAACAAGTGTTTGCGTTATTAAGTCACCGTTATGGGTGGAGTTTATGAAAAAATCTTAACAAGTGTTCTCATTGTTAAGTCACCGTTATAAGTGGAGTTTATGGGGAAAAAAATCTTAACAAGCGTTTTCGTTGTTAAGTCATCGATATCGGTGGAGTTTATCAAAAAAATCTTAACAAGTGTTTTCATTGATTAAGTCACCTATACAGGTGGATTTTGAGAAGTTGAGAAATACAGAGAAATTAGAGAAGCACCTCAGCAGCAGCAGGAACGAGAAGGGTAAGTACTGTAATACCCCGTACTTTTGACTATATTTATTTTTGGGATTAATTAATTAAATGCGTATTAATTGGAAATTAATCCGGGTTATAAATACTTACGAGATGTGAGTTGGTATTTGATTATGTGCATATATGATTATATATGAACTTGGTATTATAAAATTTGTCGTGAGATTGATAGATGGCATTTTAGAAATTTTGTTGAGACGCGTGGGACCGTCGCGTCACGGTGTAATATTTTGTTAATAAAAGTGAATTTAAAATCTATAATCCGCATGGTCGTTTTGAGTGCGCCAACGCGTCCTGAAGGGTCGAGATAGTCAGAAAACACTAGCCGGGGGTATAGTTTGGGTCCCGGGATATTTTTAGGCCATACCGGCAACTTAAAGGGTATTTTGGTAATTTTACATTTTGAGGAATTAAAAGTGACGAAAATTGGTTAATTAAATCTGATGTGGATTTGACCCACTAAGCCCATAACCAACCCATATTAACCTAGAAGGCTACGTAGGTTATCATTTAGGTTTTCTAAGTTTTCCAAATCAAAACCCTAGCCACCTTAAGCCACCATTGGAGAAGGAGCTTGGAGAGAGGAATTTCTGTAGAAAACTGCATCAAACCTACTCCAAAATCAGAAATCAAACCAAGGCAAGTGACTTTATTCCATTTAAATTCAGAGAATGTCTTTTCCATGTTAGAAATTGAAGAATTTTGATTGTTCTTGAAAGATTAAATGAAAACCCATGTAGTTGGAGTTTAGAACTTGAAAATTCGGAAGAGAATTGCATGTAGAATGATAGGTAGAGGATTTATCTCATAATAATTGTGATTAGAAGAAATTAAACGGATTAAATTCTGGGATTTGATGATGATATATATCTAGGGTTCATGTTCTTGATAAAATTGGGGAAAAGTATACAATCTTGTGATTTAATGATGTTTAGGATGCATTAATGCCTTAAAAGATGTTAGTTTATGACCTAAGCATGTTTTAGTATGATTAGAGGACTTAAATCATTGTTACAACGAACTTTGGAGAAGGATTGAGGTGTTAAAAATGGTGAGAAACGTAACTTAGAAAATCTGGGACGAATCTGGCATCTCGTTAGAAGCCCCTACCCAGGTCGTTCGAACGAACTCGTTCGAACGAGCTTCTAACGAGTTGACCAGTCGCTGCTAACGAGAATGGATTTCGTTCGATATCTCGTTCGAACGAGATATCGTTAGAAGGTACAGTTCGTTCGAACGAACTGGGACCTCATTCGAACAGCCTCGTTCGAACGAGACTTCTAACGAGTTGGCAGAGGAATCTCGTTCGAACAGTCTCGTTCGAACGAGACTTCTAACGAGTTGACAGTTTGGTCCCTTTTGGACTATTTTGATATTTGGAGTTCCGTAAACTTATTCGAGGATATAGATATCATTCCGTAGATGTAGTAATGATTGAATTGGGACATTTGGGTATTTATGAGAAGGAATTTACATACGAGGGTTGTATTACATGGACGGTTTGGTTTGGGACGTGAGTGTCTAATACGACGTGAGAAATTATGGCGCGTATGATTACAAACCGGAATAGTATGAATTGTGATAATTATAAGTTAGTACGAGAATGCAATATGTACTACGATTAAACTACGGTATTACTAAGACGTGTGTTTACTTAGTATTGGTATATGATTGTGTGTATGACATACCTACCATACTTGCTATCACGGGAGGTTGCGTTCGCTTAGGACCCTCAAATCCTTGTGTGCCTACGGGGGGGGATATAGACTGGTACCTCGATGACCATAGATCAGAGAAAGACTTATTGGGATGTTAATAAGTCCGCTGATCGTGGGAGCGTAGGTATGTGCGTGACCCATGTGATGTGACTGTGTTCACCTCCACTATTTGTGATTTGTGTTATCTGAACAATTCCTGAGAGATTCGGAATATGTGATCCTTATGTACGTGATGTACCGGGATGGATAGCAGAGTATGTGTGCACCGCAGCTTAGTTCTCGCGGTGCTCGTATTGTATATTTATGATGTGAATAATATACACTTAATTAATGAGAACCTTCATGTTAATAATGTGAATAAAATTATGGTATTGTTTCGATAAATAAAATGAGTTAGCTGATAGAGAAATATATTGCATTTTGAGCATCTGAGTTTACATTAAATCCCTATCTAATTACGAGCGTTATATGTTAATAGAACCGGGTAATAAGGGTAGAAACTATTACAGTCTAGCTAGTTATGATGTCACTTAGCTAGTGGTTTATATCGTTGTAGATGGGTACTTACGTTAGGAGTGCACAGTTAGACGAGAGGTGAGAATATCATGTGAGTGTACGTCCTAACATGTACTTTGCATTTAATGTTTTAAATGTTTTTAAAGCACTTGCAGGTTTTTAAAATATAACTCCACATTCGGGCTCTGACCCGTTTGATTTTCAAATCTTTTTCTTGTAAAACCATTTTAGGTGCCCAGCCACAAGGACACCAAGCATAGGATTCTCATTCACGTGACGAGCTGTAGCTGTTTGTGGAAGCTACAGGGATTTTCTTATAGACGCTTCTATCTTTTGGATTCCAGAGTCACTATCTATCAGTTGTAGGGCATGTTGCCCATTTCTATTTAGAGCATCTTTTACATTTCAGTTTTCAGATTTTAGCATGTATGGTTTCAGTATTCAGTTCACTTTTCAGTTGTGGGATTTGTAGTGAGGAGTTTTACTCCAGACTTTATTTACTCTATTGTGATGGTTATTAGTGTTACTTCAGTATGGTGAATGGTGTATTTATTCTTTATTTCTCTTGTTGCATGTTAATCGGACTTTAATTAAAATTTGGCACTTACTTTTTAAATACTAGGTAATTAGTAATAAAAAAAAATGTTTTCGACAGTGATGCTATTAACTGAGCCAACTTGGCATTTTGAATTAATTTAATAAAGGAGTAGCTACCCGGTATTTAATTAGTCGGGGTGTCACAGGTATCATGAGAGCCATAATGCTAGAAACTATGGGAGGTGGGATCATTACCTCAGCAGCCTCAACGGTAGGCAAACTCCCATCACCGGCTTAGCGTACTATAGCTAGCATGGGTACATCATCCGAAGGAGATGTTGGACCTTCGAGAGATGCCCTAATGAGGGTAGCTGCCCCAACCTCGGCCTGAGAAGGGATAAGGCCACTCAATGCAAAAGGTAGAGAAAGACTTGGAGAGAGCTACAAATGTAAATACAAATGTTAGATGAAAGGATTAATCGTGAAGGGATAAGTGACATAAATGCACTTAGCTTACCCTTATTATGGCACTAAAGAGAGGAACTGCAGTAATGGGTCTTGACAATGCTAGAGGAAGGAGAATGTTGGCCATCAGCGACGCCACCTCCACCTGCACTGGCCTAACAAGGCAGAAATAATAAATAAGCCAATGGTATAAATAAAAGATGACAGGCTCGAAAGTACATTTACCTATGGGACACTCTCTTCGACCATAACCAGGGGCACAGAGACCTCCCGTCCCGAGGGCAACTCAGAGGAAGCTGAACAGGTGCCTCCAGCTGGCCAGCCAACTCAGCAGCACCCATGACAGCATATCAGGCTTGGTGGGAGGATGAAGGACGTGAATATGTAAGGATTATTAACGAAGAGCGTGGAAGGGCAGTAGTGGCTGGAGGAGTTTTGCAATGTCCCCCCACGAAATGACTCACTGGGGGACTGGGGGGACTGACCGTCACTTCTTCAACTCCCTGAACCAAGGATAACAGGCAATAAGTAAAAATGCTATGTCAAGAAAAGAAGAATGAGAAATACAGAATTCACATATACCTTAGATCTAGAGGGAGAATGAGAGGGTATGGCCACCGGTGAACATGGCGAGGGGGAAGCAGCCGAAATAACTGGGGAGGAGGCCTTTCATGTGTCTGTTTCCTCTGGGACTTAGTACCCATCATTTTTTTCCTGGAGCTCGTTGCACCACCAGCTTCAGGTATCTTCGACCTTCTTCTCCTTTTTGCTGGGGGATCACTAGAATCAACCACGATTGTGGGGAACGTACTAGGAGGAGGAACGTGGACTGCCCGCCGTTGGAATTTAGAATTTATTTGGTCAACTTCGGCCTCCACCCGCCTTCTCAGCTCTTCAGCCATTTTTAGAGACATGGGAGGGGGAACGGAGGCAATTAGGAATTCCTCTAAGGGAGTTTCCATTTGTCCTCAGGCCTTAGGCTTCTTAGACATGGATTTCTTGGCTTTCTTCGTAGGTGGTTGAGAAGGCCCTTCTCCCATAGCAGCTTCGGCCATGGGGATAGATGGTTTGGGGGTCGCAGTGGCCTTTAGTTTGGGCATGGTAACACGGATTATGGGGAGGTATGGAAGAAGCTTTGTGGGTGGTTCTTTGGGAGTCTGGCTTAGAGGGAACTCAACCCCAAGAATGGAATTTCCCTTCTGGCCCAACTCCAGTGCAAAAAATGAATGAACTAGGGGATACACAAGATCACCCTCGATGAATTCAGCAATCTAGACTAGTTGCCTTGGCTAATACTTTTTGGCAAGCAGAGGAGTTACGTACCCTTGCCTAGTGATGCTGGGGATGTTGACTCTCCCAAAAAATGTCGAATTCATTCCCCACGCGGTCGTCGAGGATAATGGAGAACATGCCTCACCAAAATATACCTTGGGGTTAGATAACTGAAATAATGGTCGAGGGAGGACGATTAGTCTTGGCGACTATGATCAGGAAGCACACATAAGGTAAACCTGTAAGGAGAACGCAGTTAGAAAAATTGGCTAGGTTGTAATGATCGAGAGATCGCTCCATATAAAAAAGGACCCTATCAAGCCATGTGTAGAGAGACCCTAAGGCGATTGCAGCCAGAGGGAGCTTGATACCTCGGGCCAATTGAGAGATAGGTTGATGAGGTCCCTTCAGGGCTGGTCATTGGGCTTCCCCTTTAAAAAAAAAGCGAGAAAGAATGACAAGTATATAGGTAGGAAGCTCTAGCGATGTACCTTATCCAGGGGTAGCCTCAGAGGAACTTCCTTCGAAAGGGTCCTTTAAGAAGTAGTTGATAAGAGGATTGAACGTGGCTTTGTTTGAAGTACCGATGAAACTTCGGCATATATGGTCCAGCTCCAAACAGTCAGCAGTTTCTTGGGCATCCAGAGCTTTATCGGAATAGGTCTCATGACTTGTTCCCTCAAGGCCTCAGAGCTCACACACATCCTCCAACGTTATTATAAACTCTCCCCATGCAGCGATGAACGCGTGAGTAGTAACATTCTAGCGAGATACCAGAACGGGAAGAGAAACATTATTCTTGGATAGGGTTAACTCACCAAACCACTTGGCTCGATGTAGCCCAATCTTAGCTAGAATATTAGCGTGGGAACTCTGCATATGAGAATTCTAAACAGCAAAGTGACCAGGAGAGCCTCCATGACTTTCAAAATCGATATGGGACCATGGGAAGTCCCCTCGCTCAAGACGAAACCTGAGAGTCCCCTCGGGAGGAAGAAAGCACCATTCATCAGAATCCTCATCTTCATCGCCAAGCATCATGGCATCATACTTGGTGTTAAAAATGCAACTCTTGAAAAACCCAACAAAGTCATCACCTTTGCCAAAAATGGGGGACCGACGGTAGAAACGCAACTGTTCATGATGAGCAACGGTCAATGACGCAGTAGAGGGGTAGCGACAATGGGGGCGACAGGAGGAGCACTGGTGGCAGGAGTGGAAGGGTTGCTTGAAGAGGCCATTGCAGATAACCTAAGTACAAAAAGGTAGGGTAAAAGAAGAGTTGGACAAGAATAGGGAGGGGCGCAACCGCAGATGGGGGTGCAAAAGATGATAGAGGGAGGCTGAACAAAGAAGGGGGCAAGAATGAAGGTCGCACAGAGCTCGCAAAAATATCTCTCTCTGAGGAAATATGAAAGCTTGAAGAAGAAGAGAAAGGTTTGAAATAGAGAGATGTTTGAAACTTTTAAAACCCTTTTTACTTATCGTTTGGGCTCCCCCTGCACGTGCCAAACCGCCTATAATCATTTCAAAGGCACACGTGGCACTTCGGGAAGTGTTTTTGACAGTGGAAAAGACAGCGCTACGTCGAATACGAAGTGACATCTGGGGAATAGAAAGGGTTGACTTCCTAACCAAGTTTATATTTTGGCGCCAAAATGGTGTAAGACATATCCAATATTTCTCCCAATGGAAAAGATGTCCCTACGAGTATTTGAGAATTTGTGATTCAGTTACATCAGGGAGAATTTCCACTTTTTCGAACATGGCGAAGCATTACAAGGGAGAATTTGACTTACCAAGAGCCCAAACGAGTATTTGATAAGGTTAGTACGCCTTTCGGGAGAATTTCAAATAGTAAAGCTAGAACAGTTGAGGCTCAGCATGAGGAAAAAGTGGCGATGTCCCTTCGCCAAGCCCCAGAAAGTCATGGTGCTTTGGCTCAGGTACATTGGGTAGGATTTTACTTTTTCCAGGAGATTATAACGCTGCGGTTCTAATGAATAGAGGAGGCCAGAATTTTTCACGCAGAGAGGGTTCATCGGATTGAGAAGTTTCGCGCAGATATTTCTTGTTCCAACAAATCTCTCCATAAAGGGGAAAATGTAGAAGGGGCTTGGAGGTATTTCTGAGATCATGGATAATTACCTAATTGGCTATAGTATTTAAGATTAAGTAACCGAGGCAGCTCAAGCGCGGTAGCTCGAGCGTGGAAACTCAGCGAAGAAGCTTGGCGTGGAAACTTATACTTTAGCTTGTTATGTTAGTCATATTGTATCTTTGTTTATATTGACTAAAAGTTATAACAGTTGTAATGTTGTAACGAGAATAATAATGAGTTTTAGTGTGAGGTCAAATGGTACTCGCGAGGGACCAGGCTTGGCAGGTCTTGGGAGAGCTTTCATGCTCTACCGAATGACCTCATCGAGTGAGGCACCGTTGGGGCTTGTCCTGACCATCTTAGATATACCTAGTAAAAACACCGAATGACCCTGGCCGTGGAACCTTGGGCGGAATATCTTGGAGTTCCATAGGGCTTTGAGTTGAGAACCAAATAACCCTCTACTTAATGTCACATCTACTGTAGGTGATGTCACTAGCCATCTAAATAATGTCAGACATGCACTTGAGTAAACCACCATGGTATTTGGGGCTGTCAGGCAGTTAATGAGCCACCTCTGCGACAACATCCTTCTGACACATAGTGGTTAGTCAAAAGGCATGTGTTGGCATTTAATGTTTATGATGTGGAGACAACTAGTTCATCATGCATTTAATGTTGTGAAACAAAGTATGAGGGACGTCTTTCATAGTCTTTAATGACTGAGTTGCCTCGGGGATGGTGTAAGGGGCTATTTAGGGACCCCAACCACCTTTGAGGATAGGATGATCTCTTGAGAGTTCATGAGTTATTGATAGAGAGAATACACATCAGAGAGAGTTATTACGTACCAGAGGGTTTACTCACTCACCATTGTTATTTATTACGAAGTTTTTAATACTTAACAGAGATTCTTGAGGGTTTTTAGTGTGTTTCTAGCTTCCTACCAAGGTGTATCTAGGGTGCTTACTTATCTCTCCCTCTAGCTAAGTTACTTCTAAATTTCATTACTATTTCATGAGTTATACACGACGGCTTTGTGAGTTTTAACCGAGTTTATCTTCATTGGGTTTGTGTTTATGTATCCTATCATTAAGCCAAAGCTTTGGGCCAAATTAGCTTATCATTACCATACTCAAATAGGGGTTACGCCTCCATATATAATCTAAAGTACCCTCTTACAGTTGGAAAAGAAAATAAACCCATATATGAATGACATAATCGAAAATTATGTGAAAATACTAAGAAATGAATCTTTGTTGATAGTTTGGAGGTCAGGTAGAAAAGCTGCTGCAAAAGTGTAAGTACGCACACCATGTGTTTGATGTTTGGCTTGGCATAGCAAATGAATGTTAAAAATTATAAAATTTTAAATTTGTATTTTTCAATAAGTTAATTGATGTTGGGTGAAATATCATATAAAGTTATAATACATAAAAATTATTAAAATTCCTGGAAGTTGACAGAATGATACATGAGCTTATAGGGAAAATTTGCTATGCAGCAAAGAAATGGGCATATCTTGCTCTACGAAACTTTAAATCTTATGTCATATTTTGGATTTGGAACCCAACATGTTAAGGATGAAACTACTAAAAATAAATTAAAGTATATTTGTCCTATTATTTAGGTATCGTAAATATCTTACCATGAAGTTAGATTGGACTTCATTCACGATATATGATTTGAATGGGATTATACGTTGCTTATGAATTGAGTTAAGTTTAAGTTATTCTTTGGATTATTAATATCCCTATGATGATACTAATATTATAAGAATTTATATGTGAAATGGAAGAAGAACCGGTTGAACAAGTGCCAAATAAAGGCCAGGGAAAAACAAATGAAGTGGGCAAGGTAAGTGTACTCACTGGAAATAGATGTAGTATACATGGTTATGGAGATGATTTGAATATCACTCATGGGTAAGATGTATTAAAAATGGTTATGGATACGATTTGAATATCACTCACGGGTAAGATGCATTACACATGGTGATAGATACGATCTGAATATCAGTCACTGGCAAGATGTATTATACGTGGTTATGGATATCATTTGAATATCACTTATTGATAAGATGTATTATACATGGCTACATATATGATCAAAATAATATTGAATATGAATTTGTTAATTTTGGTTTACTGAAATGGGAGATTACTCCCCGACCCGGAATGGGGGAGATTTGTCTATTAAAGATAAGGGGTTACTCCTCGACCATAATGGGGGAGAATTGTCTATTATAAATAGGATATGTTAATCATGATTCAGATAAATTGGTCATTCATTATGAATGAGCTATATAAGTATATAATTGGTAATTCTTTATGAATGATCCAGATAAGTATATGCATGGTAATTCTTTATGAATGATCCGGATAAGTCTATAATTGGTAATTCTTTATGAATGGGCTGGATAAGTATGCATATATAATCACGGGGATATGATTTATTGCATTTAATTTTATGCAATAGCGTAGTAGTGATGCATTTTTTGAGCTATTTTGCTCATGGTTCCTATGTTTATGCTTTTCAGGTATTGTGATATCACTGACAAATCTAGGAGGTCGGTGGGGTTAGCAAAGGATGCATAAATCCATGACTTGGTCAAACGTAAATTTAAAAAGAATAATTACATCAAAACTATGAGAAGCATTTAGTTTTATTGATTCCTGTTAATAACATAAAAAAATGAAACTCGTGTTTATGGTTTGGTTAAGGTAATTTTGTTTTGACTCACTTTGACTTTCAAACTTAATTATAAGTAACTGGGTTGGGGTGTGTCAACTTCGGTATCACAGCCTAGGTTTTATAGGTTATGGGGTGAATATCGCCTAGATTTGGCAGTGGATATAGAAATTGTTTTGAGTCATAAGTAAATTTGCTTTTGTTGATTAACATTTATTAGTTATACATATATATTATTGTGCGAGATATGAAATATAAGGATCTTGCAGGAAAGGGAATGAGATGTTAAGGTTTATTTAGGGATGACATCGAATATAAGTAATTTAATATGATTCATTGCATTGTTTTATTTGTGGTATGGACAAACATGTCAATTAAGCAAAAAAATTTAAGACAAAATGTGGTATACGAAAATTGTGAAGTATTGGAAGTAATTGTAACACCCTGTATTTATGTGCATGTAATATTTAATTAATTTGGGAAAGTTTAAATTACTTGTGTGTCGTAATTCAAATGAATTAATTATGCTAATAGTTATTTAAATATTAATCGAAGAGTGAATGGTTAATATTTAGGGAAATTTAATTATTAAGTAAATAGTAATAATTTATTTACGTCATAACCTGTATTAGTGACGTGACATTTATTTATCTCAGCCGAGACTCGGTATAAACTAATTTGGGTGTGAGATAAGGATTTTTATAAATTAATTCGGATGTTGATTCTGAGTGCACGGTTGAGTCCGGATGGGCCGAAATAGTCGGAAAAGTGTTCAAATGAGGCATTTTTAGGCATGACCGGGCCCACACGGGGGTAATTGGGCCATTTTAATTAAATCCAGAAGCAAAAATATGGGTTTAGTGTGTTAAAACTAAACCTAAGAGTTTTGAACGATAGAAAAATGCACATCAAAACCAAAGAGTTGGAGAGGGAACTAGAGGGAGCAATTGGAGAATAGATTGGGAATCTTTTGGAGACAAATCAAAGAATAAATTTGGGTGTTCATCATCAAGCTTGTCTCTACACCAATGGATCAAACTCTAAGAACCGAAAGGCAAGTGGTTAACTTGCTCTAATGTTAAATTTTGATACTAAATTCATATTTTTGTGATGTGTAGACCGAAATCTGTTTTTGTTATAAATGGGTATTCGGGTGTCATTGAGTTTTTGAGAAAAGGGTATATCTTGATGAGATTTGGAGTGATATTAGTATGTTTCATGATTTTGTAGTCTAGGGATATGAACTGTATGATAAAATCAAGAAAGTATCGACTTTTAAATTATGATAATAGAGATGTAAAGTGTTTGGGTGTTTGAAACTCGGGTAAAACCCGAATCTGGAAAATGTTAGAATTCGTGGAAATTTGTTATTGAATTAAGGCTTCTAGGTTGATTAGAACCTGTTTTCATATGTTTATATGGTTGATTATGATCGATGATTATATGGGAGAAAATAAAAGATTGGCTGTGTTAACATTGGATGAAGAAGAATCGTGGAGAAGAAAGGGACCCGATCGATGAATCGATTGACACCAGGGATCGATCGATTGATCCTCCTAGATTTTTGGCAGTTCGCCCAGATTTTTATGTAAGCGGGAAATAAAATCTAAATTTAATTCCTATGTTTTATTTAGTGACAAATAAATAGGAGGCACATTGACACGTTTTAAATTCCTGCCCGATGAAAACCGCACAAGGAATAGAGTTATTGAGCGTGGGAATCGTTGTTGAATGGGATATAGTGAATTTGTCGCCGGGTAGACCATTTAAGGATGAAAAAATGTTAATTGGAGAGTATTAACTAGAATATTTTTTATTCTATGGTTCCAGTTAAGGTATTAATGCTCAGGTTCATAAACTGTCAGGAGGTGATCAGGACAGAGTTACATATTGGGTTGAACGTATCGCCCATAAGTAGATGGGTAGACGGGAATTGAGGAATGTGCATATTAAATTTTTGGGTAATTCGGGAGTAATATGTACCACAGGCAGAGTTACGTGTGATGCCTCTGAACGGTTTGGTTCGCGTGACACCTTAGGAGACTTTATGGAAAAAGTTGCATTATCCACCTTTGTAAGATAAGAGGTGGGGAAATAACAAGCTGCTAGGACACGAGATGTTTATGGTCCATCGGCGGGAATAAAGTAAGATGTATCCTTTCATATAGTTCATAAATTTAATGAGTGGTACATCACCGTGAGTTAAAGGTTTAATTCTGACATGATTAATCAGGGATGATGCGAGTAATTATCCGAAAGATAGTCACACATTATGGCAACAAGGAAATTGACACTTATATAAGAGGGGAATTTCCTAACTAAGAGGTAGTGGAGACGGAGGAGTATAGGCTCATCTTCTACAGCACTATGGTGTCAAGGGCCATCGAGTTAAAAAAAAATGTGACCATGTATTGGTTCGGGTGTCTCCTATGAAATGAGTGATGAAGTTCGACAAGAAAGGGGAGCTAGCGTCAAGGTATGTGGGTACTTTCCCTATCTTTGAGAGGGTGGGACTGGTAGCTTATCTACTGGGTCTACCAAAACATCTTCGGTGGATACAAAATGTGTTCCACGTGGCATAGCTGGAGGGATACAGGAGGAGTGATTGAGATGTTTGGGCACGTTCCACTCGAGGATAATGAATTATAATAAGACACCTCATATGAGGGGAAGGTGGTAGCTATGGGAGCGTAAGATGAAGTCTAAGATAGTACCACCAGTTTGAGTGTAGTGGAGTGGGGTCATGACAGTATTGATGAACATACATGGGACCGGGAGGAGGATATGTGAGAGCAGTATCCAGAGTTATTTACCGCAGTAATGACCAAATTTTCGGAATAAAATTCCTTTGTAAGGGGGGGGGGGGGGGGGGGGAGTATGTAGCACCCCGTATTTCTGTGCATGTAATATTTAATTAAATTGGGAAAGTTTAAATTAATTGTGTGTCATAATTTAATTGAATTAAATATGTTAATATTTATTTAAATATTAATCAGAGAGTGAATGGTTATTATTTAGGGAAACTTAATTACTATGTAAATAGTAATAATTTATTTACGTCATAACGTGTATTAGTCGCATGGCATTTATTTATCTCAGCCGAGAGTCGATATAAACTAATTTGGGTGTGAGATAAGGATTTTTATAAATTAACTCGGATGTCAATTCTGAGTACATGATTGAGTGGGGATGGGCCGAGATAGTCAAAAAAGTGTACCAGGGGGTGGTAAATGGGTCACGGGGAATTTTTTGGCATGACCGGGCCCACACGGGGTAATTGGGCCATTTTAATTAAGCCCAGAAGTCAAAAAATGGGATTCGTGTGTTAAACCTTAACCTAAGAGTGTTTAACGGCAGAAAAACACACATCCAAACCAAAGAGTTGGACAGGGAACTAGAGGGAGCAATTGGAGAATAAATTGAGGATCTTTTGGAGACAAATCAAAGAACAAAGTTAGGTGATCATCATCAAGCCTGTGTCTATGCCAATGGATCAGACTCTAAGAACCCAAAGGCAAGTGGTTAACTTGCTATGATGTTAGATTTTGATACTAAATTCATATTTTTGTGATGTGTAAACCAAAATTTGTTTTTTGGTATAAATGGGTATTCAGGTGAAATCAGGTTTTTGAGAAAGGGTATATCTTGATGAGATTTGGAGTGATATTAGTATGTTTCATGATTCTGTAGTCTAGGGATATGAATTGTATGATCAAACCAAGAAAGGATCGACATTTAAATTATGATAATAGAGTGGTAAAGTGTTTGGGTGTTTAAAACTTGGTTAAAACCCGAATCTGGAAAACGTTAGAATTCGTGGAAATTTGTTATTAAATTAAGTCTTCTAGGTTGATTAGAACATGTTTTCATATGTTAATATGGTTGATTCTGATCGAAGATTACTACAGGAGAAATTAAAAGCTTGGTTATGTTAATAATGGCTGAGGAAGAATCGTGGAGAAAAAGGGGAACTGATCGATCAATCGATTGACTCGAGGGATCGATCGATCGATCCTCCCAGATTTTTGGTAGTTCTCCCAGATTTATATGTAAGCGGTAAATAAAATCTAAATTTAATTCCTATGTTTTATTTAGTGACAAATAAATAGGAGGCACATATTCCTCATAATTTTGGGGAAATAAATTGGGATTAGGGAGGATTTATGTGGGGCACTTTATGGAGCAATTTGAGGAATTCGATTTCAAAATAATTAGATATTAATTAAGTGAGCGAGTCCAGATATATTGGTTGAGTGACACCAGGGTGTTAAATTAGTTAATTTGGAGTCGGGATATAGACTTGGATAATATTTAATTTTGAGCCAAGAGAACGAGCCCGGGTGTATGGGTTGGGTGACACCAAGGTAATAAAATAATTAATGTGTGAATTAATTAAATTCGAGTCGAAACTATAGACTCGGGAAAGTATAATATTAATTAATGTGTAACTTAATTAAATTAGAGTCGGACCATAGACTGAGGGAAAAATTATAGGCTAGTGCTACGGATTTCGTACACGGTAATGCCACGAACTAATTATTATATATTTACCGTGTGGTGATAGTCTACATATATTGTGTGTGTAATTAAATATCAGTGACTAGATATTTATTTAATTTACATGCTCTAGTGCTATCATGGGAGGTTGCGCGAAGTGGATGAATTCCCTAGCTTGAGGAGTAGGGCGAGTATATCCCCAGGTCATAGCGTCAGTTATATGGGTGATGGGCTTATCTCACTTTAAGGGAAGGAATATGACCGCCTCCATTATGTTTATATTTTGGCCAAGTTAGTGAGCGATTCTAACTTGGGGTAACTAGGTTATGCGAGTACACCTAGTGTGATAGAACTTTAGAGAATACATCCGGTGAGTTATTACTCGGGAGGATGGGTTATATTTATATTCAACATATGTGTGAATGTTGTAATATGGTTCTATGTATATAATGGGATAAATAGTTATATACGGGTCATTAAATACATGTAGTGAATTGTATTAATTATATATGGGTTATATTCACATTCAACATGCGTGATTGTTGTGAGATAATTATACATACATAATGGGTGAATAATTATATACGGGAAATTTAAATACATGGAGAAAAGTGTACTAATTATAAAACTAGGGAATGTTATATGGCTTTTAAGGAAAGATGATTAACTAACTTAAGGTGATAACTAACTTACAAGTCATACATTAAAATACTCGGGATTGAGTAGGGCGATTGACAAGAGTTATATCAAGTATCTAGTTTTGGGGTAGAGGACTAGGTGGGATATAAAGAAGGCATTAGGTGTGCACATTAGTTGAGGGGTGAGTCTGTCCTCCAAGGAGTGCGACACTAACTAAAATATGAAGCGCATTCATGCATATTTTATTACTGCAAGTTAATCATTTCCTAAATATTTTTAAATTATTTTGGGTTCTAACCCTTGCTATAAAATATTTTTAAAACCTTTTAGGTGTCCATCCATAGGGACGCCAGGATTGATTCATTCTAGGGATTCTCTACTGCAGCATATGTGGATGTTAGAGGTTTTGGATAGGCGCATCTATTCCTTCTATTCCTAGTGTAGGGATTTTCTATCAGATATTCAAGCATGTTGCTCACGATTTTATTTAGTATATATTTCATATACTTGAGATCCATTATTATCTGTATTTACATTTCTGTTGGATTTTAGCCGATGGTTTATTTGGCCAGTTTCTTATTTATTTGTGATGGTTGGATTCAGTTATCTTGTGGTTGTTAAATTTTTATTTTCGCATGAGTATTTCATTGTATTAATGAAAGATAAAAACTTAACACTAGTCTAGTTTCACTTAGGTGGTTAGTAATTAAAAAGTTTCAATAGTGATGCTAAGAATGAACCAACAGAGAAACCTGTTCTAATTTAATTTAGGACTGATCACCCGGGGTTTAATTAGGAGGGGTGTCACAGTAATCTCTTCTTATACTGGAATATTTAGACTTGAGTTGTGTCATTTATTCAGCCATGGTTTGGTGTGTGCCTATTTATGTGGGAGAATGAGGTATGGGAACCCATATTCCGTTAAAGCATGAGATGGTAAATTGTTAGAGTGTGAATGAAATGAATATTCACATGGTAAAGGTGAAGTGAAAAGATTAATAGTTGTATATGTTTAAATTTAATATGTGAAATGGTCTAAAATTCAATTACTAGTCAGAATATCACAATTGATCTGAATATGGGTTCATACTAAATTGTGATAGGTAGAAGAAAATAGTAATAAGAGTTGAGATGTACTTCTTTAATATTATGAATATATGTCGTGGATATTACCCTTGTAATTTTTTGAAATTATAATATGAATAATAAAGTTCAGACAAGGTGTTAAGAGTTGGAAGTTTAAAAATATTGGGAAACCATTTTAGGAATATGTTTTGTGTATAAGTATGGAAAAGAGGCTAGTCAGGTTTGAATATTAACAACTGGTTTGGGTGGATGGGTACTAAGGGTATATCATATAAAGAATATGGTTAACATTATATTGAGTCACTAAAAATATGTGTACGGATAATGTGCTATGTGAAATACTATAATGTGATAGATTAAGGTATTTGTACAACTTATTTAAAAGAAATACAACATATAATAATTAGACAATTATTATGGAGATGGTGGTCATGGTTAAGGTTTTAAGTTGTGACGTTACATTTAACATCCAGGTTACGAAAATTGGTAATGTTGGTAAATTAATGATATTACATAAGGCTATAATGTTAATAAGGATTGGGGTAAGATTATAATTTTAAACTAATTGTGTAGGATAAATGACTTGTTAAGGTCATTGTATGTTTAGTAAAAGAACAATCATACGATACTTAAAAAGGGAATAGAGTGAGAAGTTATATTGAGTTCATAGTGCATGACTGCACAATATACATGAACATGAATATGAAATCTTGGTTAAGAATAAAATTTTTGTGAATGATTGTTCAGTTTCAATATATGAAAAGTAGTGAGGATATATTTAAATTAATAAATTATAAGGATGAGATTTAACATACTCTTCAACATTAGAAATGATATGGATATTAGTTAAAGTCAAACACGAGTAATTGGTGTTGAATGGAATATGGAAATATGTTGTGTAATAAGCTAATCTGGTAATATAATATTTATTATTTGAAATATTACACGATGATAAGGATAGACTTTAGGAATGAAGGAAGAAAGGTAAAGAATGGTACTAGGTTTGTTAAGAATATTCACTCATAGTGAATATACGGTGATATAACTGATAATCTAGTATGTATGAATGTTTAACATATGTATATAAAGATAAGAAGTAATATATGACTTGGGGATTGGTTTCCATTAATAAGAAATCATTAGACGATTATTCTTACGTGTAATGATAAAGAAACTGAAGTTATTATGAAAAAAGGATTTGGCGTACATCGGGGTACCGGTTGAAATTCTTGGTCGTAAGGAGAAAGTATTAGGGAATAAAGTTAGTTCCATAGTTAAAATGTTGTGGATGATCCATTAAATTAAATAAGAAACTTACTAAAGGGAAGATAGAATGAGAAAATAGTATCCTCAATTGTTTGATAAATGAAATTCATCCCAAATTTTGGGGACGAAATTTTCTAAGGGGGGAAGGTTGTGACAACTTGGATATGATTATGATAAAGCATGTTTAAATCATGCTTACCGTATGGGATGAGGATAATGTTTTATTAGAATATATAATGTTAAGTTATTGTTTTTAGTCTAATCCTACCTTCATAACTTATGAAATATTGAATTAGTCATAAACACAAATCTGTGAAGTCTTCAGTAGGAATGTTCAAGTTTGGGACTAGTTTTGGCCACTACAAAATGATAATTAACTTGAGGTGAAGACTATATAGTTGTAGATATATGATTTAAGTTTGTAAAAAAACAAAAGGTGTGTAAAACAAAGGTCCGAGGATGGAGTTATACTAAAACTACGAATAAGGGAAAGTACCCATTTAGCTTTAAAGGATACTTTGTCTTATAGGGCAACACATGTCATATTTTAAATGGAACAAATGGTAGATGAATTATGAAGACTTATAACTCTTTAAATAACATCTTGCTTCATCATATTCTAGAAAGGAATAGTTGTATCCAAAGGTGAGAGAGGCGGGAACTTTGGGAAGAAGAAAGCGAAGGGAAAAATTGAAGAAAAATCAGTAGAAATTGCGTAAACGTCCCTTAGGAAATTCTATCCAAAAATCTTGTTTTTTTTTATATTACTGAGTTAAAGGATTTAAATAATAATTTTTTATTATACTTTCGTGCCTTTATGGGTATGCATGGATGGATACACGTTTAAAGAAAGTTGAAGGTGTAAATCATTTATATGGCCTTACTTAGAACCCTTATGTGTTCAAACTTCTATATCTTTTTGTATGTTTGTTGGAATTGAATAATTACAGTTGGAAATGAAAATAGGCTCATATATTTATAACATATCCAAAAAAAAAATATGAAAACACCAAGAAATGAATCTGTGGTGATAGTTTGAAGTTCAGGTAGAAAATCTTCCCAAAAGTGTAAGTACGCACACTATGTGTTCGATGTTTTTCTTGACATAGAAAATGAATCTTAAAAATTATGAAGCTTTAAATTTCTATTTTTAAATAAATTTAGTGATGTTGAGTGAATTATCATAGAATATTATATTACATAAAAATTATTAAAATTCTGAGAAGTTGATGGAAAGATAAAGGATCCTATAGGGAAAATTTGTTATAAAGCAAAGAAATGTGCATATCTTGCTCTAGGAAACTTGAAATGATATGTCATATATTGGATTTGAATCCCAATATGTTAAGGATGAAACTACTAAAAATAAATTAAAGTATATTTGGCCTATTATTTGGGTGTGGTAAATATCTTACCATGATGTTAGTTGGACTTCATTTATGATATATGATTTGAATGAGATTATATGATGCTTATGAATTGGGTTAAGTTTAAGTTATTCTTTGGATTGTTAATATCCATTTGATGATAATAATTTTGTAATAATTTATATGTGAAATGGAATATGAACCGGTTGAACAAGTTCCAGACAAAGGCAAGGGATATACACATGAAGTGGCCAATGTGAGTGTACTCATTGGAAAGAGATGTATTGGACGTTTTTCACATGTCATTTAATAAAATGATTTGCCGAATCAAGATCTTCTTCTCCTACTAAACCCACTCCAGACAGAATCGATTCTTCTCATGACACCCATGTTATTAAAAGTCAAATGGGAGCCCTTCATGTTACATGCAGTTGAGCTAGTCGCGACCAGGGAGGGATGACCCACCTAACGAATTCACGTTTTTCAAAAGGGGGTCTTGAAAAGGCCTACCCGTTGGCTGGATATTATACATGGTTATGGAGATGATTTCAATATCACTAATGGGTAAGATGTATTACACATGGTTATGGATACAATCTGAATATCACTAATGGGTAAGACGTATTACACATGGTGATAGATATGATCTGAATATCACTCACTCGTAAAATATATTATACATGGTTATGCATATGATTCGAATATCACTTATTGGTAAGATGTATTATACATGGTTATGGATATGATCAAATTAATATTGAATATGAATTTGTTCATTTCGGTTTACCGAAATGGGAGGTTACTCCTGACTCAGAATGGGGGAGATTTGTCTATTAAATACAAGGGGTTACTTCTCGACCAGGAATGAGGGAGAATTGTCTATTACTGACAGGATATGTGAATCATGATTCAGATAAGTTCGTCATTCTTTATGAATGAGCCGAATAAGTATATAATTATTCATTCTTTATGAATGGGACAAATAAGTATATAATTGTTCATTCTGTATGAATGATCCGGATAAATATATAATTGGTAATTCTTTATGAATGGACCGGATAAGTATGCATATATCATCACAGGGATATGATTTATTTCATTTAATTTTATGCAATAGTGTAGTAGTGATGCATTTGTTGAGCTATTTCGCTCATGGTACCTATGTTTATGCTTTTAAGGTATTGTGATATCACTGCCAAATCTAGGAGATTGGTGGGGTTAGCAAGGGATGCATAAAACCATGATTTAGTAAAATGAAAATGGGGTAATTTAAGCCTACTTATATTTTCAGTATGTTTGAATAAGAATAATTACCATAAAATTGTGAAAGGCTTTTAGTTTTATTGATTCATGTTAATAACAGAAAAAAGGATACTCGTGTTTATGGTTTTGTTAAGGTAATTATGATTTGACTCACCTTGACTTTCAAACTTAATTATAAGTAACTGGGTTAGGGTGTGTCATTAAAACCTTTTTAACACTTTGAAGTAACATTCTTCTCAATTGGAAACATCTTTATTAAATCAATTTTATTTCAAGGAATCGTGAAACTTGTAGGACTATTTTGTAAAGCAAATTCAATTTTATTTTATTAACACATGTAGTCTTACAACCATACACTTATCACACCAATAATACCTTTTTCACACACTTTCAAGGCTAGAATTTCTACTTTTCTTATTTAATGTTTAAACCCGTGAAACACTTCTTTAGACTTGTTTATATGTCCATTATCAAAGTACTACAAGTTTATATGCATGAGAAGATGGATTATAAATCCTAAAATCCTTTTAAATGTGTTAAACATATTTTTCAGTCTGAAAATTCATAATCCTTGCAAAATATACTTTTCTAGACTAACGGAAATTTATTTCTCAGAAACTCAAATCAATGCCCCATTTTTATAAAATCTTCATTTTGAAAGAAATCAAACTTTATTTACCAAATATCTTCATCAAGATAAAAATGTAAATTTAAAACATTTTTATTCCATAAAAATGTTTATCACCCAACATCTTGAAACATACCATTCACATGAAAATCCAAATTATTTAAAAACAATTACAATATTTTCTCATTTACATCCAACAAAAATAACGTTCTCGCCAACATTCTTATTCCATAAATTATTTTACTACCGAATCTACTACAAATCAATCATTTTATCATATGCTTTCTACTCTTAAATTTTAACAACAAGATTACTAACACACAACATAGAGTCTTAAATTTAGAGTAGGTTTTTCCACCTCAATTGAAGCTCTAAAAATAGAAGGGATGAAATGTCTAAGAAGAAAATAACCTCCCACATCCTAATGTATCCTTAAGGAGGTTACCTAGATCCACCAACCTTGTCTCCATGAAATCTCCATAAAAACCCTTGCTAAGCTCCATGAAACTCCCATCTTCATATTCTTCAAAACCTCCAACAACATCTCCAAAATTTGTTAATATACTTATCCATGGTGGAAATGGGTATGTGGTGTTTGGATAGGATGGAATATATGCAAAATATGGGGACACGAGGTGGGGATATAATGGTTCTTATCTTGGAATGGTGGTTGGGCACCATAGGAGATCTTGAGAGACTTGGTCGAGAAGACAAATATGATTTCAAAATGCCATAAATAAGTTAATACCAATTTATATACTCTCCAAACCCTCAAGTGGTTAAATGCCCCAAATGCCCCCACATGTAACTCTTTGATACAAGGGTAATCTAGTCGTTTAACCCACATATGATCTTGGTTGTAGAGAAGTTGACATGTCATCAAATACCATGACCCACATCATGACAACACATTAAAAGGATAAGATTTTTAAAATCTTCTCCGGCCGTTCGAATGAACCAGAGCTTCGTTTAAACAAGATTGCTCACTCATTCCAACAATGCTTCCAACTATGTCTTCTAACGAGAAGTCAACACACATCCAAAAAGGGACGAAGCTTAGTTCGTCAAAATTCTTGTTTGAGCAATGTTCAAATAATGTTGTTCGAACGATGGTCGAACAACGTTGTTCGAATGAGAGTACTCTTCGTTTCAACAACATATGAACTTCCTAAAATAAACTCCGAGTTATGAAAACTTCAATTCGATGAGCACGAAGGCTATAAAGTTACCCAAATCTGATTCGAGATCCACCTTACCATGTCGAAGGACCAACTAGGTTGTACTAAATAACATAATTACATGCATACAGTTAAAATCATAGGGCTGATGCTACATCACCCATGAAAATCATATCAATGTATGATTATAGGATTGCAGCCTCCTCTCTGACAACTTTAACCTTTTGGAATAGTCCTAAAAGAGCATGTTCTTTAATCTTCAATAGTCATCCATGATTCTTTAAAATGTGCGCTCATGGACCATGAAGTTGATGACCACCAAGTAATCATGGTGATATAATAGGACACTCAGGTTATCCTTTGAGAACTCACAATCAAATGATTAATATTAAGCTTACAAGGTCAGGTTTCTAATGCCTAAGCTAGATTCACTTCATCTCAACCATAACTTGCAGAAGATTTGGTATCATTCATATTTGCCTTCCTTTATACGAGGCCATGTCCACCCTTAATTCTTCATTAGTGATGACATCAATTCGAAAACAAGGTCGTGCTAAAGGTCACCTTTATATAACTCCCATCAACGCACTTTTTCTTTTGATAATCTATTTCCTTACAAGGAGATTTTTCTCGTCTTTATTACTTGGTACCTTCTAGGGGTTCAACTCATAGACTAGACTTGTCCATATATTTCCTCAATTTACCCCTCCAGATCAGATACTCGATCTCATCCTTCAAGGAGAAGAGACTACATGTTATTGGTCCATGATCCTTGTGGAAATGATAGATTATTATTTTATCTCGCCTTACAATAGGGGAATTAATTTTTTTTTCACCTTAAATTTACACTTCCTCGGATCGAGTCAAGGAAGTGATACACCACTATAGTGAGGCGGTGTTTTCATCCAACTTCTTATGTTTTTCCTTCTTCAGCCTTTTAGGTTGTCCCTGATTTTTGAACTGCTTTTAAACTCGACATTAGCATAGCTAGACTATTTTGCATCCATATCCTCCTTTGTGTTCATAATATTTCCACCTTGGGCTAAGAGCTCGGACATAGTTTTAGGAGGCTTTTTTATCAAATGGCAAATAATTTTTTTGAGGTGGTAGCCCATTCACAATGGCAATGATAGTAATATTCTCATCACAACTTTAAAATTTTCATTGTTGAACCTGGTTATATACTCCCTGGCTATCTCATTTTATCTATATCGAACACTCGATAAGAGGGCCACTCTCTTTTCGAGTTTATTGTTGAATCTTTAATTACTAATAAATAGATAAAAAAACATCCTGAAGTTGGTTATTTTACATCTTAGGAGTCCTATAGACAAGATGTGGGATTATTTAGCCACTCGACAAAAGAATTTCCTAAACCTCATTTTATTGGGGACAAATTAGATATTGGATGCAACATGATATTACTCGATATAGTGTATGTGATAAGTCTTTACCACAATACTTTGATGTAGTCATAGGTGGCTTGGACATGGATGGAGTTACGTAATTCAAAATGAATGTTGGAAAGTGACATCCTTTCACATCACCCCTTTGTGATGGGTGTTTACTCTCATTGAGATTCCCTAATTAATTTTCTTTCCTCTTGGTGGAGCCTTCCACGATTGATAATTCTAAACCTTTATTGTATTCTCGACTCGTAACTAACTGTCCGAAGAGGTATGATCTTGCCTATATATATGATCAGACTTAACAAGATCTCATTGATTTTCTTTGATCTAGTCAAGGAAGCGGTTCCTGTGGATTCTAATCAACGGGACTCTTATTTTAGTTCTCTACCCAAATAACTCCTAGAACCCCATGGATTGGGTTCCAGACGATCAAATTCACTTCTTATGCTAAACATTTTTATAATACTAGGTAGAAGACATTCGATCTTGTATTTTCCCTCTTTTGTCGTTTTAACAGTTGAGGTTTTCCCTGAATTGTAGGACCCTTCATCTCATTCGAAACTAATTATCTTAATTGGTATGTTACTTTCCCCTACTATCTCCGTGGCTCCTTAAAGTGATTATATGAAGCTCTTCCTAAAGCTCACCTAACCTATTTTGGCTAGCCATGAGGCTCTTGGTCAACATTTTTATGTTTTCCTTCGTAGCATATTGTCTTCTTGCCAATCTATGTATCATGCTTTATAAATCAACCACTTCGATTTGGTTGAAGGAATAATCACCTCTATACAACTACTCTAAGGAATATGAAACATTCCAACAGGATAACAATTGAAAAACAAAATATCAAAATGCACAAAAAGTCATGATTTACAGTGAATGTTGTTAAATGAAGCAAAATAAGGATCTATATAAATATCTAGAAGATTTTTAATAATTAAATGAAAATTATTGTTATTTCATAAATATAGGGTGACCCGCGAGCTAATAAAAATGAGATAAGGGTCCCCCCACACCCCAAGATTATGGGGCCAACCAAGGCTTATGACATGGTCGGCTCACCAAGCATTTAACTCGTCCATGACAGACATGACAATTAATAACATTAGTTGACACAATTAGCTAACACCATTAAAACATGCATATGTATCATTACTGGATGACATAAAAAACATGTATGCACGCGCACATGAGGAATATATTAAAATATTTCCCATGCATGTGCGATAAATAACTTGTGATTATTCTCTCGCCAGGTATGTAAAGAGTGTACTCACCCAACCTATAAAGGTGAGTGATGCGTCCGTCATATTTATCCCCCCTCTAACAACCTATAGATAGCACACACCACCAATTGGTAACTTATGAGATTATTCTTACTTCTATGTTGTCCAATTCGAGAGAGAATTTAAGACCTTGTATTCTACACTGATCAATGGTGATTCCCCATTAATTGATACAATCAATACTTCACCTGTATACGTAGGCACCAATTTGGGCCGAACTACATAAATTCGGTTCTTATTCTCTTTCTTTCATATCTCTACAATTTAATCTTGTGTTAGTATCTCATTAATTAGACCTCTTATATGTTTATCTACTGGTAATTAGTATATTAATCTAAAACAATCAGTATACCACATGTAAGGGATAACATATTGGTGAAGTCAGTGGGAAACATCTAGCCATTGTGTCTTACCCCATTTCCAGTTGCGGGTGCATAAGGATACAAACTCTAAGTAAACCTATGAATCGTAATCTGTTTCACCTTGGTTTCAAATGGTTAGAGATGTTTAGTAATGATTTTAGATCGATTCCTCAAAATTTCTTTGATCTCCGTTTAGAACTCAATATTTACTCTTTAGATGTACATTTCCTCTAAATCAATTTCTATGTTATTATGATACCATAATTTCTATTAAAATTTTCTTCAAATAGTTAAAAGTATCGAAAGTAGTAGGAATGAAGAGAAATTTCATCCCTCAACGCCCGTTGGTTCGGGATATTTACAAGGAATCCCGTAGAGCTTGGGAATGAGCCATGGGGCCGTGCAGGGAAACATGAATAAGTTAACTCAAAAAATTATGGATGGATAACATTGACGAAAACTGAACCCTATAACCCTAACTATTGGGGAAAACTATAATCAAAGGCATAAAATGCCCTATCCAGCTCCATTCAAGGAAATGAGGCAGGTGCCCCTAGAATGGGCTATGGAAAGGCCTAAACGATTGGAGCTATCTCACGTGATGATGGAATCAAGTATGGGATAAAGTCTGGATATGATCGAAGCGACCAATCATATGGTCCAAGAAAAAGTTCAATATTTCAATCGACATGTTATGATTATCATCAATCCTAGACAATGGAATGCCCTAGTGTGTTGGAGATGTTGAACATGGGCTATACTTTTAATGAATTGGGACCAAGGATAGTACGAGGAAATTATTCTAGAGAGACTAGGGAGATCAAGGAAGAGTCATATAAAACTAAAATCTGGAAGGTTACATGCTCGACCAGGTCTAGGAAGAGTGATGAAAGATTAGCCAAAATCCATGGACGAGGCAAATAGTCTATTATGGACAACGGGAAGAGAAGGATCAACCCTAAAAAGGGTTAATTAAATTCTTGGACCACATATTTGGTAATGTGAGAAAGAATAACAACCTTTAAGGATCAACCCTAAGAGGGGTTTTGTTTACAGATCTCCATCCAACCCCAACCAAGTTCAATCCTCTAGTAATAACACCGAGCTATGATTGGAAGGCTAATATGATGAACCATATAAATAAGATCAATATTAGTCATATAGACATTCCATTATATAAGGGATAAAATGTATGTCTTTATCGAGTACAAACTTAATTGGTCAACGTGTGGTGGAAAGGGCTCCCAAGAGGTGGATAAATAGTTTTAAGAAGATATCCAATATGTTTGTTAAAAACTTCTGTTTTAGCACAAAACCCATTGAAAAGTGTCTCACTTGTTAAATGTCTGACATAAAGAGGATCAAACAGAAATAGAGTACATTAAAAAGTTTGCACTGGAAGTATGAGGGTAATAGATTACGATGAGTAAATAACAATCACTAAAATTATGAGTAGTTTTCTACCGGAGAAGATTTAATGGGCGATTGAAAAATAAACTTCAAACACCATGTCCTAGATCCTAGATAAGTTAGAAAAGTTACTCCATGTCAAGGAAGCAATGGCTGAAAGGATCCTGATCGTACAAATTCGATGCTAGGGGAAGCTCGGATAGGAAATGCACGTATAAGGATTCTAAGAAGTGGAAGCTAAAGAAGTTTGAGGAATACACACCAATGATCAATGGAGCACCACATTCTTGATAAGATCCAATGAAGTGAGAAGATCAGAGGGTATGACAAGCTTAAAAAATCCTGTTGGCCGTAGAGATAAAATAAAATCATATGAATTCCATAAGGACCATGGAGACACTACTGATGAGTGTTTCCCTCTAAAGGATGAAATTAAATCCATAATTAGGAGGGTAAGGTTGGAAAATTATATGGTTAAGTTGAGCTTTGTAGACGAGCCAAGAACGATCCTAGGTCAATGAGGAAATTAAAGTCTCCTTACAAGCTAAAGAATGACCAGAAGTGATTACGAACTGAATACGCTAATAATAGAGGTGACCAAGACTTGCCAAGAAATCCCAATGAGCGAGTTGATAATGTTGGGATGATTTCATTTGGAATTCACTTCACTACGGGTGGAGATGTGGACGACGGAGATTGACCCTCCAAAAGGGAGTATACCTAAATGAGGTGAAACCTTGCGCGCACATCCACAAGGTGAACTTGGTAGATGCAGTGATACTCAACCTCATAAAATAAATAAATACAATATTATTCTTAGTTTTTCAAAAGACAATTTATGTGGATTACTGTACCCACACGATGAACACCTAGTTGTAAGCATGTTTGGCCATGCAACATTCGTTTAAACATTTTTTATAGACTATGGTATTTATGGGGATATGTTGTTTTATAACTATTTTAAGAGGATCAAATTATCAAAAATAAACCTACATGCGTACCATCATCCACTCATTAGATTTTAAAGAATTTTTTTTATCCCGTAGGAACTATGAATCTCGAACTCACAGTTGGGAGTTGACTAATCTACCAAACAAAAATTGTGCATTTTCTCGTTATGGAAAAGAACGCGGCCTTAACCAATAACATCATTTTTGGTAGGGTGGGTTTGTGTGACAAGCCGCCTAATTAAATACCGAGTGATCTGTCCTTTATTAAATTAAAATCAAGGTCATTCTTAGCATCACTGCCGCATAGTAAAATTTCCAATTTAAACACCCTAAGTATTTAAGCTAAGTTTCAAAACAATTTAAAGTCTTATTTACATTTTATTTAAATTCCAATATCAAAACCTTTTTAATAACAACAGTTTAAGAGTCACATAAATAATAAGGATTACAATTACCACACAAGAATTAAACGATCTAGATAAACCAAACCAAGTTATGAACTACAAATAAAATCATCCTGACAAGAGTTAACTCCCCAAAGAGTACCAAATACTGAAAATAACATAAACATAAATCCCTGACAAATCCAAACTGAATAGGGAAACGGGCGACTCATGCCCTAACTATGTTTTGGTGGTGGTGGCGATGCATGGTATTACAGTTTGAAGAAGTTTGAAGAAATGGCCTCCATGGAGCATTGGGTCATGAATTTATTTACTTGTTATGGAGAGGGTCAAGTTAAGGGAGCTCAAGTGGTAGCATAGGAATGATATTTTACATTAGTTGAGTGAGAGAAGATGATAAAAAAATTTATGATCGAGAGATAAGATCCTCGATATGAAGATAAGTTAATCACAAGTGAAGTCGCTGATTAAATTGAGCCAGTAATATTAGATGTCAAACTTGTAGAGAGGACATTTTAAATCATCTCATCTCTTGATCTTGTGTTGAATAAAGAACTAGAAGACTTCCTAAGACAAAGGAAAAGCGTATTCGTGTGGATCCATGAGTACATGGCTTAAATTGATCCAGATGTACTCTTTTACGAGATCAACATTATGAAAGAGGCGGTGCATGGCAAACATCAGCGTAGAGTTTTTACGAAATAAAATAATATGTCCATTAAATAAGAGGTGGATGAGCTCCAAAAAGATGAGTTTATCTAGGACATAAAGCACCCAACCCGACTCTCAAATGTCATAATGGTTAAGAAGAAGAATGGCAACTGGAGAATGTGCAAGATTACAGCACAATTCAATATGTAGTTTCCAACAAGTAAGAAGGAGATCCAAAGAGTGACTACCAATATATTTCCACTCAACAAATATGTACCCAAGGCCATCGCTTGATGTTTTTCATTTTAAAGCTTGTTAGAAATACATTTGAATGGATCAAATAAAGTGAGAAAGACTTTCGAGAATTGAAAAAATACATAGGATCCCCTCATTTGTTGATGAAGTCGATCCTAGGAGGTAAGTTGAACTTATATTCACCTGTCTCAAAGTTTGGTGTGGGCTCGATGCTCGTGAGATTAGAAAATGGTGTTCAGAAACCAATTTATTACATGAGTAAAGCTTATCGAGGAGCAAAAATCTGGTATTCAACATTTGGGAAATTGACATTGGCTCTTATTCAAGCCTCCATGAGGATAAAGCCATATTTCTAGGCTCAAGCGATCGTGGTGTAGACTAATTTTGGCCATACCCCATTAATTTCAAAGAATTTAAATAATTAGATAGTTTGCATTATTGGGACTTAATGTAATTTTGGGAAAATATTTGAGAAAATTTGATTTAACAATGTTTAAATGAAAACTTAAAATTTTAAAATAAAATAAGGTTTTATAAGAAACGTTGAATGTAATTTGAAGTTGCTTAGAATTCGGGTTTTATCGAGAAAATAATAAAAGTTAAATTGTTTAAGGACTTTTAAGTTATTAATTGGAAACCAAGTAATGTAATTAGTTGGGTGGATAAGGTTAGTATGGGAATTGAAACATACTTGGAAAGGAAGCAAAAGTTTAGAACAAAAGAGGAAAAAGAATATACATGGAAAGAAGTATAGGGTCTAGTATAATGAATATAAAAAACTACACGAAACACTACAACCTACTAAAAATATATAATCAAAACTTCCAATATTTAATAAAAATATCTACTTTCAATCCACAAATGTCTAAACAAAAATCCTGCAATTCTAAACATAGTTTTTGAAAAACACTTTTAAGAACATCTTGAAAGAAGAATCCAAGTATATTTTTCATCAGAATTAGAATGAATTTTTCTTTCCTCTTATAATGTAAATAATTATATTTAAGGCAAGATAATTATATTCTCTCCTCCCACGATGTAAATAATGATTTTTTTTACCTGTATAAGGTTTTATAAATTATTAAAATTTTATAGGGATAATTAGGCTTGTTAAATGAAATGAAAATTTCCTCTCTTTATAAAGAAATTTTGATGTAGGGGAAGGTTGTAATGCCCTGTAGATTAAAAGAATTTAATTAACTAAATAATTAGTTAATTCAGATTCTTAGGATTTAATTTCATTTTCCAAAGATTTTTGAGAAATTTTATTTTACTCTTTTTAATTGAAAATGAATTATTTTAAATGAGATATAGTTTTGTAGGAAACTTTGACAGTTATTTGGATTTAACTGGAATTCGGGTTTTATATTAGAAGAAAATTAATTTTAAAATATTTAAGGAGTTTTAAATTATTACGGGAAACTAAGTAATGTAACTAGTTGGGTGCAAAAGGTTAAAGGGGAATTAAAGCATACTTCGAGACGTAGTTGGGGTTTAGGACAAACGAGTTAAGAACATATAATGGGAGAAAAAGATGGGGTTTAGGAGAATCAATATAAAAACCGACAAGAAACCCTACCACTTATGGAAAACATATAATTTAAAGTTTCAAATTTCACACAAAATACCTACATCAAATCCACAAATTTGTAATAAAAACCCTGCAATTTTATACTTTGTTTGGGGGAAAATCATTTTTAAACACCTTGGAAAAATAATGCAACTATATTTTTCAAGAGATACAGGTATTTTCTTCACACAAATTATGGATTTTGAGGAGCAATTGTAAGGAATTTTTCAAAGGGTCTATCTTATGTTTCTTTTGAAACTTTGTATTCAGCTTTCAAGGAAAGTTAATTTTACTGTCCTCTACCCAAATCTGATTTTATAAATTATGAAAAAAATATAGAGATAATTAGGTTTATATGATGGATCAAAATTTTGTGATTTTTATAAATAAACGAATGAACCCAATTTTAGAAATTTTATGTTTCGTTTCCATTACTTTAATTGAATTGGGTTATTGATTGGTATGTTGATTTTTCAGACTCTTACTTATATGGAATTATGAGATAGAGTACTCCTTTACGTGTGTTTAAGAATTTCAATTCACATATTAATGTAGAAATTGGATATGAAACGTAAGGATTGATTTCAATAACTACGATATGCCATATTCCGGGGGGTAAGAGGTTCATAGAACTTCGTTTTAAGAAAAAAATGGTGATTTGAATTTTCGGCTTGTACAAATCTAATTACGGATGTCTTTGGTTTTAGTGCACCGTGCAAATGGACGTAAATTTTACTCTACTCATGGTGGTGTGCAAATGTACATGCTTTTTACCACACGAATGACTACATTTTACACCCGTGTGAATAAACCTAGAGTGGTTTTTGTAATTAGGTTAATCTTGGAGAACCCATATGATAATTGTAGAGGTAGCCCTTTACTCAGTAAATTCTACTTATATGGAAATTTTGTGGTGTTAAAACATAGTAGTTGAAAATTGTAATACTCTTAAATATTTTAGACCTAAACGAAATATTGAGTTGAACTTTGTGGATATTATATGCGTTATTGACCTTCTGCATAAGGGGAAGTGTAATTATTAATAGATTGAAAATATTGTTTCGATACTATTAAGATATACTACATGGACATATTAGAAATGAATAAATAATGTGGCATGGCTTCACTCCGAGAAAAGGGTTTGGTATCTTATTATATATAGGTATGTAGTCCCCCTTGCAAAACCCTCGAAAATTTCAATCCTAAATTCTCAGAATTTTGAGTTTTTTTTAATCAACAAATACAGGTGTCTACGTAGGAGGTTTCCACCTAATCAAATCCGTAACTTCCGAATACGGGTTCAACCACGTCTCTTTTTAAACTGACATGTACCTCCGTAATGCCTGCATCAATCTTTTTATGCCTCTCCAATAAGAAAAAAAAAATACCTGCTTCTCTCTCCACTCTCATACACGCAACCTTTCTCACCCATTGAGATCTTTCAACTTTGAATAGAAATGTAAACAACAAATAATTCTCAGCCCTTAAGGTGACTTTGTAAAACTAAAGTGGGTTTGAATTATCTCTGCACCATCGCACTCTTTTGAAGAACTGAACTCTCTCCAGGTTTGCATCTCTTAAGGTGAGTTTGTAAAACTAAATGGGTTTGAAATATCTCCTGATATTTTGTATTATATTTGTTAGCAGTGAAAACAATTCACTTTATTTGATTCAGTATATACTTTATGTTTGTTGACAATGGTCCTTGCTTTGTCTTTGGTTCCTATAAATTTAGTGGGAAAATAAAAAAGAGATATAACTAAGTGAGCAGGAAAAAATAAATTTGTCCTATCTTTGCCTTTGATTGATAATTTTTTCACGTTAATTCAACTTTTTACATTATCTCTTTGGGGTAACGTTTATTAAAGGGTGTATAATTATAAAAATAAAATTATAATTTTTTTTAATAGATGAGGATTATATATATATACCTTTCCCACTATATCTGATATCTTATAATAGATATCTTTGAAACTTTTACTCTTGCTAACCCATCTCTCTCTACCCCCCTTTTTCTTTATGTACATTATTTTAATAACAAAATTATCTACATAAAAATCGTTTATTATAAAAATAACAAAACTATAAATAAAATTCACAAAAAATAACTATTTTATAACAAAACTGTTTACATAAAACAATTTTGTTATAACAACAAAAAAACCTATATATAAATCTCACATAGTACGATAATAATTTTTGTAACTATATAAAAATAACATTACATAAAAAAAATAGTTGTTTGTTCTAATAAAAATCATTTTTTTAACATTTTAACTGTTTTCTTTAAAAACAATATATATTTTACAACAAAAAAGTTAAAAAAAAAATTCTCAGTTTTATAAATAGTTTTGCTATAAAACCAGTTTTATAACAAAATAGTTATTTTGGTAAAATAAATATTTTTTTATATAAAAACAATTTTATATTAAAAGAATTTTTTATTTTAATACAAACCGTTTTTTTTACCTTTTAACTGTTTTCCTTGAAAAAATATATTTCATATTTATAAATTATTTTTACAATAAAACAGTTTATATAAAATTTGTTTATTATAAAAATAACAAAGCTAAGAATACAATTACCAAAAAAATAACTCTTTTTATAACAAAACATTTTACATAAAACTGTTTTGTTCTAAAATAATAAAACTAAATATAAAAATGAAAAAAAAACTATAACAACTTACTGTAACTATAAATAACAGTTTTATATAGAAAGATTTTTTTAATAATTTTTTTTACCTTTTAACCGCTTTTTTTAAAATATATATATTCTTAACAAAACAGTTATAAACAGTGTTTTCTCATTTTAAAAAAAAAAAATATATATATATATATATATATATATATATGAGGAAGGCTCACCTACATCATGCACTATACATCACACCGTACATCACACCTAATTCTAGGCCTTAGAAAACTTTTTTTTTCAAATTTTATATTTTTTCCTTGAAATTAACCTTCTAATCAACCCATATGCAAAAAATTAGGTGAAAATACATTTTGTAACTATTTTTAAAAAATTCACAAAAAACTGCTGGCACAGACCCTTAAAAATAAGGTATTTTAAGCAGTTTTTTGTGGATTTTTTAAAAATAGCTATAAAATGTATTTTGACCTAATTTTTTGCATATGGGTTGATTGGAAGGTTAATTTCATAAAAAAATATAAAATTTGAAAAAAAAGTTTTTTAGGGCTTAGAATTAGGCATGATGCATGGGTGATGTAAAGAGCATGATGTAGGTGAGCCTCCCTCATATATATATATATATATATATATATATATATATATATATATATATATATATATATATGTAACAAATAATGTTTATATAAATAGTTTCATTGTCCTGGCGCACCATTAAATTCAATGTAAATCTTCTTATTTGAGAAATTTGAATTTAAGACCCTTAGCTTTCGGCAATTAACTGTCCTATCTATTAGATTTGACCGAGCTACTTTAAGGTAGGTTAGCATTAGGTTTCTACATTTCTTTTAACCGGTTATAACCTTGAGATATTGTAGGTAATAAATAGGCTTTTACACATTAGTATATGGTGCTCTTAAACAACTTAGAAATTTATGGGCTAATATGCCTTATTTGTCTTGATTTGACCGATTAGATCATTTTTTCCCAACTCAATTAACATACGCCTCGATTAATTTTTATCCGTGATTCGTGATTTCTATTGATTAAGCATTATCTTAACAGTGTCAGAAATTGAATTGGGAACCAAACCCAATTCACCTCTAAAACTATCTCAATCACAATTTTTTACCACTAGATCAAGAGGTGAATTGTTTGGAGGTGGAAAAGACGCAAAGCAAATGAGTTTTTGGAGTTGAATATGAGCCCTTAAACATGTGGCTCAAAGGTTATTAAATTATTATCTTGAGGTGTACTCTTTGGGGATAATAACACATAAAGAAAATTAAATCTTTGGCATGTAATTTTCCTATAAACTTATCAACTGGTGTGCTTCACAAACACAACAGTTTTATTAACGTTTCGTTGCTAATGCAAACTGCTTCTTCAAAAGCAACATTATAAAACTGATAATTTTATATTGGTGATCCGAAGTTCTTTTTTTGGAATTTTCTTTTATTTCCTATGTTTTTTAATCTTTTATTATAAATGTAGTTGGAAATAGTTTTATATTGCTGAATTTCATTTTTTTTATGAAAATCATATTTTATTTGCTAGAAATAATTTATTACTGCTGAAAATCATTTTTTATCGCTGAAAAATTAATTTCTATTGGTTGGAAATCATTTTTATATGCTGAAATATTTTTATGTTGCTAAACATAATTAATGTACTGCTTGAAATCATTTTTAAAGTCATGTGCAACATACATGCCTATTGTTTCATCCAAAAAAATAGCGGAGATGGACGGCGGAGTATTTTTTTTATTTGCCATATAAAAATCTGAATTATATAAAAAAAATTCACGATTTTGTCTCTTTTAAAAAATTGTATTGATTTTTTTATGTTTTCATTTTCACCCAACTGTTTTATTTTTATTTACGTTTTATGAGATTTTGTTCTTTTGCTTTCACTTGCTATGTCCCATGCTGTTATTTTTTATTCACATAATAAATTGTGTCAATAACAAACGAAAGGTACCAGAGTTATTTATATTAAAATAAAATTTATGTAAAGAAACAATTTACATACAGAACTACTAAAAAATATCAAATTAATTAACAATAACAATAATTATAAATAAAAAATAATAGGAAGAATACTTATAAACATAAAGTTTGGACCATATGGTATGTAAACTATGAGATTGAAAAGCTTGACACATGCCCGTCCACATATTACCCTTTTTTGATCAATTATTAACAATGCCCCATGCCAATTAATTCTCACTTAAATAATAAGGAATCTGATTTAAAAATCGATTTTTATTTACATTGCAATGTATTAGGACTACTTTATTTTAGAGCATAGTTTTCGCCCATTTTAAGGAGTACTTTATTTTTAAAATCCACTTTGCGATGCAGTTTTTTTTCTAATTTAGATTTTTAGACTATGGTTCGTTAGACGACATTATGGTTCTTGCCATTCTTTTCATCATATTCATTTTAAATCGTATTATTAATTCACCACATTACTTATATTCACATGCTCATGGTTATGGCTACGACCTTTTAACTAATGTTAATAATTATATTTTAATTTATATATTTGAATAAATTCTTTCAAATGCATTACACTCAACCGTGCATCGCACGGGTCACCACTAGTACTAGATATAAGCAAGTGAAAGGATGATTCAATATATGTATAAATTATAAATTTAAATGCATAACAATAAAGTTAGTAACTACAAAGCTTATTATTTATTGTTATCATTGATATTTATACTACTTCAGTGCGTGGGTATTACCTTATTACGGTGGGCCTAACCCATTGCATTTTTACAGTTTTTCCTATGTACCAGATCTAGTTTCTTAATAAAGCACACTGTATTATGTTCCATTCACCACTAAGCCTTGAAGATGTAGGGGTTATACCTACTCTTAGATTTGCTTAATTTATTTGGAGATATGTGAGTTTTACTTATTTCTTCGTATATTTATTCAGTAGTAAAAGATAGTGTTGAGACAATTACTATGTATTAATTTTTACTTAGTGATATAATTGACTCTTATACATTATATATCAGTATTTGAGGATATCTAGTGTCAACTTTACTTTGGTTTATCATTGATCTTTGTTTATTATTACATGCTAAAGATGTTATGTAAATTGTTTTAACAAACTATAACTTTTGGTAAATAGACTTGATCAACACTATCATTAAAAATTATGGTGTATCATAGTTGCTATCGACGCATGGTCTGAGGCAATGAAGGTTCCATTGGTCCATTCTATTTTTCTATTCAATATTGTTTGATATGTCCATTTTATTTACATTCTCATCGATGGGTACTATTTTTAGGAGTCTAATGCCAGTGACATGATTAAACCAAAATGTATAAGGGATTCCCTGATTGTATTTCATTTGAGAGATGTCCAAGACATGATGTTTACTTTAATCGAGAGATAGGGGATATTTGGCATATGACTCTTAGTACTTATCTAGTAGTACATTTGGTGAATATAAATCAAAGATTTTAAAGATGTTTAATGGCACGTACATTCATAAACCAATTCATTCCAAAAGGGAGTAAGAGTTTCTCCTACTTCAATATGGAGACTCGAACAACCTTAATGTATGGGGAGAACTTACAAATTTTGCATTTATTTCTCTAGAGGAGGTGAAGATGGAGAAGAATAGAATTGAATGTTTCGTGAAGAGTATCATTTACCCTATATGATCAATTATAATGATGAACCTGACATACACTACGTATGCACCAAGAGTGGATGTTGTGCCTATGCTTTGTAAAGAGAGCATTTAACGTAAAAAGGATCTTAAAAAAGGAGGACGGAAACTCAGGGTGGATTTGACAGTGATTGAAAAGGGGGTCGGGGCTAGAAAGTTTGAGGGTCTAAGAAGAAGTTCATTCCAATGATTAGGAGCCCAATTGAATGGGAGGTTCGAAAGCACCAAGGGAGGCTTGTTAATACCACACATGGACAACCATCAGTAATCTATTTTAGATTAAAGGAATTTGTCAATGTGATGAAAAACTACCCAAATGGGAGAAATCCAAGACATCAATGGAGTATGGCTGAGTCTATTAAATGAGACACAAGAATAATTACGTGATTATATAGGCAATCGATTATATGTTTTATGTTAATGTAACTATAGGCATAGTTTTACTCAATACGGGTAATGCACACACTTTGGTTAGGTGATAATTTATGAGTTTATCGGGGATTGTTGAGACCCCTTTGGTGAGAAGATTATGTATAAATACTCCATTAGGTGTATCCACTATTAATACCAAGTCGTGGGATAGGGGTAAGAACGGATATTTGCAGGCTATATCAAATTTATTGGTTTTATATTTTCACACATAAGATGTGATTTTGAGTATGGATTGGTTGTCTAAGTATTGGGCTAAAATTGATTGTGCAAATATATCGATCATATTTTCTATACAAGGATATGATATGTATTTAGAGGTTATCCCAAATGTGATGATGGGGAAACTATCCACTTGTATTTTATTAATGAGGAGATGACAATGTCCCTAGCTATAATTTATATAGTTCATGAGTTCATTGACATGTTTGATGAGATTATAGGCTTACCATAGAGTATGAAAATTAATTTTTTCATAAATTTGGCACCGGACACTAAGCAGAAAGCTAGGGCATTGTATCATATGTAGACTATGGAGATGAAGGAACACAAATATCATATCAAATAGTTGTTAAAGAAAAGGGTTTATCCTTCGTAGAACTTCTCCTTAGTGTGCACAAATGTTGTTTGTGAGGAAGAAATAGGTCTTTTTAAGATGGAGCACCGACTACCACAAGTTGAATAAGGTGACCATGGAGAAAAAGTTTCTACTATCAAGGACAAATGATATTTTTGATTAGTGGAGGGAGATTCATTCTTTTCAAATATTTATTTGTGATTCGGTTATCACCAGTTGAGGTTGAGAGAGGAGGATGTGATCTAAATAGAATTCCTGAATCATTGTGGGTCTTTAGTGTTTCAAGTGATGCGATTTGGGTTTGTATCCATGGACTTAATGAATCGGGTGTTTCGACCATATCTGGACAAGTTCATTCTCATCTTTATTAATGATAGTTTGATTTTTTCACTTACTGAGAATGGTCACGAACAACATTTGCGGATTACATTACAAATTTTGTGGGAGCATAAACTTTATGTTAAGTTCTCTAAATGGAAATTTTGGATATGTCAAGTGAATGTGACACCGCGACTAATTAAATACCGGGTAGCTACTCCTTTATTAAATTAATTCAAAATGCCAAGTTGGCTCAGTTAATAGCATCACTGTCGAAAACATTTTATTATTACTAACCACCTAGTATTTAAAAAGTAAGTTGCCAAATTTTAATATGAGTCTGATTAACATGCAACAAGTGTAATGAAGAAATAAGTAACACCATTCACCATACTGAAGTAAAACGAATAACCATCACATAGTGTAAATAAAGTCTGGAGGAAAACTCCTCACTAAAATCCCATATTGAAATAAATAACCGAATGCTAAAACAATACAAATCAAAGTCTGAAAACTGTAATGTAAAAGGATGTCTCTAAATAGAAATGGGCAACATGCCCTACAACTGATAGATAATGACTCTGGAATCCAAAAGATAGAAGCGTCTAGAAGCAAATCCCTGTAGTTTCCACAACCAGCTACAGCTCGTCACCTGAATCAGAATCCTATGCTTGGTGTCCCTGTGGCTGGGCACCTAAAATGGTTTTACAAGAAAAAGATTTGAAAAGCAAACGGGTCAGAGCCCGAATGTGGAGTTATATTTTAAAAACCTGCAAGTGCTTTAAAAACATTTAAAACATTAAGTGCAAAGTACATGTTAGGACGTGCACTCACATGATATTCTCACCTCTCGTCTAACTGTGCACTCCTAACGTAAGTACCCATCTAGCGTGATACAAACGACTAGCTAAGTGACAACGTATCTAGCTAGACTATCATAGGTCATACCCTTATTACTCGGTTCTATTAACATATTAATGCTCGTAATTAAGTAAGGGTTTAACGCAAACTCAGATGCTCAATATGAAATATATATCACTATCAGTTAACTTGCTATATTTCTCGAAGCAATACCGTAATTATATTCACAACATTAACATGAAGGTTCCCATTAATTTAGTGTATATTATTCATATCATAAATATACAATATAAGCACCCCGAGAACTAAGCTGCGGTGCACACATACTCTGCTATCCATCCCGGTACATCACGTACATAAGGATCACGTATTCCGAATCTCTCAGGAATAGTTCCGATAACACAAATCACAAACAGTGGAGGCGAACATAATTCAACATATCCATGGTCACGCACATACCTACGCTCTATAGTCAGCTGACTCAATAACTCACAATCAAGTCATTCTCTTGAATTATGTCCTCTAGGTACCAATCAAAATTCGGGCACACAAGGATTAGAAGGTCCTAAGAGAACGTAAACCTCCCATGATAGCAAGTATGGTAGGTATGTCATACACACAATTCATGTACCAATACTAAGTAAACACGCGTCTTAGTAATACCATAGTTTAATCGTAGTACTATTCTCATTCTCGTACTAGATTATAATTATCACAATTTATACTATTCCGGTTTATAATCATACGCGCCATAATTTTCTCACGTCGTAGTAGACACTCACGTCTCAACCCAAATGGTTCATTGAATTAAATCTCTCGTATATAAATTTACTCCTCATAATAACCTGAAGGTCCCAAATCTATCCTTGCATCATCAAAGGAAGGTTATCTATATCCTCGAACAAGTTTATGGGACTCCAAAAATCAAAACAGTCCAAAAAGGACCAAATTGTCAACTCGTTAGAAGTCTCGTTCGAACGAGACTGTTCGAACGAGATTCCTCTGCCAACTCGTTAGAAGTCTCGTTCGAACGAGGCTGTTCGAACGAGATTCCAGTTCGTTCGAACGAACTGTACCTTCTAACGATATCTCGTTCGAACGAGATATCGAACGAGATCCCTTCTCGTTAGCAGCGACTGGTCAACTCGTTAGAAGCTCGTTCGAACGAGTTCGTTCGAACGACCTGGGTAGGGGCTTCTAACGAGCTACCAGATTCGTCCCAGATTTTCTAAGTTACGTTTCTCACCATTTTTAACACCTCCATCCTTCTCCAAAGTTCGTTCTCACAGAGTTTTAATTCCTCTAATCATACTACAACATGCTAAGGTCATATACTAACATCTTTTAATACATTAATGCATCCTAAACATCATTAAATCACAAGATTTTATACTTTTCCCCCAATTTTATCAAGAACATGAACCCTAGATTTATATCATCATCAAATCCCAGAATTTAATCCGTTTTAATTTCTTCTAATCACAATTATCATGAGAGAAATCATCTACCTATCATTCTACATGCAATTCTCTTCAAAATTTTCAAGTTCTAAACTCCAAACTACATGGGTTTTCATTCATCTTTCAAGAACAATTAAAATTCCTCAATTTCTAACATGCAAGAGACATTCTCTGAAATTAAATGGAATAAAGTCACTTGCCTTGGTTCGATTTCTGATTTTGGTGTAGGTTTGGTAGAGCTTTTCTGCAGAATTTCTTCTCTCCAAGCTTCCTCTCCACTGGTGGCTTAAGGTGGCTAGGGTTTTGATTTGGGAACTTAGAAAACTCTTCTAATAATCTACGTAGCCTTCTAGGTTAATATGGTTTGGTTAATGGGCTTAGTGGGTTTAATCCACATCAGATTTACATCTCTAATTTTCGTCACTTTTAATTCCTAAAAATGTAAAATTACCAAAATACCCTTTAAGTTGTCGGTATGGCCTAAAAATGCCCCGGGATCCAAACTACACCCCCGGGTAGCATTTTCTGACTATCTCGACCCTTCCGGACGCGTTGGCGCACTCAAAACGACCATACGGATTATAGATTTTAAATTCACTTTTTATAATCAAAATATTACACCGTGACGCGGCGGTCCCACGCGTCTCAACAAAATTTCTAAAATGCCGTATATAAATCTCACGACAACTTTTATAATGCCAAATACATATAACAAAATGTATGCACATAATCAAATACCAACTCGCATCTCGTTAGTATTTATAACCCGGATTAATTTCCAATTAATACGCATTTAATTAATTAATCCCAAAAATAAATAGCCAAAAGTACAGGGTATTACAGTGAAGTTTTTTTGTCATGTTATGTTAGATGAAAGACGATCAGTGGACCCTAGAAAGGGGTTAGCCGTGTTAGATTGGGGACAACCATTGATTCTAACTAAGGTTCTCATATTTTTCGATTTAATCGGTTACTATAGGAGATTCATCCTAGGATTCTCAAGGATAGTAGGGCTAATGATCGAGTTAACCAAGAAGGGTGTGGTAGCTTATTGGAATGATAATTGCCAATAATCGTTCGACTCTCACAAGGAGAAGTTAACTTTAGTGCCAATTATTTGCTTACCTAGGAGTGGAGTTGAGTTTTTGTCTAAAACAATGCTTCCCTACGAGGACTAGCTGACGTATTAATACAAGAAGATAGCCAAATTTATTACGACTCTTGAAAGTTAAAGCTCCATGAGGTTCATTACATGAGTCATGACTTAGAGTTGGCGATAATTATATTTTTTTTTCATTTGTGGAGACATTATCTAGGGGAGTGAGAATTTTAGACTCTTCAGCAATCACAAGAGTCTACATTATCTTTTCACATAGAAAGATCTCAATATAAGATAGTGAGGAATTGAGACGGGAAGTTATGGAGGATATGCATGGTTTGTATTTTGAGGTTCACCAAGAAGGGGTCAAATGTACCAATATATGAGGCGATAATATAGATGGGTCAGTGTGATTATGGATGTGGTCGAGGTTGTATCATGATGCACTACTTGTCAGATTGTGAAGGTGGATAATTCAAATCCTTCTAGTATGCTTCAGCCACTAACCATTCCATAGAAGAAGTGGGATAACATCTCGACAGACTACATCATAGGGTTATCCTTGACTACTCAACAACATTTTTCTATCTGGGTGATTATTGACTGCCTTATCGAGGTGGGAGAGTTTTTGGCAGTTCGTACTAGTATTCGATTGAGCATCTTCAATGTTTATATATGGCCAAGATTATTTGTTTACTTGGGTTTACATTAGAGACAATTTTATATCGGATCCCTTAATTTGTGGCACACTTTTGGGAGAGTATCCAGAAGGCCATGAGGACTAAGGTTCATCTTAGCATGATATGCCATCCATAGATGGATGGAAAGATTGAGAGGGTCAATCGCGCATTAGAGGATATGTTTCTCTTGTGTGTAGAGTCCTATTGACCAATATTATATTTCACATTGAACAAAACTTATCAAAAGTCCATTTCTATGGCCCATTACGATGCACTTAATATAAGATCGTGTCGATCACCAGTATATTGATTAGACTTAAGAGAGAGTAGACATTAAGGAATGAAGTATGTCTAATAAAATACTGAAAAGACCAACTTAATCAAAGCATAAATTTTCAGGATTGAAATAAGACCTATGTCGATAATAATTAAAAGTCGATGGATTTTTAGGTGGGAGAGCACGTTTTACGATGAGGTACCCTATGAAAAGGGTAATTCGGCTTGAAAAGATATATTAGCCCATTCCTGATTATGGAGAAGGTAAGGAAGGTTGCGTACTATCTAGAACTTTCATACTACCTCGATCGAGTTCATAACATGTCTCACGTTGTTCTACTCCATCTATTTTTGCTCACTAATTTTGTATATCAGCATATTGATTTGGGTAAGATTGAGTAAGTCTCGAATGCATCAAATAAGAGATTCTAAAAGTTTTGTTGGAAATATATACCACTAGTATGAGTACAATACACCAGAGTGAGGAGGAATCAACTTGAGAGCGCGAAGACTTGATAAGGCAAAAGCACCCCCATATGTTATGACTCGGGTATACATATTGTTTGTACATTTTGACTCATTTTTATATGAGGAGATAATTTTGACTCACATGGAAGTGAGAAGATGATTTTGACTTCTAACTTATGAGGTAATGAAATTTTTGACTCAATTAAATAAGAAATTTATTATGAATTTGGAGGAAGAAATTATTTTTATTAGGGGAAGGTTGTATTACACGGTAAATTTAAAATAATTTAATTAGTTATAATAAATAATTAATTTATATTCATGGTATTTAATATAATTTTCAAAAATATTTGAGAATTTTTTATTAAACTATGTTTAAATGAAAACTATTTTTTCTAATGAAATGATGCTTTATCAAAAACTTTGAAATTAATTTGGTGTTAATAGTAATTCGGGTGTTATTTGAGAAAATAATGAAATATAAAATGTTTATGGACTTTTAAATTATCATTTGGAAACTAGGTAATGTAATTAGTTGGGTGGATAACATTAATAAATTAATTGAAGCATACTTCGATAGGTAGCTAGGGTCTAGGACAAAACAGTAAAAAACATATACTTAGAGAGAAAGATATGGTTTAGGATAATTAATATAAAAGCCCACGTGAAACCCTACGACCTCTTAAAAACCTATAATCCAAACTTCCAAATATCATACAAAATACCTACATTCAATCCACAAATTTCTAATGAGAAATCCTACAATTCTAAACTTAGTTTTCTGAGAACAGTTTTGAAAACATCTTGGAAGAACAATTAATATATATTTTTCAAGATCCACTCGGATATTCTTTAGAAAAATTAGGGATTTTGAGGACCAATCATAAGGAATATTTCAAAGATGTTATTTATTTTTCTTTTTTTTTAAACATTCAAAGCAAGATAATCCTAATCTCTCCTCTCATGATGTAAATAATGATTTTTACCTAAATAAGCTTTTATAAATTATTAAAATTTTAAAAAGATAATTAGGTTTAGTTTTTAATTAAAATTTGTGATTTTTATAAATAAATGAATGAACTGAATTCTTGAAATTGCATGTTTAGTTTAAATTAGTTTAATTGAATTGGGTTGCCAATTTTTACGTCCCTTGCTCAAATTTTTACTTTTATGAGATCATGTTATAGGCTACTCCTTTGCATTAATTTAGGAATTTATCTCATATATTAATGTAGAAACTGGATATGAAACGTAAGGATTGATTGGGATTGTAATTCATAACTAAGGATTGATCGAATTTTTATGTTCATTTCTCAGATTTTTACTTATATAAGATCATGTTATAGACTACTCCTTTACATTAATTTAGGAATGTATATTAACATATTAATGTAGAAATTGGATATGAAACGAAAAAATTAATTCGGATTGGAATTCATAACTAAGGATTGATCTCAATAACTATGATAGACCATACTTCGACTAGTATGAGGGTCATAGAACTTCGTTTTAAGAGGAAAGTCGTGATTTTAATTCTATGCATAGGACATGGCATGGATAGGTCTGATTACGGATGACTTTGGTTTATGTGCACCATGTTATCATATATAAATTTTACTATGTGCAGAGTGGTGTGCAAACGTACATTGGTTTTACCTTGCAAATAATTATATTTTATACATGTCTAAATGACCCCCAGTAAATTCTTTTTATACAAAAATGTTGTGTTTTTAAAACATAGAAACTGAAAACTGTAATACTCTAAATGTTTTATAGTAAACAAAATATTGAGTTACATTTTGTTGATAATACATGTGTTATTGACTTTATTCTTAATGGGGGGGGGGGGGGGGGGAGTGTAATCATTAACAAATTAAAGACACCGTTACGATACTGTTAGGACTTACATGATGTGCCTATAATGAATGAATAAATAATGTAAAATGATGAACCAATATATGTATATTTTCTAAATTTCAATACATAGCAGTTAATCTAGTAAGTGTAGAGCTTATTATTTTTGGCCACGGTTGATATTTTTACTACTTGAGAGCATAGCTATTATCTTGTTGTAGTGGGCCAGACCCATCACGTTGTTGCAAGTGTTCCCATATACCTAACCTAGTTTCTTACTCGAGAAAATTATCTTCTATTCCATTCCCCATCGATCCTTGAAGATATAGATGTTGTACCTACTTTAGGTTTACTTAATTTATTTTTGGATATGCGAGGTTTACATAGTTATTCGTATTTATATTCACTTGTAAAAGATAAATTGATGTGGAGAAAATTATATCTATCAGTTTTTACTTGGTGATGTAATTAACTCTTATGCATTATATATCAATATTTGAGGATTTCTCGTTTCACTCTTTACTTTTGTTAATTGCTTGTTTTTTTATTCTTATTACTTGCTAAGGATTTGATTTAAATTGTTTTGACAAACTATAACTTTTGATAAATATACTTGATAAACCTAATTATTAAAAAATACGGTGTGTCATAGTTGATACCAAAGCATGGTCTTAGGCAACATAGGTTCCATAGGTCCACTCTATTTTTTTGCTTAGCATTTTTTCAAACACCCACTTTTTTTTTTCATTTTCAGCATAGGGTATATTTTTAAGTGTCTAATGATAATCATCTGAAAAATGGCATGATTGGACTGAAGTGCAGAGGAGGTTTTGTTTAAGATTTCATTCATGAGACGTCCGATATATGTAGTTTACTTCGATCGAGAGTTAGTGGATAATAAATCTAATACTCATAATACGTATATAGTGATACACTTGGTTAAGATAAATAAAATATTTTGAAGAGGTTCAAAGACACCTACTTATACAAATCAATTTGTTCGCAATGGAAGATAATGAAACTCCTACTTCAGTATGGATACCCGTAGAATGACTTACAGATTTGGCATTAGATGCTTAAGAGGAAGTGAAGATGGATAAGAAAAAAATCTAATGCTTCATGAAGACTATCATATACCCTATAAGATTAATTATAATTGATGATACCAGAAATGGTATCACCAGGTCACAGATGTCTGAAGCTCATACATGTATACAATAATGGCAATAATCACATAGTAAATCAACAAAGATGGAGATTAGGTTAAGAGGATAACACCTCAATTTAAGTGATTCGACCAGAGCCTACGTCCACTATGTGTGAGTGAAATACACTAGCAAATATGGCTCTAATGCCCTAGTCACAACACAAGCTTTCTATCTCTCTCTCTCTCTCTCTCTCTCTCTCTGTATACAAATGAGCAGAGTTTTAGCTGGGGTTTGAATTAATCGATAATTTTCAATGAAGAAGATGAATGTATATATATATAGTGCTAAGGGGGTATAGTGTACCCCCTAAGCATCTTGTATGCATGAGTGTATTGCTCTTAGCCAATCCAGTGTGGACATATGGCCCTGTCACATGTAGGTCATGATGACTAAATATTCCCTCACATGAGGGCATGATCTGGTAGTAATCGTTTCGCTCACGTGTGATATGTGTCCCACGCGCACATCTCCACACGTCCCCAAAAACACGCGCTATGTTGATGTCACCCTTGTCCAGCATGCTTGGGCTCAGGCTGAGGCTTTTGATCAAGGAGTTAACAATATCATTTATGCCTTAAGGATAGGTCGGTTCAGCCATAGCCTTGCATTCACTTGAGGACGAGGCCGAGGCTTCAAACCAGGATGAAGGACCACATATCAAATTACTGGGTAGCTGGTGTTTAGCTCATCAAGGAGGCCGAGGCCGTTGGGAACTCTCAGGTACAACCCAGGGGTGAGGTATGACCTACAGTAATTATCATGTCATCATAGGCCAATTTTACTTTCAGCTGGGACGAGGGTATATTCTTTTTAATCAGAATTTTTATAAAACTACATCCACCAGTATGTATAAAATTATCCCTATATCTATCTTCATGTTTAGTGATAAGTGAGGGCATTATGAGAAATTGAAAATTTGACAACCCATAGCTTTATATAATACCAGCTGATATCGTGATATGAGTCCAAATAACATTATTCCCTTCTTTCGGAACACGTCTCCAATTAAGGAATGTTAATGGTGCTAACTGTCCATTACGTGCTAAAACCCCTAAATTTAAAATGAGTCTAGATGTTGTCTTCTCAATGGGTTGTCCATGCTCATTCACCTCGATGTTTAAAATTCTACCATCTACACGCCACCCACTATGCATTAATGTGGGGTGTCTCACTCTTCTTTGCTCCTCGTCTGCTTCACCAGAACTAGGATGTAAGCATTAAGTAGGCGAAGATAAAAATTAGTAATCTTATTATATCTAGATATGTAAATAAAACTTGGTGATTCTGGACAGTAATTTCAGTAATCTAATTTAGGTACGGGAATTTATTAAGTCATCTTTTTGTATATCCAACAAAATCAGTTGTGTAATATTAGTTTTCCTTACTTACATCATGTTATTGTTGTTCACTCTTGCCTATCAATGGAGGGATAAATGGTGTAGTAGTAGTGTTAGTAGGTGGCCAATTCGATAGTGGTTGTGCATTACAAATGATCTTTCACCTATGTGCTCTTGCGGCTCACTAGGGGATGGCATAGCTCCCGTGTTGGGCATGAGATCTACTTGTTGTCATCGTACTTTAGAAAATAAAAACAAACATTAATGTTAGTTGTACTAAGGATAATATATCTAATAAAAATAAAGTAGAAAAATTAGCGTCCTTTCACAAGATAGATATATATTCTCAATAATAACTTTGATGGGTATTTTATTGTCCTCATTCTCTGTAATGACCGCACTAGCCAAATTATAGCTCCAATTTTTCTTATGAAGTACCACTTGGAGAGTTACCAAAACTACTTGGAGAGTTGCCTCGGAATTTGTTTTCCTGGAATACATTAGTCATTTTGAAATTGTGTATGGGCATGTTTCTGAACATTCCTGTTAATTTCATTGGTTTTCCTAAACTAAAGATCCTGGAGCTAGATTCATTTATATATAGGAATGATAATTCGACACAACATCTCTTTTCCAGTTGTCCTGCTCTTGAACATTTAGTTATATCCGGAGTGACATGGGATAATTTGCAAAGTTTAAATATGACTTCTTAGTCACTAAAAAAATTATCTCTAAGTATTAGAGGTGGGACAGAACATGACATGTAAAAAATTGTGAATGATATCGCTGTCGTTAAATATTTAAGGATATGTTATTATTTGACACAAGTCTACAAGGTGAGGAACTTGCCCAACTTAATCGATTCAGAGGTTGATGTTCCTAATTATATCTCTCCAGTTCTAACTTCAAACAGTGACAAGATTATTTTTAGGAGCATTTCAAATTCTAGCATGGTCAGTATTACAAGCCACTAAGAAGGGCAACAGTGGGGGTGGTGAGCAACTTCATCACAGAATACATCATTTGTCATTTTGGGATTACAAAGGTTATTCTCTTAGATAACGGAACCCCCTTTGTCAATTCAGAGGTAACGATGCTCACAGACGAGTACCCAATCGTTCATCATACTTCAACGGTGGCATACCCAAAGGGCAATGGTCAAGCCGAGGCAACTAATAAGATCTTGGTTAATATTTTGGATAAAACGATGGAGGATTTTTCAGGATCATGGGATGATAAGATACCAGATGTTTTGTGGGCCTATCGAACAACCAAGAGGAAACCCACAAGGTATACTCCATTATCTCGTATTTATGGGGCTAAGGCGATTCTTCCGGTCGAGTTAGAAGTTCCCTCTGCTCGATATGCCTTGCGAAGTAGCATGCTCCCTCAGAACAGACATTTGCAGTTGGAAGCATTGGATGAACACATAAATAATGTGATGCATCACTTTCAAATGTGTACAAAATAGATCTCCAAGGCATATTATAACATGGTGAGACCAAGGATGTTCATGGAGGGAGACCTCATTTTGAAAGCAGCAGTGAAGCACATTCGAGGGTTCCCCTACCTAAATTTATAGCGAATTGGGAGGGAACTTTCATTGTAAAAGAATCTCATGATTCAGTTTATCGCTTAATTTCAAAGATGGAAGAAGACAAGCAATTCAAAATTAACAATAAATGGTTCAAAGTCTATCATGGGTAAGAAATTAAGTCTAGACCACCGTTGCATTTAGTTGTTGTTATGAATATACAATTTTTTATTATAACTCGAGTGGAGATAAAATAATTGTAGAACTTTATAATATATGCAAACAGTTGTAGCACAAAGAAATGACATGGAAAAACATAAATCTTTTTCATTCATTCATAAACTTTGGGACATAAAAAATTGGGAGCTACTGCCCAAGAATTACATAAGAAGAAGAAAAGGAAAATGTATACAAAAATTCATTGGCCTAAGAGGAACCACAAATCTAGAGCAGAGAAAAAATATCCAGAAAGGCCAGAAGAAGCTCTTAGGTAGGATTGTTGGGCATTAATAGAAACCTCCAATCTCGTTTGCGCTTATGTACGCTCGATAAGGAGTTTCTCTTATTTTAGCTTTGCCAAATGCAGAGCCTCTTCGATGTCCCCCACCTCTTTGTTCACGGCTTCAGGCAGAGGTGATAGCTCAGCCAACTTAACTTCCTTATCCCATTGATCCTCTCGATGTTTCTACAACAGCTCCTTTTGACTATCCAGTCACTGTATCTTCAAAGTTTTTAATTGCATAATAAGACAGTCAAAACGGAAGCCATCATGACCTTACTTTCTCAGATAGCCCGGGTATTGGTTTAGAAGGGATCTTGTAACGTTTGAAGTGGGATTGGTGACGATATCAACGACAACAGTCGCCATGCCCTGAAGCTTATAGCTCATCATGGGGATATTGGAACACAGATAATACATAATAAAAGTCTCAAGATGGTGTCTTGAAAGGTGCTCAACTACTAAATAATGGTTGGCTGGCATTTGAGGGGAACGCTGAAGGACCATGAGGCAAAAGGCTTGAGGAGATAAGTCAAGCAGAGGGAGCTTAAAAACCAGAGTCGCTCTCAGCAGTAGCGCCGTCCATGGAACATTGTTTGATGTAATTTGAATCTTTTGAGATAACGAGTTCCCCATGGGGTAATGCGATGGGCAAAAGAACTGGTGGAGAATTCTCCTGTGCAACCTCAGAACAGGTAGAAGAAATAATGAGTTAAAGAAAAAAATCTTTACAAGTGTTCTCATTGTTAAGTCACTGTTATAGGTAGAGCTTATGAAAAATCTTAACAAGTGTTTTCATTTTAAGTCACCGATATAGGTGGAGTTTATGAAAAAATCTTAACAAGTGTTTTTATTATTAAGTCACCGATATAGGTGGAGTTTATGAAAAATCTTAACAAGTGTTTTCATTGTTAATTCACCGATATAGCTAGATTTTATGAAAAACCTTAACAACTGTTTTCATTGTTAAGTCACCGATATAGGTGGAGTTTATGAAAAATCTTAACAACTATTTTCGTTGTTTAGTCACCGTTATAGGTGGAGTTAATGAAAAAATCTTATCAAGTGTTTTCATTATTAAGTCACCGATATAGGTAGAGTTCATGGAAAATCTTAACAAGGATTTCCGTTGTTAAGTCACCATTATAGGTTGAGCTTATGAAAAATATAAATAAGTGTTTTAAATGTTAAGTCACCGATATAGGTGTGGAGTTCATCGAAAATTTTATCAAGCATTTTCGTTGTTAAGTCTCCACTATAGGTGGAGCCTATGGAAAATCTTAACAAGTGTTTTCAATGTTAAGTCACCAATATAGGTGGGGTTTATGGAAAATCTTAACAAGTGTTTTCGTTGTTAAGTCACCGTTATAGGTGAAGTTTGAAAGGTTGAGAAATGCAGAGACACTAGTGAAGTACCTCAGCAGTAGCGGGAGCTAGAATGGGAGTCACCACGAAGGCCATAACGGCGGGAACCATTAGGGGTAGGCTTATTTCCTCAGAAGCCTCAACAGCACCCCCAACTGAAGAAGCCTCAACGGTCGGTCAAGCTACCTCGCCAACAAAAGGTACCCAGGACAACATAGGATTTTCACTGGGAGAAGATGTTGGACCTCCAAATGATACCCCAACAAGGGTGGGTACACAAGAACCACCACGCTGGGCAGAAGCATCGACCTTGGCCCTAGAAACATGCAGACCACCAAGAGAAGAGGGTGGGGAAAGACTTGGAGAAAGATGCAAACATGAAGCTAATTGTTAGACATAAGTAATAAGTAAAGAATAAGTGAGAAATACCTCTAAGTGTTAGTTACCTCAGTTATGGCACCAAAGAGGGAAACTACAGCTAGTGGTCTTGTCAGAATAGTGGGAAGAATAGTGTTTTCTAACAAAGACGTCATTTCAACCCAAGGCATTCCAACATATCAATGTTTAGTACGAGAAATAGAAAAAGGGACGGAGGAGAAAAAAATGCATGAGACCTAACAATTAATTGATAATATGTTACCTCATAGGCACTTTCTGTAACTGGAACGATGGGCAGAAGGACCTCGTGCTGAGGTGATAATTCAGAAGGGGCTCGGGGAGTTATCCCTGGTTGATAAGAGATGCCCACAGACTCAATGAACTCACCCCCCACAGTAGCATCCTTTGCACGTTGAGAGGTCGAACGACGGGAGTGGGTAAGCTCGGTCATAGGGGAAGGGGGAGGAATCACATCGACCTGAGAAGAACCGAAAAGTCCCCCCACAAAAGGGCACACAAGGGGGCTGGGTCTTTCTTTTTCAACTTCCTGCACCAAAGTGGTTAAGACTTAAGCAGATACAGCTTGCCTTAGAAAAAATGTTAATAAAATAAACAACACACATATATACCTCAGATTTAAAGGGAGAATGGGAGGATATAACCACTGGCGAAGGAGGAGAGGAAGCATCAACATAGGGATCTGGGGAGAGATGTACATATGGAGTTTGTTTCCTCTAGGACTTGGTACCTAGAGTCGTCTTCCTCGCACCCACATCACCAGTACTTTGAGGAACCTTTAACCCTTTCTTCCTTTTTGACCCTGATTCCGTTGGATCAACCAAGATGGTAGGGAATGCAATAGAAGGAGGAACGATAGGAGCACATCATTGAAACTCAACATTTATCCATTCCACCTCAGCCTGAACCCTCTTTCTCAACTATTCATTTACTTCTGCAGACATAGGAGGGGGAACAGAGGCAATGGGGAATGCCTCCAAAGGGGTTTAAGACTTACATTTTGAGTAAGTCCCACTATTTTACTTTCTAGTTCTTTTTGTCTCGTGGCTGTGAAGGACCTTCACCACTGGATGCTTCGGCTGTAGGGGCAGGCTGCTTGGGGGTTGCAACGGTCTTGGTTTTGGGCGTGGCAGTAGGGATCATTTGGCAATAAGGGGGTAGCTCGAGCGGAGGATCTTTAACTGTTTTGTGCGGAGGGAACTCAACCCCAAGAATGGAATTTCCTTTGAGACCCAACTCCAAGGCAGAGAAAGAAAGGATTGGGGGATACTGGGGGATTTATATGAACTCATGAATCAAGGACAGTAGCCTCAAATGGAACTTGGTGGCATAAGAAATTGATACTTCCCCTTTCCTAGTGGCACTAGGAAGGGTGACTCGAAAATCCATGGTAGAAGTCACACCAAGTACTGTTGCTGCAAGGTAGAAGGTGCAAGCCTCAACAAAAGTAGCCCTTTTATTGCTTAGTTAAAACTCTGGTCGAGGAGACCCCTAATCAAACTCGAACTGCCTGCAATATCTATTGGGGTTATAAGGTTTAAAAGTGTATACCCATTCATTAAATGTAGGAAGAAACCCAAGAATGAACAAAACTACCACGGCTTGTGAAGGATCTTCTACAACGGGGATAAAAGTGACCATTCTAGCTGTAAAAGGAAAAACATTCCAAGTGTTGGCAAAGGTGGATTCTCCGAATGGCCTCATGACAAAGGAGTCGAAACGAACAATAACTCCTATTATCTCCGTTCGACTCTATTTTTTATGAAAGCATAAGAGGCGTGGGGGTTTAATGCTTTGGCTCACTGGATAAGAGACAGACTTGGCAGCAATGGCAAGAAAATGTTTATAGAGGAAACCCATTAAGATAACGGTCTTGTCAAAATTACCCAAGTTGTAATGACTGAGGGCCTGTGCCATGTCAAGGTGCATTCGATCCAGCCAAGTATAGAGGGACCCCAAAGTAATGGCAGCCAGAGGAAGTTTGAAACCCCGGGATAAATGGGTATAAATATTTATAAGGTTCATTCTGGGTGGGTCGTTGGTTTTCCCAGTCATTAAGAAATGCGAAAGCAACATAAGAATACAGGATGGTAGTTCCAAAGTTGTACCTTTACCTTAGACCGTTATAACAGTGACGTCCTTCACAGTAGGATCTTCAAAAAAATAGCTAATGAGAGGAATAAAAGTAGCCTTGTTAGAAGACCCAGTGCAAATGTGAGAAATTCGATCTAACTCAGCCCGGTCAGCAGTCTTTTCAGCATCCAAGGCCTCATAAACATTTTCCAACGAAATGGTTAACTCCCCTGAGGCAGCAAAGAATGTGTGAGTTATCACGTTCCATCTGGAAACCAACACTTGGAGCGCAGTATTGTGCTTGGAAAGAATGAACTCCCAAAACTAGATGGATCAGTGAAGACTAACTTTGGCAAGAGCTGCAGTGTGAGAGCTCAGCATATGTGCATACTAGGCAGCAAAAGGAGCTGGAAACCCCCAGGTGCTTCAAAATCGATATGGGAGCAAGGGAAGTCGCCACGATCCAACCGGAAGTGTAGAGTGCCATATGGAGGAAGAAATCCCCACTTCAAATAATCTTCATCCTCATCACCTAGTAGTAAAGGGTCATACTTAGCTGGAAAATGGAAGGTCTTGCATGCATCAGAAAACTCATCATCTTTGCCAAAGATGGGAGAATGGAGGTAAAAATTTAGTTGCTCTTGACGAGCAGCATCCAAGGTAGTGGCGCTAGGGCTGGCAGATGAGGAGCTTGGTTGAACAACGGTGGTGGTAGCCTTCGAGACGCTTGAAGAAGCCATAGTAAGTGTCTATGAATGAAAAAACGTTCTAAAGAAGGGCTATGAATGAAAATGGAGGAGCATAACCACAGGTGGTGGCGTAAAAGATGAGAGGAAGAAGAAAACTAGGTAAAGCCTAGAAACAATGAAGTTTTGGCAAAGTTTCTCTCTCCAAAGTAGATGGAATCTTAAAGAAGATGAAGGAGGGAGAAGAGTTTCGAAAAGTAGACGTTTGAAAACTTTTAAACCCGTCTGTTGAGTTTCCCACCACCACACATGCAAAGCCACCTATAATTAGAGATAATCCCCCCATTTATAACATTGTTTGGGATTAAGGCAGCTTAGTGTACCAACTGAGCGTGGCAGTTCAGCGTGGCAACACAGCGATGTGGCTCAGTGTGGCAGCCCAAAGGGACCTTCCAATGAAAAAACTAATCGAGAGAGATTGTCCTTTAGTCCTTTTGATTAATTCACTCTTATTATATCTTTTATTTATATCGACTACAAGCTATAACTATTGTAAAGGTGTAATGAGTACAATGATTTTGCGTGAGGTCGAATGGTACTCGCGAGAGACCAGGCTTGGCAGGGGCTGGGGGAGATTTCATGCTCTATCGAAGGACCTCTCCGTGGTAACTTCATAGGGACTTAGTTTGGAGGATTGAGAAGTGAGACATTGTTGGGGCGTATCCTGACCATTTTAGATACACCTCTTAAAACAACAAAAGGACCCTAACCATGGAACCTCGGGGGGAGCAACCTTGAGTTCCATCTAGTATTGAGTTGTGAGCCAAACAACCCTCTACTTAATGTCACATCCACATTATGTGATGTCACTAACCATTTAGTCAATGTCAGATCTGCACTTGAGTTAACCACCGTGGTATTTGGGGCTATCAGACACTTGGTGAGCCACCTCTGTGACGACAGGCCCCTGAAACACAATGGATAAGCAAAAGGCATGTCTTGGAATTTAATGTTTATAATGTGGAGATAACTAGTGCATCAGGTATTGAGGGATGTCTTTCACAGGCTTTAATGACTTAGTTGCCTTGGGGGTAGTGTGGGGGGCTATCTAAGGACCCTAACCACCTCTAGGGAGGCATCATGTTCATGTCGAGAATTTAGAAGTTATTACTAAATAGATTTCTTACTAATCAGAGAGTTTACTCACACAACATTGTCATTTATTACGAAGCTTTAATATTTGACCTAGATCATTGATGATGGTGAGGGTGTTTTGGCGGCCTACCAAGGTGTATCTAGGGTGCTCATTTTCTCTCTCCCTCTAAGCATAGTTTCTTCTAAGTTCATTATTACCTTCTGAGTTATACACGAGAGATTTGTGACTTCAAACTGAGAATCTTCAATGAATTATGTTTGTACGACTTGTAGTTAATCAATAGTGTTGTTGTTTAACTTACCATTACCGTACTCAAAAGGAGTTACGCCTCCATGTGATCTAAACTACCCTCTTACAAACAATAAGATCTATTATTCTCTTTTTGGTTTATTCTTTTGATTAGGGCGATTTTATGTTCATATCAATATTCATAGACATCTAAGCCTCGATTGACCGAACTAATCTGTACAAATTTTTCTTCCCATTTATAACCTTCTATAGGTATCCATATGTGAACATGTGATGACGAGTAATAAGTAATAGGATATCTCATAGGCGATTACATACATACAGAAGCAAAGAGGAAAAACAAGGTTATTTATTTTTATTTTCTAAAAGTGGTCCATTTAGTACCTTTTCTAATTCCAGTAGCGAAGAATTTCGAATTTTTTTCTTCTTTTTCTTTTTTTTTTGGGGGGGGGAGGGGGATCATTATGAGCCAAACCCATTTCAACCTGCGAACTCTCTCCCCTCTTTCGTGTAAAAATATGTATACACACGTATGTGTGTGCGTGGTGTATTTCAATGATCGATGTTAACAGAATTGGTTTTCCTGCGTTGTTACTCGGACTCTCTAGTTGTACCATTATACTCATAAATTTATTTGAATCATTCTCCATTTTCTCTCCAGCCAAATGGGATTAATGTAAGAAGGTTGCATGACAATTCACGTAAAATACAATATTTTTTTATTGCTCCGTATAAGGTGCTAATTATATTTTATCTTCTAAATTCATCAAAAAATCATGATTTGGTACACAAGACGCGAAAACCATAAGGAAGCAAAAGCTGGGGTTCAAAAAGGTAGGTTGAGCACTCTACCGGATGAGATTGTTACTCACATACTTTAATTACTTTCAACAAATAATCCTTTGAGAACTGGTATTCTATCAAATAGGTGGAAGTCCTTTTCGATAGCTGTCCTGACTATTGACTTGACCAATGATGCATTCCGCCTTAGGACAGAGTGCCATAATAAGGGGAAAACATATATAAATGCTAGATTCTTGAATTTGCAAATAAGAGTATTGACAAATCCGAGCGTTATTATTCTAAGAATTGTTTCCATAAATTTCTATGAGATTCAACCTTGTCATATACAATTATGGATATGTGTTGCGATAAAATGGAAGGTTCGCAAGTTGTGCATTAGTTTTTGTTGTCAACCTGATCCAGAGGATGAGTTTTCGCAAACTTTTTTTTCTTTGAATACATTAGTGGTTTTGGAATTAAGTGTGGACATGGTTCTTAATTTTCCCATGACCACCCCAGGCTTTCCAAATTCACAGGGCCTGAAATTAAGTTCAATTTCATTCAAGGTTTATAGTTTAGCACAAAATCTCTTTTCCAATTGTTCAATTCTTGAAGAGTTGGTTATAGAAAGGGAGATTTTGGATAATTTGCAAAGTTTGAATGATATTTCTCAGTCACTCAAAAAACTATCGGTGAAATTTAGGTTAGAATTTGAACATGATGATGTCTAGAAAATGTTGATTAATGCCCCTGCTCTCAAAATATTAGACATTGATGAGAATGTGACACAAGATTACGTGGTGAAAAACATGCCTTCCACATGCCAAACATCACTTTGTGTTTCAAATTTCTTTTCTGCAGTTGAAGATCAAGCCAATTATGCCACATGTTTATTATTGCTTGTTTGAAATATTTTCAACGTAAAGACTCATTCATCATCATGTTTTGCCATGTTGGTAAGCTATAATATCCCTGCTATTGTTTCTTGCATAAATGACTATTTATTTTAGATTGATTAGTTTTCAATTCATTTATAAAATCTCTCGTGTAGTGTCTTTCAGCGGCTGATTGTTATAGTGTACCAATATTTCATAATTTGACATGTTTGAAGCTCTTTGTCATTGATAAAGTTAACCAGAACTAGGTCTGGAAATTTGGGGAGGGGAGGGGGGGATTATGTCATAGTATCACATTTTACATTGATTTTTTACAACGAATTAAACCATAAGACCCAAATACAAAAGACTACGACCAAAACATATGCACAATACCATGGGTTCAACCAAACACACCTTTATGCGAATGATATGACATACATGAATAGCTTGGTCTGTTAAAACCACAGCCACAATAAACTACTAAAATCTAAAATTCTTAAGAATAATTACGGAATAAAAGAAATCAACAAAACCAAGACGTCTTTATATGCATCCTATTATGAAAGACCAATTAATAAGAATGAGTAGAAAAAACAATTCGAAATCAAGTTATCAATACAAGTTCAAATGCCAAGCTAACAAAATTTTCTAATCATATTCACTTGTCTCCACTTGTGCTTCCATATCAACTGTTATTCCAATAACGTTTTGCCTGACCCAATTAACATCGTTATCACGTGTGAATGGTGTGTCATCCCAATGTTTCTCGATCCATATCTCTCTTTAATCTATCATAGTCCCTAGGGTTGTATATTGCTGTCCAAATACATCGAAAAACTCTCTAGTCTTCGTCTTAATTACAATATTCTAGTCTTTTTCCATTGGGTGCAGTATGTAAAATACTTGTTTCGCCTAAGATGCTAGTATGAAAGGCTCTTCATTTTTTGTTGCCTTAGATACAACAACCACTTTAAATTTACAAGCGTGAATCTGAAATTATCTTGCGCAATGAGACCTCTATTATTGTCAACCCAGTCACACATCAACAACACAAATGTATAGTCTTTAGAATAATACAATTCAATGATATCCATCAAAACATCGTAGAAATTAACAACAGAAATGTCGAGAGCACATTATAGCATACATTCTTCTCGATATGAATTACCTCAAGATTGTGGCATATTAAATTGTCCTTCAAATATTCTAACTCATATAATACACTTCATTTCTTCCAGTTATATATGAGGTTCCCATCTTCATTATCATATATTTTCCTCTTAAGTTCAATCTTCGAATCCTTCCCAAACATATTATTGATGTCCCTTACCTCATCAAACACTTCATCTCCAGATAGTCAAATGGGATCTGTATCCAACTCAACTTTACCATCAAACGATAATTTATTAGATCGAAATTTATGCCCTTTTGGCAACAATCGACGATGGCCCATGTAGCATTGTTTACGTTCGTTTTTCAACCGATGGGAGAGAGTATATTTGCAACAAAAAGGACATACCAATGTAACTTTAGTGCTCCATCCTAACAAATTTGCATATGTGGGAAATTCACTTATTGTCCATAGCAACAATGCACACACTTTAAACATTTTATTACACGTTGCATTAAAGTATCCACCCCAACCCATAATTCCTTCAATTCATCAACTGACAGGCACAAATAAACATCAATGTCACTATCAAGCTCGTGAGGACCATCAATTAGTATCAGCAATATCATATATGGATGCATCCTAGACAACCATGGTGGAAAGTTATATATTATCACAATTAGGGGCCACGTTCTGTTAATAATAATCAAGCTCCTGAATATGTCTAATTTGTTACTGCATAATCCAAGCCTGATATTTCGCGGGTCTGCAGGAAAATCTGGGTAAAAGTCATTGATTCTTTTCCAAACAAGAGAATCAGCAGGATGCCGTACATTTCCATCTTCAATACGTTCCTCGGTATTCCATCTCATTTCTGATGCTCTCTTCGATGACATATATAGCCTCTGGAATCTTGGTCTCAAAGGGAAGTATCTTACCACCTTCGCATGAATTATTTGGTCTATTGTAAGATCGTCATCTCCTTGAGCCTTTGATTGTTTATTTCTAGGGGTGTGGCACTTTCGACATTCACTATCGTGTTCTATCTCATTCCAATAAAACATGAAATCGTTAGGGCATGCATGTATTTTCTTATACTCTAGCCCTAAGTTTGCAATTAGCTTGTGTGCTTCATAAAAAGACTTTGGCAACGTTTCACTCTCCGAAAATTCATCTTTTAATAATTCAAGAAAATTGTAAAGGTCTTATCACTCCATCCACCAAGGGACTTTATATGTAATAGTCGTACAATAAATGAGAGTGTAGAATACTTCTTACGATCTGGGTACAATTGCCGCTCAGCTTCTTTTATAAGATTAAAGAATCTCTTAGTTTCTTCATCGGGATGCGCACCCATATGTTGATGCTCCTCATCACCATCCACAAAGTTATGCGGGTTTGAAGGAGGAATTATAAAGGTATCATGTGTCATCTCTCGCATTTCATCACTAACAACTGATTTGGAAGAGGAAGCTAAACATGAGGAAGATTCCCCGTGAAAAGTCCAACACGTATAACTCGTTAAAAATCCATTTAGTAACATATGTTTCACCACCTCATCTTTCTTCACAAATATCATATTGCGACACTTCTTACATGGACACAATATTCTTTCAGCATTTGGTCTATTGTCAGAGCCAAAATTTAAGGAATTCCTCCGCTCATTTCTCGTATAAAGGATGTCCCCTATGTTTTATATTAATCCAACTCTTATCCATCAGTATATTCGGCCTAGGGAAAATAAAAACTAAAAAAGATTTGAGATTAATGCGAGAAATCATTATCAAAAACATAGTTCGTACGATTATAGGTAAACAATTATGACTCAAATAAGTATTGAAAAACATAGTTACATATTAAACGATTATAGGTAAACAAATTTGTGGATTTTTCCAGTGGGGGGATACCATTGGTAATTGGTTCAGTTATGAATTTATTTTTAACTATAAAGAGAGATGCAAATAAGAAATTTATCTTAAATTTGGGGTTCCAAGCCCCCAATTTCATGAAACCAAAATCATGATAAATTGAAACACACAAATATCTATACATATACAAACAATTATACATACTGAAATATGTAACAATAAAGTTAACTTTATTATTAAATATTTAACATTATTGTCAAATGCTATTTGTGCAACGAAATGATATCGACACATGTTTTGTTTGTGAATAATTTCATATTCTGAATAAAAAATAGCATAAACATACCTAAGATTAAACTGAAATAGCCAACCAGAAACTACAAGTAGTTATATGAAATTGGGGATTTGATGAAACTACAAGATAAGAAATTGGGGGTTTACAAGAATTCCTATAAGATGCAAAATACCCGTGGATTCTTATACGACCAGCTATACCAAATTGGAAGAACTGTTATATGTAATTTCTAGAACTGTTGTTTGTAATTACAAGAACGGCGATACGATCAACTATACCAAGAACTGCAAATTTTGAGATACGATCATCTATACAAAATTGCAAGAACTATTATATGTGATATTTCAATTTCATATTATAAGTAAAAATAAAATAAACAAAATACTGTTGGAACTATGTGTCCAAGTTTTTTTTATATTATGAACTACACCAACAGCTCTCCATAATCAACAACCCCATCGCAAATTTTTTTAAGAGCATTTCTAGAGGAAATTTTTTCAACACATCTCTAAGAGAACTTCAATTCACCTTTTGATTTACCCGACGTCTTGATTGCGCATCTTTAAGAGAAGGTACAGCCTCCTCTACAACATCTTTAATTCTGCAGATTTTGTGATTTGGATGAAATTACGATTTGCATATTGGAGGGAAATCAGTGTAGGAATGCAAAATTGTGTAGATTGTGTGTTGGAGGGAAAAATTTGGAGTCTGATGTTTGTTTGGATTGGGTGTGGGAATAAAATTTGGGGAAATGATACCCAAATTTTGTTGTTAAAAACGTAGGGTTTTTTGTGGCGTTTAATAACAAACATCGATAATTTACTGCATTTTACAATTAAACGTCAATAATTCCTACAGTTCAAAATAAAGGCCAGTAAATTTAGTAACCTTTTTTAATAAACATCGGTAAATGTTTATATGCCAACGGTTTATTAAAACGCTAAAAAAAATGTTGGCATATATATTATTTCTTGTACTGGTGGAGTATACCCGACAAACTTATCCTCAGTTGATCTCTTATTTCCATCTTTATTCTTCTTTTGATACTTTCTCCCACTAATAGTTCCCTTCTTATCCTCATACTTAGCTTCCATTGCTTCTTCGACATTCATGACCTTGCCAGACATTGCCAATAGCTCAGCCATAGACTGTGGTGGGTTCTTAACAAGCGTCCACATAAATTTCCCTTTCTATAGGACTCCTATTAATGATGTCATAGTAATACCTTCCTCATAATCCTCCACTTCTAACTTCTCATTAAACGTCGCGATGTACTCCCTGAGAGTCTCATTCTTCCCTTACTTAATTACAATAAATGAGTAATCTTATTCTAGGGTCTTACCCCAAAGAATAAATTGTGGATGAATCATTTTGTGAGTTCTTAAAATTTTCAAAATGGAAGACTTCGGGAGTGAAGTGAACCATATATGAGCAGCACCAGTCAAAGTTATCAAGAAGGCGTGACATTTTATCTCATCAAAGACAGAGTAGATGTTCGCAGTCGACTAGTACATCTCTACATGGTGTATAGGGTTGTTACTCCCATCATACTTTGGAGTAACCATTGGCTGATTGAATTTTTACAGGGGTTGGGAAATTTACTATTTTTTTCCAGAAAAGGCGAACCTTCTGAGTATCCCCTCTTCAAGGGGTCACAATCTTAAGGATGTCTTCAATCTTATCTTTTAGCCTTTGAATTTATTCATTCCAAGGCCTTTTGAACTCTTCAGCAATGTTAACCTAACAATTGTTATCACCTGCTACCTCCGCTGGCCGAACTATGGGTTCCCCTACTACTGACATGCATTGGATATTTACATCTTTTTAGCCCTCCTCTCGTCCACACGGGGGTAGATCATCTTCCCCCATGCTCCTTGTGCCATCATTTCTCCTCGACCTGGACAGTCTTTCTCTCAAATCGCCAACTGAGCCGACTCTTTGAAAGGATGAACCTGTGCTTGATAAGTCAAAAGCTGAACCTCTTGGTCTACCATTCATACTCGACCCCTATTACAACCTCGACTTCCTTGGATGGGGCGTACCGTATTCTAAGATACTTGGCATGGCTCCCAGCAATCAACCTGAGCATCTTTCAGCCTAATAATAACCATAACGGTCCTTCGAGCAGGGTTATCCTTGCCTCCCCATGCGTAAATGCGTAGGGTCAATAATGTACCTCCGCGATTGAAGAGGAAGTAGATCCTTGTGAGGTGACTTGGGTGGTACCCTACCCCATGATGCTGCTCCCTAGCTGCTGGAGTAATCATCTTTGGCTAGGCTCCCGCATTACCACATTCTGGCTAAATCCAGCCAACTGATCTTGTATTTCATGTTATCTTGCCGCCAAGGATTTCAATAATACCGCCACTTTGCCATTTCTAATTGAGGAGGTGCGTTGCTGGAACTAGGACCACCAGTTGGTGGTGGTGGTGGTGGAAATTCTAATGCCATATATTAAACCTTACAGATAAGCTGTAGTTGAATATTAGAAGCCTTGTAGCTCAATAAGAACTCTTTCAATGGTGAAATAACTCCACAGGAGGGGATAACTCGTTCACTACTAGAGACACCAGTGAGGACAAGATATAAAAGGGATGAGATGGGGCTACTCATTCCCACAAACAATGCCTGAATGATGATGCCAAAAATGGTCTCACCAAGTCACAAATGTGTGAAGATCATACAGGTATACAATAATGGCAATAATCACACAGTAAATCAACAGAGATGTAGATGAGGTGAAGAAAATAACACATGGATTTAAGTGGTTCGACTGGAGCTTACGTCCACTGTGTGTGTCTGAGCGAAATCCACTAGTAAATATGGCTTTAATGGCCTGGTTAAAACTCTCTCTCTCTCTCTCTCTCTCTCTCTCTCTCTCTCTCTCTCTCTCTCATATATATATATATATAGAAATGAGTAGAGTTTTACCTAGGGTTTGAATTAATTTATCCTTTTCAATGAAGAAGATGAAAAGAAATATATATAGTGCTAACGGGGTACAGTGTACCCCTCAAGCATGTTGTATGCATAAATTTATTTCTCTTAGTCAATCCACTGTGGACATCTGGCCTTGTCGCATGTAGGTAATGATGACTAAATATTCCCTTACGTGAGTTGATGATCCGGTAATAATGGTTTCGTTCACGTGTGATGTGTCCCACTCATATAGCTCCACGTATCCCCCAAACCACACGTTATGTAATGTCATCCTCGGCCAGAATGCCTGAGCTAAGTTTGAGGCTTTCGGTAAAGGTGTTGATGATATAATTAATGCCATAAGGATAGTTCGGGTCATCCGTAGCCTTGCATTGACTTGTGGATGAGGCTGAGGCTTCAGACTAGGCTGAGGGCCCACAAATCAAATTAATGGCTAGCTGGTGTTTGGCTCATGAGGGAGGTCGAGGCCAATGGGAACTCTCAAGTATGACCCAGGGGTGACGCATGACCTAACTTAATTATCGTGTCATCATAGGCCGGGTATATTATCATTTAGGACGACGGTATATTCTGGCATATAAATAATGGTGAACTAGGCATACACTACATATAGATATATAATGGATGTTGTGCATACGTGCTTGGAAGAGAGAATTGAATATGAAAAGAAGTTTATGGAAGGAGGGGAAGAAATTGGTCCCAAGATCGAGGTAGGATCCAGTAGAGATCTGAAGGGAGATCAGGGTTAGTAAGGCAAAAGGTCATAGTAGATGTTCGTCCCAATCATTATGATTCCCGCTAAATAGGAAAATTTTACAGCATCAATGACGGGAATGTTACAACTCCCAGGGATAGGCAACTCTAGTAAGTTTCAGATACAAGGGGTATGTCCATATGATGAAGAATTTCACATGTAGTGGCTCGCTAGGCCAATAATGCAGTATAATAGGGTCCATCACGTGGGACCCAAAGATAATCATGCGCCAAATTTGGAAATCGATTCCATATTCTATATTAATGCAACTATAGTTATATTTTTACTAAATATGGCTATTACACACTCTTTGGTTGCACGACAATTCATGGGCTTATTGGGGATGGTCAGGCTCCTTACACTAGGAGATTATATATGATTACTCCATTTAGTTTATAAATAATTAATACCATGTCCCAAGATGGTGGAAGGCATTGATATTGGTAGGCTACAATTTGTAGAAAGTAATTTGGTTTTAGATAAACACAGATATGACGTGATTTTGGGGATGGATTGGTTGTGTACGTATTGGGATTAAATTGATTATTTGGAAAAGCGATTGTATTATTGTCATGGGATATGCAATGTATTTGGCGTCTAAGCCTAGACATGAGGGTATGGATACAATCCACTTCTATTTTGTTGATTAGGAGACTTAGGAGGAGACCATAATGTCTACAGGTATGATTACCCTAGTTCAAGAGTGCGCCGACATGTTCAATGAGATTATAGCCTACGAATAAGGAAATTGATTTTGTCGTAAATTTAGCACCGAACACTAAGACCATGACAAAAGTGACTTATTATATGTCCCCAATGGAGATGAACTAACTCAGAGATAACTTTAAAAAATTGTTAGATCAAGGGTTTATACTTTGTACCACTTTGTCTTATGATGCACCCATGTTGTTTACGAGGGAGAAAGATGGGTCGCTAAGATTGTGCATCGACTACCGCAAGTTGAATGAGGTGACTATTAAGAACAAGTATCCACTTTCGAAGATAAATGATATTTTTATCAGATTAAGAGATTTTAATAGTTTTTTTAGATTGATTTTTTATCTAGTTATCACCAGTTGAGGGTGCGGGAGGACGATATGTTATAAAAAGCACTATCGACTCGTTATGGGTCTTAACAATTCTGAGTGATGCCCTTTGGGTTTATTTATTCCATGAATTGATTCACAGACATAATGATAGCGTTTTCCAAACGCATTGATACCATTTCATTATTATCTTTATGGATGATATTTTTATTTATTAACGGAATCAAAATGAGCACGATAGACATTTGTGAATTCCATTGCAAACATTATAAGAGCATAAACGTTATGATATGTTCTCTAAATGTTAATTTTGGAAGTGGTATGTGATGTCTTTAGGTCATATTGTGTCATGAAAAGGACTTTCACTGTAATCGAGTAAGGTTTCGTCCTATTGGATTTGACACATCCCCTCGTGCCTACTGAGGGTCGCAACATTTTTGGTTCGATAAATTATTATAGGTGATTCATCTTGAGATTCTAAAATTTAGAAGTGTCAATGAACGAGTTGACCAAGAAGGGTGTGGCGATTTGTTGGAGTGATACGTGATAGTAAGCTTCGACACTCTCAAGGTGATTTTGACTTCAATGTCAATTATTTTCTTAATTAGGAGTGGAGTTCAGTATTTGGTCTTTAACGATGCTTTTGTACATGGAATATTTGGGATATTAATGCCCGAAGATAATCAAATATCTCACCCATATTTAGAGTTGATGTTGCATAAGGTTTATTACTCAACTCACAATTTAGAGTTGGCAATAATTATATTTTTATTGCATGCATGGAGACATTCTCTGTAGGGTGAGACGTTTAGGATATTCAACGATCACTATAGTCTACCGTAATTTTTTACACTAAAAGATCTTAATATGAGATAGTGACGATCGTTTAAATTTATCAAGGTAGTCAGTTCACAAGCCAGTATCACTCGGAGAATACTAATATGGCTGAAAACACATTGAGTCAACAACCCATTTGTATTATCTCAACACTTCAAGAGGTTGAGTGGGGATCATTAGAGATGATTAGTAATTTGCCTATAGCATTTTTTATTATGCTCGCAGTGACTCTATAAATCATGGTATGAGTGAGGCGGCGATAGTCACATGGTAAAATATGTAAGGGGAAGGTGACATAACTTCTTGCTACCAGTGTAACTTATGCTATGCTTCAGCCTCTACCTATTCCCAAGTGGAAGTGGGACAACATGTCCATCGACTTATTCATGGGGTTACCCTGGACGCCTTGAAAATATTATTCTATCTAGGTGATTGTTGACTGCCTTACCAAGATGGCACACTTATTAGCAATTTGTACCTATTAGTCGATCGAGCATATTGAACATTTAGATGTGGATGAGATTATTCATTCAAATGGGGTACAATTATCAATAATTTTAAATCTGGGCCAAAAATTTGCGTCACACATTTAGGAGAGTCCCCAATAGGTCATAGGGGCTAAGTTTCATCTTAGCATGACATGCCATCCATACACGGATTGCTAGATCGAGAGGGTCAATCAGGCCTTAGAGGTTATGTTGTTTTTGTTTTTAATTAACTTCATGGAAAGTTGTGAGGACCATTTACCACTAGTGGAGTTTTTGTTTATCAATAGTTATAAGAAATCCATTTTATTCCCCCTTACGAGGAACATTACAGGAGACCATGCTGATAAAAAGTATGTTGGCTGGACCATGGATAGGGTAGGCAATTAGGACCGGAGTATGTCGAAGAAACTACTGAAAAGATCAAGATGATTAGAGAGTGAATCAAAATCATTTAGGATAGGCACGAGATCTTGTCAAAAAGTCGATGGATTTTCACGAGGGAGAGAACGTTTTGACTAATTCTTAGATGAGGAGATGATTTTGACTCACACACATGTCAAGAAAAGATTTTGACTCGTTCTTATATGAGTACATGATTTTGACTCACACGCATTTTAACAGATGATCTTAACATCTAACTTATGAGGTAATAAAGATTATGACTTAATGAAGTAAGAAATTTATCACAAATTTCAACGAAAGAATTCTTTTTATTAGGGGGAAGGCTGTAATACCCATAAATTTAAAATAATTTCATTATGTAAAATAATTAATTAATCCAAATTCTTGTTAATTAATTTAGTTTTCCAATTTTTTTGAGAAAAAAATTATTGAACTATGTTTGAATGAAAACTGATTTTTTAAATAAAATAATGTTTTATAAGAAACTTTAAAAGTAATTTAGACTTAATTATAATTCAACTTTTATTTGAGAAAAGAATGAAATTTAAAGTGTTTAAGGACTTTTAAATTATTACTTGGAAATAAGTAATGTAATTTGTTGGGTGGATAAGAATAATAAGGGAATTGAAGCGTACTTCGAGGGGAAGCAGGGGTTTATGAAGAAAAAATAAAAAGAATATACTTGGAGAGAAATCTAGGCTTTTAGAGAATTAATATAAAAATCTACACGAAACCATACCACCTCTTAAAAACCTAAAATTTGAACTTCCAAATTTCACCCAAAATACCTACTTGAAGTCTGTAAATTTCTAATAAAAAATCATACAATTACAGAATTACTTTGGGGAAAACACTTGAGGAAAAATCTTGGAAGAACAATTCAACTTTATTTTTCAAGAGGCATTGAAATCTTATTTACACAAATTAGGGGTTTCAAAGAGTAGTTGTAAGAAAATTTTCAATGGGTTTCTCTTATGATGTAAATCATGATTTTTCCTAAATAACATTTTTAAAATTTTGAGGAATTAATTCGGTTTATTTGATGAATCTTTTTTTTTATAAATAAATGAATAAACCTATGACACCCTGCCTAATTAAATATCTGGCGATCACTCCTTTATTAAATTAAAATAAAGGTGAACAGTTGGTTCATTCTTAGCATCACAGTCGCAAATGAAAAAAATTCAAATTTAAACACCTTAATTAATTAAGCTAAGTGTCAAGACCATTTAAAACCTTATTTCCATTTTATTAAATCCAATTATAAGACCTTTAGCATTAACATTTTAAGTGTTACACATTAAGTATAAGAATAAAAATGAACATTCAAGATTTTAACCATTAATAACAAATCCCAACATTTAAACACTAAAAAAAACATCCTGACAGTAAATAAATCCCAAAATATAGATGCTGAAAGTAAAAGAATTATAGTCTCTGACAAAACCAACTAAATAATGGAAAAGGCTGGCACATGCCCCCACTGGATAAAGCTGAACTAGAAGTAGAGTCAACAATGAGATCGTCTAAGGAATGGCCTGCAACTCCCACAAAAGCTACAACACGTTCCATCCAAAGAATCCTAAGTATGACGCCCCTGTGGCTGGGCACCTGTAATACATATATATATACACAAGAGATAAGAGATAACAACAAACGGGTCGGAGCCCGATTGTAAAATAGTTTAGCAAGTATTTAAAATGCTTACCTGCTAATGCAACAATCATATCAGTATGCGACACTCTCTTGAGAATTCTCACCTCTCATCTAGTGTGCACGTCTACCGTACTAATGAATCCCATATATCTCTCTAAATTATTCTCCATAAGTCTTAACACGTGAAATTAAGGTTATGATATTCACTTCAGTAAAATCTATCTCTTCAAGATTTCTAACGTTATTTAGAATAATTCCGTATCGTTATAATGTTTTCGAATACTTATAGTGAAGTTGAAGAATTTCGTACTTTACTAAACTACTATTTCACTTAGTAGAAAGTTCTCATATAGATATACGTATATATATTAATTACTGGTATAATATATATACAAACAGCACCCATATAAAATCTATGGTGCTAGGCTTCCATACATAAGTATATATATACCAATCACTCATATAATATATATATACTAATGGCACCCCACATATAAACTATGGTGCTAGGTATACTCTACTATCAAGTCCCCGTATCACTCGTACTAAGGGAAATACAAGTTCGGAATCACTCTCAAACTGTACCAACACAAACACAAACAATATTGAGGCGAAGCATAGATTCCAAGTCTCTACGAGGTCAGTACATGCCCTCACGTCTCTTAGGACCGTCTGAACTATCGATTCGATAGCCTGTACCAAAGGATTTCTATCTTCGAGGGTATAAGTCAATATCCCCCATAAAGGCTCATCAAGATAAGACTGTCCCAGCGCGGTAACCTAAGGGATAACAAGTAGCGCGGGCATGATTTTTACATAGAAGTAATATATGCACAATCACACTGTCATATATAAATATGTATTCACATCCACATTATTAAATTAGGTACTCTCACGACCCATACTTGTCGATATCTTGTTATTACACATTTTACTCAGTTATTTCGTATAACGAACTCATTCCTTTTATTCTCGAAATTAAGTTATTTTAAACGCACTTCTCGTCTCTCGAAGTATTCTCTTTAATCAAGTACAATTTCAGTAGGCCCTCACTCGCCTTCTAATACAAAATTCATAGACATTTCAATTATTTAATCAACGAACGTTTGATTTCTTAAGTATGAATGTTTCCCCGTTTACCCCTTTATTTTCCTTCACATTAAAGTTCCACTTAACGGGGTGTATCTTAACCCTACTGGTCCTTTTTATGTCCCATCATGTTCTAGCAACCCCAATCAAGGTTTACTACCTATAAAATCGGATTAAGCTAACACGAGCAAAAATCCAGTTTTCCAGGAGGTGTCGATCGATCGATCCATCGATCGATCGATGCTCTGGGCTTGATCGATCGATCAAGCAGTTATGGAGAAACTGCGAAAAACCCAGCTATGGAATTCTTACCCCAAACCCATCCAAATCGTCATGTTTCAATCCCAAACTTTCAATAACTCATACTACAAGTGTTGTATACCCATATAAACAATATCCAACGTAAAACATGTGAGTTTTCATTACGTATAATAAAAAAGAAGAGGGTAAAATCTATATAATCCTCAAGAACCCTAATATTTTCTTTAAGCTAGTTTCTTCCATTCTTTTTCTAGATTTTCTATCACTAACACATGGAAATTCGTGGTTCAACCTCTACATATGAAATGTATTTCCAGAATATAATCTTTTACCTCTACAACATGAAATTTTTGTCTCCAATTAATATTTTTCTTCAGGAACACTAATTCTAGTCAACCCTAGACTAATATAAAAGGATGCATTAACTTGATTAAAGAAAGATAGATACTTTCCTGGAAATTTAATCTCTGATTTGTGAAAGAAAAAGTTGTGGTTGTGATCCCCTTCGCGCGATCTACGCTTTGGCGGTGACGGCAGTGCAATCGGAGAAGTTCTTTGCCTAGAACCCTTGTAAAGTTTCTCCTCTTCCTCTCCAATGGCCGTCATTAGTTTTTTATTATGATAACCCTAGAAGACAACACTTGCCATCTGATATAACCCTTGCAAATTCGTGGGTTTAATTACCCATAATTACCGAATGTCCAAAACACCCTCTCGGGGTACTAAATTGGCCTAAAAACGCCCCGAGACCCAAACTAAACCCCCGGGTACACTTTTCTGACTATCTCCACCCTTCCGGGAAATTTGGCGCACTCAAAATGACCATACGAGCAACTTATTATTTATTCACTTTATAAAATAATAATTTATCCCCGACACGACACAGGCGTGTCCCGACTTAAATTTCCATAATTGCCATTTTATTCACACGTGACAATTTTATGAATACATATCATATATTACTATACTCATCCAGTAACATTCAACAAATTTCCAGTAATTACTAACTCTCGTCACGCTAGTAAATATTTAAAACAACTTTCCGGATTAAAATTAAATTAATTTATCTCAATTAAATTTAATAAATCCCTAAATTTAAAAGCCATAAAAGTACGAGGTATTACATACTTCCCCCTAATAACGGAATTTGATCCCGAAATTTGAAAAATAAGGCCTACCCGGTAAAACACATTTTTGGATACCTTATTAGTACACAATCTAACCTCATAGTAAAGCGTCCAAATACTATAGCCCTCGCCTCACAACAAGCTGGTTTAACATTCTCATTGGAGACACTTCACATGGTGCTCCCAATCGACAACATTCGTATAAGTCACGCCTATACATTATAAATTTCCATTATCTCACTATTTCTGGGAGGCCGCACCTCACCACATGACGACTACTCAGATTTATTTATATACAAAACTCGCATTCTGAGAGAAGCCATACGGACATTTGACCACTCTTGTTCGCCTAAAACAGTCGTGGAATTTCCACCATAGTTATCGGATTGTTATCGACCGATTCCAAGATTCGATTATCCACTCGCCTCTAAACATACGCAGAGGGAGAGTATTTAAGGTTTTTCCACACCAAACCTTCAATAGGCACCTCGTTCACTAGAAACAAGTACGAGTGCCTCCACGAAATTCTACCATAATATAATATACTCCCCCAATTACCGCACTGTTCCACTTGTTATCTATTCACCGTTGTGGAAACGAAATGATCACCAATATTCAAAAATCACCTTCACGCGGCTCCACTATTCGTTAATCACCGTGCGCCTATCCCCTGGCTAAGGGTGATACATCCTACTCGAAACAAAACTTTATCTCCGCTGGTTCCTGAAATCCCATATTGACGGTGGGGTTCATAAATCTCATCCCGATTCAGGAATTAATAATACGCCGACCCATGCACTGACACGATCCTCCCTTTCAAAGGAAGTCTGGGGCACACTAGTTAATATTGTAAACCACCCCAAAAGAATATCAATCACTTTCTTATTGGGCGACTTAATTCACATGTTCGGATGAACCCTTGATCTTGTTTTGAGGATGGTAATGAATCTAAGGACTTTACTGACCTCTTCCCATTTCAGGAATTCCCGATGAACACAAAAATTCTCTGGTTGTTTCTCCTCTTCTAACCGAACCCTACCTATGGGCGGTGAAGGTAGAGACTACTCACTACGTCCCGCTAAACATCGATCTATCCTTGAAATGTCTCACATTATGTGACATGTAACACTCCCCTTCCTTGGTGTATGCCAAAAGTTTCGACCCGTGCTTTTTTCTCCACGAAGCGCACTTCTGAATCCTTTACACCATACTAACATCATCACTCTTTGCCTGCGCAAGTTCGCTCTCACACTTGACTAATAACAACTCCTCTCCGAGTGTTCTTCATAATAATTAAATTTTACTCTATTCAAGGAATACCCTTTCTTAAATGGTGTCCCATAACCTCCCCATCAAATTAGGTTGTGCTATTCTGATTACACACTTATGTATGGATTATCTCCCCTCATGTGACTTTTAATCCACTCTATCACTTCCACTTCGTTCTGTTAGTCTCATAAACACATTTTCAACACGTCCATTACCACGTCCCTTCATCTCGGACGATTTTGACATTAGTTAGCTAGGATGTCTACACACCTGATAAACCGTGCATACTAGCGTACGCATCACATACGCTTTTCACCTAATAACCAATTCTTTGTTTTCCCTAGTGCTCACAACGTGATTACAACACTTGGGGTACTCTCAATCACCCTAAAAATCAAAATTTTACATCCTCCTTATCATCATTCCACCCCTCAACTCGTAAGGATAACTTTAAATGTTTTCTTACCACGCAATTCAGCTCTAGTGGCTTTAAATCAAAATTCAACTTCCAACTTACATAAGTAATTACTTGATCCCATTTCGACCGGGGTACCAGACTCATAGAATAGTGACCAAATGTCTCCCTAATTCCAACCTTACGCTAAGTTTCATGCGTGGGATGTCTCGCAAAGCGAAATCCAAACAAGGAACCCCCCCCGATACACTACTACCTATCATTGTCGGTTATCGAAATCCGTTAGGTCCTCCATCCGTAGCATGTACCCCGTTATTCTGCCTCTTGAAAGAAAAGTTACATTTCCTCCCATAATTACACTTAACAAAGAACATTTTACCAATTTCACTATCGTTCAGTATTGGCTAGTGGTAACTGCATTCCATAAACCACGAATACATACAATCAGAATTCTCAGAATTCTTCTCCCTAATAATAGGCGTATTACTCTTAACTCCCACATCTCTAGAGGTTAGATATAATAATTCACTCTTACTATCATCAAGTCCTGAGTGCTCAACATAATACTGAATTAAATCTTTTCACTCAACGGTAAACCCGATATATACTGAATCAAAATGACAAAGTCCATAGGTACATTGGTATCGAATATTTCGACCCCACTATCCCCTCCGAAGTCTCTAGGATAGATAATATAAGTGTGAGTATGACCTCTTGCAGGTGAAGCCTCGCTAGAAAAAAACATGTTGCATAATGCAACCACTCTGATAGCCTTGCAATAATTGCCCACTATCGCACTAACCATTTCTATAACGTTATAACAAAGATAATATCATACTCGCATATCGCATCACTACAACGAGTAACCTCAATAAAGTACATAACACTTTTAAATATACTCATTCATCCTCCGCGGATAGCACTAAAGAAAAATCCCATGACACTAGGGAAAAATATTCACGTAATAATAACATTTATAATTATATGCTTTACACTCGTCCCATATGCAAATCTAGCAATGAACAAAATATAGTGGCTCGTTCGTGCCACATAAACACGCTTCATCCTCTGAAGATACAACTTATACTTCCACCTTGCCAATCGTCTTGACTGCACAAATGGTTTTCGAACGTAACACGTCCACTCAAACCAAACAAAACTACGTTAATCGTTGTCTTTTACTAGGCACCGTATTCTTGTCCCTTTACTCACTTCGGGTAATATTATCGCGGGTGATTTCACTTCCCACAAAATACCTCAACACATAATCCACTTATCACCTGTCCTACTAACCATGCTAGGATTGTCCTTCTCTCAGACTTTTAGTAGACTTGATTCCTGTTGGCTATCCCGGTTATTCCCTTAGCCTTTTAGGCCTTAAAGAACATGTCACTGTCTATAATAGTCCTTACTGAATTTACCATCGCTTGGTAAGAATTCAACTATCTGATTCGTTTAAATGGGTCCCCCGATGTGTATCCACATCCATTTGTGGTGCTACACCACCACCATTGTATTCAGTCTTACTCTCGACTAAATTCTTCGATTCTTTTAGGTTCACCCATAAAGAAGCGTTATCATCTATATTGACAAAATACGACATTGTCAACCTCTGAATCAACCGTCCATCAAAATTTCCTCTTTGAGTGTTATCAACTATTATTACGAGTCGATCTCCCACTTGGAGTCGTTTCCTCCTCTTGTATCTATATCTTCCGATACAAAATTCGCTAATGGTTAAGATTCACATTCACAAATGGACCTCTGTCACGTCCTCCTGTGATGAGTTCAGGACAAAGTTCACTTCTAATCCTGAACATCTGATGAAAGAACACACGATGAACACTGTACTTAAGGTTCTCCTACAGACATATCATTCCACTTCTAAATTGGTGGTTGACTCCCAACATTATAACCTCATTCCGACAACCAAGAAAGTTTTCTCTAAATTTTCACTTTCAGTTAGCCACAATCCGTCCAATCTCTAAACCTTTGGATACTTTACCTCCTTCGGTAAACAAACACAATTCCCGCGTTTCTTGAATTTTCCACTGACAGTTATCTACATGTTTTGTAACAAATTGGGTGAGTTTACTCTCGCACCTCGTTCGACTATAGCAGGATTTGGAAATCATGGTTGCGCCTTAGTCACATTTCTAGTCTTGACTTATCGTTCTCTAATGGAGGTGACCTCGACTACGGTCATCATTATCGAATATATTTTACAACCTCATTGAGCCCTGCCTCCTGATGTCCGCTTATTGGTCCTCTTCTGGAATCCGTCCTTTCTTAGTACACACACACATCCGAACGAAGTTAGAATTCACTAATGTTTACACATTATAGCAAGAGAACGAAATCTCATCCACAAATCGACAATCCTAAACATATGGCTCTATATCAAATAAAGCAACGCTGAAAGCATAATAAGCCGTACAGATCCTAAGGACACTAGAACTTGATGTTCTGATACCACCTGTGACACCCCGCCTAATTAAATACCGGGCGATCACTGCTTTATTAAATTAAAATCAAGGTGAATAGTTGGCTCATTCTTAGCATCATTGTCGCAAATGAAAAATTTTCAAATTTAAACACCTTGATTAATTAAGCTAAGTGTCAAAACCATTTAAAACCTTATTTCCATTTTATTACATTCAACTATAAAACCTTTAACCATTAACATTTTAAGAGTCACACATTAAGTATAAGAATAAAAATGAACATTCAAGAGTTTAACCAGCAATAACAAATCCTAACATTTAAACACTAAAGGAAAAACATCCTGACAGTAAATAAATCCCAAAATATAGATGCTTAAAGTAAAAGAATTACAGTCTCTGACAAAACTATATAAATAATGGAAAAGGGCGACACATGCCCCCAATGGATAAATTTGAACTAGAAGTAGAGTCAACAATGAGATCGTCTAAGTAATGGCCTACAACTCCCACAAAAGCTACAGCACGTTCCATCCAAAGAATCCTAAGTATGACACCCCTGTGGCTGGGCACCTGTAATACATATATATATATACACAAGAGAGAAGAGATAACAGCAAATGGGTCAGATCCCGAATGTAAAACAGTTTTTAAAATAGTTTAGCAAGTATTTAAAATGCTTACCGGCTAATGCAACAATCATATCAGTATGCGACACTCTCTTGAGAATTCTCACCTCTCATCTAGTGTGCACGTCGACCGTACTAATGAATCCCATATATCTCTCTAACTTATTCTCCATAAGTCTCAACATGTGAAATTAAGGTTATGATATTCACTTCAGTAAAATCTATCTCTTCAAGATTTCTTACGTTATTTAGAATAATTCCGTATCATTATAATGTTTTTGAATACTTATAGTGAAGTTGAAAAATTTCATACTTTACTTAACTACTATTTCACTCAGTAGAAAGTTCTCATATAGATATAAGTATATATATTAATTACTCGTATAATATATATACAAATAGCACCCCACATTAAATCTATGGTGCTATCTTCCATACATAAGTATATGTATACCAATCACTCATATAATATATATATATATATATATATATATTAACGACACCCCACATAAAAACTATGGTGCTAGGTATACTCTGCTATCAAGTCCCCGTATCACTCATACTAAGGGAAATACAAGTTCGGAATCACTCTCGAACTGTACCAACACAAACATAAACAATATTGACACGAAGCATAGATTCCAAGTCTCTAAGAGGTCAGTACATGCCCTCACGTCTCTTAGGACCATCTGAACTATCGATTCGATAGCCTGTACCAAAGGATTTCTATCTTCTAGGGTAGAAGTCAATATCCCCCGTAAAGGCTCATCAAGATAAGACTGTCCCAACGCGGTAACCTCAGGGATAGCAAGTAGCGCGGGCATGATTTTTACACAGAAGTAATATATGCACAATCACATTGTCATATATAAATATGTATTCACGTCCACATTATTAAATTAGGTACTCTCACAGTCCATACTTATCAATAACTTGTTATTACACATTTTACTCAGTTATTTGGTATAACGAACGCATAACCTTTATTCTTGAAATTAAGTGATTCTAAACCCACTTCTCGTCTCTCAAAGTATTCTCTTTAATCAAGTACAATTTCAGTAGGCCCTCACTCGCCTCCTAATACAAACTTCTTAGACATTTTGATTATTTAATCAACGCACGTATGATTTCTTAAGTATGAACGTTTCCCCGTTTACCCCTTTATTTTCCTTCACATTAAAGTTCCACTTAACGGGGTGTATCTTGACCGTACTGGACCTTTTTATGTCCCATCATGTTCTAGAAACACTAATCAAGCTTTTCTAGGTATAAAATTGGATTAAGCTAACATGAGCAAAAATCCAGTTTTCCAGGAGCTGTCGATCGATCAATGAAAGGGGGTCGATCGATCGATCGATGCTCTGGGCTCGATCGATCGATCAAGCAGTTATGGCGAAACTGCAAAAAACCCAGCTACGGAATTCTTACCCCAAACCCATCCAAATCGTCATGTTTTAGTCCCAAACTTTCAATAAATCATACTACAAGTGTTGTATACCCATATAAACAATATCCAACGTAAAACATGTGAGTTTTCATCAAGTATAATCAAAAGAAAAGGGTAAAATCTATATAATCCTCAAGAACCCTAATATTTTCTTTTACTTAGTTTCTTCCATTATTTTTCCAGATTTTCTATCACTAACAATTGGAAATTCGTGGTTCAACTTCTACATATGAAATGTATTTACAGAATATAATCTTTTACCTTTACAACATGAAATTTTTGTCTCCAATTAATATTTTTCTTCAGGAACACTAATTCTAGTCAACCCTAGACTAATATAAAAGGATGCATTAAATTCATTAAAGAAAGATAGATACTTCCCTGGAAATTTAGTCTCTGATTTGTGAAAGAAAAAGTTGTGGTTGTGATCCCCTTCGCGCGATCTACGCTTTGGCGGTGACGGCGGTGCAATCGGAGAAGTTCTTGGCCTAGAACCCTTGTAAATCTTCTCCTCTTCCTCTCCAATGGCCGTCATTAGTTTTTTATTATGATAACCCTAGAAGACAACACTTGCCATGTGATATAACCCTTGCAAACTCGTGGGTTTAATTACCCATAATTCCGAAATGTCCAAAACACCCTCCCGGGGTACTAAATAGGCCTAAAAATGCCCCGAGACCCAAACTAAACCCCCGGGTACACTTTTCTGACTATCTCGACCCTTCCGGGCACTTTGGCACACTCAAAATGACCATACGAGCAACTTATAATTTATTCACTTTATATAATAATAATTTAGTCTCGACACGACATAGGCGCGTCCCGACTTCAATTTCCATAATTGCCATTTTATTCACACAAGATAATTTTATAAATACATATCATATATTACTATACTCATCCAGTAACATTCAATAAATTTCCAGTAATTACTAACTCTCGTCATGCTAGTAAATATTTAAAACAACTTTTCGGATTAAAATTAAATTAATTTTTCTCAATTAAATTTAATAAATCCTTAAATTTAAAAGCCATAAAAATACGAGGTATTACATACTTCCCCCTAATAACGGAATTTCGTCCCGAAATTTGAAAAATAAGGCCTACCCGGTAAAACACATTTTTGGATACCTTATTATTACACAATCTAACCACATAGTAAAGCATCCAAATACTATAGCCCTAGCCTCACAGCAAGCTGGTTTAACATTCTCATTGGAGACACTTCACATGGTGCTCCCAATCGACAATATTTGCATAGGTCACGCCTATACATTATAAATTTTCATTATCTCACTATTTCTGGGAGGTCGCACCTCACCACATGACGACTACTCGGATTTATTTATATACAAAACTCCCATTATGAGAGAAGCCATACGAACATTTGACCACTCTTGTTCGCCTAAAACAATCATGGAATTTCCAACATAGTTATCGAATTATTCTTGACCGATTCCAAGATTGCATTATCCACTCGCCTCTAAACATACGCAGAGGGAGAGTATTTAAGGTTTTTCCACACCAAACCTTCAATAGGCACCTCCTTCACGACAAACAAGTACGAGTGCCTCCACGAATTCTACCACTATATAATATCCTCCCCTAATTACCGCACTGTTCCACTTGTTATCTATTCACCGTTGTGGAAACGAAATGATCACCAGTATTCAAAAATAACCTTCACGCGGCTCCACTATTCGTTAATCACCGTGAGCCTATCCCCTGGCTAAGGGTTATACATCCTACTCGAAACAAAACTTTATCTCCGTTGGTTCCTGAAATCCCATATTGACGGTGGGGTTCACAAAACTCATCCCGATTCAGGAATTAATACTGCGCCGAACCATGCACTAGCGCGATCCTCCCTTTCAAAGGAAGTATGGGGCACACTAGTTAATATTATAAACCACCCCAAAAGAATATCAATCACTTTCTTATTGGGCGACTTAATTCACATGTTCGGATGAACCCTTGATCTTGTTTTGAGGATGGTAATCTACCTAAGGACTTTACTGACCTCTTCCCATTGCAGGAATTGCCGATAAACCCAAAAATTCTCTGGTTATTTCTCCTCTTCTAACTGAACCTTACCTATGGGCGGTGTAGGTAGATACTACTCATTACATCCCGCTAAACATCGATCTTTCTTTGAAATGTCTCACATTATGTGACACGTAACACTCCCCTTCCTTCCTTGGTGTATGCCGAAAGTTCCGACCAGTGCTTTTTTCTCCACGAAGCGCACTTCTGAATCCTTTACACCATAGTAACATCATCACTCTTTGCCTGCGAAAGTTCTCTCTCACACTTGACTTTTAACAAATCCGCTCCGAGTGTTCTTCATAATAATTAAATTTTACTCTATTCAAGGAATACCCTTTCTGAAATGGTTTCCCACAACCTTCCCATCAAATTAGGTTGTGCTATTCTGATTGCACACTTATGTATGGATTATCTCCCCTCATGTGACGTTTAATCCACTCTATCACTTCCACTTCGTTCTGTTAGTCCCATAAACACATTTTCCACACGTCCATTACCACGTCCCTTCATCTCGGACGATTTTAACATTAGTTAGCTAGGATGTCTACACACCCAATAAACCATGCATACTAGCGTAAGCATCACATACGGTTGTCACCTAATAACCAATTCTTTGTTTTCCCTAGTGCTCGCAATGTGATTACAACACTTGGGGTACTCTCAATCACCCTAAAAATCAAAATTTTACATCCTCCTTATCATCATTCCACCCCTCAACTCGTAAGGATAACTTTCAATGTTTTCTTACCACGCAATTCGGCTACAGTAGCTTTAAATCAAAATTCAACTTCCAACTTACATAAGTAATTACTTGATCCCATTTCGACCGGGGTACCAGACTCATGGAATAGTGACCAAATGTCTCCCTATTTCCAACCTTACGCTAAGTTTCATGCGTGGGATGTCTCGCAAAGCGAAATCCAAACAAGGAACCCCCCGATACACTACTACCTATCATTGTCGATTATCGAAATCCGTTAGGTCCTCCGTCCATAGTATGTACCCCGTTATTCCGCCTCTTGAAAGAAAAGTTACATTTCCTCCCGTAATTACACTTAACAAAGAACATTTTACCAATTTCACTATCGTTCAGTATTGGCTAGTGGTAATTGCATTCCATAAACCTCGAATACATACAATCAGAATTCTCAGAATTCCTCTCCCTAATAATAGGGGTATCACTCTTAACTCCCACATCTCTAGAGAGTAGATATAATAATGCACTCTTACTATCATCAAGTCCTGAGTGCTCAACATAATACTGAATTAAATATTTTCACTCAACGGTAAACCTGATATATACTGAATCAAAATGACAAAGTCCATACGTACATTGGTATCGAATATTTCGAGCCCACTATCCCCTCCGAAGTCTCTAGGATAGATAATATAAGTGTGAGTCTGACCTTCTTGCAGGTGAAGCCTCGCTAGAAAAAAACATGTTGCATAATGCAACCACTCTGATAGCCTTGCAATAATTGCCCACTATCGCACTAACCATTTCTATAACATTATAACAAAGATAATATCATACTCGCATATCGCATCACTACAACGAGTAACCTCAATAAAGTACATAACACTTTAAAATATACTCATTCATCCTCCGCGGATAGCACTAAAGTAAAATCCCACTACACTAGGAAAAAATATTCACATAATATTATAATTATATGCTTTACACTCGTCCCATATGCAAATCTAGCAATGAACAAAATATAGTGGCTCGTTCGTGCCACATAAACACGCTTCATCCTCTGAAGATACAACTTATACTTCCACCTTACCAATCGTCTTGACTACACAAATGGTTTCCGGACGTAACACGTCTACTCAAACCAAACAAAACTACTTTAATCGTTGTCTTTTACTAGGCACCGTATTCTTGTCCCTTTACTCACTTCGGGTAATATTATCGCGGGTGATTTCACTCCCCATAAAATACCTCAACACATAATCCAATTATCACCTATCCTACTAACCATGTTATGATTGTCCTTCTCTCAGACTTTTAGTAGACTTGATTCCTGTTGGCTATCCCGGTTATTCCCTTAGCCTTTTAGGCCTTAAAGAACATGTCACTGTCTATAGTAGTCCTTACTGAATTTACCATCGCTTGGTAAGAATTCAACTATCCGATTTTTTTAAATGGGTCCCCCGATGTGTATCCACATCCATTTGTGGTGCTACACCACCACTGTTGTATTCAGTCTTATTCTCGACTAAATTCTTCGATTCTTTTAGCTTCACCCACAAAGAAGCGTTATCATCTATATTGACAAAATACGACATTGTCAACCTCTGAATCAACCGTCCATCAAAATTTCATCTTTGAGTGTTATCAACTATTATTACGAGTCGATATCCCACTTGGAGTCGTTTCCTTCTCTTGTATCTATATCTTCCGATATAAAATTCGCTAATGGTTAAGATTCACATTCACAAATGGACCTCTGTCACGTCCTCCTGTGATGAGTTCAAGACAAAGTTCACTTCTAATCCTGAACATCTGATGAAAGAACACACGATGAACACTGTACTTAAGGTTCTCCTATAGACATAGCATTCCACTTCTAAATTGGTGGTTGACTCCCAACATTATAACTTCATTCCGACAACCAAGAAAATTTTCTCTAAATTTTCACTTTCAGTTAGCCACACTCCGTCCAATCTCTAAACCTTTGGATACTTTACCTCCTTCGGTAAACACACAAAATTCCCGCCTTTCTAGAATTTTCCACTGACAGCTCTCTACATGTTTTGTGACACGTTGGGTGAGTTTACTCTCGCACCTCATTCGACTATAGCAGCATTTGGAAATCATGGCTCCGCCTTAGTCACATTTCTAGTCTTGACTTCTCATGCCCTAATGGAGCTGACCTCGACTACGGTCATCATTCTCGAATATATTTTACAACCTCAATTGAGCCCTACCTCCTGATGTCCGCTTATTGGTCCTCTTCTGGCATCCTTCATTGCTCAGTACACGCACACATCCGAACGAAGTTAGAATTCACTAATGTTTACACGTTATAGCAGGAGAACGAAATCTCATCCACAAATCGACAATCCTAAACATAGGGATCTATATCAAATAAAGAAACGATGAATGCATAATAAGCCGTACAGATCCTAAGGACACTAGAACCTGATGTTCTGATACCACCTGTGACACCCCACCTGATTAAATACCGGGCGATCACTCCTTTATTAAATTAAAATCAACGTGAACAGTTGGTTCATTCTTAGCATCACTGTCGCAAATGAAATTTTTTCAAATTTAAACACCTTGATTAATTAAGCTAAGTATCAAAACCATTTAAAACCTTATTTCCATTTTATTAAATCCGATTATAAAACCTTTAACCATTAACATTTTAAGAGTCACGCATTAAGTATAAGAATAAAAATGAACATTCAAGAGTTTAACAATCAATAACAAATCCTAACATATAAACACTAAAGGAAAACATCCTGATAGTAAATAAATCCCAAAATATAGATGCTTAAAGTAAAAGAATTACAGTCTCTGAAAAAACTAACTAAATAATGGAAAAGGGCGACACATGCCCCCAATGGATAAAGTTGAACTAGAAGTAGAGCCAACAAGTCGTTAAAGGGTGAAAACATAAACCAGCCCCCAAACATCGTCGTAAGAGGTATGAACACCTCGCACGGAACCAATGTAACTTGTAGGAACGGATCACGTAGTCACGGGTCTCCCAATTTTAAAATATGACGATAATTTCAAAATACGTAGATTAGGCTTGAAAATAAGCCATTTGAGGGTGAAAACCTAAACCAACCCCCAAACGACCCCGTAAGAGGCACGAACACCTCGCACGGGACCAATGTAACTTGTAGAAACTGATCGATTAGTCACGGGTCTCCTAGTTTTAGAATATGATGATAATTTGCAAAAATCGACACTTAGACTTAAAAACAGGTCATTGAAGGGTGAAAACCTAAATCAACCACCAAACGTCCCCGTGAGAGGCATGAACACCTCATACGGGACCAATGTAACTTGTAGAAACTGCCCACATAATCACAGGTCTTCCGGTTTGAGAATATGGTGATAATATAAAAATATCCAGATTAAGCTTAAAAATAAGCCATGAATGGGTGAAAACCTAAACCAGCCACCAAACGCCCCGATAAGAGGCACGAGCACCTCGCACGGGATGAATGTAACTTATAGGAACTGACCGCATAGTCACGGATCTCCCAGTTTGAAACCATGATGATAATTTGAAAAAATAACACTTAGACTTAAAAACAAGCCATTAAAGGGTGAAAACCTGAACGAGCCGCCAAACTTCCCCGTAAGAGGCACGAGCACCTCGCACGGGACCAATGAAACTTGTAGGAACTGACCGCGTAGTCTCGAGTCTCTCGATTTCAGAATATGATAATAATTTTTAAAAATAAACACTTCAATTTAAAAAGAGTAATTTAAAGGGTGAAAACCTAAACTAGCCCCCAAACGTCCCCGTAAGAGGCACAAACACCTCGCACGGGACCAATGTAACTTGTAGCAGCTACCCGCGTAGTCACAGGTCTACCGGTTTGAGAATATGACGATAATTTGCAAAAATCAACACTTAGAATTAAAAATAAGCCATTAAAGGGTGAAAACCTAAACTAACCACCAAGCATCCCCGTAGGAGGCACGAACACCTCGCACAGGACCAATGTAACTTGTAGGAACTAACCTTGTAGTCCCGAGTCTCCCGGTGTGAGAATATGATGATAATTTGAAGAACTCCACACTTAAATGTAAAAATATGCCGTTGAAGGGTGAAAACCTAAACTAGCCCCCAACGTAACTTGTACCAACTGCCCGCATAGTAACGGGTCTCTCGAATTGATAATATGATGATAATTAGCAAAAATCAAGTCTTAGACTTAAAAACAACCCGTTTGTGGGGGAAAACCCAAATGGACCCCCAAACGGCACCATAAGATTCACGAACACCTCGCACATGACAAATGTAACTTGTACGAACTGACCGCGTAGTCTCTGGTCTCTCGGTTTGATAATATGATGATAATTTGAAAACATCAACACTTAGACTTACAAATAGGCCGTTAAATGATGAAAACCTAAACCATCCACCAAATGTACCCCCTAAGAGGCATGAACACCTCGTTCGGGACTAATGTAACTTGTAGCAACTGCCCGCATAATCACTGGTCTCCCGGTTTGAGAATATGACAATAAAATCAAAATATTTAGATTAAGCTTAAAAATAAGCCGTTAATAGGTGAAAACCCAAACCAGCCCCCAAACGGATCCGTAAAAGGCACGAACAACTCGCACGGGACCAATGTAACTTGTAGCAACTGCCCGCATAGCCACGGTTCTCCCGGTTTGAGAATATGATGATAATTTTCAAAAATAGACACTTATATTTAAGAACTAGTCGTTAAAGGGTGAAAACGTAAACTAGCCCCCAAACATCCCCGTAAGAGGTATGAACACCTCGAAAGGAACCAATGTAACTTGTGAGAACTGATCGCGTAGTCATGAGTCTCCCAGTTTCAAAATATGATGATAATTTCAAAATATGTAGATTAGGCTTGAAAACAAGCCGTTTGAGGGTGAAAACCTAAACCAACCACCAAACGACCCCGTAAGAGGCACGAACACCTCGCACCAATGTAACTTATAGAAACTGATCAATTAGTCACGGGTCTCTAAGTTTCAGAATACGATGATAATTTACAAAGATCAACACTTACACTTAAAAAGAGGCCCTTAAAGGGTGAAAACCTAAACCAGCCACCAAACATCCCCGTAAGAAGCGTGAACACCTCGTACGGGACCAATGTAACTTGTTGCAACTACCCGTATAATCACGGGTCTCCCGGTTTGAGAATATGATGATAATATCAAAATAAATAGATTAAGCTTAAAAATAAGCCATTAATGGGTGAAAACCTAAACCAGCCACCAAATGTCACCGTAAGAGGCCCGAACACCTCGCATGGGACTAATGTAACTAATACGAACTGACCGCGTAGTCACAAGTCTCCCTGTTTGAAAAAATGATGATAATTAGAAAAAATAAGACATAGACTTAAAAATAGGCCGTTAAAGGGTGAAAACCTAAACGAGCCACCAAACTTCCCCGTAAGAGGCATGGACACCTCGTATGGGACCAATGTAACTTGTAGGAACTCACCTCGTAGTCTTGAGTCTCCCGATTTGAGAATATGATGATAATTTTTAAAAATCAACACTATAATTTTAAAAAGTAGGTCGTTAAAGGGTGAAAACCTAAACCAGCCTCCAAACATCCCTGTAAGAGGCACAAACACCTCGCACGGGACCAATGTAACTTGTAGCAACTGCCCACATAGTCACAGGTGTCCCAATTTAAGAATATGACGATAATTTGAAAAAATCTACACTTAGACTTAAAAACAAGCCGTTATAGCGTGAAAACCTAAACCTGCCACCAAACCTCCTCGTAAGAGGCACGAACACCTCACATGGGACTAATGTAACTTGTAGGAACTGACCGTGTAGTCTCAAGTCTCCCGATTTGAGAATATGATGTTAATTTGAAAAAATCAACCCTTAAATTTAAAAATAGGCCGTTAAAGGATGAAAACCTAAAACATCCCCCAAACGTCCCCTTAAGAGGCACAAACACCTCGCACGGGACCAATGTAACTTGTAGCAACTGCCCGCATAGTCACGGGTCTCTCAGATTGAGAATATGGTGATAATTTGTAAAAATCAAGACTTAGATTTAAAAACATCCCATTTGAGGGGGAAAACCCAAACCGACCCCCAAACGTCCCCGTAAGAGGCACGAGCACCTCGCACGGGACCAATGTAACTTGTAGGAACTGACCACGTAGTCACGGGTCTCCTAGTTTGAGAATATGATGATAATTTGCAAAAATAACAATTAGACTTAAAAACAGTCCGTTAAAGGGTGAAAACCTAAACCAGCCACCAAACTTCACCGTAAGAGGTACGAATAACTCACACGGGAATAATGTACGTTGTATTAACTGAATGTGTAGTCCCGGGTCTCCTAATTTGAGAATATGATGATAATTTGCAAAAATAACACTTAGACTCAAAACACAGGCCATTAAAGGGTGAAAGCCAAAACCAGCCACAAAACTTCCCCATAAGAGGCATTAACACCTCGCACATGAGCAATGTAACTTTTAGGAACTGACCTTGTAGTAACGGGTCTCCCAGTTTGAGAATATAACGATAATTTGGACAAATAACACTTAGACTTAAAAACAGGTCGTTAAAGGGTGAAAACATAAACCAGCAACCAAACTTCCCCGTAAGAGGCACGAACACCTCGCCACGGACCAATGTAACTTGTAGGAACTGACTGCATAGTCCCGAGTCTCCCGATTTGAGAATATGATGATAATTTGCAAAAATCAACACCTAGACTTTAAAAAAAGTCATTAAAGGGTGAAAACCTAAACATCCTCCAAACGTCCCTGTAAGAGGCACAAACACCTCATACGGGACCAATGTAAATTGTAGCAACTGCCCGTATAATCACGGGTCTCCTAGTTTGAGAATATGACAATATTATCAAAGATCTAGAATAAGATTAAAAATAAGCTGTTGATGGGTGAAAACCAAAACGGACCCGTAAGAGGCACGAACACCTCGCACGGAACCAATGTAACTTGTAGAAAACTGACCGCGTAGCTACGGGTCTCCCAATATGAGAATATAATGATAATTTGCAAAAATAACAATCTAACATGTAGGAAATGACGACATAGTCACGGGTCTCCCGGTTTGACAATATGACAATAATTGGCAAAAAATAACACTTAGAGTTAAAAACATGTCATTAAAGGGTGAAAACCTAAACCACCCACCAAACGTCCCCACAAGAGGCACAAACACCTCGCACGGGACCAATGTAACTTATAGGAACAAATTGCGTAGTCACGGGTCTCCCAATTTGAGAATATGATGATAATTTGAAAAAATAACATTTGAATTTAAAAATAGGACTTTAAAGGGTGAAAACCTATACCAGCCCCCAAACATTCCCGTTTGAGGCAACGAACACCTCGTACGAAACCAATGTAACTGGTAGGAACTGATCGCGTAGTCACCGGTCTCCTGGTGTCAGAATATGATGATAATTTAAAAAAATGTAGATTAGGCTTGAAAACAAGTCGTTTCAGGGTGAAAACAATAATCAACCCCCAAATGACCCCGTAAGAGGCATGAATACCTCGCACGAGACCAATGTAACTTATAGGAGCTGACAGCGTAGTTCTGGGTCTCTTAGTTTTAGAATATGACAATAATTTGTAAAAATTAACACTTAGACTTAAAAATAGGCCGTTAAAGGGTGAAAACCTAAACCATCCACCAAACGTCCCCGTAAGAGGCATGGACACCTCGTATGGGACCAATGTAACTTGTAGCAACTGTCCGCATAATAACGGGTATCCCGAGTTGAGAATATGATGATAATATCAAAATATCTAGATCAAGCTTAAAAATAAGCCGTTAATGGGTGAAAACCCAAACCAGCCCCCAAACGGACCCATAAGATGCACAAACACCTCGCACGGGACTAATGTAACTGGTAGGAATAGAAAACATAGTCACGGGTCTCTCGGTTTGAGAATATGATGATAATTAGCAAAAATCAACACTTAAATTTAAAAACAGGCCTTTAACGGCTGAAAACCTATACTAGACTCCAAATGTCCCTGTAAGAGGCACGAACACGTCGCACGGGATCAACGTAAGTTGTAGGAACAGACTGCGTATTCATGGGTCTCCCAGTTTAGGAATATGATGATAATTTTCAAAAATAACAATTAGACTTAAAAACAGGCCGTTAATGGGTGAAAACCTAAACCAGCCACCAAACTTCCCCGTAAGAGGCACGAAGAACTCACACGGGACCAATGTGGCTTGTGGGAACTGACCGCATAGTCCCGGGTCTCCTAGTTTGAGAATATGATGATAATTTACAAAAATCAACAATTAAATTTAAAAAAAGGCCTTTAAAGGTGAAAACCTATACCAGTCCCCAAACGTCCCCATAAGAGGCACAAACACCTCGCACGGGACCAATGTAACTTGTAGGAACTGATCGCGTAGTCACGGGTCTCCCAGTTAGGAATATGACGATAATTTGAAAAAATAACAATTAGCTTAAAAAACAGTCCGTTAAAGGGTTAAAACATAAACCAGTCACCAAACATCCCCGTAAGAGGTACGAATAACTCGCACGGGACCAATGTACGTTAAAGGAACTGACCGCGTAGTCCCGGGTCTCCTAGTTTGAGAATATGATGATAATTTGAAAAATAACACTTAGACTTAAAAACGGGCCATTAAAGGGTGAAAGCCAAAACCAGCCACCAAACGTCCCCGTAAGTGGTACGAACACCTCGCACGGGACCAATGTAACATGTAGCGACTTCCCGTATAATCACGGGTCTCCCAGTTTGAGAATATGATGATAATGTCATAATATCTAGATTAAGCTTAAAAATAAGCTATTGATGAGTGAAAACCCAAACTAGCTCCCAAACGGACCCATAAGAGGCACGAACACCTCGCACGGGACCAATGTAACTTGTAGGAAATGATCGCATAGTCACGGGTCTCCCAGTTTGACAATATGACAATAATTGGAAAAAATAACACTTAGACTTAAAAACATGTCATTAAAGGGTGAAAACCTAAACCAGCTACCAAGTGTCCCCGTAAGAGACATAAACACGTACCACGGGACCAATGTAACTTGTACGAACTGATCGCATAGTCACGGGTCTCTCGGTTTGAGAATATGACAATAATTTACAAATGTAACACTTAGACATAAAAATAGGCCGTTAAAGGGTGAAAATGTAAACCACCAACTAAACATCCCCATAAGAGGCACGAACACCTTTCACGGGACCAATGTAACTTGTAGGAACTGACCGCGTAGTCACGGGTCTCCCCGTTTGAGAATATGACGATAATTTGAAGAAGTAACACTTAGATTTAAAAACAGGGCGTTAATGGGTGAAAACCTAAACTAGCCACCAAACTTACTCGTAAGAGGCACGAACACCTCGCACGGGACCAATGTAACTTGTAGGAACTGACCACATAGTCTCAGGTCTCCCAGTTTGAGAAGATGACGATAATTTCAAAACATCTAGATTAAGCTTAAAAATAAGCCGTTAATGGGTGTAAACCCAAACCAACCCCCAAACAGACCTGTAAGAGGCACAAACATCCCGCACGGGACTAATGTAACTTGTCGAAACTGACCTCATAGTCACGGGTCTCCTGATTTGAGTATATGACGATAATTTGTAAAAATAATTCTTAGACTTAAAAAAAGGACATTAAAGGGTAAAAACCTAAACCAGCCACCAAACATCCCTGCAAGAGGCACGAACACCTCGCACGGGACTAATATAACTTAGAGGAACTGATCGCGTTGTCCCGGGCCACCTGATTTGAGAATATAATGATAATTTGTAAAAATAAACACTTCAATTTAAAAACAAGCCATTGAAGGGTGAAAACCTAAACCAGCCCCCAAATGAACTCATAAGAGGAACGAACAGCTCGCACGGGACCAATGTAACTTTTAGCAACTGCTCGTATAATCACGGGTCTCCCGATTTGAGAATATGAAAATAATATTAAAAAATTAACACTTAGATTAAAAAAAAAGCCGTTAACGGGTGAAAACCTAAACCAGGCCCCAAACGTCCTCGTAAGAGGCATGAACACATCGTACGGAACCAATGTAACTTATAAGAACTGACCGCGTAGTCATGGGTCTTCGGGTTTGAGAATATGACGATAATTTGAAAATGTATCGGCTAGGCTTGAAAACAAGCCATTTAATAGTGAAAACCTAAACGAGCCCCCAAACGACCCTGTAAGTGGGACGAGCACCTCGCACGGATAAACGTAAATTGTAGTAACTGACCGCGTAGTCCCGAGTCTCTCGACTTGATAATATGACGATAATTTGTAAAAATCAACACTTAGACTTAAAAATAGGCCGTTAAAGGGTGAAAACCTAAACATCCTCCAAACATCCCCGTGTGAGGCACGAACACCTCGTACGAGACCAAGGTACGTTGTAGCAACTGCCCGTATAATCATGGGTCTCCCAGTTTGAGAATATGATAATAATATCAAAATATCTTGATTAAACTAAAAAATAAGTTGTTGATGGGTGAAAACCTAAACTAGCCCCCTAACGACCCTGTAAGAGGCACGAACACCTCACACAGGACCAATGTAACTTGTAGAAACTGATCTCGTAGCTACGAGTCTCCCAATTTGAGAATATAATGATAATTTGCAAAAATAACACTTAGACTTAAAAATAGTTCATTAAAGGGTGAAAACTAAACCAGCTCCCAAACGTCCCCGTAAGAGACACGAACACCTCCCACGGGACCAATGTAACTTGTAAGCACTGACCGCATAGTCACGGGTCTCTCGATTTGAGAATATGACAATAATTTGCAAAAGTAACACTTAGACTTAAAAAACAGGCCGTTAAAGGGTGAAAACCTAAACCACCCACCAAACGTCCCAATAAGAGGCACGAACACCTAGCAAGGGACCAATGTAACTTGTAGGAACTGACCGTGTAGTCCCGGGTCTCTCGATTTGAGAATATAACGATAATTTGCAAAAATCAACACTAAAACTTAAAAACGGGTTGTTAAAGGGTGAAAACCTAAACTAGCCCCCAAACAACCCAATAAGAGGCACAAACAGCTCGCACGGGACAAAAATAACTTGTAGCAACTACCCGCATAGTGACGGGTCAACCAATTTAAGAATATGATGATAATTTACAAAAATCAACACTTAGGTTTAAAAATAAGCCGTTAAGGGTAAAAACCTAAACCACCCCCCAAACATCCCCATAAGAGGTACGAACAACTCGCACGAAGCGAATGTAACTTATAGGAACTAACCGTATAGTCACGGGTCTCCCGATTTGAGAATATGAAGACAATTTGCAAAAATTAACACTTAGACTAGAAAATAAGCCGTCAAAGGGTGAAACCCTAAACCAGCCATCAAACATCCCCGTTTGGGGCATTAACACCTTGTACAAAATCATTGTAACTTATAGGAACTGATCGCATAGTCACCGGTCTCTCGGTGTGAGAATATGACGATAATTTAAAAAAATGTAGATTAGGCATGAAAATAAGTCGTTTGTGGGTGAAAACCGTAACCAACCCCCAAACGACCCCTCGAACGAGACAAATGTAACTTGTAGGAACTGGCAGCGTAGTCCTGGGTCTCCCGATTTGAGAATATGACATAATTTGAAAAAATAACCCTTGGATTTAAAAACAGGGCGTTAATGGGTGAAAACCTAAACTAGCCACCAAACTTCCCCGTAAGAGGCACGAACACCTCGCAGGGGACATATGTAACTTGTAGGAACTGACCGCGTAGTCATGGGTCTCCTAGTTTGAAAATATGACGATAATTTGAAAAAATAACACTTAGACTTAAAAACATGGCGTTAATGGGTGAAAACATAAACCATCAACCAAACTTCCCCGTACCTCGCACGAGACCAATGTAACTTATAAGAACTGACCGCGTAGTTGTGGGTCGCCGAGTTTGAGAATATGATGATAATATAAAAATATGTAGATTAGGCTTGAAAACAAGGCGTTTGAGGGTGAAAACCAAAACCAGCCCCCAAACGACCCCGTAAGAGGCACGAACACCTCGCACGGACCAATGTAAATTATAGGAACTGATCGCGTAGTCCCAAGTCTCTCGGTTTGAGAATATGACAATAATTTGTAAAAATTCAACACATAGACTTAAAAATAGGCCATTAACGGGTCAAAAACTAAACATCCTCCAAACGTCCCTGTAAGAGGCAAAAACACCTCGTACGTGACCAATGTAACTTGTAGCAACTTCCCGTATAATTGCGGGTCTCCCAGATTGAGAATAGGACAATAATATCAAAATATCTGGAATAAGCTTAAAAATAAGTTGTTGATGGGTGAAAACCCAAACCAGCTCCCAAACGAACCTGTAAGAGGCACGAACACCTCGCACGATACCAATGTAACATATAGGAAATGACTGCATAGTCAAGGGTCTCCCGATTTGACAATATGACAATAATTGGAAAAAATAACACTTAGACTTAAAAACATGTCATTAATGGGTGAAAACCTAAACCAGCTACCAAGCGTCCCCGTAAGAGACACGAACACCTCCCACGGGACCAATGTAACTTGTAGGAACTGACCGCATAGTCACGGGTCTCCCGATTTGAGAATATGAAAATAATTTCCAAATGTAACACTTAGACTTAAAAACAGGCTGTTAAAGGGTGAAAACCTAAACCAGCCCCCAAATGACCCCATAAGAGGCACGAACAGCTCGCACGGGACCAATGTAACTTGTAGCAACTACCCGCATAGTCACGGGTCTCCCAATTTGAGAATATGATGATAAATTGTAAAAATCGACACTTAGAATTAAAACAAGCCGTTAAAGGGTGAAAACCTAAACCAACTCCCAAACGTCCCCGTAAGTGGCACGAACACTTCGCACGAAAGCAATGTAACTTGTAGGAACTGATCGCGTAGTCACAGGTCTCCCGGTTTGAGAATATGACGATAATTTCCAAAAATAACACTTAAACTTAAAAACAGGCCGTTAATGGGTGAAAACCTAAACCAGCCACCAAACTTCCCCGTAAGAGGCACGAACACCTCGCACGGGACCAATGTAACTTATAGGAACTGACCGCATAGTCACGGGTCTCCCGATTTGAGAATATGATGATAATTTGCAAAAATAACACTTAGAGTTAAAAATAAACCGTTTTGGGTGAAAACCTAAACCGGCCACCAAACGGACCCATAAGAGGCACGAACAGCTCGCCCGGGACCAATGTAACTTACTCGAAATGACCGGGTAGTCTCGGATCACCCGATTTTTAGAATATAATGATAATTTGCATAAATCAACACTTAAATTTCAAAATAAGCAGTTAAAGGGTGAAAACCTAAACCAGCCCCCAAACATCCCCATAAGAGGCACGAACACTTCGCCCGGAACCAATGTAACTTATAGAAACTCACCGCATAGTTACGGGTCTCCCGATTTGAGAAATTGATGATAATTAGAAAGTAGGTAGATTATGGTTGAAAACAAGCCGTCTGAGGGTGAAAACCTAAACCAGCCCCCAAACGACCCCGTAAGAGGCACGAACACCTTGCACAGACCAATGTCAATTGTACGAACTGACAGCGTAGTCCTCGGTCTCCCGATTTGAGAATATGACAATAATTTGTAAAAATTAACACTTAGACTTAAAAATAGGCCGTTAAAGGGTGAAAACCTAAACCATCCCCCAAACATCCTCGTAAGAGGCACGAACTCCTCGTACGGGACCAATGTAACTTGTAGCAACTGCTCGCATAATAACGGGTCTCCCGGTTTGAGAATATGACGATAATATCAATACATCTAGATTAAGCTTAAAAATAAGCCGTTAATGTGTGAAAACCCAAATCGGCCCCCAAACGGACCAGTAAGAGTCACAAACACCTCGGACGGGACTAATGTAACTTGTTGGACATGATCGTGTAGTCACGGGTCTCCCAATTAGAGAATATAACGATAATTTTCACAAATAACACTTAGACTTAAAAACAGGTCGTTAAAGGGTGAAAACCTAAACCAGCCACCAAACTTCCCCATAAGAGGCATGAACACCTCGCACGGTTCCAATGTAACTTTTAGGAACTGACCGCATAGTCCCGAGTCTCCCGATTTGAGAATATGATGATAATTTGCAAAAATCAACACTTAGACTTAAAAATAAGTCGTTAAAGGGTGAAAACCTAAACTATCCCCCAAACGTCCCGGGAAGAAGCACAAGCACTTTGCACGAAACCAATGTAACTTATAAGAACTGACCGCGTATTCATGGGTCTCTGAGTTTAAGAATATGACGATAATTTAAAAATATGTAGATTAGGCTTGAAACAAGCCGTTAAACAATGAAAACCTAAACCAGCCCCCAAACGACCTAATAAGAGGCACGAACAGCTCGCCCGGGACCAATGTAATTGTAGGAACTGATCGCGTAGTCCTGAGTCTCCCGATTTGAGAAATGACAATAATTTGTAAAAATCGACACTTAGACTTAAAAACAGGCCGTTGGAGGGTGAAAAACCTAAACATCCTCCAAACGTCTCTGTAAGAGGCATGAACACCTCATACAGGATCCATGTAACTTGTAGCAACCCCCCATATAATCACGGGTCTCCCAGTTTGAGAATATGACAATAATATCAAAATATCTAGATTAAGCTTAATAATAAGCGGTTGATGGGTGAAAACCCAAAGCGGCCCCCAAACGGACCCGTGAGAGGCACGAACACCTCGTACGGGACCAATGTAACTTGTAGGAAATGACCGCATAGTCACGGGTCTCCCGATTTGATAATATGACAATAATTGGCAAAAATAACACTTAGACTTAAAAACATGTCATTAAAGGGTGAAAACCTAAACTAGCTACCAAACTTCCCCGTAAGAGACACGAACACCTCCCACGGGACCAATGTAACTAGTAGGAACTGACCGCATAGTCACGGGTCTCCCAATCTGAGAATATGACAATAATTTCCAAATATAACACTTAGACTTAAAAATAGGTTGTTAAACGTTACAAACCTAAACCACCCACCAAACGTCCCCATAAGAGGCACGAACACCTCGTAGGGGACCTATGTAACTTGTAGGAACTGACCGCGTAGTCACGGGTCTCCCAGTTTGAGAATATGATGATAACTAGAAAAAATAACACTTAGACTTTAAAACATGGCGTTAATGGGTGAAAACCTATACCATCCACCAAACTTCCCCGCAAGAGGTACGAAGACCTCGCACGAGACCAATGTAACTTGTAGGAACTGAACGTGTAGTCTCGGGTCTCTCGATTTGAGAATATGGCGAAATTTGCAAAAATTAACACTTGAATTTAAAAGCAGGCCGTTATAGGGTGAAAACCAATACCAACCCCCAAACAACCCCATAAGAGTGACAGACACCTCGTATAAGACTAATGTAACTTGTAGCAACTGCCAGCATAGTCACGGGTCTCCTATTTGAGAATATGATGATAATATGCAAAAATTAACACTTAGACTTGAAAACAAGCCGTTAAAGGGTGAAAACCTAAACCAGCCACCGAACGTCCCCGCTAGAAGGACCAACACCTCGTACGAAACCAATGTAACTTATAGGAACTGACCGCGTAGTCACTAGTCTCCCGGTGTGAGATTATGATGATAATTTTGAAAAATGTAGATTAGGCGTGAAAATAAGTCGTTTGAGGGTGAAAACAATAACCAACCCCCAAACGACCCCGTAAGAGGCACAAGCACCTCGCGCGTGACCAATGTAACTTGTAGGAGCTGACAGCGTAGTCCTGGGTCTCTCGGTTTTCGAATATGACAATAATTTGTAAAAATTAACACTTAGACTTAAAAATAGGCCGTTAATGGGTGAAAACCTAAACCATCCACCAAACGTCCCCGTAAAAGGCACTAACACCTCGTACGGGACGAATGTAACTTGTAGCAACTGCTCGCATAATAATGGGTCTCCGTATTTGAGAATATGACAATAATATCAAAATATCTAGATTAAGCTTAAAAATAAGCCGTTAATGGGTGAAAACCTATAGCAGCCCCCAAACGGATCCATAAGAGGCACAAACACCTCGCACGGGACTAATGTAACTTGTAGGAACATACCACATAGTCACGGGTCTCCCGATTTGAGAATATGATGATAATTTGCAAAAATGAACACTTAAATTTAAAAGTAGGCCTTTAGAGGGTGAAAACCTATACCAGGCCCCAAACATCCCCGTAAGAGGCACGAACACCTCGCATAGGACCAATGTGACTTGTAGGAACTGACCGCGTAGTCAAGGGTCTCCCAGTTTAGGAATATGATGATAATTTGCAAAAATAACAATTAGACTTAAAAACAGGTCGTTAAAGGGTGAAAACCTAAACCAGCAACCAAACTTCTCCGTAAGAGGCATGAACAACTCGCACGGGACCTATGTGATTTGTAGGAACTGATCGCGTAATCCCGGGTCTCCTAGCTTGAGAATATGATGACAATTTGCAAAAATAACACCTAGACTTAAAAACAGGCCGTTAAAGGGTGAAGGCCAAAACCATCCACCAAACGTCCCCGTAAAAGGCACGAACACCTCACACATGACCAATGTAACTTGTAGAAACTGACAGCGTAGCCACGGGTCTCCCAGTTTTAGAAGATAACGATAATTTGCAAAAATAACACTTAGACTTAAAAACATGTCATTAAAGGGTGAAAACCTAAACCAGCTACCAAACGTCCTCGTAAGAAACACGAACACCTCCCACAGGACCAATGTAACTTGTAGGAACTGACCACATTATCACAGGTCTCCTGATCTTAGAATATGGCAATAATTTTCAAATATAAAACTTAGACTTAAAAACAGGCCGTTAAAGGGTGAAAACCTAAACCACCCACCAAATGTCCCCATAAGAGGTACGAACACCTCACAGGGGACCTATGTAACTTGTAGGAACTGATCGCGTAGTCACGGGTCTCCCAGTTTGAGAATATGACGATAATTTCAAAAAAAATAATTGTTAGACTTAAAACACATGGCGTTAATGGGTGAAAACCTAAACCATCCACCAAACTTCCACGCAAGAGGTACGAAGACCTCGTACAAGACCAATGTAACTTATAGGAACTGATGGTGTAGTCTCGGGTCTCCCGATTTGAGAATATGACGATAATTTGCAAAAATCAACACTTGAATTTAAAAACAGGCCTTTAAAGGGTGAAAACCTATACCAGCCCCCAAACGTCCCAATAAGACGCACAAACACCTCGTACAAGACCAATGTAACTTTTAGCAACTGCTCGCATAGTCACGGGTCTCCCGTTTGAGAATATGATGATAATTTGCAAAAATTAACACTTAGACCTGAAAATAAGTCGTTAAAGGGTGAAAACCTAAACCAGCCACCAAACGTCCCCGTTAGAGGCACGAACACCTCGTACGAAGCCAATGTACCTTATAGGATCTGACCGCATAGTCACCAGTTTCCCAGTGTGAGAATATGACGATAATTTCGAAAAATGTAGATTAGGCTTGAAAACAAGTCGTTTGAGGGTGAAAACCATAACCAACCCCCAAACGAGCCGATAAGAGGCACGAACACCTCGCGCGAGACCAATGTAACTTGTAGGAGCTGAAAGCGTAGTCCTGGGTCTCTCGGTTTCAGAATATGACAATAATTTGTAAAAATTAACACTTAGACTTAAAAATAGGCCGTTAAAGGGTGAAAACCTAAACCATCCACCAAACGTCCCCGTAAAAAGCACTAACACCTCGTACGGGACGAATGTAACCTGTAGCAACTGCCCGCATAATAATGGGTCTCCGGATTTGAGAATATGACAATAATATCAAAATATCTAGATTAAGCTTAAAAATAAGTCGTTAATGGGTGAAAACCTATACCAGCCCCCAAACGGATCCATAAGAGGCACAAACACCTCGCACGGGACTAATGTAACTTGTAGGAACATACCACATAGTCACGGGTCTCCCGGTTTGATAATATGATGATAATTTGCAAAAATGAACACTTAAATTTAAAAATAGGCCTTTAGAGGGTGAAAACCTATACCAGGCCCCAAACATCCCCGTAAGAGGCACGAACACCTCGCATAGGACCAATGTGACTTGTAGGAACTGACCGCGTAGTCAAGGGTCTCCCAGTTTAGGAATATGATGATAATTTGAAAAAATAACAATTAGACTTAAAAACAGGTCGTTAAAGGGTGAAAACATAAACCAGCAACCAAACTTCCCCGTAAGAGGCATGAACAACTCGCACGGGACCAATGTGACTTGTAGGAACTGACCGCGTAATCCCGGGTCTCCTAGCTTGAGAATATGATGATAATTTGAAAAAATAACATCTAGACTTAAAAACAGGCCGTTAAAGGGTGAAGGCCAAAACCAGCCACCAAACGTCCCCGTAAAAGGCACGAACACCTCACACGTGACCAATGTAACTTGTAGAAACTGACCGCGTAGCCACGAGTCTCCCAGTTTTAGAAAATAACGATAATTTGCAAAAATAACACACTTAAAAACATGTCATTAAAGGGTGAAAACCTAAACCAGCTACCAAACGTCCTCACAAGAAACACGAACACCTCCCACAGGACCAATGTAACTTGTAGGAACTGACCACATTGTCACAGGTCTCCTGATGTGAGAATATGGCAATAATTTGCTAATATAACACTTAGACTTAAAAACAGGCCATTAAAGGGTGAAAACCTAAACCACCCACCAAACGTCCCCATAAGAGGTACGAACACCTCGCAGGGGACCTATGTAACTTGTAGGAACTGATCGCGTAGTCACGGGTCTCCCAGTTTGAGAATATGACGATATTTTCAAAAAAAATAACAGTTAGACTTAAAACACATGGCGTTAATGGGTGAAAACCTAAACCATCCACCAAACTTCCACGCAAGAGGTACGAAGACCTCGCACGAGACCAATGTAACTTATAGGAACTGATGGTGTAGTCTCGGGTCTCCCGATTTGAGAATATGACGATAATTTGCAAAAATCAACACTTGAATTTAAAAACAGGCCTTTAAAGGGTGAAAACCTATACCAGCCCCCAAACGTCCCAATAAGAGGCACAAACACCTCGTACAAGACCAATGTAACTTTTAGCAACTGCTCGCATAGTCACGGGTCTCCCATTTGAGAATATGATGATAATTTGCAAAAATTAACACTTAGACCTGAAAATAAGTCGTTAAAGGGTGAAAACCTAAACCAGCCACCAAACGTCCCCGTTAGAGGCACGGACACCTTGTACGAAGCTAATGTACCTTATAGGATCTGACCGCGTAGTCACCGGTCTCCCGATGTGAGAATATGACGATAATTTCGAAAAATGTAGATTAGGCTTGAAAATAAGTCGTTTGAGGGTGAAAACCATAACCAACCCCCAAACGAGCCGGTAAGAGGCACGAACACCTCACGCGAGACCAATGTAACTTGTAGGAGCTGAAAGCGTAGTCCTGGGTCTCTCGGTTTCAGAATATGACAATAATTTGTAAAAAATAACACTTAGACATAAAAATAGGCCGTTAAAGGATGAAAACCTAAACCATCCAACAAACGTCCCCGTAAGAGGCACGAACACCTCGTACGGGACGAATGTAACTTGTATCAACTGCCCGCATAATAATGGGTCTCCCGATTCGAGAATATGACGATAATATCAAAATATCTAGATTAAGCTTAAACAAAAGCCGTTAATGGGTGAAAACCTAAACCAGCCAGCAAACGGACCCATAAGAGTCACAAACACCTCGCACGGGACTAATGTAACTTGTAGGAACAGACCTCAAGGTCACGGGTCTCCCAATTTGAGAATATAACAATAATTTGCAAAAATCAGCACATAAATTTAAAAATAGGCCTTTAAAGGGTGAAAACCTTTACCAACCCCAAACGTCCCCTTAAGAGGCACGAACACCTCGCACGGGACCAATGCTACTTGTAGGAACTGACTGCGTAGTCACGAGTCTCCTAGTTTAGTAATATGATGATAATTTGCAAAAATAACAATTAGACTTAAAAATAAGCCGTTAAAGGGTAAAAACCTAAATCGGCTACCAAAGTTTCCCGTAGGAGGCATGAATAAATCGCACGGGACTAATGTGACTTGTAGGAGCTGCTAGCGTAGTCTCGAGTCTCCTAGTTTGAGAATATGATCATAATTTGCAAAAATAACACCTAGACATAAACACAGGCCGTTAAAGGGTGAAGGCCAAAACCAGCCACCAAACGTCCCCGTAAGAGGCACGAACACCTCGCACGTGACCAATGTAACTTGTAGGAACTGACCGTGTAGTCACGGGTCTCCCAGTTTGAGAATATAACGATAATTTGTAAAAATAACACTCAGACTTAAAAACAGGTCGATAAAGGGTGAAAACCTAAACCAACCAGCAAACATCCCCTTAAGAGGCTTGAACACCTCGCACGGGACCAATGTAACTTATAGGAACTGACTGAATAGTCCAAGGTCTCCCGATTTCAGAATTGTATGATAATTTGCAAAAATCAACACTTAGACAAAAAAATAAGCCGTTAAAGGGTGAAAACCTAAACCAGCACCCAAACGTCCCCGGAAGAGGCACGAACACTTCGCACAGAACCAATGTAACTTATAGGATCTGACCGCGTAGTTATCGGTCTCCCGGTGTGAGAATATGATGATAATTTTAAAAAATGTAGATTAGGCTTGAAAACAAGCCGTTTGAGGGTGAAAACCATAACCAACCCCCAAACGACCCCGTAAGAGGCACGAACACCTCGCGCGAGACCAATGTAACTTGTAGGAGCTGAAAGCGTAGTCCTGGGTCTCTCGGTTTCAGAATATGACAATAATTTGTTAAAATTAACACTTAGACATAAAAAAAGGCCGTTAAAGGGTGAAAACCTAAACCATCCACCAAACGTCCCCGTAAGAGGCACTAACACCTCGTACGGGACCAATGTAACTTGTAGCAACTGCCCACATAATAATGGGTCTCCCGATTTGAGAATATGCGGATAATATCAAAATATCTAGATTAAGCTTAAAAATAAGCCGTTAATGGGTGAAAACCTAAACCAACCCCCAAACGGACCCATAACAGGCACAAACACCTCGCACGGAACTAATGTAACTTATAGGAATAGACCATATAGTCACGGGTCTCCCGGTTTGAGAATATGACGATAATTTGCAAAAATCAACACTTAAATTTAAAAATAGGCCTTTAGAGGGTTAAAACCTATATAAGCCCCCAAACGTCCCCGTAAGAGGCACGAACACCTCACACGGGACCAATGTAACTTGAAGGAACTGACAGCGTAATCCCGGGTCTCCTAACTTGAGAATATGATGATAATTTACAAAAATAACACTTAGACTTAAAAACAGGCCTTGAAAGGGTGAAGGCCAAAACCAGCCACCAAACATCCCCGTAAGAGGCATGAACACCTCACACGTGACTAATGTAACTTGTTGAAACTGACCGCGTTGCCACAGGTCTCCCAGTTTTAGAATATAATGATAATTTGCAAAAATAACACTTAGACTTAAAAACATGTCATTAAAGGGTGAAAACCTAAACAAGCTACCAAACGTCCCCGTAAGAGACATGAACACCTCCCATAGGACAAATGTAACTTGTAGGAACTGACCACATAGTCACGGGTCTCCCGATCTGAGAATATGGCAATAATTTGCAAATATAACACTTAGACTTAAAAATCGGCCGTTAAAGGGTGAAAACCTAAACCACCCACCAAACGTCCCCATAAGAGGCACGAACACCTCGCAGGGGAACTATGTAACGTGTAGGATCTGACCGCGTAGTCACCGGTCTCACGATGTGAGAATATGACGATAATTTCGAAAAATGTAGATTAGGCTTGAAAACAAGTCGTTTGAGGGTGAAAACCATAACCAACCACCAAACGACCCCGTAAGAGGCACGAACACCTCGCTCGAGACCAATGTAACTTGTAGGAGCTGAAAGCATAGTCTTGGGTCTCTCGGTTTCAGAATATGACAATAATTTGTTAAAATTAACACTTAGACATAAAAATAGGCCGTTAAAGGGTGAAAACCTAAACCATCCACCAAACGTCCCCGTAAGAGGCACTAACATCTCGCACGGGACCGATGTAACTTGTAGCAACTTCCCGCATAATAATGGGTCTCCCAATTTGAGAATATGAGGATAATATCAAAATATCTAGATTAAGCTTAAAAATAAGCCTTTAATGGGTGAAAACCTAAACCATCCCCAAAACGGACCCATAACAGGCACAAACACCTCGCACGGAACTAATGTAACTTATAGGAATAGACCACATCGTCACGGGTCTCCCGGTTTGAGAAAATGACGATAATTTGCAAAAATCAACACTTAAATTTAAAAATAGGCCCTTAGAGGGTGAAAACCTATACCAGCCCCCAAACGTCTCCGTAAGAGGCACAAACACCTCGCACGGGACCAATGTAACTTGTAGGAACTGACCGCGTAGTCACAGGTCTCCAAGTTTAGGAATATGATTATAATTTACAAAAATAACAATTAGACTTAAAAACAGGTCGTTAAAGGGTGAAAACCTAAACCAGCCACCAAACTTCCCCGCAAGAGGCATGAACAACTCGCACGGGACCAATGTGACTTGTAGGAACTGACCGCATAATCCCGGGTGTCCTAGTTTGAGAATATGATGATAATTTGCAAAAATAACACTTACACTTAAAAACAGGCGATTAAAAGGTCAAGGCCAAAACTAGACACCCAACGTCCCCGTAAGAAGCATGAACACCTCACACGTGACCAATGTAACTTGTAGAAATTGACCGCGTAGCCACGGGTCTCCCAGTTTTAGAATATAACGATAATTTGCAAAAATAACACTTAGACTTAAAAACATGTCATTAAAGGGTGAAAACCTAAACCTTCAACCAAACGTCCCCGTAAGAGACACGAACACCTCCTATAGGATCAATGTAACTTGTAGGAACTGACCACATAGTCACGGTTCTCCCGATCTGAGAATATGGCAATAATTTGCAAATATAACACTTTGACTTTAAAACAGGCCATTAAAGGGTGAAAACCTAAACCACCGACCAAACGTCCCCATAAGAGGCACGAACACCTCGCAGGGGACCTATGTAACTTGTAGGAACTGATCGCGTAGTCACGGGTCTCCCAGTTTGTGAATATGACGACAATTTAAAAAAAAATAGCAGGTAGACATGAAAACATGGCATTAATGGGTGAAAACCTAAACCATCCACTAAACTTCCCCGCAAGAGGTACGAAGACCTCGCACGAGACCAATGTAACTTGTAGGAACTGATGGTGTAGTCTCGGGTCTCGCGATTTGAGAATATGACGATAATTTGCAAAAATCAACACTTGAATTTAAAAATAGGCCTTTAAAGGGTAAAAACCAATACCAGCCCCCAAACGTCCCAATAAGAGGCACAAACACCTCGCACAAGACCAATGTAACTTGTAGCAACTGCCTGCATAGTCACGGGTCTCCCGTTTGAGAATATGATGATAATTTGCAAAAATTAACATTTAGACCTAAAAATAAGCCGTTAAAGGGTGAAAACCTAAACCAACCACCAAACGTCCCCGTTAGAGGCACGAACACCTCGTACGAAACCAATGTACCTTATAGGATCTAACCGCGTAGTCACCGGTCTCCCGGTGTGAGAATATAACGATAATTTCGAAAAATGTAGATTTGGCTTGAAAACAAGTCGTTTGAGGGTGAAAACCATAACCAACACCCAAACGACCCCGTAAGAGGCACGAACACCTCGCGCAAGACCAATGTAACTTTTAGGAACTAAAAGCGTAGTCCCGGGTCTCTCGGTTTCAGAATATGACACTAAATTTTAAAAATTAACATTTAGACTTAAAAATTTGTGGTTAAAGGGTGAAAACCTAAACCATACACCAAACGTCCCCGTAAGAGGCACGTACACCTCGTACGGGACCAGTGTAACTTGTAGCAACTGCCCGCATAATAATGGGTCTCCTGATTTAAGAATATGATGATAATATCAAAATATCTAGATTAAGCTTAAAAATGAGTCGTTAATGGGTGAAAACCTAAACCAGCCCCCAAACGGGCCAATAAGAGGCACAAACACATCCCATGGGACTAATGTAACTTGTAGGAACAGACCACAAAGTCACGGGTCTCCCGGTTTGAGAATATGACGATAATTTGAAAAAATTAACACATAAATTTAAAAATAGGCCTTTAAAGGGTGAAAACTTATACCAGCCCCCAAACGTCCCCGTAAGAGGCACGAATACCTCGCACGGGACCAATGTTACTTATAGGACCTGACCGCGTAGTCACGGGTCTTCCAGTTTAGGAATATGATGATAATTTGCAAAAATAATAACTAGACTTAAAAAAAAGCCGTTATAGGGTGAAAACCTAAACCAGCCACCAAGCTTCCCCGTAAGAGGCATGAACAACTCGCACGAGACCAATATTACTTGTAGGAACTGACCGCGTAGTCCCGGGTCTCCTAGTTTGAGAATATGATCATAATTTGAAAAAATAACACCTAGACTTAAAAACAAGCCGTTAAAGGGTGAAAGCCAAAACCAGCCACCAAACGTCCCCGTAAGAGGAAGGAACACCTCGCACGTGACCAATGTAACTTGTAGGAACTGACCGTGTAGTCACGGGTCTCCCAGTTTGAGAATATAACGATAATTTGAACAAATAACACTTAGACTTAAAAAGAGGTCGTTAAAGGGTGAAAACCCAAACCAGCCACCAAACATCCCTTTAAGAGGCTTGAACACCGCGCACGGGACCAATGTAACTTGTACTAGTTGATCTAAAAGTCCCAGGTCTCCCGATTTGAGAATAGGATGATAATTTGCAAAAATAAACACTTTGACATAAAAATAAGCCGTTAAAGCGTGAAAACCTAAACCAGCCCCCAAACGTCCCCGAAAGAGGCATGAAGACTTCACACGGAACCAGTGTAACTTATAAGAACTGACCGCGTAGTCATGAGTATCCGAGTTTGAGAATATGACGATAATTTGAAAATATGTAGATTAGGCTTGAAAACAAGCCGTTTGAGGGTGAAAACCAAAACCAGCCCTCAAACGACCCCGTTAGAGGCACGAACACCTCGCACGGACCAATGTAAATTGTAGGAACTGTCCGCGTAGTCCCGAGTCTCCCAGTTTGAGAATATGACTATGATTTGTAAAAATCAACACTTAGACTTAAAAATAGACCGTTAAAGGGTCAAAACCTAAACATCCTCAAAACGTCCACGTAAGAGGCATGAACACCTCACACGGGACCATTGTAACTTGTAGCGACTCCCCGTATAATCACGGGTCTCCTAGTTTGGGAATATGATGGTAATATAAAAATATCTAGATTAAGCTTAAAAATAAGCTGTTGATGGGTGATAACCCAAATCATCCCCCAAACGACTCCATAAGAGGCCCGAACTCCTCGTACGGGACCAACATAACATGTAGAAACTCACCGCGTAGCCACGGGTCTACCAATTTGAGAATATAAAAATAATTAGCAAAAGTAACACTTGGACTTAAAAATAGGCTGTTAAAGGTTGAAATCCTAAACCACCTACCAAACGTCCCCATAAGAGGCACGAACACCTCGCACGGGACCAATGTAACTTGTAGGAACTGACTGCGTAGTCGGGTCTCCCATTTTGAGAATATGATGATAATTTGAAAAAATAACACAAAGATTTAAATACAAGGCGTTAATGGGTGAAAACCTAAACTAGCCACCAAACTTCCCCGTAAGAGGCACGAACACCTCGCACGGGACCAATGTAACTTATAGGAACTGACTGCATAGTCTCGAGTCTCCCAGTTTTAGAATATGATGATAATTTGGAAAATTTAATACTTAAATTTAAAAACAGTCCTTTAACGGGTGAAAATCTATACCAACCCCCAAACGTCCCCGTAAGTGGCACAAACATCTCGTACAAGACCAATGTAACTTGTAGCAACTGCCCACATTGTCACGGGTCTCTCGATTTCAAAATATGAAGATAATTTACAAAAATTAACACTTAGACTTGAAAATAAGCCTTCAAAGGGTGAAAACCTAAACCAGCCACCAAATGGCCCCGTTAGAGGCACGAACACCTTGTACGAAACCAATGTAACTTATAGGAACTGACCGCATAGTCATCGGTCCCTCGGTGTGAGAATATGACGATAATTTTAAAAAATGTAGATTAGGCATGAAAATGAGTCGTTTGAGGGTGAAAACCATAACCAACCCCCAAACGGGCCCGTAAGAGGCACGACCACCTCGCATGAGACCAATGTAACTTGTAGGAACTGACAGCGTAGTCCTGGGTCTCCCGATTTGAGAATATGACATAATTTGAAAAAATAACACTTAGATTTAAAAACAGGGCGTTAATGGGGGAAAATCTAAACTAGCAACCAAACTTCCCCGTAAGAGGCACGAACACCTCGTAGGGGACCTATGTAACTTATAGAAACTGACTGCGTAGTCACGAGTCTCCCAGTTTCAGAATATGACGATAATTTGAAAAAATAACACTTAGACTTAAAACCATGGCGTTAATGGGTGAAAACCTAAACCATAATCCAAACTTACCCGTAAGAGGTACGAAGAACTCGCACGAGAACAATGTCACTTGTAGGAGCTGACGGCGTAGTCTCGGGACTCCCGATTTGAGAATATGATGATAATTTGAAAAAATCAACACTTGAATTTAAAAATAGGCCTTTAAAGGGTGAAAACCTAAACCAGCCCCCAAACGACCCCATAAAAAGCACCAACACCTCACACAAGACCAATGTCACTTGTACCAACTGTCCGCATTATCACGGTTCTCCCGTTTGAGAATATGACGATAATTTGCAAAAATTGACACTTAGACTTGAAAACATGCCGTTAAAGGGTGAAAACCAAAACCAGCCACCAAACGTCCCCGTTAGAGGCAAGAACACCTCGTACGAAACAAATGTAACTTATAGGAACTGATCGCGTAGTCACCGGTCACCCGGTGTTATAATATGACGATAATTTCAAAAAATGTAGATTAGGCTTGGAAATAAGTCGTTTGAGGGGGAAAACCATAACCAACCCCCAAATGACCCCATAAGAGGCACGAACACCTCGCGCGCGACCAATGTAACTTGTAGGAGCTGACAGTGTAGTCCTGGGTCTCTCGGTTTTAGAATCTGACAATAATTTGTAAAAATTAACACTCAGACTTAAAAATAGGCCGTTAAAGGGTGAAAACCATAACAATCCACAAAATGTCCTCGTAAGACGCACGAACACCTCGAACGGGAGCATTGTAACTTATAGAAACTTCCCACATAATAATGGGTCTCCCGATTTGAGAATATGACTATAATATCAAAATATCTAGATTAAGTTTAAAAATAAGCCGTTAATGGGTGAAAACCTAAATCAGCCCCCAAACGGACCTATAGCATGCACAAACACCTCGCACGTGACTAATGAAACTTATAGGAATAGACCACAATTTGTAGAAATCATCACTTAAATTTAAAAATAGGCCTTTAGAGGGTGAAAACCTATACCAGCCCCCAAACATCCCCGTAAGTGGCACGAACACCTCGCACGGGACCAATGTAACTTGTAGGAACTGACCGCGTAGTCACGGGTCTCCAAGTTTAGGAATATGATTATAATTTGCAAAAATAACAATTAGACTTGAAAATAGGCCGTTAAAGGGTGAAAGCCTAAACCATCCACCAAACATCCCCGTAAGAGGCATGAACAACTCGCACGGGACCAATGTGACTTCTAGGAACTGACCGCGTAATCCCGGGTCTCCTAGTTTGAGAATATTATGATAATTTGAAAAAATAACACTTAGACTTAAAAACTAGCCGTTAAAGGCTGAAGGCCAAAACAACCCACCAAACGTCCCCATAAGAGGCACGAACACCTCGCACGTGACCAATGTAACTTGTAGAAACTGACCGCGTAGCCATGGGTTTCCCAGTTTTAGAATATAACGATAATTTGCAAAAATAACACTTAGACTTAAAAACATGTCATTAAAGGGTGAAAACCTAAACCATCTATAAAACGTTCCCATAAGAGACACGAACACCTCCCAGAGGACCAATGTAACTTGTAGGAACTAACCGCGTAGTCATGGGTCTCTCGATCTGAGAATATGACAATAATTTGCAAATATAACACTTAGACTTAAAAACGGGCCGTTAATAGGTGAAAACCTAAACCACCCACCAAACGTCCCCATAAGAGGCACGAACACCTCGCAGGGGACCTATGTAACTTTAGGAATGGACCGCGTAGTCACGGGTCTCCTAGTTTGAGAATATGACGATAATTTGAAAAATAACAGTTAGACTTAAAAACATGGCGTTAATGGGTGAAAGCCTAATCCATCCACCAAACTTTCCCGCAAGAGGTACGAAGACCTTGCATGAGACCACTGTAACTTGTAGGAACTGACGGTGTAGTCTCGGGTCTCTCGGTTTGAGAATATGATGATAATTTGCAAAAATCAACACTTGAATTTAAAAATAGGCCTTTAAAGGGTGAAAACCTATACCAGCCCCCAAACATCCCAATAAAAGGCACAAACACCTCGCACAAGACCAATGTAACTTGTAGTAATTGCCCGCATAGTTACGGGTCTCTTGTTTGAGAATATGGTGATAATTTGCAAAAATTAACATTTAGACTTGAAAATAAGCCGTTAAAGGGTGAAAACCAAAACCATCCACCAAACGTCCCCGGAAGAGGCATGAACACTTCGCACGGAACCAATGTAACTTATAAGAACTGATCGTGTAGTCATGAGTATCCGAGATTTAGAATATGACGATAATTAGAAAATATGTAGATTAGGCTTGAAAATAAGCCGTTTGAGGGTGAAAACAAAAACCAGCCCCCAAATGACCCCATAAGAGGCACGAACACCTCGCACGGACCAATATAAATTGTAGGAACTGTCCGCGTAGTCACGAGTCTCCCAGTTTGAGAATATGATGATAATTCGTAAAAATCAACACATAAATGTCCAACAAACTTCCCCGTAAGAGGCACGAACGCCTCATATGGGACCAATGTAACTTGTAGCGACTGGCCGTATAATCACGGGTCTCCCAATTTGAGAATATAACGATAATTTGCAAAAATAACACTTAGACTTAAAAATAGGTCATTAAAGGGTGAAAACCTAAACAAGCTACCCAACGTCCCCGTAAGAGACACGAACACCTCCCACGAGACCAATGTAACTTGTAGGAACTGATCGCATACTCACGGGTATCTCGATTTGAGAATGTGAAAATAATTAGCAAAAGTAACACTTAGACTTAAAAATAGGTCGTTAAAGGCTGAAAACCTAAACCAACTACCAAACGGCCCCATAAGAGGCACGAACATCTCGCACGGGACCAATGTAACTTGTAGGAACTGACTGGGTAGTCGGGGCTCCCATTTTGACAATATGATGATAATTTACAAAAATAACACATAGATTTAAAAATAGGGCGTTAATGGGTGAAAACCTAAACTAGCCACCAAACTTCCCCGTAAGAGGCACGAACACCTCGCACGGGACCAATGTAACTTGTAGGAACTGACCGCATAGTCTCGAGTCTCCTAGTTTTAGAATATGATGATAATTTGCAAAAATTAACACTTAAATGTAAAAACAGTCCTTTAACGGGTGAAAACCTATACCAACCCCCAAACGTCCCCGTAAGTGGCACGAACACCTCGCACAAGGCCAATGTAACTTGTACCAACTACCCGCATTGTCACGAGTCTCCCGATTTGAGAATATGAAGATAATTTACAAAATTTAACACTTAGACATGAAAATAAGCCTTCAAAGGGTGAAATCCTAAACCAGCCCCCAAACGGCCCCGTTAGAGGCATGAACACCTTGTACGAAACCAATGAAACTTATAGGAACTGACCGCGTAGTCCCCGGTCTCCCGATGTGAGAATATGACGATAATTTCAAAAAATGTAGATTAGGCATGAAAATAAGTCGTTTGAGGGTGAAAACCATAACCAACCCCCAAACGACCCCGTAAGAGGCACGAACACCTCGCACGAGACCAATGTAACTTGTAGGAACTGACAGCGTAGTCCTGGGTCTCCCGATTTGAGAATATGACATAATTTGAAAAAATAACCCTTGGATTTAAAAACAGGGCGTTAATGGGTGAAAACCTAAACTAGTCACCAAACTTCCCCGTAAGAGACACGAACACCTCGCAGGGGACCTATGTAACTTCTAGGAACTGACCACGTAGTCACGGGTCTCCCAGTTTGAAAATATGACAATAATTTGAAAAAATAACACTTAGACTTAAAAACATGGCATTAATGGGTGAAAACATAAACCATCAACCAAACTTCCCCGTAAGAGGTACGAAGACCTCGCACGAGACCAATGTAACTTGTAGGAACTGACCGTGTAGTCTCGGGTCTCCCGGTTTGAGAATATGATGATAATTTGCAAAAATCAACACTTTAATTTAAAAACAGGCCTTCAAAGGGTGAAACCTTTACCAGCCCCCAAACGTCCCCATAAAAGGCACAAACACCTCGCACAAGACCAATGTAACTTGTAGCAACTGCCCGCATAGTCACAGGTCTCTCGTTTGAGAATATGACGATAATTTGCAAAAATTGACACTTACACTTGAAAACAAGCCATTAAAGGGTGAAAACGTAAACCAGCCACCAAACGTCTCCGTTAGAGGCACGAACATCTCGTACGAAACCAATGTAACTTTTAGGAACTGACTGCGTAGTCATCGGTCTCCCGGTGTGAGAATATGACGATAATTTTGAAATATGTAGATTAGGCTTGAAAACAAGTCGTTTGAGGGGTAAAACCATAACCAACCCCCAAACGATCCGTAAGAGGCACGAACACCTCGCGCGAGACCAATGTAACTTGTAGGAGCTGACAGCGTAGTCCTGGTCCTTTTGGTTTTAGAATATGACAATAATTTGTAAAAATTAACACTTAGACTTAAAAATAGGCCGTTAAAGGGTGAAAACCTAAACCATCCACTAAACGTCCCCGTAAGATGCACGAACACCTCGTACGGGACCAATGTAACTTGTAGCAACTCCCCGCATAATAATGGGTCTCCCGATTTGAGAATATGATGATAATATCAAAATATCTAGATTAAGTTTAAAAATAAGCCGTTAATGGGTGAAAACCTAAACTAGCCCCCAAACGGACCCATAAGAGGCACAAACACCTCGCACGGGACTAATGTAACTTTTAGGAACAGAACACATAGTCACGGGTCTCCCGTTTGAGAATATGACGATAATTTTCAAAATTGACACTTAGACTTGAACACAAGCCGTTAAAGGATGAAAACCTAAACCAGCTACCAAACGTCCCCGTTAGAGGCACGAACACCTCTTACGAAATTAATGTAACTTATAGGAACTTACCGCGTAGTCACCGGTCTCACGGGGTGAGAATATGACGATAATTTCTAAAAATGGAGATTATGCTTGAAAACAAGTCGTTTGAGGGTGAAAACCAACCCCCAAACGACCCCGTAAGAGGTACGAACACCTCGCGCGAGACCAATGTAACTTGTAGGAGCTGACAGCGTAGTCCTGGGTGTCTCGGTTTCAGAATATGATAATAATTTGTAAAAATTAACACTTAGACTTAAAAATAGTCCGTTAAAGGGTGAAAACCTAAACCATCCACCAAATGTACCCGTAAGATGCACGAACACCTCGTATGGGACTAATGTAACTTGTAGCAACTGCCCGCATAATAATGGGTCTCCCGATTGGTGAATATGACGATAATATCAAAATATCTAGATTAAGTTTAAAAATACGCCATTAATGGGTGAAAACCTAAACCAGCCTCCAAACGACCCATAAGAGGCACAAACACCTCGCACGGGACTAATGTAACTTGTACGAACATACCACATAGTCACGGGTCTCCCGGTTTGAGAAGATGACGATAATTTGTAAAAACCAACACATAAATTTAAAAAAAGGCCTTTAAAGGGTGAAAACCTATACCAGCCCCCAAACATCCCCGTAAGAGGCATGAACACCTCGCACGGGACCAATGTAACTTGTAGGAACTGACCGCGATGTCACGGGTCTCCCACTTTAGGAATATGATGATAATTTGCAAAAATAACAATTAGACTTAAAAATAGGCCGTTAAAGGGTGAAAACCTAAACCAACCACCAAACATCCCCGTAAGAGGCATGAACAACTCGCACGAGACCAATTTAACTTGTAGGAACTGACAGCGTAATCCTGGGTCTCCCGGTTTTAGAATATGACGATAATTGGAAAAAATAACAGTTAGATTTAAAAATAGGGCGTTAATGGGTGAAAACCTAAACTAGCCACCAAACTTCCCCATAAGAGGCACGAAGACCTCACGCGGGCCCAATGTAACTTGTAGGAACTGACTGCATAGTCTCGAGTCTCCCTGTTTTAGAATATGATGATAATTTGCAAAAATTAACACTTAAATTTAAAAATAGGCCTTTAACGGGTGAAAACCTATACTAGCCCCCAAATGTCCCCGTAAGTGGCACAAACACCACGCACAAGACCATTGTAACTTGTAGCAACTGCCCGCATTGTGACGGGTCTCCCGATTTGAGAATATGAAGAAAATTTGCGAAAATTAATACTTAGACTTGAAAATCAGCCGTCAAACGGTGAAAATCTAAACCAGCCACCCAACGTCCCCGTTAGAGGCACGAACACATTGTACGAAACCAATGGAACATATATGAACTGACCGCGTAGTCATCGGTCTCCCAATCTGAGAATATGATGATAATTTCAAAAAATGTAGATTAGGCATGAAAATAAGTCGTTTGAGGGTGACAACCATAACCAACCCCCAAATGACTCCGTAAGAGGCACGAACACCTCGCACGAGTCCAATGTAACTTGTAGGAACTGACAACATAGTCCTGGGTCTCCTAGTTTGAGAATATGATGATAATTTTAAAAAATAACAGTTAGATTTAAAAATAGAGCGTTAATGGGTTAAAACCTAAACTAGCCACCAAACTTCCCCGTAAGAGGCACGAACACCTCGCACGGGATCAATGTAACTTGTCGGAACTGAACGGATAGTCTCGAGTCTTCCAGTTTTAGAATATGATGATAATTTGCAAAAATCAACACTTAAATTAAAAAACAGTTCTTTAACGGGTGAAAACCTATACCAGCCCCCAAACATCCCCGTAAGTGGCACAAACACCTCGCATAAGACCAATGTAACTTGTAGCAACTGCTCGCATTGTCACGGGTCTCCCGGTTTGAGAATATGAAGATAATTTACAAAAATTAACACTTCAACTTTAAAATAAGCTGTTTAATGGTGAAAACCTAAACCAACCACCAAACGTCCCCGTTAGAGGCATGAACACCTTGTACGAAACCAATGAAACTTATAGGAACTGACCGCGTAGTCACCGGTCTCTCGGTGTGAGAATATGGCAATAATTTCAAAAAATGTAGATTAGGCATGAAAATAAGTCTTTTGAGGGTGAAAACCATAACCAACCCCCAAACGACACCGTAAGAGGCACGAACACCTCGCCCGAGACCAATGTAACTTATAGGAACTGACAACGTAGTCCTAGGTCTCCCGGTTTGAGAATATGACGATAATTTGAAAAAATAAACTTAGATTTAAAAATAGGGCGTTAATGGGTGAAAACCAAAACTAGCAACCAAACTTCCCCGTAAGAGGCACAAACACCTCGCACGGGACCAATGTAACTTGTAGGAACTAACCGCATAGTCTCGAGTCTCCCAATTTAGAATATGATGATAAATCGCAAAAATCAACACTTAAATTTAAAAACGGGGCTTTAACGAGTGAAAACCTATACAAGTCCTGAAACGTCCCCGTAAGTGGCACAAACACCTCGCACAAGACCAATGTAACTTGTAGTACCTGCCCGCATTATCACGGGTCTCCCGGTTTGAGAATATGAAAATAATTTACAAAAATTAACACTTGAATTTAAAAATAGGCCTTTAAAGGGTGAAAACCTATACTAGCCCTCAAACGTCCCCATAAGAGGCACAAACACCTCGCACAAGACCAATGTAACTTGTAGCAACTGCCCGCATAGTCACGGGTCTCCCTCTTGAGAATATGATGATAATTTACAAAAATTAACACATAGACTTGAAAATAAGCCGTTAAATGGTGAAAACCTAAACCAGCCACCAAACATCCCTGTTAGAGGCACGAACACCTCGGACGAAACCAATGTAACTTATAGGAACTAATCGCTTAGTCACCGGTCTCCCGATGTGAGAATATGACGATAATTTCGAAAAATGTAGACTAGCCTTGAAAACAAGTCGTTTGAGGGTGAAAAGCATAACTAACCCCCAAACGACCCCGTAAGAGGCACGAACACCTCGTGCGAGACCCATGTAACTTGTAGGAGCTGACAGCGTAGTCCTGGGTCTCTCTATTTCAGAATATGACAACAATTTGTAAAGATTAACACTTAGACTTAAAAATAGGTCGTTAAAGGGTGAAAACCTAAACCATCCACCAAACATCCCCGTAAGAGGCACAAACACCTCGTACGGGAACAATGTAACTTGTAGCAACTGCCCGCATAATAATGGGTCTCCCGATTTGATAATATGACGATAACATCAAAATATCTAGATTAAGCTTAAAAATAAGCCGTTAATGGGTGAAAACCTAAAGCAGCCCACAAACGGACTCATAAGAGGAACAAACACCTCGCACTAGACTAATGTAACTTGTATGAACAGACCACAAAGTCACGGGTCTCCCGGATTGAGAATATGACAATAATTTACAAAAATCAACACATAAATTTAAAAATAGGCCTTTAAAGGGTGGAAAACTATACCATCCCCCAAACGTCCCCGTAAGAGGCACGAACACCTTGCACGAGACCAATGTAACTTGTAGGAACTAACCGCGTGGTCACGGATCTCCCCGTTTAGGAATATGACGATAATTTGAAAAATTAACAATTAGACTTAAACATAGGTCGTTAAAGGGTGAAAACCTAAACCAACCACCAAACTTCCCCGTAAGAGGTATGAACAACTCGCACGGGACCAATATGACATGTAGGAACTGACCGCGTAGTCCCGAGTCTCCTAGTTTGAGAATATGATGATAATTTGCAAAAATAACACTTAGACTTAAAAACAGGCCGTTAAAGGTTGAAGGCCAAAACCATCCACTAAAGGTCCCCGTAAGAGGCACGAACACCTCTCACATGACCAATGTAACTTGTAGGAACTGACCGTGTAGTCACGGGTCTCCAAGTTTGAGACTATAACCATAATTTTCATAAATAACACTTAGACTTAAAAACTGGTCGTTAAAGGGTGAAAACATAAACCAGCCACCAAGCTTCCCCTTAAGAGGCTTGAACACCTCGCACAGGACCAATATAACTTGTACGAACTGGCCGAATAGTCCCAAGTCTCCCCATTTTAGAATATGATGATAATTTGCAAAAATCAACACTTCGCACGGAACCAAATACCCCGGAAGAGGCACGGAACCAATGTAACTTATAACAACTGACCGCGTAGTCATGAGTCTCGGAGTTTGAGAATATGATGATAATTTGAAAATATGTATATTAGGCTTGTAAACAAGCCATTTGAGGGTGAAAACCTAAACCAGCCCCCAAACGAGACTGTAAGAGGCATTAAAACCTCGCACGGACCAATGTAAATTATATGAAATGACCGCGTAGTCCCGAGTCTCCCTTTTTGAGAATATGATGATAATTTGTAAAAGTCAACCCTTAGACTTAAAAACAAACCGTTAAATGGTCAAAACCTAAACATCATCCAAACATCCCCGTAAGAGGCATGAACACCACATACGGGATCAATGTAACTTGTAGCGACTGCCCATATAATCACGGGTCTCCCGGTTTGAGAATACGACGATAATATAAAAATATATAGATTAAGCTTGAAAATAAGCTGTTGATGGGTGAAAACCCAAATCAGCCCCCAAACGACGTCGTAAGAGGCCCGAACACCTCGCACGGGACCAACGTAACATGTACAAACTGACCGCGTAGCCACGGATCTCCCAATTTGAGAATATAACGATAATTGGCAAAAATAAAAGTTAGACTTAAAAAGAGGTCATTAAATGGTGAAAACCTAAGCCAGCTACCAAGCGTCCCTGTAAGAGACACGAACACCTCCCACGAGACCAATGTAACTTGTAGGAACTGATCGCATAGTCACGGGTCTCCCGATTTGAGAATATGAAAATAATTTGCAAAAGTAACACTTAGACTTAAAAACAGGCCGTTAAAGGCTGAAAACCTAAACCACCAACCAAACGTCCCCGTTAAAGGCACGAACACCTTGTACGAAACCAGTGTAACTTATAGGAACTGACCGCATAGTCACCAGTCTCCCGGTGTGAGAATATGACAAAAATTTCAAAAAATGTAGATTAGCCATGAAAATAAGTCATTTGAGGGTGAAAACAATAACCAACCCCCTAACGACCCCGTAAGAGGCATGACCACCTCGCACGAGACCAATGTAACTTGTAGGAACTGACAGCGTAGTCCTGTGTCTCCCCGTTTGAGAATATGACGATAATTTGAAAATATAGCACTTAGATTTAAAAACAAAGCGTTAATGGGTGAAAACCTAAACTAGCCACCAAACTTCCCCGTAAGAGGCACGGACAACTCGATGGGGACCTATGTAACTTGTAGGAACTGACCGCGTATTCACGGGTCTCCCAGTTTGAGAATATGATGATAATTTGAAAAAATAACACTTAGACTTAAAACATGGCGTTAATGGGTGAAAACCTAAACCATCCACTAAACTTCCCCGTAAGAGGTACGAAGACCTCGTAAGAGACCAATGTAACTTGTAGGAACTGACGGCGTAGTCTCGGGTCTCCCGGTTTGAGAATATGATGATAATTTGCAAAAATCAATACATGAATTTTAAAACAGGCCTTTAAAGGGTGAAAAGCTATACCATCCCCCAAACGTCCCCATAAGAGGCACAAACACCTCGCACAAGACTAATGTAACTTATAGCAACTACCCGCACAGTCACGGGTCTCCCGTTTGAGAATGTGATAATAATTTGCAAAAATTAACCCATAAACTGGAAAACAAGCCGTTAAAGGGTGAAAACCTAAACCAGTCACCAAACATCCCCGTTAGAGGCACGAACACCTCGTACAAAACCAATGTAACTTATAGGATTTGACTGCGTAGTCACCGGTCTCACGTTGTGAGAATATGACGATAATTTCGAAAAATGTAGATTAGGCTTGAAAACAAGTCGTTTGAGGGTAAAAACCATAACCAACCACCAAACGACCCCGTAAGAGGCACGAACACCTCGCGCGAGACCAAAGTAACTTGTAGGAGCTGACAGCGTAGTCCTGGGCCTCTCTGTTTCAGAATATATGACAATAATTTGTAAAAATTAACACTTAGACTTAAAAATAGGCCGTTAAAGGGTGAAAACATAAACAATCCACCAAACGTCCCCGTAAGAGGCACGAACACCTCGTACGGGAACAATGTAACTTGTAGAAACTGCCCGCATAATAATGAGTCTCCCAATTTGAGAATATGACGATAATATCAAAATATTTATATTAAGCTTAAAAATAAGACGTTAATGGGTGAAAATCTAAACCAGCCCACAAACGGACCCATAAGAGGCACAAACACCTCGCACGGGACTAATGTAACTTGTAGGAACAGACCACATAGTCTCGGGTCTCCCGGTTTGAGAATATGACGATAATTTACAAAACTCAACACATAAATTTTAAAATAGGTCTTTAAAGGGTGAAAACCTATACCATCCCCCAAACGTCCCCGTAAGAGGCACGAACACCTCGCACGGGACCAATGTTACTTGTAGGACCTGACCGCGTAGTCACGAGTCTTCCAGTTCAGGAATATGATGATAATTTGCAAAAATAACAATTAGACTTAAAAACAAGTCGTTATAGGGTGAAAACCAAAACCAGCCACCAAGCTTCCCCGTAAGAGGCATGAACAACTCGCACGGGACCAATGTGACTTGTACGAACTGACCACATAGTCCCGGGCCTCCTAGTTTGAGAATATGATGATAATTTGTAAAAATAACACTTAGACTTAAAAACAGGCCATTAAAGGGTGAAGGCCAAAACCATCCACCAAACGTCCCCGTATGAGGCACGAACACCTCGCACGTGACCAATGTAACTTGTAGGAACTGATCGTGTAGTCACGGGTCCCCCAGTTTGAGAATATAATGATAATTTACACAAATAACACTTAGACTTAAAAATTGGTCGTTAAAGGGTGAAAACCTAAACCAGCCACCAAACTTCCCCTTAAGAGGTTTGAACACCTCGCACGAGACCAATGTAACTTTTCGGAACTGACCGAATAGTCCCAAATCTCCCGATTTGAGAATATGATGATAATTTGCAAAAATCAATACTTAGACATAAAAATAATCCGTTAAAGGGTGAAAACATAAACCAGCCCCCAAACGTCCCCGAAAAAGGCACGAACACTTCGCACGGAACTAGTGTAACTTATAAGAACTGACCGCGTATTCATGAGTCTCCGAGTTTTGAGAATGTGACGATAATTTGAAAATATGTTGATTAGGCTTGAAAATAAGTCGTTTGAGGGTGAAAACCTAAACTAGCCCCCAAACGACCCCGTAAGAGGCACGAACACCTCGCCCGGACCAATGTACATTGTTGGAACTGGCCGCACAGTCCTGAGTCTCCCAGTTTGAGAATATGATGATAATTTGTCAAAATCCACACTTAGACTTAAAAACAGACCGTTAAATGGTCAAAACCTAAACATCATCTAAACGTCCCCGTAAGAGGCACGAACACCTCGTACGGGACCAATGTAACTTGTAGTGACTGCCCATATAATCACGGGTCTCCCAGTTTAAGAATATGATGATAATATAAAAATATCTAGATTAAGCTTAAAAATAAGTTATTGATGGGTGAAAACCCAAATCAGCCCCCAAACGACACCGTAAAAGGCCCGAACACCTCGCACGGGACCAACATAAAATGTAGAAACTGACCGCACAGCCACGGGTCTCCCAATTTGAGAATATAATGATAATTTGCGAAAATAACACTTTGCTTACAAACAGTTCATTATAGGGTGAAAACCTGAACCAGCTACCAAACATCCCCATAAGAGACACGAACAGCTCCCACGGGACCAATGTAACTTGTAGGAACTGATCGCATAGTCATGGGTCTCCCAATTTTAGAATATGAAAATAATTTGCAAAAGTAACACTTAGATTTAAAAACTGGCTATTAAAGGCTGAAAACCTAAACCACCTACCAAATGTCCCCGTAAGAGGCATGTACAACTCGCACGAGACCAATGTAACTTGTAGGAACTGACAGCGTAGTACTGGGTCTCCCGGTTTGAGAATATGACGATAATTTGAAAAAATAACATTTAGATTTAAAAACATGGCGTTAATGGGTGAAAACCTAAACTAGCCACCAAACTTCCCCGTAAGAGGCACGAACACCTCGCATGGGACCAATGTAACTTGTAGGAACTGATCGCATAGTCTCGAGTCTCCCAGTTGTAGAATATGATGATAATTTATAAAAATCAACACTGAAATTTAAATACAGGCCTTTAACGGGTGAAAACCTATACCAGCCCCCAAACGTCCCCATAAGTGGCACAAACACCTCTCACAAGACCAATGTAACTTGTAGCAACTGCCCGAATTGTCACGGGTCTCCCGTTTTGAGAATATGAAGATAATTTACAAAAATTAACACTTAGACTTGAAAATAAGCCATCAAAGTGTGAAGACCTAAACCATCCACCAAACGTCCCCGTTAGAGGCAAGAACACCTTGTATGAAACCAATGTAACTTATAGGAACTGACCGCGTTGTCATCGGTCTCCCGGTGTGAGAATATGACGATAATTTCAAAAAATGTAGATTAGGCATGAAAATAAGTCGTTTGAGGCTGAAAACCATAACCAACGCCAAATGACCCCGTAAGAGGAACGAACACCTCGCACGAGATCAATGTAACTTGTGGGAACTGACAGCGTAGTCCTGGGTCTCCCGGTTTGAGAATATGACGATAATTTGAAAAAATAAGACTTAGATTTAAAAACATGGCGTTAATGGTTGAAAACCTAAACTAGCCAACAAACTTCCCCGTAAGAGGCACGAACACCTCGCACGGGACCAATGTAACTTGTAGGAACTGATCGTATAGTCTCGGGTCTCCCAGTTTTAGAATATGATGATAATTTGCCAAAATCAACACTTAAATTATAAAACAAGCCTTTAAAAGGTGAAAACCTATACCAGCCCCCAAACGTCCCCGTAAGTGTCACAAACACCTCACACAAGACCAATGCAACTTGTAGCAACTGCCCGCATTGTCACGGGTCTCCCTGTTTGAGAATATGAAGATAATTTACAAAAATTAACACTTAGACTAGAAAATAAGCAGTCAAAGGGTAAAAACCTAAACCATCCACCAAAACTCCCCGTTAGAAGCACGAACACCTTGTACGAAACCAATGTAACTTATAGGAACTGACCGCATAGTCATCAGTCTCCCGGTGTGGGAATATGATGATAATTTCAAAAAAAGTATATTAGGCATGAAAAAAAGTTGTTTGAGGGTGAAAAGCATAACCAACCCCCAATCGACCCCGTAAGAGGAACGAACACCTCGCACGAGACCAATGTAACTTGTAGGAACTGACATCGTAGTCCTGAGTCTCCCGATTTGAGAATATGACGATAATTTGAAAAAATAACACTTAGATTTAAAACCAGGGCGGTAATGGGTGAAAACCTAAACTGGCCACCAAACTTCCCCGTAAGAGGCACGAACACCTCGCACGGGACCATTGTAACTTGTAGGAACTGATCGCATAGTCTCGAGTCTCCCAGTTTTAGAATATGACGCTAATTTGCAAAAATTAACACTTAAATTTAAAAACTGGCCTTTAACGGGTGAAAACTTATACTAGCCCCAAACGTCCCCGTAAGTGGCATAAACACCTCGCACAAGATCAATGTAACTTGTAGCAACTTCCCTCATTGTTACGGGTCTCCCAGTTTGAGAATATGAAGATAATTAAAAAAAATTAACACTTAGACTTGAAAATAATTCGCCAAAGGGTGAAAACCTAAACCAGCCACCAAACGTCCCCGTTAGAGGCACGAACACCTTGTACGAAACCAATGTATCTTATAGGAACTGACCACGTAGTCACCGGTCTCCCGGTGTGAGAATATGACAATAATTTTAAAAAATGTAGATTAGGGATGAAAATAAGTCGTTTGAGGGTCAAAACCATAACCAACTCCCAAACGACCCCCTAAGAGGTACGAACACCTCGCATGAGACCAATGTAACTTGTAGGAACTGACAGCGCAGTCCTGGGTCTCCCGGTTTGAGAATATGACGATAATTTGAAAAAATAACACTTAGATTTAAACCCAGGGCGTTAATGGGTGAAAACCTAAACTGGCCACCAAACTTCCCCGTAAGATGCACGAACACCTCGCACGGGACCAATGTAACTTGTAGGAACTAATCGCATAGTCTCGAGTCTCCCAGTTTTAGACTATGATGATAATTTGCAAAAATCTTCACTTAAATTTAAAAACTGGCCTTTAACGGGTGAAAACTTATACTAGTCCCAACCGTCCTCGTAAGTGGCATAAACACCTCGCACAAGATCAATGTAACTTGTAGTAACTTCCCGCATTGTTACTGGTCTCCCAGTTTGAGAATATGAAGATTATTTACAAAAATTAACACTTAGACTTGAAAATAAGCCGTCAAATGGTGAAAACCTAAATCAGCCACCAAACGACCCCGTTAGAGGCACGAACACCTTGTACGAAACCAATGTAACTTATAAGAACTGATCGCGTAGTCACCGGTCTCCCGATGTGAGAATATGACAATAATTTCATAAAATGTAGATTAGGCATGAAAATAAGTTTTTTGAGGGTGAAAACCATAACCAACCGCCAAACGACCCCGTAAGAGGCACGAACACCTTGCACGAGACCAATGTAACTTGTAGGAACTGACATCGTAGTCCTGGGTCTCCCGATTTGAGAATATGACGATAATTTTAAAAAATAACACTTAGATTTAAAAACAGGGCGTTAATGGGTGAAAACCTAAAATAGCCACCAAACTTCCCCGTAAGAGGCACGAACACCTCGCACGGGAGCAATGTAACTTGTAGGAACTGGCCGAATATTCCCGAGTCTCCCAGTTTTAGAATATGATGATAATTTACAAAAATCAACACTTAAATATAAAAATAGGCCTTTAATGGGTGAAAACATATACCAGTCCCCAAATGTCCCCGTAAGTGGCACAAACACCTTGAACAAGACCAATGTAACTTGTAGAAACTGCCCGCATTGTCACGGGTCTCCCGGTTTGAGAATATAAAGATAATTTACAAAAATTAACACTTAGACTTTAAAATAAGCCGTCAAAGGGTGAAAAACCTAAACCAACCACCAAATGTGCCCGTTAGAGGCACGACCACCTTGTACAAAACCAATGTAACTTATAGGAATTGACCGCGTAGTCACCGGTCTCCCGGTGTGAGAATATAACGATAATTTCAAAAAATGTAGATTAGGCATGAAAATAAGTCATTTGAGGGTGAAAACCATAACCAACCCCCAAACGACCCCGTATGAGGTACAAACACCTCGCACGAGACCAATGTAAATTGTAGGAACTGACAGCGTAGTCATGGGCCTCCCGGTTTGAGAATACGACAATAACTTCTAAAAATTAACACTTAGACTTAAAAATAGGCCGTTAAAGGGTGAAAACCTAAACCATCCTCCAAACATCCTCGTAAGAAGCACGGACACATCGTACGGGACCAATGTAACTTATAGCAACTGCCCGCATAATAACGGGTCTCCCAATTTGAGAATATGACGATAATATCAAAACATCTAGATTAAGCTTAAAAATAAGTCGTTAATGGCTGAAAACCCAAACCAGCCCCTAAACGGACCCGTAAGAGGCACGAACACCTCGTACGGGACTAATGTTACTTGTAGGAACATACCACATAGTCATGTGTCTCCCGGTTTGAGAATATGACAATAATTTGCAAAACTCAACACTGTAAAAGGCATGAACACCTCGCACGAGACCAATGTAACTTATAGGAACTGACCGCGTAGTCACGGGTCTCCCAGTATAGGAATATGATGATAATTTGCAAAAATAACAATCAGACTTAAAAAGAGGCCGTTAAAGGGTGAAAACCTAAACCAACCAACAAACATCCCCGTAAGAGGCATGAACAACACGCACGTGACTAATGTGACTTGTAGGAACTGACCGCGTAGTCCTGGGTCTCCCAGTTTGAGAATATAACGATAATTTGCACAAATAACACTTAGACTTAAAAACAGGCCGTTAAAGGGTGAAAGACAAAACTAGCCACCAAACGTCCCCGTAAGAGGCACGAACACCTCGCACGCGACCAATGTAACTTGTAGGAACTGACTGTGTAGTCACTTGTCTCCCAGTATGCGAATATAACGATAATTTGCACAAATAACACTTATACTTAAAAATAGGTCGTTAAAGGATGCAAACGTAAACCAACCACCAAACTTCCACTTAAGAGGCTTGAACACCTCGCACGGGGCCAATGTAACTTGTAGGAACTGACCGAATAGTCCCAAATCTCCCGATTTGAGAATATGAAGATAATTTGCAAAAATCAACACTTAGACATAAAAATAAGCCGTTAAAGGGTGAAAACATAAACCAGCCCCCAAACGTCTCCGGAAGAGGCACGAACACTTCGCACGGAACCAATGTAACTTATAAGAACTGATCGTGTAGACATGGGTCTCCGAGTTTGAGAATATGACGATAATTTGAAATTTTGTAGATTAGGCTTGAAAACAAGCCGTTTGAGGGTGAAAACCTAAACCAACCCCCAAACGACCCCGTAAGAGGCACGAACACCTCGCATGGACCAATGTAAATTGTAGGAACTGATCGCGTAGTCCCGAGTCTCCCAGTTTGAGAATATGATGATAATTTGTAAAAATCAGCACTTAGACTTAAAAATAGGGCGTTAAAGGGTCAAAACCTAACAATCCTCCAAACGTCCCCGTAAGAGGCACGAACACCTCGTACGGGATCAATGTTACTTGTAGCGACTCCCCGTATAATCACGGGTCTACCAATTTGAGAATATGATGATAATATAAAAATGTCTAGATTAAGCTTAAAAATAAGTTATTAATGGGTGAAAACCCAAATCAGCCCCCAAACGACCCGGTAAGAGGCATGAGCAACTCGCACGGTACCAATGTAACTTGTAGAAACTGACCGCGTAGCCACGATTCTTCCAGTTTGAGAATATAACAATAAGTTGTAAAAATAACACTTAGACTTAAAAACAGGTCATTAAAGGGTGAAAACCTAAACCATCTACCAAACGTCCCCGTAAGAGACACGAACACCTCCCACGGGACCAATGTAACTTGTAGGAACTGATCGCATAGTCACGGGTCTCCCGATTTTAGAATATGAAAATAATTTGCAAAAGTAAAACTTAGATTTATAAACAGGCCATTAAATGGTGAAAACCTAAACCACCCACCAAACGTCCCTATAAGAGGCACGAAAACCTCACACGGGACAAATGTAACTTGTTGGAACTGACTACGTAGTCGGGTCTCCCAGTTTGAGAATATGTTGATAATTTGATAAAATAACACTTAGATTTAAAAACAAGGCGTTAATGGGTGAAAACCTAAACTAGCCAACAAACTTCCCCGTAAGAGGCACGAACACCTCGCACCGGACCAATGTAACTTGTAGGAAGTGATCGTATAGTCTCGGGTCTCCCAGTTTTAGAATATGATGATAATTTGCCAAAATCAACACTTAAATTATAAAACAAGCCTTTAAACGGTGAAAACCTATACCAGCCCCCCAACGTCCCCGTATGTGCCACAAACACCTCACACAAGACCAATGCAACTTGTAGCAACTGCCCGCATTGTCACGGGTCTCCCTATTTGAGAATATGAAGATAATTTACAAAAATTAACACTTAGACTTGAAAATAAGCCGTCAAACGGTAAAAACCTAAACCATCCGCCAAAACTCCCCGTTAGAGGCACGAACACCTTGTACGAAACCAATGTAACTTATAGGAACTGACCGCATAGTCACCAGTCTCCCGGTGTGAGAATATGATGATAATTTCAAAAAAAGTAGATTATGCATGAAAAAAAGTTGTTTGAGGGTGAAAAGCATAACCTACCCCCAACCGACCCCGTAAGAGGCACGAACACCTCACACGAGACCAATGTAACTTGTAGTAACTGACAATATAGTCCTGGATCTCCCGATTTGAGAATATGACAATAATTTGTAAAAATTAACACTTCGACTTAAAAATAGGTCGTAAAGGGTGAAAACCTAAACCATCGACCAAACGACCCCGTAATAGGCACGAACACCTCGTACGAGCAACTGCCCACATAAGAACAGGTCTCCCAGTTTGAGAATATGACAATAATATCAAAACATCTAGATTAAGCTTAAAAATAAGTCGTTAATGGGTGAAAACCCAAACCTGCCCCCAAATGGACCCATAAGAGGCACAAACTCCTCGCACGGGACTAATGTAACTTTTAAGAACAGACCACATAGTCACGGGTCTCCCCATTTGTCAATATGATGATAATTTGAAAAAACAACATTTATATTTAAAAACAGGTCGTTGATGGGTGAAAACCTAAACCAGCCACCAAACTTCCCCGTAAGAGGCACGGAGAACTCACACGGGGCCAATGTGACTTGTGGGAACTGACCACATAGTCACGGGTCTCCTAGTTTGAGAATATGATGATAATTAACAAAAATCAACAATTAAATTTAAAAACAGACCTTTAAAGGGTGAAAACCAATACCAGCCCCCAAACGTCCCCGTAAGAGGCACGAACACCTCGTACGGGACAAATGTAACTTGTAGGAACTGACCTCGTAGTCACGGGTCTCCCAGTTTGAGAATATGTTGATAATTTGCAAAAATAACAATTAGACTTAAAAACAGTCCGTTAAAGGGTGAAAACCTAAACCAGCCACCAAACTTCCCCGTAAGAGGTACGAACAACTCGCATGGGACCAATGTACGTTGTAGGAACTGACCGCGTAGTCCCAGGTCTCATAGATTGAGAATAAGATGATATTTTGCAAAAATAACCCTTAGACTTAAAACACATGCCATTAAAGGGTGAAAGCCAAAACCATCCACCTAACGTCCCCGTAAGATGTACGAACGCCTCGCACGTGACCAATGTAACTTGTAGGAACTGACCGTGTAGTGACGGGTCTCCCTGTTTGAGAATATAACGATAATTTGCACAAATAACACTTACACTTAAAAATAGGTTTTTAAACGGTGAAACCATAAACCAGCCACCAAACTTCGCCGTAAGAGGCATGAACACCTCGCACGGGACTAATGTAACTTGTAGGAACTGACCGCATAGTCCCGGGTCTCCCGATTTTTGAATATGATGATAATTTGCGAAAATCAACACTTAAACTTTAAAAAAGGCCGTTAAAGGGTGGAAAACTAACGCAACCACCAAACGTCCCCGTAAGAGGAACGAACTCCTCGCACGAGACCAATGTAACTTGTAGGAACTGACAGCATAGTCAAGGGTCTCCTAGTTTGAGAATATGAAGATAATTTGCAAAAATAAAACTTAGACTTAAAAGTAAGTCATTAAAGGGTGAAAACCGAAACCAGCCCCCCAACGTCCCCGAAAGAGGCACGAACACTTCGCACAGAACCAATATAACTTATAAGAATTGACCGCGTAGTTATGGGTCTCCGAGTTTGAGAATATGATGATAATATAAAAATATGTAGATTAGTCTTGAAAACAAGCCGTTTGAGGGTGAAAACCAAAACCAGTCCCAAAACGACCCCGTAAGAGGCACGAACACCTCGCACAGACCAATTTAAATTGTAGAAACTGATCGCGTAGTCACAAGTCTCCCGATTTGAGAATATGATGATAAATTGTAAAAATCAACACATGGACTTAAAAACAGGCCGTTAACGGGTGAAAACTAAACATCCTCCAAACGACCCAATTAGAGGCAAAAACACCTCGTACGGGACCAATGTAACTTGTAGCAACTTCCCATATAATCACGGGTCTCCCAGTTTGAGAATATGACAATAATATCAAAAAATCTAGAATAAGCTTAAAAATAAGCTGTTAATGCATGAAAACCAAAACCAGCACCCAAACGGACCCGTAAGAGGCACGAACACCTCGCACAATACCAATGTAACATGTAGGAAATGACCGCATAGTCACGGGTCTCCCGGTTTGACAATATGACAATAATTGGCAAAAATAACACTTAGTCTTAAAAACATGTCATTAAAGGGTGAAAACGTAAACCAACTACCAAACGTCCCCGTAAGAGACACGAACACCTCCCACGGGACCAATGTAACTTGTAGGAACTGACCGCATAGTCACGGGTCTCCCGATTTGAGAATATGAAAATAATTTGCAAATGTAACACTGAAACTTAAAAACAGGCCGTTAAAGGGTGAAAACCTTAACCAGCCCCCAAATGACCCCGTAAGAGGCACGAACAGCTCGCACGGGACCAATGTAACTTGTAGCAACTGCCTGCATAGTCTCGAGTCTCCCAGTTTTAGAATATGATGATAATTTACAAAAATCAACACTTAAATTTAAAAACAGGCCTTTTACGGGTGAAAACTATACCAGCCCCCAAACGTCCCCGTAAGTGGCACAAACACCTCGCACAAGACCAATGTAACTTGTAGCAACTGACCGCATTGTCACGGGTCTCCCGATTTGAGAATAAGAAGATAATTTACAAAAATTAACACTTAGACTTGAAAATAAGCGGTCAAAGGGTGAAAACCTAAGCCATCCACCAAACGTCCCTGTTAGAGGCATGAACAACCTTTACGAAACCAATGTAACTTATAGGAACTGATCACGTAGTCATCGGTCTCCGAGTGTGAGAATATGAAGATAATTTCAAAAAATGTATATTAGGCATGAAAATAATTCGTTTGAGGGTGAAAACCATAACCAACCCCAAATGACCCCGTAAGAGGCACGAACACCTCGCACGAGATCAATGTAACTTGTAGGAACTGACCGCGTAGTCCTTGGTCTCCCGGTTTGATAATATGACGATAATTTGAAAAAATAACACTTAGATTTAAAAACGGGGCATTAATGGGTGAAAACCTAAACTAGCCACGAAACATCCCCGTAAGAGGCACGAACACCTCGCACGGGACCAATGTAACTTATAAGAACTCATCGTATAGTCTCGAGTCTCCCAGTTTTAGAATATGATGATAATTTGGAAAAAGAAACACTTAAATTTAAAAACTGGCCTTTAACGAGTGAAAACCTATACCAGCCCCCAAACGTCCCCGTAAGTGGCACAAACACCTCGCACAAGACCAATGTAACTTGTAGCAACTTCCCGCATTGTTACGGGTCTCCCGGTTTGAGAATACGAAGATAATTTACAAAAATTAAACCTTAGACTTGAAAATAAGTTGTCAAGGGGTAAAAACCTAAACTAGCCACCAAACATCCCCGTTAGAGGCTCGAACACCTTGTACGAAACCAATGTAACTTATAGGAACTGACCGCGTAGTCACCGGTCTCCCGGTGTGAGAATATGACGATAATTTCAAAAAATGTAGATTATGCATGAAAATAAGTCATTTGAGGGTGAGAACCAGAACCAGCCCCAAATGGCCCCGTAAGAGGCACGAGCACCTCGCACGAGACCAATGTAACTTGTAGGAACTGACAGCGTAGTCCTGGGTCTCCCGGTTTGAGAATATGACGACAATCTGAAAAAATAACTCTTAGATTTAAAACCAGGGCGTTAATGGGTGAAAACCTAAACTAGGCACCAAACTTCCCCGTAAGAGGCACGAACACCTTGCACGGGACCAATGTAACTTGTAGGAACTGATCGCATAGTATCGAGTCTCCCAATTTTAGAATATGATGATAATTTGCGAAAATCGACACTTAAATTTAAAAACTGGCCTTTAACGGGTGAAAACTTATACTAGCGCCCAAACGTCCCCGTGAGTGGCATAAACACCTCGCACAAGACCAATGTAACTTGTAGCAACATCCTACATTGTTACGGGTCTCCCGATTTGAGAATATTAAGATAATTTACAAAAATTAACACTTAGACCTGAAAATAATTCATCAAAGGGTGAAAACCTAAACCAGCCACCAAACGTCCCCGTTAGAGGCACGAACACCGTGTACGAAACCAATGTAACTTACAGGAACTGACAACGTAGTCACCGGTCTCCCGGTGTGAGAATATGACGATAATTTTAAAAAATGTAGATTAGGGATGAAAATAAGTCGTTTGAGGGTCAAAATTATAACCAGCTCCCAAACGACCCCGTAGGAGGCACGAACACCTCGCACGAGACCAGTGTAACTTGTAGGAACTGACAGAACAGTCCTGGGTCTCCCGGTTTGAGAATATGACGATAATTATAATAAATAACACTTAGATTTAAAACCAGGGCATTAATGGGTGGAAACCTAAACTAGCCACCAAAATTCCCCGTTAGAGGCACGAACACCTCGCATGGGACCAATGTAACTTGTAGCAACTGACCGCATAGTCTCGAGTCTACCAGTTTTAGAATATGACGATAATTTGAAAAAATCAACACTTAAATTTAAAAATAGGCCTTTAATTGGTAAAAACCTATACCATCCCCCAAACGTCCCCGTAAGTGGCACAAACACCTCGCACAAGACCAATGTAACTTGTAGCAACTGCCCGCATTATCACAGGTCTCCCGATTTGAGAAGATGAAGATAATTTACAAAAATTAACACTTAGACTTGAAAATAAGCCGTCAAATGGTGAAAACCTAAACCAGCCACCAAACGTCCCCGTTAGAGGCACGAACACCTTGTACGAAACCAATGTAAGTTATAGGAACTGGCCGTGTAGTCACCGGTCTCCTGATGTGAGAATATGACAATAATTTCAAAAAAATGTAGATCAGGCATGAAAATAAGTTTTTTGAGGTTGAAAACCATAACCAACCCCCAAATGACCCCGTAAGAGGCACGAACACCTTGCACAAGACCAATGTAACTTGTTGGAACTGACAGCGTAGTCCTGGGTCTCCCGATTTGAGAATATGAAGATAATTTTAAAAAATAACACTTAGATTTAAAAACAGGGCGTTAATGGGTGAAAACCTAAACTAGCCACCAAACTTCCCCGTAAGAGGCACGAACACCTCGCACAGGACCAATGTAACTTGTAGGAACTGGTCGAATATTCTCGAGTCTCCCAGTTTTAGAATAAGATGATAATTTGGAAAAATTAACACTTAAATTTAAAAACAGGCCTTTAACGGGTGAAAACCTATACCAGACCCCAAATGTCCTCGTAACTGGCACAAACACCTTGCACAAGACCAATGTAACTTGTAGAAACTGCCCGCATTGTCATGGGTCTCCCGGTTTGATAATATGAAGATAATTTACAAAAATTAACACTTAGACTTTAAAATAAGCCGTCAAAGGGTGAAAACCTAATCCAACCACCAAAAGTCCCCTTTATAGGCACGAACACCTTGTACGAAACCAATGTAACTTATAGGAACTGACCGCGTAGTCACCGGTCTCCCGGTGTGAGAATATGACGATAATTTGAAAAAATGTAGATTAGGCATGAAAATAAGTTATTTGAGGGTGAAAACCATAACCAACCCCCAAACGACCCTGTATGAGGTACGAACACCTCGCACGAGACCAATGTAACTTGTAGGAACTAACAGCGTAGTCCTGGGCCTCCCGGCTTGAGAATATGACAATAATTTCTAAAAATTAACACTTAGACTTAAAAATAGGTCGTTAAAGGGTGAAAACCTAAACCATCCTCCAAACGTCCTTGTAAGAAGCACGGACACCTCGTACGGGACCAATGTAACTTGTAGGAACTGACCGCGTAGTCACGAGTCTCCCAGTTTAGGAATATGATGATAATTCGCAAAAATAACAATCAGACTTAAAAAGAGGCCGTTAAAGGGTGAAAACCTAAACCAACAAAAAAACATCCCCGTAAGAGGCACGAACAACACGCATGGGACCAATGTGACTTGTAGGAACTGACCGCGTAGTCCCGGGTCTCCCAGTTTGGGAATACAATGATAATTTGCACAAATAATACTTAGACTAAAAACAGGACGTTAAAGGGTGAAAGACAAAACTAGCCACAAAACGCCCCCGTAAGAGGCACGAACACCTCGAACATGACCAATGTTACTTGTAGGAACTGACTGTGTAGTCAGGGGTCTCCCAGTTTGAGAATATAACAATAATTTGCACAAATAACACTTAGACTTAAAAACAGGTCGTTAAAGGGTGAAAACCTAAACCAGCCACCAAACTTCCACTTAAGAGGCTTGAACACCTCGCACGGGACCAATGTAACTTGTAGGAACTGACTGAATAGTCCCAAATCTCCCGATTTGAGAATATGATGATAATTTGCAAAAATTAACACTTAGACATAAAAATAAGCCGTTAAAGAGTGAAAACATAAACTAGCACCCAAACATCCACGAAAGAGGCACGAACACCTCGCACGGAACCAATGTAACTTATAAGAACTGACCGCATAGACATGGGTCTCCGAGTTTGAGAATATGACAATAATTTGAAAATTTGTAGATTTGGCTTGAAAACAAGCCGTTTGAGGGTGAAAACCTAAACCATCCCCCAAACGACCCCGTAAGAGGAACGAACACCTCGCATGGACCAATGTAAATTGTAGGAACTGATCGTGTAGTCCCGAGTCTCCCAGTTTGAGAATATGATGATAATTTATAAAAATCAGCACTTAGACTTAAAAATAGGGCGTTAAAGGGTCAAAATCTAAACATCCTCCAAACGTCCCCGTAAGAGGCACGGAGACCTCGTACGGGACAAATGTTACTTGTAGCGACTGCCCGTATAATCACGGGTCTTCTAATTTGAGAATATGACGATAATATCAAAATGTCTTGATTAAGCTTAAAAATAAGATGTTGATGGGTGAAAACCCAAATCCGCCCCCAAACGACCCCGTAAGAGGCACGAACAACTCGCACGGGACCAATGTAACTTGTAGAAACTGACCGCGTAGCCACGGTTCTTCTAGTTTGAGAATATAACAATAAGTTGTAAAAATAACACTTAGACTTAAAAACAGGTCATTAAATGGTGAGAACCTAAACCATCAACCAAACGTCCCCGTAAGAGACACGAATACCTCCCACGAGACCAATGTAACTTTTAGGAACTGATTACATAGTCACGGGTCTCCCGATTTGAGAATATGAAAATAATTTGCAAAAGTAACACTTAGACATAAAAATAGGCCGTTAAAGGGTGAAAATGTAAACCACCAACTAAACGTCCGCATAAGAGGCACGAACACCTTTCACGGGACCAATGTAACTTGTAGGAACTGACCGCGTAGTCACGAGTCTCCCAGTTTGAGAATATGTTGATAATTTGAAAAAATAACACTTATATTTAAAAACAAGGCGTCAATGGGTGAAAACCTAAACTAGCCACCAAACTTCTCCGTAAGAGGCACGAACACCTCGCACGGGACCAATGTTACTTGTAGGAACTGATCGTGTAGTCTCCGGTCTCCCAGTTTTAGAATATGATGATAATTTTCCAAAACCAACTCTTGGCAATATAAAACAGGCCTTTAAAAGGTCAAAACCTATACCAGCCACCAAACGTCCCGGTAAGTGGCACAAACACCTCACACAAGACCAATACAACTTGTAGCAACTGCCCGCATTATCACGGGTCTCCCTGTTTGAGAATATGAAGATAATTTACAAAAATTAACACTTAGACTTGAAAATAAGAGGTCAAAGGGTAAAAACCTAAACCATCCACCGAAACTCCCCGTTAGACGCACGAACACCTTGTACGAAACCAATGTAACTTATAGGAACTGACTGCATAGTCACCGGTCTCCCGGTGTGAGAATATGATGATAATTTCAAAAAAAGTAGATTAGGCATGAAAACAAGTCGTTTGAGGGTGAAAAGCATAACCAACCCCCAACTGACCCCGTAAGAGGCACAAACACGTCGCACGAGACCAATGTAACTTGTAGGAACTGACAAAGTAGTTATGGGTCTCCCGATTTGAGAATATGACAATAATTTGTAAAAATTAACACTTCGACTTAAAAATAGGCCGTTAAAGGGTGAAAACCTAAATCATCCACCAAACGTCCCCGTAATAGGCACGAACACCTCGTACGAGCAACTGCCCACATAATAACGGGTCTCCCAGTTTGAGAATATGACAATAATATCAAAACATCTAGATTAAGCTTAAAAATAAGCCGTTTATGGGTGAAAACCCAAACCTGGCCCAAAATGGACCCATAAGAGGCACAAACACCTCGCACGGGACTAATGTAACTTTTAGGAACATACCACATAGTCACGGGTCTCCCCGTTTGTGAATATGATGATAATTTGCAAAAATCAACACTTATATTTAAAAACAGGTCGTTAATGGGTGAAAACCTAAACCAGCCACCAAACTTCCCCGTAAGAGGCACGAAGAACTCGCACGGGACCAATGTGACTTGTGGGAACTGACCGCATAGTCACGGGTCTCCTAGTTTGAGAATATGACGATAATTTACAAAAATCAATAATTAAATTTAAAAACAGACCTTTAAAGGGTGAAAACATGTACCAGCCCCCAAATGTCCCCGTAAGAGGCACGAACACCTTGCACGGGACCAATGTAACTTGTAGGAACTGACCTCGTAGTCATGGGTCTCCCAGTTTGAGAATATGATGATAATTTGCAAAAATAACAATTAGACTTAAAAATAGTCCATTAAAGGGTGAAATCCTAAACCAGCCACCAAACTTCCCCGTAAGAGGTACGAACAACTCGCATGGGACCAATGTACGTTGTAGGAACTGACCGTGTAGTCCCGGGTCTCATAGTTTGAGAATAAGTTGATAATTTCCAAAAATAACACTTAAACTTAAAACACAGGCCATTAAAGTGTGAAAGCCAAAACCATCCACCAAACGTCCCCGTAAGAGGCATGAACGCCTCGCACCTGACCAATGTAACTTCTAGGAACTAACCGTGTAGTAACGGGTCTCCCTGTTTGAGAATATAACGATAATTTGCAAAAATAACACTTAGACTTAAAAATAGGTCGTTAAAGGGTGAAAACATAAACTAGCCACCAAACTTCGCCGTAAGAGGCATGATCACCTCGCACGAGACCAATGTAACTTGTAGGAACTGACCGCATAGTCCCGGGTCTCCCGATTTTAGAATATGATGATAATTTGCGAAAATCAATACTTAAACTTGAAAAAAGGCCGTTAAAGGGTGGAAAACTAGGGCAACCACCAAACATCCCCGTAAGAGGCACGAACTCCTCGCACGGGACCAATGTAACTTGTAGGAACTGACCGCATAGTCACATGTCTCCCAGTTTGAGAATATAAAGATAATTTGCAAAAATAAAACTTAGTTTTAAAAGTAAGTCATTAAAGGGTGAAAACCTAAACTAGCCCCCAAACGTCCCCGAAAGAGGCACGAACACTTCGCACAGAACCAATATAACTTATAAGAACTGATCGCGTAGTTATGGGTCTCCGAGTTTGAAAATATGATGATAATATAAAAATATGTAGATTAGTCTTTAAAATAAGCCGTTTGAGGGTGAAAACCAAAACCAGTCCCCAAACGACCCCGTAAGAGGCAGGAACACCTCGCACGGACCAATGTAAATTGTAGGAACTGATCGCGTAGTCCCAAGTCTCCTGGTTTGAGAATATGACGATAATTTATAAAAATCAACACATGGACATAAAAATAGGTCGTTAACGGGTGAAAAACTAAACATCCTCCAAACGTCCCTGTAAAAGGCAAAAACACCTCGTACGGGACCAATGTAACTTGTAGCAACTTCCCGTATAATCACGGGTCTCCCAGCTTGAGAATATGACAATAATATCAAAATATCTAGAATAAGCTTAAAAATAAGCTGTTGATGCGTGAAAACCTAAACCCGCACCCAAACGGACCCGTAAGAGGCACGGACACCTCGCACGATACCAATGTAACATGTAGGAAATGACCGCATAGTCACGGGTCTCTCGATTTGACAATATGACAATAATTGGCAAAAATAACACTTAGACTTAAAAACATGACATTAAAGGGTGAAAACCTAAACCAGCTACCAAGCGTCCCCGTAAGACACACGAACACCTCCCACGGGACCAATGTAACTTGTAGGAACTGACCGCATAGTCACGGGTCTCCCGATTTGAGAATATGAAAATAATTTGCAAATGTAACACTTAGACTTAAAAACAGGTCGTTAAAGGGTGAAAACCTAAACCAACCCCCAAATGACCACGTAAGAGGCACGAACAGCTCCCACGGGACCAATGTAACTTGTAGCAACTGCCTACATAGTCATGGGTCTCCCGATTTGTGAATATGATGATAAATTGCAAAAATCGACACTTAGAATTAAAAACACGCCGTTAAAGGGTGAAAACCTAAACCAACTCTCAAACGTCCCCGTAAGTGGCACGAACACTTCGCACGGAAGCAATGTAACTTGTAGGAACTGACCGTGTAGTCACGGGTCTCCCAATTTGAGAATATGACGATAAATTCTAAAAATAACACTTAAACTTAAAAACAGACCGTTAATGGGTGAAAACCTAAACCAGCCACCAAACTTCCCCGTAAGAGGCAGGAACACCTCACACGGGACCAATGTAACTTATAGGAACTAACCGCATAGTCACGGGTCTCCCGGTTTGAGAATATGATGATAATTTGCAAAAATAACACTTAGAGTTAAAAATAAATCATTTTGGGTGAAAACCTAAACCAGCCACCAAACGGACCCATAAGTGGCACGAACAGCTTGCCCGAGACCAATGTAACTTACAGCTCGCCCGGTTTGAGAATATAATGATAATTTGCATAAATCAACACTTAAATTTCAAAATAAGCCGTTAAAGGGTGAAAACCTAAACCAGCCCCCAAACATCCCCGTAAGAGGCACGAACACTTCGCACGGAACCGATGTAACTTATAAAAACTGACCGCATAATTACGGGTCTCCCGGTTTGAGAAATTGATGATAATTATAAAATATGTAGATTAGGCTTGAAAACAAGGCGTCTGAGGGTGAAAACCTAAACCAGTCCCCAAACGACCCCGTAAGAGGCACAAACACCTCGCAAAGACCAATGTCAATGTTAGGAACTGACCGCGTAGTCCCGAGTCTCCCGATTTGAGAATATGACGATAATTTGTAAAAAACAACACTTATACTTAAAAACAGGCCATTAAAGGGTGAAAACCTAAACATCCTCCAAACGTCCCCGTAAGAGGCACGAACACCTCGTACGGGACCAATGTAACTTCTAGAAAGTGCCCGTTTAATCATGGGTCTCCCAGTTTGAGAATATGACGATAATCAAAATACCTTGATTAAGCTTAAAAATAAGTTGTTGATGGGTGAAAACCCAAACCAGCCCCCAAACGGACACGTAAGAGGCACGAACACCTCGAACGGGACCAATGTAACTTGTAGGAAATGGCCGCATAGTCGTGGGTCTCCTGGTTTGAGAATATGATGATAATTTTCAAAAATCAACACTTAGACTTAAAAACAAGCCATTAAAGGGTGAAAACCTAAGCCATCCACCAAACTTTCCTATAAGAGGCATGAACACCTCGCACGGGACCAATGTAACTTGTAGGAACTGGCAGCGTAGTCCTGGGTCTCCCGGTTTGAGAATATGATGATAATTTGAAAAAAATAACACTTAGATTTAAAAACAGGGCGTTAATGGGTGAAAACCTAAACTAGCCACCAAACTTCCCCGTAAGAGGCACGAACACCTCGCACAGGACCAATGTAACTTGTAGGATATGGCCGCATAGTCATGGGTCTCCCGGTTTGAGAAAATGATGATTATTTGCAAAAATCAACACTTAGACTTAAAAACAAGCCGTTAAAGGGTTAAAACCTAAGCCGTCCACCAAACTTTCTTGTAAGAGGCACGAACACCTCGCACGGGACGAATGTAACTTGTAGGAACTTACCGCATCTCTCGATTTGCAAAAAGCAACACTTGAATTTTAAAATAGGCCTTTAGAGGGTGAAAACCCATACCAGCCCCCAAACGTCCCCATAAGAGGCACAAACATCTCGCATGAGACCAATGTAACTTGTAGCAAGTGCCCACATAATCACGGGTCTCCCTGTTTGAGAATATGGCGATAATTTGCAAAAATAAACTCTTAAACTTGAAAATAAGCCGTTAAAAGTTGAAAGCCAATGTTACTTATAGGAACTGACCGCGTAGTCACTGGTCTCCCGGTGTGAGAATATGACGATAATTTCAAAAAATGTAGATTAGGCTTGAAAACAAGTCGTTTGAGGGTGAAAACCATAACCAACCCCTAAACGACCCCATAAGAGGCACGAACACCTAGCACATGACCAACGTAACTTTTAGGAACTGACCGCGTAGTCATGGATCTCCCAGTTTGAGAATATGATGATAATTTTCAAAAATAACACATAGACTTAAAAACAGGCCGTTAAAGTGTGAAAATCTAAACCAGCCACCAAACGTCCGCGTTAGAGGCACGAACACCTCACACGTTACCAATGTAACTTGAAGGAACTGACTGCATAGTCCCGGGTCTCCAGGTCTGACAATATAATGATAATTTGCAAAAATTAACATTTAAATTTAAAAATAGGTCGTTAATGGGTGAAAACCTAAACTAGCCCCAAACGGACCCGTAAGAGGCACGAACTCCTCGCATGGGACCAATGTAACTTATAGGAAATGACTGCGTAGTCTCGGGGTCTCCCGATTTGAGAATATAATGAGAATTTTCAAAAATCAACACTTAAATTTCAAAATAGGCCGTTAAAAGGTGAAAACCTAAACCATCCCCCAAACGACCCCGTAAGAGGTACGAACAGCTCGTACGGGACCAATGTAACTCGTAGCAACTGCCTGCATAGTTACGGATCTCCCGGTTTGAGAATATGATGATAATTTGAAAAAATCAACACTTACAATTAAAAATAAGCTATTAAAGGGTGCAAATGGAAACCAGCCCCGAAATGTCCTTGTAAGAGGCACGAACACCTCACACGGAACCAATGTAACATGTAGGAACTGACTGTGTAGTCATGGGTCTCCGATTTGAGAATATGGCAAAAATTTGAAAATATGTAGATTAGGCTTGAAAGTCAGTCGTTCAAGGGTGAAAACCTAAACTAGCCCCCAAATGACCCCGTAAGAGGCACGAACACCTCGCTCGGGACCAATGTAACTTATAGGAACTAATCGCGTAGTCACGAGTCTCCCAAATTGAGAATATGACGATAATTTTCAAAACTAACACTTACACGTAAAAATAGGCCGTTAAAGGGTGAAAACCTAAACCAGCCACCAAACGTCCGCGTAAGAGGCACGAACACCTCACACGTTAGCATTATAACTTATAGGAACTGACTGCGTAGTCCCGGGTCTCCAGGTTTGAGAATATAGTGATAATTTGCAAAAATAAGACTTAAACATAAAAACAGGTCGTTCAAGGGTGAAACCTAAACCAGCGACAAAACTTCCCCGTAAGAGGCATGAACACGTCGCACGGGACCAATGTAACTTGTATGAACTATCCACATAGTCCCGGGTCTCCTGGTTTGAGAATATGATGAAAATTTGAAAAATCAACACTTAAATTTAAAAATAGGCCGTTATAGGGTGAAAACCGCCACCAGCCCCCAAATATCCCCGCAAGAGGCACGGACACCTAGTACGAGACCATGTAACTTGTAGCAACTGCGTATGAAATCACAAATCTCCCAATTTGACAATATGACAATAATATCAAAATATCTAGATTAAGCTTAAAAATAAGTCGTTAATGGGTGAAAACCCAAACGGACCCATAAGAGGCACGAACACGTCGCACAGGACCAATCTAAATTGTGGGAACTAACCGCATAGTCACGGGTCTCCCGGTTTGATAATATGAAAATAATTTACAAAAATAACACTTCTTAAAAACTGGCCATTAAAGGGTGAAAACCTAAACCAGCCACCAAATGTCCTCGTAAGAGGCACGAACACTTCGCACGGAACCAATGTAACTTATAGGAACTGACCGGGTAGTCACGGGTCTCCCGGTTTGAGAATATGATGATAATTTGAAAATACATAGATTAGGCTTGAAAATTAACCGTTTGATGGTGAAAACCTAAACCAGCCCCCAAACAACCCCGTAAGACGCACGAACACCTCACACGGACCAATATAAATTGCAGGAACTGACCGCGCAGTCCCGGGCCTCCTAGTTTGAGAATATGATGATAATTTGTCAAAATCAACACTTAGACTTAAAAGCTGGTCATTAAAGGGTGAAAGCCAAAACCATCCACTAAATGTCCCCGTAAGAGGAACGAACACTTTGCACGTGACCAATGTAACTTGTAAGAACTGACTGTCGAGTCACGGGTATCCCATATTAAGAATATGACGATAATTTGCACAAATAACACTTAGACTTAAAAACAGGTTGTGAAAGGGTGAAAACCTAAACTAGCCACCAAACTTCCCCTTAAGAGGCATCAACACCTCCCACAGGACCAATGTAACCTGTAGGAACTGACCGCATAGTCCCGGGTCTTCTGGTTTGAGAATAGGATGATAATTTCAAAAATCAACACTTAAACATAAAAACAGGTCGTTAAAGGGTGAAAACCTAAAGCGGCCACCAAACGTCCCCGTAAGAGGCACGAACACCTCGTACGGGACCAATGTAACTTGTAGGAACTCACAGCGTAGTCACGGGTCTCCAAATTTGAGAATATGACGATAATTTGCAAAAATAACACTTAAACTTAAAAATAGGCCATTAAAGGGTGAAAGACCAAACCAGCAACCAAACGTCCCCATAAGAGGCATGAACACCTCGCACGTGAAAATTGTAACTTATAAGAACTGACCGTGTAGTCATGGGTCTCCCTGTTAAAGAATATGATGATAATTTTCACAAAGAAAACTTAGACTTAAAAATAGGTCGTTAAAGGGTGAAAACCTAAACTAGCCACCAAACTTCCTCATAAGAGGCATGAACACCTCGTGAGGGACTAATGTAACTTGTAGGAACTGACCGCATAGTCCTTGGTCTCCCGGTTTGAGAATATGATGATAATTTGCAAAAATCAACTCATAAACTTAAAAAAAAGGCCGTTAAAGGGTGGAAACCTAAAGCAACCACCAAACGTCCCCATAAGAGGCACGAACTCCTCGCACGGGACCAATGTAACAGGTAGGAACTGACCGTGTTGTCACGGGTCTCCCAGTTTGAGAATATGACGATAATTTGCAAAAATAACACTTAGACTTAAAAATAGGCCGTTAAAGGGTGAAAACCTAAACCAGCCACCAAACGTCCACGTAAGAGGCACGAACACCTAGTACGTTACCAATGTAACTTGTCGGAACTGACTGCATAGTCCCGGGTCTCCCGGTTTGAGAATATAATGATAATTAGAAAAAATCAACACTTAAATTTAAAAGAAGGACGTTATGGGGTGAAAACCTAAACTAACCCCCTAACGGACTTATAAGAGGCACAAACACCTCGCATGGAACCAATGTAACTTACTGGAAATGACCACGTAGTCTCGGATCTCCCAATTTGAGAATATAATGATAATTTGTAAAAATCAACACCTAAATTTCAAAATAGGCCGTTAAAGGGTGAAAACCTAAACAAACCCCCAAATGACTCCATAAGAGGAACATATAGCTCGCACGCGACCAATGTGACCTGTAGCAACTGCCTGCATAGTGACGGGTCTCCCGGTTTTAGAATATGATGATGATTTCCCAAAACCAATACTTAAATTTAAAAACAAGCCGTTAATGGGTGAAAACCTAAACCAACCCCCAAACGTCCCCGTAAGAGGCACGAACACTTCGCACCGAACCAATGTAACTTATAGGAACTAACCACGTAGTCATGGATCTCCCGATTTGAGAATATGATGATAATTTGAAAATACATAGATTAGGCTTGAAAATAAGCCGTTTGAGGGTTAAAACCTAAACCATCCCCCAAACGACCCCGTAAGAGGCACGAACACCTTGCAAAGACTAATGTAAATTGCAGGAAGTGACCGCGTAGTCTCGAGTCGGCGGTTTGAGAATATGACGATAATTTGTAAAAATTAACACTTAGACTTATAAACAGGCCGTTAAAGGGTGATAACCTAAACATCCTCCAAACGTCCCTGTAAGAGGCACGAACACCTCGTATGGGACCAATGTAACTTGTAGCAATGACCCGTATAATCGCGGGTCTCCCAGTTTGAGAATATGATGATAATTTCAAAATATCTAGATTGAGCTTAAAAATAAGTTGTTGATGGGTGAAAACCCAAACAATCCACCAAACGGACCAGTAAGAGGCACGAACACCTCACACGGGACCAATATAACTTGTAGGAAATGACCGCATAGTCACGGGTCTCCCAATTTGACAATATGACAGTAATTTGCCAAAATAACACTTAGACTTAAAGAGAGGTCATTAGAGGGTGAAAACCTATACCAGCTACCAAACGTCCCCGTAAGAAACATGAACACCTCCCACGGGACCAATGTAGCTTGTAGGATCTGACTGCGTAGCACGGGTCTCCTGATTTAAGAATATGATAATAATTGGCGAAATTAACACTTAGACTTAAAAACAGGCCGTTAAATTATGAAAACCTAAACCAGCCACCAAACGACCCCGTAAGAGGCATAAACACCTCACAAGGGAGTAATGTAACTTGTAGGAACTGATCGCATAGTCACGGGTCACCCAGTTTGAGAATATGATGATAATTTGCAAAAATAACACTTAGACTTAAAAACAGGCCATTAAAGGGTGAAGACCTAAACCAGCTACCAAGCGTCCCCGTAAGACACACGAACACCTCCCACGGGACCAATGTAACTTGTAGGAACTGACCGCATAGTCACGGGTCTCCCGATTTGAGAATATGAAAATAATTTGCAAATGTAACACTTAGACTTAAAAACAGGCCGTTAAAGGTGAAAACCTAAACCAGCCCCCAAATGACCCCGTAAGAGGCACGAACAGCTCCCACGGGACCAATGTAACTTGTAGCAACTCCCTACATAGTCATGGGTCTCCCGATTTGTGAATATGATGATAAATTGCAAAAATCGACACTTAGAATTAAAAACACGCCGTTAAAGGGTGAAAACCTAAACCAACTCTCAAACGTCCCCGTAAGTGGCACGAACACTTCGCACGGAAGCAATGTAACTTGTAGGAACTGACTGTGTAGTCACGGGTCTCCCAATTTGAGAATATGACGATAATTTCCAAAAATAACACTTAAACTTAAAAACAGACCGTTAATGGGTGAAAACCTAAACCAGCCACCAAACTTCCCCGTAAGAGGCAGGAACACCTCACACGGGACCAATGTAACAAATAGGAACAAACCGCATAGTCACGGGTCTCCCGGTTTGAGAATATGATGATAATTTGCAAAAATAACACTTAGAGTTAAAAATAAACCATTTTGGGTGAAAACCTAAACCAGCCACCAAACGGACCCATAAGTGGCACGAACAGCTCGCCCGGGACCAATGTAACTTACAGCTCGCCCGGTTTGAGAATATAATGATAATTTGAATAAATCAACACTTAAATTTCAAAATAAGCCGTTAAAGGGTGAAAACCTAAACCAGCCCCCAAACATCCCCGTAAGAGGCACGAACACTTCGCACGGAACCGATGTAACTTATAAAAACTGACCGCATAATTACGGGTCTCCCGGTTTGAGAAATTGATGATAATTATAAAATATGTAGATTAGGCTTGAAAACAAGGCGTCTAAGGGTGAAAACCTAAACCAGTCCCCAAACGACCCCGTAAGAGGCACAAACACCTCGCAAAGACCAATGTCAATGTTAGGAACTGACCGCGTAGTCCCGAGTCTCCCGATTTGAGAATATGACGATAATTTGTAAAAAACAACACTTATACTTAAAAATAGGCCGTTAAAGGGTGAAAACCTAAACATCCTCCAAACGTCCCCGTAAGAGGCACGAACACCTCGTACGGGACCAATGTAACTTCTAGAAAGTGCCCGTTTAATCATGGGTCTCCCAGTTTGAGAATATGACGATAATCAAAATACCTTGATTAAGCTTAAAAATAAGTTGTTGATGGGTGAAAACTCAAACCAGCCCCCAAACGGACACGTAAGAGGCACGAACACCTCGCACGGGACCAATGTAACTTGTAGGAAATGGCCGCATAGTCATGGGTCTCCTGGTTTGAGAATATGATGATAATTTTCAAAAATCAACACTTAGACTTAAAAACAAGCCATTAAAGGGTGAAAACCTAAGCCATCCACCAAACTTTCCTATAAGAGGCACAAACACCTCGCACGGGACCAATGTAACTTGTAGGAACTGACAGCGTAGTCCTGGGTCTCCCGGTTTTAGAATATGATGATAATTTGAAAAAAATAACACTTAGATTTAAAAACAGGGCGTTAATGGGTGAAAACCTAAACTAGCCACCAAACTTCCCCGTAAGAGGCACGAACACCTCGCACGGGACCAATGTAACTTGTAGGATATGGCCGCATAGTCATGGGTCTCTCGGTTTGAGAAAATGATGATTATTTGCAAAAATCAACACTTAGACTTAAAAACAAGCCGTTAAAGGGTTAAAACCTAAGCCATCCACCAAACTTTCTTGTAAGAGGCACGAACACCTCGCACGGGATGAATGTAACTTGTAGGAACTTACCGCATAGTCTCGCATCTCTCGATTTGAAAATATGGTGATAATTTGCAAAAAACAACACTTGAATTTTAAAATAGGCCTTTAGAGGGTGAAAACCTATACCATCCCCCAAACGTCCCCATAAGAGGCACAAACATCTCGCATGAGACCAATGTAACTTGTAGCAAGTGCCCACATAATCACGGGTCTCCCTGTTTGAGAATATGACGATAATTTGCAAAAATAAACTCTTAAACTTGAAAACAAGCCGTTAAAAGTTGAAAGCCAATGTTACTTATAGGAACTGACCGCGTAGTCACTGGTCTCCCGGTGTGAGAATATGACGATAATTTCAAAAAATGTAGATTAGGCTTGAAAACAAGTCGTTTGAGGGTGAAAACCATAACCAACCCCTAAACGACCCCATAAGAGGCACGAACACCTAGCACTGGACCAACGTAACTTTTAGGAACTAACCGCGTAGTCATGGGTCTCCCAGTTTGAGAATATGATGATAATTTTCAAAAATAACACATAGACTTAAAAACAGGCCGTTAAAGTGTGAAAAGCTAAACCAACCACCAAACGTCCGCGTTAGAGGCACGAACACCTCACACGTTACCAATGTAACTTGAAGGAACTGACTGCATAGTCCCGGGTCTCCAGGTCTGAGAATATAATGATAATTTGCAAAAATCAACATTTAAATTTAAAAATAGGTCGTTAATGGGTGAAAACCTAAACCAGCCCCAAACGGACCCGTAAGAGGCACGAACTCCTCGCATGGGACCAATGTAACTTATAAGAAATGACTGCGTAGTCTCGGGGTCTCCCGGTTTGAGAATATAATGAGAATTTTCAAAAATCAACACTTAAATTTCAAAATAGTCCATTAAAAGGTGAAAACCTAAACCATCCCCCAAACAACCCCGTAAGAGGTACGAACAGCTCGTACGGGACCAATGTAACTCGTAGCAACTGCCTGCATAGTCACGGATCTCCCGGTTTAAGAATACGATGATAATTTGCAAAAATCAACACTTACAATTAAAAATAAGCCGTTAAAGGGTGAAAATGGAAACCAGCCCCGAAACGTCCTTGTAAGAGGCACGAACACCTCACACGGAACCAATGTAACATGTAGGAACTGACTGTGTAGTCATGGGTCTCCGATTTGAGAATATGGAAAAAATTTGAAAATATGTAGATTAGGCTTGAAAGTCAGCCGTTCGAGGGTGAAAACCTAAACTAGCCCCCAAATGACCCCGTAAGAGGCACGAACACCTCGCTCGGAGCCAATGTAACTTGTAGGAACTAATCGTGTAGTCACCAGTCTCCCAAATTGAGAATATGACGATAATTTTCAAAACTAACACTTAGACGTAAAAATAGGCCGTTAAAGGGTGAAAACCTAAACCAGCCACCAAACGTCCGCGTAAGAGGCACGGACACCTCACACGTTAGCCATATAACTTATAGGAACTGACTGCGTAGTCCCGGGTCTCCAGGTTTGAGAATATAGTGATAATTTGCAAAAATAAGACTTAAACATAAAAACAGGTCGTTCAAGGGTGAAACCTAAACCAGCGACAAAACTTCCCCGTAAGAGGCACAAACACGTCGCACGGAACCAATGTAACTTGTAGGAACTATCCACATAGTCCCGGGTCTCCTGGTTTGAGAATATGATGAAAATTTGAAAAATCAACACTTAAATTTCAAAATAGGCCGTTATAGGGTGAAAACCACCACTAGCCCCCAAACGTCCCCGCAAGAGGCACGGACACCTAGTACGAGACCACGTAACTTGTAGCAACTGCGTATGAAATCATAAATCTCCAAATTTGACAATATGACAATAATATCAAAATATCTAGATTAAGCTTAAAAATAAGTCGTTAATGGGTGAAAACCCAAACGGACCCATAAGAGGCACGAACACGTCGCACAGGACCAATCTAAATTGTGGGAACTAACCGCATAGTCACGGGTCTCCCGGTTTGATAATATGAAAATAATTTACAAAAATAACACTTCTTAAAAACTAGCCATTAAAGGGTGAAAACCTAAACCAGCCACCAAATGTCCTCGTAAGAGGCACGAACACTTCGCACGGAACCAATGTAACTTATAGGAACTGACCGGGTAGTCACGGGTCTCCCGATTTGAGAATATGATGATAATTTGAAAATACATTGATTAGGCTTGAAAATAAGCCGTTTGATGGTGAAAACCTAAACCAGCCCCCAAACAACCCCGTAAGACGCACGAACACCTCACACGGACCAATATAAATTGCAGGAACTGACCGCGCAGTCCCGGGCCTCCTAGTTTGAGAATATGATGATAATTTGTCAAAATCAACACTTAGACTTAAAAACTGGTCATTAAAGGTTGAAAGCCAAAACCATCCACTAAATGTCCCCGTAAGAGGAACGAACACCTTGCACGTGACCAATGTAACTTTAAAGAACTGACTGTCGAGTCACGGGTATCCCATATTAAGAATATGACGATAATTTGCACAAATAACACTTAGACTTAAAAACAGGTTGTGAAAGGGTGAAAACCTAAACTAGCCACCAAACTTCCCCATAAGAGGCATCAACACCTCCCACGGGACCAATGTAACCTGTAGGAACTGACCTCATAGTCCCGGGTCTTCTGGTTTGAGAATAGGATGATAATTTCAAAAATCAACACTTAAACATAAAAATAGGTCGTTAAAGGGTGAAAACCTAAAGTGGCCACTAAACGTCCCCGTAAGAGGCACGAACACCTCGTACGGGACCAATGTAACTTGTAGGAACTCACAGCGTAGTCACGGGTCTCCAAACTTGAGAATATGACGATAATTTGCAAAAATAACACTAAAACTTAAAAACGGGCCATTAAAGGGTGAAAGACCAAACCAGCCACCAAACGTCCCCGTAAGAGGCATGAACACCTCGCACGTGACAATTGTAACTTATAGGAACTGACCGTGTAGTCACGGGTCTCCCTGTTAAAGAATATGATGATAATTTTCACAAAGAAAACTTAGACTTAAAAACAGGTCGTTAAAGGGTGAAAACCTAAACTAGCCACCAAACTTCCTCGTAAGAGGCATGAACACCTCGTACGGGACTAATGTAACTTGTAGGAACTGACCGCATAGTCCTTGGTCTCCCGGTTTGAGAATATGATGATAATTTGCAAAAATCAACTCATAAACTTAAAAAAAGGCCGTTAAAGGGTGGAAACCTAAAGCAACCACCAAACGTCCCCGTAAGAGGCACGAACTCCTCGCACGGGACCAATGTAACAGGTAGGAACTGACCGTATTGTCACGGGTCTCCCAGTTTGAGAATATGATAATTTGCAAAAATAACACTTAGACTTAAAAATAGGTCGTTAAAGGGTGAAAACATAAACCAGCCACGAAACGTCCACGTAAGAGGCACGAACACCTAGTACGTTACCAATGTAACTTGTCGGAACTGACTGCATAGTCCCAGGTCTCCCGGTTTGAGAATATAATGATAATTAGAAAAAATCAACACTAAAATTTAAAAAAAGGACGTTATGGGGTGAAAACCTAAACTAACCCCCTAACGGACTTATAAGAGGCACAAACACCTCGCATGGGACCAATGTAACTTACTGGAAATGACCACGTAGTCTCGGATCTCCCAATTTGAGAATATAATGATAATTTGTAAAAATCAACACCTAAATTTCAAAATAGGCCGTTAAAGGGTGAAAACCTAAACAAACCACCAAATGACTCCATAAGAGGAACATATAACTCGCACGCGACCAATGTGACCTGTAGCAACTGCCTGCATAGTGACGGGTCTCCCGGTTTTAGAATATGACGATGATTTCCCAAAACCAATACTTAAATTTAAAAACAAGCCGTTAATGGGTGAAAACCTAAACCAACCCCCAAACGTCCCCGCAAGAGGCACGAACACTTCGCACCGAACCAATGTAACTTATAGGAACTAACCACGTAGTCATGGATCTCCCGATTTGAGAATATGATGATAATTTGAAAATACATAGATTAGGCTTGAAAATAAGCCGTTTGAGGGTGAAAACCTAAACCATCCCCCAAACGACCCCGTAAGAGGCACGAACATCTTGCAAAGACTAATGTAAATTTACAGGAAGTGACCGCGTAGTCTCGAGTCGGAGGTTTGAGAATATGACGATAATTTGTAAAAATCAACACTTAGACTTATAAACAGGCCGTTAAAGGGTGATAACCTAAACATCCTCCAAACGTCCCTGTAAGAGGCACAAACACCTCGTATGGGACCAATGTAACTTATAGCAATGACCCGTATAATCGCGGGTCTCCCAGTTTGAGAATATGATGATAATTTCAAAATATCTAGATTAGGCTTAAAAATAAGTTGTTGATGGGTGAAAACCCAAACAATCCACCAAACGGACCAGTAAGAGGTAGGAACACCTCATACGGGACCAATATAACTTGTAGGAAATGACCGCATAGTCACGGGTCTCCCAGTTTGACAATATGACAGTAATTAGCCAAAATAACACTTAGACTTAAAGAGAGGTCATTAGAGGGTGAAAACCTAAACTAGCTACCAAACGTCCCCGTAAGAAACATGAAAACCTCCCACGGGACCAATGTAGCTTGTAGGATCTGACTGCGTAGCACGGGTCTCCTGATTTAAGAATATGACAATAATTGGCGAAATTAACACTTAGACTTAAAAACAGGCCGTTAAATTATGAAAACCTAAACCAGCCACCAAACGACCCCGTAAGAGGCATAAACACCTCACAAGGGAGTAATGTAACTTGTAGGAACTGATCGCATAGTCACGGGTCACCCAGTTTGAGAATATGACGATAATTTGCAAAAATAACACTTAGACTTAAAAACAGGCCATTAAAGGGTGAAAACCAAAACCAGCTACCAAGCGTCCCCGTAAGACACACGAACACCTCCCACGGGACCAATGTAACTTGTAGGAACTGACCGCATAGTCACGGGTCTCCCGATTTGAGAATATGAAAATAATTTGCAAATGTAACACTTAGACTTAAAAATAGGTCGTTAAAGGGTGAAAACCTAAACCAGCCCCCAAATGACCCCGTAAGAGGCACGAACACCTCGCATGGGACAATGTAACTTGTAACAACTGCCCACGTAGTCATGGATCACCCGGTTTGAGAATATAATTATAATTTGCAAAACTCAACACTTAGACTTGAAAACAAGTCGTTAGAGGGTGAAAACCTAAACCAGCCACCAAACGTCCCCGTTAGAGGCACGAACACCTCGCACGAAACCAATGTAACTTATAGGTACTGACCGCGTAGTCACGGGTCTCCCGGTGTGAAAATATGATGATAATTTCAGAAAACATATATTAGGCATGAAAACAAGTCGTTTGAGGGTGAAAACCTAAACCAATCTTCAAACGATCACGTAAGAGGAACGAACATCTCGCACGGGACCAATGTTACTAAAAGGAACTAATCGCGTAGTCATGGGTCTCCCGGTTTGCGAATATTATGATAATTTGTAAAAATCTACACTTAGACTTAAAAATTGGCCGTTAAAGAGTGAAAACCTAAATCATTCACCAAACATCCCCGTAAAAGGCACTAACATCTCGTACGAGACCAATGTAACTTGTAGAAACTGAGCGTTTATTTATCGATCTCCCGGTTTGAGTATATGACGATAATATCAAAATATCTAGATTAAGCTTAAAAATACACCATTAATGGGTGAAAACCCAAACCAGCCCCCAAACGGACCCGTAAGAGGCACGAACAGCTCGTACAGGACTAATGTAACTTATAGGAACTGACCGCATAGTCACGGGTCTCCCAATTTGAGAATATGATGATAATTTCCAAAAACCAACACTTAAATTTAAAAACAGGCCTTTAAAGGATGAAAACTTATACCAGCCACCAAACGTCCCCGTAAGAGGCACGAACACTTCGTACGGAACTAATGTAACTTATAGGAACTGACCGCGTAGTCACGAGTCTCACAATTTGAGAATAGGATGATAATTTCAAAATACATATATTAGGCTTGAAAATAAGCCGTTTACGGGTGAAAACCTAAACCAGCCCCCAAATAACCCCGTAAGAGGCACGGACACCTCGCACGGACAAATGTAAATTGCACGAACGGGCCGCGTAGTCCCGAGTCGCTCAGTTTGAGAATATGACGATAATTTATTAAAATCAATACTTAGACTTAAAAACAAGACGTTAAAAGGGGAAAACCTTAACATCCTCCCAACGTCCCCGTACGAGGCACGAACACCTCGTATGAGACCAATGTAACTTGTGGCAACTTCCCGTATAATCGTGGGTCTCCCAGTTTCAGAATATGACGATAATATCAAAATATCTAGATTAAGCTTAAAAATAAGTTGCTAATGCGTGAAAACTCAAACCACCCACCAAACGGACCCGTAAGAGGCACAAACACCTCACACGGGACCAATATAACTTTTAGGAAATGACCGCACAGTCACGGGTCTCCCGATTTGGCAATATGATAATAATTTGCAAAAATACCACTTAGACTTAAAGATAGGTCATTAAAGGGTGAAAACCTAAACCAGCTAACAAATGTCCACGTAAGAGACACGAACATCTCCCACGGGACCAATGTAACTTGTAGGAACTGACCACGTAGTCACAGATATCCCAGTTTGAGAATATGACGATAATTTAAAAAAATAATACTTGGACTTAAAAACAGACCATTATAGGGTGAAAACCTAAACCAGCCACCAAACTTACATGTAAGAGGCACGAACACCTTGCACGAGTCCAATGTAACTTGTAGGAACTGACCGCAAAGTCCTAGGTCTCCCAGTTTGAGAATATGATGATAATTTGAAAAAATCAACAGTTAAATATAAAAATATAGGTCTTTAAAGGATGAAAACCAATACCATCCCCCAAACGTCCCCGTAACAGGCACAAACACCTCGCACGAGACTAATGTTACTTGTAGCAACTGCCTGCATAGTCACGGGCCTCCCAGTTTGAGAATATAATGATAATTTGGAAAAATCAACACTTAGACTTTAAAACAAACCGTTAAAGGGTGAAAACCTAAACCAGCAACCAAACGTCCCCATTAGAGGCACCAACACCTCGCACGAAACCATTGTAACTGGTAGGAACTGATCGCGTAGTCACGGGTCTCCCGGTGTGAGAATATGATGATAATCTCAAAACATGTAGATTAGTCTTGAAAATAAGTCGTTTGAGGGTGAAAACCGAAACCAACTCGCAAACAATCCCGTAAGAGGCACGAACATCTCGTACGAGACCAATGTAACTTGTAGGAATTGACCGCGTAGTCTTGGGTCTCCTCGTTTGAGAGTATGATGATAATTTGTAAAAACCAACACTTAGACTTAAAAATAGGCTGTTAAATGGTGAAAAACAAAACCATCCACCAAACTTCCACGTAAGAGGCAGAAACACCTCGTACGGGACCAATGTAACTCGTAGAAACTTCCCTCACAATCACCGGTCTCCCGGTTTCAGAATATGATGATAATATCAAAATATCTAGATTAAGCTTAAAAATAAGTCGTTAATGGGTGAAAACCAAACAAGTCCCCAAACGGACCCGTAAGAGGCACGAACACCTTGCACGGGACTAATGTAACTTGTAGGAACTGACCACATAGTCATGGGTCTCCCGGTTTCAGAATATGAAGATAATTTACAAAAATTAACACTTAGACTTAAAAATAGGTCATTAAAGGGTGAAAACCGAAACTAGCCACCAAACATCCCCGTTAGAGGAACGAATACCTCGTACGAGACCGGTGTAACTTGTAAGACCTGACCGTATAGTCCCGGGTCTCCGGATATAATTTGCAAAAATCAACATTTAAACTTACAAACATGCCGCTAAAGGGTGGAAACCTAAACCATCCACTAAACGTCCATGTAAGAGGCACGAGCACCTCGCACGGGACCAACGTAACTTGTAGGAACTTATCGTGTAGTCATGGGTGTCCCAGTTTGAGAATATGACGATAATTTACAAAAATAACACTTAGACTTAAAAATAGGCCGTTCATGGGTGAAAACCTAAACCAACCACCAAACTTCCCTATAAGAGGCACGAACACCTCGCACGATACCAATATAACTTTTAGGAACTAACCGCGTAGTCCTGGGTCTCCCGGTTTGAGAATATGATGATAATTTTTAAAAATTAACACTTAGACTTAAAATAGGCCTTTAAAGGGTGCAAACCTAAACCATCCACCAAACGTCCCTGTAAGAGGCCAAAACACCTCGTTCGGGACCAATGTGACTTGTAGTAACTGCCCTCATAATCACGGGTATCCCGATTTGAGAATATGAAGATAATATCAAAATATCTAAATTAAGCTTAAAAATAAGTCGTTAATGGGTGAAAACCCAAATTAGACCCCAAACGGACCCGTAAGAGGCACAAACACCTCGCACAAGACTAATTTATCTTGTAGGAACTGACCGCATAGTCACGGGTCTCCCGGTTTGAGAATATGATAATAATTTACAAAAATAACACTTAGACATAAAGATAGGTCATTAAAGGGTGAAAACCTAAAACAGCTAACAAATGTCCCCGTAAGAGACACGAATATCTCCCACGGGACCAATGTAGCTTGTAGGAACTGACCACGTAGTCATAGATTTCCCAGTTTGAGAATATAACGATAATTTGAAAAAAATAATACTTAGACTTAAAAATAGACCGTTAAAGGGTGAAAACCTAAACCAGCCACCAAACTTACCTGTAAGAGGCACGAACACCTTGCACGGGTCCAATGTAACTTGTAGGAATTGGCCGCATACTCCTCGGTCTCCTGGTTTGAGAATATGACGATAATTTAAAAAAATCAACACTTAAATTTAAAAATAGGCCTTTAAAGGATGAAAACCAATACCATCCCCCAAACGTCCACGTAACAGGCACAAACACCTCGCGGGAGACTAATGTTACTTATAGCAACTGCCTGCATAGTCACGGGCCTCCCAGTTTGAGAATATAATGATAATTTGCAAAAATCAACACTAACTTGAAAACAAACCGTTAAAGGGTGAAAACCTAAACTAGCCACCAAACGTCCCCATTAGAGGCACGAACACCTCGCACGGGACCAATATAACTTGTAGGAAATGACCGCACAGTCACGGGTCTCCCGGTTTGACAATATGACAATAATTTGTGAAAATAACACTTAGACTTAGAGACAGGTCATTAAAGGGTGAAAACCTAAACCAGCTAACAAATGTCCCCGTAAGAGACACGAGCATCTCCCACGGGACCAATGTAACTTGTAGGAACTGACCACGTAGTCACAGATCTTCCAGTTTGAGAATATGACGATAATTTGAAAAAATAATACTTGGACTTAAAAACACACTGTTAAAGGGTGAAAACCTAAACCAGCCACCAAACTGACCTGTAAGAGGCACGAACACCTTGAACGGGTCCAATTTAACTTGTAGGAACATACCGCAGAGTCTTCGGTCTCCCGATTTGAGAATATGACGATAATTTGAAAAAATCATCACTTAAATTTAAAAATAGGGATTTAAAGGATGAAAACGAATACCATCCCCCAAACGTCCCCGTAACAGGCACAAACACCTCGCACGGGACTAATGTTACTTGTAGCAACTGCCTGCATAGTCATGGGCCACCCAGTTTGAGAATATAATGATAATTTACTAAAATCAACACTTAGACTTGAAATAATCCCTTATAGGGTAAAAACCTAATCCAGCCACCAAACGTCCCCATTAGAGGCACGAACACCTCGCACGAAACCATTGTAACTGGTAGGAACTGATCGCGTAGTCACGGGTCTCCCGGTGTGAGAATATGATGATAATCTCAAAACATGTAGATTAGTCTTGAAAATAAGTTGTTTGAGGGTGAAAACCGAAACCAACTCCCAAACAATCCCGTAAGAGGCACGAACATCTCGCACGGGACCAATGTAACTTGTAGGAACTGACCGCGTAGTCCTGGGTCTCCCCGTTTGAGAGTATGATGATAATTTGTAAAAAAACAACACATAGACATAAAAATAGGCTGTTAAATGGTGAAAAAAAATCCATCCACCAAACTTCCACGTAAGAGGCAGAAACACCTCGTATGGGACCAATGTAACTAGTAGAAACTTCCCTCACAATCACCGATCTCCCTATTTCCGAATATGATCATAATATCAAAATATCTAGATTAAGCTCTAAAATTAGTTGCTAATGGGTGAAAACCCAAACCATCCCCCAAACGTCCCCGTAACAGGCACAAACACCTGGCAGGAGACTAATATTACTTGTAGCAACTGCCTGCATAGTCACGGGCCTCCCAATTTGAGAATATAATGATAATTTGCAAAAATCAACACTAACTTGAAAATAAACCGTTAAAGGGTGAAAACCTAAACTAGCCACCAAACGCCCCCATTAGAGGCACGGACACCTCGCAAGGGACCAATATAACTTGTAGGAAATGACCGCACAGTCACGGGTCTCCCGATTTGACAATATGACAATAATTTGCGAAAATAACACTTAGACTTAGAGACAGGTCATTAAAGGGTGAAAACCTAAACCAGCTAACAAATGTCCCCGTAAGAGACACGAACATCTCCCACGAGACCAATGTAACTTGTAGGAACTGACCACGTAGTCACAGATCTTCCAGTTTGAGAATATGACGATAATTTGAAAAAATAATACTTGGACTTAAAAACACACCGTTAAAGGGTGAAAACCTAAACCAGCCACCAAACTGACCTATAAGAGGCACGAACACCTTGCACGGGGCCAATTTTACTTGTAGGAACATACCGCAGAGTCTTCGGTCTCCCGATTTGAGAATATGACGATAATTTGAAAAAATCATCACTTAAATTTAAAAATAGGCCTTTAAAGGATGAAAACGAATACCATCTCCCAAACGTCCCCGTAACAGGCACAAACACCTCGCACGGGACTAATGTTACTTGTAGCAACTGCCTGCATAGTCATGGGCCACCCAGTTTGAGAATATAATGATAATTTACTAAAATCAACACTTAGACTTGAAAATAAACCCTTATAGGGTAAAAACCTATTCCATCCACCAAACGTCCCCATTAGAGGCACGAACACCTCGCACGAAACCATTGTAACTGGTAGGAACTGATCGCGTAGTCTCGGGTCTCCCGGTGTGAGAATATGATGATAATCTCAAAACATGTAGATTAGTCTTGAAAATAAGTTGTTTGAGAGTGAAAACCGAAACCAACTCCCAAACAATCCCGTAAGAGGCACGAACATCTCGCACGGGATCAATGTAACTTGTAGGAACTGACCGCGTAGTCCTGGGTCTCCCCGTTTGAGAGTATGATGATAATTTGTAAAAAAACAACACATAGACTTTAAAATAGGCTGTTAAATGGTGAAAAAAATCCATCCACCAAACTTCCACGGAAGAGGCAGAAACACCTCGTATGGGACCAATGTAACTAGCAGAAACTTCCCTCACAATCACCGATCTCCCTATTTCCGAATATGATCATAATATCAAAATATCTAGATTAAGCTCTAAAATTAGTTGCTAATGGGTGAAAACCCAAACCATCCCCCAAACGTCCCCGTAACAGGCACAAACACCTCGTAGGAGACTAATGTTACTTGTAGCAACTGCCTGCATAGTCACGGGCCTCCTAGTTTGGGAATATAATGATAATTTGCAAAAATCAACACTAACTTGAAAACAAACCGTTGAAGGGTGAAAACCTAAACTAGCCACCAAACGCCCCCATTAGAGGCACGGACACCTCGCACGGGACCAATATAACTTGTAGGAAATGACCGCACAGTCACGGGTCTCCCGGTTTGACAATATGACAATAATTTGCGAAAATAACACTTAGACTTAGAGACAGGTCATTAAAGGGTGAAAACCTAAACCAGCTAACAAATGTCCCCGTAAGAGACACGAACATCTCCCTCGGGACCAATGTACCTTGTAGGAACTGACCACGTAGTCACAGATCTTCCAGTTTGAGAATATGACAATAATTTGAAAAAATAATACTTGGACTTAAAAACACACCGTTAAAGGGTGAAAACCTAAACCAGCCACCAAACTGACCTGTAAGAGGCACGAACACCTTGCACGAGTCCAATTTAACTTGTAGGAACATACCGCAGAGTCTTCGGTCTCCCGATTTGAGAATATGACGATAATTTGAAAAAATCATCACTTAAATTTAAAAATAGGCCTTTAAAGGATGAAAACGAATACCATCCCCCAAAAGTCCCCGTAGCAGGCACGAACACCTCGCATGGGACTAATGTTACTTGTAGCAACTGCCTGCATAGTCATGGGCCACCCAGTTTGAGAATATAATGATAATTTACTAAAATCAACACTTAGACTTGAAAATAAACCCTTATAGGGTAAAAACCTAATCCAGCCACCAAACGTCCCCATTAGAGGCACGAACACCTCGCACGAAACCATTGTAACTGGTAGGAACTGATCGCGTAGTCACGGGTCTCCCGGTGTGAGAATATGATGATAATCTCAAAACATGTAGATTAGTCTTGAAAATAAGTTGTTTGAGGGTGAAAACCGAAACCAACTCCCAAACAATCCCGTAAGAGGCACGAACATCTCGCACGGGACCAATGTAACTTGTGGGAACTGACCGCGTAGTCCTGGGTCTCCCCGTTTGAGAGTATGATGATAATTTGTAAAAAAGCAACACATAGACTTAAAAATAGGCTGTTAAATGGTGAAAAAAATCCATCCACCAAACTTCCCCGTAAGAGGCAGAAACACCTCGTATGGGACCAATGTAACTAGTCGAAACTTCCCTCACAATCACCGATCTCCCTATTTCTGAATATGATCATAATATCAAAATATCTAGATTAAGCTCTAAAATTAGTTGCTAATGGATGAAAACCCAAACCATCCCCCAAACGTCCCCGTAACAGGCACAAACACCTCGCAGGAGACTAATGTTACTTGTAGCAACTGCCTGCATAGTCACGGGCCTCCCAGTTTGAGAATATAATGATAATTTGCAAAAATCAACACTAACATGAAAACAAACCATTAAAGGGTGAAAACCTAAACTAGCCACCAAACGTCCCCATTAGAGGCACGAACACCTCGAACGGGACCAATATAACTTGTAGGAAATGACCGCACAGTCACGGGTCTCCCGGTTTGACAATATGACTATAATTTGCGAAAATAACACTTACACTTAGAGACAGGTCATTAAAGGGTGAAAACCTAAACCAGCAAACAAATGTCCCCGTAAGAGACACGAACATCTCCCACGGGACCAATGTAACTTGTAGGAACTGACCACGTAGTCACAGATCTTCCAGTTTGAGAATATGACGATAATTTGAAACAATAATACTTGGACTTAAAAACACACCGTTAAAGGGTGAAAACCTAAACCAGCCACCAAACTGACCTGTAAGAGGCACGAACACCTTGCACGGGTCCAATTTAACTTGTAGGAACATACCGCAGAGTCTTCGGTCTCCCGATTTGAGAATATGACGATAATTTGAAAAAATCATCACTTAAATTTAAAAATAGGCCTTTAAAGGATGAAAACGAATACCATCCCCCAAAAGTCCCCGTAACAAGCACAAACACCTCGCACGGTACTAATGTTACTTGTAGCAACTGCCTGCATAGTCATGGGCCACCCAGTTTGAGAATATAATGATAATTTACTAAAATCAACACTTAGACTTGAAAATAAACCCTTATAGGGTAAAAACCTAATCCAGCCACCAAACGACCCCGTTAGAGGCACGAACACCTCGCACGAAACCATTGTAACTGGTAGGAACTGATCGCGTAGTCACGGGTCTCCCGGTGTGAGAATATGATGATAATCTCAAAACATGTAGATTAGTCTTCAAAATAAATTGTTTGAGGGTGAAAACCGAAACCAACTCCCAAACAATCCCGTAAGAGGCACGAACATCTCGCACAGGACCAATGTAACTTGTAGGAACTGACCGCGTAGTCCTGGGTCTCCCCATTTGAGAGTACGATGATAATTTGTAAAAAAAGAACACATAGACTTAAAAATAGGCTGTTAAATGGTGAAAAAAAATCCATCCACCAAACTTCCACGTAAGAGGCAGAAACACCTCGTATGGGACCAATGTAACTAGTAGAAACTTCCCTCACAATCACCGATCTCCCTATTTCCGAATACGATCATAATATCAAAATATCTAGGTTAAGCTCTAAAATTAGTTGCTAATGTGTGAAAACCCAAACCATCCCCCAAACGTCCCCGTAACAGGCACAAACACCTCGCAGGAGACTAATGTTACTTGTAGCAACTGCCTGCATAGTCACGGGCCTCCCAGTTTGAGAATATAATGATAATTTGCAAAAATCAACACTAACTTGAAAACAAACCGTTAAAGGGTGAAAACCTAAACTAGCCACCAAACGTCCCCATTAGAGGCACGAACACCTCGCACGGGACCAATATAACTTGTAGGAAATGACCGCACAGTCACGGGTCTCCCAGTTTTACAATATGACAATAATTTGCAAAAATAACACTTAGACTTAGAGACAGGTCATTAAAGGGTGAAAACCTAAACCAGCTAACAAATGTCCCCATAAGAGACACGAACATCTCCCACGGGACCAATGTTACTTGTAGGAATTGACCACGTAGTCACAGATTTTCCAGTTTGAGAATATGACGATAATTTGAAAAAATAATACTTGGACTTAAAAACACACCGTTAAAGGGTGAAAACCTAAACCAGCCACCAAACTGACCTGTAAGAGGCACGAACACCTTGCACGGGGTCCAATTTAACTTGTAGGAACATACCGCAGAGTCTTCGGTCTCCCGATTTGAGAATATGACGATAATTTGAAAAAATCATCACTTAAATTTAAAAATAGGCCTTTAAAGGATGAAAACGAATACCATCCCCCAAACGTCCCCGTAACAGGCATAAACACCTCGCACGGGACTAATGTTACTTGTAGCAACTGCCTTCATAGTCATGGGCCACCCACTTTGAGAATATAATGATAATTTACTAAAATCAACACTTAGACTTGAAAATCAACCCATATAGGGTAAAAACCTAATCCAGCCACCAAACTTCCCCATTAGAGGCACGAACACCTCGCACGAAACCATTGTAACTGGTAGGAACTGATCGCGTAGTCACGGGTCTCCCGGTGTGAGAATATGATGATAATCTCAAAACATGTAGATTAGTCTTGAAAATAAGTTGTTTGAGGGTGAAAACCGAAACCAACTCCCTAACAATACCGTAAGAGGCACGAACATCTCGCACGGGACCAATGTAACTTGTAGGAACTGACCGCGTAGTCCTGGGTCTGCCCGTTTGAGAGTATGATGATAATTTGTAAAAAAACAACACATAGACATAAAAATAGGCTGTTAAATGGTGAAAAAAAATCCATCCACCAAACTTCCACGTAAGAGGCAGAAACACCTCGTATGGGACCAATGTAACTAGTAGAAACTTCCCTCACAATCACCGATCTCCCTATTTCCGAATATGATCATAATATCAAAATATCTAGATTAAGCTCTAAAATTAGTTGCTAATGGGTGAAAACCCAAACCATCCCCCAAACGTCCCCGTAACAGGCACAAACACCTGGCAGGAGACTAATATTACTTGTAGCAACTGCCTGCATAGTCACGGGCCTCCCAATTTGAGAATATAATGATAATTTGCAAAAATCAACACTAACTTGAAAATAAACCGTTAAAGGGTGAAAACCTAAACTAGCCACCAAACGCCCCCATTAGAGGCACGGACACCTCGCAAGGGACCAATATAACTTGTAGGAAATGACCGCACAGTCACGGGTCTCCCGATTTGACAATATGACAATAATTTGCGAAAATAACACTTAGACTTAGAGACAGGTCATTAAAGGGTGAAAACCTAAACCAGCTAACAAATGTCCCCGTAAGAGACACGAACATCTCCCACGAGACCAATGTAACTTGTAGGAACTGACCACGTAGTCACAGATCTTCCAGTTTGAGAATATGACGATAATTTGAAAAAATAATACTTGGACTTAAAAACACACCGTTAAAGGGTGAAAACCTAAACCAGCCACCAAACTGACCTATAAGAGGCACGAACACCTTGCACGGGGCCAATTTTACTTGTAGGAACATACCGCAGAGTCTTCGGTCTCCCGATTTGAGAATATGACGATAATTTGAAAAAATCATCACTTAAATTTAAAAATAGGCCTTTAAAGGATGAAAACGAATACCATCTCCCAAACGTCCCCGTAACAGGCACAAACACCTCGCACGGGACTAATGTTACTTGTAGCAACTGCCTGCATAGTCATGGGCCACCCAGTTTGAGAATATAATGATAATTTACTAAAATCAACACTTAGACTTGAAAATAAACCCTTATAGGGTAAAAACCTATTCCATCCACCAAACGTCCCCATTAGAGGCACGAACACCTCGCACGAAACCATTGTAACTGGTAGGAACTGATCGCGTAGTCTCGGGTCTCCCGGTGTGAGAATATGATGATAATCTCAAAACATGTAGATTAGTCTTGAAAATAAGTTGTTTGAGAGTGAAAACCGAAACCAACTCCCAAACAATCCCGTAAGAGGCACGAACATCTCGCACGGGATCAATGTAACTTGTAGGAACTGACCGCGTAGTCCTGGGTCTCCCCGTTTGAGAGTATGATGATAATTTGTAAAAAAACAACACATAGACTTTAAAATAGGCTGTTAAATGGTGAAAAAAATCCATCCACCAAACTTCCACGGAAGAGGCAGAAACACCTCGTATGGGACCAATGTAACTAGCAGAAACTTCCCTCACAATCACCGATCTCCCTATTTCCGAATATGATCATAATATCAAAATATCTAGATTAAGCTCTAAAATTAGTTGCTAATGGGTGAAAACCCAAACCATCCCCCAAACGTCCCCGTAACAGGCACAAACACCTCGTAGGAGACTAATGTTACTTGTAGCAACTGCCTGCATAGTCACGGGCCTCCTAGTTTGGGAATATAATGATAATTTGCAAAAATCAACACTAACTTGAAAACAAACCGTTGAAGGGTGAAAACCTAAACTAGCCACCAAACGCCCCCATTAGAGGCACGGACACCTCGCACGGGACCAATATAACTTGTAGGAAATGACCGCACAGTCACGGGTCTCCCGGTTTGACAATATGACAATAATTTGCGAAAATAACACTTAGACTTAGAGACAGGTCATTAAAGGGTGAAAACCTAAACCAGCTAACAAATGTCCCCGTAAGAGACACGAACATCTCCCTCGGGACCAATGTACCTTGTAGGAACTGACCACGTAGTCACAGATCTTCCAGTTTGAGAATATGACAATAATTTGAAAAAATAATACTTGGACTTAAAAACACACCGTTAAAGGGTGAAAACCTAAACCAGCCACCAAACTGACCTGTAAGAGGCACGAACACCTTGCACGAGTCCAATTTAACTTGTAGGAACATACCGCAGAGTCTTCGGTCTCCCGATTTGAGAATATGACGATAATTTGAAAAAATCATCACTTAAATTTAAAAATAGGCCTTTAAAGGATGAAAACGAATACCATCCCCCAAAAGTCCCCGTAGCAGGCACGAACACCTCGCATGGGACTAATGTTACTTGTAGCAACTGCCTGCATAGTCATGGGCCACCCAGTTTGAGAATATAATGATAATTTACTAAAATCAACACTTAGACTTGAAAATAAACCCTTATAGGGTAAAAACCTAATCCAGCCACCAAACGTCCCCATTAGAGGCACGAACACCTCGCACGAAACCATTGTAACTGGTAGGAACTGATCGCGTAGTCACGGGTCTCCCGGTGTGAGAATATGATGATAATCTCAAAACATGTAGATTAGTCTTGAAAATAAGTTGTTTGAGGGTGAAAACCGAAACCAACTCCCAAACAATCCCGTAAGAGGCACGAACATCTCGCACGGGACCAATGTAACTTGTGGGAACTGACCGCGTAGTCCTGGGTCTCCCCGTTTGAGAGTATGATGATAATTTGTAAAAAAGCAACACATAGACTTAAAAATAGGCTGTTAAATGGTGAAAAAAATCCATCCACCAAACTTCCCCGTAAGAGGCAGAAACACCTCGTATGGGACCAATGTAACTAGTCGAAACTTCCCTCACAATCACCGATCTCCCTATTTCTGAATATGATCATAATATCAAAATATCTAGATTAAGCTCTAAAATTAGTTGCTAATGGATGAAAACCCAAACCATCCCCCAAACGTCCCCGTAACAGGCACAAACACCTCGCAGGAGACTAATGTTACTTGTAGCAACTGCCTGCATAGTCACGGGCCTCCCAGTTTGAGAATATAATGATAATTTGCAAAAATCAACACTAACATGAAAACAAACCATTAAAGGGTGAAAACCTAAACTAGCCACCAAACGTCCCCATTAGAGGCACGAACACCTCGAACGGGACCAATATAACTTGTAGGAAATGACCGCACAGTCACGGGTCTCCCGGTTTGACAATATGACTATAATTTGCGAAAATAACACTTACACTTAGAGACAGGTCATTAAAGGGTGAAAACCTAAACCAGCAAACAAATGTCCCCGTAAGAGACACGAACATCTCCCACGGGACCAATGTAACTTGTAGGAACTGACCACGTAGTCACAGATCTTCCAGTTTGAGAATATGACGATAATTTGAAACAATAATACTTGGACTTAAAAACACACCGTTAAAGGGTGAAAACCTAAACCAGCCACCAAACTGACCTGTAAGAGGCACGAACACCTTGCACGGGTCCAATTTAACTTGTAGGAACATACCGCAGAGTCTTCGGTCTCCCGATTTGAGAATATGACGATAATTTGAAAAAATCATCACTTAAATTTAAAAATAGGCCTTTAAAGGATGAAAACGAATACCATCCCCCAAAAGTCCCCGTAACAAGCACAAACACCTCGCACGGTACTAATGTTACTTGTAGCAACTGCCTGCATAGTCATGGGCCACCCAGTTTGAGAATATAATGATAATTTACTAAAATCAACACTTAGACTTGAAAATAAACCCTTATAGGGTAAAAACCTAATCCAGCCACCAAACGACCCCGTTAGAGGCACGAACACCTCGCACGAAACCATTGTAACTGGTAGGAACTGATCGCGTAGTCACGGGTCTCCCGGTGTGAGAATATGATGATAATCTCAAAACATGTAGATTAGTCTTCAAAATAAATTGTTTGAGGGTGAAAACCGAAACCAACTCCCAAACAATCCCGTAAGAGGCACGAACATCTCGCACAGGACCAATGTAACTTGTAGGAACTGACCGCGTAGTCCTGGGTCTCCCCATTTGAGAGTACGATGATAATTTGTAAAAAAAGAACACATAGACTTAAAAATAGGCTGTTAAATGGTGAAAAAAAATCCATCCACCAAACTTCCACGTAAGAGGCAGAAACACCTCGTATGGGACCAATGTAACTAGTAGAAACTTCCCTCACAATCACCGATCTCCCTATTTCCGAATACGATCATAATATCAAAATATCTAGGTTAAGCTCTAAAATTAGTTGCTAATGTGTGAAAACCCAAACCATCCCCCAAACGTCCCCGTAACAGGCACAAACACCTCGCAGGAGACTAATGTTACTTGTAGCAACTGCCTGCATAGTCACGGGCCTCCCAGTTTGAGAATATAATGATAATTTGCAAAAATCAACACTAACTTGAAAACAAACCGTTAAAGGGTGAAAACCTAAACTAGCCACCAAACGTCCCCATTAGAGGCACGAACACCTCGCACGGGACCAATATAACTTGTAGGAAATGACCGCACAGTCACGGGTCTCCCAGTTTTACAATATGACAATAATTTGCAAAAATAACACTTAGACTTAGAGACAGGTCATTAAAGGGTGAAAACCTAAACCAGCTAACAAATGTCCCCATAAGAGACACGAACATCTCCCACGGGACCAATGTTACTTGTAGGAATTGACCACGTAGTCACAGATTTTCCAGTTTGAGAATATGACGATAATTTGAAAAAATAATACTTGGACTTAAAAACACACCGTTAAAGGGTGAAAACCTAAACCAGCCACCAAACTGACCTGTAAGAGGCACGAACACCTTGCACGGGGTCCAATTTAACTTGTAGGAACATACCGCAGAGTCTTCGGTCTCCCGATTTGAGAATATGACGATAATTTGAAAAAATCATCACTTAAATTTAAAAATAGGCCTTTAAAGTATGAAAACGAATACCATCCCACAAACGTCCCCGTAACAGGCATAAACACCTCGCACGGGACTAATGTTACTTGTAGCAACTGCCTTCATAGTCATGGGCCACCCACTTTGAGAATATAATGATAATTTACTAAAATCAACACTTAGACTTGAAAATCAACCCTTATAGGGTAAAAACCTAATCCAGCCACCAAACTTCCCCATTAGAGGCACGAACACCTCGCACGAAACCATTGTAACTGGTAGGAACTGATCGCGTAGTCACAGGTCTCCCGGTGTGAGAATATGTTGATAATCTCAAAACATGTAGATTAGTCTTGAAAATAAGTTGTTTGAGGGTGAAAACCGAAACCAACTCCCTAACAATACCGTAAGAGGCACGAACATCTCGCACGGGACCAATGTAACTTGTAGGAACTGACCGCGTAGTCCTGGGTCTGCCCGTTTGAGAGTATGATGATAATTTGTAAAAAAACAACACATAGACTTAAAAATAGGCTGTTAAATGGTGAAAAAAAATCCATCCACCAAACTTCCACGTAAGAGGCAGAAACACCTCGTATGGGACCAATGTAACTAGTAGAAACTTCCCTCACAATCACCGATCTCCCTATTTCCGAATATGATCATAATATCAAAATATCTAGATTAAGCTCTAAAATTAGTTGCTAATGGGTGAAAACCCAAACCATCCCCCAAACGTCCCCGTAACAGGCACAAACACCTCGCAGGAGACTAATGTTACTTGTAGCAACTGCCTACATAGTCACGGGCCTCCCAATTTGAGAATATAATGATAATTTGCAAAAATCAACACTAACTTGAAAACAAACCGTTGAAGGGTGAAAACCTAAACTAGCCACCAAACGCCCCCATTAGAGGCACGGACACCTCGCACGGGACCAATATAACTTGTAGGAAATGACCGCACAGTCACGGGTCTCCCGGTTTGACAATATGACAATAATTTGCGAAAATAACACTTAGACTTAGAGACAGGTCATTAAAGGGTGAAAACCTAAACCAGCTAACAAATGTCCCCGTAAGAGACACGAACATCTCCCACGGGACCAATGTACCTTGTAGGAACTGACCACGTAGTCACAGATCTTCCAGTTTGAGAATATGACAATAATTTGAAAAAATAATACTTGGACTTAAAAACACACCGTTAAAGGGTGAAAACCTAAACCAGCCAAAAAACTGACCTGTAAGAGGCACGAACACCTTGCACGAGTCCAATTTAACTTGTAGGAACATACCGCAGAGTCTTCGGTTTCCCGATTTGAGAATATGACGATAATTTGAAAAAATCATCACTTAAATTTAAAAATAGGCCTTTAAAGGATGAAAACGAATACTATCCCACAAACGTCCCCGTAACAGGCACAAACACCTCGCACGGGACTAATGTTACTTGTAGAAACTGTCTGCATAGTCATGGGATGCCCTGTTTGAGAATATAATGATAATTTACTAAAATCAACACTTAGACTTGAAAATAAACCCTTATAGGGTAAAAACCAAATCCAGCCACCAAACGTCCCGATTAGAGGCACGAACACCTCGCACGAAACCATTGTAACTGGTAGGAACTAATCGCGTAGTCACGGGTCTCCCGGTGTGAGAATATGATGATAATCTCAAAACATGTAGATTAGTCTTGAAAATAAGTTGTTTGAGGGTGAAAACCGAAACCAACTCCCAAACAATCCCGTAAGAGGCACGAACATCTCGCACGGGACCAATGTAACTTGTAGGAACTGACCGCGTAGTCCTGGGTCTCCCTGTTTGAGAGTATGATGATAATTTGTAAAAAAACAACACATAGACTTAAAAATAGGCTGTTAAATGGTGAAAAAAAATCCATCCACCAAACTTCCACATAAGAGGCAGAAACACTTCTTATGGGACCAATGTAACTAGTAGAAACTTCCCTCACAATCACCGATCTCCCTATTTCCAAATATGATCATAATATCAAAATATCTAGATTAAGCTCTAAAATTAGTTGCTAATGGGTGAAAACCCAAACCATCCCCAAACGTCCCCGTAACAGGCACAAACACCTCGCAGGAGACTAATGTTACTTGTAGCAACTGCCTGCATAGTCACGGGCTTCCCAGTTTGAGAACATATTGATAATTTGCAAAAATCAACACTAACTTGAAAACAAACCGTTAAAGGGTGAAAACCTAAACTAGCCACCAAACGTCCCCATTAGAGGCACGAACACCTCACACGAGACCAATATAACTTGTAGGAAATGTCTGCACAGTCACGGGTCTCCCGGTTTGACAATATGACAATAATTTGGAAAAGTAACACTTAGACTTAAAGACAGGTCATTAAAGGGTGAAAACCTAAACCAGCTAACAAATGTCCCCGTAAGAGACACGAACATCTCCCACGGGACCAATGTAACTTGTAGGAACTGACCACGTAGTCACAGATCTTCCAGTTTGAGAATATGACGATAATTTGAAAAAATAATACTTGGACTTAAAAACAGACCGTTAAAGGGTGAAAACCTAAACCAGCCACAAAACTTACCTGTAAGAGGCACGAACACCTTGCACGGGTCCAATTTAACTTGTAGGAACATACCGCAGAGTCTTCGGTTTCCCGATTTGAGAATATGACGATAATTTGAAAAAATCATCACTTAAATTTAAAAATAGGCCTTTAAAGGATGAAAACGAATACCATCCCCCAAACGTCCCCGTAACAGGCACAAACACCTCGCACGGGACTAATGTTACTTGTAGAAACTGCCTGCATAGTCATGGGATGCCCTGTTTGAGAATATAATGATAATTTACTAAAATCAACACTTAGACTTGAAAATAAACCCTTATAGGGTAAAAACCAAATCCAGCCACCAAACGTCCCCATTAGAGGCACGAACACCTCGCACGAAACCATTGTAACTGGTAGGAACTAATCACGTAGTCACGGGTCTCCCGGTGTGAGAATATGATGATAATCTCAAAACATGTAGATTAGTCTTGAAAATAAGTTGTTTGATGGTGAAAACCGAAACCAACTCCCAAACAATCCCGTAAGAGGCACGAACATCTCGCACGGGACCAATGTAACTTGTAGGAACTGACCGCGTAGTCCTGGGTCTCCCCGTTTGAGAGTATGATGATAATTTGTAAAAAAAAAACACATAGACTTAAAAATAGGCTGTTAAATGGTGAAAAAAAATCCATCCACCAAACTTCCACGTAAGAGGCAGAAACACCTCGTATGGGACCAATGTAACTAGTAGAAACTTCCCTCACAATCACCGATCTCCCTATTTCCGAATATGATCATAATATCAAAATATCTAGATTAAGCTCTAAAATTAGTTGCTAATGGGTGAAAACCCAAACCATCCCCCAAACGTCCCCGTAACAGGCACAAACACCTCGCAGGAGACTAATGTTACTTGTAGCAACTGCATGCATAGTCACGGGCCTCCCAGTTTGAGAACATATTGATAATTTGAAAAAATCAACACTAACTTAAAAACAAACCGTTAAAGGGTGAAAACCTAAACTAGCCACCAAACGTCCCCATTAGAGGCACGAACACCTCACACGAGACCAATATAACTTGTAGGAAATGACTGCACAGTCACGGGTCTCCCGGTTTGACAATATGACAATAATTTGGAAAAATAACACTTAGACTTAAAGACAGGTCATTAAAGGGTGAAAACCTAAACCAGCTAACAAATGTCCCCGTAAGAGACACGAACATCTCCCACGGGACCAATGTAACTTGTAGGAACTGACCACGTAGTCACAGATCTTCCAGTTTGAGAATATGACGATAATTTGAAAAAATAATACTTGGACTTAAAAACAGACCGTTAAAGGGTGAAAACCTAAACCAGCCACCAAACTTACCTGTAAGAGGCACGAACACCTTGTACGGGTCCAATTTAACTTGTAGGAACATACCGCGGAGTCTTCGATTTCCCGATTTGAGAATATGACGATAATTTGAAAAAATCATCACTTAAATTTAAAAATAGGCCTTTAAAGGATGAAAACGAATACCATCCCCCAAACGTCCCCGTAACAGGCACAAACACCTCGCACGGGACTAATGTTACCTGTAGAAACTGCCTGCATAGTCATGGGATGCCCTGTTTGAGAATATAATGATAATTTACTAAAATCAACACTTAGACTTGAAAATAAACCCTTATAGGGTAAAAACCAAATCCAGCCACCCAACGTCCCCATTAGAGGCACGAACACCTCGCACGAAACCATTGTAACTGGTAGGAACTAATCGCGTAGTCACGGGTCTCCCGGTGTGAGAATATGATGATAATCTCAAAACATGTAGATTAGTCTTGAAAATAAGTTGTTTGAGGGTGAAAACCGAAACTAACTCCCAAACAATCCCGTAAGAGGCACGAACATCTCGCACGGGACCAATGTAACTTGTAGGAACTGACCGCGTAGTCCTGGGTCTCCCCGTTTGAGAGTATGATGATAATTTGTATAAAAACAACACATAGACTTAAAAATAGGTTGTTAAATGGTGAAAAAAAATCCATCCACCAAACTTCCACGTAAGAGGCAGAAACACCTCGTATGGGACCAATGTAACTAGTAGAAACTTCCCTCACAATCATCGATCTCCCTATTTCCAAATATGATCAAAATATCAAAAATCTAGATTAAGCTCTAAAATTAGTTGCTAATGGGTGAAAACCCAAACCATCCCCCAAACGTCCCCGTAACAGGCACAAACACCTCGCAGGAGACTAATGTTACTTGTAGCAACTGCCTGCATAGTCACGGGCTTCCCAGTTTGAGAACATATTGATAATTTGCAAAAATCAACACTAACTTGAAAACAAACCGTTAAAGGGTGAAAACCTAAACTAGCCACCAAACGTCCCCATTAGAGGCACGAACACCTCACACGAGACCAATATAACTTGTAGGAAATGACTGCATAGTCACGGGTCTCCCGGTTTGACAATATGACAATAATTTGGAAAAATAACACTTAGACTTAAAGACAGGTCATTAAAGGGTGAAAACCTAAACCAGCTAACAAATGTCCCCGTAAGAGACACGAACATCTCCCACGGGACCAATGTAACTTGTAGGAACTGACCACGTAGTCACAGATCTTCCAGTTTGAGAATATGACGATAATTTGAAAAAATAATACTTGGACTTAAAAACAGACCGTTAAAGGGTGAAAACCTAAACCAGCCACCAAACTTACCTGTAAGAGGCACGAACACCTTGCACGGGTCCAATTTAAATTGTAGGAACATACCGCAGAGTCTTCGGTTTCCCGATTTGAGAATATGACGATAATTTGAAAAAATCATCACTTAAATTTAAAAATAGGCCTTTAAAGGATGAAAACGAATACCATCCCCCAAACGTCCCCGTAACAGGCACAAACACCTCGCACGGGACTAATGTTACTTGTAGAAACTGCCTGCATAGTCATGGGATGCCCTGTTTGAGAATATAATGATAATTTACTAAAATCAACACTTAGACTTGAAAATAAACCCTTATAGGGTAAAAACCAAATCCAGCCACCAAACGTCCCCATTAGAGGCACGAACACCTCGCACGAAACCATTGTAACTGGTAGGAACTAATCGCGTAGTCACGGGTCTCCCGGTGTGAGAATATGATGATAATCTCAAAACATGTAGATTAGTCTTGAAAATAAGTTGGTTGAGGGTGAAAACCGAAACCAACTCCCAAACAATCCCGTAAGAGGCACGAACATCTCGCACGGGACCAATGTAACTTGTAGGAACTGACCGCGTAGTCCTGGGTCTCCCCGTTTGAGAGTATGATGATAATTTGTAAAAAAAAACACATAGACTTAAAAATAGGCTGTTAAATGGTGAAAAAAAATCCATCCACCAAAGTTCCACGTAAGAGGCAGAAACACCTCGTATGGGACCAATGTAACTAGTAGAAACTTCTCTCACAATCACCGATCTCCCTATTTCCGAATATGATCATAATATCAAAATATCTAGATTAAGCTCTAAAATTAGTTGCTAATGGGTGAAAACCCAAACCATCTCCCAAACGTCCCCGTAACAGGCACAAACACCTCGCAGGAGACTAATGTTACTTGTAGCAACTGCCTGCATAGTCACGGGCCTCCCAGTTTGAGAACATATTGATAATTTGCAAAAATCAACACTAACTTAAAAACAAACCGTTAAAGGGTGAAAACCTAAACTAGCCACCAAACGTCCCCATTAGAGGCACGAACACCTCACACGGGACCAATATAACTTGTAGGAAATGACTGCACAGTCACGGGTCTCCCGGTTTAACAATATGACAATAATTTGGAAAAATAACACTTAGACTTAAAGACAGGTCATTAATGGTTGAAAACCTAAACCAGCTAACAAATGTTCCCGTAAGAGACACGAACATCTCCCACGGGACCAATGTAACTTGTAGGAACTCACCATGTAGTCACAGATCTCCCTGTTTGAGAATATGACAATAATTTGAAGAAATAATACTTGGACTTAAAAACAGACCATTAAAGGGTGAAAACCTAAACCAGACACCAAACATACCTATAAGAGGCACGAACACCTTGCAGGGGTCCAATGTAACTTGTTAGAACTGACCGCAAAGTCCTCGGTCTCCCGATTTTAGAATATGACGATAATTTGAAAAAATCAACACTTAAATTTAAAAATAGGCCTTTAAAGGATGAAAACCAATACCATCCCCCAAACGTCCCCGTAACAGGCACAAACACCTCGCACGGGACTAATGTTACTTGTAGCAACTGCCTGCATAGTCACCGGCCTCCCAGTTTGAGAATATAATGATAATTTGCAAAAATCAACACTTATACTTGAAAACAAACCGTTAAAGGGTGAAAACCTAAACCAGCAACCAAACGTCCCCATTAGAGGCACGAACACCTCGCACGAAACCATTGTAACTAGTAGGAACTGATCGCGTAGTCACGGGTCTCCCGATGTGAGAATATGATGATAATCTCAAAACATGTAGATTAGTCTTGAAAATAAGTCGTTTGAGGGTGAAAACCAAAACCAACTCCCAAACAATCCTGTAAGAGGCACGAACATCTCGCACGGGACCAATGTAACTTGTAGGAACTGCCCGCGTAGTCCTGGGTCTCCCCGTTTGAGAGTATGATGATAATTTGTAAAAAACAACACTTAGACTTAAAAATAGGATGTTAAATGGTGAAAAACAAAACCATCCACCAAAGTTCCACGTAAGAGGCAGAAACACCTCGTACGGGACCAATGTAACTAGTAGAAACTTCCCTCACAATCACCGGTCTCCCAATTTTAGAATATGATGATAATATCAAAATATCTAGATTAAGCTTAAAAATAAGTCGTTAATGAGTGAAAACCAAACTAGCCCCCAAACGGACCCGTAAAAGGCACGAACACCTTGCACGGGACTAATGTAACTTGTAGGAACTGACCACATAGTCATGGGTCTCCCGATTTCAGAATATGAAGATATTTTAGAAAAATTAACACTTAGACTTAAAAATAGGTCGTTAAAGGGTAAAAATCGAAACTAGCCACCAAACTTCCCCGTTAGAGGAACGAACACCTCGTACGAGACCAGTTTAACTTGTAAGACTTAACCGTATAATCCCGGGTCTCCCGATCTAATTTGTAAAAATCAACATTTAAACTTACAAACAGGCCGCTAAAGGGTGAAAACCTAAACGATCCACCAAACGGCCCTTTAAGAGGCACGAGCACCTCGCACAGGACCAACGTAACTTGTAGGAACTGATCGCGTAGCCACGGGTCTCCCAGTTTTTAGAATATGATGATAATTTGAAAAAATAACACTTAGACTTAAAAACATGCCGTTAATGGGTGAAAACCTAAACCATCCACCAAACTTCCCTGTAAGAGGCACGAACACCTTGCACGATACCAAGGTAACTTGTAGGAACTAACCGCGTAGTCCTGGGTCTCCCGGTTTGAGAATATGATGATAATTTGTAAAAATTAACACTTAGACTTAAAAATAGGCCTTTAAAGGGTGAAAACCTAAACCATCCACCAAACGTCCCTTTAAGAGGCACAAACACCTCGTTCGGGACCAATGTGACTTGTAGTAACTGCCCCCATAATCACGGGTATCCCGATTTGAGAATATGATGATAATATCAAAATATCTAAATTAAGCTTAAAACTAAGCCGTTAATGGGTGAAAACCCAAACTAGGCCCCAAATGGACCCGTAAGAGGCACAAAAACCTCGCACAAGACAAATGTATCGTGTAGGAACTGACCGCATAGTCACGGGTCTCCCGGTTTGACAATATGATGATAATTTGCAAAAATAACACTTAGACTTAAAAACAGGGCATTAAGGGTGAAAACCTAAACCAGCCACCAAATATCCCCATAAGTGGCACGAACACCTTGCACGGGATCAATGTAACTTGTACGAACTAACTGCGTAGTCACGAGTCTCCCAATTTGGGAATATGACGATAATTTGCAAAAAGAACACTTAGACTTAAAAACAGGCGGTTAAAGGGTGAAAACTTAAGCCAGCCACCAAACTTCCTTGTAAGAGGCACGAACACCTCACACGGGACCAATGTAACTTGTAGGAACTGACCGCGGAGTCCCGGGTCTCCCAGTTTGAGAATATGATGAGAATTTACAAAAATAACACTTAGACTTAAAAACAGACCATTAAAGGGTAAAAACCTAAACCAGCCACCAAACATCCCCGAAAGAGGCACGAACACCTCGTACGGGACCAATGTAACTTGTAGGAAATTACCGCGTAGTCCCGGGTCTCCCGATTTGAGAATATAATGATAATTTGCTAAAATCTACACTTAAATTTTAAAATAGGCTGTTAAAGGGTGAAAACCTAAACCAGCCCCCAAACAACCCTGTAAGAGGCACAAAGAGCTCGCACGGGACCAATGTAACTTATAGCAACTGCCTGCATAATCACGGGTCTCCCCATTTGAGAATATGATGATAATTTGCAAAAATCAACACTTTGACTTAAAAATAAGTCGTTAAAGGGTGAAAAAGGGAAACAAACCCCCAAACGACCTTCTAAGAGGCACGAACACCTCGCACGGAACCAATGTAACTTGTAGGAACGGACCACGTAGTCACGGGTTTCCCGATTTGAGAATATGACGATAATTTCAAAATACATAGATTGGGCTTCAAAATAAGACGTTTGAGGGTGAAAACCTAAACCAGCCCCCAAACGACCCCATAAGAGGCACGAACACCTCGCCCGAGACCAATGTAACTTGTAAGCACTGACCGCGTAGTCATGGGTCTCCTGATTTGAGAATATGATGGTAATTCATAAAAATCAAAACTTAGACTTAAAAACAGGTCGTTAAAGAGTGAAAACCTAAACCATCCACCAAACATCCCCATAAGAGGCACGGACACCTCGTACGAGACCATGCAACTTGTAGTAACTGCCTGCAAAATCAAGGGTCTCCTCATTTGAGAATATCATGATTATATCAAAATATCTAGATTAAGCTTAAAAATAAGTCGTTAATGGGTGAAAACCCAAACCAGCCCCCAAACGGATCCATAAGAGGAACGAACACCTCGCACAGGACCAATCTAACTTGTAAGAATTGACTGCATAGTCATGGGTCTCCCGGTTTGATAATATGACAATAATTTGAAAAAATAACACTTCTTAAAAATAGGCCATTAAAGGGTGAAAACCTAAACCAACCACCAAACGTCCCCGTAAGCGGCACTAACACCTCGCACGAGACCAATGTAACTTATAGGAAATGATCGCATAGTCCCGACTCCCCCAGTTTGAGAATATAGTGATAATTTGTAAAAATCAACACTTAAATTTCAATGTAGGCCGTTAAAGGGTGCAAACATAAACCAGCCACCAAATGACCCCGTAAGAGGCACGAACAACTCGTACGGGACCAATGTAACTTGTAGCAACTTCTTGCATAGTCATGGGGCTCCCGTTTTGAGAATATGATGATAATTTGCAAACATCAACACTTAGACTTAAAAATAAACCGTTAAAGGGTGAAAACGAAAACCGGCCCCCAAACGTCCTTGTAAGAGGCACGAACACCTCACACGAAACCAATGTAACTTGTACGAATTGATTGTGTAGTCATGGGTCTCCCAATTTGAGGATATGTCGATAATTTCAAAATATGTAGATTAGGTTTGAAAATAAGCTGTTTGAGGGTGAAAACCTAAACTAGACCTCAAACGACCCCGTTAGAGGCACGAACACCTCGCTCGGGACCAATGTAACTTGTAGGAACTAACCGCGTAGTCACGGGTCTCCCAATTTGAGAATATGACGATAATTTGTAAAAATAACACTTAGACTTAAAAATTGGCCGTTAAAGGGTGAAAACCAAAACCGACCACCAAATGTCCCCGTAAGAGGCTCGAACACCTCACACGGGACCAATGTAACTTATAGGAACTGACCGCGTAGTCACGGGTATCCCAGTTTGAGAATATGATGATAATTTGAAAAAATAACACTTAAAATTAAAAACAGGCCGTTGAAGGATGAAAACCTAAACCAACAACCAAACTTTCCCGTAAGAGGCACGAACACCTCGCATGGGACCAATGTAACTTGTAGGAACTATCCGCGTAGTCTTGGGTCTCTCGGTTTGAGAATATGATGAAAATTTGAAAAATTAACTCTTAAATTTAAAAACAGGTTGTTATAGGGTGAAAACCTCAACCGGCCCCCAAACCTCCCCGTAAGAGGCCCAAATAACTCGCACGGGACCAATTTAACTTGTAGCAACTGCCCGCATAGTCACGGGTCAATCGGTTTGGGAATATGTGGATAATTTGCAAAAATCAACACTTAGACTTAAAAATAAGCCGTTAAAGGGTGAAAACCTAAACCAGACACCAAACATCACCGTAAGAGGTACAAACACCTCGCACGGGACCAATGTAACTTATAGGAACTGACCATGTAGTCCTAGGTCTCTCGATTTGAGAATATGACATTAATTTACGGAAATCAACACTTAAATTTAAAAATAGGCCATTGAAGGGTGAAAACCCAAACCAGCCCCCAAACGTCCCCATAAGAAGCACAAACACCTCGCTCGGGACCAATGTAACTTGTTGGAACAGACCGCATAGTCACGGGTCTCCTAATTAGGCTTGAACACAAGCCGTTTGAGGGTGAAAATCCAAACCAGTCCCAAAACGGCCCCGTAAGAGGCATGAACACCTAGCTCGGGACTAATGTAACTTGTAGTAACTGACATCGTAGTCACAAGCCTCTCAGGTTGTCATAACTTGCATAAGATTTTCAATTTTAGAATATAATAATGATTGCCACTCCTATATGTAATTTTTTAGCTTGAGTAACCTTTTTTTATAAATTACTTGGTTACTAATATCGTATCTTTTTTGTATCCTATTTTTTTTAAAGGATAACATTTTATCATTAGCATTTATTCAAGGGGAACACACAAAGAACTCAGTGGTTTACAACAAGGGGTTTATTCATGATTCTATTTTTTTTGTGTTATGGCCTTGTGGGCTTTTGTAGCTTTATTGTTAACTTTTATAGCCGTGTGGGCTTTTGTTAGTTTATTTTTTTATATTTTGTGGTCGTGCGGGCTTTATTTTTAACCAGGTTTTATATTAGCAAGTTTTAGAATGTCCAGAAAATGGAGAAAACTCAACCCATTTTTGTTTTGGTCAGTGAACTACTAAAGACTTCTAATATTTTGAAGTTTTTATGTACTTTAGTTTATCAACAACGTGCAAGATTTGCAATTTGTGAATTTTCTAGTTTTCAAATAATTAATTTTTTTTCTTTTATCCACAAAATTTGGCACAGTTCAAAACCTTGCCAAAAGTGTACCAAATTTTGGCACGGTTTTGAACTATTCCAAATTTTATCAAAATGTGCTCAATTTGGCACAGTTCAAAACTGTGCTAGAAATATCAAATTATGGCACGGTTTAAAGGGGTGCCAGAAGTGTTCCTGTTTGTCAAATCTGGAACACTTTTAAACCATGCCAGAAAAAATGGTCATTTTGGAACACCTGATTCTGGCACAGTTCAAAACCGTGCCAGATTTGATCTGGCACAGTTTTAAACCGTGCCAAAATTTTCTTTTGCATATTGGATGGTCTTAGATTTGATTTGGAACACACTGGTCCCTTTTCATTCTCCTTTATCCTAAGGATAAACCTAAATACCTCCTTAGCTATGTCAAAACCTAAATTCTCTCTCTAGGAACCCATTGAAAAATCATCAAATATGAAGTAGGGGGAAGTTGGGTTAGAGATACCCCATTACCCATTAAAACTATTATGTAATGGGGTAGAGAGGAAAATAAAGTCCAACCAATATAGACCAAATAATGAAGTAAATCTCATCGATTTAATGTCAATCATAAACTCTATCATTGTGATTGGGCAACCTATACTTTATATCGAAAGGGGCATTTTACATATCTTCCAAGTCTATAATCATGTCCTTGTATATGACACAAGCATGATGTTAGGCTTCAATGGTAGAAGGGTTGTGTGAATTGTAAGAACTGGAAACTAGAAGGTCCAAAGAGAGATTTATATTCCACCTCTTCGACTAAAGAAGACCTCATATCAAACATAGAGACTTATGATTTGGTTTTAACATAATTTCTACATCCAAATTGACTTGCGGGTGATGAGATGATCGGATAGAAGATGAGACTTAGGGAAGAAAATTGAGATTATGGTGATCCTCTTTGACATAACAGATAACTCGTAGTGGAACTGGACTTATTGCTTCAGAAAATTTGGACTAAATCCCAATACAATCTCAAATACAAGTCAACAACGTCTTAACCCATAAAGCCTCACTCATGAACGGTGGGTATTAATACAAAGGGATATGGGGACTATTTAATCTCCAAATTAGAGGAATTAGGCAAGAAAACCCATAAAACCCTAAATGAAATGAATTCCTAGTCCAACCAAGTCAATGGTCACCTAAGCCATCAAAATCCATTATCAATAATAATCCAATAGAAACAACAACAATATATGTGACCAATCAACTTAATCTCTACCAGAAATAAAATAAATTATAGAGAAACGATAGATAACTAATGAAATAGGAAACAAAGGTTTACCTTCAAACCCAAAAAGTTGAAATTATTATCGAAAACAACCAAAAGTTAACGGCGCTCGCTAGATAAGGATAATTGTTGCTAGGGACAATGAAATTAGGAAAAATTAAAACTAAAAATAGGGAAATTAGTGAGACAATTGATAGGAGAAGGGAAATTTTAAAAACATAAGGGTTTTATCTATTCGGCCTTGCATGTGAATAGGTCGAGTTGTGAACGTTTGAAATGATGGACACAATTATTTTTTGTATCTTTTTTATGTATCATTGTCTTTTTGAAAACATGTGAGACGTAATGCCTTGAAAGGTTGATAGACAGTTTAATATTGTATGGGCATAGCCTAATTAATGAACACAATAATTACTACCATTCGCTCTAGTAAATGCTTAATACGTGGTTTAGCTCATAGGTATGAAATTTTCGTAAAACACATAATTAAATATGGTTTGTAAGTGACGAGATGAAGATGTTTTTCCATTAACACTTCACTCACTGATTTCACCTAGAACCTACTTAGAATAGGAATCACCCTAAGTTATAAGAAACAAATTTACAATTATGTGCAAGGTCTTGACAACTACTGATCTGCGAGACAATCAGAAAGAGAAACCTGTCCTCACACTCACTCGGACGATGATGTCAGTCAAGGCTTACCAACTGTTCATCTCATAAAATGGGCATCTTAACCAGGACTAATAGTACTATTAAGGACATTTGTTGACACTAGTACCTAACACAATTATGCACACAAATGTGGGGAAGATATGTCAATATTCTCCCTCATGTGTGCTAGAAAGTAACTTGTTAATATTCTGATATCATGTATTTAAAGTGTGTACTCACCTAACCTATAATGGATAGATATATGTCCTTATATTTTCGCTCTCCCTTTTGGTTAACTTATCAGATTTGGGTACTCACAGCCTATAAATATCACACACCACCCATATTTGGGTAACTTATCAGATTATCCATACTGTTATGCAATCGAATTCTATAGAGCACTTTAGATATTCTATCTTGTACTCATCAATTGAAATTTCCCACTAATTAATGGAATCGTCACTTGTAAATACACGACGAGAATTTATAGGTTACCCATGGTTAATCCGGGCCGAACCGAACATTAGGTGTGAAGTGTGATGAAACAACCTATACAATGTTACTAATATAGTTTTATTTAATTAACATTTCACTTTTTTAGCATGCGATTACAATTTAAATCAAACAACGTTAGGGACACGTGGGAGGCATCCTTGAAATTCAAACATACAAAGCTACTAACATAAAAATAAATGAATACGTACCTGCTTAATGCCCTTAAAATACGATATCCCACACAACCTTCCATAACAAAGAGGAGAGAATAAGCCAAATGCCTAGTGGGAAAATAAAATAATGCCATATAGAATCGAATGCCAAAACATAAACTTTAACATATTTACCTACGTGCAGATGAAATTACATCACACACAGAGTTACACACACACACACACACACACACACACACACACACATATATATATATATATATATATATATATATATATATATATATATATATATATATATATATATATATATATATATATATATATATATATATATGTGTGTGTGTGTGTGTGTGTGTGTGTGTGTGTGAATGAAACTGTCTTATTTCAAAACGTTACTTATTCCGATCAACTCACCTTAATCTTAGAAAAGAACCCCTTTTTACCTGTCTGGACATTAATTTCATGATTCAACATACCCAGTTAAATACTTTAAACAAATACCCTTTGTTTAGTAAAAGACGGTTCTTTTATTGAACTTCCCATTTACTTACACCAAATTTAATTTAGTATTTTTCTTGAAAATGACCTTTCAACACACGCACGCATCATGCTAGAAAATATTTATTTTTCATTGATAGCCTTTCTTAAACACACTGTTGTGTTAACTATGGGTTAAATCTCATTAGGTTTCTCCATTACCCCTTTACTAACTTCTCTTTACCATTCTTTTTATTTAATGTACCCTAATTATTTCCTGACATAACTTGTCCACAATATCTTTTAACTAGAACACTTATCAATCTCATTCAATTTTTTCTTATATCCAACACATAACCCATTTGTTGACATTTTCCAGATTTTATTATCTTTTTCTTGGAATCCTACAAATATCCGCATACTTTAACGGGCTGCGCACCATCAGTTATGCTATCTTATGCTCTCGCCAGTGATTTTGGATCTTTCACCCCGGGTCTCCGGGACCTTATCAGTTATTACTGTTCTCATTCGAGTTTATATTAATGTGTTTTATTATTTTTCAAACGTCCACATTATTCCACTTTTGTAGACTGAAGCAAAACCCGAAGATTTCATCCCTTTTGTGTTACACTTTGAAAATCACCATTCTTATCCTTTACACTCAAGCGTTAATTTTATGCCCAAAATCAATTTCATTTTGGACTATTATGTGCAAGATCCTTTCCAACATGTTTATTTAATAAAAATGTTCCACGTTGCTTCCAAACTTGTCGTTTGCTCTATTTTCTTAAGTGTTGTTTCCTGGATATATTATTAAGTTACACACACTAACTTCTTAAATGTTTTTAACTCATTAACGCTTATACAACACTTTATAGTAACAAACTTATGATATTTAAAATCTCTTTATTTCATTAGTTTATTCTTTAAGAAATCATTTAGCACTTTGAACACTATTTCATGAGACAAATATCATTTTCTTTTTATTAACATGTGTAGTCTAAGGCCATAAACTTATCACATTTTCTACACTTATTCAAAAAATTTAAGGGCTGAAATTTCCCCTTTCTTTATCTCAAGTTAAAACTCACTAAAACATCCATTAATCTAGTTTATATGTTCATCATTAAAATACTACAAGTTTATATACATGGAAAGAGGGATTTTAAGTCCAAAAAATCCAAGAAAATGAGTTTGACACATGGTTTATTCAAGAAATTTCATAATACTTGAAACAACAAGCTTTTCAAGACTAAAAGCATATATGATCCTTCAAAACATGAGTAAATGCATATCTTTGGGAATATCCCAAATTTTACAAGAAAACTTTGAAACATTTTCTCACAAAACATCTTTAACAAGATAAATATTATTTTCAAAACATTTTATTCCATAAAATGTTTAATACCAAGTTGTCTTAAAATAAATCATTTTACCCAACACTCTTGAAATAACATGTAAGATATTTTACCCAAAACCATAAGAAATTCCTTATTAAATCATATACACATTCCACTCTTACACACTATAATTACAATACCAATACTATCGAAAAAGAGAGTTCTTAATCTAATAGTTTAGATTTTCAACCTAAAAAGAAGCTTAGACAATGGTGGATGAAATGTAGAAGAAGTGGGTGACCTCCCACCTCCTAAGGTAGTTTTAAAGAGGTTTCCTCGATACACTAAGCTTGTCTCCATGAAATCTCCAAGCAAGATAACCTTTAAACTCCATTAATCTTCATTTTTTATTCTTCAACCCCCCCCCCCTCCCCCCCCCCCCCCCCCCCCCACAAATATAAATCCATGAATTTACATCTTTGTAAAAAATGATGTAGGTGGGTTTTATGGTCTTAAATATGGTGGAATATGAGGTAAATATTGTTGTTTATGGTGGATAGGTGTTGGCTCTATGGTGTGTATGGTGGTTGGTGGTGGAGAAGCCCTCAAGAGTTAAAGAGAATAAGGGAAAAATGAATGAAAACACCCTAGAATTGTCAAACTTACACTTAAATACCACAAAACCCTTAAGGGTAAATTCTCAAAAATGCCCAATGTTCTATCCACGAATTGATCCATTGTTGTGGGAGCATGACATGTGTCTTAATGCAACGGTCTAGGTTTTGATAGTAGTTTCCAAATCTGCAGAAATTGATTTTCACCACCTCGTTCGAACGAGAACTGACATTTCATTCGAACAAGACTTCATCTAATTCGAAGGAGAACCATATCTCGTTCAAATGTACTTTAAACAAGGTTCTAATGACGATGGTCATTCATATACAGAAGTGCTTCATTCTAAGGTTGTTAGAAGGCCATTTGAATTAGATTTGAACCTCATTTAAATGACTTCAGGTGTCGTTCAAAAAACCCTGAACTTATCCAAAATTGACCTTAACCCCATTCTAATGCCAATTAGTTGCGACAAGGCCACGGTATTACTAAATCTGGCCCCTTGTTTTTCTCACAAGGTCTAAAGCTCAATTGGATCACACAAAGTCACTGAATCACATAGGTACGGTCAAAATTGCGAGGGAGGATGTTACAATACTTCAGCCGTGGACATATGCACCAATTTTTTTAAAACCATTTAAATTCGGTTCTTACTGTCTTTCTTTGATCTCTCAACATTTTACTCTGGTGTCAGTATCTCAATAGTTAGATTTCTTATATGTTTATCTGCAGGTAATTAATATATTAAACTAGGACAATCAATATTCCAATGATAATCAATAATAGTTTATTTATAAAATACCTATAAGTATTTGAAACCAGGAGAATCAAATCACAATTAAGTACCTCATTGAATACAAGTACCCTTGAGCCCTAGCATTCAGAAATTGGGGAAAATATTATGCCAAGCCATTTCCCATAGACGGGGTAAAATGGTTATCTTTAAAAATTGGAAAGGAGTTTGTCTTGGCTAAAATACAATAATTACTAGAGGATAAATTACTTAAGCGAAATAATTAGTGATATATAAACACTAAGTTAAAGTATAAAGTAAAGAGATTAAGAAATAGACCCCGATTTACATGTTTCCATCCAACTTGGTATCAACGTCAACATGTGCATATTTGTCTATTGATTATTAGGGAAATGCCATTAAAAATATAGTTTGCAATCTCTCAAGTTCTCTCAATATTTTGGAAGCATAGCAGTAAGTGAAATGTCTTCTACCTCATGTGAGGTTCATGTGTGCTATTTATAGACTGTTAGAGGTGAGATAAACGAGATACCAGAGTTTCACCATTATAGGTTAGGGAATGACACATTTTACAAAACTACATGAGACGATAATGATAAGTTAGTTATTGGCACATATGGGAGAATATTTTTCACATCTATTTTGGTTCCACGCATATTAAGTTGTTGACATCATCCACGTATAAAGTCCATGCTTTCTTTAATGATGTTAACTAACAGAGTTATATGGTTTTATTCAACTTTTTCCAAGATGATAACCGCACAAGCCAATCCCATTATTTTCCCTTAGATCTTTCAATGTTCTATGTGTCCAACTCCATTGATCTCTGATGCCAACGGTTACATTCTAGTTTCTCCACGAATCTTGTTAAATTTAGGGTACAACAGTTTCATTTTTTGAGGGAGAAGAGGTCGAATAACATATTTAATGACCCAAGATTTTATTAATTTTATGAGCACTTGAATTTTATTAGGTCATGTCAATTTTATAAATTTGTTATACATTGATTGATTTTAAGAAGAATGAATGGAAAATTATTCTATTAGTTTAGGATAATTATTGAATTAAATGTATTTTTGTGGGACTCAATTAGGTTGATTATGTAATTATTGGATCGGTTGTGTAATTGGGAATTTATCGATAGGATTCATTTGGAATGCGGAAATTGGGTTCGGTATGTTTAGATTGAGTATATTTGATATGGAGAGAGTTGTTTGTATAATTTTCTGATGGTTTTAGTTAAAAAATAATCAGAGTTATAGTTAAAAAACATATAATCAGGGGTATCCTATATAGTAGCATCCTAAGATGTTATAGCGATCTCAAAGGGGGGTGATGGAAGTTCGGCCCGCCAAGTCTGCGGAAGCCACCCTAATCCAAAATGTGGCATTCACTATTTTAATCTAACCGTTAACATTTTGAAATACGTCCAAGAAATGACACAAAATATAAGACGATATTAGTTCCACCTCTATGGAAAACATAACATAGTAAACTTAAAATATAATTTTCAAGCACTGATTATGAAAAGAACAATCTTGTTGATTTATATCGAATTATGCATTTAATTACCCTCGAACATAGGCATTTTAGCCGCATCGGGTACTGTAATTGCTATAATTATGCTCGATAACCAGACAACCTCCGTTTTATATGTTAAGATGTTATTTGAGGTATTATTGAGATTTTATAGGTGTTACGCTGCTTAGTATGAAGTTTGAGCGCGTTCTGGTTAAGTCCTGTCGCGATTCGCACGTTTGGGGGAATTTTGGTAATTTTAAACTTTGGGACTTTTACCTGAAGACTTCACAGAAGTTGTAGCCCTTGGGCCAAGCTTCACATGGCCGTGAACGGTGCTTGAATCAGAGTCCGAACGAAAGAAACACAAACCTTTAATCGGAAAAAATGATAAGAAATTCATTTACAATTTAATTAAATTACCCTTGTGTCCTTTTTCTTCTTTAATAACAATTCCATAAATTCCATCTATGTCCCTAAAACGTGTTTTACAGGAAATTAAGATGGCGATTTGGGTTTTGGCTCGAGTTGTGCTTGGGTTTTGGGTTTGTCCCAAATTCGGGGCTTTTGTCTGAAATTGGAGCTTGATTATTGTCCACACGCACGAATGGGTCTCTTTGGCCGTTTTTGGAGCTTGGGTTTTATTTCTTTCGCCATTAATGGAGGTGTTGGAGCTTTAAGTGCGTTTTTACATTTTGGGACATGGAGGTATTGTTGGTCTCGGATTCCATTATTGTGCATCTCACGATTTTGGGCGGGTAGTTTGTGCGCACAATTGGATTCGGGTTGTGCCAACTATGGCCATGGGTTGCGATGTGGGTTTTTCCATTTTTGGCAATGGTTGTAGCATTTGTGGCTTTGTTTATTTCCTGAAGAAATTGGTGGGCTTTCACTATTCATGCAGTCGACTGACCATATACGACAATTGACCGATAAATCTATTTTGCCTTGGTCCAAAGACAATGTGTCGTCCCCTATTTCACGGTTGACCGGCCCAAGCCGCGGTCGACTTCCTCTTTCTTTTTTTGTGCCGAATTTTACTGCTACTTCCCTTTTTCCTTTATTTTATTTTATTTTCACTTTTAGTTTTTTTCTTAAATTAAAACTTATCCCTTTTTCTTTTTTGTTCTCTTTTTCTTTAATTATTTTTGGGCAAATTAGTATAAATATAACACTTTGTTTATTTTTGTAGAGAGATTCATTTTACTTAGTATTTAGTTTAAGGATTGAGAGATAATTTGGAGATTTTGTGGAGAACACCCCTATCCTTCATTTTTTTGATGGTTTGACACCCATTAATGTAAGTGGACACTATTTATTGTCTTCTCTCTAATTTTTATGCTTTGTAACCAAGATTTCCATCCTTAGTTATTTACTTCATGCCTAGATAATTTTATTTGTTAATTTATTTATTGTTTATTTAATTAATTAGTTTTGCTTTAATTAATTAGTTAATTTATTTAATAGCATTTAATATGCTTAGGAGCTAATTTAAATTAGGTTGTGTCGGATTGAACTCACCCAGGGTTGACGTGTTGCTTTGCTTTGGTGATGGAGTTTTACGTGTTTATTTCGAGTGTGTTGACCTACTTATTACTCCTAGGAGATTTAATGGAGTATATCATGTATGCTCCGTATTTACGACCTTGCGTGCGTAATTTTTGGGGTATTTGTTGACGCCAAAATCTTATTAATCTTTTATGCAAATTTAATGGGTGTGACAACTGTTTATTTAATTAATTGACGAAACGAGATGCTATCTTAATAATTCGTGAACCTGTGTAACCATTTGATACTAATTAACTCGGGGTGAGGGATATTCGATGCAACCTATAGTTTTTATTCTCTTTATTAATTTAGTTTAAATACACTCATGCCTAGTTTATCTTTTATTTCTTTTTAGTTAGCAAATTACCTTTTACACTTTTATTTAGAATTATTAAACCAATTAAATTCCAACAACTCGTCTTTGTGGATTTTCGATACGGACTTAGCCGCTATACTCCCTTTTTGAGTGTAGTCATAAGTTTATGTTTTTTGTATTAAGGCGATGAACAGAAAAAAACGATCGACATTTTCCAGGCGCTACTTTTCACCCTTAATCACTTGTAATACAAACCAATTATCGAAAGGAACATTAATGTCCCAAATTATAGAAAGGTCACTGACCAACAACTAACAAAAATAATTTTATTTCTCAAAATAGGTAGGAGAGGCCAAGGAATTATCTTCTCTTAACTATCGATCTCCATAACTATAGGGCATGAGTTACGCAGGACCCATGGAAATATAATATTTCACAAATATCAATTTGAGATTCTTATTAATAGTTCTGGTTTGGAGGATGGGAAGTAAGGTTTTTAGGCATCTACATGAAAACCACCCTAATTTGAGAATAAAAGGGCACTAATAATCCCAAAATCCATCCTCGCACGATAAACTTATTTTACCACATCTGGACCTAACATATTCCCAATGCATTCTTGTACAAACTAAGACTTTCTATAACAAGCACATGAGATTGTCCATATAAGACAACAAACAAACCTACTTTATCAAACATTCCATTTCCTAATTAAAACAATTCATGATATAGTAACATATGAGTATGGTAATCTTTACACATACTTAGATTCTATGGCGATATCACGAAATGACAAGAATAACAGTTAAATGAGTACGCAAAAGTTTACTATTAGAAAGGTGAAATACCTACTTGTACGGATATTTGAACGAGGATGTTAGGAGGAGCTACTACTTGAGTATCTGTATTTAAATATTTGGGTGAGCAGTATAGTTAAAAATAATGTTGGTTTGGGTCAGTTTGTACTAAAAGTTTCGTGTATTGAAGTGTAAGGGATAAAATTAGAAATACTTTGGGACTTTAAAATCATACATGTATAGTTATATTTAAAACTCGGTGTAGAAGACTTTTTGACTCAAAATTAGTCAAAATATTTGTAAAATAAAGTTAGGGTTAAAATTGATAACATAAAAATATAAGGAGGGGTCAATTTGTAATTTAAGGAAAACATTTAGCAATTAATACTCTATTTTTTATAACTTTGTTAGGTTTGAACAAACAGAGTCTTACATTATACCTATTTGACAAGAAAAATAAAAATAAAAAAACTAGAACAAAGTCAGAATTTTTTGATTGGACACGCACCCTCATGTGCTTGGGCAATGGGTATGGTTGAAAAAGTTCGTGTTTAACCTCTCGACAGTTGAGCTAGGGACTTTCGACACTAGTATGCATAACTTTTCTAAGGATCTTGGGCTATCTTCAATCTTTCTCAAATATTTTATATTTTCTCAATGGTTTCTTGGATTATTTAAGGACCAAATTATTTACTACTTTTGGAGGTAAATGACTCTCGTATAGTTAGTGATTTCCTAAAGGCCCATTTATTCTCTATTTTCTATGAACCCTCCAAAGAAGATAATTTCTCTTATTAAAAACATCTCAGCTCTTTCCCATGGGGTTTTAGTAAAGAATATGGAAAAAGTCATCAATGTCTCTCCTGCAATTCTATATTCAGGCCTAAAGAAGAAGGTGGTTTATCTATTAGAAGTCTCCAGCCTATGATAAAGGCATCAAATATCAAACTTACTTGGAAATTTAAAAAGGAATATTCCACATGGCCTACATTTATGAGGCAAAAGTAGTAGAAAATTCCTGTTAGCACGGGTTCTATGGCTATTAGAAGAATTAACAGTGCTTGGGATATGGTAGAGAATAATTCTTTTCAAATGGAAGGGGATTTAATTTGGTTTATGACTTATAGTGATCAATTCATTTTTTCTTCAACCTATGAGTTATCAAGGCAGGTCTCTCTTCATTCTCATTCTCATTCTCAAGTTTGGGATCCTCATATTTCTCCTAATCTATCTGTTCTATTATGGAAGGTCCTCTCTAATGCTTTTCATCTAGAATGCAATATTAAAGATCTAGGAGTCCACATTGCTTCTCTTTGTAGATGATTTCATAATAATGCATAAATTTCTAATCAGTTATTCATATCAGGGCCTATAGTGACAACGGTTTGGAGTTTTTCAGTAATATTATCGGATTCTTTTCTCCTACTTATTGTGCCTCAGCTATAATTATTTATTTCTTGTTAAAGGCCTCTTCAAATACAATATCCAAATGGCTTCATAAAGTCAATCCAACTAGTATTCTTTGGGAAATTGGGGTGAGCAGAAATAAAGCCATCTATGAAAACAAAAATATGTGTGCCATTGGAATCATTTCAAGTATTTCTTCTAGAGTGAAATATTTGTCATGTCATTTATCCTTCATAACTTAACCTCCTTATTCTCTAAGACTAACCACTGATTTATTTGATATTAAGATGTCATGTTCTAATTCTAGTTCTTAGATTTTGACTCAATGGACTAGACCTAAAATAGGCAGATTAAAATTAAATACACATGTTTTTTGTTCATCTGGATGAGATATGGGCTTTCGAGCATTTCTAAGGGATGATAAAGGCTCATTTATATGGGCTCTTTCTGATAGCGAGTCCAATGAAACTAATAATATGGATGAAGCTTTGGCTATTAGAGAAGGTCTCAAATGTTGAAACTATCACAATCTTGGAAATGTGGAAGTTGAATCATATTCTTTATTCATTATCAATTGCCTCAATCATACTTAAAGTGTTATTCCTTAGAAGATTAATCCAATTTTGAATGAAATCGGAGTGATCTCTAAATAATTGCAAGCCTCTTTCTCTCATTTTTTTTGAGAAGTTATTAAGGTGGATGAACTCTCAGCATCTCTAGGAAATTCTTATCATAATAAAATGTCAATTCTTTGTTAGACAAATCTCCCCAAAAAGATTTAAGGAGCTATTAGTTTAGATAAGCTTATATATGCCTTACATAAGGTATATTAAGTAGTGATCAGTTTTTTTTCTTTGATTGTCTACATGTAAGCCATCTAGAGAGGGCTATTGTCTCTATTATTAATAAATTCTTTTTAAAAAAAAGCTCGTAACATATATTCTAATGTTTGAATTGTACGTTTCTATTGTCCATCTGTTTGAGGGTATAATACGATACTCAAATGAAGTTTAGTAACCATTGTTCTCTGAAATGCTTGCCAAAACATTCCTACAAAATGAGAATCTCAGTCTAACATGATGGATAGAGGAATTTCATGTAATCAAATAATTTCTTGAATGTAGAGTTTACGGAGTCTTAAAAACAATTCGTGGTTTTTACTTAATAAAAATTTGCAGATTTGGTAAGTCGGTGTAATGTTACCCAGATGGAATTATATCCCTGATATGTACGAGGTAGTCCACTGATAAAATCTATTGTGATATGATCCCATTTCTATTCTCATATTTGCCACTAATATTCTTTCTTGAATGTGTTATAGACCATGGAGCTTTCGGGGTGAATCATAAACACGAAATATTGGGTTTCTTCTAATAATTCTTCTCATAGATATGAATTATTAGGCACAGACACTCTATTTCTAAATCGTAAGCATATTTCCTTATCATAGGAGAACTCATGGTTTTTATACTCAACATGATGGGAAAAAAAATCTTGGGACTATCGTGCAAAGAATTTTTTTTCTCAGATCTGGATATGCAATTATATTGGAAAATTTTGAGAGTGGGGTATCCATTGAAGATCATATTGATCGTTGGTAGAAGTAATGTCATAATAGATCAAAGTTTAGAGTCTTCCAGCGAGATTACAAATTAATGCATCAGCTTCCACATTTCATTTTCTGGGGTGGTAGTTTAATTTAAACCGATAATGTTTCAAAAATTCCATCCAACGTCATTGTCTTAGATTTAAATCTTTTTGTCTAAAAATATATTTTAAGATGTTGTGATTGGAAAAGACTTCGAATTCTTCACCATTAAGGTAACAACACTAGATCTTGAAAGAAATAATACAGCAACTAACTCAAGATAATGGACAGGGCAATTACACTCATGGGTTTTGAGTTACCATGATCCATACTCTACTACTCTCCCTATTTGCATTAAAAGACATCATAAACTTGGCGACGAGGGATAGGTATATACATCATAGTTTACATCACTAGCAAGAATAATTAGGATAGGAGCAGTTGTTAAATCTTCCTTCAAAATTTGGAATGTTTGGTCACATTCAGTATTCCATACAAATGGTACTTCCTTCATAGTAATATTTAAGTGGGGAAGAGCAATGCTAGAAAGTCCTTCCACAAAGAAATGATAATAACCTTCTAATTCAAGAAAATGTTTTATAACGGTGACATTGGTAGGGTTTTTCCATTCTAAAATGGCTGAAATTTTAGCTGGATCAACTTGGATCCATTTCCAGAAATCACATGTCGTAGGGATTTTATGTATTTCAATAAATTTATCTCTTTTTAGCATATATTTGTAACACCCTGCCTAATTAAGTACTGGGTGATCAGTCCTTTATTAAATTATAATCAAGGTGAACGATTGGTTCATTCTTTGCACTACTGTCGCAAAATAAACTTTCCAATTTAAACACCCTAAATAATTAAGTTGAGTGTCAAAATCATTTACAAAGGTATTTCCATTTTTATTTAAATACAATTATAAAATCCTTTAACAAATAATAGTTTAAGAGTCACACAATTATTAAGATTGGAATGAACATCCAAGAATTTAAGCATTTAACTATCTAATACCAACTTTAAAACCACAAAGGAAAAACATTCTGACATTACACAAATCCCAAAGTAGAATACTATTAGTAAATGAACATAATCTCTGACAAATCTGACCAAATAAGGAAAAAAGGCGACACATGCCCAACTAATTGAAACGGAACTAAGATTGAAATCAATAATGAGGTCGTCTAAGCAAATGGCCTACAACTCCCACATACGCTGGAGCACATCCAATGCAAAGAACCTAAGCATGATGCCCCTGTTGATTGGAACCTATAATATATACATATATATATACTAGAGAGGAAATAACAGGAAAAGGGTTAGAGCCCGATTGTAAAACAGTTTCAAAATTTAGTTTAGCAAGTATTTAAAAATGATTACTGGCTAATGCGACAATCAAGTTAGTATGCGACACTCTCCTGAGAAATTCTCACCTCTCATGTAGTGTGCAAGCCTACCGTACTATTTATCCCAAAAGTTTAGCTTACTTAATTCTCTCATAAGGTTTCATGATGACAATTACTAGGGCTAAAATAACTAATTTGTGAAAATAGTGTTTTTCACATGCATTTCATTTCATTACAAAATAATCCCGTGTGGTCACAAACTTTTCAAACACTTATAATAAAATTGGAGTATTTATTCATTACTTATCTACTTTTATTCACAGCAGAAGGTTCCCAGTTTCAAGTCTATATATATAAATTACTCATATCATATATATACTTTCAGCACCCCACATAAGATTTATGGTGCTGGCATACTCTACTATCAAGTCCCCGTATCACTTGTACTAAGGGAAATACTAGTTTTGAATCACTCTCGAACTGTATTAACACAAAACACATACGAATTGAGGTGAAGCATAGTTCCAAGTCACTAACAGGTCAGCACATACCCTCACGTCTCTTAGGACAATCTAACTATCAATCAGATATCCTGTACCAAGGAGTCCTACGTTCTAGGGTACAAGTCAATATCCCCCATAAAGGTCCCATCGAGATAAGACTGTCCCGGTGCGGTAACCTCAGTGATAGCAAGTAGTGCGGACTCGATTTTTACACATATATAGCATATTCACCAACACAATCATATATATACACTACTATTCCCATTTCTAAATTAGGTACACCCACGACCCATACTTATAATATTCATTCGTAGTACACATTACTCGATTATCCCTTATAACGACCTTGTCTCTTTTATTCTTATTTATAGGTTATTCCATACTAACCTCATATCTATCGTAATATTTTATCTCCCTATGTGTAATTTCAGTAGGTAGTCTCTTATTCTCTAATGTAACTTCCTTACGAGTCTCACTCCCATAGTTACACGTTCCCAGAATTTCCTATGTGTGGATTTCTCTCCGTTAACTCTAAACTCATCTTACATTAAAAACTCACTTTTTTTCTAAGTCCTACTGGTCCTCTTTTTGTCCCAAAATGTTCTAATAATAATGCTCAAGGTTTTCTACTAATTTTAATCGGAATAAACTATTATAAGATGAATATGAGTTTTCTAGGAGGGGTCGATCGATTGATGGAAGGGGTCGATCGATCGATTGATGGAAGGGTTCGATCGATCGATCGATCAAGCAGTTATGGCAAAACTGCAGAAAATCCTGTTACAGAAATCATTCTCCAAACTCAACCAAATCATATTATTTATCTCTCAAACTCCCAACAATTGATACTACAAGTGTTATATACCCAAACACATAATTTTCTACATAAAACATATGGGTTTTCATCAATTATGACAATTAAAAGGGCAAAAACTATATCAACCTCAATAACCATAATCTTTTCTTTAACTTTCAATTCTTCCAATTCTTTTTCCATATTTTCTACTCCTAACTCAAAGAAAATTCGTGGTTTATTCTCTACATGTGAATTAGATTTCCACAATATGACTATTACCTCTACAACATGCGAATTCTAGTCTCCAATATATGCTTTCTTTCATGAAACTAGTTTTACTCAACCCTAGACTAACGTAGTTGAAGCATTAACTAAAAATAAAGCAAGATAGATACTTGCCTGGAAATTTTGTTTCTAATTTGTCGAATAAGGTGGTGTGGACGTGTTCCTCGTCGCGCGATCTACAATTTGGCGGTGACGGCGGTGCAAACGACGGAGTTTTTGGCCTAGAACTCCTTACAAAGCTTATCCACTTCTTTTCCAATGGTCGTTCTTTTGTTTTGCTTATGTTAACCCTAGGTGACAACCCCTAACATCTAATATATCCTTGGTAAATTCGTGGGTTTAATTACCGAAATATATGAAATGTCCAAAACGACTTCCCGGGATGCTAATTAGGCCTAAAAACGCCCCAAGACCCAAACTAAACCCCGAGTACATTATTTTGACTATCTCGACCCATTAGAATTCATTGGCCCACTCAAAACGACCATATAAGTGAATTACACTTTATTCACTTTTACTAATACTAATTTAATCCCGACACGACACCGGCGCATCCCGATTTAATTTCCCGAATTTATCAAATTCTATACTCGTGATAATTTTAATAAATTCGATTATACAAATGACTTTATCCAATAAGTAATTTTCAATAAAATCTTAATAATTACTAACTCTCATCACGTTAGTAAATATTTAAAATAATTTTTGAGTTTATATTAAATTAATATCTCAAATTAAATTTAATAAATACCCAAATTTAAAACTCATAAAAATATGGGGTATTACATACTTCCCCCCTAATAACGGAATTTCGTCCCGAAATTCGGAAAATAAGGCATACCTGGTAAAAATAACTCTGGGTATTTCTTGCGCATGTCCGCCTCACGCTCGCAAGTGGATTCCTCCACACTATGATGCTCCCACTAGACTCGTACAAGTGGAACTACCTTCGACCTCAATCTCCTTTCATTATGATCTAGGATAGCCACTGAACTCTCCTCATAAAATCTGTCAGGATGTAAGTCAATCTCCTCTATCGCGATGTGGGTATGGGCCATATCATCCCGAAGGTATCGCCTCAATGATAAAATGTGGAATACATCGTTAATGCGATGTAAGTGCTTTGGCAGTCCCAATCTGTATGCTACCAGACCAATCCTATAGATAATGGGAAACGGTCCCACGTACTTTGTGGCCAACTTCCCCTTCTTCCCAAACCTCATCACTCCTCTCATAGGATACACGTGCAGTAATACTTGGTCCCCCATATTAAATCATCCGAAGAACCATTTTGCATCGGCGTAGCTTGTATGCCTGTTTTGGGCTACCTGAATGCGACTCCTAATAAGCTCAATCCTAGCTGCGGTTTGCTGAATTACCTCTAGTCCGAGCACCTTATTTCCCCCACCTCTAGCCAAAAATTTGGAGAACGAAAAGCCCTACCACACAATGCCTCAAATCGAGCCTTGCCGATCGTGAAGTGATAGGATTTATTGTAAGCAAACTCCACTAGTGGAAGATGTGGCTCCCATCCTCGTCCAAAATCAAGGACACACATGCGTAGCATATCTTCCAACATCTGATTGGTACGCTCTGTTTGTCCATCCGTTTGTGGTTGATAAGCTGAACTCAATCTCAACTCTATACCCGTGGCCTCGTGAAACCTCTCTCAGAAATGCGACACGAAAATCTTGTCTTTATCCGACACAATATCCAAGGGCACCCCATATAGCCTAACAATTTTGATAATGAACAACTGTGCATACTGGCCCGTGGTATAGTCTGTCCATACTGGCAAAAAATGAGCCACTTTGTTCAAATAGTCCACGATCACCCATATGGAGTCGTGACCCCGCTGTGATGTAGGCAACCCAGTAATGAAGTCTATGGAAATACTCTGCCACTTCCACATAGGTATCTCCAATGTCTAAAGAAACCCTGACGGTCTCTGGTGGTCTACCTTTACCATCTGGCAAGTAGAACATTTGGACATGAACTCAATAATGTCCTTCTTCATCCCACTCCACTAGTACAGCCACCTCGCATCCTGGTACATCTTATCTCCTGTGAGATGTACTACAAATCTAGACCCGTGAGATCACTGCATGACATAAGTCTTCTCTTTTTGGTACCACCAATCTCCCATTAAACCATAAACCTCCATTGGAACCTACTGAATAGGACTCATCACCCTCAGCTAAAAGTCGTACAATCTTCTCCTGGTAAAATGAATCCGTTGTCTGTGCCTGTATTACCCTTGTAACAATCTCGAGGTGTGACTGGCATGACATACATGAAGGAAAGGGTGATCGCATGTTGGTGACCCAACTCTTTCCACTTCACTTTTCAGATGTTTGCTATATCGTCTATCGGTCTACGGCTCAACGCATCAGCAACCACATTAGCCTTCCGCGAATGGTACAGTATTTCAAACTGATAGAATTTCACAAACTCTAACTATCTTCGCTGACGCATATTCAGCTCTCGCTGAGTGAACAAGTACTGTAGTGACTTGTCGTCTGTGAGTAAGCGAAAGTTCTCCCCCAACATATACTGTCTCCATATCATCAATGCAAAAATGACCGCTGCTAGATCTAGGTCATGAGTGGGGTAATTTATTTCATGTGGCTTGAACTTGCAGGAGGCAAAAGCTATATCCTTCTCTTCCTGTTGAATTACTCCCCCGAGTCCCCGTAAAGAGGCATCAATGTAAACCAAATACTCCACTCGCAGCTTTGGTAAAGCAAGAAATGGTGCCGAAGTCAGCTTATCTTTTATCTCATCAAAAGCCAATTGACAATCATCGTCCCAAACATATGGTACCCCCTTGAGAGTCAGATTTGTCAATGGACCCGCAATCTTTAAGAAACCTCAGATGAATCTCCTGAAGTACCCAGATAACCCCAATAAACTACGCACTTCCATCGGTGTCATGGGATGTCCCCACTCCCTCACTGCTAACATTTTACTCGGGTCAATCGCTATCCCCAATTCGGACATAACATGTCCTAAAAACTGCACCTCTCGTAACTAGAATCCACACTTTTCATACTTAGCATATAGTTGATGCTCTCGTAGAGTCTGAAGAACCTGTCTGAAGTGCTCAGCATGCTCCTCTTCAGTGTGTGAATATATCAGAATGTCATCTGTGAAGACGATGACAAACTGATCCAATAACTCTCTGAATACTCGGTTCATCAAGTTGATGAATACAGTTGGAGAATTTGTCTGCCCAAACGGCATGACTCTGAACTCATAGGACCCATATCTCATCAAGAAAGTAGTCTTCGACACATCCTTCTCCCTAATACGTAGCTGATGGTATCCCGATCTCAAATCCATCTTCGAAAATAAGGTTACTCCTCTCAGCTGGTCCAACAAATCATCAATTCGAGGCAACGAATATTTGTTATGTATTGTCACCTTGTTCAGCTCCCGATAATCCATGCATAACCTTAGTGTACCATCTCTCTTATTTACAAACAAAACTGGAGCACCCCAAGGTGAGGTTATCCTACAAATGAAGCCCTAACCTAACAGTTGCTCTATCTAATCCCGTAACTCCCTCATTTCTGTTGGGGCCATACGGTACAGAGCACGTGCTATCGGTCAAGTATCCGACATCAATTCTATGATGAAATCTATCTCTCAACTGGGGGGTAGGTCCGGTATCTCCTGAAATACATCAAAATAATCACGAACGATTGGGATAGAATCTAAGGGAATCACGACCTCCATAGAGGTATCCTTGTCTATGTAATATAAATGAGCGTTAGAGCCTCCCTCTGGGAGAGACATCGCCACCACAAACATCTCCTACCCTGGAATAGCAAAGATAATACTTCAACTGAAACAATCTATCATGGCTTTGTAGGAAGTGAGCCAATCCATGCCAATAATAACATTGTGCTCATGTATTTCTAAGATTAACATGTCTGCTGGTAAAATGAAGCTACCAATCTCTACTCCCATACCCAAGAATATAAACAAAATCAACGACCCATTCCTCAGTGGTGAATCTACGCATGTCACAGTACTCTCTTTTATAGCTAATAATCCTAAGGACTTTGTAAAATGTGTAGCTATAAAACAGTGTGTCGCCCCAGTATCAAATAAAACCCGACCCATAGTGCCACGGATAGGAAACGTATCCTTAATCGCAGGCGGTGCTTGAGGAGCTGCTGCCTGGTGGACCTTATAGACATGTTCATAAAGCAACTTCCAGATGAGGCACCACAATGGGGAAGAGGATACTACTGTTTGTGGATGGATTGGAATGGAGGATCCGCCAGCACTTTATAGGCAATCTATCACTGCGTACCTACACGAATGTACTCAATGCTGTGTTGTTACACTGTTAAGATCACCGCTTCGATATGCAGGGAAGCAAATGAGCAGGAGAGTCAAGCCAACAGGACAGGACAGGACAGGGGGAATTAGTATTGGTGGAGCACCAGTAACCCAGGGGCATACTCGTCATAGTGAGCAAAGTTCCCATCCGGGGGACCATGCCAACCGATTCCGATCAAGTGACTCCAAATAGGGATTTAGAGGCTTTAGGCAGGGTCAGTCTAATCAATAGGGATAGCAGGGCAAATACCATCAGCAGTAGGGATTGTAATAGGGCCATCAGTCTCAACCGCATTTCTAGCAGGGCACCAGGGCTAGTTGCGGGGTGGAAACGGCTAGCAGGGATAGCGGGGAGGAAATTTTAGGGGTCGATGTTTCGATTGTGTCAAAATGTCCATAGGCGCCAGGATAATTCAGAGGGAGATAGGGCCCCACAGCAGTAAGGTGCCCGTAATGAGCCACAGAGGCCACTCTTTCTACTCGCTCTCCCTGTACCAGCTCAGGTACCAGCCCTACCAACCATTCTAGCAGCTCTAGTACAGCAGGGGAAGTTACAAAATGGACGTGTCTATAACGTCCACCAGGTAGCAGCTCCTCAGGCACTACCTGTGATTGAGGGTACATTTCCTATCCATGGCACTATGGGTCAGCTTTTATTTGATATTGGGGTGACACAATGTTTTATAGATACTCAATTTGTAAAGGCCTTAGGATTATTAGCTATAGCAGAGAGTACCATGATGTCAATATCCATAATGACCTTGACTAGGAGGGCTGGACGAGGTTAGGTATGAGGTAGTTTCAACGTTGTCTTGGGCCGATGATGATGTTGGAAGATGATTGAGCCCATGGAACATTGTTGATCTCGGCTGATGATTACAACATCAGCTAGGGCCGATGATGATGTTGGAAGATGATAGAGCCCATGGAACCTAACTGACCTCGATTGATGACCAGTGGAGGTTGATGTACGAGGGGTCGTCCTTCTGTGAGAGGAACTTACTGATGATTGTCATAAGCTTCTGTCACCTTGACTATGAGACTGGTCGAGGTTAGTTACTCTGAGCAAGAGGGTGCAGTTTGGACATATCAAGGATGACGACCCTATCATATCCAGCATCACCCACATTCTGCAAACGCACGGACTGCAATACTGCCAGAAGGAAAATCATCCCCCCATAGCTGCATGGCCACCAAAGGTGAAATATGAAGAAGTCAAACCAGTAATTCCCTGTGAGAATGGGAAAATTCTGGCAAAGCCGCAGAAACCCTGAGATTTATCCGCAGCATGGCAGAAAATCTCTTGTAGGTAGGACAAATATCATCCAACCCGAAGTGAAAGACATGATCCTCGGGATACCAAAACTCGATAGCCACCATAAACATGTTCCACTCTACAGGCCGATTGCGCCACAAAGAGACTTGATGCATGTGGAAGGCGTCATAATTGACATTGTAAGAACACATTGGTTCCAAGGCTTCGAGGTAGTTGGCGAACTCAATGCTAATAGGGAAAGACATCTGGAAAAACCAAGAAATAATAAAAAAGAAAGAATTTGAAAAATAAACGAGGTGAAAGTGTGAGGAGGAAAGCCCCATTCGCACCCCTTTATATACTTAGAAACTCTGAAGAAAGGAGAGGAAACCTTGCAGAAATTGGAGTAAAATTTGCCACACAAAGTACCAAGAACTTGAAGAAAGTTCAATCAAAGCCTTGGATTGATTGGATTGGACTGATATGCCGATAGGCATGACAGGGGTCATGCTGATCGGCAACCCCCTATTCTGGGAAAATTCCCATTTTCCTCTTTTGTCAAATTCAAAAAACAAATAAAAAACATTTTTATCTTAAGGAAATCCCAGATTTTTTTTTATATTTATGCTTTTCCTAATCTCATTTTAAATCAAATCCTTCTCAAATCAATTTCCAAATTTTTTTACGGTCTCAGCAACAAAGTAAAAAGAGCATGTGCATTAATCACTAAATCAAATAAAATTAACAAAACAAAACTTCATTCTTCATTTGCATATATTTTGTTGTATTACATTAATATTTTGCAGGGAAAGAAAAAGTAGAAAAACAATGGGACTCGGCCCGAACCCAATTTGACTTTCTTTCGCTCTCTAACTCTCTCTTTATCTCTTTCTATCTTTATCTCACTCTCTATCTCTCTCTATCTTTATCTCTCTCTCCTCTCTCTCTAGGATCCCCAATCTCTGCGACGTTCCCTCTTACCCCTGCGACAAGACGAAGAGCCCCCACTTTCAGAGCCAGACCCTTCCCCGGATGAGGCAGACAACACCAAGTAAGAGGGGACCGAAATCTCCTCGTGAATATGTGCAGTCGTCGAAGATATCCAATCCCTGATGTCCATTAGCCAAGTGGGTGAAACATTGATATCCTCCAAGGAAGAATGGAAAAGATCAAATCAGTCAAGCATGAGACAAAAGAAAGAAATCAAGGAAATAAAAAAAGATGTACAGTAGGCCTAAGTACCTCCTCCGTCAAACCCAACTCCTTTGGGTCCATTTCATGAGTATGATGATGTAGACACATAGATCCCCCATCTTCTTATTAAAGGTTGTAACTAGGGGAATACAATCTCACGAAATAAGGCCCTAATGTCGTCACTCCCGCCGCTGATTAGCCGCACCACCAGTGCTATGAGCCTACCGACTTGAGCTCACCCTAGGGAGAGGCATCAGATCATATGTACTAGGAGGCATCACCCAACTCGAGACAAAGTCTAGATAGTCGTACATTACCGCTATGTCAGTATACATAGAGTATGGATCTCCAATCATCGCAGCAACCCGAGCATCATCAGATATCTCCCTCATGTGCCTCATGAACATAGGGGGCTCTCCGGAGGCACCGAAACCTCATCCTCCAGGATCTTCCAATCTACCCTCTCCCCAAAATAGCAGGAGTAGCTAAACTCATGCGTCAGTAGGTTCCGCATTTGTGCATATCCCCCAGTCACCCCGGTGTACTGAATGGTTATACCCCAAGGATAAAAGGTCACCTGAAAATCCCCAATAAAAATGGAGGATCGGTATCAATAAAATATCATCAAAAAGAAGAACAGTCTTAAGATAAAAGAAGGATTACCCGCTCACTCGTTAGGCCATTCAAGACCTGACGCATTATCTCTAGAGAAAGATTCTTCTTCAATTGCCGATTAGACCTCTACCACTAAGACATCCATCAGAAGTCCCCAACAGATTCATCCTTCAAAGAAATCAGTTGGGTATTCAACCCAATCACTCCATTGAACCACGTATGCAAAAGAACAAGGATCATCATTCAAGAAATTAAAAATAAGTGAATGAATAGGAAATGCGAATGCATAACGAAAAATGAGCAAAATAAAGAATACCTTCAGAAGATACGTGGTCCCGGTATAAGTCGATCGACAGCACCGTCTGAATGCATCCAAAGAATAATAAATGGTCACCAAAGTTAGGCTCCCCCAATCATAGAAGTGGATGTTTGAAAAGACTCTCAGAAAAGGCAAAAACCACAAGTGGACAACGTCGCCACCGGTAAGCCACCTTTTTCATGTGACTTTTTTCCACGTCTCAAAGAAGGCAAGCAAAGATAATGTCCAGAAACCACCTTTTCCACATCACCGCCTCCGGCGTCACCCTCAGCAAGAGCACATCAAAATGTTGACAAAATTCAAATACAACTCATTAATATGATTCACTCCAATGACAGTCCTCCAAAATTTTGGGGAAAACTGGGCTAGAACAATATCAAATGTTGACATAAATCTAAAAACAAATGATTTAGGGGAAAGTACTCCCATATTTTGCGAGAAAGATTGAAGACAATAAGTGGCCTTCAACATGACCACAAAGGTCACAGGGACCATTTATTATCTTCATTCTCACCCATCGATGGATTTAACACTTGATTTTAAATTCTTCTAACGAATTTCCATCAATAACATACACCATTTATGAAACTCAAAGAAGGAACGAAACAAAGAAGGTGGGAAAAAATTAATTTATGAGAGAGTTAAGAAAGGAGTTCTTATTTTGAAATGAAGTAAGTGGTGAGATCTTCTTTGAAAGGAAATAAAATGAAGTAAAATACCAATTTTCAAATGAAGTATGAAGTGAGCAAAGGAGTGGGAACTACCACCTTATAACTAAGAAGTGTCTTCACAATTCCCCGAGATAAAGTATTGATTAAATTCATATTTTAGTTGATCAAGAATGGGTTCACAACTAAGAAGAAATAATTACTAGTGTGCGCCTGAGGTGTTTGAAATATTACTTGTATTTACAAAATCATCCTTGAATTAAAAAAGCAAAAACTTTAGCTCGCAAACTTATTGAAATTTCCAGCCAACCAAGTCATAACAAAGCCCAATGACATCAAAACATCCCGAATATTTGGGGGAAATTATGGGAACCATAATTAAAGAGTCACGTGGCCTTCACGTGCCCAAGATCTATATCGATTGAGAGTGCATGCCATAAAGAATTCTCACAACGACTTCCTATAGAATTGCTTTCTTAGATAAGGGATTGGTCCAAACTTTTTATAATATCTATTAATTGAGTTGGGACCCTTCTAGGATCCTTTATAAATGTTAAACCATCCCCATGAGGTATCGGCATAAGAAATTGTAATGTCGAGTAGTACTACTGATAACTTGACTTTTGTGTGGATATGTGGATGTCATTGTTGAAAGACAAGTTAATCAAAAATCTCAATTACGTACAAAAATATATAACAAACTAGAATATAATGGTAAGTGAGGTATCAATCAAAATCTAAGGGAGTGAAATGAGAGAAAACACATGTAATTCATTTTTATTTAATTTCTTTTTGGACTTTTTACTTTTTCTAATTTTTTTTAGCTTTTTCAATATTAAAACAATTTTGAGATTAAGGTGAATTTAAAATAAGAACTAAATAAAAAGTGGGTAATCAAACTAAAATAAAAGTGTAAAAACATAAACTAGTGAGGGATGGAAATGAATGATATGTAACTAAATGAGAGAAAATATTCAAGGGATAGAAAATCCACCCCCTTCACACAAATTAATCTAACTTGCACTATTTTAATTTGATCAATTTACAAAATATTCATTTAATTCAAAAGTTAATTTTCATTACACTAATGAATTAGTTGAATATTTTTTTAGAAAAGTAATTTTAATCCCCACACGCACTACTTTATATGAATTAGAATCAATTAAATGAATCACCCAATAGGATCGATTCATCAAACTAATTTTAATTAGATAAAATAAAAACAAGAGTAGATGAAAATTATACTAAAATATAAATCAAGTGATAAGCCTATCTCTAGTTTGAATCAAATGATCAAATGATAATGCAAGTTTTAATACTTTCACAAGGATGACTTTCCATTTCTCAATGTGAAAATAAAGTAGGAATTAAATTCACTAATCAAAGGAAACTAACAAAATTAAAATTGACAATTAAACCAAATTGGATTCATGAAGTTTTTAATTCCTCCCTTGAATGGGAGATTAGCCCTCCATAATCATCATCCAACAAAAATAATAGTTAATTAAGAGCATAAAATGAAAATTAGAGAGGAGTAATCAAACCAAAATTGCCTTCAATTGCATTAATTCTTCAATTCGTCCATCATCCCTCATTAATTACAAACACTCAATTTATTGATTTTTTTCTCTAATAAAAAAAATAAAAAAATCTAAACTAAAAAAAATTAAAATGTTTCTCTCTCTAACTCTAGAATTTTCTCCCTACAATAATCCCCCCTTAAAATGGGTCTTCTTCTTCCTTTTATAGTAGGTTCAAGGGTCTATGGGTAATTTTTGAAATACACACTAGTGTGCATGAGGGGTGAGGATATATGGATAAGGGTAATTAAGGTAAATGGGCACACATGTGTTATGGCAGAGGTCATGTGGAAGAAGTGGGGAAATAAGGTAGTGGGTGAGGGGATAAAATGGATTGTAACATGTGGGTGGGTATTTAGGATGAAAAAGGTGTGAAGAAATTAATTCAGGGTTAAAATGGGAAGATGGGAATAAGTTGGTTTTAAAAGACATGTGGGGTCTAAATGGATAAGTGGTTTGGTTGGTTTTGTCTGCATTTGTCTTTAACAGGCATAAATCATGAAAGGCTTTGGCACAAATTGGTTATTGGTTCGAGATGTTTTCTGGGTAATTGGGTTGATCTCTGGTTATGGAGGTTAACAGGTGGGTTCGAGAGACAAGGATTGGAGAACAGGTTGGGGTTGAGGAGTTCGGGTTCAAGGATTCTGGCGAGAATAGGTTGAGGTTCCAAAATGGTCACGGGTTCAGGCGTGGCTGGGTGTTCAACTGGTCGTCGAGGAAGGTGGAAGGGTAAATGTGTTTGGATATGTCTTTTTTCTTCACCGAAGGTGTGGAGACAGGGGTCGAGGGCTGCGATTTCGGGCAGGCAAGTAGCTTGGGTTAAGGGAGGTCACCAGAGTTGGTTATGTTCACTGACAGGTTTCTTGGTAGTACAGGTGGTCAGAATAGGTTAAAGGGTATGCAATTTGTGGGATAAAAATGGAATATGGGTATTTGTCGGTTCATGGCGTTGTTGGAAGGTTATTTGGAATTGGGAAAAAGATGGCATTTAAAAGACATGTGTTGTTATTTGTTTTTTTTTTTTTGTATTGTTGGGTATTTAGTTTTATGCATGTGACAAAAGTGGGTAGTACGAAGAGGTGTGAGTTTGAAGAAATGGAAATGGGTCTTTGGTTTGATATGAAACTCCAGTCAAGGATGGGATTCGGTCTATAGCTTGTTGGTTTGGGTTGAAAGGGTTCGTTTTCAGGTTTGTGGGTTAACTCGGGTACGGTAGCAAGTTTGTGTCATTGGGTCAGGAAAACATAGTAAGTGGGTTTTAGGTTTGGGAAATGGGTATGATTGAGGGTTGGGCAGGTCTGCACCGTCTATGGACGGACGGGAGTTGGGTCGGCTTTTGACCAAATTTTAAAGGGTATAGTTTATAGGGTGATGAGGTGCGGGTATGAGCTCGATTTGGTAGAGGTCAGGTTTGGTCTTGCTAATCGAAGGTGAGGTTGGATCTCGGGTTTGGTTCGTAGCTGGTGAGTCGCGGGTCTCAGGTTGTTTGGAATATGCGTTTGGATGGATGAGATGGGTTCGCGGGTTTCAACGAGAGTTTGGGGGTTTGGTTGTTGGGTAAGTGGGTCAGCCAGTTTATACCAAGATGGGGGTTTGATATTGGTTTAGTGTTAATGGTGATGGTGGTGTGTTATTAATGGAGCTAATGGGTTTGGTTATGGAGGTAAGCTGGTTATGGTGGAAAGAGAAAGGAGAGAGGGTGTGGAGGGGAAGAAGATGGGTTGGGAGTGTAAGTGTGAAGGTGAGGTGTAGAGTAATAATGGTGTATGTGTTTGTTTTGTTTGGGTGTAGGTGAGTGTAGGAGTTTAGGGGAGTGGGTGAGTGAGTAGTTGTAGGATTAGTATGTGTGAGTTAATTTGTACACGTAATTAAAAAATAAAACTAACTAACTAACTAAAATTAAAATCAATTAAAAATAAAATCCTAATCTATAAAATAAAACTAATAAACCTAACCGAATAAAATAAGAAATATCAAAAGTAAACAAATACTAAAACTAAAAATCTAATAAAAATAAAAATTAAATAAAACTAAAATGCGCACCTTTAAAAATATAAAAATAATAAAAACACAAGCGACACACAAAAATAAAATATAAAAATAAATCCTAAAAATATATACATGACTCAAAACTATAAAATATAAAATCAAATCAAAAAATCATAAATGACACAAATAAAAATCTAAAAAAAAAATAAAAGGGGACAAACCAAACACACACGGATCAGGATCGCCTTAGGTTAGGGTTACGGGACAAGATATACAGGCTTAGCTCCATTTTGTTGCAATTTCCTTAATTTGAGCATTTAAACATCGCAACATACATTTGCCTACAGAATAAATGAAAAAGCATATAATACCCAATTTTGTCAAGAATTTGCAATTAAAAACTGTCTATTTAGGGTATAAATTGTACACTTTTGGGGTTATTTTCAACTGTAACAATGTCGACCATATTTCTAACTAAATAAATGAAAAACCCGAAACCCCATGAACATAGGCAAATTGCCGAACAAGGTAAATCATGTGTTGCGTGTTCTTTGATCCTATTTGTTGAGAGATTTCTTGTGTTTAAACTTCTATGCATTGAACATTAACATTGTAGGAAATAGACATCTACAGGTACATCCTTCTACGTGTATATATCGAGTATATGAAACCCATGTCTCTTACTTGAGCCCAAAAACATTATTTATTAATTCTTAATAGGTCCATCGGGTATAGCCTATCAATATCCAAAAGGTATCTCTAATTCGTTAACAATTATATTTTTCCCTTGTGTATAAAGTCAATAACGCAAATATTTTCCACAAAGTCTAACTTAATATTTTTCTTATGCTGAAAACATTTGGAGTATTACGATTTTCAATTACTAGGTTTTAAAACCCACACATTTTCTTATAAGTAGATTTTACTGAGAAAATGGCACTTCTGAAATTATCCTTTGGTCTCTCAGAGTTTAACCAAATTATAAAACCACATCGGGGTCATTTTCCCGGGTATAAAATGTCGTGATTCGCGTGTCATTCTTTGCACGGTAAAAACCATGTTCGTTCTCACTCGATCATGCGCATGATGTATGTTCGCTCGGTGCACAAAAAATAAAGTCATCCACAATCTGATCTGTACACCCCCTATCCCAAGCTGAGAATTCAAATCTCTATTTTCTTTCGAAAATGAATTTCTTTGCCATATACTCCCAAATATTATCTATCATAGTTAAGAAGATCAATACTTACTTATATATCCTAATTTATAGTGTTAAATTGTGAGATTTCAAAATATACATTTCATATTCAATTTTTACATTAATATGTGAAGGAAACTTCCTAAATTGATGTAAACAAGTAGTCTTTGACATGATTTCATATAAGTAAGAATATAAAAAAGGGACATAAAATTCTCTAACCCGAAAACCGATTTAAACGAAAAATATGATTTCAATAATTAGGTTCATTCATTGATTAATAAATATCATAAATTTTCCATTCGTTACATTAACCTAATCATCTCTGCAACATTTTAATAATTTAAAAAACCTTATTTAGGTAGAAATTATTATTTACACTGTGAGACAAGAGAGTAAAATTATCTTGCCTTGAATGGTGAATAGAAAATCTCAAAGGAAAGATAGGTTAATTTCCTTTTAAATGTCCCTTGAAATTTCTCCTCGAAATTCCAATTTGTTTAAAGAAGATTTCACTACGTAGAAAAGATACCTATTGAGAAAATAATTATTTTGTTCTTCAAAGATGTACTACCCCATAATTTTAATGTATTATTTAAATTTATTTTATATTTACAAATGTAATTGCCTGTAATGACTGGTGCCACCACTATAATTCATTTGTCTACATTTGCGTATGTGTTTATAATTAAAATTATTTAACATGGAATTTCTAAAAGAAACGTAATACACCAAAATAAATTAACTATTATTTAACAAATAAATGTGATAAATTACTTAATAAGCTATTTTTTAACTCTGACAAGAGTAGATGTTAAAAAGGTTAATGGGTTAGTTTGGAGGACTTGTGGGACATGTAAAGGATTCAATTATACCTAAAAATGGTGGATTTTAGATCCTATGGTTTATTATAAGACTTGGGCTAGGTTTTTAACTATTTGGAAATGTTTTTTTTTGTTCATGGATCAAGGCCCATATATAGGATAGCCCTAATATCGTTGTTAGAAATATAAAATGAAGATTACGGTTCACTTATATCATTTTTCACACATAAGAGAGGAAGCTAGTTGAAGAAGAGGATAATTAGGGCTTTTCAATTAGGATTGCAACCTACTTGAATTTAGAGGCAAGTTTATTTAAAATATCAACCTAATTAGTTTGTATTATAATATAGTTAGGTATTGGATTTTAAATTTGCATTGATTAATCTGAACATATATATAAATTAATTAACTAATTAGGATTGTTAGTCATATTTTTTTAAGATGAAATTGGGACAATTCTTGGTGAAATTGGATGGAAATTGAACTATGGATGATATAAACTTATTATATATTGTGAAGGAACTAAAAGCCCCTTGATTATTGGAAGAATTGTTAGAATATTTAAACATAATTGATCAAAGATTAAAAACAAGGATTCTTGAGATAAAACCCTCATTTAACACTCTAAATCATGATCGGATGAGTTGAAGCATGTTAATATTGGTGATTCTTATGGGTATATCACTTATATATAAAGGATAATGGATTGTGTTGATGATGAGACGATTTTAGAATGATTTGGGATAATTTTGGTATTCCAATAAATGGATGGTGTTAAAATGATGATCCCAGAGAAAATCGATTCGGTCCTTGGTTGAATCGGTTAGGTCTCTGAAAGTTGAAAATTTGAAATGGCTATAACTTCTTCATTATAAGTCGGGTTGACACGTGCCCAAAATCCAAATTTAATTATCTAGATGATGGTATTAGGACACCATCTAAAAAATAGAGTATGAAGTGAATTAATTTCTCTTCAAGATGAAATATATGTCAAGAATTTGTCGAAACACATGAAAACCTAGGCAGCTCCGAGTATGGGTGTTTGGGATAGCTTAGTATGGACCTTAATTCATGTGGTTTAACTACGTATAAGGAGTGATATGACTCAATTAAACATTTTAATTACTAAATTTTAATTAAGATCCGAATGGTGGGTTTAAGACATTTAAATCTTACATTTGAAAAGTAAACTATTTTATGTGCAAAACATCGGGTATGTGTGTTCAGGACATACACAATAAATGGTATATATTTATGTATTGTGCGATGATAATTACTACCGTATTATAGTTCATATATTTGGATTTTACCATGGGTGGAGCGGTGACATCATTTCGGTACCCCGCTAAAGAGAGCGATGGGCTTTACCTTAGGTCGCACATTGACACAAGTACCTTGTTAAATAGAGATAAGTCGCACCATGGGTTGGTCGACAGTGTCAATTCAGTATCGCATTAGGTTGAAGTGGCTCTACCATAGTTCGTGCGATGGTGCCACATCGATACACCGATAGTTTGTTGTTATATACTTGATATGAGTAGTGCTTATATGGATAAACACGTAGAGATGTATTGATTAATTTGCTATGTACTTGACATGTATAGGAGAATAATTTATGGATATTTTAATGAGATGGTCAATATGAAATCATGGAGTACACTTAGGTCTGGTATTAAATGCATATGATATCTAGGATTATTTGGTTGGGATAATTTAAAAGACACCAAAAGATGAGAGGAAAATGCATAATAAAATTACAGTACAACTAAGTTATATGGTTATATTAAAGAGGCTTGTTGTTAACGTCATTTTTGTCTTTAGATTTCAAAAAATAGGAAGCTTGGCCGCATCCTCCCGAAGATAATTGTGTGCGAATGATGGTAATAACACTCTTGGTTGGGCATCAGAATTATGTGGATCACATAGGGTATGTTTCACGTATTTAATTTATGAATTTAGTTTTATTATAGTCATGCTTGTAAAGATAATCAATTGTTTGATTCTCATGAGTTTATATTACACCTAATCAATCTAGTATTAAATTTTAACAGGGAATCATACAAGATGACCCAAAAAGTTTTTTCCCAAAACTAAATTTATAATTTTATGATTTTTGGTTAAAATTTGTGTGAAATTTGGAAGTTTGGTTGTGGGTTTATGAGACATTAGGTTTTCATTTAGGATATTATAGTAGTTCTCCTTAAACCTATCTTTCTCTCCAAGTATATGCATTTTACTCTTTTCTCCGGAACCCTAACTTCCTCTCAAAGCATTCTTCAATTACCTTATTAACCTTACCCCACAACTAATTACATTACTTAGTTTCCAAATAACCATTTAAAAGTCATTAAACATTTTAAATTTCCTTCTTTACCAAAATAGATTTCGAATTCCAATTACCTCGAAATTACATTCAAAGTTTCTTCAAAAACTTTATTTCATTAAAAAAATCATTTAAACATAGTTAAATAAAAATTTCTAAAAAAATATCCAAAATTAAATTAAATCCCAAGAATCTGAATCAAAATCTTATTTTGATTCATAAAATTCTTCTGAATTTATGGGGTATTACAATATTCTTATTAATGAAAAGAATTTTGTCCACATAAATTGATATAAATTTCATACGTCTTTGAGTCCAATATTTTATTACATCATAAGTCAGAAACTATCTCCATATATAAAATGAGTAAACTATTTCTATATAAAATGAGCCAAAATATCTTCTTAGATAAAATGATTCCAACTAAATGATCATATAAAGTGAGTCAAACTATTTCCTCATAAAAAATTAGTCAAAATTATCTCGTCATATGCATATGAGTCAAAATCATCTCCTCATATAAAAATGAATCAAAATCATCACCTAATATGTGTGTGAGTCAAAATCATCCCCACATATAAAAATGAGTCAAATTCATTTCCTCGCATAATAATGAGTCAAAATAATCTCCTCATATAAGAATGAGTCAAAATAATCTCCTCACATAAGAATGAGTCAAAATATAGTAACAATTTATATGCTCGAGTCTACAAATATGGGGATATTATTGCCTCATCAAGTCCTTATGCTCCAAAGTAGATTCCTCCTCTTTGAGGGATAACTTTTCTCTCCTTCAAAAACTCGTCACCCACTTCATATGGTAAAGTATCAATAAAACCTATTCTCCTAATCAAAACTCCATTGGATTTCAATTCATATCGGCATATCTCTTTTGTCTATCTTGAGTGATCTTGATTCACTCTCTTAACAATTTGATTTTCTCAGTCTTCTCTTTGACATATTCTTATCCCAAATATCCACCTCATTGGGATCCAATTAACATATTGGTGATCGGAATTGTCTCTCGTATAGTGCCTCATAATGGGATATGGAAATGGAGTTTTGATAACTATTGTTATATGAAAACTCCACTAGTGGTAAATGTCCATCCCAGCCTCCCTTAAGGTCCTTATATAAAAATGAAAAATATCTTCTAACAGTTGATTGGCCATCTTGGTTTGTGCATCCGTCTATGGATTGTATGTCATGATAAGATGCAGCTTAATCCCTATGGCCTGCTGGAAACTCTCCCAAAAGTGTGTCATATATTTAGGCCCTCGATAAATGATCGATAATGGAACCCCATTTAAATAAAAAATATAGGCCGCATAGAAACGTGCAAGCTTCTAGGTCTAATAATATGTACAAACTACCCAAATGTGTGCCACCTTTGTAAGGAGACCAACAATAACCCATATAGAATCATGATGTCGAGGCATTAAGGGTATACCCATGATGAAGTTCATCGAGATTCTATCCCACCTCCATTCGAAAAAAGGTAAATGCTGAAGCATAACAAAAGGCTTTTGATGGTCCACCTTCGTCATCTGACAAGTGGTGCATCTTAAATCAAATATATCGGCATCCTTCTTCATACTAGCCCACCAATACTGTTGATTCATATCATGTTACAATTTATCGCTTCTTGAGTGTATCGCAAAATGCGAACCATGCGTCTCCTCCATAATGGTCCCTCTTAGTTCTTCATTCAAGGGTACTACCAACCTATACTTATAAGGTAACCTGCCATCAAATCCAACCAAATAGAATGGTACACTGGTAATAAGAATCACCATCACATTCACCTCACACATCTCATCCTAAGACTCTCCGTGGAATAATTGTACCATAATTTCTAGAGTCACCATTAGCATACTAGTGAATGCTTTGGTTATGTCACAAATCATCTCTAATGATCCCCCCTCACGTCTTGAAATTCTGAGAGACTATGAAGGGTTTGCCAACTCAATGTGTTTTCCACCATATTAGCCTTCCTATGGTGATGATAGATTCTGAATTGATAAAGTCAAACCATCTTCGCTGCCTCATATTGAATTTTTTTGGTGTAAACAGATACTGTAGACTCTTGTGATCACTGAAGAACCTGAATTTATAGCCCTGCAGGTAATATCTCCACGCATGAAATACAAATATAATGGGAGTCAACTCCAAGCCATGAGTCATACAATGAACCTCATGCGACTTTAACTTTCGAGAGGTGTATTTACATGAATTAATACTCCACATATTCCCTATAAGGGAGCATCAATATAGACCAAAAACTGAAATCCACTCCTAGGTAAGATAATAACTAGCACAAAAATCAACTTATCCACGAGAGTGTCGAATGTCTGTTGATAATTCTCATTCAAATAAAATACCACATCCTTCTTTGTCAACTTTGTCACTGTCCCCACTATTTTTTAAAATCCCCGAAAGAATCTCATGTAATAACTGGACAAACCTAAAAGGATACAAATCTTAGTACACAACTTGCGTAGTCCTCAATCCAATACGGATGACACATTGCTCGGGTCCATGAATAGTCCCTTTCTGACACCATATGCCCTAAAAACTTCACTTTTCTCTTCTAAAATTAACATTTGGAGAATTTAGCATAAATTATATGCTCCCTCGACATTCGCAATTCAATTCGCAAATGTCAATCATTCTCCTTCTTAGTCCGTGAATAAATTAAAATATCATCCATAAAGACAGTGATGAAATTGTCCAAATACGAACGGAACACCTAATTCATTAAGTTCGTGAACATAGCTGGGAAAGTAGTCAACCCAATCATCATCACTCAAAACTCGTAAGACCCATAACGAGTCAAGTGGATGCACGGTCTTAACAACCCATCTTTATACCACATAAATAACACTGGTTCACCCCAAGATGAAGTGTTACGTCGGATAAAACCATTATCTATCAACTGCTTAGTCTGAGCTCTGAGTTCCCTCATATCCAAAGGGTCCATATGATGCGAACCTCTAGCTATTGGCTTAGTCATGGTGCCTATTCTATGATAAAATCAATCTCTTTATTCGATGGTAAACTTGGTATCTCATCGAATACGTTGGTGAACTCCTGTCATAAAGGAATCCTATCTAGGGACACTATGGTCTCTTTCTGAGTCTCCTCATCAAAAACATACAAGTGGGTAGCATGAAAATATCATTCTTCTTGTGTTGGCTCAATTTTGAGAAAAATACTTTTTTTGGATGCTCCTGCATTCTTTTTATTTTTAAAATCTATTTTTTATACCTTAAATCATATTTTCCTAAATTGAGTTATTATATAAATTTATTTTCTGATGAAAATAATTTTGTGAAGTGTATAATTTGTTTTGGTCAAAATATAATTTCATTTGTATTTTCTTTTTCTTTTTTTTTTTTTGGGGGGGGGGGGGGGGGGGGGGGGGGGAGTTTTATTCTCTCATATTTGAGTTTTTTTTTCTATCTATATCTTATTTATTATCCTATTTTGCCTAGATGGATACTTTTTATAAATTATATTCTGCTTGTATTTTTTGTGTCATAAATTTTGTAATGTCTTTTTTATTTCTCGGAATTTATTTTTATGAATTGAAAAACATTAATTAAACATTAAGTTAATGTTTAATTAATTTGTTTAAAGAAACCTAAAGTTAATTGGCAGCCCATTATTTGTTTTGTGTTGTTGTTTTTTATTCCAAACCATTTGTGGTCTCGAGGTATGTGGGTGGTTGAGTGTTTTTATGTATCTCAAGGTCTGTGGGTGGTTGAGTGTTAATATTTGTTTGAGGTCTTTGCGGGTTATATGTTTTGGACTCTCTCTCTCTTAAAACACACCACCATTTGACAACATCTTTAACTTAACCATTTTTTTATTTATGTCTCTCTCTCTACAAATCTGCCATACACGATTTTTTCCACATTATCTTTCTCTCTTTAATATTTTTAGAAGATCTGTATTTTCCTTGAGAGTGTTTATCCCATTGTGTTTGTCATTAGTAGTTTCGATCGTTTTGGGATGGCTGATTGTCGGTGACTATATTTTTCGGCGGTACGGATTTTTCTGGCGAGATGGTTTTTAGAGGTGATTGTTATTTCGCTGACTCTCTTTCGATGGCTGACATTTAAGATCTGGTTGTTTCGTGTTGGTTGTTCTGATTTTAAGTCTGTGGTGGTTTTGACATAATTTTGTCCAGTGGCTAGTGTTTTTATTTGCCACGAGTTTTTTTCGGTGGGTTTGCTGGTGGAACTATCTTCCGGAATTTCCTATAATTGGATCAGAGTGTGGCTCATTTATCTAGCTCGATTTTCAATATGACTCCTAAGAGGGATTGATTTTGGGGGTCTCTACCTTTTGGATCCAGTGTTGTTGGTCTCTCTCCGATTTCTTACTCATTTTCGAGCTTTTGTGTATTGAGGCATCTCTCTCTCTCTCTCTCTCTCTCTCTCTCTCTCTCTCTCTCTCTCTTATATATATATATATATATATGTGTGTGTGTTTGTTTGGTCTCATCCAAAATCTTTTTTGTTAATCAAATCTTTGTTTTGATTTGATGGTTGATCTACCATCATACTATTTTTGTCCCCTTTGATTACTCGGATCTAAATTTTGTTAAAAGAAATTACACTCGTTTTTCATTTTTAAGATATCTCAGAAAGGTTATGTGTTAATTTTTTTTGTAAAATAGTGATGTGTTAAGAGTGTCTAACCCGTGTTTCCATGGATCTGATGGTAGATTGTGTGATCATTATGTTTTTCTCCTAAGGTGTCTATACCCACATTTTAACTATTGGGTTATCTTAGTGTGCCGTGGATAAAGTTTTCCTTTGTTTACTGTATCACCAGTTTTGTTGTTGGTAATTTAGATCTCTTTATGATATTTTTGGTTAAACCAAAAGTCATTTGCTGATTTATTTGGTTTTGGATTGTAAGTCCTAATTGGTTATTTGTGTTGAGATACTTAATTTTGGACTAATTTTTTTTATAACTTAATCTTTGGATTGAAATTATTTTGGGCCTTTGGGTGTTTGGTGTTGAGAGTTTATTTACACCCACTTAAGTGTGTGTGAACTTATTATCTAGTCCTAACAATTTGGGTAAAGTTTTTTTGTGTCACACATTTTTTTAACTAAAATGATTTTTAATTTGAATCTGATTTAATTTATATGGGTATTAAAGATACTTGGTTTTTGCCTCTAACTAGTTACACCCTCTAAGTTAAACTTTTGTGTGTTAACTTTATTTAGTTGGATTTAATTAGTGTGTGGGCTTTAAATAACATCTCTATTTATTTATATTTTATTTTAGTTAAACCCATCCTAATTTATTGCGTCGAGTGCTACACTATTTATCTCGTACTCATTTGACTGGGATTGAATCAATTGACTCATACATTTTTTATTGTCTAAGTTGAATACTTTTTGTTGTATTCTTTTATACTTAGGTGGTGTTAGTGTGTGTATGAGTTTTTTTATCTAAACCCAGTTATAGTCTTGGTTTGAACTAAAATTTGGATTTTAAACTTTGTGATTATATTTGTGTTACTAAAATCTGCTTTTGGACTTGTCTCGCTTTTAGTGACTGTTTTGCTTACTTTTATTCATTTATAATTTATATGAGCTAAGTGTTACACCTTATATCTTTTTCTCCGTTTACTTGGACTTGATGTTTTAACATAACACCGATTTACATTGATTCATATTCTTTTTGGTTTTAAAATATTTTTTTTATTTTAGTTGCACGACACAATTGTTGGAATTTTATTTACTATTTTATTTGTATTCATTTACGCCAATTAAATTATTTTAGGATTAATCTTTACTTGAATATTAATTATTAATGAAGACTTGGCTTGTGTCTTGTGACTTCATATTTAATCATTCTTTCAGTACCAATTAATTCAATATTATCTTATTATTATTGTTTACTTGTGTTTTCTACGTCTACACGAATTCTCGGGTGTTGAGTGTGTAGTGTGCATGTGTCTCAAATTTTCATTATCTCGATTGTTTAGTAAGATTCAGTTTGTGGGGTTGTTTAGTGTGTGCCTGGGTGTACTGGTTTTGTATTGACCTAATTATTTCACTTACATTGGTGTTGCTGAATTCTTTTTCTAATCTTTGGTTTTACTGTTCTTTGGTGAATTGTGTGTGTTGTAGTCACTATTACCTGGGTATTACTGGGTGGACTTATTTTCAGTGAAGTTGGGTTGTTTTAGGCTAGGATGGTTATATGGGTGTGTATTTTCTTAGTTTAATTCATTGTGTACTTGGGGACTGTAGTCTGTAACTTGTAATTTGTAATAGTGGACTTGGTTGCGTGAGTTGTCTTGGGACTAGCGACACGGGGTTTACCACCACGATGGGTTCCTCGAGAACAAATATTGTGTCACCTTCCACTTTTCCTCATCTCATTCTTAAAGGGAATTATTTTTATATCTAGCATCACCACTTTTACTTCCTATTGTGCATGAGTGTTTTTTAACTTATAATTTATAATAGATTTTATATCAAAGAGTTAAAAGAGTTTTTTAAATAACCTAATACATATTAGCATGTACCCTTTGGTACTTTCAAGTAACCCTTAGGTTGTTTCATAGCATCCCCACCCTCATGTCTAAGCATAATCACCCAATACGTCTCTCGTACCGATATAGAAAATACAATGTGTCTACCTACACAATCAATCTGAGCATGGTACATACAAAACAAATCCATTCCCAAATAAAATCATATGTGTGAGTTTCTAAAACTAATAAATTTGGAACAAACATTATCCTACCAATATGAATGTCAGCCCCATCACAAGACTCGGTAAACCATGAATACGCCTAATGGAGTAGTTATAGTTAATATCCCAATGTAAGGAATCTAGACCATGCCTAATAAAATTACGAAGTCTCGAGCATAAAAAGAGTGTGTAACACCCGTACTGATTAAAACTCTGGTTGTTGTTCAATAAACAGAGAACATACTATCGACTGCCTAAATAGGTGCTTGAGTATTCCTCAATCCCATGTGATACACCCTGCAATACTGCACTACTAGCCAGGTTTTCCCCCATTTAGGTAGTTCTTAATTATATGGCCAAATCTGTTACATCTTAGGCAGACTAGTGGTGCATGTCCCTGGGAGGTACCATCTTGCCTCTTTTGCTTCTATTAGCCTTGACCTTTATATTAGGATCCTACAGAATGGAAAGAACTTCTTCCATGGTTCTTGGCCTTGATGGCCCTGACCTCCCTTGCAATCGCTATCGTATCCCATCTCATTTCTGGTCCCACCTAACTTTACCTATTTTTATATTAAATATTCCCATTATAAAGCATAGGCACGACATCCACTTTTTTTATACTTAGTTCTCCATTAGAATTTATAGTATATGGTATTCTTCATGAAATATTCGATTATCTTCTTCTTCATATTCACTTCATTCGGAGAAATGAATGCCAAAATTATAAGTTTTTCTCATACCTAAAGTTTGTAAAAGTCTCCATTCTGAAGTAGAAGAAACTTAATCTCATTCTGTGAACGAATGGACTTGGGCAAGTACTTCTCATTCAACCTTTTGAAAATCTTTTATTAATCTTCACTAAACGTACCACTAGATTTGTACTAGGATTCTTATGCCTAATATCCCCAAACTCTCGGCCTCACTAAACACCATGCATAAGACAGAATATGAATGAAATCCAAATAAGGCACCACCTAATACACTTTGTTCTAAATAGGATACTGGAACTAGATTCCCAAAAATCGTACCCTATGATGAAAATCCAATGAAAATTGACGTATTAAATAAAGCAGTGCAAAAAACTATAATCGATATATTGAAACTGCATTGCCTAGGACCATGTTATGATACCAATTGTGACAGCCCCTAATTTTGAAAGATTTGATTGACAAAGTCTATTTATCAAAATTTATAATTTGTCAAAACAATTTAAACACCATTCTTAGAAAGTATTAAGAAACAAATATTAAAAATAAACCAAAGTAAATATCGACATGAGAACTCCTCAAATAGTGATATATAATGAATAAGAGTTAGTTACATAACCAAGTAAAAATTTATCCACATTAATTCTCTCAACACTAAATTATCGTTTACAACTGAATACAAATACAAATAAATAATTAAACCTTGTATCTCTAAAAATAAATGATCTAAATTTATAAGTACATACAACACATACATCTTCAAGGCTCGGTGGGGAATAGAATAAAAGATAATGTGCTCGAAAGGAAATAGGTCGAGTAAACGGGAGCACCTAGAACAACGCGATGGGTCAGGCCCACCACAACAAGATAATAGCTACCTACTCAAATAGTAAAACTATCAATACTTAGTATAAATAATAATGTCTCAAGTTATTATGTTAAATGTTCAGCATTCACAATTAGAATTTATACAGATACTGGTACAACCTTTTATTTGTCTATATCGAGTATGCTAAACCCATGACTGAGAGTCGATCCATGAAACAATATTTATTAATTAATAATAGGCCCATAGGGTATCACCTAATAGTATCCAAGAGGTATCTTTAATCCCTTAATCATTAGATTTTTCTCTTACGCGCAAGGATAATAATGAATATACTATCCACAAAGTCTAACTCAAAATTTTGTTTACGTCTAAATCATTTAGAATATTACTATTTTCAAGTGTTATGTTTTAAACCCCCAACATTTTCGTGTAAGTAGAATTTACTGAGTAAAGGGGCACTTCTAAAGTTATCATAAGGTTCTCAAAGTTTAACTAAATTACAAAACCACATCAGGGCCATTCGCACAAAAACAAAAGCCATCGAGAATTAGATATGTAAACCCCCTATCCTAAGCTCGTAATTTCATTCACCATTTTCTTCTTAAATTGAAGTTATATTCCCCTATACCCCAAAATATGGTCTATCACAGTTATTAAGATCAATCCTTACTTACAAATCATAATTTCGCTTGTTAAATTATGAGATTTCAATATATAGATTTCATACAAAATTTCTACATTAATATGTGAAGGGAAATTCCTAAATAAATGTAAATAAGTAGTCTATCACATGATTCCATATATATAAGAATATTTAGAGGGGACATACAATTTTCTAACCCAATTAGATTAAACTAATTTAAGGTAAGCATACAATTACAAGAATTGGGTTTATTTATTGATTGATTAAAATCACAAATTTTTAACTCATTAAATTAACCAATTTATCTCTAGAAAATTTTAATAATTTAGAAAACCTTATCTGGGTACAAATCATTATTTACATCATTATAGGAGAGAGTATAATTATCTTATCTTGAATGGTGAATATCAAATCCCAAAAGAAACAAAGCAGAATTTCCTTTGGAAAGTCTTTTGCAATTGTTCCTCAAAATCCAAATTTTTTGTAAAGAATCTCTCAATTTGTGGAAAAGAACCCTCTTAAGAAAATAGTTGAAGTTTTCTTCTAAGATATCCCCAAAAGTATTTTCCCAAAACTAAGTTTAGAATTTTAGGATTTTTATTTATAAATTTGTGGGAAGTTTGGTCGTTGGATTTTGGGTTTGAGAGATATTAGGGTTTGATTTGGGTTCTTATATTGGTTCTCCTTAAATCCGACTTTCTCTATAAGTATATTCTTTTTACTCTTTGGTCCTAAACCATAGATTCCTTTCCAGGTATGCTTGAATTCCCTTGTTAACCTTATCCCCCAACCATTTACATTACTTACTTTCCAAATAATAAATTAAAAGTCATTAAACATTTTAAATTTCATTATTTTCTGAAACAAAATTCGATTTCTAATTAACTACAAATCACTTTCAAATTTTCTTATAAAACTTTATTTAATGTAAAAATTTTCACTTTTCTTTTAAACATAGTTAAATAATTTTTTCAAACTTTACAAAAATTAAATTAACTACCAACAATTCGAATCAACTAATTATTTTAATCACTTAAATTCGTTTAAATTTACGAGGTACTACAAAGATATATGTGGAAATATCATAATTCCCATTTGAAATAAGAAATTTCCTCTTTAGACTTTAGCATGCGGAATCCATGACTCAAACGATTCCCTTTCAAACGAATAAATTTTTTTGAGCAGAAAGAAGAAATGAAGAAACGACACACACACACACACACACAAACACACACATATATAAATAGTGTGTGTGTGTGTGTGTGTGTGTTATGGGAAATGCTTTAAGTCGACAATAGAGTGACAAATTATAAACTCTTCGGGTGGCAGATTGGCATTTAGTGCACGTGATTGGTGAGTTGTCATATAACTTTATGGGATTCTTAAAATGACTCTTGATATCATTATGAGGGTAATTAAAACATAGTCGGATGACATGGCGTGCAAGGAGAAGGTAGCGGAGCTTCTTTCTATCGACATAACTTTTTACACCGTTAGATTGGATTGTGACTTGTGGTACAACGGGAGTTTAGTTGTACCTTTTAATTAGGAGTTGTGTAGGGAGGTTATGTAGGAGGCCCTTGGTTCTTATTTTATAGTGATTCGCATTGGTTATAAGATGTGCCAAGATATGTTAAGGCAGTATGGGTAAGCATGTATGAAAACGGATGTTGATACATTTATGTCCTATTATAGTACTTTTCAAATTATGATGGAGGACCATTAGAAGTAGTCGGGTATACTACACCCCATACCCATTCATGAGTGGAAGTGGCATAACATTTCCCAACATTTTATAATAGGATGGTCGTTGACACCCCGATGTCATGATTATATTTGGGTGATAACGAATCCTTTGACTAAGACGGCACATTTCTTCCTAACTCATGATGGTTTATCGACGAATTAATATGGATAATTGTATGGGGAAGAATTTTTTCTGTTTCACGAGGTGCATTTTTTTATTAGTTTTGATAGATATATGACTTTTGTGTTCCTTTTTTAGGGTATCTTCCTGGAGGTTTGGGGATATGGTTTAAACTTAGTACGTCATATCATAATAAGAAAAATGGGGAAATAGATAGGGTGAACCCTATTTCCAAACATAACCTTGGAGCATATGTGTTAGATTTGACGGGTAGATGGAATTTGCATTACCCTTAGTTGAGTCCGCTAACAAAAATAAGTATCAAAAGTTAACTAGTCTGGAACATTATGAGGAGTTCTATGGGATACCTTCTAGATCACCTGTATGTGGGCTAGATCCAGGTAAGAGTGGATTCATAAGTCCACAGTTCATTCAGGAGACATCCAGGAAGGTTAATATCATTTGAGAGTAAATCAAAACTGCACACAAAATTGAAGAGGAAGTACATTTAATATGAGGAATGATCAGGTAGTTTTAAGGTGTCACACATGAAGGGAATGGTTCACTTTGAGATAAATGAGAAGTTTTATTCGAGGTTTATTTGGACTTTTATGGTTACGAAAAGGGTAGGATTTATTTCATATGGGTTAGCACTTACAGATCATTTTGGCTGGATACAAAACGTGTTCCATATATCTTTGTTTTGTGGATCCTTTTGAGGTGAAGTTACATATCAACACCTAGATTTGGGAGATATTCATTTAGATCATGATGCTTCAAATTATAAGGAGCTTATGTGTATCTTATATCATATAGTTCCTATTTTCGTGTCCATGGAGATTCCCTTAATCGTGTTTAGTAGAGACATCATAGCGAGGTTGAATCCATTTGCGATCATTGGGATATGATGAGACAACAATATCCGCATTTTTTTAAGTAGGTATATTTTTTATGAATTTTGAGTGTGAGGAGACGTCGAAGAATGTAATACCTCACCTTTTTAAATAGTTTAATAAATGTATTCAAAGGGAAATTTATTTTTATATGATTTTAAAATGGAATTTGATATATTAATAATGAGTTTTGAACTCGGATTTATAAGTTGTTAAATTGAAGTTATGATTTAATAACCAACTTATTAAGTGAATTCAAGCCTCATATGAATAATAAATTAAATAGACCTTAGGTTTTTCTTGATTGGGTTAAACACTATAGAATTGATATATGGGATAGTAGAGTGAAACTCCAAGGTTAGTTTGTCCTTTAGTGCATTTCTTGGCGAATAAGATGGAGATTTGGTGGTTTTATTGACATGGAAAAACATATAATTTAATTTGAAATAAGGCATTAGAGTAGAACCATGATCATGGTAGTTATGGGTCATGATCATGGGGAAAACAAATCGCGATGGAAAGTGTGGTGAGCCACGACTCAGCCACGGATCCTTATATAGGGTTTTGTTTTATATCTTATAAGATCAGAAATTGGAATTTTATCTTCAAATTTCGTCCAAACTCTCTTCACTTTAATCATACGAACCCTAATAACCTCTTTACATTTTCCCTAAACAAAAAAATACAACATTAACAGCTAAGATTTAAGAACATAAATTTGAGAGGATGATTTAAGAATAAGGTTGGATTAATTCAAGTTTAGAAATAAAGAAGGATTAAATAATTCAAGGGTGTTCATCAATAAGCCACAAATCACCAATTTTCTTCAATTAAAAATGGAACTTATGGATCTAATCCTTTCCTTTTGTAAACATAAATGCTTGATTCACCTAAACTAATATATTAGGGTTAAAATTTAGTGTAAACAATTAGGGTTTTCCATATAATCTCATCTCTACTTCCCTCATATATTGAAATTTAATTAGGATTTACTTGTTTGATATATTAATAGTGCTGAATTGATATAAGTAGTAACTGTAATAGTAATTATTAACCAACCTTACATTAGGATTTTATAAATTGGAAATTGGAATAACAATTGATTACATTTACAGATTATTAATTAACCCCTATATTAGAATTAGGTAAATTTTAAATTATATGTTGTGCCATTAAAAATAAATACTTAGCTCTTTTAGGCTAGTATGTAATAATAAGGAATTAACATATAATTTCATATTTAAATATATAAATGATGATAATCCCCTTATTTAGATGGCTTAGTATTCAGAACTAAATTCTCTCACATAATAACTATGTTAGGATTTGGAATTAGGATTTTTAAATTTCCATAGTTATGTAATCAACTCTCTAACTGAATGTCCTTGAATTATAAGCCCTTAGTTTCCCCGTATGAATTTCTGGATTTAAATTAATAAGTAATTAGTTTAATCTCGCAAATGAAATTATAGTGAGGGTTCATATTGTGGGTTAGTTATTATTGCTTGCAATTTCGATTTAAATTGTTGCACTTTGTTATTACACCATAAAAGTTGACATAAAATTACTCATTTGTAAAAGACGTAATGCCCCTTTTATATGCAAGCAGGATTATCCCTTAATAAGATATAATCATTGACATTTAAAGCATATTAATGGTTGATAATCCTTGTGAGTATTTGGCTCGGACATATAATTGGTAACACACCATTATAAGATATTTGGCTAATATAATTAATAATTCGAAATTAAAATTAGTATTTCTCGGTTGGTGTGGTAAATGAATACATTATCATAACATGAAAAGTAAGTTAATTATGGAATCTACTATGAGGTAAAGATAATTATGACAATGATTTATTGAGAATAATGGATTGGGATAACTATATGTGTGTGTACCGAGAGAGGACACCTTATATGTGAATACCCTGTTATGGTCGTCTAGATAGACTAGATGGGTCGCAATTTTATTTGTTTCACTCTTGGCGCGTGGTGAGCCCATGCAAGTGAATGGTGATTCATGGATCTAATGGGAGTTTATTATTTATGCAAAATCTTGGTTGGTGGGACTGTTGTAGGGAATGGTGGTGCCTAGATGATTTGATGGGATTATGTGTTTTGTACCATGTCATTTGTGTTTGGGGGGAAGTGGATGGATGCGGTTACCGCTTAATTAATTAAAAGATTAAATAATTATAGAAATTAAATGCTTAATTAAAATGGATCGCAGGGTTCCATTTTATATGCATGCATATCATTATAAGTTTGATAACTTGTGGAGATACCATTTATATATAAAAATTCTTTTGAGTTGTGTAGCAGTTATATCTTATTGGGCTATGACCCAATTGTTACTACACCAAAACTGTCGACTTGTCACGGTCATTGACCATGACAAGTCTGGGGGTGACAACTTATTTTTTCACGGACTTGTCACAGTCAAAGACTGTGACAAGTTCATTAGACTTGTCACGGTCCTGTCACAGCTTTTGGCCATGACAAGTGTTTGTCATGGTCAAAGACTATGACAAGTTAAAAAAATTATCATTGTCAAAGACCGTGATAAGTCAATGACAAGTTTCTTTATCACGGACTTGTCACCATCTTTGATAGTGACAATTATGGGAAGAATTTAAAGAAAATCTGTTGGACAGTATGGCCACTACCACTACCACTACCCAGCATTTTATTTACACCTATTATGGCAAAATTTTACCTGTTTAAACAGCATATATCTGAATAAAATAGAAAGAATGCACCAAATCATTGCATTTATAATTCCATATCCAAATAAAAATTGAATTACAATTCATTTCCAAAGCAAAATGTAACAAATCAAAATAATACAAATATAATCTAAGTGTCTGTAACAACCCGAGGTCTTGGAGACGGTGATTTATTTATTTTAGGAGAAATAAATATTATTTTATTTGGAGAATAATTAAATTGGCAATTCTGAGGGTACCATTGTTTCCGGAAGGGTCGAGAAAGCAAAATGACTGTACTTGGGGTCTATTTAGGTTCCGAAATAAATTAGGACCGTTTGACTCGAATTAAAGTTATCGAGTCATTTAAAGTGTGTATTATCATTTAAAGATGTGTATCTTGGGATTTAGGCTTATTAAGCCTACGGGAGATTATTCTCCAAAGAGAGAAAGAGAAATAGAAAGAAAGAAAGAGAGAAGAAGAAAGAAGAAGAAGAGAAATAAGGAGAAAATAGAAAGAAAGTGGACATTTCCGGCCAAATACGCGATCTCAAGGCGGATTCAGATCCTACGAACCCGAGGCAAGTGATTAAACTTGCTAAATAATTGTTTTGTACCATTTATTGCATGATTTGTGGATTGATATTTTGGGGTTTTAGGTTTAGTTTAACAAAACCTAACTTTTGGGTATAATCTTAGATTTGATATATAGATCTTTGATTTGAGGATAGAAATTAGTTTATATGTATTCTAGGATGAATATTAATGATATATTTGTGATTGGGTTGAAGAGAGATGGAGAGAAAATGATTAAAATGAATCTTGGGTATTTTAGGCTTACAAAAAGTAGCCATTTTCGAGGTTTTTGAAGGGCCGAATCGATTTGGACTCCTAGCGAATCGATTCGGAATTATGCAGGTGCCCAGGTCTGAGTGATCGAATCGATTCGGACCCCAGGCAAATAGATTCGGACTAAAATAAAATCCCAGGTCTGATGACCCGAATCGATTCGCCTTCCTGGACGAATCTATTCGCTAGGCCGAATCGATTCGGAATTGGCCCGAATCAATTCGGAAACAGGGCTTTTGTGGGATTGTTTTTCTAAAAAGAATTTCACTCCGTTTTGTTCGAGGTTATTGATTGGGGATCTCTATAGGAGATATTTGAACTATGTTTTGGAGACTTTTAGCTAGTTTCCCTTATAAAAAATTTTGGAGTCACATTGACTAAATTTGAGGAATACCGATTAAGATATTTTGGTATGTTCTAAGTGGGGAAGCCCACCTTGTTTTGAGAATTCTATTTGGATATGATCATGATGTTAATGGGAATAATTTATAGATACCGGATCTTAGGATCCAATCCCAAATAGGATAATTATAAATGTTCATAAAATGAATTGAACCCCATTATGGATAAAGAACTGTTTATGTGAATTGAGGTGCATTCGGATATAGAATATCCTTAACTTAATTAGAATTAAGAGATAATTCAATATTAGAAGTGACGTGTGAGATTCAAGCGAGAAATAGTATCGCGTATACTAAGTGGGGCAGATATGTGAGATTTGACGGTTAGTGTATCAAAGGAGAGAGATATACTAAACAATGACATTAAATTTGTTGCGCCTAAGAGCGTATAATAAATATGAAAATGATGTGGCAGGTATACCTTATATGATGGTATATCTTTATTATGTGGGATGTATGTATACCTTATATGATGGTGTATATACATGTTAGGCATACCCTCTCCTTGCTATCATTGGGAACTTTCGTGCGTAGAGGGTGAGCATTCTGCCTCAAAGAGCAGGATGTGGATATTCCCCGGGTCATAGTCGTCCATGGTGGTCAGCAAATGACATATATATATATATATATATATATATATATATATATATATATATATATATATATATATATATATATATATATATATATATACACATTTATTTATTTTGAGGGTGAGAGGTCGTGTGTATGTGTCGCTCTCACTTGCCGGTTAGGAGCTATAACCGATTCCAAGACGTCGTGTGTGTGAGTTGATCATGAGGTGGGTGTCGTGGAACCCCACCAGGTGGCTCGAGTTTTCTACGTATATGGGTTGTTGGAAGATGATAGCATGTGAGCCTACGTCCTTCGAGTTATAGCTCGGTTGGACAGTTATTATTGCTTGTTCTTTTATTTGGGTATCGAGGGCATAATGGACCTCAACGACCTACATTGCCAGGATTAGTGTATCGGGGGGTTCCTTATTTGGATTTCGCTTCGGCGAGACATCCCACGCACGAACCAGAGTGTAATGTTGGAACTTGGGGATAAGTTAGTCCTTAATGCTCATATATATATATATATCACATATCCCGATAATCGACAGTGCCAGGAGTAGTGTAACGGGGGGGTTCCTTGTTTGGATTTCGCTTCGGCGAGACGTCCCACGCATGAAACGCCGTGTACTGTTGAGAATTGGGAATATTAATTAATTAAAATTGGATAATAATAATTTGGGTTACATGCATCTTGCATTGAGGTCATAATGAGCCTCGAGGATCAATACAGTCAGCAGTAGTGTAACGGGGGGGGGGGGGGGGGGGGTGGGGGGTTCCTTGTTTGGATTTCGCTTCGGCGAGACGTCCCACGCACAAAACGCAGTGCCATGTTGAGAATCGGGAGGAGTTTAGTCCTTAACTCTTGATGCTAATAACTCATATTATATATATATATATATATATATATATATATATATATTTGTTGCATGCCTTATAAGGGCATAACTAGAATATAAAATATTCTAGTAATTGAGAAGGTTAATGTTTTGAGATGATGTGGTTGATTATGGAACTTTATATGTTCAATAAATGAACAAATATAAAGATAACTATAACATTTAAATTAAAGTATACGATCTAGATGGAACTCAAATAGGTAGAGATTGAGAGATAGGGTAGATGATTTTATTTAAATATTTCTTTCGGGTTTTAAATTAGATTCTCTTGCCTAAATAGAATTGGGCACCCATTTGGAGATCACGTGCATACGCTTAGTGCGCGCTTTAGTTGAGAGGTGAGATGGATTTATGGAGAGGACGATTCCATTAAATCATGTAATAATGCATTTATAATTATTATGCATTTTAATGCACTTGCTACAAAATGTTTTTCAACTCGGGATCTGACCCGTTTGTATTTTCTCCTCCATGTATATATTGTACTACTTCAGGTGTTCCTCCTCAAGGACGCCTTTGATGTTCATCCATTCAGGATTCGTGGAGCAGTGGCAATAGCGGACTGTCGCGACATTTTGCTTTAGTCGATTCCTATCTTTGTTTATCAAGATTATGATTCAGTTGTATATGGAGTTAGTATTCAAGGTGTTGTAGATTAACACTTTTACATTTCATTTCTCTGATTGTATTGTCTGTTACCCGACAGCATATTCGGGTATTTCGTTTGTTCTTTGTATTGCACTCTTGTATATTAATGGAGTTTGCACTTATCACTCATAATAGTTAGATGTGTATAGTTGGTTGTATTTGCATTACTGCTTTTGTTGTTGTTGTTAACTAAAAGTTTTAAATTTTTGACAATCCACTTTTAATGATTTCGGGTAGTTAGCCTTATATTATTAGTATTGTCAGTTGATGTTGAGACTGTGCCATCTGAGATACCTGATTTAATGTAGTATAGGGCTGGCCACCCGTTATTATTTTGAGCGGGTTGTCACAGTGTCCAAATAATGTCAATGCATAGAGTCATCAGTAGGTCGGAGGAGGAAGGAAGGCCAAATGATATACGCATTAAGACACCCCTCAATATGCATCACACCGCATTGTTCACACAACCACGATGTGGAGTTCTCCTTTCGAGGCATCACATGCGTGACGAGCACCTTGGCCTCAATGTCTTAAAGGGGACGTCCATGAACCGGCATACCTGGGAGGAATTTTGGGTCCCTCAACCACCTCGCTATCAGTTGGCCATCATATATGTTGACTAATGCACGCTCGGCCAATCGCATCTTGAAATAGGTTATTCGATGGGAGTCAAGATGGGAATTGGATCATATAGAGACAAGCTTGCGCGTATCAGCGATGAAGCAGTGACGTCTATGTCAACATCATCATTCACCTCCACCGTATTCTCATTCGTGTTTCCCTTCACCTTGATCAATTGACGCTTCATGAAGACGTACATACCTAGGACCGTCGCTATAATACCTCGAGATTTTTGGGACAATATTTATTTATTTTTGGGAGAAATAAATATTATTTTAATTGGAGATAATTAAATTGGCATTTGAGGTCAAAATTTGGAGATGTTAGAAAGTGATTCGAATGATGATTCTGAGGGTGCAATTGTTTTCAGAAGGGTCGAAATAGTTGAAATGACTGTACTTGGGTCTTTTTTGGGTTCCGAAATATTTTAAGTTCGTTTGGCTCGAATTAGAGTTACCGAGTCATTTAAAGTGTGTATTATCATTTAAAGTTGTGTATTTTGGGTGATAAGGCTTACAAGACTACGGGAGAAACAATTATCCTTAGAGAGAGAGAAATAGAGAGAAGAAAAAAAATAAGAAGAGAAAGAGGAGAAAAGTGGGATTTTCGGCCATTATGGATCTCGAGGAAGATTCGGACTCTACGAATTTGAGGCAAGTGACTAAACTTGCCAAATAATTGTTGTGTATCATTTATTTCATAATTTGTGGATAAAATTGTGAATTTTGGGATAAAATGTTAAAACCTAGATTTTGGGTACAATCTTAGATTGGTTGTGTATAAAATGGATTTGAGGTTATAAATTAGTTGAGGTGTGTTATTTAATGAGTTTTGATGTTATATATATGTCTGGGTTCAAGATAAAGGGTTGGAAGATGATAAAAATGACTTTTGGGAATTTTGGGTTTTGAAGAAATCAAACCATTTCGCAGCTTGCAAAACATACTGAATCGATCCACCCCATCTGAATCGATTCGGCTTGTTGCACAACCTACAGGTCCTTAGGCCCAAATAGATTTACCCCTTGAGAATCGATTTGGTAGGTAGGAGACTTACAGGTCCCTTTGGACCGAATAGATTTGGAAGGGCCAAATCGATTCGGATGGGCTGAATCTATTCGGAAACATGGCAGTTTTGGGGATGCTTTTCTAGGTTAAGGTTCATCCTGTTTCGTTTGAGTTTATCTATTGGGAACCTCTATAGGAGTTATGAGAATTGTGTTTTGGGGACTTTTAGGGAGTTTCCCTCATGAGAAATTATTGGAGTCATATTGACTTAATTCGAGAGAATGTCGATTAGAGAGTATTGTATTGACAAAGTGGGGAAACCCACTATCATTGAGAATTCGGGGTGGAGATAATTATTGATTTATAAGAGAGAGTTGGGATGCGCTTAGTGATAATGGATTTTATAATTAAATCCCAAATGGGATAACTTTAAAGGTTCATATGATTGATTGAACCATATTATGGATTGAGAATAATAAATGTTGATCGATGTGCATACGGATATGGAGAATATCCTTAACGTAAATAGAATTGAGAGACGATTCAAACAAATAGAATTGAGCTATGAATTTCAAGTGATAAATAATATAGTGTATACTAAGTGGGGAAGTTACGTGAGTTGTTGACGAATAGTATATCGAGAGTAAAATATACTAAATAATGATATTATTTCATTTACGCCTAAGAGCGTAATAAGAGTATGAAAATAGTGTGATATATACACCTTGTGTGATGGTATACATTTATATGATGTGATGGTGTATGTACATCTTATGTGAATGATATATATATATATATATATATATATATGAAGCATTCCCCCTCTATCCTATCATGGAAAGTTGCGCGATGTGGGTGAGGCCCCTGGCTTGAGGAGCAGGGCGCGTATAGTCCCCAGGTCATAGCGTCCATTTATTATTGTGTGATTTTTATTAGGGGTGAGACATAGTGGGTATGTTTTGTCTCATTTCCTAGGAGGAACTATGACCGCTTCTCGTATGTTGTGATATGGTTTTGGCCAAGGCAGTATGAGATTCTGACCGTTGGTACCCAGGATGATATATGAGTGATTCCCTGGTAGATGATATCATTAAGAACCTTCACCCTCGAGTTATAGCTCGCTGGGATGGTTACTATTATACTTGCGTGGATAGTATATTAATTATATATGATTATATGATATCATTTTTGTCTCTAGAGTAAAGAGACATAAGAACATTGGTTGAATCTCATTCCGGCAGATTTTATCTGGATTAAAATTGGGATGAATATATTAAAGTAGAATTGAAGAGTAGATAATTATATGAGTATATATATAATACTTTGGGTATCGAGGGCGTAATGGACCTCAACGACCAACATTGCCAAGGATTAGTGTGTCGGGGGGTCCTTGTTTGGATTTCCCTTGCGAGATGTCCCACACACGAAATGCGGTGCAATGTCGGGAGTGGGGAGAAGTTAGTCCTTAATGCTCATATTTATTATATTAGTATATCAAGATGATCGTCAGTGCCAAGGAGTAGTGTATCGGGGGAGTTCCTTATTTGCATTTCCCTTGCGAGACGTCCCACGCACGAAAAGCCGTGCACTATTGAGAATTGAGAATAATTAATTAATCATTATTTTATAAAAGAAATTTGGGTTATACGCGTCATGCATTGTGGTCATAATGAATCTTGATAATCAATACTGCCAAGGAGTAGTGTATCGGGGTTTTCCTTGTTTGTATTTCGCTTGCGAGACATCCCACGCACGAAACGCAGTGCAGTATTGAAAATTTGAAGAAGTTTAGTCCTTAGCACTTAGATTGTACTAACTCATATATATATATATATATATATATATATGTCCATAACTAGAATATGAGAAATTCTAGTAAAAGATAATTTCTATGTAGATTTTATAGGTTAAGTAAGAGTACAAATAATTGGGATTGAAAGTAGTAGAAGTTGAGGATTACGATTTACATGGATTTTAAATGAGTATAAATTTGAGAGTAAGTTAGATTACTTTTCCCCTAGATATATTTGGAAAATAATTTGGAGATCATATTCATACGTTTAGATGCACGCTTTAGTTGAGAGGTGAGTTAAATTTTATGGAGAGTGCGACTCCACTTAAATCACATCATAATGCATTTATAATTATTATGAATTTTAATGCACTTGGTGTAAAAAATTTTCACACCTCGGGCTCTGACCCGTTTATATTTTCACTTGCCTTGTATATATTGTATTATTTTAGGTGTTCCTCCGCAAGTACGCCATTGATGATATTCATCCAGTGTATCCGTGGAGTTGTGGCAGTAGTGGAATGTTGCAGTATTTTGATATAGTATATTCCTATCTTTTATGGATCTAGATTAGGATTCAATTTGTGTATCGGGTTTGTACCCAAGTGTTGTGGTGTAGAACTTTTATATTTTTTTCCTCTCAGACTATTTTATTGTCTGTGACCCGACAACACATTCGGGTAATTCATTTGGTACATTTCGTTGTACTCTTATATTAGTCTCTTTTATATTATTTGAGCATGTGTGTGTTCTTTATCATATTCAGTTGTAGTTATGTTGTTGGTCAGCTGTTGCATGGCTGGTTTTAGAAATGTAAATAATGTTTTAAATTTTTTTGATACCCTCTTTTTGTGGTAATGGGTAGTTAGCCGTGTTTATTTTAGAATCGTCAGTAGATTATGAGAATGATCCACTTGAGATTCCTGATTATTTTAGTATAGGGATGGCCACCCATTATTATTTTAAGAGGGGTGTCACAGATGGTATCAGAGCATCAGGTTTTAGTGTCTTTAGGATCTGTGTGGGTTTACTACGATCTTCCATAAGCGTTCTTGATGTAGATCCCTATTATTAGGAATGTTGTGTTCATACGTCCATATTTTCTTTTGTGATGAGAAAACAATTGAGTGGCATTCTGATACAATTGTTCTTATTTCAGATGCCGCCAAAGAGAAGTCGTTCAGGCAGGGAAAATAAAGGGGCTGAGAGTGTGGAACTCCAAATGCCCAAAAGGACTATGACTACAGATATAGTTGCCAGTATTGTGGCATAAGAAGTAACTGCTGCCATTTCTGCAATGGCGCATCAACCTGCAGTTCAAGTAACCCATACCCATCCAGGACTATCTTTGTGGGAAAGGGTACGGGAAGATTTTAGTAAGGGACATCCTCCATAGTTTTCAGGTGGAGTTAACGCAATTGCTGCAAGTCTTAGAAGAATAGTATAGAGAGGCACCTTTGTATAGTTGAATGTCGTGAAGTGCTGAAGAAATTTCTAGCCACCTTTAAGTTGAAGGGTGCAGCTCTCCAGTGGTGGGAGTCTGTCACCACATCAAAACAGAGAGATACATTTCCCATAAAATATTTTTGGGAACTTTTTGATCGAAGGTATTTTCCTTCCGCGATTCAGAAGGAAATGAGGAGGAAATCGATAGATGTGTTTCAAGGTAATAGAACAGTGGTCGAGTATGAAGATGAATTTACTCGATTGGTGAATTTAGTACCTGATGAGGTAAATATAGAAGAGAAGTGTATATCGAAGTTCATGCAAAGTTTAGATGGGCAAATTCGACAGCATTTGTTAGGGAACCTAGTGTTAGAGACTTTCGTTGAGGTAGTGAATGTGGCACTGTTAGAGTGTCAAGAGTATCATCTTCTTTCGCAAAGGGGTAAGAAATTTAGAGATCCGGGTTCATCAAATAGGTCTAGTGAAGAGAATACCAGTAATGCTAGTGGGTATACGTCGGACTATAGAGGGTCGCAATAGAGTTATGTTCGTAAAGGTGGGCAGAGAGGATTTGCAAGTAGATGTTTCTTTTTTAAAGAAATAGATCATAGAAAGAGAGATTGTCCTAAAAGAGGTAAAGGACCACATTTTGAGGAAGTTTGGGATGTGAAACCCTTACAGCATATTCGAGGCCATTTTAGGCCGGGGACTTCGTGTGGGAACCCATTGATGAAGAGATGAAATCGGACTAGAGAGGTATGATGTAAGTTATTTTCCTGTGGGAATAGGATTATGTTATATGAAGCTTTGGGAATATCGTATGTTAGATAGTTATGAGAGGGTAGTGCTATAACCCTATTATATATGGAATCACCCGAAAGGGAATGTTGAGCAAGTGAGGATCTTATATTATTATGTTTTGAGAGAATATATTATTTTGTAATGTGATCATAGAGAGATATAACTTTGTTGTGAATGTAAGAATTTTTTAATTATGTTGGGTATAAATGGTAAAACTATTTAATTTATAGTCATGCTAGACTTATATATTTGTTATATTCCAACTATGTAAGAGCCTAGTGAATGCCAATATATTAATATGATAAGAGAGATTATTACTGAAATGATTCAGAATTTAGAGGATTATTGTTGAGCGAGAGATTCTAGTTGATAATTATGTTAATTTGAGATCTATCTATTGTTATGAGTAAGAGAATTGTTTAAACCGTGTGCCTTGAGCATAAAGTATTTTAATTAAATGCCGAAAGACATAAACTATTTTCAAAATAAACTTTTAAAGGCCTTTGGGCCATATCAAAAATGATTTACACAAAAATATATTAAACTCTAGTCCCGACCTAACAAACTCTCAATCCCCAACGTCGCTACATATTAGTGTATTGGGAGGGTTCCTTATTTAGATTTCGCTTGCGAGACCTCCCCTGCATGAAAGTAGTGAATGTCTGGAATTGAGAGGAGTTAAATCTTTGGACCTTTCAAAATTGTTATATTTTTAATATGTTAGTATATTTTTAGAATTGTTGTACTATTAAGGAAAATGAAGCCTAATTATTTTTATGCGAGTAGACCTCAAATAAATGGTGTATGGGAGCCCTAGTAGTTATAATTGGTTTTACAAAAACTTAAAATAATTCATCGTGAGAAGTGGGAAGATTGGGTATAGTGTTAGTGAGGATAAACGTAGTAGAGACTAGCGGAGCTTTGGAGTATTAGGCTAAGCTTAATTTTGAGGACGAAATTCTTGTAAGTGGGAAATTCAGTAATACCCCGAGATTTTTGGGACAATATTTATTTATTTCTGGGAGAAATAAATATTAATTTAATTAGGGAATAATTAAATTGGCATTTGAGGTCAAAATTTGGAGATGTTAGAAAGTGTTTTGAATGATGATTCTAAGGGTGCAGTTGTTTTCGAAAGGGTTAAGATAGTTGAAATGACTGTACTTGGGTCTTATTTGGGTTCCGAAATATTTTAAGTTCGTTTGGATCGAATTAGAGTTTTCGAGTCATTTAAAGTGTGTATTATCATTTAAAGTTGTGTATTTTGGGAGATAAGGCTTACAAGACTACGGGAGAAATAATTCTCCTTAGAGAGAGAGAAAGAAAGAGAGAAATAGAGAGAAGAAGAAAAGAAGAAGATAAAGAGGAGAAAAGTGGGATTTTCGGCCTTTACGCGATCTCGAGGAAGATTCAGAATCTATGAATTTGAGGCAAGTGATTAAACTTGCTAAATAATTATTCTGTATCATTTGTTTCATGATTTGTGGATAAAATTATGAATTTTGGGATAAAATGCTAAAACCAAGATTTTGGGTACAATCTTAGATTGGTTCTGTATAAAATGGATTTGAGGTTATAAATTATTTGAGTTGTGTTATTTGATGAGCTTTGATGTTATATATATGTTTGGGTTGAAGATAAAGGGTTGAAAGATGATAAAAATGATTTTTGGGAATTTTGGGTTTTGAAGAAATCAAACCATTTCGCAGCTTGGTGAACATACCGAATCGATCTGCCCCATCCGAATCAATTCGGCTTGTTGCAAAACCTATAGGTCCTTAGGGCCGAATCGATTCGCCCCTTGCGAATCGATTCGGTAGGTACAAGACTTACAGGTCCCTTTGGACCGAATCAATTCGGAAGGGCTGAATCGATTCGTTGTTGGGGCCGAATCGATTCGAAAACAGGGCAGTTTTGGGGATCCTTTTCTACGGTGAGTTTCATCCAATTTAGTTTGAGTTTTTGAATAGGAACCTCTATAGGAGTTATGAGAAGGGTGTTTTGGATATTTTTAGGGAGTTTCCCTTATGAGACATTATTGGAGTCGTATTGACTTAATTCGAGAGAATGCCGATTAGAGAGTATTGTACCAACAAAGTGGGGAAAGCCATTATCATTGAGAATTTGGTGTGGAGATAATTATGGATTTATAAGAGAGAGTTGAGATGCGCTTAGTCATAATGGATTTTATAATTAAATCCCAAATGGGATAACTTTAAAGGTTCATATGATTGATTGAACCATATTATGGATTGAGAATAATAAATGATGATCGATGTGCATACGTATATAGAGAATATCCTTAACGTAAATAAAATTGAGAGACGATTCATACAAATAGAAGTGAGGTGTGAATTTCAAGTGAGAAATAGTATAGTGTATACTAGGTGGGGAAGTTACGTGAGTTGTTGACGAATAGTATACCGAGAGTAAAATATACTAAATAATTATAATATTTCATTTACGCCTAAGAGTGTAATAAGAGTATGAAAATAGTGTGATATATATACTTTTTGTGATGGTATACATTTATATGATGTGATGGTGTACGTACATCTTATGTGAATGATATATATATATATATATATATATATATCATTTGCGCATTGTGGGTGAGGCCCCTGGATTGAGGAACAGGGCGCGTATAGTCCCCAGGTCATAGCGTCCATTTATTATTGTGTGATTTTTATTAGGGGTGAGACATGGTGGGTATGTTTCGTCTCATTTCCTTGGAGGAACTATATCCGCTTCCCGTACGTCTTGATATGGTTTTTTCCAAGGCGGTGTGAGATTTCCACCGTTGGTACCAAGGATAATATGTGAGTGATTCCCTGGTAGATGATAGTAATGAGAACCTGTATCCTCGAGTTATAGCTCGCTGGGATGGTTATTATTATACTTGTGTGGATAGTATATTAATTTATATGATTTTGTGATATCATTTTTGTCTCTAGAGTAAAGAGACATAAGAACATTGGTTGAATCTCATTCTGGCAGATTTTATCCACACTAAAATTGGGGTGAATATATTAAAGTGGAATTGAAGAGTAGATAATTATATGAGTATATGTATAATAATTTGGGTATCGAGGTCATAATGGACCTTAACGACCAACATTGCCAAGGATTAGTGTCTCGAGGGGGGGGGGGTGTTTGGATTTCACTTGCGAGACGTCCCACGCACGAAACGCGGTGCAATGTCGGGAGTGGGGAGAATTTAGTCCTTAGTGCTCATATTTATCATATTAGTATATCTCAATGATCGACAGTGCCAATGAGTAGTGTATCGGGGGAGTTCCCTGTTCCGATTTTGCTTGCGAGACATCCCACGCACGAAACGCCATGTACTATTGAGAATTGAGAATAATTAATTAATCATTATTGTATAAAAAGAAATTTGGGTTATACGCGTCATGCATTGAGGGCATAATGAATCTTTATAATCAATACTACCAAGGAGTAGTCTATCGGGGTTTTCCTTGTTTGGATTTCGCTTGCGAGACATCCCACGCACGAAACGCAGTGCAGTATTGAAAATTTGAAGAAGTTTAGTCCTTAGCACTTAGATTCTACTAACTCATATATATATATATATATATATATGTCCATAACTAGAATATGAGAAATTCTAGTAAAAGATAATTTCTATGTAGATTTTATAGGTTAAGTAAGAGTACAAATAATTGGGATTGAAAATAGTAAAAGTTGAGGATTACGATTTACATGGATTTTAGATGAGTATAAATTTGGCAGTAAGTTAGATTACTTTACCCTTAGATAGATTTGGGCAATAATTTGGAGATCATATGCGTACGTTTATATGCGCGCTTTAGTTGAGAGGTGAGTTAATTTTATGGGGAGTGCGACTCCACTTAAGTCATGTCATAATGCATTTATAATTGTTATGAATTTTAATGCACTTGCTATAAAATGTTTTCACACCTCGGACTCTGACCCGTTTATATTTTCTCTTGCCTCATATATATTGTTTTATTTTAGGTGTTCCTACGCAAGCACGCCATTGATGATATCCATCAAGTGTATTCGTGGAGCTGTGGCAGTAGCGGACTATTACAGTATTTTGATATAGTCGATTCCTATCTTTTGTGGGTCTAGATTAGTATTCAATTTGTGTATCGGGTTTATACCCAAGTGTTGTTGTGTATCACTTTTATATTTTTTTTCCTCTCAAAGTATTGTAATGTTTGTGACCCGACGACATATTCGAGTAATTCATTTGGTACATTTTTTTGTACTCTTATATTAGTCTCTTTTATATTATTTGAGCATATGTGTGTTCTATATCATATTCGGTTGTAGTTATGTTGTTGGCTAGCTGTTGTGTGGTTTGTTTTAGAAATGTAAATAATGTTTTAAAAAATTTTGATACCTTCTTTTTGTGGTAATGGGTAGTTAGCCGTATTTATTTTAGAATCATCAGTAGATGCTGGGAATCATCCACTTGAGATTCCTGATTATTTTAGTATAGGGCTGGCCACCCGTTATTATTTTAAGCTGGGTGTCACATCGCCTCCAACCTTGATAGCTTCTTGTCATGCATGTCCACCTGACGACCCAACTCGGTGTTGCTCGTCTCTCTTTTTAAATATTAGGTGGCTAGTAATTAATTAAATATTTTTCGACAGTGATGCTAAGACTGAACCAACTTGATATTCTGTATTAATTTAATAAAGGAGTAGCTACCCGGTATTCAATTAGACGAGGTGTCACAAGAAAATGAGAGAAAAGTAGGACTCGAGTCATGGGTTTTACCCCGAGATGCCTGCGTAGCCTATATAGGCATCAAAGTCCACGTAGTTCATATGCAAAATGAGGGGTGGGATTTATCGCATAAATTTAATCGGGCACTTCTCTTATATCTGTGTGTGTGTAAAAAAAGTGTTTTAGCTATGACAAAAGTGTGGGAAAAGAATTTAGTAGAATTTGAAGAGAGAGTTAAGAAAATTGGACCTTCTTCAAGATCTTAAGCTTGATCTTGAATGTTGGAGAGAGACCCTTACACTTGGATTATGATGAAGTATAGTTAATTCACCAATTTTGATGAAAAATATGATGAAAAGTGAGGGTTGGAAAGGGTTTTTGATGTGAAAATCATGCTGAATTCGAGAGGTTTTTTCTGATCTCGCTGAGCGTGATGGATTCGAATGTTTTCCTCCTCTTGCAATGAGGTAAGGCCCTCCTTTTTATAGGCACAGGGCATTACCAATCGGCGTAGTCCTGGTTTTGGTAATCGTCAGGTATTTTAGGCACACTATCGATAGGCAGGGTTTGTAGCATTTCGTTTGATTGTCTCTTTCAAGTTCCTTCGGAGAATCGGTCGTAGAGCGCAAACCCTTAATCTGAATCGTGCAGGGGGTGAACCGTTGGAAAGGTACTTAAGGGAACTTTGGAAGTATTTAGAATGATCCCAGGTTTGGGAGTTGACTTTAGGTCAAATGTGGTTCGGAATCATTCATTGGTCCTTTGGACGGGGGATCGTCGGATGCAAACGGATCGTTCGTCTGCATGGTAAGTCAGAATCGCGCATGGGGCGGATCATTGGAAAGGTTAGGAGTGGTACTTTAACATTCCAAAGAGTTTTACTCGGTTTGGGAAGTTGACTTTTGTTAATCGGGGCCGGAAAGTGTTCGGTGACCTTTCAGAGTAAAACGGATCATTCGTCCGCACCATAAGTTAGAATTGGGCCCGGAGCAGACTGTTGGAAAGGGGTTTTAGTTACCTTTGAAGATTCATTCAGTCTCAGTCGAGATGAAGAGTTGACTTTTGTCAAGCGAAGCCTGGGAGCGTCCAGTGACCTCCTGATCAAGTTTCGAGGGAAAACGGGTCGTTTGTCCGCACCGTAAGTCAGATTCACACACGAGGTGGACCTTTAGAAAGGGGTTTTGGTTCCCTTATAGGATTCATTCATTCTCATTCGAGATGAATTTTTTTATTTTTGGTCAAATGGAGCTTGGGAGTGCCCGATGGCCTATAAGTCAGTACTCGGGGTATGAGAATTTTCCAATTAATTAATTTTCCAATTAACTATCCCAAATTAATTTAATAAATCCCATAATTAAAAATAATTTCCATTTCGTTAACCTCATAATTAAAAGCCATAAAAATATGGGGTATTACATACTTCCGCCTAATAACGGAATTTCATCCCGAAATTCGGAAAAGTAAGGTATACCTGGAACTATTAGGTATCCTCTAGTACTCAAAACAAAATTTAAAGAAAGGCCCAATCACTAAAGACCTCGCTTCACAACAAGCTTGACAAGTCTTGATACTTTATTAGATTACACTACAATAGATTCACTTCAAGTTGTGCTCTTACTAAACAACATTCGAATAAAAATAGCCTATACATTATTGGCCGCATTATCTCAATATAATTTTGAGTCCGCACCTCACTACGCATTAACTCCCGCATTTATCAAAACACCAAACTCCCATCGTGGAAGAAATCAATAACACATGTGACTACTTTTGCCCATTCTTTGAATCTATGTTCCCGACGTTGTGACTTTTACACAAGGTAAAACCACTTCAGTTGGTTGGTGTTACACAAAACATTTGTAAGCACCTTGTCCACTATAAATAGATACGGGTGCTTTCACCCCAACTCTACCATTAGGTAATATCTTATCTCCATTACCACAATATACCTCACTTACTAGTTATACCCTATTGGGAATTGAAAAGATCGAAATGAATCCAAAATTTCTTTCGTACAATCGACCAGTCATCAATCATTTTGCACCTACATCTCGGGCTATAGGTTATACAACCCTCAAAAGGAAGCCTTATTTCCACTACTTCTTACTACCCTACGATGAAGGTGGATTTCGGGGATCTCATCCCAGTTCTAAATAATACTACGTAGTATCACGTACCGGCGTGACCACTATCTAATAGTGTAAATCCCCCAAGTATATAACAATTTCTCTCCTTCTGGATAACCTGTCCCACATATTCGAAGAAACTCTTTACTTATCTATAAGCTGGCAACTCCTCAAGGAAATTTTCCAACTTGACTCTTCCATCCTTGGAATGGTCGGCTTGATACAAAATCATCTTGTTGAACATCTAACTCCAACCGTTCTACAACTTACTACTCCCCTTTCAATGCTGACCTTCATGTATAATTCTTCCCGTTAAGTGATACTTAATGATCTTCTTTTTCTCTCGGCGTACACCAAAAGTTTCGACCCTTGCACTTTTCACCATGTTGTGCACATCTGGACCCTTTTTTACCTTATTGACATCCTCAATCTATTTAGTATCGAGTCACCCTCAACATTCGATTGGTCGGAACTGTACTCCAAATTGCCCATAATAATTAAATTTTTTCCTTCTCTAGAGGTATTCCTTTATTAAATAGCTTTCCACTGCCTTTTTCACCAAATTCGGACATGCTACACTGATTGCACATGAGTATATTCATTAACACCTTCTCTTACGACGCTTAATCCCATAAGTAATAATTTCACCCATCTATATCCCTTCTTCCGGCGATTACTACATTAGTAAACCAAGATGTCTACACCCTGTGACACCCCTTATAACCCAATCATACAGTTTTAAACATCATATACACTTCATACGTATTCTAAACTCTTTATTGCAGCTAAATTTACAACGTCTCTATACCATTTGGGCGTTCTAAATCACCTCTGAAATTAAAATCCTAAATCTTTCTTAACCTCAATGTGTCCTTCAACCCGCCATAACAAAAACAAGAATTATCAGTACATGCATCTTAATTCATTAACAACGGGCTCTACTGGCCTTACATCGTAAATTTACCTTCTAGTTATAACTACTTACTTTCATAATGATCGAGGTATCCGAATCATGAACGAATGGCCACACATCTCCTTAGGCCATATTTCATACATAGGGTGTCTCGCGAAGCGAAATCCAAACAAGGAACCCCCCCATACACTACTTCATAGCATTGTCGGTCATCGAGATCCGTTACGCCCTCAGTCCATAACATGTACCCCTATATTCCCATCTCTTAACAATAAAGTTACATCTCCTTCGACAATGACACTTAAACAAGGAACTCTTTTCGAAAGACACTTTCTCTTGACATTGATGGTAATCACATTCCATATACACCATACAAGTAACATTGGGGCTCTCAAAATCCCGTCCCCAGACACACAACAATGGGTTTAAAATCCCAAATCTCTAAAGGGGTGATAAAACAATGCATTCTCTTATTACGACTTCCTGAGCGTTAATTATAATAACCAGTTAAACCTTTTCGCTGACTAGTAAACCAATCACATACAAATCATATCAATTAAATCCCTACGTATACTGGGATTAAATATCCGAGACCATTATACCTTTTTGAAATCACAACAATATATATATATATATATATATATATATATATATATATATATATATATATATATATATATATATATATATATATATACGCATATGTACAAAAGTACAATTACGAGCCCGGCCCTCTCACAGATGGGGCCTCGCAAGAACGAAACATTCTACCCCAAGGTAGTAACCCCGATAAGCTTACAATACCAGCACACTATCGGTACGATTATATATAAAATCACAATTAGGATACTATCATACTCGTATAGAACAGCACTAAAATGAGCAATTTCAATCAAGTATATACCACTATCAATATACCCATTCATCCTCCGCGGATGACAATAAAAGTAACCCCACTCTACCAGGGAAAATGTTCACATAAATAATAAAATTGCCGATATACTCACTAAACTCGACTCTCAAGCGAGATTAACAATTATAACAAATGTAGCAACTCATTCATGCCACAAACAACATGCAGCTTCATCTGAGGATATAACTCATACTTCTATCTTGACAATCGTCCTGGCTACTCAAATGGTTCCTGGACTTAACACACCTGTCCGTACCAAATCGAATATTTCAATAACTGTTGCCTTTTCTAGGCACAATACCTTTATCCCTACACTTGCATCGGGAAACATTTATAACGCACGTGTTTTCACTCCCCACAAGGTACCTCTACACATACTCCACTTATTTTCGATCACCGTGACCATGTTGAGGTGGTCCTTCTCTCGAACGTTGGAAATCTCGACTCTGATGACTACCTCCATTATTCCCTTAGCTTTAATGGACCTAAGGAACACGCTACTAGTTTCCACATCTCTTATTGAAATTACCATCGCTCGGTAACAATTCAGCTATCCGAATCATTTTAACGGGTTCTCTGTTGAGTCTTCCCCTTGTGGTGTTTCTCCAACACCATTTTCCCAGTCTTACTCTATAGAAATTCCTCGATTTTTGTATTTCCCCACCCAAGGATACATTTACCTCCAAATTAACACTACGCGACATTATTACCATCTGCCTCGACCGTCCAAACAGAATTTCCCAGAAGAGCTAACAATCCTTCTTGTATGTAAATTCTCCCCTTTAATGTCCTCTTCTCCATTTCACCTACTTCACCCGGTGCAAGGTTCACTAAAATAGTTAAATTTCTTCTCACAAGTGACCTCTGTCCGGCCCTCTTATGTGTGTTCAGAACAACATTCGCCTTTCACTCTGAACATCCGATGAAGGAACTTATGGTCAAACCATACATGTACACCTTCTCTCGACATCACATTCCAATTATAAGTGTGGTGATTGTCTCTAACCATTGAAGCTCCGCTTTTACGAGTCAAGAAAAAGTTTGCCCTAATTTTCACTCTCAATTGGTCATACCCCGACATATGTCCAAGACTTTGGATATATTACGTTCATTTGGCTAGTACATGCCATCTCTGCCTTTCGAGCATTTCCACTGCTGGTTCTCTTTCCTTTGTCCGTCTGTACCATCCAGGACTTCCGTGCCATAATATGGGTGACTTAAACTACGGTCATCCTTCTTTAATAAATCAAATAACCTCACTAATCTTTGCCTCCTACTGTCCACCCAATAGTCTTTGCCTGACGTACTGCATTGTTCGACACACAAACACACCCGAATGTAAATAAGATTCACTATCATATACATCATAGCAGGATAACGAAATCTTACCAAATAAATCAACAATCCTAAACATAGGGCTCTATATCAAAGAAAGCTACGCTGGAAGCATAATAAGCGGCACAGATCCTAAAGGACACTAGAACATGATGCTCTGATACCACATGTGACACCCCGTCTAATTGAATACCGGGTAGTTACTCCTTTATTAAATTAATACAGAATATCAATTTGGTTCAGTCTTAGCATCACTGTCGAAAAACATTTAATTAATTACTAGCCACCTAATATTTAAAAAGAGAGATGTCAAATTTTATTAATTAAACAAGAATTTACTTAATAAACCAACAATCGCATAATTAATCTCATATAAATGCTCAACGAGATGAAATCAAATAAGTCCAGAGTACACACTCTAATAATAAAGATACCAAAGTAAATAATGTCCCAAAACAAGAGTTTGAATAAATAATAAACCAAAACTTGAAATAATGAAAGTCTGCAACTATAACCTCTAAATAAGAATGGGCGACATTCCCTAAGTGATACAAATGACTCTGAAGGAATCAAGGTTAAAATGAGAGCATCTACTACCAAGACCCTGTAACTTCCACAATAGCTACAGCACGTCAGCAGAATGGAACTCCTATGCTTGGCGTCCGTGTGGCTGGGCACCTAAAATGCTTTTACAAAACAAAAATAGATTTGGAAGAAACGGGTCAGAGACCGATGTGAAAACAGTTTAAAAGTTTAGCAAGTGATTTAAATTACAATGAAGCATCACATATTATTAACACGTTAGTTATGTACTCTTATATGAGTTTCTTACCTCTCAACTATGTGCACGCCTAACGTATGCCTTTAACCCATCCTAGTTATGCCACTAACTAGCAAGTTTATACCATTCATGCCTTCACATTCTAAAATAGATTATCTACACGTAACCCCCAAAATAGCCATATTTATAACCCATGTTCACATTCATTAAATGACTTAACTCAAGTATTAATTAAATTCTCATACTTAACCCATTCAAATATCTTAGTTATTCACATCTACTAAGCAACAATGAACCAGTCACAAGTACATAAGTACATCACTCTCAGTACATAAATACAAATATGGCACCCCTAGGCTCAGCTGCGGTGCACGCATACTCTGCTATCAAATCCATGTACATCACATACGCAAGGATCACGTGTTCCGAATCTCTTAGGAATCTTCTAAATACAAATCACACATATTGGAGGCGAACATAGTTCACATACCCATGGGTCACGCACATACCTACACTCCCATGGTCAGCTGACTTATCAACTCACAAATAAGTCATTCACAGTACTATGTCCTTAAGGTACCAGTCTAAATCCCCCCCCCCCCCCCCCCCGAAGGCACACAAGGATAAGAGGGTCCTTTTCTAAAATAAAACTAACCTCCCGTGATAGCAAGTATGGTAGGTATGTCATACACATAAGAAATCCATACACTAGGCATTCACACAACCTAAGAAATCATATATCAATATAGATTTTCACACATTTCATTGAGTTAATCTCGTACGTAGCAAGTTTACCCCGAAACGTTACAAATAATATATATTCCGATTGATAACTCTCTCGTCATATCAATTTGAGTACTTAAACCTGTCTCAAAAGGTTACTAGATTTCTTGTTAATTTCAAAGGTTATCTCAGCACTTAAAGTCACTTTGTTCCTACCCTTAACCTTACATCATCCTCAATTCTCAATATAGTTCCAATTCGAACGTTTTCTAATCGTGCCTCACTCGGTAAGTAATATCAATCAATCCCATATGTTATAGCATTCTCCGATAATAACTAAGGCCCTATTGACTTTAGTTAAGTCCCACAATATCATATTAATCTCCCTAATAACCAACATCGACATTGGAATAATCATTAAACCTTAAAGAGAAACAATTGCCAAAACTCATAAGGGATCGATCGATCGAAGGAAAGGAGTCGATCGATTGATGGTTTGATCGATCGACATTCTTGAGTCGATCGATCGACAAAGCAGGTATCAGCCCGGAAATTCCTTAACAGTTACGGTTTATCGACTTTTAACACTACTAAATCTTCATTCTAAAGTCCAAAACTCACAAATGAATATACTAATCAACCTACTAACATGTTTACTTCATTCCCCACATTTTAGATTGATCAAATCAACATATAACATCACTTTCTTGGATCAAAATACCCAAAAATCATATAAAAACCTAGTTTTCCTATTTCTTCAAGAACAACCCATAATCCCATCAAATTTCAAAATTCTCTACCCATCAATCATAAGTTCGTAGTTGTTATCATCCTACCCAGATTATTATTTAAACCATTCAAATCCATTCAATTTTCATTATTTATGAGAAATATTCAATTCTATAAAAACATGTAAAGTATATGCTTTGAATCCTTGCAAGATAAATCACTTGCCTGTAAATCTGCTATTCTGATCCATTGTTGTTGTTCAAGGGCTGGTCCTCTCTTCTTTCCGATCACAATTCCGTCCAAATTGGTGGTGGTGGGTGGTGGTTTTGGTTTGGAAACTTTTTGTAACCTCTCCTCTAACTCACGTAACTCCCCTCTTTGTTTTTGGCTGATAATGGCCCTAATAGCCTTACCAAAAATATATAAATCAACACTAAAAATCGTGGGTCTTAATTCCTTAATTTTTAAAATTACCAAAATACCCTTTCGGGTTACCAGTTTGGCCTAAAAATGCCCCGGGACCCAAACTAAACCCCCGACTAGTGTTTTCTGACTATCTCGAACCTTCCGGACACGTTGGTGCACTCAAAAATCTTATAGGAATGACATAAAAATAAAATACTTTTAAATCCATTAAATTGGGTCCTGACACGACTGACACATGCGTCACAACTAAATTACTGAAACTGTCGTACTTTCAACTCACGACATTTTAATAAATTCAATGATCACATATTACCATAATCACTTAGTAATATACAACAACATATTAATAACCAAATACTAACTCTCATCTCGCTAGCATTTAAATCCGAATTAAATTTTCCAATTAATTAATTTTCCAATTAATCATCCCAAATCAATTTAATAAATCCCATAATTAAAAATAATTTCCATTTCGTTAACCTCATAATTAAAAGCCATAAAAATACGGGCTATTATATTTCTTTTCTTTCTATATTCTTTAAACTTAACTCTCTTAGAGTATATATATATATATATATATATATATATATTTGTTCTTAGTCGCGTATTATTCCATATGCGTTATCGTCCCATTATAACGATCAACGATAGGATAATCGCATATATCCTATTTTCTAATATTACTTTTAGGAACATTCCTACGGATGACTCGCTTTATCTCTTCCCTGATACAAGTCGATGATTCCTCTCTCCACTACATATACACATGCACACATATCATAGGTAAATAAACGAAAATAGCAACAATCCTTGAGAGACCGCAAGGGCGGAATGGGTGCCTAACACCTTCCCATTCCGTAACATAGCCTCCGGACCTTTTTCTAATCATTTTGGTTTCGTATGTATCAGTATGTCTTTCGATGATGTCCTTCGGGATGGCTCCCTTTTCTTTTGTCTATTTTGAGTAAATAGACTGGCGACTCCATGTAACTACATTTCTCACTTCATCACCGACGCCGGTCGAAGCGTTCCCGAGAGGGATGCTTAGGACCAAGATCCTCTCAACTTGAAGATACCCTCTTCTTCATCCCTCCCACAGCGAGGATCGAGGATGGCCAGAGTGGCGACTCCGCTGGGGATTTTTTTTTTTAGGTATAGACTCTATTTACATGGGTGTTTTATTTTCTTATATACTCCCCTACTTTGCATGTTCCCCTTTTCATGTATACCTCATGCTTGTTCTTCTATTCACATACTCGTATAAGATTCGCCACGTACACTTCACACCACACGCACCTAGGATCACATATATCCACATGTTGCACGCATCACCCATCCATACTTGGTATACCATTGGTACTTGTACTTTGCTCCCCGTTTGGCATAATCAATAAAGATACTCTCATCATAAGATACAAATAAGAGAATCATGCATAATTCACACGATCACCAAAGAGCATTGTTATTGACCAAATTTTGTCCAGTAATTGGAGGGTCACTTCATGATGGGTGTTGGTTCGGCAGGGCGCAGTTAGCCTAAGTGATATGACTCTCACCTTCCATTGGCTAAGTACCTTCGACGTATATCGAATGGTTCCCCCGTATCGTACCGCTTGACCGAAGTCATGACGGGAGGTATATCATAGGGAACTCATTCACGTACGCCTAGTATAATGAATTCTCTCTCACACGTACCATCCCCACGAGATATATACTGAGGCAATTCACGTACACTCGGGTATATCAAATGTCTTGTCCACACGTACCGATTTCCCTAAAAAGCAATACCTATATTGTGGAAGCCACGCCAAAGGAGGGAACCCTTTCTGATTCACCCAACCAACTACATACCAACATATAGGTCTTAAGCCTAGGACACACATGATAGATTGCCGGTTTTAACCCGAAACTCTGCCAAAACCCCGGGTCAGCCTACCGCCCAAAATTTTACGCATTTTTAAAAGTGGACCCTACTCGTGAGCCTGGTTACATGCCCAACCATAGCTTTGCATATGTTACAAACCTAACTTTTTCAGGCTCGGGTCCCGTCCGGCATTTCATTTTTGCATTTAGAAAAATTTAATACAAGCGAGAACATAATAATTATAATAATCATGCTGAGACCCGTCCCCAAAAAATATTTCTCCCTTCTTTATCAAAATTCCAAAAACATTTCTCTTTTCTTTATGAAAAATTCATAAATATTTCTCCTTTCTTTATCAAAAGTCCAAAAATATTTCTCTTTTCTTTATCAAAAATCCAATAATATTTTGTCTTTCAATCTCAAAAAGAAAAAAAATGTCAAAAATATTTTCTACTTTTTTGTCAAAAATAAATCCCATTTTACGCCTTCTCAAGTCGATCGCATGCCCTTGGACTGGCTCCTTATTGTCTTTGGTCTTCATTCAAATCACCTTGAAGTTTCATCCATTCCCCTGCTGCTTCTTCCGAGTCCGGTATCCATTCGCTTTCTATGGAGAACACAGATCAAGTACCAGTTGTGCCTCCAGATCTGATGGTAGTCTTATCTCAACTAACGCCCAAGATTGACAACCTCCAGACTGAGGTTTGAGAGATGCAACGAAACCAGGTTCCTGTTCCTCAAGAGCCCAAGGTCCTATTTCCTTATGTTATGGGTCCACCCGAGCCTATTTGGGTTCCTAAAGAGTATCAGCATGCTCCACGTGCCCCTCCTACTAATGGGCCGCCGCCTGCCCAGCTTCCTATGCCAAACATTGCCCAGCCTGGGGCTAACTTTCCAATGATCAAAAATCCAAAAGAGGAAGAGTTGAACAAGTTCAAAGAAGATCTCAAGATGCTAACAAAGAAGTTTGGCCAAGTCAGAATCTCTGGGAATTACATGGACTACACCCACTTGTCTGCTTATCTTAAGGCATGGTTACTCGAGAAGTTCAAGATGCCAAATATCAAGAAATTTAGAGGAAGTGGACCCCAGGTTGTTCATATTCATAGTTATCACCGTTCTATGACTCTCCTAGGGGCTTTTGAAGAAATGATGGCCCAATTATTTCGGCAAACTTTGAAGGATAGCGCCCTCCGATGGTTTTTGTCTCTCGAAGAGTCCAGAATCCGTAGTTGGAAGGATATAGCCTGAGAATTCATGTCGCAGTAAAAATACAAAGAAGAGCTTGAGGTCATCCATCTTGATTTAGAGATGCTCAAATAGAACTCTGGGTAATCAATCAGTAACTTCATATCCCAATGGAGGGAAAAAGCAACCACCGTGACCAACCGGCCATTCGAGGAAGAACAAGTCAACATAGTGAAGAAGAACTTCTTACCCCATGTCCGAGCAACCATGGGAGGACAATAATGTCCCCACTTATGAGCTCTCAGAGAGGCTAGAGTAGATATCGAGGGGGGTCTTGCTAAAATAGAAGTTGAACCAAAGAAAGTATCCGGACAATTCACCCCCTGAAAATATGATAAGCGTGTCAGTGCTACAGTCTCAACCATCAACATCATCTCTCAACCAACCACATCATGGGCACCAAAAAGATTTCATGTCCCAGTTCGAAAAGAATACACCGAGCTTCATGCTCCCCTCTCTAAGGTTTATCAAGCCCTGTTAAGCTGAAACCTCATCAAACCCTTGGACCCCCATCCATTGCCAAATCCACTTCCAAGAAACTTTAAGGGCGATGCCCACTACGCCTTTCACCAGACTGTTGGCCATGCAACCGACCAATGCTTTCACCTTTGAGACAAAATCCAAGGTCTAATTGATCGGGGTACCATTTCCCCACCAGCCAAGCCGAACACTACTCACAACCCACTCCCAAATCATGAAAATGCCATCTTCCTAGAAGAGAACCTAGAATTTGATACCTCAACTCAAATCACACCCATACACTCTCCCAAAACTCTCCAAGCTTGCCCATATTTCCTCCTACACCCTATTAACCTCGCTGATCAGGCACTGCCGCTCCTCACCAGAGCATGCATCATCGTCCGTACCCGTTTTTGAAAATGTAAGTATGGAATTATCAAAAGTGTTAAACCAACTCCTAGATTTAGGGTTGAAATTGCCCTCACAGATAATCATTGATTTCCAAGGGTTCAGTACGCTATTCTTAGAAGTAAGAAAATGGGCCTGAGAGTCAGAAAGTTAGGTGGTACCAACCGATGAAGTCAGCCAAGATGACGTTGTCCTGATCATGGCATAATTATTCAGACCAACTAATAATATTTGTAGTATGACCGAATTACATGATACTTTGAACTATAGGAGCACCTTGTCCCTTCACCCTTATATGTCCCCGTATAATTGGAGGACCTATATGAAAAATCCATTGAAGTTGTGGAATGCATTGACTTTACATGGAAAGACATAATTTTTTCCACTGGATGGGGGGGAGGGAATTTAAAGGTTCGAATGAAGAGCAAGATTTCGATAAAATTGGCCCGATAGCCGACATGTGTGGGATGATATCATTTGAATAACTCCTGGGAGAAATAAACAAAATGGCAGAACAACCCGAGATCGACGAAGAAATAGGTTTCATGTTCTTCCCTTCTTCAGTAAATCACATGACCAGATCAGGGAGGCATTACCATATCCCAAGCTCACTATCACCTAATGACAAAGGGAAGGGCGTTGAAAACCTTCCTATGCAAGAGATGACCCTCGAGGAAAGCAAGATCCTTGATCAACTAAATAAAACTCAAGCTAATATCACTCAATGGGGGATTTTCATATCTTCCCATCTACATAGAAACGCTTTAATTAAGTTGTTCACTGGACCCACAGTTCCTCCTTCTACCACACCAGAAGAAGTGGGAAATTCAGTCAGATCCTTGACCTCTACCCGAATTCTATCCTTTTCGAAGAAGAAATCCCCAGCATTGGGCCGAACCACAATCATGCACTCAACATCTCCATCAAAGTTGTGGGGAAGATCGTACCACTCTCTCTTGTCGATAATGGATTTGCCTTAAATGTCTTCCCATTAAGAACCTTCAAATTCTTAGGACTGAAATAAAGTGATCTAGCTCCAACCTCCGCTGTTGTACATGCCTACGATAATACCCGTCAGGAGGTGATGGGATCCATAAAAATTATAATAGGGTCTAGCCCTATAAACCCTGTTGTTGAATTCCAAGTTATTGACACCCCATCTTGTTTAAACCTATTTCTTAAACGACCTTCGCTCCACAGTATCAACGGTGTGTGTGGCCATCCCCGTCGATCCCCGCCGCAGAGGGAGGAGGAATCCTTCGGGTCCCGCGCGTCCCCTCTCGGGAGAGCGCTTCGGCCGGCGTCGATTTTGTGAGGTGTGAAAAATGTAGAGAGATTCAGAGTCGCTAGTCTATTTTACTCAAAACAGACAAAAGAAAAAGAGGAAGCCACCCCGAAGGATGGCATCCAAAGACATACTGGTGCGTGCGAAACCAAAATGATTCGAAAAGGGTTCGGAGGCTTAGTTACGAAATGGGAAGGTGTTAGGCACCCATTTCGCCCTTTCGGTCTCTCATGGATATTTGTTATTTTCCTTTATGTTTCCCCCCGTGAGATGTGTGCATGTGTATATATATAGAATGGAGGTAGGAATCCTCGGCTTGTATCATGGAAAATATAAAGCGAGTCATCCATAGGAAGATTATAAAAGTAATATTAGAAAAATAAGATTTACGCGGTTACCCCTATGTTGATCGCTATAAAGGAACGATAACGCACATGGAGTAATGTGTCACTAACACTAAGGATATATATAATATAAGAAAAATGGATTTATAGCAAATAGGAAATGAGAGAAAAAGTGAGAGAAAGGACTCGAGTCTCGGGTTTTACCCCGAGACGCCTACGTAGCCTATAAAGGCATCAAAGTCCACGTAGTTCGCATACAAAGCAAAGGGGTGGGGTTTATGCCATAAATCCAAATGTGGGATCTCTTATTTGTAAGTGTGTGTGTGTGTGTAGAAAAGGTGTTTTAGTTGTGAGAAAAATGTGGAAAAAGTGTGAGAATCCCTACTTGGAATTTATGAGCAAACCCTCTTTTTCTTGTTTTGAGGTTTTTATTTATATGAAAATAAGAGATGTGCAATAATACTAACTAAATAAAAAAATATATTAGGATGTGTGAGATGAGATTATAAAAGTGCTAAGTAAGAAAACAAGTTATTGGGAATTCAAGAGAATTTAAGAGAGAGAGTTTAAGAAAGTTGGACCTTCTTGAAGATCTTGAGCTTGATCTTGAATGTTGGAGAGCAACCCTTGAGCTTGGATGATGATGGAGAGTGGTTAATTCACCAAGTTTGATGAAAAGGATGATGAAAAGTGAAGGTAAAAGAGGGATTTGGAAGTTAAAATCACGCTGCCTTCGAGAGAGGTTTCTGGGATTCGTTCAGAGAGATTTCTATCAGATCTGGGCTCTCCCTGCAAATGAGGCCAAGGCCTCCTTTTATAAACCCAGGGGACTATCGATCGGCCCTATCATGGCACTGGCTATCGGTAGATGCCGATAGGCAGGGTCTGGGACCTGCCATTTGGCAGTGCGCCTCAGGCTTTTTCAGAAAATTAGCCGCCAAGGGCAAACCGTTGGTCAGAATCGCGCACAGGGCATACCGTTAGAAAGTTATTTCATAAACCTCCGAAAGTCCTTTGGACCGCTCCCGACTTCGGGAGTTGACTTTGGGTTAAATGTTACTCGGAAGCGTTTGTCGGTCCATTCGCGCAGACGCAAATGGCGCGTTTATCCGCATGGTAAGTCCGAATCGCGCACGGGGCATACCGTTGGAAAGATTAGGAGATGTATTTCGATATTCCAAAGAGTTTGAGCCGGTTTGGAGATTTGACTTTGGTCAACCGGGCTCGGGAAGTGCTCAGTGGCTTCCCGAAGTCAAACGGATTGTTCGTCTGCATGGTAAGTCGAAATCGCGCACAGGGTGGACCGTTGGAAAGGGTATTCATTGCCCTTCAAAGATTCATTGAGTCTCAGTCGAGACGAGGAGTTTGAATTTTGGGTCAAACTGAGCCGAGGGGTACCCGATAGCTTCCAGGTCAGTACTCGGGACGTGACCTGGGTTTATAGTGATGAAGGGAGGTACTAGGGACCTAAGGAGAGTTAAGGGGTAACAGAATGGGGTGTCTACAGTGTGTTTTCCTCACTCCATCATAAATTGAAGTTCTTTGCCGACGGACGAGTCATCACCATTTTGGGCGATGACGGTAATATCGAGGGTGAAAGTACAAACAATCCAATCCTTGAGATACAGATTGGGTCAAATAACATGCTCCTATCAGGATTCTGAGTAGAGCAACTTCTAGTCCCAGCAGGGGATGGTTTCAGAGAAAGGTTTTATCCAAAATACAACCCTCATAGAAACATTAATGTGACTCATATGTTCAGAAACATGTACTTCATTCCCGGACTGGGTTTAGGGCAAAGACATCAAGGGATACTTGAGCCCATTGTGCTGAAAAATGCTTTCCCTCCTTATGGTTTGGGGTATCAACCATCAGAAAAAGAGCTTAGAATGATCCGCTAGTCTCGACCAAACAGCAGACTAGACTGCATCCAGACTATCCCAAGTGACTCCTTGAATGGACAATTCATCAAAGAGGGTGAGGACTTCCCCTTTTGCGGATTTCTAGAACCCTGGTATGACCATAGAGATAAAAAGATGAAGCCTGGAATGGAGATATTTTTCCAAGACAGCTACCCATGGGATGAAAGTTCCTGACACCATATACAACCACTCATAAAAAATACCACAGATTCTGAGGGAAGTGACTCTGAGGTTTCGTTCAACTTATAGACAGTGGGGCTGACACTCGGCATGGTTCATTCAAGCACTACATCACTGGATTCATCCCACCTAATTAAAGTTGCGGATACATCTCTCCTCAACTGGCATGCTGCGCCGTATATACCTGTTAAAATCTCACCTAACCCCAATGTTTACCCCATCTCTTCTTATGTTGTCTATCCTTGCTCTAATGTAATAGAGACCTCCTTTGATGAGGTTCTCAATGTTATTTTTCCTATCAATGCAATAAATGAAGATTTTGAGTATCTTGTTGTGCCTTACATTAACTATTTGGATTCTAATCAAACTATTGATGATGATGATTTTACAAGAACAATTCTTAACTTATCTAAATAAGGTTAATAACAAACAACATAATCGCATTCAAGTTAATGAAGAAGAAACTGTTATTGTTTACCTCGGTTTTAGTAACCAACTGCACGAGATTAGGATAGGGTCTACCCTCGATGAGAATGAGCGCACAAAACTCGGAGAATTATTGAAGGAATTCGTGGATGTCTTCGCATGGTCCTATGACGTTATGATAGGCATTGATCCTGAAATAGCTCAACATGATATCCCCACTCTTCCATATTACAAGACGGTTAAACAAAGGTTAAGAGAGCTCTGCACCGAATGATCGCTCAAAGTCAAAGAAGAGGTGGTCAAATAGTTGAACGTGGGCTTCATTTGCGTGATCAAATATCCCACGTGGGTAGCAAACATAGTGCCTAAACCAAAATCAGGAGGGAAAGTTCGGATGTGTGTAGAATACTGGGACTTGAACAAAGCATCTCCGAAGGATGATTACCCGCTACCCAATATCGATATGATCGTGGAAAACACAGCCAGTTATGCTCTCAATTCGTTCGTCGATGGGTTTGTCAGGTACAACCAAATCAAAATGATCACCAAGAAAAAATCGCATTCATTACCCCATGGGGAACCTTTTGCTACACTGTTATGCCATTTGGTCTCAAGAATGCTGGGGCTACCTACCAGAGGGCTGCCACAATCATCCTACACGATTTGATTCATAAAGAAGTCAAGGTCTATGTTGATGATATGATTATCAAATCCAAAATAAGAGGAGGTCATGTTCCCGCTCTCCGAAAGATCTTTGAATGATTACGAAGATATCAGATAAGACTCAATCCATAGAAATGCATCTTCGACATTACAAAGGGAAAACTCTTGGGATTCATGGTCAGTGAGAAGGGGATAGAAGTAGATCCTGCCAAGCTGAAACTCATACTTGAGATGCCACCTCCCCGAATGGAGAAAGAAGTCTTTGATTTCCTTAGAAAATTACAATACGTCAGCTAGCTAACCTCTATCTGCGAACCTATTTTCAAAAACCTCTAAAATGATTCAACCAAGGTTTGGAACGAGGCCTGCCAATAAGCCTTTGATCGAATCAAATAATATCTTACCCAACCTCTACTACTCAAGCCACCACAGCCTGGTCTCCCCTTGATCCTATACCTAACCATAACCGACACTGCAGATGGGGTTTTGCTAGACCAAGACCTAAAAGAATCTAGCAAAGAAAGAGCCATATATTACGCCAATCGCAAATTGATTAGGTGCAAAGTCAACTACACTGCTTTGGAAAAAGCATGCATCGTGCTTGTTTGGGTCACCCAAAAGTTGTGACACTACATGCTCGCCTTCCCCATTAAACTTGTATCCCGAATGGGCCTCATCAAGTACCTTCTTAAGAAATCCGCCTTATCCAGTCGAATGGCCCGATGGTTGATCCTCCTAGACGAGTTTGATATCATGTATTTCACACAGAAATCCATGAAAAGAAGATCCATCTCTGACTATCTCTGTGACTACCCCATGGAAGAAGCCAATAATTGAATCTCTGAATTCCCAAATGATACATCCTCTACACTGCTCAAGATGACCTCCGATGGAAACTGTTCTTTGACAGCGCTGCCAATAAAAATGGATATGGCATTAAGATACTTCTGATCGCCCCAGACGACTGCCCCACTCCCATCGCCATAAAGTTGGGTTTCCCCTGCACCAATAACATGACTAAATACGAGGCATGTACGGTAGGCCTTAAAGATGCTCTTAAAAAGGAATTTAATGCCTAGATGTCTACGGGGATTCTTCCCTCATCATTGGTCAAGTGCTCAGAGAATGGAAAGTCAAGGATGAGAAACTCCAACCCTTCCATGACCACTTAGAAGAACTAGCCTCCCAATTCCAAGACATCGCCTTCCATTACCCACCTCGAGAAAAGAATAACCTAGCCGATGCCATTACTACCATAGCCTCCATGGTCGACATGCTCGAAGGAATAACAAACCAACCCACTGCTACCACATTGAGCTCATCACCAAAGAAGATCCCAAGCTGGACAATTGTCGGTACTATGATATCTAGCACCTCCTCAAGCATGGTAGGTATCCCGAGGGTTTTAACAAGAAAGACTGGGCAACCCTCCAAAGACTGGCCTCCAGTACATCATCTGTCACAAAGCACTGTTCAAAAGAAACTTCGATGGAACCCATTTACACTGCATCGCAGGGGCTAACATTGAAGAGGTAATGCAGAAAATCCACAGCGGGGAATGCAGGACCCACATGAACGGTCACATGCTTTCCAAGAAGATCATCCGACAAGGCTACTATTGGACCACCGTGATCCAGGATTGCATTGTCTATGTCTGGAGATGCCTCAAATGCTAACAATTTTCCAACCTTCAACACCAGCCTCCGCGAGAATTATAGAACATGACTTCTCCCTGGTCATTCTCCACCTGGGGCATCAACATCATAGGGAAGGTTACACCCAAGGCTTCTAACGGGCATGAGTTCATTCTAGTTTCCATTGATTACTTCACTAAATATGTTGAAGCTGCGTCATACGCAGTCCTGACTATTAAGAAAGTAGCTAAATTCATCAAGAAAAACATCATCTGCCGATATGGGGTCCAGCTCGAGATAGTGTCAGATAACGGGTTGCACTTCGAGGCAGAAGTCACATAAATGGTCAACGAATATGGGATTCAGAGACACAAATCTTCTCCGTACTGACCTCAGACCAACAGTGTAATCGAAGCCGCCAATAAAAACCTCAAAGCCATTATCAGTAAGATGATTGAAACTGTCAAGATTGGGCCGACCGAATACCATACGCCCTCTCGGGCTACCGAACCTCAATTCAAACCTCTACTGGGGCTACCCTTTACTCTCTAGTCTACAGCATGGAAGCATTCCTACCCGTGGAGCTGGAAATACCCTCGTTGCGCGTCATGCTTGAAAGCAAGGTCAGCGAGGAGGAGTGGCATCAAAGCTGTGCCGACGAGATGTCACTCTTGGACGAGAGGAGACTGAAAGTGCTATATCACATACAAGGGTACCATCGCCAAATAGCGCGTACATTTAATACGATATTCAAGGACCGCGGTGTCCAAGAAGGGGATTTATCCCTCAAAGAAATAGTAGAGCCCATTTGGGACCCCAGAGGGAAATTCAAGCCCAATTGGAGCGGCTCATAAATCGTCAAGAAGATCTTGTCCGATGGTGACACTATGCTCACCGAATTCTATGGATAAGAGATGGCTCGTCCAGTCAACCTGGAATGTCTCAAGAAGTTATACCCCTATTTTGAAATCTCGTCGCGCTACGACTCTTCTCATCTCCCTTTTATTCTAAAAAAATCTTCATTTCCCTCTACCCAGAACTACGTGGGCCTGATCCTCTATAAAAACCATTCTCAGAAAAATTAAAAAAATTCAAAAACCCCCAGAGGTACGTAGGCAGCTCATACATTTTACATTAGCACGGCCCTTTCTTTTTCACAAAAATCTATTCTTATCTCCGAGAATGATAGTTCATTCTAACATATATTTGAACAAAGGGATTATGCATGCCTTAGCGATCGGTATAGATAATTCAAAATACAAAATTCATCAAAAACTTGTTTGGATGATCAAAAACTTGTTTATTTTTTATTAGAAGTTATAGTGTAATTACATAAGAAAGGGAACGGTTAACTCCCTCCCCCCTACCTTATGAAAAAACCAAATATATCCCCAAATTTATTCCCCGTTACAAAACAAACTCTCCAAGAGTCCTACCTACAGCTACTAGAGGAGACCTCTCTATCATCATCTATATCCTGGGGTCCCCAAGATTCCCCTACCTGAATAGAGTTTCATAGATGCTATATGGACCGATAAGCTCGAACCAGCCTAAAAAAAACTAGAACACCTCCCTCCATGGTATCAGATAAGACGAGCCACATTTGTCCAGTCTCCGCAACCAACATCTTGCTGACCACTCTTCTCCACAGCCACCTCATATAATCCCCGGGGATGTGCCAAACTCTCCCAACAGACTGAGAAGGATGGGTCGACGGACGTCGACTCTCCCACAAAGAGCCAAGCCGCATGCGTAGACACTCTGTCAGATCTTCTACTGAAAAGAAATCTAGTGTCGAGGTGGCAGGACCTGCTCCCAGCCAAATTGGCATAGAAGTTGCCAAGGTAAATAGAAAGAGGTCTGTCTGAGACCAACCAGTCGGATATACGGGTATTCCCCAAGCTCTAAAATAGGCATCAACTGTCCCCACTAAGGCACTGATCAGCGCAGATTTAGAGCCCCAAGTTCCACAAGCCAGTCCTCCCAGCTCTCAATATCCAGGCCAACGCTGATGAAATAGCGCGAAAATAAGTTGGGCACAGTCGATAAAGGGTATTTTGGAGGAGTCACCAGGCGGAGTCTTTCAGACAATCACATGAACAACATCACAGGGCTACCCCTCAAAAAGTCAGAACGACCTTCTCGCCAAGCACCCAGGCAATTCAAAGCCTCCGCCAATATCACCACCGTAAGATTGTGATAGTAGGACATCCATGAAGTAATAGCTGTAAGTTGTGGGTCCACCAGTAATTCCCAGTCACCAGCAATAATTTTGAAACCAAGCCCAGAATGATGGCTCCGGCATATCCAGCATCACCAACCTCCTGCAAATGCACAGACCGCAGCACCACTGGAAGGGAGATCGTTCCTCCAGTAACCAAAGATCTACCCATTGAGGGCGAGACACGAAGAACTCCAGCCAGTAACTCTCGGGGAGATCGAGAAAATTAAGGCATAACAGCCTCCATAATAGGATTTACACCCAACATGGAAGAAAACTCCTCATAAGTCGAACAGACTTCTTCTAAGCCAAAGTCTAATACATGGTCTTCGGGGTACAAAAATTGTACCTCCGCCATCAGCATGTTCGATTCTATGGGCCGATTATTCCATAAAGAGACTCGACGCATGTTGAAAGCATCGTAGTCAACATTATAAAAGCACATTGCTTCTAAGGCTTTGAGGTACTTAGCAAACTCAATACTACCGGGGAGAGCAATCTTGCAATAAATAGTAAACAAGTAAGAATGTGGAAAAGGAATAATGTGAAGGTGTGATGAAAACACTCCACCCTTATCCCTTTTTATACTTGAAAACCCTCGCAAAAGACACAACCTTTACAGAAATCGGAGGGAATCCTACCCCACAAGGTACTAAAGGCTAAAAAAGTACCAATCATAGCCTTGATTGATTAGACTGGACTGACCCGCTGATAAGCATGACAAGGGGCTTGTCGATCGGTAACCTTCCATTTTTGGAAATTTTCCTTTTTCCTCTTTTGTCAAAATCAAAAAAATCAATAAATTGATATTCTCAAAAAAAATTCAAATTCCCTTCTCATCTTTATATAATTCCTCATTATGAATAAAACTTCCTTTCAAAACATCCAAAAATATTTCTACAGTCTCAGCAAAAAAGTAAAAAAGCACATATGCATGCATTAATTCATTCATCATTAACAGAAGATAAAAAAAAATCCATTACATTGCATAGATATTTTTCTGTGTTACATCATTTTTGCAGGAAAATAAAGAAAAGAAAAAAAATAACTGGACTCAGCCCGAACCCACACTCTCTCTCTCACTTACCCTTTCCCCCTTCTCTCCTAAGAGCTTCCTTCTCTGCAACGCACTCTCTGTCCCCTGAGGCGAGATAACGCACCACTGCTACCCGAACCAGACTCCTCCCCAGATGAGGCAGACGACACCAAGCAAGAAGGAACAGGAACCGCGTCCCAAACATGGGTAGTCGCCAAAGATATCCAGTCCCTAATATCCCTGAGCTAAGTGGTGGAAACCAGAACTTACTGGAAGGAAAGGCATAATCGGTATCAAGCAGAAAAGATCAAAAGAAACCAAAAAGAAGTAAAAGAGAAGAACATAAAGGTATACCAAAGGACGAAGAACCTCCTCTGTCAAGCCCAACTCCTCCGGGTCCATCGCACGAGGATGATGAAACATAGGCACCATTCCTCCATCAGTATGAAAGGGTATGACACCTCACAAAGGGGACCGCAACCACTGTGGGAGGACCCCACTGGTCGACTCAAACCCGCAGAAGGGAAGGGCAGTGCATCATATATGATGGGCACCATCCGTCAACTCGTCACGAAGTCCATATAATCATACGGCACAGCCGTATCGGTGTATAATAGATAGGATTCACCAATCATCGCTATAATCCTCGCATCCTCTGACAACAGTCTCTCCCGCCTCATAGACATAGGGGGCCTTGCAGGTGGCACCATCACTTCCTCCCTAGCAATCTGTCGGACCACCCTCTCTTTGAGATACTAAGAGTGGCGAAACTCATACACCAGCAAATGCCTCATCTGCGCATTCACTCTCGTCGACCCCGTGTCCTGAATAGCCATCCCCCAAGGGTAAAAGGTCACCTGAAAAATGCCCAACAGATATAAGACAATAAAGAATCGGAGCACACAAAGACCAGGACTGAAGAAGAAAAAAGTCATACCCTATAACTGGTTAGGCCATTCAAGACCTGACGCACCGCCTCCAGAGAGAGAGACTTCCTCAATGGTCAATTGGCCTTTTGCCACTGATACAACCGATAAAAGTCCCCAACAGTCTCATCCTTCAGAGAAATCATTTGGGTATTACACCCAATCACCTCATAGAACTACGTCCGCCAAAGACAAAAATCCGCAATAAAAAAGGATGCACAAGGAAAATGTAAATGCATGAAAGGAAAATGCGCAAATTAAAGAAATACCTCATGAAGATATGTGGCTCTAGTAAAAGTCTACCGGAAGCACCGACTAAATAAATCCAGAGAAAAATAAAGGGTCTCCAAAGTCAGGATCCCCCAATCATAGAGAGGGATGTTTAAAAACATCCTCAAGTATGGAAAAACCATAAGTGGATGACGTCGCCACTCGACGCCACCAGAAATCCCCTCAACACCAAAAAGATAAACAACCCGACCATCTACCTCACCTGCAACCCGTCCTCCACATCAATCACCCTACTCAGTAAACACCCCTCAGTAGTGACAGACGAATAGAGTCCCCATACACTATCCTCCCCACATCACCTAGTGCCGCCCGCACTGCCTCTGGCCTCACCCGTAAAGAGTGATCCACCTCTATCTCCTCTCCATCACAATCCATCCCCAGTAGTTGTTGCACATCTATGGTAGTCACAATCATCTCCTCAAAACCAAAATGGAAGGTATGGGTAGTGTCCCACCACCTCTCCCCCAGAGTGCATAAGACAGTCGTCGAATGAGGCATCTCATCCAGAACAGATGCCAGCCTCCCAAAGCCTGCTCACGATACTACCCAACGCACCATAGGTGGAAGGTTCTCTTAGAAATCCTTAAGCCCCGTCATCCCATGGGCATGCATAATCGACATAGAAACATCAGACTGTCAAAGAAAAACCTTGTAAAAAAAAGGAAATCACCAAAAAAGGGAATGCCAAAGGTCATTTTATACTTACATAACCACCAGGGTTCACCGTCCTAGAAGAATGATGATGCGACGGCTCCCGCAGTAAAGTCCTCTCATCCGCAAATGGCTCAAATGCTTCAAAAGAGTTCTCACTCCCCAAAGCAATAGGCGCCCTATCCCTCCACTCCACATCCGCCCAGTCATCAACAGCCAACCAGTCCCTGTGAACCACAGTGCTCACAAAAGCGGCCATTTTTAGATTGCAGAATGTGAGAACAATTCGTAAAAGAAATTCGCATAAAGAGAGAAGGCAAGAAGCTATAAAAAATGAGGGGAACCCGCCCCCTTTTATAGGAATCCAATGGTCATGACGATCGGCACTGACCCCAAACCTACCGATCAGCACTGCCCCTTTATCTTCTCAAGACAGTTCAAAAGTCGGTGTCGCTGCCAAATGGCACCCTCCACACCATGCCGACCGGTACCCCCTTGAATTTTCGTATGAAAACTCCCAAAAAATACCATAAAACCTTGAAAAATCCTCACAAAATTCCTAAAAATCCCGGAGAGGATTTAGAACATTTTCACCAAGAAAATTTCGTACTCCCTCAAATAGAACCCCTATTTCCCCAGCGGAACTCTCAAAAGCCAAGTGAATCTCCCCCCGACAACGTCCCCGAAGGACCCCTAAAGCATCCCAAACTTCAGGATCATCTCTTATTCCCCACAGGTCTCAAATTTCCCCGATCAATACGTCCAAACCCTGAACCACCTAATCACTTCCCCAGTGGAATTTATAGCATCAGATTGGCTATTCCTCCGCAAAGTCTCCAAAGATATGAGGATTTCCCCAGCAATCAGCTCCCCAGCTCAAATCCAAATCATGAGGTAATTTCCCAGGCAGAGTTCCCCGAGAACATCTCAATTTAAGCCCTTAGAATTGGCTTCGACTCGCAGAATTGGTCATCACAATTTAAGCCTTCATAATTGTCTTCAACCCACAGAATTGGTCATCTTAACTTAAGCCCTCAGAATTGGCTTTGACCCACAGAATTGGTCATCTCGACTTAAGCCCTCATAATTGGCTTCGACCCGCAAAATTGGTCATCACAATTTAATCCCTCGGAATTGGCTTCGACACGCCCTCGGAATTGGCTTCGACACGCAGAATTGGTCATCACAATTTAAGCCCTCGGAATTGATTTTGACACACAGAATTGGTCATCTCAATTTAAGCCCTCACAATTGGATTCGACCAGCAGAATTGGTCATCACAATCTAAGCCCTCAGAATTGGCTTCGACCCGTAGAATTTGTCATCTCAACTTAAGCCCTCAGAATTAGCTTCGACCCACAGAATCGGTCAACCGCATATTTAAGCCCTCAAAATTGTCTTCGACCCGTACAATCGGTCACCCTCGTCTTCAAGCCCTCAGAATTGGCTTAGACCCACAGAATCGACCACCCTCGTCTTCGAACCCTCAAAATTATCTTTGACCCGTAGAATCGGTCACCCTCATCTTAAAGCCCTCAGAATTGGCTTTGACCCACATAATTGGTCATCTCAACTTAAGCCCATAGAATTGTCTTCCACCCGAAGAATTGGTCATCATAATTTAATCCCTCAGAATTGGCTTTGACATGTAGAATCGATCACCCTCATCTTCAAGCCCTCAGAATTGGCTTCGACCCGTAAAATCGGTCACCCTCATCTTCAAGCCCTCAGAATTGGCTTTGACCTGCAATATCGGTCACCCTCATCTTTAAGCCCTCAGAATTGGCTTCGGCCTGCAGAATCGATCACCCTCATCTTCATGCCCTAAGAATGGGCCTCAACCCGCAGAACCGGTCATCCTCTTCCTTAGGTCCTCAAAATCATCCTCGACCCTCAAAATTGGTTACGCTCTTTCAAAGGCATCATGCGGAGTCTATTAGATGGCTATCATTTATTCCAAACTCACCCGTCGAGGGGATCTATAGACACCCCATTCTAGTAGCCCCTAACATCTCCTTAGGTCCCTAGCACCTCCCTTCATTACTACAAACCTAAGTCATACCTCGGTTATTGACCTAGAGGTCATCGGGCACTCCCAGGCTCCATTTGACCAAAACTCAAACTTTTCATCTCAACTGAGACTAAATGAATACTCAAAAGGAACTGAAACCTCTTTCCAACGGTCCGCCCCGTGCGCGATTCTGACTTATGGTGTGGACGAACTACCCGTTTTCCCATAAAACTTGATCAGGAGGTCACCGAACGCTCCTAGGATCTACTTGACCAGAGTCAACTCTTCAGCTCGATTGAGACTGAATGAACCTTCAAAAGGCACTAAAACACCTTTTTAGCGGTCCACTTCAGGCCCAATTCTGACTTACAGTTAGGACGAATTATCCGTTTTACTCTGAAAGGTCACCGAATGGCTCCGGGCCCCGGTTCACCGAAGTCACATTCCTAAAATGAGTCAAACTTTTGGGAATGTCAAAGTACATATCCTAACCTTTCCAATGATATTCCCCATGTGCGATTCAGACTTACCATGCGGACAAACGTTTCATTTGCATCCGGTGATCCCCCGTCTAAAGAACCGACGAACGCTTCCAAGCCACATTTGACCCAAAGTCAACTCTCAAACCTGGGAGCAATCCAAAATACTTTCTAATCTATCTGAAGTAACTTTCCAATGGTTCACCCCGTGCGCGATTCGGATCAACGGTTTGCACTCTACGGCCAATTTTCCGAAGGAACCAGAAAGAGACTGCCAAACGACATGTTCCAAACCCTGCCTATCGGCAGTGTGCCTAAAAACACATGTCGATTAGCAGGACTAGTACTATGTCAATCAAAAATTTCCTGGTCGTATAAAAAGGAGGGTATGACCTCATTGCAATAGGAGGAAAAGATCTGAAATCCATCACTCTCAGCGAGCTCAGAAAACCCCTCTCTAAGTCAACGTGATTTCCACATCCAAATCCCTTTCCAAACCTCACTTTTCATCACATTTTTTCATCAAACTTGGTGAATTAACTACCCTTCATCATCATCCAAGTGTAAGGGTCTCTCTCAAACATTCAAGTTCAAGCTCAAGATCTTCAAGAAGGTCCAATTTTCTCAACTCTCTCTCCAAATTCTCCTAAATTCGCATTAACTTGTTTTATTACATAGCACTTTTATTCTCTCCATATCACATATGCTAATATACTTTTTATTTAGTATTATTACACATCTCTTATTTTCATATAAATACCCCCCCCCCCCCCCCCCAAAAAAAGGGTTTGGTCATAAATTCTAAACGAGAATTCTCATTCTTTTCTCACTCTTTTCTCACAACTAAAATAATTTTTTTACAAACACACACATATAAGAGAAGTCCTCGGTTGGATTTATGGAATAAATCCCACCCCTTTTTAGTCATAAGAACTACGTCGACTTTGATGCCTCTATAGGCTATGTAGGTGTCTCGGGGTAAAACCCGAGACTCAAGTCCTACTTTTCTCTCATATTTTTTCTTTCCATACTATTTACACTTAACTCTCTTTGATTCTATATATATATATATATATATATATATTTGTTCTTAATGGCGTATTATTCCATATACGTTATCGTCCCATTATAACGATCAACGCTGGGATAATCGTGTATATCCTATTTTCTAATATTACTTTTAGGAACATTCATACGGATGACTCACTTTATCTCTTAGATGATAAAAGTCGATGATTCCTATCTCGACTACATATATACATGCACACATATCACGGGGAAATAAAGGAAAATAGCAACAATTTATGAGAGATCGCAAGGGCGGAATGGGTGCCTAACACCTTCTCATTCCTTAACTTAGCCTTCGGACCCTTTTCGAATCATTTTCGTTTTGTATGTATTAGTATGTCTTTCGATGATGTCCTTCGGGATAGCTCCATTTTCTTTTTTCTGATTTGAGTAAAATAGACTGGCGACTCCCTCTCTCTAAATTTTTCACCTCATCACCGGCACCGGTCGAAGCGCTCCCGAGAGGGATGCGCTGGACCAAGATCCTCTCGACATGAAGATACCCTCTTCTTCATCCCTCCCACCGCGGGGATCGAGGATGGCCACAGTAATGGTATACATTTTTTGATCTAGCGTGGAGATGAAGAGATTCAGTCTCCTCTCCAAAAATAGGAAACCCCAAATAACCATGTACTACCCAATCGTATAATGTCCCATATGCTGGAAAATCATGAATTGCCCACATCAACATAGCTTTTAGCGTAAACTCTTCTTTTCTAAAAGATTCAAATATTTTCACACCCTCTTCCCACAACTCATTTACTTATTCTATCAAAGGATCCAGGCATACATTGATGTCATCACTTGGTGCCTTTGCACCAGTTATTAATAAAGACAGCATCGAAAATTCAGGGCTCATATATGGTGGAGGAGGTAGGTTGAGTGGGGCTAGGATCACTGGCCATACACTCTAATTGGTGCGTATATTTTCAAATGGATTGAAACCATCTATTGATATTGCCAAACGAATGTTATGCTATTCTCAAGAAAAATTGGGATACTCATAACTCATCCTCCTCTAAGCTATAGAATTAATAGGATGATGCATGAGATTATCCCCTACTTCTTCCCTAGCATGCTGTAATACCCCGCACTTTTATGAATATTTAAATTTCATAAATGAGTGTAATTTGGAGATTTATGGAATTTCTCTGAATAATAATTTTTGGAGTTTATGAGTGATTAGATGTCCGATGTGTGTTAAATTTACTTTCGGGATTAAGTAAATGAGTTGGACTATTTTAATTACATGTCGCAAGTTAGGTAAAGCGATAAAAGATAATATTTTAATTGGACAAACCCGTATTGAGATGTGTTGGGTTTAATTAGTGAATTGTAGTTAAGCGACTCGAATGAAGATTTCGAGTGCGCGATTGGGTTTGGAATAGTAGAGATAGTTAGAATAGAGTATTCGGGGGTAGCGTTTAGACTCCGGGGATTTTTGGACTATTAGGGACTCGTAATTGAGTTAACGAGTCATTTTGGGGTTTATAAGGGATACACCCTTATTTCTCTCTATATAAGGCACGGAAGAGTGGGAGAAAAGAAAGAGGAGAAGAGAGAAAGGAAGAAAGGGAGAAGAAAAAGTGGATTTCGATCAAACTCCGCGAGATTCGACTCGAGGTCATCGAATTTTATCCACGAAGCAAATGTTTACTTGCTTTATTGTATTTAGTGTGTGTATGTCATATTATAGTTGGTAAACTATATAATTTTGGGTGAGAAGCCTTAAAATAAATTTGGGAAATCTGAGTTTAAGTTTACAACTTGATGTATCGTAAACTCTCAATGATTTCTAGTGTTAAATCCATAATAATGGAGTGTGGAAATTGTTAGAAATGGGGGAAATGGTAAAACTAGGTCTTAAAGGATTTTTTGGGTTTAAATCTAAGAAAATTATTTTAATCCCATAAATAATTGATGTGTTAGTTAAAAAATATAGATGAGATGTTTATAGTGTTGTTGGTTGAGATTAGAAACCATAAGAATTGAGATTGGGATTATAATTGGTGTTTTGGAGGTTTAGCTTTTGTAAGAAATGGAGAGATGGACGACCTATCTGGTGTGACCGGTCGATCGCAGCCCTTTGGCCGGTTGATCGGGTCGGGGGAAAAAGGCCTACCGGTTGCTTAGTAAGGCAAAATCCCAGCTCGCGATCGACCGGGGGTCAGGGACCGGTCGACCGACACTCTATTTTTTGCGCAAGAATTGGATTTTTCTATTCCTTTTCTCTTTGGGTTTAGAAACTTAGGGGCCTTCTAAATTAGTGTATTATAGATGGTTATGACCTAAAGGACTTGAGGAGTTACGTATTAACCTTGGGTTAATTAAGAGAATAATCTGGGGTGTGGACCTAACGAATGTTTAGGACGAGAGACATTCGAGGAAATTATTTGGCAAGCGTATGTAAGTATATTTATGAGGTTAGGATAATTATAGGCCGATTGTAATTGAGTAAATCTTAGGACGTGACTAGGATGGAATTTAGGATACGGGTAAAAAAAATTGAGTAGTTGTCCTACAGTTATTGACGACTATAATTAGGTAAATGCGATACCTATGGGACTAAAATAAGTTGAGAGTATACTTATTTAATTAGTATGACTTGGTATATTCGGAAAGTATATAAATCCTTAAAAGTAATTAAGGTATGAATCATATATGAAGTGAGAGAATACTTTTGGGTTTAGTATTTTAAGTGTATGAGTGCTTATATACTTAAATATTATTACGAATGAGAACATTCGGGATTATTGGCTATCGCTATGAGAGTTTGGCAATTATAGCCATATATATATATTGGGAACTGATATAACATTTATATACGAAAGTTGTTAAAGTATATATATGTGATGATATGAATAAATATATCGGTGTGTGATTATTATATTTGTACTTTAGAGGCTAGTTCCATAGGCTTTCCTTTAGAGTAGGGTTGGAATAGCCAGATTATATATTTTCTCAAGTGCGATTCGGGGAGGTTGCGCGGTGTGGGTGAATCCCATGGCTTGAGGAGTAGGGAGAGTACATCCCCAGGTCATATCTTCATGTGTTCTAGTGCGATGTGTGTACTCGACTAGCAGAGGGAACATGATCACCTCCACCATTGTGTATTTTTACCATGACCATGAGTGAGTCTGGCTTGGTACCGTGATTGAGTGAGTAAACCCGGATTTAGATAGGCACTATGAGACATCATCCTCGAGTTATAGCTCGGTGGGATGGTTATTATACTTATGTTGTGATAGGTATAATTATACTTGATGTGTATAATATATTGCGTGTATATAAGATGACATAATATATATATAATTGACTTAGTGAAGAGAATGATAAGAGTGATTCCCCTTTCGATTGATTTACATCCGGATTTAAATGAATACGATCCATATGTTCTAGTGAGAACCACACACACACACACACACACACACACACACACACATATATATATATATATATATATATATATAGAGAGAGAGAGAGAGAGAGAGAGAGGATCACAAGTGGACCAAAAGAATTGACTTTTTAATGGACTTAACAAAAAACACTAATAACCCATTAATTTTAATTCCTATAGTTTAATGGGTCCGCGCCAGCGGCACCCGAGACCCGAGACCCCACCTTCACCCCCTACCCCCACCCACCCCACCCCTTCACCCACCACCACCACCGAACCCATTTGTCAACTGTCCCACCTGCCTCGACAGAAAAAAAAAATGCAGCAGGTTGTCTTGGCTAAACAGCAAAAAAACGATGGTGGGTTTGGGGAGGTCGGAGATGGTGGGTTTGGGTGTTGTCGGAATCAGCACCGGACAACACCTAATGCCGAAATAGGCACGAGAAAACACCTAATCAGAACAGGACAACAACAAAAATAAATGATGGTGGGTTTGGGTGCTATAAATGATGGTGGGTTTGTAGTAGGCCGGTGGAAGGTGGGTTATAATAGGGTTGGTCTAGGTTTAGGTGGATGGAGCTGAGTTCGGGTATGGAGGTTATCGGGTATATCAGGTGTGGTATTGATTTTGGTACAGCAGGTGTGCTAAGTTCGGGTATGGAATTTGGATGTTTGTGTTGTGTTTTTGGTAATTGAGGTTTAGAGAGAGAAGAAGAAGATGGGGATGACGATGATGGGGGGTAGAGGGTAAGGGGGTTTAGGCCACTGGTTGGCAGAAGATGAGAGGTTCGAGCACTAGGTGAAGTTGGCCAAAGCAGGAGAGGGTCAATGCAGTAAGCAAATTATGTCCCGATTTGGGCGGGGGGTGGGGGTAGGGGTGAAGGTGGGGTCATGGGTCTCGGGTGCCGCTGGCGCGGACCCATTAAATTATAGGAATTAAAATTAATCGGTTATTAGTGTTTTTTGTTAAGTCCATTAAAAAGTCCATTCTTTTGGTCCACTTGTAATCCTCTCTTCTCCTCTCTCTCTCTCTCTCTCTCTCTCTCTCTATATATATATATATATATATATATATATATATATATATATATATATATATATATATGTGTGTGTGTGTGTGTTATGTACTGAGGGCCTAATGGATCTCGACGATCAACATTGTCATGTAGTAGTGTATTTGGGGGTTCTTTGTTCGGATTTATCTTCACGAGACACCCCACGCACGAACGTAGTGCAATGTTGGGAATGGGGAGAAGTTTAGCCCTTAGTACTTAGGTTAATTAGGATTTTCAGAGATTGGGTGAAACAGATTAGTTAGGCAGGGTAGCTTAACTAGGTTGTTTAAAATGTATGTGATAGGTGTGTACTATTAAAAGAGGGGTGAGGGGTATCTGATTGGAGTGCGATACCAACTTAAATATAAGATAAATCATATTGTAAAAATATGGCATTTATGCACTTGCAAGATATTTTTAAACTCGGGCTCTGACCCATTTCTATATTTTCTCCTCTCTTGCTATATATATATATATATATATATATATATATATATATATATATATATATATATATATATAGGTGTCCACATACAGGGATGCATGGATGATGATCCTTTCGAGTCAGATGTTGTTGCAGCAAATGTGGATGCATGCAGGTTTATTTTTAGACGCTTCTATTCTTGTTATCTAGATAGGAAGCATTGTAGTAACACTCGGGTCGAAATCTCAATTGTATTCATTTATTCTTTTACCGCCTTTTAGTGCGGCATTTGCCGTGTGATTGTTTTACTTTGTTGGTTTGATTAAAAAGATTAGTTAAATAAAATTTTGATGCTAGCCTAATAGGTTATTAGTAATTAAATTGGTTTTCGACAGTGATGTTAAGAATGAACCATATGAGACTCCTGTTTTAATTTGGTATAGGATTGATCGCCCGGTATTTTATTAGGCGTGGTCATTGCCTCCTCTATCCATGGTACTGTGAAAAAATGCTTTAATATAGGCCCAACGGGAAAATATTTCAACACTTTTTGAGCCACTTTTGAGCTTGTGCCTTCCTTGCCAGTAGATTGGACATATCTAGGTTCATCGCATACTGGACACCGATCGAGATTTTCATACTCTTTTCGGTATAGTATGCAATCATACACACAAGCATGAATCGATTTATACTTCATTCTCAAACCTTTCAAACTGTTCTTCATAACATGATAGCTATTTGGAAGGGTATTCTCCTTGGGTAGTAAGCCCTTCACCCAATTCAAAATTCATGTCACGCTATTGCCAGACAAATCTTATTGGGTCTTCAAACTATGCAAGCCAACCATGGCATGTAAAGTTGTTTGATCTTTCTCACAGCGAGAGTATAATGGTTGGGTCGCCTTAAATTTTAAACTTTGGTAGTTATCATCAAGGTTTATCCTGATATCTTCATAAGAACTTGTACATCGTCAGTGACTTCATTCTCTTCTACTTCATGAACTCAGTATGCGTCATCAACTAAATAGACTAACATATTATGCTCTACGTCATCCCATTGTACATCTATCCTACTTGTTGAAGGTTGTTGTGAAGGTTGCTCAGGGACAAAAGGAACTTTCGATTCCTCGTAAAAACTCCAAAATAGATAACTATCTTGCACACCCCATCTTAACAAATGTAGTTCAACTGTTTTCCTCTCAAACACCTTACCATTCTTGTACCTACCACATGGACACGAAAACTCTTCATCATTATGACATCTCTTTGCGTATTTCACAAATTCATTAGCACCTCTGTGAAACACATCCCCTACTCTATTTGTCTCAGTCATCCAAGTACACGATGTAGATTCGCAAGTGTGAGTGTTATTTCAAGTGATAATTGAAATAATACTTGCATCGCATCATCTAGTGTGTACCTAGACAACATTTAAGATAAGACTGCAGAACTTCCTCCAACAGTAACAAGTTTAAGCCACTAATAATATTATTATTATACATAAACTATGCAGTCTCAAACTGTCCAAGCGGGACAATTCGAGAGATCTCATTATAGGGGTAATGACTCTCGAACGAGTCTAAGGGATATCTATGCGCACTATATGTAATTTCAAGTGTTTTCATTTAATTGTCATAAGTTGTGGTCGTGCCACTCTCGAACGTGTCGTGACACAAAGTAATTTTAGAAAAAAGTTGAAAACTCCCCCTCTCCCATTTGGACAATAATCCAGTGATCGTGCCACTTCCAAAATTAACCAACCCAAAAAATAAAATAATATAATTAGTTAAGGATTTATTAGTGTGAATTAAATCAAGGATTTAAAAAATAAATAAACAGCCAACTTCCATATCCAACCACATCCGTCCAATATAATCCAACAGCAACAACAAACCAACAAATGCGTATCACGTACTCCTTCTAATTCATCTACTCAATTAATTCATTTCCATCAACATAAGAAATTAAATACACATGACTAATTAACTTCAAGCCCTAAATAATAACACCCAATCAACATTAACAATTTCTAACCGACATTAACAATTTCTAATCAATATTTATAATGTCAAATTAATTTTATTCTCTAAACAATAAGATTCAATCAATATTAACAATACATATTAATTTCACTATTAACAATACCTATTAGGTCTGTGTGGTCAAATTAATAGAACTAAAAGTTTTGTGCACTTAACGACCATATATTTTTCTATCATTTATGTTAATAATTTAATAAATTTGTAATTATAATATACACACCCCACCACTGTCCCCACCCACCCACCTCCCCACACACCCTATGAACCCCCCACCCCCACCCCACCCCAATGTGCCCCCACCCCCACACACCCCCTGCCCCCCACCCCCACCTGCACACACGCACCTACACACACATACACACTCACCCACACACACATACACACGCACCCACCTTCACACACACACACATATATATACATATACACACACATATAAATAGGGGAGAGAGAGGGGAAAAATGGACCGAAAGTAGAGAGAGAGTCGCTGCTTAGAGAGAGAGAGGGAGAATTTGGGGGCAAACAAATCGGTGGGAAAAAAGGCGCAAGGGTTATTTTACTGAGAAAGATATCACGGACCTGTCACGGTATTTGACCGTGATAACTTTCTAATGATGTCATGGTCAATGATTATGCCAAGTCCGTGACAACTGTAATTGTCATGGTCTTGTCACGATCAATGACCGTAACAAGTCTCGTAGGCCGAAAAGTGACAATTTAGCCTTTTAATGTAGTGTATCTCATGACAATATTTCATCTATTAGGGCTGGGCTGAGAGAACTTGCACTATAGCTAGCACAGATCATGTCCCCTTTCCATATCTGATTAATCACGTAGAAGATCTTCGATTTAGCTTTGTTTTAGTAGTTGTTTAGTTACTGTTTAGTTGTTGTGTGTTGAGATATACTTTCTTTTAAGGTAGCATGTATTATTGATATTATCCAGGCATGTATCCTTTATAATAGATATGTCGGTCATTTGGGGTTTAAATTTTTTTGTTCAGAGGTTGTTATTACTTTTTGGGATGATGAGTCTGTTGATATTTATTAAGTATAGTTATTCGGTCTGATTCGATTTTTGTTATTTTAGGCTTACCATATGGCACATTATATATTTGCATATCATATCTTTATTGATTCTTTATATGATAAAAACAATATTTAAATAGTTTTAACAATTTGTATAAATTTAATATCGGGACTTGATCACCCCTGATATCAAAATATACGTGTAGTTACATAGGTTTAATATAATGGTGAATGATACAAAAATACACAACCTTAGGCATTAGGAAAAGGTTAGAAGAAAAAGTTTAAGGCCTCTATAACAAAAAACGAGATCTGTAGAAGTAACTAATTAGTCCTCTAAATATTTCTAACTTTCTTAGGGATCAAAATACTGAACTGAAGCTAAACGACCGAAGTATGCGCTTCAGAATAGAATATACGAGCATAAAGTGGTTTTAACTCTTTTACAATTACCATAAGTGATATACTAAAATTATATATATCGCATGAATTGGATCCATACAAACTTCGTGAAGCGTCCTTTATATATCCAACTACTTGGAGCTGGTGACAAGTGACATTTTCTGTATGGGATGACATGGTTGAGCTCTATTACTGAAGTGCAAAGGTTAAAGGAGTTTCAGGCTAGTATTGGTTTTTTTTCGAAGCATTAAATTCCATTTGCTAGGAAAAACTTCACATTCTAAGTGGGGTTTGGTAAAACAGTTTGTATATTATCACACTAACCTACCAGATTGAGAAGTGAACCACTTCTTGGTTGCTTTCTGATCTTCTTGACCCTAAAGTTGGAGGAATGAGCTGTTGCAGGTGCTACAACCTTGGGAAACTGACCCTTTGGTATTCTTAGCTCTGAGGGGATGTTTGAGGTAGTTTCCGCTTCGATGAGGCGATTTTAGCCTCGACTGATACTTCGTTGAGATATGGAATCTCCAACGAGGAATAGCATTCCCATTCTTTAATAAACATTGCAATAGAGTGGTGAGGTCATTTTTTTAATTTAATCTCTGGTGAAAGAACTTGAGGTCTCGTGAAGGTGTTGTGCCTTTGATACAAATTTTAATGATCCTAAAGGGTTCATTTGTCTAAGCTATGGAGTCCGAATTCTGGTTTAACTCTTGAACATGATGAGGTCCCAAGTCCTAAGTCGAGGTCAAAACATGAGAACGAGGACCTCAGCCTTTCGGTTCAAGAGTCCACCAACTAGTCAAACTCCATATCTTAAATATGAGGTCTAGTGTGGGTGTTGTGTGTTTGATGCAACTTTCGAGGAGACTTAAAGGTTAATTTCAGTAAGCTATGGAACCTGATTTGCTGTTAAACTCTTGAAATGAGTGGTTGAGGTCTTTGTTCTCGTGTTTTAACCTCATCTTAACATCGGGTACCTCTACCTGATGTTTGAGGTTGAAGATCATATATGATATAATCTTGTGCAAACCCATATAAATTTTCTAGTAACCACTATTAAATAATACATTAATAAATAATTTTTTCAACAACTCGTAGAATTTAATACACACTGTAGGTTTTCAATACATACTTTGATACCAAATAGATAAATGAAAACAAAGGGAATATTATTTTGGAAAATATACGTGGATAGTGAAACTTTGCCCCTTCAAGTATTAAAAATAAATATAGAAATATAGAGACAGTCATTACCAATCGAAATCCAAAGAAATGTTAAGAGAAAATGACATTCATCCCAAATGCACAAGACATCAATATATAATCGAGCTCAAAATTGCCATACTATATCCTAACTCGGAGCTTATATAGGGGAATCGCACAACCCCTCAATAATAGGTACATGATTTTTATTTAATATTCAACTGAAATAAGAAATTAATACACGTGCAAAAGACGCTAAGTGAAATATGATTTGAGGAATGCGAACATATTTATGTATATATATAAAATTATAGCTTGAAAGTATCTGAACTTGTCACGTGTCATATCATAAATGAATCCTTCACTCCTCACGATTCATTAAAAATTCATACCCTTTTGTATTCATTGAAACCAAGGTTCTAAAAAACGCGGGGCGTGATCGAGGCGTGGATGCTAAGCCTTAGAAGCCTAGGTGGGTCTTAGGGGTAAAAAGGCGTGAATAGGCGTTTAGGCCTTCTTAATATTTTTTAACCATAACCAGACTATTAAAATACTAAAATTGTATATATCATAAAAATATGTCTGAATATATGCAAATTAAAATACTATTTGATTATTTTGGATGAGATAATGGTCCGGTTTGTAAAAAAAATCTTTAAAAGCCGATATCGTTTTATTAAAGCATTATTATTTTTAGAAAAAAATGCACCGTAAGGGTTTTACAAAGAATAATACGCAAAAAGTGTAAGGCGGGACGTTTGTTCCAACCCTCAAGCTTAGGCGAATTTTTTAGAACAGTGATTAAAACCCATAGAGTGAACTACTCTGCCCTAAAGTAGCGAGAAAACATTGTGTCCATTCATCTTCACTTCTTATAGCCATCTATAATTTCTCTCTTCCAGAAAAATGCAGCATCAACAATCTCCAGCGATATTTCTTCGTCGTTTGCGGGATGTGAATTGTCACCACAGGATTTTATGATATTGAATCTAGCCATGACAAAAACCTCAACATTATCAACACGTCCCAGGGTGTTTGGCTTTGGGCTATCATTAACGTTGGGTGTGGGTATGTGAGTTGTGTTTGGATCCGGAGAAATTTCAGGGCAAGAAATGTTCTCTACGGTTCTAGAACTTTCTAACATATGTGAATCAAAAGAAAATCATAGTCGCATGTAAGTGAAAAGGGGCAAAAAAATTTAGCCCCACTTAAGTATTTTCTAGTATTAATACGTGAGATCAGCTCTCGATGTCTTTAATTATTTGATGGGGGAGGGTTTTATGGGACTAAACTTTTTTGGGTGCTTTTCAGAATTTCAGTTATGGTTTTATTTTTTTAAGGGATCTTTGGTAAAAATTTACGTCTTCCATGCTTTAATTTTTTTTTTCTTTTTTCTGTTTTATTAGTAAGCTCAGAATGTATTCGTTCAAACGTGTTTTTTCTAATTTTGATTTTATAAAATATTTTATTATTGTTAGAAATTATTTTCTATTTGCTGAAAATCATGTTCTATATGCTGGAAATAATTTTGTATTGCTGAATTTTTTTTTTTGGGAATTGATTTTTTTTTTTAAATAATTTTTTTTTCCAAAATAATGTTTTACTTTTGGAAGTTTGATATTTTGGAGATTTGGTATATTTTTCTTTACTTTTTATTAGAAATTTAGTTGAAAATAATTTTATACTCCTAAAAATGATTTTTATATTCTAGAAATAATTTTATATTGCCAAAAATCATTTTTATTACTGGAAATCATCTTTTATTTCCTGCAAATAATTTATTATTACTCAAAATCATTTTTTAATTCCTGAAAAGATTTTTATATGTTGGAAATACTTTTATATAGTTGAAATCGTTTATTTATTGATGAAATTTTTTTTTTATTTTCTGAAATTAATTTATTAGTGTTGAAAATCATTTTTTATTTGCTGAAAATCACATGCTGAAAATCATTTTTTTATTGCTGACAATTATTTTTATTTGCTGGAAATAATTTATTATTGCTATAAATCATTTATAATTTTTACGATTTCCATATTTTTAATTATTATTATTTTTTTAATGTATTTTCCAATCGATATTAGTATTTTAAATATATTTTTCTAAATTATTTTTTTAGAATTTTGCATGCTAGAAATCATATTTTATATGATGAAAATCATTTATATTGATGAAAATTATTTTTTATTGTTGAACATAAATTCTTTTTGTGGAAAATAAATTTTTTCGTAATTATTTTTTTGAATTTCAAAATTTTAAATATTTTTTTTGGATTTTTTTAGAATTTTTAAATATATATTCGTAATTTTGAAATGTTTTAAAAATTTGTAAATTTTTTAAAAGGTCTTTCGTTATTTTTAAAATATTTTTCGGTATTTTCTTAATTTTAAAATTCTTTTGCTGTTATTTAAAGATCTTTTTCAAATATAATTAGGTTTGGACAAAAATGCCCTTAAGGTCATGTGCCACACACATGACTAATGTTTTTTTGCCCAAAATTAATAGAGTTAGATGGCAAGGGGTTAAATATAGCCATTTTCAAATTCAAGGGGTGAATTGAAAAAATCGAAATGAGTGGTGGTAAAGTGTTGGGGGTCAAAATTCAGGGGACTTAATGTCATTAACACGATTAAGTTTGTTTATCCTTGCAAAATTTGAGACATGATATCAGATCTCAATGTTTGTAAATATATATTGAATGGTCGTTTAAGGTCACGTTTAGACTGTTATTCGTTCCTTTATACTGGACTTTGAATGAATTTACTATCTCCGCTTCAATTATATCAACATCTCTTTCTCGTTAGTGTTTTTTTTTTATACTCCCTTCTTCTTTTTCTAGGGAAAAAAGTCATTTCTATACGTTTAATTTTTCAGATAATAAATTCTTGTTCTTTTTCTCTTTTTTGACATTGTTTGGTTATAAAGATATGCTCTTTTTCTTTGTTCGACTTTCTTTTGTGAATGTTGATTTGGATACGCATAGGTTTGGGAGAGGAAAAATAAATGGCATATAAGTTGGATCGATAGTATCACTATCTATTTAAGATTATTGTTGATTGGAGATTCGAGTGTTGGAAAATCTAACATACTTTCTCGGTTTACAAGAAACAAGTTATGTTTGGAGTCGAAAACCACAATTAGTGTTTATTTTGCCACAAGGACTCTCCAGGTTGGTTTTAGTCCCCCTCGTCTACTCACATTATGTTAACACTCTTTTTTACTTATTTCTTCTTTAAATTTAATCTAAAGAAATAAAATTGGATGTTATGAATAGTTATGATGTTTCAATTTGCGATTCTGCATTGGTTTGCTAACAATGAATTTGTGTATTTTTCATAATCTCTCCCTCTCTCTCTCTCGCTCTGTGTGTGTGTGTGTGTGTGTGTGTGTGTGTGTGTGTGTGTGTGTGTGTATATATATATATATATATATATATATATAATCGCATGGCTTGCATGCTACTTAATTCTAAAATTTGTCATGTGTTCTCCATCTTGACATTATTTATGAACTTAGAATGATATGGAAGAAGAAATTCCCTTCACGGAGATGGTTCGTAATATGTAAATATGTAGTTAAACTTGTGCATTTTTACTAAATTGAACTTCGAATGACTATAAAAACAAATTGGTCTTTTGATGATTTCTTAACACTACTTAGTTTATGTTTGATTCCGTGACTTAGGAACTTCAAAAGTTCTCTTGTAAAAATTGAAAGCAACATCCGCTTTCATTAACCTCCACTTCAAAGAGTAAATTTTGTCCGCCAATTTTATATTTAAACTCGATCATATCGATGCCAATAAAATAATTTTTTTTTAAATAATCGTGTAGATTTCTTTTCCCCCCGACATTATAATATTCAAGTCCTCCACAGCACCAAAACAAATACTTATAAAAATTATTTGATTTGTCAACTTTATAACTTAATGCTCATGAGCATTTTACGTCAAAATAAGATTTCATATACCAATTGAGAACTTGGAGCGATGTTAAAAAGAATATTTTGTTGAAATCATTGTAATGTCCTACATCTGAAGGGGAATCATTTAACAGGTTGACTATAAGTTATATTTTGTACATGATTCCCAAGATCTTTGAACAGTATGATAATCACATTAATAGACACGTGAAAAGAGTAGTTTTTATTTACCTCCTTTCGACGCCACAGATTTAATCCCGCTGTTGGACGTTGTCATCGAGTGTCGCCAGTGTGATCACCTTATCAATCCTTTAAGAGAGAATTTGGCTTCTCTTTCCTTTCCTATAAACCTTCAGGTATGTGTTTTAATTGGAATTTCTTAGATGCTCTTTTGATGGAGAAAAGGCATATATTTATAGGTGGAGAGAGGGACAGAATTCCAAAGGTCAATTAATCTAAATCGTCCATCAAGGTAGAGATTAAGTGGAATTTTAACTCCTTTTTATTCTTCATTTTGTGTGGAATACGAACCCTTTATACAGGATATAACATGTATTCATTATTAGAAACGAATTAATAAAGACCACATTTCGGGGAAGGAAATAAATCAAAGTTAATTTAATAATTTCCTTACAGTCTCCCATTTGATCATTAGGTTAATCCATAAATGTTTTTAATTTAGAATCATAAGGCACACATGATTTGCCAAATTGTTGAATCATTGGTTTTCATAAGTTCCTTGGTTAATCCAATAGTCAATGGGAGTCATGGCGGTCGCATATCATTATGTAACATGATTCCTTCCATGTACTACATCATTTACAACCTTCTTAACTAGACTATAATTAGGAGTTTGCTTAATTGTCCCATAATGTCTTGAAGCAGAAAATTTTATGTTATAATTCATCCAATAGTAATATGTGTACACAATGGAAAATAGAATATAATAGATGTAGAAGTTTTATAAAGAGCTCGATAAATGTCAAATACAGGCATAATAATTTGCAGAAAAGAAATAACTAAGAACTATCTTCAAGACCCATGCTTTCAGTATGTCTCTGAAATATCTTTGCAACCATGAGATGTGTGCATGTGTGTTCAATGACAACATTTCCTCTTCTAACATCTTTCTTTAGTGAGAGATATTTAAGATCCATGTGTTTGGATCCCTTAGATATCCTATCATGGTTGGAGAAAAATATTAATATATCATCAACATATAATACCCAAAAAATTTGAACTTACTCCCACTGATCTTGAGGTAGATCAACAATATTTTATTTGAAATCGAAGTTTGTAATGATTTCATCAAACTTTATATACCATTGCCTCAAATCTTGTTTCAATCCATATAGTGGCCTTAGATTATGAAATCTTCAGGTTGACGTATATAGACTTTCTCTCGTAAGTCTCCATTAAAAAAGGTTTAAAACTTTAATTAACACATAGTAAGATTTGAATATTTTACGACATTAAAATAAGATGCTCCTGTGGGTAGTCATCACATATTTTAACTTAATATCATTAATGGTTGTAATATTCAACAAGCATTATTGAGTGATGTTATTGAATTATGTATCTGTGGATATCCTTGGTTCAAACATGTACAAACACTCCTTAATTGTGTATTGAACATATGATTATAGTATATTTGTGGGTAACTAATTGATATATGTTAAATAAACAGATTTAAGCATTATAATGGCTAATTTGGAACTTGTAAGTATTCCTTAATTATTTATTCAACATATGACTATAGCATAATTGTGGGCAACTATATGTTAAATAAACAGATTTAAACATTATAATGGTAATAAATTGCTAATTTGAAACTTATAAGCATTCCTTAATTGTTTATTCAACATATGATTATAGTATACCTGTGGGAAACTAACTGATATATGTTAAATAAACAGATTTAAACATCATAATGGTAATAAATGACTAATTTGGAATGAGTAATAATAAGTATCACTGTGGTGATACCTAACTTTAATAATGCAATTGCATTCATTTAATAAATTAATATGAATACTTATGCCTATTTTATCATAAAATTCCAAAAGTCATAAAATTACATAATTGTAAAATACTTGAATAGCAAAAATGTGTACATTCTAGAATTTCATAAGTCTAAAATCCCAAAAGAAAAATCAATTGTAAATTTAACACATGATTATAGTATACATGTTGACAACTAATTGTTATGTATCAAATAAACAGATTCAAATTTTGTGAATTCGAAAAGACATCATTTTTAGAATTCCAAAAGGTTATAAAATTTTGAAAATTACAAAAAAATGCATAATTTAAAGAATTCTAGGCATTGTAGCATAAATTCCAATTGTTGGTAGTGTTAATTCCAAAAGTCATAATAGAAGGAATTCTAATACACATAATAGCATGAATTCTAATAGACATAATAACTGGAATTCTAATAGACATAATTCTTTTAGACATGAATTCTAATAGTCATAATAGCTAGAATTTTAATAGACATAATAGTTGGAATTCTAATAGACATAATGCTAAAAGACATGAATTCTAATAGTCATAAGAATTCTAAGAGTCATGAATACTAAAATCATAAAAATTCTAAGAGTCATGAATACTAAAAGTCATAAGAATTCTAAGAGACATAAATAAGAATTCTAAGAGACATAAATAAGAATTCTAAGAGCCATGAATACTAAAAATCTTAAGAATGATAAGAGACGTGAATAAGAATTCTAAGAGTCATGAATACTAAACGTCATAAGAATTCTAAGAGACATAAATAAGAATTCTAAGAGTCATGAATACTAAAAGTCATAAGAATTCTAAGAGTCATGAATACAAAAAATCATAAGAATTCTAAGAGACGTGAATAAGAATTCTAAAAGTCATGAATACTAATATTCATCATTTCCACCAAGTGACCAAGCCATAATTTTTAATATATATGTACTGATTTATACCATAAAATATGAAAATGATTTATTTTTTCCAAAATGGAAAATTTTGAGTTATCACTACAATAACATAAATAATCTTTTGAGGATCACTCTCCAATTTGTGGAATCGTAAAATCAGAATTAAAACCGTTGTCACTCAAACCTACTGAAGAAGTACAATTAGTGGACCCTAGCATTCAGGAATTTGTTGGTGTCGTGGGTAATTTTGGTGGCAACAAGGCTGACCCAATGGGTTCTAAGGCGGATGGAAGGGCCTGTTTGGACACTTGTGTTTTGCAAGCTGAGTGTGGAGCTGGGGCTTCTTTATTTGACACTAGTGTGGATGTTAGAAGCAGTAGTTTAGGCTCTCCTATAGCTAAAGATCTGGAGAGGCGGCACACCAATTTTGAGGAGGATGGCTCTCTTAGAGATATTAATGGGTCAGCAAAATTGTTAAAGTTGAATTTTTTAGGTGATCCTAGGGATGAGAAGGGTTAGGAACAATTAAAGGTTAAATCAGTGAGAGTCTTTGGGGGAAATAAGGAGGTATATTATGAAGTTGGGAGTGGGGGCAAGCTAAAGGAGTTATCCATTGTGTCAGAGGAGGGCAAGTCTACTAGAGTTGGGCTCACGGGGGGGTGGCGTTAACTTTTTGGGACATGGAGAGGGCACTTGTATGACTTTGGCTAAAGAAGGAATTTTGACAGTGAACCTATATATTGAGGATTTGAAAAGACAGGAGCCGCTAGAGAGGGTGGGCCATGTGTCGTCTAATGAGTGTGTAAAAAAAAATAAAGTCATGTATCTTGGGAATGCAATGCTAGGACTTAAAAACATAAAGACTTTCAGAAGTTCGGTTAAAAATGGCAAAAAAATTAAGGCGTCGGTAAAGGAGGATGGCTGGAAAAAACTATCCAGGTTAATTCGTAAGGGAGAGGGTAGTTCAGGACAAGGAGTGGATTCAACGATGGTTAATAGTATAAAGGTGGTAGTGGTGTCTAGTGAAATGACTTTCTCGGAGGGCAAGGGGGGAGGGTCGGTACATGTTAATAATTCGCCAATTAGGGTGGGGGGTCGGGAAGGTGGTTCGAATTTTGAAGAGTTAAATAATTCTCGGTTGTGGGTGGATATTAAGATCCCGAATCAAGAGGGGAGTGTTAGGTATTTCGAGGAAGAGGGGTGGGATGAGGACCCGATGGGTTAGAGAGAGGGCTTTATTGAAGCGATTAGTAAAGATTCGGGTGTCTCTTATGAGGGGTACGAGAGGGAGGCCTGGGCTTTGTTTGAGGAAATTGAGAGTGGGAGAAGGGTAGGGGAGAAGGGGTTAGTAGAAGAGGTAGGTCAGGTTTGAGGTTTCCTATTCCAATGAAACTACATATCATATCGTGGAACGTTAGGGGGTTTAACGATAAGGGCAAAAGGGGGTTGGTATGGGGTGCCATTGTTAGGTGGAGGCCAGATATTTTGTGTTTGTAGGAGACGAAGATGTGCCATATGGAAGATAGTTGTATCAAATCCATTTGGGATGGGCAGGGAGTTAAATGGGTCAGTTTGGAAGCAGAGGGTGTTTTGGGTGGGGTGGCGATTTTGTGGAACTCCGATGTCGTTGAGTTGATCGGGAGTTTGAAGGGCGGTTGGACCCTTTATTTATTGTTCAAAAATAAAGAAGATGGGTTTATATGGAATTTCTCGAGGATTTATGGTCCTGCGGAAGACTCTAGTATATGGGAGTTGTGGGAAGAATTGGCAGGTGTGAGCAGGGTATGAGATATTCCAGTCTGTATGGGGGGTATTTTAATGTGGTGCGGTTCTCTGGGGAGAAAAGTAGTGGTGGTAGGATCGATAGGTATATGCGTGACTTCTCGAACTTTATTGATGACATGCAGTTGATGGATCTTCCGTTGGAGGGCGGGCTGCATACATGGTCCAGTTTTCGGGATAGTGTCTAAGTCTCCTTCGGACAGCTTTCTTATTTCCAAGGGGTGGGAGGAGCACTTCCCTTGTATGGTCCAGTCTTGCTTGCCTCGGGTTACCTCAAATCACTGTCTGATTCTTTTAGAGCGTGGGGGGTGGAGGGATGGATGTACGCCTTTTTGGTTTAAGAATATGTGGTTGAAGGAGGCGGATTTTATGGGTAGGGTTGGAGACCGGTGGTCTAGTTATGAAGTGGAGGGGAATTCTAGCTATAGGTTGCCCATCAAATTGGGCTTACTTAAGGAAGATATTAAAAGGTGGAATAGAGAGGTGTTCGGGAACGTGCGTCTGACTACTACTAGGTTCATGGAGAAGGTCAGGAGGCTTGACGAGAAGGAGGGGAGAGTCGGGCTCTCGGAGGAGGAGAAGAGATCTAGGGAGGTTAAAAAAGGGGATATAGGGAAAAGGCTCAATCAGGAAGAGATTAGGTTGAGGCAGAAGTCTAGGGCGTTGTGGTTGAGAGAGGGAGATCTTAATACCAAATTCTTCCATAATGTGGCCAGCACTCACAGGCGTGGTAATCACATTGGGAATATCGAAGTGGGGGTGTGGTGTTTGAAGATGACAGGGAGGTTAGGGGGGCCATTTCTCAGTTCTATAAGGGGTTATTTATGGAAGAACATGAGTGGCAGCCCTCTCTTGATGGGGCTGAGTTTGGGTGTATTTCCACTTCTGAGGCTGAAGGTTTATGGGCATTTTTACCGAAGAGGAGGTGGTTCAGGTTCTGAATTCGATGTACGGAGATAAGGCGCTTGGTCCTGACGGTTTCTCGATGGCATGTTTTCAGCATTGTTGGTCCTTTGTCAGGGGTGAGGTGATGTCTTTTTTCGATGAATTCCACGACAGGGGTTACTTTGTGCCTAGGTTGAATTTGACTTTTATCACCTCGATCTCTAAAAAGGGGGGCTCGATTGATATCAGGGATTTCAGGCCCATCAGCTTGGTTGGGAGTATTTACATGCTTCTCGCTAAGGTTTTATCGGTTAGGCTTAGGAAGGTTATTGATCCCCTTATTTTTTAGGATCAAAATGCTTTTGTGGGTGGCAAACAGATTCTCGATGCAGTCTTGGTAGCCAATGAGTGCGTGGAAGCCAGGTCTTAGAGTGGGACTCCGGGTTTAGTGTGTAAACTTGACATTGAGAAGGCATATGATCATGTAAACTGGAATGTCCTTATGTACTTGTTAAGAAGTACGGGGTTAGGCGTTAGGTGGTGCCGTTGTATCAGGAGGTGTGTTTCGATGGCCAAATTTTTTGTTCTGATTAATGGAGTGCCTGAGGGTTATTTTGCGAGGTCTCGTGGTCTTCGTCAGGGGGACCTGTGATCCCCCTTCATGTTCATCTTAGTCATGGAGGCTTTTAGTCGTATGATGGGAAGGGTGGTCGAGTCTGAGTGGATCAGGGGGTTCTCTTTTGGGATTGCGGGTCCTAATAGGGTTTCAGTTTCTCATCTGTTATTTATGGATGTTGCGATTATTTTTTGTGATGTTGATCTATGGCAAATGCGAGCCCTAAAATTTCTCTTGATTTGTTTTCAGGAAGTGTCGGGTCTTCGGATCAATGCGGGAAAGTGTGAGTTGATTCCGATCGAAGGTGAGGGCAATTGGGAGGAGCTAGTCGGCGTTATGGGTTGCAGGATTGGGTCCTTCCCTAATAATTATCTTGGCTTGCCTCTTGGAGCCAAGTATAAGTATAGAGATATTTGGGACCCGGTGTTAGAGAGAATGCGTAGAAGATTGGCGGGATGGAATAATGGATTTCTATCAAAAGGGGGGAGACTCACGTTGATTAAGAGTACTTTGTCTAGACTGCATACTTATTTTATGTCCATCTTGCCATTGCCTCGTGGGTGTTCATCTTAATATGGAGAAACTCATGAGAGATTTTCTATGGAGGGGCACTGAGGATAGCTTTAAGCATAGCCTGGTTAGATGGGAGTAGGTGTGCAAGCCCATTCAGGAAGGGGGGTGGGGGGCATAAGAAACTTGGTTAATTTTAATAGAGCATTGTTAGGGAAGTGGTGGTGGAGGTTCCCTAGGGAGGAACATAGATTATGGAGAAAAGTGGTTGGTGCTAGAGGGGGTTGCTCTCAAAGGGGGTGGGGGGCTTTGGTGGGGACTTTTGCTCATGGTATGGGTTTGTGATTTCATATAGCAATGGAGTGGACGTCTTTTTTTAGTCACACGGTGTTTTCTCTGGGGAGAGGAGACATGATTAAATTCTGGAAGGACATGTGGGGAGATCATGGGTCTATTCAGGAGCTCTTTCCTAAGATGCATAACCTAGCTAGGGTCCAGGATGGGTTAGTGGCTAATCACGTGTCGTTGAGCGGGGATGGGGTGATGTGGAATCCGCTATTTAGGAGAAGACTTTGGGACTGGGAGCTCGAGGAGGAGGATCTGTTCTTCGAGTGGTTACATTTGGCCCCCCATCTGTCGGTTAGGGAGGATTCTTTGAGGTGGCAAGGCGGAGGGACAGGGGTGTTCTCGGTCAGAGGTTACTACTCGATTATGTGCAGCAATGGGGATTCCAATTGGTCTTTTCCCATGGAAGAATATTTAGAAGGTGAAAGCGCCGTCGAAAGTTAGGTTATTTGTGTGGACTACGGCTAGGCAGGCAATCCATACGCTAGAGGGGCTTCAGAAGAGAAGATATCGTCTGGCGAGTCGATGCTGGTTAGGTAAGCAGGAGGAGGAGAAGACCAATCATCTTCTCATTCATTGTAACGTGACGAGAGGTTTGTGGGAGATATTTTTTTCCATTGCTAGAACCACTTGGGTTATGCCCGGGTCATTGAGGGCATTGTTAGAGGGGTGAAGACCTCCGTGGGGGTGGTTGGGGGATAGGCGTGTGTGGCGTTTAGTTTCGCATTGCATTTTTTGGACGATTTGGAAGGAGAGGAATGTGAGATGCTTTGATGGAATTGAGACTGCTCCTGCGAGGATTCGTTTTCTTTTTCTAAGCACTCTCCTTAGATAGCGCAAGAAGAACTTTTCTATCACGACTCATGAGGTTCTCGAGTTCGTCGAGGGGTTTCTTTCTGTTGTGTATCTTGGTTCTCTGTTAGCTGTGATTTTGTTGGCTTTCTTTTCTTGTGCTTGTTGTATCTTTGTATACTTCATGTATACGGGTTCGCTCCCTTAGCGATGATGTTCTAATCATTTTCTTATAAAAAAAATAAGCATTGACATTATTACCAAAAATGTCAAAAACCCATTTTTTATATCTAAACGACGTTCAAATGCAAAACTGGGGTGGTGTGATACCCCTACTAATTAAATACCGGGTAACTACTCCTTTATTCAAATTAATACAAATGTCAAGTTGGTTCAGTTCATAGCATCACTGTCGAAAAACGTTTTAACAATTTCTAGCCACCTAATATTTAAAAAGTGAGCTGTTAATTTTAATTAAATTAGATTAACATACAACCAATTTAAATTAAGAAATGCTAATACCACAACCACATCACAGTCACAACAGAATAATCAATGGAATAAAATGAATCTGGAGGAATACTCCTCAGAATAATCTGAATACTGAATAAAATCGAATATAAAGTCTGAATCACTAATTAATTACATCCAAAACTAAAATAAAACTGAATAAATAAACTGTCTCTAAGAGAAAAGGGGCGACATGCCCTACAGATAAATAAGTCTGAAATGGAATCAAGGTAGAAAGTGGAGGCGTCTATTATCAAGGTCCTGTAACTACCACAGCAGCTACAGCACGTCACTGGAATGGAACTTCTAAGCTCGGTGTCCTTGTGGTTGGGCACCTAAAAGGTTTTTACAAAAAAATAGATTTGAAAGCATACGGGTCAGAGCCCGATTGTGAAAACAGTTTAAAATATAGCAAGTGTTTAATGTCATTAAACAATGAATATAAAATACATGATAGTGCGTGCTCTCACATGAGTTCCCCACCTCTCAACTAATTGTGCACGCATATCGTACCCATACCCGTTCTAGTTATTCCACTTTCTACCTTGATTCCATTTCAGACTTATTTATCTGTAAGGCATGTCGCCCCTCTTCTCTTAGAGACAGTTTATTTATTCAGTTTTATTTTAGTTTTGGATGTAATTAATTAGTGATTCAGACTTTATATTTGGTTTTATTCAGTATTCGGATTATTCTGAGGAGTATTCCTCCAGATTCATTTTATTCCATTGATTATTCTGTTGTGACTGTGATGTGATTGTGGTATTAGCATTTCTTAATTAAAATTGGTTGTATGTTAATCTAATTTAATTAAAATTGACAGCTCACTTTTTAAATATTAGGTGGCTAGAAATTGTTAAAATGTTTTTCGACAGTGATGCTATGAAATGAACCAACTTGACATTTGTATTAATTTGAATAAAGGAGTAGCTACCCGGTATTTAATTAGTAGGGGTGTCACAGGTGGGGCCCATTGTAAACAATGAGTTTTGTTTATTTCGACGTTTCCCGTCGACCATGTCAGTTTCAAATTTTTTTGACTGTTCACATTCCGACAACAACAACATCATTATCTATTTTAATGGAAAACCATATGTTCTTAACATCACCTCTGATACCACATGTAAGTTATATTTTATACATGATTCCCAAGATCTTTGAAGAGTATGATAATCACGTTAATAGACATGTGAAAAGAGTAATTTTTATTTACCTCCTTTCGACGTCATGGATTCAATCCCGCTATTGAACGTCGCCGTCGAGTGTCGCCGGTGTGATCGCCTTAGCAATCCTTTAAGGGAGAATTTGTCTTGTCTCTCCTTGCCTATAAACCTTTAGGTATGTGTTTTAATTGAGACTTCTTGAATGCTCTTTTGATGGAGAAAAATATATATTTATAGGTGGAGAGAGGGTCAGAATTCCAAAGATCAATTAATCTAAACCGTCCATTAATGTAGAGATTAAGTAGAATTTTAACTCTTTTTTATTCTTTATTTCGTGTGGAATACGAACCATTTATACAGAATATAACATGTATTTATTATTAAAAACTTATTAATAAAGACCACATTTCGAAAAAGTAAATAAATCAAAAGTTAATTTAAAAATTTCCTTACATGGACTTCTTAAAATTTTCTTCTTACACATGATCAGTCTTCAAAACATATTCTTGTGTATTAGAAGCCGTCGAAGCTTATTATGAGATGAGTATTTGTTTATTACACTTACAAATACCCATTGAGACTGATTTTTATCATCGAGGGAATTCTGAGATCGTGTTACAATAAACGTCTTATACTTGAGCAAGAACCGAAATAAAATTTCCACAACTTTCTAATAAACACCATTTATCAATATATGATCCCCTATCTCTTCCTTACATCATTATATCAGAAGCAAGCTAATAGACATTCCAACTATGCCCTGGTACGAAATTTATTATGAGAAACACGAGGAGCATTGTTTAGGAAAATATAAAGTGAGAAAAACTCAACCTTCTAAGGAATCTAGCAAAAGAAATGGCAACACTCGTTAGAGATCCAAATTCATTGAAAGTGTGACACCCCGACTAATCAAATACCGGGTAGCTACTCCTTTATTAAATTAATACAAAATGCCAAGTTGGTCCAGTTAATAGCATCACTGTCGAAAACATTTAATGATTACTAACCACCTAGTATTTAAAAAGTGAGTTGCCAAATTTTAAGTTAACTCTGATTAACATGCAATAAGAGGATAATGAAAGAATAAAAACCATTCACCATAACAAAGCAATAGAATAACCAACAAAAATAATAATAGGTCCGGAGGAAAACTCCTCACAACAATCCCACGACTGAAATAATAACATAAGTCTGAATGCTGAATTAATTACATGCCAGATGTCTGAATAACTGAAATAAATGAAATGTCTCAGAAAAGAATGGGCGACATGCCCTACAACTGATGAAATCTGAATATAGAGTCAAGATAGATGAAGCATCTACTAGCAAGGCCCTGTAACTTCCACAAACAGCTACAGCTCGTCACCTGAATGAGGATCCTAAGCATGGTGTCCTTGTGGCAGGGCACCTAAAATGGTTTTTACAAAAATAGGTTTGAAAGAAAATGGGTCAGAGCCCGAAAGTGGAAATCATTTTAATAACAGCAAGTGTTTTAATAACATTAAAACAATGAATGCAAAATACATGTTAGGATGTGCACTCACATGAAGTACTCACCTCTCGACTAATTGTGCACCCCTAACGTATCGTACCCATCTAAGTGACATACATAACTATCCAAACCGTAATAAGTTCTACCCCTTACTTCTCATATCCCATTATACTTTCTAGTGTTATCAATATAATAACGGCTATACTTAACTCAGATTCTCAATTATTAGCAATACAATTCACTATCGGTTACCCCGTTCTCAAAACATTACCATAATTATTTTCACAATACCAACATGAAAGTTCCCATTATTTAAGTGTATATTATTCACGTCATAAATATACGATACAAGCACCCGAGGCTAAGCTGCGGTGCACACATACTCTGCTATCCATCCCGGTACATCACGTACATAAGGATCACGCATTCCGAATCTCTCAGGAATCGTTCTCAGATAATAGCAAATCACAAACAATGGAGGCGAACACAGTCACATCACATGGGTCACGCACATACCTACGCTCCCACGATCAGCAGACTTATTAACATCCCAATAAGTCCTTCTTTGACCTATGTCCTCGAGGTACCAATCTAAATCTGGGCAACACAAGGATTAGAGGGCCCTAAGCGAACGTAAACCTCCCGTGATAGCATGTATGGTAGGTATGTCATACACATAAAATCACATACATATACTAAGTATGTACACATCTTAGTAATCACCATAATTTATTTGTGGTACACTTCTCATTCTCGTACCGACTTATAATGTCACACAATTACATATTCCCGATTAATATAATTATTTAAGCCGTCAATTGTCCTCACGTCGTAATAGACACTCACGTCTTAATCCATAATTTCCATTGGTTCAAGTCACCCTTCTATGTTTTACTCCTCATTATATCCCAAATATCTCAACTATACCAATTTATCATCAAGGGAAAGGTATCTCTACAATTAAACAAGGTTACGGGACACGTGAAACCAAAACAGGCCAAAAAGCCTAAACTGTCAGCTCGTTAGAAGTCTCGTTCGAACGAGGCTGTTCGAATGAGAGTTCGTTCGAACGAACTGGGTATCTAACGAGGTCTCGTTCGAACGAAAGGCATCGAACGAACATCACTGTCGTTAGAAGGCAAACTGTCAACTCGTTAGAAGCTCGTTCGAACGAGCTCGTTCGAACGACCTGGGTAGGTCTTCTAACGAGAGGCCAGTTTCGAGCCCAGAACTTCCTTTTCTCGTTTTTCCAACTTTCTTCATCTCTAATCTCATATACAATTCGTCCCAACATTATTTTAAGGTTTCTAATCCATACCAAACAATCATAGGTCATAATTAAACAATTATATAGGGCCAATTCTTCCTAAGCATCATTTAATCATCAAATCCCTTCATTTGTCCCCAAATCATATGAACATGAACCATACAATTTTAAAGTCACCAATGGGCATAATTAAATCCGTTTTTTGTTATGAACAAGGTGTATTTCCATTAGAATAATCCTCCTAACACAATTCTACATGCAATCCTTTCATCAAAATATAAAGTTCTAATTCCAATTAATGGGTTTTTATCAACTCCCAAGAACAATACAAATTTTGTCAATTTCCTACGCATGGAAGAAACATTCTTTGTAATAAACAAAATTAAACCACTTGCCTTATGTGTATCTCTGAATTTGATGACGAATTGATGAGTTTCTCTCTCTCTCTCTGCAAAATTCTCCTCTCTCTACAAGCTCTTCTTCTCCAAGGTGACAATGGTGGCTAGGGTTTGCCTTAGGAACTCTTGGAACTAATTTTAATAACCCACATAGCCCATAAGGTCATAAGGTGAAGTTAGTGGGTTTAGTGGGTAATTACCAAATCAGATTTAATTCCTAATTTTCGTTGGTTTTAATTCCCAAAAATTCAAAATTACCAAACTACCCTTATACGTTGCCGGCATGGCCTAAAAATGCCCCGGGACCCAAACTAAACCCCCGACTAGTGTTTTCTAACTATCTCGACCCTTCCGGACGCGTTGGCGCACTCAAAACGACCATACGGTTAATAGAAATAAAATTCACTTTTTAATTAAATAATATTCCTGACGCGACTGACACACGCGTCTCAACAAAATTTCCCAAATTGCCGTGTATCAATCTCACGACAAATTTAATAATTCAACATTCATATATAGCCATATATACTCATTAAAATCAAATACCAACTCGCATCTCGCTAGTATTTTTATCCGGATTAATTCCCAATTAATACACATTTAATTCAATTAATCCCATAAATAAATATCACAAAAATACGGGGTATTACATACTTCCCCCCTAATAACAGAATTTCGTCCCGAAATTCGGAACTAGAAAGTACCTTGTAAGAACAACTCTGGATAACGTTCGCGCATCTCATCCTCACGCTCCCATGTGGACTCCTCGACATTATGATGTCGCCACTGAACACGCACTAACGTAACTATCTTTTACCGCAGTTTCCGCTCACTTCGGTCCAAAATAGCAATCGGCCCCTCCTCGTAGGAGCTATCAGGCTGGAGATCGATGTCCTCCAAAGCAATGTGAGAATAAGCCAAATCGTCTCTAAGATATTTCCTTAGCGAGGAAATATGAAACACATCGTGAATCCGATGCAAATGTTCCGGTAACCCAAGTCTATACGCAACCGGTCCAATCCGCTCGATGATAGGGAATGGTCCCACGTATCTCGGTGCCAACTTCCCCTTCTTCCCGAAATGCATAATCCCCTTCATAGGAGATACTCTGAGCAAAACCTGGTCCCCCACTTCAAATTCCCTGAAGGACCTCTTCGTATCAGCATAGCTCTTCTGCCGATCCTGAGCTACCCGAATGCGACTCCGAATCAATTCTATCCTCGCTGAAGTATCCTGAATCACTTCTGGCCCAAGTAGTTTGTTATCCCCCACCTCCAACCAACATGCTGGGGAACGACAAGGTCTACCGTACAACGCCACAAATGGAGCCATGCCAATGGTGAACTGGTAGGAGTTGTTGTAGGAAAATTCCACCAGTGGAAGATACTGCTCGCATCCACCCCCAAAATAAATGATGCACATACGTAGCATGTCCTCCAACATCTGGTTTGTACGCTCGGTTTGCCCATCGGTCTGCGGGTGATATGCCGTACTCAACCGCAATTCCGTGCCCATGGCCTCCTGAAAACTCTCCCAAAACCGTGAAACAAATATCTTGTCTCTATCAGACACGATATTTAGGGGCACACCGTGAAGTCTCACTATCTCTGCAATAAAGAGCTGGGCATACTGTCCCGTAGTGTAGTCTTTCCTTACAGGTAGAAAATGCGCGACTTTGGTCAACCTGTCCATAATTACCCAAATGGAATCGTGACCTCTCTGTGACGTAGGCAAACCCGTGATAAAATCCATGGATATGCTCTCTCACATCCACATCGGGACCTCCAATGGTTGTAGAAGTCCTGCCGATCTCTGATGATCCACTTTTACTAGCTGACAAGTGGCGCATTTAGAAACGAACACGGCAATATCTCTCTTCATCCTGCTCCACCAATACTGTCGTCTCATGTCTTGGTACATTTTGTCCCCACCGGGATGTACCGCGAACCGTGAGCCGTGCAACTCTGCCATCACCTCGTGCCGCAATTCCTCCCCTTCCGGAACTACCAATCTTCCATTGAAGCGTAATCCCCCGTCTGAGCTAACGGTATAGGACTCGGCTCCCTCTGTTAATAATCGAACTATCTGCTCCTGACAGAACGAGTCATCTGCTTGTGCCTTTACCACTCTCGTGACAATCTGCGGTGTAACAGTCATCACCGACATGAATGATCGGGCCACTGCATCCTGGTGTCCCAACTCCTTCCACTTTGCCTTCCACACCCCTGCCACTTCATCTACTGGCCTACGGCTCAACGCGTCTGCTACCACGTTAGCCTTCCCCGGGTGGTATTGGATATCGAACTGATAATCCTTCACAAACTCAAGTCACCTCCGTTGCCTCATATTCAACTCTTTCTGCGTGAATAGGTACTGTAGGGACTTGTGGTCCGTGAACAATCGAAACTTCTCCCCCAAAAGATAATGTCTCCAAATCCGAAGGGTAAATACAACTGCCACCAACTCCAAGTCATGAGTGGGGTAATTCTTCTTGTGAGGCTTCAGCTTATGGTAAGCATAAGCTATGGCCTGACTCTCCTGCTGCAATACACCTCCAAGTTCTTGCAAGGACGCATCGGTGTAGACTAGATACTCAACTCCCGGTCTCGGTAATGCTAACATAGGTGCTGAGGTCAACTTATCCTTCAACTCATCAAATGCCAACTGACAGGCATCACTCCAGTTGAATGGCACACCCTTACGAGTCAGATGTGTCAAAGGACCCGCTATCTTCGAAAATCCCCGAATGAACCTCCTGCAGTATCCTACTAGGCCCAAGAAACTACGGATCTCAGTCGGTGTCGTGGGCTGTCCCCACTCCCTCACCGCGGATACCTTCCCCGGATCAACAGATATCCCCCGGTCGGAAATAATGTGTCCCAAAACCTGGACTTCCTTCAGCCAAAACCCGCACTTCTCATATTTTGCATACAGCTCGTTCTGACATAGCGTCTGCAAAACCTGCCTCAAATGCTCGGCGTGCTCCTCCTCTATCTGGGAGTAAACCAGAATATCGTCAATGAAGACAATGATGAACTGATCAAGGAACTCTCTGAACACCCTATTCATCAAGTCCATAAACACTGCTGGAGCGTTGGTCAAGCCAAAAGGCATAACCCGAAACTCGTAGGAACCATATCTCGTTAAGAATGCAGTCTTCGAGATATCCTCTTCCCTGATACGTAACTGATTGTATCCCGATCGCAAATCAATCTTCGAGAGAAAAGAAGCTCCTCTCAACTGGTCGAATAAGTCATCGATTCGAGGCAACGGATACTTATTCCGTATCGTGACCTTATTCAACTCTCGATAATCCACACACAACCTCAACGATCCATCCCTCTTCTTTACGAACAACACAGGGGCACCCCACGGCGAAGTACTACTCCGTATAAACCCCTGACCCAACAACTGCTCAATCTGATCTCGTAGCTCTCGCATCTCTGCCAGAGCCATACGGTATGGTGCACGTGCTATAGGTCTCGTATCTGGTAATAAGTCTATGACAAAGTCTATCTCTCGACTGGGGGGTAGTCCTGGTATCTCCTGAAACACATCGGAATACTCCCTGACAATTGGGATCGAATCTAAAGGAATCACAACCTCCTTAGAGGTATCCTCTTCTATGTAATACAAATGAGCGGTCGAGCCTCCCTCTGGGCGAGACATCGTCACTACAAACATCTCTTGCCCCGGAATGGAAAAAACAATGCTCCCACCGAAGCAATCAATCATGGCTCTATAAGCTGCGAGCCAATCCATACCAATAATCACATCGTGCTCATGCATATCTAATACCAACATGTCGGCAGGTAATACCAAACTACCAATCTCTACCCCCACTCCCCGGTATATAAAGAAAATAAGTGACCCACTCCCCAATGGTGAGTCTACACACGTCACTGTGCTCTCTGCTGTGGCTAATAACCCTAAGGCTTTCGCAAAATGTGTAGCTATAAAACAATGCGTTGCCCCCGTATCAAATAAAACCCGACCCATAGTGCCATGGATAGGAAACATACCCTCAATCGCGGGTGGAGCCTATGGAGCTGCTGCCTGCTGAAGCTGGTATACTCTCCCATACTGCAGCTGTCCCTGCTGGACTGGGACCGCTGGAATGGATGGTAATGCTGCCATCTGTGGTGGCGCCGGGAGGGCGGCGGGAAACACGGGTCTCTGCGGCTCCTGTCGAGCACCCTGCTGCTGCTGCGGGGCCCTGCCCCTATCAGGACAGTCCTGGCGTTTATGGCCAGTCTTGCCACAAACGTAACACTTCCCCAGGAAGTTCCCCCCTCTCTGTCCCTACTGTCCCCGGCCCTGGTGGCCGTTACCGTTCCTCCCCTGGCCCTGCTGGCCCTGCTGAAACTATTGTTGACCATTCTGACCCTATTGGTTCTGATGGTCGTTCGGACCCTGATGGCCCTGTCGGAAACCTCCCTGTCCGTGCATGAAATTCCCCGATCTGAATCTCTTGTGATCCCCCTGCTGGGAACCCTGGTCACCCTGTCTCTGCCCCTGAACAGAATATGCCCCACTGGCACCATTTCCCCCAGTCCTGCCCTGATGGCTGGACTCTCCTGACCTATTGCCTTCAGCCATGTGAAAGCGGTGATCCTGGCAGTGTAACAGTGCAGCGTTAACCACATCAGAGTAAGTGGCCAACGATAGATTCCCCAATAAATGCTGACGGATCCTCCAAGTCAACCCGTCTGTAAATTTCTGTATCTTCTTCTCTTCCGTCGGTATCTCATCCGGAACATTATTCAACAGATTTGTGAATTCGGCCTCATACTCGGCCACAGTCTTACCTTCCTGCCTGAGATTCATCAACTTCCTTCTCATTTCCGTGTGAACGGCTGACGGAAAGTACTTGCGGTCAAACCGCACCCAAAACTCCTGGATAGTGAGAGTATCTCTCTCCTCCACGGTGGTAATAGACTCCCACCACTGCAGTGCAGACCCCACTAGCTTAAAGGTAGCTAGTATCTGCTTCTGGACATCGGTGCACTCATACATCCTCAGGTGCCGCTGAATTTCCTTCCTCCACTGACTCGAAACTACATTATCGGAGCTACCTGCGAACTCCAGTGGATGTGCTTTTTGAAAAGCATCACGTACACAATCCCAAGCAGACAGGAATGCATGTGCCTGAACTGGCGCGGCTACTGGCGCCTGAGGTGGTGCCTGCTGAACTACGGCTAGTGCGGCATTTACCGCTTGGGCCACTATGGCTGCAGCCTCGGCGGCATTCATCGTGCCCTGAACTGGTGCGGGCTGTGGTTATGGCGTTGCATCCCTGGGAACCCGTTGTACACGTCGTGGAGGCATCTGAAATGAGAAAAAAGTTTATAAGTTCGCAGTTATAAACTTGAAATAGCTGAAGAACGTAGCATATACAAAAGAATACAACAGTCCTAAAATATAGGGCTCTACATCAAAGAAAGCTCAGCGAAAACATAATAAGCCGTACAGATCCTAAAGGACACTAGAACCTGATGCTCTGATACCACCTGTGACACCCCGACTAATCAAATACCGGGTAGCTACTCCTTTATTAAATTAATACAAAATGCCAAGTTGGTCCAGTTAATATCATCACTGTCGAAAACATTTTAATGATTACTAACCACCTAGTATTTAAAAAGTGAGTTGTCAAATTTTAAGTTAACTCTGATTAAGATGCAATAAGAGGATAATGAAAGAATAACAACCATTCACCATAACGAAGCAATAGAATAACCAACAAAAATAATAATAGGTCCGGAGGAAAACTCCTCACAACAATCCCACGACTGAAATAATAACATAAGTCTGAATCCTGAATTAATTACATGCCAGAAGTTTGAATAACTGAAATAAATGAAATGTCTCAGAAAGGAATGGGCGACATGCCCGACAACTGATGAAATCTGAATATAGAGTCAATATAGATGAAGCGTCTACTAGCAAGGCCCTGTAACTTCCACAAACAGCTACAGCTCGTCACCTGAATGAGGATCCTAAGCATGGTGTCCTTGTGGCTGGGCACCTAAAATGGTTTTTACAAAAATAGGTTTGAAAGCAAATGGGTCAGAGCCCGAAAGTGGAAATCATTTTAATAACAGCAAGTGTTTTAATAACATTAAAACAATGAATGCAAAATACATGTTAGGACGTGCACTCACAGGAAGTACTCACCTCTCGACTAATTGTGCACCCTTAACGTACCGTACCCATCTAAGTGACATACATAACTATCCAAACCGTAATAAGTTCTACCCCTTACTACTCATTTCCCATTATACTTTCTAGTGTTATCAATATAATAGCGGCTATACTTAACTCAGATTCTCAATTATTAGCAATACAATTCACTATCGGTTACCCCGTTATGTTTTCTCAAAACATTACCATAATTATTTTCACAATACCAACATGAAAGTTCCTATTATTTAAGTGTATATTATTCACGTCATAAATATACGATACAAGCACCCGAGGCTAAGCTGCGGTGCACACATACTCTGCTATCCATCCCGGTACATCATGTACATAAGGATCACGCATTCCGAATCTCTCAGGAATCGTTCTCAGATAATAGCAAATCACAAACAATGGAGGCGAACACAGTCACAACACATGGGTCACGCACATACCTACGCTCCCACGATCAGCAGACTTATTAACATCCCAATAAGTCCTTCTCTGACCTATGTCCTCGAGGTACCAATCTAAATCCGGGCAACACAAGGATTAGAGGGCCCTAAGCGAACGTAAACCTCCCGTGATAGCAAGTATGGTAGGTATGTCATACACATAAAATCACATACATATACTAAGTATGTACACATCGTAGTAATCACCATAATTTATTTGTGGTACACTTCTCATTCTCGTACCGACTTATAATGTCACAGAATTACATATTTCCGGTTAATATAATTATTTAAGCCGTCAATTGTCCTCACGTCGTAATAGACACTCACGTCTTAATCCATAATTTCCATTGGTTCAAGTCACCCTTCTATGTTTTACTCCTCATTATATCCCAAATATCTCAACTATACCAATTTATCATCAAGGGAAAGGTATCTCTACAATTAAACAAGGTTACAGGACACGCGAAACCAAAACAAGCCAAAAAGCCTAAACTGTCAGCTCGTTAGAAGTCTCGTTCGAACGAGGCTGTTCGAACGAGAGTTCGTTCGAACGAACTGGGTATCTAACAAGGTCTCGTTCGAACGAAAGGCATCGAACGAACATCACTCTCGTTAGAAGGAAAATTGTCAACTCGTTAGAAGCTCGTTCGAACGACCTGGGTAGGTCTTCTAACGAGAGGTCAGTTTCGAGCCCAAAACTTCCTTTTCTCGTTTTTCCAACTTTCTTCATCTCTAATCTCATATACAATTCGTCTCAACATTATTTTAAGGTTTCTAATCCATACCAAACAATCATAGGTCATAATTAAACAATTATATAGGGCCAATTCTTCCTAAACATCATTTAATCATCAAATCCCTTCATTTGTCCCCAAATCATATGAACATGAACCCTAAAATTTTAAAGTCACCAATGGGCATAATTAAATCCGTTTTTTGTTATGAACAAGGTGTATTTCCATTAGAATAATCCTCCTAACACAATTCTACATGCAATCCTTTCATCAAAATATAAAGTTCTAATTCCAATTAATGGGTTTTTATCAACTCCCAAGAACAATACAAATTTTGTCAATTTCCTACACATGGAAGAAACATTCTTTGTAATAAACGAAATTAAACCACTTGCCTTATGTGTATCTCTGAATTTGATGACGAATTGATGAGTTTCTCTCTCTCTCTCTCTCTGCAGAATTCTCCTCTCTCTACAAGCTCTTCTTCTCCAAGGTGACAATGGTGGCTAGGGTTTGCCTTAGGAACTCTTGGAACTAATTTTAATAACCCCCGTAGCCCATAAGGTCATAAGGTGAAGTTAGTGGGTTTAGTGGGTAATTACCAAATCAGATTTAATTCCTAATTTTCTTTGGTTTTAATTCCCAAAAATTCAAAATTACCAAACTACCCTTATACGTTGCCGGCATGGCCTAAAAATGCCCCGGAACCCAAACTAAACCCCCGACTAGTGTTTTTGACTATCTCGACCCTTCCGGACGTGTTGGCGCACTCAAAACGACCATACGGTTAATAGAAATAAAATTCACTTTTTAATTAAATAATATTCCTGACGCGACTGTCACACGCGTCTCAACAAAATTTCCCAAATTGCCGTATATCAATCTCACGACAAATTTAATAATTCAACATTCATATATAGCCATATATACTCATTAAAATCAAATACCAACTCGCATCTCGCTAGTATTTTTATCCGGATTAATTCCCAATTAATACACATTTAATTCAATTAATCCCATAAATAAATATCACAAAAATACGGGGTATTACAGGTTGATGGTAAAACCAAAAATAAATATATATTTTTTAAATGCTTAAGCGAACAATTTTATAATATAGTTTTTTTGGTTTTAGTCTTATTTCTAAAGTTTTTTTTGTCTCTCATCTTTTGTGTTTTTAATTTTTTTTTAAATTCCACAACAGTCTAATTAATGACATGAGATTAAGTAGATAATAAGATAGGGTAGGTTGAAGAAGACTTTAGTAAGGCTGAGATACGAGTCTTATAATTTGACCAGTGTTCTCGAGTTTTCCATCCTTGTAAATAGGGAATTACGCACTGTCAAATACCGAAAGAAAGATCTTGAAGTCTTGTTTCTAACCAAAAATATGGTTCATTATTCAAACATTTTTAAGAGGAGTTACGGTCATTTTACTAAACTGTGTTTGGATTCTTTCCACAAATAAAACATGGGCATCTAAATTGGAATCATGAACACATTACTTTCTCGTTGATTTGATAACATTGAAAATCACTTGCCATCTTGGAATTAATTCCATGTGACAATTTTGTGTCATAATGTTCATTTCATCTTACAAGGCAGAAACTCATATTTTTCATATTGCAAACACCGAATAAGTAAAAAATTATTTCATAAGTGACTACATCGAATGTTCGACCTGATCTTTCTTTCCGTTTATGATTTTTTCTAATTATGAACTATAAGTTCATCTTCTTATATCTCCATTTTTCGTTCATGCTTTAATTGTATTATTTAGTAAACCAAATACAATTTGAATGACAAATACTTCAACTTAATTTTTGTAAGAAAACTAATATTGCCAAACATTTCATGGCATTGTCCATTTTGTAATTTGGGACACATATTTCCATAAATCGCATTTGTAGAGGTGTCCCTCAAAAATATATCAGTGCACTGATATATTTTTTCTAATTTAAACATTAAAACTACGAAAAAATAAAGTAAGTATACATGAGAATTGTTGGCAAAAATAAAAAAAAAAATCTGAGCATAAGATATTGTCCCCTCACATTTAATGGAGTTTCTCCCTAGTACCAACATCGACAATCATCACATTAATAAAAGCTAACGCATGTCAAACGTGGATTTCAACCAACTCTTCACTGAATAACCATGCTGTAGGAAAATAAATTTTGTTGATAGAGAAAGATAGAGGGGTATCCCATAATTGTTTGATTGAATATAAATGTTGAGAGAGAAAATATATTTTGTTGATATAAACGTAATCGTTAAGAACTTACTAAGTCGAAGGTTTCCATGAAAAAGAAAATCATATTTCAAAAGAATTCGAATCCTAAACAGTTTTTACATTATGAGAGTAAGATTCGAAAGCAAAGCAATGGTGACTACAGCTTTCCGAAATAATGTCCTCTTTGTCGGACTAATTGTTGCCCTTTTCATGTTTCTTGACGACACTTCTCTTTTCTTGCACTCTTCCTTTTTTTGAATTCTTTGTGCCCCGTTTAGTCGCAAACAAGACATGACCTTAACAACTTTCTCCCTAACAAACAAGCATTAGTGGAATTCCGATCTCAGTTCAAATTATGGTATTTCCTGTCTCTTCAGATACTTTTGGAAGGGCCATGATAATTATTGTCAGGGGATTTTAGTCAGAAACATCTTAGTCTTAGACCATCTCCGTGTTAGTATTCTATTCTACGTGTTAGTATTTTAATTTAAAATTTTCTATGTGATTTTATCTTACACCTTTTAAAATTGATAGGAAAATTTAGGCAATTCAATAGTGTTATTTTCATATGTGATTATAAATCATTTGTTGATAGTAGAGAGCTTTTATATAATGTTTAGTCTAATTATCTTTATTCACGTCATATAGAAATTTAGACCTTAAAACCCCCTTATCATACAGGATGGAGCTAAATTCCGCATTGAAGAAGTCGTTACTTTTTGTTTAGTGTACAATAACAGTTGGACTTTATGATTCGTTATTAAATTTTATAGAGGTTTAAGATCAATATCATGTTCATTTTATATTTGAATTTTTAAGATAGTGATTTTCAGATTTATAAATTTAGTTTCTGTGGTATAATAATATTTATTTGTGTTGTCCGTTTAAAGCTAGGAGTACACAAAACAAGTAATTTCATTAGTTAAAGGGGTATTTATATTTAGGGACAAATACCAAAAAATCCCTTAAGTATTTTTTAATAGGGTCAATTATTGAATAGTCCCTACTATAAATATATTTCTTTTAAAAAGAACACGTATTTTTAGTTTAACCCATTTGATTCCTCAAACACTCAATATTCTCTTATTTTTAGAGATCTGCGTCAGCGGTACTCCCACTTCAAAATATGTGGCAAATGACTTTTTGAACCAAAATAAAAAGTTTGGACTAAATGAGTATTAAAAAATGTTCGAAGTACTATTTGGTATATATCCCTTTTTAATACACATTTAATTCAAACATTTTATTTTGTACCAAAAAGTCCCTCAAATACCCATTTAATTAATACTCTCGTATTTTTAAAGGTTTGCGCCAGCGGCATGGTGAAGGACTTTTGCAGGAAAATAAAATGGCTTGGATTAAACTTGTATTAAAAAATGTTTGAGGGATTATTTGGTATATGTCCCTTATATTTATACCCTCAGTCATACTCATTTAAAATTCATTCTAAAAATAAATACATAACCCCACCTCCACCCCACCCCGCCCGTCGGAATCATCATCAGAATGCCGAAATTCTTGCCGGAGACCACCGAAATTGTCGCCGGCTTGTTTCGCTTTCCTTGTTTCACTCTACTTCATCTATTTCTTTCATTTTTTTGGTCCGCGCCAATGGCTCAATTGTCAGTGCCGAAGAGGAAAGTTTTTCGCCGGAAAAAATATAGTGTTCGTCGGAAAAAATGAAGTTTTTGCCGAAAAGTAGAGTTTTTAATGAAATAGTAAATTTATCGGTTTCGAATTTTTATCAAAAAATATCAAATATGGATGTTGTTGGATAAATCTGAACAGATTTTAAATATATAAATTTTGTAAATCTTTTATTCATAGAATTCAAGTTATGGACTTTTAAAATTTTGATTTTTTTTTGTGTCAGTTGTCAAATGGCATATTGATAATTTTTCTTGGTGTTTTTAATATAGTGACTAAATTTATAAAATTACGTAGAGTACCTATTTTTATAGCCTTTGACTTAAATTGAATCTTTCTCCAAAATCCCTTAAATTTAAATATTCAATAGTGTGTAGTCCCTCATGTCATATGATTATATTGGTATATAACAAACTTAATGTCTTATGCTAGAAAATTTATGTCATGTTAATTATTTTTATGTACTATACTAAAATCTTTTATGTCATATTAAATATTGTTAAGTCCTGGTAGAACACCACATTTTTAAATAGCAGCAATGTGTGTCATGTTAGCCGTCATGACCACGCAAAAAACACTTAAAAACCATTGGGTCAAACACAAAAAGAAAATCGACCTAGGCCTTTAGATAAGTCCTCTATTTTAGGGATGGACATAAACCAAAATAAAATTAAAAAAATGACAGCGAAATATTGGGTAGCATTGCTTTGCAAAACTGGCCATGGCAGCAACGGGAAAATTATATGAAAGTGAAAAAATCATTATTTTCATTGGTCTTCTTGTCATTCTCGCATTTCAAACATGAATGTGTTAATGTAGGTTTGCATAAATAGGCCTTTGGAATCTCCAAACACCCACCAAATTTTCTCATAAAAAATATATTTGAGATCTTGTGTGGGGCAGTGTCCTTAAAGCTCGGTGATTTATTCAGTCAGCACACGTGGGTTGTGGGGCCAGATGTTTCTTATAAAATTGGGAAGAATCATATCTTATTTTCTATATATTTTTGTTATCTCTGCTGTTTTCCATCAACATTTGATTGGTTTGTACTTTGTATATAAGAACTGTAAGTTACTTGTTCACAGTGGAAATATTTAATACAACCATTATTACATTTGACAATTAATGCCACTTCCACCTATTCAGGTTTAATATTTTGTTCTGTCTTAGCCGTTGAGAATGGGATGGGCATGTAAATTTTAATGGGCATGTCAAATCGTAAATAATTAATATTGGATCATTGCATTTTTTTTTATTCATTATAATTTTTGTAAATGTGTCTTGAATTTGATGTTTATAATATTTGGTGTTTATCTTTTTTTTTTGCCCTTTTGATAATTTTTTTATATTTTAATGTGTTCTATATTCTCTATATTTTTTTGCAGAAATTATGATTTTTTACACATCTATGATGGGAATAGTGTATGCTTTTTATAAGTAAAAGAGGACACAACCTTTGATTCAAGAGTTGTATTTCTTTTCTATTAAAAAGACACGTCATTTTATTATACCTCTTTAACTAAAAACCCATGTCATTTAATTATGTCCATACATTAAATCATTTGGGACACAAAATCAAAAATAAGTTATGTCTAACATTCTCCCACTTGTCCCATAAAACTAAATAATAGATTGTGGCATAAAATTCATTATGTGATCACAATAATACAACTATTAGTTCAATTTCAACTTGATTTTGTTGTATTGCATTCATTATATTGAATAACCAACTAATGCGAGTCATGGAGGTTCTATATTGCTAAAATGACGTAGGTCTTTCCATGCACCACGATATTAATAAGCTCTTTAATATAATTGTAAGGCCCTAAAACATGATTAGGAAGGTTAATTACATGATAAATTATAACTTAGGAGTTATAAGTTATAAATTGGTTGTGTGTTAAACATGTTAATTATCATGTTTAGGGGATGCATGCTTATGTGATATATGTGTTGTTTACATTAGGTGCTAATTGAGCTTATGATCGGGGATACCATGTTTAGAACATATGATTAGTTATGTGGTTAAATGCATAATAAATTATATTTTTAATGCTTGATTATGTTTATAAAAGTAAATTAGGGTGTTGATACGAAATTGACAATGTTTGGTCTCCAAATGTGAAAGTTTGAGATTTTCGGTAAATTGCTACTTTCCTATTCGAGCCCAAATTAGGTGTATTAATTTTATGATTTTGGGAAAACACAAAATATGAAAGTTGTAGATGTTTAAGTTATCTACTCATAGACACAAAGAGGGAGTAAATCGTGGCCCGTGATAGTGAGTAATGGTAATTTTACTAAGGTGGGACAAATGTGCCATTAATGGAATAGTCTAATTCGACCTTTCAACCAACCAATCACGTGTTACCACTACCCCTATTGCTATTGGACCACTATACAACGTATTTCTGATTATAAATGATAGGTATGTCTTCTTCCTCATAAGAAATAACAAGTTTTGCCTAGAGAGAGAGAAAGAGAAGAAAGTTAAGAAAGAAATCTTTGGAAATTTTCTATAAATCGAGGAATCCTCGCAAGGTAATTACATCTTTATTAAAGTTGGTCACATGGATGAGTTCTATACTTGACATGTTTTTATTTTTGATTTGGATATAAATTTTAATGATACCCATATTGCTGAATTGTGTTGGAACAAGGATGGGTTAAGAACATAAGTTAGAACTAGAGCTAGGATCATAAATGCATACTTTAAAGTCCTAAATTTACATCATCTTTTCGTAAAGCATTTTGATTCATAAAATTCATGATTATGATGTATACTTCTGCTAAAACATGTTTATTATATGTTTCCATGAATTATACCCAAGGTCAAGGTTATGTATGCTTTAAAATGTTAAGTTATGCCTTAATGTTCTATTTTGACCTACTTATGCTAAAAATGGCATAAATCATGTAATACTTATTGGAATTGAGTGATTCAAGTTGGAGAGTAACATATACTCATACATGTATAACATATCCGAAAATTGTGTAAAAATGCCAAGGAATGAACCCTTGGTGATAGTTTGAAGTTTTGGTTTAAAATCTGCCCTAAAGTAGCAAGAATGCATACCAGGTGTTTGACGTTTTGCTCGACATAGAAAATGAGCCCTAAAAATTATGAAACATTAATTTTATATTATTGAATGTGTTTACTGATATTGGGTGGAATATCATGCAAAGTTATATTGTATAAAATTTATGAAAATTCCAGGAAGTTGAAGTTGTGTTGTTATTTTTCTTGAAAAACGATTTGGAAAAGGTTCTAATAAAATGGGCATAACATTGTCTAGCGAATTGGTAATTTAATTCCGTAAATTGTGTTGGAAACCTAATTACTTCGGTGTTATAGAAATGTGAAGAATCATATTTATTTCCTCCTTAGTTATTTCTGATTGACCAAATGATGTGATGTATTACTAGGTTTAATGTTAATTGGTGTATTCAGATACTAATGACGTTGATTTGTTAGGTGGGGAATCAACTAATACTACCATACCAAGGAAGTAGTTTGGTATTAACCTTAGCACCAAATCCAAGGTGAGTGACCTGTCCTATGAAATATACATGATTATATGTTCATAAGGAAATGTGTAGTTCAATACATGTGTTAAAATGCTTATGGGAGTGATGTTGTATTTAGGAAACATATGCATATGATTGAAATGTTAAGTGATGTTATTTAATTTTAAGGATTGTGGTAGGTCCTACAAGATGTGGCGGTCCTGTTAATCCAACTTAAAGGTTTGTGTACTCGGGCCTAATAAAGGGATGTGGTGGTCCCCAATAACAGTGGTGGATTAATTGGACTGTGGCGGGTCCAGGCTTGCAAGATTTTCACAATTCCTGTTGGGTTATAGCATTAAAACAAAATAAAAATGGTTATTAAATTTGGTTATAGGTGTGGTATATGGTCATTCACTAAGATTATATTGTTTACACTCTTGTAATGTTATGTTTCAGGTATGCATATCGTTTGGAGTTCACTGCCAAGTTAGGACCTTAAAACGGGGGAGTGACGGATATTTAGTATGGTTTGAATATCAAGATTTCTTTTGTGTAATTATTAAACTAAGGATCTTGGATATGTAAAGTTATGTAGTACTTATAAGTTATAAGTAAAGGCATTTATGTTTTCATCTACACATACCTTGAATTTTTTTTTTTGCTATTTTCCTTAGAGATTTAAATTAAAGCATTATTTAAGCCCATTTATCTCTAATTAAAAAGGATGAGTTTAACAAAATTAAGTCGGGGCACGACAACTTGGTATCAGAGCCCGGTTATTAGGTTCTGGATAGGGTGTGAGGGTCTAGATTGATAGTGGACACTAGAAAGTGAGTTTGTTATGCACCTGGATTTTGACTAACAATGTTAATATTAAACTGTTGCTATTGTATTTTGTTTAAGTGAATTATATTGCAGTGAATGATGGATCCACATGAGCCGCCTGATGGAGTAGAGGGTGAGGCGTCTTATGTTCCTAATAGTCATCAAAGACATAGGCATATTCAAGTGGAGGAACCAGAGGTGCAACAACAACCTATTGAAGATGTGGGAAGAATATTACGTGCTATGGCACAACTTATGGAACAAGCAAGAGGTGGAGAACATGGTGGGGATAGGGACAAATTTCATGAGAGGTTCATGAAGTTAAATCCGCCTGCATTTACTGGGACTACAGATCCGTTAGTGGTAGAGGGGTGGATTAGAAAGATGGAAATAATATTCAAGGTGATGGAAGTGCGAGATGAACAAAAGGTTTTGTTAGCAACCTTTAGGTTAGAGGCTGATGCAAAGTTATGGTGGGATGCAACAGAAAGGTTGCTTACTACAATGGGGGGAGTGGTGCCAATAAATCCTCCACAAATTACATGGGATAGGTTTGTGAAGGTATTTTTTAAAAAATATTTCCCAAGGCTTTATAGGAAAGAGAAAGAGGAAGAATTTATCATGTTGAAACAGGGGAACCGAACGGTGGCAGAATATGAAGCTTTATTTATATCATTATATAGATTTGCACCTGACTTGGTGAGGACGGAAGAAAGTAAATGTGATCGGTTTCAAGCCGGGCTGAGTGTAGATATAAAAAGCATGGTTGCTAATATGAAGATCATGGATTATGTGGACTTGGTGGATAGGGCCATGGTGTCAGAAAAGTCAATAAAAGAAATGCAAGTTGAACACTCGAAGAAAGCTAGACATGATGGTATAAGATCATATGGATGGGAGGCGGGAACCTCAACTCAGAGTGTAGCACGAGGAGTACCTAAGGGCCAAGAATTTAAAAATAATATAAATGCACATGGAAGATTTCAAGCTCGAGGTGGAAGGACTGGGATGAATCGGTCAAAAAATGCATCTGTGATGGGATCGAGGGACATATTTTGTTATAGATGTGGTGGTCAAGGGCACATGTCTCGGGAGTGTACAATAGCTGAGACGACACCTTTATGTTTCCATTGTCATCAACCGGGGCACTTACGAAAGAATTGTCCAGCGATGGGAGCTACAACTTCAGTTGGGAGTGTGACAGTAGGAAATAGGATTTCTACACTGAAAGTACACAGGGGAGGTAGAGGAGGCATGTCTCAAAACCAAGGCCAAGGTAGAGTGTTTGCACTGATGCAACAAGATGCACAAGCTATGCCTAACGTAGTGATAGGTACACTTCCTATTGGTGATAAAGATGCTTATGTGTTGATAGATCCTGGTTATACACATTCTTTTGTGTCTTTGCTTTATCTGTTGCATCTTAATAAACCATTATCATCATTAGATTCAGGTTTAGCTATTGTTACTCTAGTGGGGGGGTTGGTTTTTATTGAGAGGGTATATAGGGAGTGTGTGGTGCGAGTGGGTGGAAAATAATTACTAGTTGACTTATTACCTCTCTATATGAGCGACTTTGATGTAATACTGGGTATGGATTGGTTAGCCTTATATCATGTATGTTTGGATTGCTTTAAAAAGGAGGTAGTGTTTCGATTACCGGGTGAACCTGAATTTAAATTTATTGGGGAACGAAATGTCACTCCAACATGTTTGATCTCTACTAAAAAAATGTTATAAACTGCTAAGGAAAGGATGTGAGGGTTATCTTGCTCATGTGATGGACACATGACAAGAGGCTGGAAAACTATCGGATATACCAGTAGTTAATGAGTTTGCAGATGTCTTCCCAGAAGAACTCCCAGGGTTAGCACCAGACTGTGAGGTGGAATTTTCGATTAAGTTGGTACCAGGAACTGCACCAATATCTATTGCACCATATCGTATGGCACCTGCAGAATTAAAATAGATAAAGATACAGTTGCAAGATTTGTTAGATCGTGGGTTTATAAGGCCTAGTGTATCACCGTGGGGAGCCCCAATATTGTTTGTGAAGAAGAAAGATGGAACCATGAGGCTGTGCATCGACTATCGTCAATTGAATAAGGTGACTATCCGTAACAAATACCCACTACCCCGCATTGATGACTTGTTCGATCAGTTGCAAGGAGCCAAAGTGTTTTCCAAGATCGATCTCAGATCCGGATATCATCAATTGAAAGTAAGAGATTATGACATTTCTAAAACTGCTTTTCGTTCTAGGTATGGACATTATGAATTTCTTGTCATGCCATTTGGGTTAACAAATGCATCAGCTGTATTCATGGATTTGATGAACCGTATATTTCACCCATACGTGGATTCTTTTTTTATCGTATTCATTGATGATATTTTGATATATTCTCGTAGTAAGGATGGGCATGAGCACCACCTGCGTGTTATTTTACAGACCTTGCGAGAGAAGCAGTTGCATGCTAAATTTTCTAAATGTGAATTTTGGCTAAACAGGGTAGTGTTTTAGGGGCATGTTATTTCTGCTAATGGTATTTGTGTTGATCCCAAGAAGGTAGAAGTAATAATGAATTGGGAAAGGCCAACTAGTGTGACAGAGGTACATAGCTTTTTGGGATTGGCGGGCTATTACAGGAGGTTTATACCGGGGTTTTCTTCTATTGCATTGCCATTAACTAAGCTTACCAGAAAGGAGAACAAGTTTGTGTGGAGTGGTGATTGTGATAAAAGCTTTGAAAATTTAAAGGGTAAGTTGACATCAGCTCCAGTATTGACTATCCCAACAGGTACAGAAGGTTTAGTTATTTATAGTGATGCTTCATATCAAGGACTTGGATGTGAATTAATGCAGCATGGAAAGGTAATTGCTTTTGCTTCTCGACAGTTAAAGATACATGAACGCAACTATCCTACTCATGATCTCGAGTTATCAGCAGTAGTTTTTGCATTAAAGATCTGGAGATATTACTTATATGGTGTTAGTTGTGAAATTTTTACGGACCATCAAAGCTTAAAATACGTGTTTACTCAAAAAGACTTGAACTTAAGGCAAAGAAGGTGGATGGAACTTATAAAAGATTATGATTGTACGATACATCACCATCCAGGTAAAGCTAATGTTATTGCTGATGCTTTGAGTAGAAAATCTCTAGGCATAGTATCTTATATTTATTGTATTCGAGTTAACCTACTGAGAGAGTTAGCTTTAATGGGGGTGGAATTAACTTTGAATGAGTCTTACGAAATAGTAGCACATTTAAATGTTAGACCCACGTTGATAGACTGGATAAAACAAGCACAAGCAGGATATACAGAATTGGAGAAAGTTAGAGATAATATGAAAAAGGGTAAAGAAAATGAATTTTCTATTCGGGATGATGATATTGTTATGTACGAAAACCGTTTGTGTGTACCTAATGTGCCTGATTTAAGAAGAACAATTTTAGAGGAAGCCCACTGTTCTTTATATGCTATGCATCCAGGGAGCACGAAACTGTATAGAGATTTGAAACAATGTTATTGGTGGCCGGGAATAAAACACGACGTTACATATTTTGTTGCTAGATGTCTAGTTTGCCAACAGGTGAAGGTGGAGCATCAGAAGCCAAGTGGTTTACTACAACCCTTACCTATTCCTGAGTGGAAATGGGAGCATGTTACTACAGATTTTGTTATAGGTTTACCAACATCATCACGAGGGTTTGATTCTATTTGGGTTATCGTTGATAGGTTGACTAAGTCTGCACATTTTCTTCCTGTTAAAACTACTTACTCCATGGATAGATATGCCAAATTATATGTGGATGAGATTATTAGATTGCACGGTGCACCTGTTTCTATTATATCTAATCGAGATCCTAAGTTTACTTCTCACTTTTAGCTTAGTTTACAACAAGCTTTGGGGACTAAATTGCAATTTAGTACAACTTTTCATCCTCAGACTGATGGGCAGTCAGAAAGAACGATCCAGACACTCGAAGACATGTTACGAATTTGTGTATTGGAGTTCAAAGGCAGTTGGGATGAACACTTGCCACTAATAGAGTTTGCTTATAATAATAGCTATCATTCCAGTATTGAGATGGCTCCTTATGAAGCTTTTTATGGGAGAAAATGCAGAACTCCAGTGTGTTGGACTGAAGTAGGAGAACGAAAACTTCTTGGGCCAGAAATTATACAGCAGACTACTGAAAAGATCAATCTCATCCATAATCACTTAAAGGTGGCGCAAAGTAGACAGAAAAGTTATGTAGACAACCAAAGGAAAGAATTGAAATTTGAGGAAGGTGATCGAGTATTCCTACGTGTTTCTCCTTGGAGAGGGGTTATGAGATCTGGGAAGAAGGGAAAGTTAAGTCCCAGGTACATTGGACCTTATGAGATAGTGAAACGGGTTGGAGCTGTAGCTTATAAGTTGGCATTACCACTATAATTGTCTCGGATACACGATGTTTTTCATATATCCATGTTACGTAAGTATGTGCCCGATCCTTCACATGTGTTTATTTCACAATCGATAGAGCTTCGAGATGACTTGACCTACGTGGAGGAACCCATTGCTATTGTAGATCGAAAGGAGTAAGTGTTACGTAATAAAACCATTTCACTAGTTAAAGTGATGTGGAGAAGTCATAATGTGGAGTATGCTACCTGGGAAGGAGAGAATAACATGAATAAACAATATCCTCATCTATTTGGTAAGTTTCATATGCGTTAAATTTCGGGGACGAAATTTTTATAAGAGGGGTAGAATTGTAAGGCCCTAAAACATGATTAGGAAGGTTAATTACATGATAAATTATAACTTAGAGTTATAAGTTATAAATTGGTTATGTGTGTTAAACATGCTAATTATCATGTTTAGGGGATGCATGCTCATGTGATCTATGTGTTGTTTACATTAGGTGCTAATTGAGCTTATGATCGGGGATACCATGTTTAGAACATATGATTAGTTATGTGGTTAAATGCATAATAAATTATATTTTTAATGCTTGATTATGTTTATAAAAGTAAATTAGGGTGTTGATACGAAATTGGCAATGTTTGGTCTCCAAATGTGAAAGTTTGAGATTTTCGGTAAATTGCTACTTTCCTATTCGAGTCCAAATTAGGCGTATTAATTTTATGATTTTGGGAAAACACAAAATATGAAAGTTGTAGATGTTTAAGTTATATACTCATAGACACAAAGAGAGAGTAAATCGGGGCCCTTGATAGTGAGTAATGGTAATTTTACCAAGGTGGGACAAATGTGTCATTAATGGAATTGTCTAATTCGACCTTTCAACCAACCAATCACGTGTTACCACTACCCCTATTGCTATTGGACCACTATACAACGTATTTATGATTATAAATGATAGGCATGCCTTCTTCCTCATAATAAATAACAAGTTTTGCCTAGAGAGAGAGAGAAAGAGAAGAAAGTTAAGAAAGAAATCTTTGGAAATTTTCTATAAATCGAGGAATCCTCGTAAGGTAATTACATCTTTATTAAAGTTGGTCACATGGATGAGTTCTATACTTGACATATTTTTATTTGTGATTTGGATATATATATTTTAATGATACAAATATTTCTGAATTGTGTTGGAACAAGGATGGGTTAAGAACATAAGTTAGAACTGGAGCTAGGATCGTAAATGCATACTTTAAAGTCCTAAATTTACATCATCTTTTTGTAAATCATTTTGATTCATAAAATTCATGATTATGATGTATACTTCTGCTAAAACATGTTTATTATATGTTTTCATGAATTATACCCAAGTTCAAGGTTATGTATGCTTTAAAATGTTAAGTTATGCCTTGATGTTCTATTTTGACCTACTTATGCTAAAAATGGCATAAATAATGGAATACCTATTGGAATTGAGTGATTCAAGTTGTAGAGTAACATATACTCATACATGTATAATATATCCAAAAATTGTGTAAAAATACCAAGTAATGAACCCTTGGTGATAGTTTGAAGTTTTGGTTTAAAATCTGCCCTAAAGTAGCAAGAATGCATACCAGGTGTTTGACGTTTTGCTCGACATAGAAAATGAGCCCTAAAAATTATGAAACATTAATTTTATATTATTTAATGTGTTTACTAATATTGGGTGGAATATCATGCAAAGTTATGTTGTATAAAATTTATGAAAATTCCAGGAAGTTGAAGTTGTGTTGCTATTTTTCTTGAGAAACGATTTGGAAAAGGTTGTAATAAAATGGCCATAACTTTGTCTAGCAAATTGGTAATTTAATTCTGTAAATTGTGTTAGAACTCTAATTACTTGGGTGTTATAGAAATGTGAAGTATCAGATTTATTTCCTCCTTAGTTATTTCTGATTGACCAAATGATATGATGTATTACTAGGTTTAGTGTTAATTGGTGTATTCAGATACTAATGACGTTGATTTGTTAGGTGGGGAAGCAACTAATACTACCATACCAAGGAAGTAGTTTGGTATTAATCTTAGAACCAAATCCAAGGTAAGTGACCTGTCCTATGAAATATTAATGATTATATGTTCATATGTAAATGTGTAGTTCAATATATGTGTTAAAATGCTTTTGTGAGTGATGTTGTATTTAGGAAACATATGCATATGATTGAAATGTTAAGTGATGTTATTTAATGTTAAGGATTGTGGTGGGTCCTATAGGATGTGGCGGTCCTATTAATCCAACTTAAAGATTTGTGTACTCGGGCCTAATAAAGGGATGTGGTGGTCCCCAATAACTGTGATAGATTAATTGGACTGTGGCGGGTCCAGGCTTGCGAGAGTTTCACAATTCCTGTTGGGTTATAGCATTAAAATAAAATAAAAAGGGTTATTAAATTTGGTTATAGGTGTGGTATATGGTCATTCACTAAGCTTATATTGCTTACACTCCTGTAATGTTATGTTTCATGTATGCCTATCGTTTGGAGTTCACTGCCAAGTTAGGACCTTAAAACGGGGGAGTGACGGATATTTAGTATGGTTTGAATATCAAGATTTCTTTTGTGTATTTATTAAAATAAGGATCTTGGATATGTAAAGTTATGTAGTACTTATAAGTTATAAGTATAGACAGTTATGTTTTCATCTACACATACCTTGAATTTTTTTTTTTGCTATTTTCCTTTGAGATTTAAATTAAAACATTGTTTAAGCCCATTTATCTCTAATTAAAAAGGATGAGTTTAACAAAATTAAGTCGGGGCGCGACAATAATTCCGTAATCAGGCAACTAGAAAATAGTGTATTTCCAAATAAAGTCCAACAATAATGTCTTTTATCAAGACTATTCCTATTATTATCATCCATGCATAATGTATATACAAATTGAAAAACAAGAAACATAACAGAAACAACTATTTAAGTGATCTCAAGATATCTAATAGAGTACTTTATAAATACATATGTCCAAACATTCAAATATAAGGGGATAATTTGAAGACCCATATTAGTAACATGCTCTTTAAATGTCTTGGGTGACAATCCCGTTGTTAATGGATCAAAATCATCATTTATGGGCTTATAAGTTGTGGAAATATTCCATGTTTCTGTACTTCGTCTTTGATGAAAGGATATTTTAATTACATATGTTTAGCACCATTAGAATAAATGTCATTTTTAGAAAAGCAATAGTTGTGGCTTTATCACAATGAATTCTCGGCGGCTTGGCAATAGAGTCGACAACTCAAAATCCCGAAATAAAATTTTCTAACCATAATCCTTGAACGGTGGCGTCCAAGCATGATATAAATTCAACCTCCATAGTAGATGATAAAATAATGGATTACTTTGCACTTTTCCACGAGATAACTTCTCCATTAGTAGGAAAATATAACCAATAGTCAATTTCTTACTATATGGACATCCAACAAAGTCTGAATCAGAATATCCAATAACCACTAAGCGGTCTGACCTTTTAAAAGTAAGCATATAATCCTTCGTTCCTTGTAAGTACTGTATAACTTTCCTTCCAGCTTTCCAATGTTCGATTCCTGAATTACTTTGGTATCTACCCAAAACTCCAACTGCAAAACTGATATCTGATCTGGTACAAGTTTGTTCATACATAAGACTTTCCACGGTCGAAGCATATGGCATTCCTTCCTTTTGCTTACGCTCCCAATAAATTTTTGGACATTGTGTAAGACTAAACTTATCACCAATCTGAAAAGGGGCATCCCTATCTGAATAGTTTTACATTCCAAATCACTCAAGAAATCTTTTAATATACGCTTTTTGAAACAAGTCTAACAATCCACCTCTCCAGTCTCGAAAAATTTCGATTCTAATCACATAAGCTACCTCAGTCATATCTTTCCTTTTAAAGTTATTAGAGAAACTTCTTGTCTGCATGAAATAAACCAAGATCACTGCTAGCAAGTAGCGTATCATCAATATATAGAATTATAAAAATAAACTTGCTCCCACTAACCTGTAGATATATACACCGATCTACTATAATTTCTTTGAATCCAAAAGAGATGATGGTGTCATTAAACTTAATATACCATTTACGGGAAGCTTATTTAATTTTTTATATTGATTTCTTAAGTTTACAAATCATGTGTTCCTTTCCTTTTCAGGAGAAGCCTTTAAGTTTATCAATATAGACTTCTTCTTTTAAATTCCCATTTATAAAAGTAGTTTTTACATCTATTTAGTGTAGCTCTAAATCATAATGAGCTATTAATGCCATGATAACTCTAGATGGGAAGGTCTCTTTATAATCAACGTCATCCTTTTGAGTAGCACTTATAGCGACAAGTCGATCTTCATATCGCAGAATATTACTTTTTGTTTCAAGTAGAGTCTTATAGTCCCATTTACAACCAATTTTCTTATATCCTTTAGGAAATTCAGCAATATCCCATACTCCATTTTGGTCCCACTACATCAAATCTGGCGAATTATCACGGTCATTGACCTTGACATGTTGAACTTGTCAAGGTCAATGATCGTAAAAATTCTGGGGGTGATAACTTTTTTTGTCACGGACTTGTCACGATCATTAGCCGTGAAAAGCTAATTAGAATTGTCACGGTCATAAACCGTGACATTCTTTAAAAAATTGTCATGATCAATGACCCTAACAAATTCATGACAAGTTTGTTTGTAACGGACTTGTCATGGCCAATGACCGTGACAATTCTGTGCAGAATTAAAAAAAAAAATCTGTTGGGCAGTATGGCCACTGCCACTGCCCAACAGTATATTTGTACCTGTTATAGCAACGTTGTACCTGTTCAAACATCATATATCCAAATAAAATAGAGAGAATGCAAATATACATTCAAAAAATATGCATCACGCTATAATCCAAATTTAATTCAAACGTAACAACTTAAAACAATTCAATTCAAATAATGTCACTACATGTCTGGGGTAAGGTTATCTCTGAGGAGGTGAGTAGGCCACACGATATACAAATTGACACACCCAACAATATACATCATGCCACATTGTTTGCGCAACCACAAGGGGGAGTTCTCCTTCCCGGGTATCACATGCGTGATGAGCACCTTGGACTGGATGTCTTGAAGCAAACGTTTATGAACTGGCATACCCTGGACAGTATTTGGGTCCCTCAAACCCTGCCCTATCCGCTGACCATTAAATATGTCCAGTATAAGTATGCTCAGCCAACTAAGTGTCGGCATCGGTCGGTTGAATGGAGGAAAATAGGGGAGTGGATCATCAAAGTCCGAACGTATCGACGATGAAGCAACGAGGTCCACATCCTCGTCCTCCTGCACCTCCTCCTCCACTACCTTCTCCTTCCCTTTCCCCTTATGATTTTCGCCCAACGAACGCTTCATGAATGATAACATATCTTGGACCATCGCCTCCAAACGGGATAACTTCACGTCATGCGAGTCCACCGTTCGAGCCAACCCGGTGTCGCTCGTCTCCAATGCGATGATCCTAGATTTGGCCACCCGCGAGCTCACCCCTCATGTCCTCCCCTTGTCATCAGTGCCAAGCACTTGTCTTAGTGCATTTTTGGACAAAGATGCCTTATCGGCATCAGACTGCGACTCATGCACTTCCTTAAGCTTTGCCTAAAATGACAAAAAGCACATGATTAGTAAAATAAGTAAAAAAATTATAACGTAATTAATAAAAATTAAACTGTCGGATTACTTATAATCATGGACGCGATGCTCGGGGACACCTCCTTATCCTTACTCTTCTTCGTCCGAATAGCCAAATAAGTATCGAGCCTATGTGTCTTACCCCCAAGGCCACTCCCTGTCCCCTAAAATAAAATAAAGTAAAATTAGTATCAACCCACAAAGTAAAATAATGCAGAATAATATATTTCTGTAGTTATAGAAAAATTAAATCTTACCATCATCTTATGCTCCACCTCGGCGTAAGACGTCCGTCCAGAGTAGTGCACATCCGTCTTTTTTGCCCGGTTTTCCCTCCCCGATTGGCGAGATGCCAATTGTCGTTCCCCGATCTCATTATCACTGAACTTTTGCCATTGTGCCAATGAGATCGGCTCCTTCAGCCGAACGGATTCATGCATTTGGATAACAAACTCTCGAGTCTTCCCAAAGTACCGGGTCTCCATATTTTTCTTCCGCGTCTTGTGTTACTCCTTCAACTGCTGCAAGACGGAAACATGTAGCTTTGGAACCAGGCTGAATTGTTCCTGTCCAACAAATACAATGTTAGTTGCGAATAAATATAAATATAAATATAAAATGAAATCAAAATCGAAATTGAAATTGAAATATTTATATTCATATTCATATAAATTAATTACTTATAGTGCCACCCAAATAGATAAGTTGAGCTCATTTGGCACCTCCCTCCAACTACTATACCCCGGACCGATGATCGTCTTTACTAGCTCGAGGGATCTCGCTAATAGCTCCGTCTTGTTATCAATGGCCATCCCCAATTTTCCATATTTGGGGAGCCTAGGGGCCGAGGAGCCCTCCTTGCCTCCGCTACCACCGAGCCCAGACGACATCATCACAATTAGCATCATCATCCTCGCCTTAATACCTGAAGGAGATATTTTTATAACAAAATGTTGTTATTAGTACAAATCAAAATGAATTAGAAGAAGACATGCAAATATGTACAATTTCTACAAATCCAAATGAATTGTTATTTTTTAACACCCCAATTATGAATTCCAAAACAACAACATCTACCTCATAGTATGTACAATTACTAAAAATTCGAAACATCTCCACCCCCACCCCTACTGCCCACACACGCATGCTACACAATAGTGAAAATGATAAAGTGCAAATCAATTAAAAGCATAAAAAATGGATTAATAAAGTACAAATTGAAATATTTCTTACAAATTGAAAAATTGTTCCAAATTAGGGTTATCGTAAAAAATGGATTGATATTCGGTACAAATTGTAAAGTTTGATTGTAATGTAACGTTATATAATGATCATTTTCATTATAATTACCTCTTATGACAACCACAACCTAAATTCGCTGTTTGATTGTACTATTATTTTTCGTCTTTTATAGTTCTCACAGCCTTTATATTTTTTGCATATTACAAATTAAACTTACTAAAATATTCTAGAATAATGTTAAACATTAAAATAATCTAAAATATTCTAAAATAGTGTTAAACATTTAAATAATTTAAATTTACTTTTTTCATTCTTCGACATCTTCATATGTATCAAATAGATAACGAGCTACATGTTCATGTTGCAAACTCATTAATTTCACTCGTTTTCCCATCACATGACCACTATCATCGACAAACTCATCAGTGTCATCAACGCTGGTCGAGTTAGACACATATTCCCGAGTATATATTGATGACTTCACGGTGATGTATTCATGGATTAGTATAAACAAAACTTAGATTTACAGTATGTTTCATTTAATCATGTCTTATTTATATTCAATTTTTAAATTTCAAATTCAAATTCAAACTTAGATTTATAGTATGTTTCATTTAATTTCATTTAATTTCTATTTCCTCCATCTCTTCTAAAGGGTGAGTGGTCCTATCCCATTCAAGACCTCATATTCTGTAATATACTTAATAGCTCATGCAAATTGTTACGATTTGATAAAAATTCGGTAGCATATCCCCGTAGTTCTCCAAGTACACGACATAGATTGGAAAGTGTGAGTATTATTTCAATTGATCAATTGAAATAATAGTCACACTTGTCAATATAGTATGTACCCAGAGAACATTAAGATACGACTGCAGAACTTCCTCCAAAAGTAACAACATTAAACCACTAAGAATATTATTATACAAAAATTATGCAGTTCCAAACTGTCCAAACGGGACAATTTGAGAGATCTCATTACAGGGGTAATGACTCTCGAACGGGTCTAAGGGCTATTGAATGTGTACGCATAAGAACTAGAAGGCTAGTATCTTTGCGCACTATATGTAACTTCAAGTATGTTTCATTTAATTATCATACTATATATATATTGTTCGTTATACAAAGTAATTTTAAAAAAAACTTGAAAAATCCCACACCCATATGGACAAGAATCTAGTGGTCATGCCACTTTTAAAATTAAACAACCTAACATTGATCCACTATAATCCAACCGCAATGGAAACAACTAATGTGTATACCGTACTCCTTCTAGTTCAACTACTCAATTAATTTTTTTCTTCAATTAAACTTATAATTAAAGTATACAATTATTAATTTACTAATTTACAATGAGGGGCAATCCTACTTGCATATGAAAGGGGAACTAATTATTAATTTACAAAAAAAATTAACAACCAATCAATATTAAATCAATCAATTCTTTTACAAGGGGCGTTACAATATGAGGTGCAATATCTAATAAACCAATAAAAATTTAATTAAAAAAAATACACACACGTACATATACACACACACACACACGCACATATACACCCCCTGCCCCCACCCCGCTGCCCTTGCCCACCACACGCACACACACACACACACACACACACACACACACACACACACACATGCACATATACGCACACACAGACGCAAATATATACACACACACACGCATATATACACACATAAACACACACACACACATACCCCCCTCCCCTCTCCCAGCCCTGCTACATCCCCCCCACCACACACACGCTTATATACACCACACACACACACACACGCACATTTACACACACATATATACACACACACACACATACATAAATGGAGGAGAAATAGAGAGTAGACATACCAAAGTTCTAGAGAGAGAGAAATCCGCCGCTAGAGAGAGAGAGATAGAAATGGAGGGAACAAAATCGGTGGAAAAAAAAGAAGGGGGAGGTTTTTTTACTGACAGAACTATCACGGACGTGTCACGGTCAGTGACCGTGACAAGTCTTTGTCACGGACTTGTCACGGTCATTGATCGTGATAAAAAACACGTATTTTTTTGTCACGGGCATTAACCATGACAAGCCTAGCTGCTAAAAAGGTGACAATTTTACCATTTTTGTGTAGTGTCCATTGATTTCAACTCTTGTTTCATAGAACCAAACCACTTAGCAGAATTTTGACTTTCCATAGATTGTGAAAATGAAAGATGATTTTTATTCATCCCTATATCAAAATCAGATTCTTATAAATAAACCACAGAAGCATCTAGAATAGAAGATCTTATTTCCCTAATAGATCTTCTTAATGGTACTTATTGTGGTTCCTCAAAATTTTTATTGGAAACAATATCATTATGAAGTGTTTGTTCATTATGTTGTTGTTCATTGTTATTATGTTGGTTAATAACAATGGGAACAATAACTTATTTAGAATCTTGGGGGAAAGGTATGCTTACCGTAACTTCTCAAAGATCCACCTTACGTGGTTCATCACTCCCACTAATCTTACCATTCTCAATGAATCTAGGATTAACGATTTCTACGATTCTTGTACTATACCCTTTGTATTTTTTTGGATAACCAATAAAGTAACCACTTATCATTATAATTTTTTTTTATATGGATTGTAAATTCTAGCCTCTGCTGGACATCCCCAAATATGAAGATGTCTTCAACTAGGTTTCCTTCCAATCCATAACTCAAAAGGAGTTTTTGGAACTGGCTTACTAGGTACCCGATTTAATACAAGATGATGTTCAAGAAATCATTCTACAAGGAATTAGGCAATGAGGAGTTACTAGGCACCCGATTTAATAAATACGCGAAGGTTTTATGGCATCATTCTACAAGGATTTGGGTAATGAGGAGTTACTTAACACACTCCTAACCATGTCCATCAATGTACGATTGCATCGTTCAATAACAATATTTTATTCTAGTGTATCTGGCATCATGTATTGATGAAAAATTCCATAATTTTTAAGGAACACTAAACCCAAATGCTAATTTTATGACCGCCTTTTGTGACTGCTAATTGGGGTGACAAACTTATCACTCTCGGAAGAAGTCACAAAATTATTTGTAACTCCCATTAGGAGTGGTAAAATGAAGGGTAATAAAAAAATTTGAGTCTATTAGTTTGTCACTGCTAATGAGAGTCACAAATGTTACCATTTAATTAATTTGTGACTCCTATTAGCAGTCATAAATTTATAACTATCACAAGCAGTCATAAATTTATGAGTAGGCCTAACTTATGACTCTTATGAGCAGTCAAAAATTTATAACTGCTATAAGGAGTCACAAATTTTGACCTAGTACTAAATTTGTAATTGCTAACGACAGTCATAAATTTGTGATTACTAGTAGTAGTCATAAATTTGGTTTAAACATAATATATAACTGCTATTGAGAGTCATAAATTTGTAACTGCTCTCGACACTCGCAAATTTTATCCTACTTTAATTTTTGACTGCTATGAGGGGTCACAATTTTTTTTACCTAACTTTAATTTCCCTCTTATCTCTCCTCTCTTTTCTCACTCTTTCTCGCAAGTCTCGTGCTCTTTCTATTACACTGTGAAGAGCTCCCGCCCTAACATTTCTCTTACGCTTTTTGTGAGTTTTCTCTTAAGACTTAACTTGTTCTTATTTCTTACTTTGAGTTTTCGATATCATAGAATGTGTTATTCTTATTTGTTAGTTTCAATTTCGTAGAAGAAAATAGTCATTTTTTTTTGTTATTTGTTATTTGCTTGGGTGTGGTATATAGGAACCCATACAACATGCAAATGTCGAATGATGATTTGGTTTTCATTTTTACCTAAATATTTGGTGAGTTTTTGTTTTCATCTTTGCACCTGTGGGTTTGGGGTAAGGCAAATATTATTCAGTTATTATTTTGTATTTGGGTTTTTAATTTTTTGAGTTTTTTTATTGAAAATTTATTTTTATGCAGATTTTGGACAAATTAATTTTATGTCTTATAAATTTTCTATTTTTCTTTATCTTTTTATAATTTTTTGGGTATAAATACCAAGTAGAAAATGGTTAACAGTAGAAAATGGTTCAGATTTTGATTTCGGGTTGGATGGGTTTGCATTCGGGTTTTGTGGCCGAAAATAGTTAATAGTAGGTCTGAAAATGGGTTTTGTGGTCAGCTTTGTGAGGGTCTTGAAATCTTTGAGTGAGATTTTAGGTTTGGTCATAAGCCATTAGAGAGAAACATAGGGTACTTTGTGATGGTTCAATCTGTTTTATCTCCGAGAATTTAGTTTTTTTTTTTTTATTTCGTAAATTTAGCAACTGCGCCTTAATGTAAATTTTAATGTTTAGGTTTAGCAACCGCGCCTTAACATAAATTTTAATGTTTAGGTTTATTTGATTTCGTAAACATTTATGCTTATTTTTCGCTGTTGCTATGAACATTTATATCTACATTTAGGTTTATTTGATTTCGTAAACTTAGCAACTGTCATAGGTTCCAATCAACTATTTCTACTGATTCAAGGCTATGATTCATGTTTTATTTATTTGGGTATTGATTCAAGTTTTGTTCATTTGGGTATTGATTCAAGTTTTATTCTGCAATTTGTTTTAAAGTTTCAAAGTTTCAAGGTTTTCTTTCAATTGATTTCAGCCCCAATCAGGTGTGATTAAAGGAAATGCGACTGATTGTTACTATTGATTTTCCACATTTTTCTTACTTTTTGGTTGTGATTCTGCCGAATAGTGATTATATTATTGTTTAGGATTCTTAAATTGTTGTTGACCAGTGAATTTGAACCTTTAGGTAGCCATTGAGTTGGTTGGCCCTAGGCATTTGTAGCATTTAGGATTTTTTTAGGTTTGTTTACCCAAGCGCTTCAATTTCATAAGAAAATGTCATATATTTCCTTTAATTGGTTCATTCGTAAATGCTACTGATTGAATATTCTGGTGTTTTATTCGTACATGCTACTGAATATATTCAATTTAATGACCCAATTTTTATGATTAGTAATTATTAGTGTCTAAATATGATTTCGATTTATTTGATTTGGTATGAATTTAATTATTTGTATTTAATAAATGCTAATTGGATTAGTAAGTGACTTGGATTTGAATTATATTAATTTGATCTTTTTAGAACATCACTTCATTTTGTGTAGTACAATAATAAGAGATTTTAGTGTTGACTTATCAAAAAATAAATAATAATAATAAGAGATTTTATTGTTATTAATTTGATATACTTAATCTTTACTCTTAGAATATCACTTCATTTTGTTTACATATTTAAATCACGGGGTATTACATACTTCCCCCCTTATAACACGGGGTATTACATACTTCCCCCCTTATAACACGGGGTATTACATACTTCCCCCCTTATAACACGGGGTATTACATACTTCCCCCCTTATAACACGGGGTATTACATACTTCCCCCCTTATAACAGAATTTCGTCCCGAAATTCGAAAAGACAAATCATACTGGTAAGGTAAACTCTGAGTATAAATCTCACATCGCAAGTAATCTAAGTCGTATCGCCCATACAGTACATTAACGAAAATTCCCTATTGATGCTATACGCCAAGCCTCACCATATAGTTTCAACTGAATCGAATTTAAATTTTACGCAATCTTCCCTACACCATCCTCGTGACAATGTTTGGGAAAAATGATCCTCACGTATTAAACAAATAAATCCTGAAGTCAAAACTACTTACTATTTCACAATTATGAAAGATACTACAATCCAACCATCCAGGGCGCCCATACACCCTATCGTACAACTTTCATTATAATATTTATCACAATGGTTATAAACTCATATCCTAAAGACCTAACTTATTTCGACTCCCAACGCTTATTAGTTTCATGCGTGGAGCGTCTCGCAAGCGAAATCCAAACAAGGAACCCCCACGATGCACTACTACCTAAAGTAGTCCGTCATCGAAACTCCTCAGGTCCTTAGTCAATAGTTTATAACCTCACTACAGGTTTTATCGATTTCAAATAAAAGTCTACTCATCTACCCTCTTATTAAAGACAAGATGTTGGCTATAGTAGTAGTACATACGCTCTCATATACCACAAGTCAATCCACGTCGATAGTAACATCATGTTCGAACATGCCTAAAGTAAGTAATTTCGTGATAAAAATCAAACCCACGTGACGACATGAAAAATATAGATGTCCCACACCCCTCGGTGAGTCTACGTAAATAATAGTGCTATAAGCTAAGTTTAGCAACCCTTTTTCCCATACAATACCAATTACTAATAAAAATCAATATGCGCCTCATAACTCCTTAGATTGAAAACATAGCCTCATTCGCGGGTGGTGGTTGTTGAATCGCACTAATATAACTTTGCTCCGATGAGTCAAGAAAAATTTTACCCAAAATTTTCAGTTCTAGTCAACCACACTCCACTATATGCCCAAGACTTTGAATAAATTGCCTTCGTTAGGTACCACACCCAATTTTCGCATTTTAAGAACTTCTACTGATGACTCGCCTCAATTTTCCATAATAGGGGTGACCTCGACTACGGTCATCATACTCGAACATACTTCATAACCTCCTAAGTACGATCTCCGCTATCCGTCCAATGGCCCTCACCTGCCATACTTCTTGTATGAACCCGTCCGAACGCAAAAAAAGATTCACTAATATATATAAAATCTTACCAAAGAAATCAACAATCCTAAACATAGGGCTCTACATCAAAGAACGCTAAGCTGAAAACACAGTAAACCGTACAGACCCTAAAGGACACTAGAACCTGATGCTCTGATACCACCTGTAATACCCCGCCTAATTAAATACCGAGTGGACAGTCCAACACCAATTTAAAACAGAATATACAATTGGATCATTCTTAGCATCACTGTCGAAAATATTTACAAATCACCCAATACCCAATTAAGCCGGTGTTAAAAACTTTCCAAATTTTAATTCAATAAAATCCATTTTTTAGTTTACGAATAACACTACACATAAATTCTACAACACTAATAACCGAACAGATAACACAAAATAATTTAAATGCAATTGGAATAAACATTCCCACATAATAATCCAATACAGTAATCCCAACGATATTAAATGTATTAAAATGACACGAATACAAGAGTATTTGACTAAGATAGAAAAGAGATAATTGAGTTCCTTTGGGCGACATGCCCTAACTAAGAGAATACTGTGAATCAAAAGAAGATAGGCGTCTAATCAATACTCCATAGCTCCATAGCTCGTCAAAATCAACTAAGGTTGGCTTCCCTGCTGCTGGACACCTGATATAGAAGGTACAATAGAAAAGAAAATATGCAAGGAAACGGGTCAGAGCCCGATTGTAAAAATGATTTTTAAAACAAGTATTTAACAAGTGCAATAAAGCATTTATTATGTACATGTTAGTAGCCAACTGCCACTTGCTATTCTCACCTCTCATCTAGAGTGCACACTTAACGTTTCCTATTAACCTCCTAGTTAATGGTTACTCCTCACTAGTTTCCATATTATGATTCCATCCTATATCATAACCCCGTATGTCTCATACCATACGTCATATAATTATTCATATATGTTTCTCATTAACATGAATCGTTTCTCATTAATATGAATTAAGATTTCCAATTCTATAAGAATAAACATTCATTAACTTAATTCCATTCTCTTTCTGTATTCACTATTATCTACAATTATCACACAGTAGATAGATTTAACCACTATATACATTCATTTAATTCATTATATATATATACATATATAATACGGCACCCCGAGTCACAGCTGCGGTGCAATGCAGTACTCTCCTATCATGTCCCGGTATCGCTGGTCGCCGAATAGGGGACTAAAGGTTCGGTGAATATTCCTCGAACCACAAACATCAACACATAAATTGGAGGTGAACATAGTTCTCGTATCCATGGGTCATGCACACACCTATGTTCCCACAGTCAGCGGACTTATCAACTCCCCGATAAGTCTTTCATAGACCTACGTTCTTGAACGACAAATAAAAAATCCCATGGATTCATCAGGATATGACTGCCCTCACGCGCAAACCTCCCGTCGATAACAAGTAAGCTAGGTATGTCATACACATAAATCATCAATCAATCAAATAGGCATTATCATTTACCTATAATATAATATCAACAAGGTACTCACACTACCCTACGATAATTCCCATATGTAGCATTGTATCTCTCAAATCCTACGTATTAAAATATTATGACTTTACTTCCTTAATTTAATTATCCCCAAGCCTCACTTATTACTCAAGGTTCAAATAGGTTTTTCTCAACATTTTATTTAGTAAGAAATCACTTATATCCTACTGGTCCATATCATCTTATGTCCCGAATTACCACGAATTAACTCTCCTTTAATTAGGGTTATTACTGATTGTTTCTAATCTCTTATAAACACATCTTCTATCAACTAGGATTGAGTACCATCATCACATGGCTCATAGTCTATTGTGTTTCATTCACACTATATGACTTATCAACAAAATCAACATCCTCACATCCTATAACTTCTATCCACTCCCGACGTCGTTAAGGTTCATGCACAGAGCTTCTCGCAAAGCGAAATCCAAACAAGGAACCCCTCCAATACATTACTACTTAACTTTGTCGGTCGTGGAGGTCCGTCAACTTCAAATACGCACCCAGGACAACCTCATCCCCTCTTTCAACCAAATGTGGTCTGAACTCCCATCTCTCTCCAGGAGCCATGCCACTAAGCGCTTGTACTACACTCAGTCCTTGCACAATCAATAATGAGATTACACTCAGTCCTTGATGCTCAAATTATAACCCTAAGGCTACCCAGGTGTTATATTAAATCTCCCCTATTGGACCTATCCTTAATCCTCATGCATACCAATTAGAATCCAACACATGAATCTAGCAACCGAAATTTCTTCCCAATTTAATTATCATAATTCTAATCAATTAAATCCAAATCACATTATTTCGATTCTTATCTAGGGCTCCCTGATCTTCTCTAAGTCCCATTATATCCAATTAATAATCACCAAAGATTTAAAAAAGGTTTGGGATAAGAACTAGCATTAAAAGAAACAACTTCACAAATTCTGGGGAGGTCGATCGATCGAAGGCAGGGGGTTGATCGATCGATCGCCCAGATAACAGCCCAATTTTTTTGCATTTCTTCTACTACGGGTTTCATCACTTTTAATCATTCAAACCTTCATATTAACTTCCCAAATTCCTTATAAACCTTACTATATGATATAGCAACATATAAATGATTTCTAATGCTCTAAACATCCTAGAATCATCAAGAGTTTGAATTAAAAGCATATATTCATCCTATTTTTTCCATGAAATTATAAACATGATATCTTCAAGAACACACCATAGATTCTCATAATTTCTTCAACATATTTATGGTTATTTCATGGATTACTATCTACCTACAACATGAGTTTGATTCTTATAAAGTTCCATTTTTCAGAAATCCATTAACAACTCTTCTTTATCTTCCAGACATGAAAAATCTCATCTTTTTATAACTATCCTAACATGGACAATATACAAACTTAGATTGCAATCATCAAATACTTGCCTCTAATGAAGATCTGATCCTTTGGAGTTGAATAACACAGGTGGTTCTCCCCTTCTCTGGTCACTTTGGGTGGTGGTTTGGTGGTGGTGACCTTTGGTCTTTGGTTCTTCTCCATTCCAAGCAAGCTCTCTTCTCCCAAGCAACCTTTCACTTTCTGTCTATAGGTGACCTCTCAATTTTTGTGTAGAGGAAAAAATGAACCTACGTACAACTAATCTCCAAATATTTATAATAAGACAAAACCCGAAATCACTATTCACCCCCTTGTAAAAATGACTAAAATGCCATTTTTGGGTGTCCTTTCATTTCCAAATGACCCGAGACCCAAAACCAACATCCAAATAGACTTTTCTGACTATTTTAACCCTTCCGGATGCAACGACGCAGTCGAAACGACTATAAGGTTGATGTAAAAATAAGTTTCCTTTTTAATTTAACAAATTAGTCCCGACACGTCCCATACCGCGTCCGACTAAAAATTCAAATTACTGAATTAATAACTCACAGTAATAAAAATAACATCATAATCATATATTACCTATATATCTTTAAGTAATATACAGAATCATTCATTTTAATATCCACAATTCGGATAAAACCCAAATGAATTAATTTATCATAAAATCACATTAATCCATTAATTTAAAATATAATCCTTTTTAAAAGTCCTTAAAATCACGGGGTATTGCAATCTCCTCGTTTGTCTTTCTATATTGTTCATTAATATTTTCCATCATAGCATTTAATGTATTTTGCACATGAAAGAAATTTATCTTTAAACATATATTGCATTTGATGCAATTTCGAGAATTTTGAGTCTTACTTTGCCCAAATTGATGCATTTAATCCTCCACTGAATCACATTATAGTTAAAATCTTTGCTCTAGTATCAATGGTCAGGGATAAGGGATGAATGTACAACAGCTTTTCTGCAGAATTAAAAGGATTGAATAGTTGGTTGGAAGAAAAAAATAAATCGAATTTTGAGATTTTTTTTTTTGGGGAGGGGGGGGGGGGGGGGGGGGGGGAATCTAACGTAGGAGTGGGTACAAGATGAATTTGATAGTTACGAAATATCTTTGTCCAAACTGGTTTTTGGGGAATATCTTCCTAATAAACTATCTAGCAGTTGTGGAAGGAAGGGGCTATCTCAGGAAATTACTCTCATGATTGTTGAAGCATCATTCACATGATCAAAGCATACATTATTGATCTTAAACATGTTTTTTTAACTAGGGAAAGACTTGCTAGAAGCCCAAAGCTCATAACCATTAGAAATAATAGCATACTCCATTGAGATGGATCAATCTTTGTGTTGATGGAAGTGTAACTTTGTTAGTTTACGGGTTACAGTTCTAGGCATTTCATAGGCAATGTAAGCAAGCATTGTCTTGTAACTTTCAACACACATAATTGATTTTTTATGACTAGTCAAATTGTCTAATGAGAAACAACCACTGTAAGGGGCCTTCAATGAGAAGAACCACATAATGAATTTACGATTAATTGAGTAGGATTATACTTCAAATAAAAGGTCATAACTGAATCTTGATGGACAAATTTACAATTAAGTAGGATTATAGTTATTCTTGCAGTTTTATATTAATGCAGGGATGAATTCTTGTTATTGGTGCTGTTATTAGAAGTTTTATTGGAGATATCGTATGATGCTTGCACTCGTTGTTGTCCTCATCACACCTTAGGTACGTAACTCGATGAAAACGAGTTATTTAACTGTTATATAACATATGTTATATAACAGTTATATAACATTATAACTGTTATATAACTCATGTTATATAAAGTTTATAACTGTTATATAACTCATGCTATATAACAGTTATATAACATGAGTTATATAACAATTATATAATTGTTATATAACTCATATTATATAACAGTTATATAATTGTTCCATAGGCCTAAGAAATTGTTGTACCCCCTGGTGAGCTACATAGGCATAAGCACTTCAAGAAATTTCACAAACATTTCAATATAATAAGCAATTGATGCTTATATAGATTTTTCTGCCCTTAATGTATGTACATATTTGTCATTATTCAGACGGATTGAATGACTGTGTTGTACTCAAATTTGGTATTAAATGATTGTTTGGTATAGAATTTGGTATTGAATGACTGCGTTGTATTGAAAATGACTGTTTTGTTGTACTGAATGCCACAAATTGGGGATTTTTTTATTCATGAGTGTTTCATTATACTAAGTCTCTCATTCTTACTACCATTTTAATTTTCCCCTTGTATGTATTATGCAAATAACATTGTACCCCACCTTATTTATTGTAACTAGTATAGTTATATTTTAATGTTTGTAGGCATACACATGGCATACCCGACAGACGTAGTATTCAAAGGTCTAAATCTAGATGTATACACTTCGTGGCAAGCAACACAAGCACAAGTCAATGGATACCAAGGATCCGTATTAAAAAAAAATGAGTCCATTGAACTTGGTCAATAGGCATACTCCGAGTACATGAGGGAGAATGTCACCGCATCAGTACCCCCTACGATTGATATACCTAGACTTCACGAATCCTATCCACCAAGTGGTGACCCCTGGTCTAAATTTAGAATAATTTGTTACATTTTCATGACATTTCATGTCATCGAAGTATTGTGTCATTATTTTTTTTAGTTTATTCTTTATTCTATGTTCATTTTTGAACTTGGCGCCCAATAAGGGGTTGTTTGATGTTAAATTAGGTGTAAACAAATTTTATGCGTACAAAATATTTGAAATATCATAAATATAAATGAGATGTTATCAATTTTTTTTTGACTCGTTACATGTTCATGATATTTATTTTACTGCCATCATTTCATTATTTTGTTAAAATATAAAGATATTTTTAATAGGTATTACCACATTTAATAAATTCAACTTTTGTAACTGCTAATAGTAGTCAAAAATTTGTCATTAATGTCAATTTTTTAACCTCTAATAAAAGTTACAAATATAATATACGTAACTGTTGATAGGAGTAATAAATATTAGATTTGTAACTGCTGCCAAAATTTATAAATATTATATTCGTAATTGCTGATAGCAGTTACAACCAGCAGTTACAATTTGAAGTCACCAGTCATAACCCCCATAGGGGTTATGAATATATATGACTGTTGTTAGGAGTTAAAATATTTCTTTTGTCACCCCCTAAAGTATGACGGTAAATGGTAGTTATAAAGGTCATTTGTGACTGCTAACAACACTCACAAATCACCCATTTTGGTGTAGTGAAATTTAGCCAATGGTCTCAGGCATTAAACGGACTTATTATATTTACCATAATATTCAACACCTTGATGAGACCTTATATTTATTGATTTTTTTGTCTAATTGTCTTTCAACCTCAGTAATTACGTCTCAAGAACGTCGTCATCTTGATATTTTTAACTTAATAAATATACATATCCACAACGTGAAAAGTCACCAATGAAGGTGATAACATACTTTTCTCTATCGAAACACGTAGTGGTTAAAGGTCCACAAACATCACTGTTGATAATTTCAAGAAGCTAATTACTTATTTTAGCATTTTTCTTGATGCTTTTTAGTTTATTTTCTGTTAATATAATCTATACACACTCCAAGATTAGTAAAATCAAGGTTTGGAAATATTTAATCTTTTATTATTCTCTCTAATCTTTCACTGGAGATGTGCGCAGGTCTTTTGTGCCACAAAAAAAAAAAGAAGAATTCTCTTTTATTCTAGTATATATTCTTCCAACATTACAATGCAGCGTCAAAACGGTTTCATCAAAATTATTATGATGTTCTAATTTGTATAACCCATAACATGAATCACTAGAACTAATAAAGCGTTCGTTTTGAATTAAACCAAAATAACTATTTCAAAATTTAAAAGAGTAACCCTCACTATGAAGGTTGGATAAAGAAATCAAATTTCGAGAAATAGTAGGTACATATAGAGTTTTGTATAAGTCTAAATAGCATCCAATGTTTAATAATAAACGAAAAGTTCCAATAGTTTCAACTAGAGCTTTGGCCCGATTTCCATATAGAGAAAAATGTTCACTTGGATTTGTGAGGTTTTGGGTCATAAGGAATCCCTGCATTATGTTTGAAATGTTAAAAGTAGAACTAGAATCAATCCACTAAGTATTATAAGGAACTTTAATCAGGTTTGATTCAAAACAAAAATAATTTGAAAAATTACTTTTATTTTCGAACCATACCTTACATGTTTTACAATCATTCAGAAGATGCCCATCCTTCTTATAGAAGTATCACTTTCTTTCATTGTCAAGTTCCTTTTTTGAGTCTTAGAAGATTTATTAGACTCATTAATGCTTGACGCCTTTCTTTTCTTTCCCTTCCATAGTTCTTTACTTTCTTTTCGTTTCCTTAAGTTAATAGATTGACAAAGTGATTTCCATGTTGTTTAAGTCTTGCCTCCTCTTGAACAACCATACTTGCCAATTCATTCGCATTCCACTTTTCTTTAATAGCATTGTAGTGAATTTAAAATGGACCGTATTGAGGAGGTAAGGAATTCAAAATAAACTGAACAAGAAATGACTCTTCCACATTCATTCCCAAACACTTAAGTTTGGCGACTAGGTTTGTCATTTAGAGAATATGCTCACACATCCATCGAGCCCCATCATATGTCATTGTGGTTAGTCTAGCCATTAATGTTCAGAGAAGTGACTTGTCAGCACTACAAAAATGATCTTCCACACTTTTTCAGAAATACTTTTGCACCATTAGTTTTGGGAAGTGAATTCTTAAAACCGTCATTTGCATAAACATCATCCTAAGTCTGTTTGATTTCTACTAGACTTTAAGGAATTTTTTTCATCCACGGTGCTAGTCTTAGTAATAACAACCGATTTTTTTTAGCTTAGAGTGACATGTCCAAATCCAATACACCTAAATGAAATTGGGTTTTTTCACACTAATCAGAAAAATTTATTCCATTAAATACTTGAACATACGAAACATGTGAGTGTCCGTGAAATAGGGGAAGAAACTGCAATAAAAGTATAAATAAATAAATTTATGTTAATACTTTCAGTATGCACATGTATAAATAATAAATAATGAACAAATAATATCATTATAGTTTTTGCCTTTGGACATAAACCATACCATACAAGGCGATCACCCAATTTAATTTTAACTATAATAGGGTTAAGTAATCATAAATTTTTAATCAATTATGCACGGTACTTTTGGGCATCCGATTTCCACATAACTAAAAAATTAAAATTCTAATAACCCTATCTAAATTTCTAAAATCATTTTAAAATAATATGCCTTTGGGATAATTACTTATCTATGATCTAAAAAAAATGCATCTTCATATGCCATTATCTTGATAGAAAATTATATCTATTAAGTACATTATATATAATGTGATCTATATAATTACATTCTTGTCGGATCACTTTGGAAACTTTCAAATACGTTTAAATTATAAAATCATATTATAATAATAACATGTTTCATTATTATCCATAATAATTTAACACCATAAAGGAACTTTATAAATTTTAGCAAAATAGAAAATATATATATATCATATAAAAGGAAAAGAATATGAAGTTAATAATTATTCAATTCATTATTAGGCATGAACGACGTTAAGGTTTTCATATATTTTGACATCTAATGGCATTATCTGATATTGATTTGGATAGAATAGCACTAAAAACAAAGATCATCATGAAAAGTTCTTAAAGTACTACTGTTTTATACCTGATTATATAAAAAAAAGGTGTCCAATGGTGAAAAGAATAAGGTGATTTAGTGCATCCAAAAATTTCAACATTCGTCTCACGCCCCCCCTCTCTCTCTCTCTCTCTCTATATATATATATATATATATATATATGTGTGTGTGTGTGTGTGTGTGTGTGTGTGTAGGGGAAGACATACATTTTCATGATTTCTAATCCAACTATTTATATATGTAATCATCACTGTCATCATATACATTGGTACTATATTAGTATATCAATTTACAAGTCTTAGTTTTGCATGTTATTGTTCATATATACTTTCTTCTCTTCTCTTGTATATATGTACAAAGGAGTAGTTCCATGATAATGGAAAACTTAAAAGAAAACATAATAACAATGACTCATGACGTGTCTCTGATACCATATGTAAATTTTAATGGGTATGTGAAACCATAAATAATTAATATAAAAACATTGTGTTTCACTCATGAAATCATAATAGATAATAAGAGGAAGCATATCTTGATCCATTGTAGTCTTTGTAAATGTGTCCTTAATTTTGTACTCGTAAGAATTTGTGTTTCTCTCTCTTGACACTTTTGATAATTTCCTTAAAATTTACTATGTTCTATATTCTTTGCAGAAATCATGATTTATTACACACCTATGATATGAATGGTATGTAAAGCGGTCCCAACTTTTGATCCAACAATAGTTTATCTTATCCATCAAAGAGACACACCCTTTTATTATAATGATTTAACCAAAAAGATATGTCGTTTAATTATGTCCGCACATTAAATCATTTGGGACACCCCCCCCCCCCCCCCCCGAAAAAAAAAAGATACGTCTAACAATGAAATATAATAAATTTTGAAAACGCGGAGTTGGATCCCCGGAGTTTGATGATCACAATTAAAATAATAATAATTTCCTTTTAAAATAAATGCGAAAGCGTTGAATACAAGTGATGGTTCAACAAAACAAGGCCGGGTTTTAATATCTTAAGAAACAGATAAGAACAACATAATTCAAGTCCTAGAATTTGCCTAAGTCATGATTATTCATTTAAACAAAGTTAGGCGACACCAATATTAGCAAATGACTTGAATAAACCAAATTAACCCAATATTTAATTTAAGTCCCAAATTAAATGCGTGTGATTGTAAAAACAAATTTTATCTTGAAATTAATCTAGCATGCGTTCTAAGTGATATAGATCAAGATAAATAAACAGTCACACTACACCGCGATATACGAGGAAAAACCCACTAACGGGAAAAAACCTCGGGACGGCCCTAGCCTCAAATCCACTAAAAACGGTATTACAAAATACAAGACAAAAGACTTACTTCCTAAACTCGAACCCTCTCAAGCCGTGATGCTCCTTCTTGTATCAACCTCCAATTAGCGGATAACCAACGGAGCTCCACTGTGGTCTCGGAATACACCGATAGGACTTTAAACGGTCACCATCACCCGAACATGGAGCCTTTCTCCAAACGGGTAGAATCTCAACAAAGGTCTTCTTTGTGATGGGGTGTAGAAGCAAACCCGAAACGTCTCTTGAATTCAGTAGAGAAAACCGGTGCCAAAAACTCCAAGTAAGGATATGTATATATAGAACTTGGAATAAACAACAATGGGTGTAAACTAGAGTGTGTATGAATTTTCCATTAAAAATTAACACTCAAAACTTGAACATTTTCCCTAAATAAATTTGCTCTCAAACTCTCTCTAAGAGATGGATATGGAATGGAAAAGTTGCCTTGGAAAATGTGTTTCCCGCACATAATATTGCATGAAAAATGTTGGTTGAAAACCAAGTGGAGGAGTGGGGAAAAACTGCAAAAAACTGCCAAATAACTGTTCCCGCTGGAAGTTCGTTCGAACGAACGTGATTCTCGTTCGAACGAGTGACCAGCCTGGGCTCGTTAGAGGTTCGTTAGATACCTCGTTAGAACGAACCTTCGTTCGAACGACATATCGAACGACATATCGAACGACATATCGAACGACTGTCCAGTTAGGATCGTTGGCAAAACTCGTTCGAACGAACCTGGTTCGAACGACAAAACTCGTTCGAACGAAATCTGGTTCGAACGAAAGAAACTCGTTCGAACGACATTTCAAACGAACAAACAGAAAGATTGAAAAATTCGATTTTGGCCCAGAAACTTTTATAAACTTTTATATACTTATTTTTTAAGTTTCTAATTGATTCTTTCTGAAAAATAAAATGCAGTTTTAATTCACCTAACACCCAATACAAATTGTTCCAAGCTCCTATATACATATAAATACATTCATACCTTGGGAGCATGGAACCTAAGTTGATGACGTACAAACGAGGCACATAAACTACGCCATGTTGATGATGCTTTATACTCTTTGCCGCTACGTCTTCAACAAATAATTCATAGGTCTTGAATATTACAATTAAATAAAATCCTATGAATAAATGTTTTTGTCCGGAATTGAGCCAAAACTATAAGAGGACTCAATTGGAAATTTGTGTCCTTACAAATTTTTAGGTAGTTTGAGGTCCAGGACAAAGGATCACTGTTCGGATGTCGCTAATAGAGTTAATGAATTAAGTATGAAATGATTTGAAAATATGAAACTATTTTTTAGCAGTCAAGAAAAATGGTATAGGTAGTAAATTACAAAGGATATCGGTTGGAATGATTTATGTTACATATATTCTTCGCGCTCCTACGCTCATAAGTGAAATGAGTTCCAGTATCAACGAGTGTAGTTTGGATAGACAATCACTAATGTGATTAATGCACGCTCAAAATTTAAAAATGAAGAAACTCAAGCGATAACAAAAAGAAAATACAATATAAGTTAATATTATGAAAAAAGTAAAAGAGAAACCATAGCAACACCACATAAGACAAAATATACGTGGTTGTCATTGTTGCTACCCCCACAAAAAACGACAACGTCATTCCTTTTCTTAAATCAACAAGAGTTCACAACTTCTCCAAAGACTTACTATCCCCCTTAATGTGTATAAAATAGAAAGAAATTATGGAAACAGTAGGTTTAATGATGTAAATAAGCTATTTATACAAGGGAACCTAAGAGATAAAATGCACAAAATAATTTGCATTGAAACCAACATATTTTTCCAATGTTTGGTTCGTTCATTGTAGCAAAAACAATCATTCGTTGGTGACAGTTTTGTAATTCAGATATTTAAGAGTATGAAGTTTACTCACGTGCCCCAGTAGGACTGGATTATTTTATTCCGTTGACCAAAATATACTATTAGACATGTCCTTGAGGACGTTCTAACAAGTCATTATCAAATCATTCAATCGAAATTCTCACCTTCATACGTTTCATTTTCGTACCACTATTAGGAAGGGAAACGTAGACTCAAGAACATTTTACTCACACCTATTCTCTTTATATAAAAATAATTTTTGTGTGTGTTTTTGTGTTGATATAGATCTTTGTACTTGCTTATAAAACGCACGTAAAACTATTTTCGAAAATCCTAAAATTTCATTTTACAAAGGTAGTTGAGGTATGTCTAATGACCTTCACCGTAGCAAGGATCTTTCTCACTGCAGGAATAGTGTCTCCCTGGCCGCACTATGTTTTCTTTGGCTTGTCGTGCATCATTACTACACACACTCCACATGGATGCGAATGCTCGATGTAACAAAAATCTGGCGATATGTGTCAGTTAGCGCAAAGGTCACTTTTTGAACAAAATCGTATACATATTTATTCGTACTTGTGCAAACTAAAGATCTGACCATATCTTTTTTACTTTCACATAATTGTAATACCCCGCACTTTAAAGGATATTTAAATTACATAAATGGGGGTAAGTTGGAGAAGTGAGGAGTTTCTATGAATAATAACTTTTGGAGTTTATGAGAGTTAGATGATTTCCGATGTGGGTTACATTTACTTTCGGGAATAAGTAAATGAGTCGGATTATTTTAACTACATGTCGGAGTTGGGTAAAGCGATAGAGGATAAAATTTTAATTGGAAAACACGTGCAGTGTGATGCGTTGGGATTAATTAGTGAATTTTAGTTAAGTGACTCAGATGGATATTTCTAGTCCGTAGTAGGTTTCAGAATGGCCGAGATAGTCAGAATAGAGTATCCGGGAGTATTGTTTAGGATCCGGGGATTTTTGGACTAATAGGGACTCGTAGTTGAGTAATGAGTATATTTGGGTTTATAAGGGATAAACCCTTATTTCTCTCCTATAAAAGACACGAGACAGTGGGGGAAAGAAAAGAAAAGAGATGAAAGAAGAAGAGATGAAAGGAAGAGAGAAAATATGAGAGAAAAGGAAATTCCGTCCAAACTCCGCGGGATTCAATTCGAGTTCGTCGGATTTTATCCACGAGGCAAGTGTTTACTTGGTTTATTCTTTTTCAGCATAAATCTCATATCAAAATTAGCAATAACAAACTATGTGATTATGGGTTGGGTTTTCGTGAATCCAAAATAGGTTTTTGGAAGATTAATGGATAAACCCCATATACTATCTAATTTGAGAAACTTAGAAATTTTTGGAAATTAATTTTTGGATATGGGTTCTAGGATGATTAAAACCCTTTTGTTTGTGTGTATATATATTAGTTTGATGTTGGATGATTTTAGAATAGGAGTTAAAATCTTGGGGAAAGCTTTCATGGCCGAAACAGAAGCTCGGAGAAGAAGCTGCCCTGTTCGGTCGATTGATCGATGGCCAAGGGTCGATCGATCGACCATACATAATTTTTTGCAATTTCGGATAGTTTTATTTAAATGGAATAAATTCCTAAATAAATGATTTCTACATTATTTATTTGGGGAAATAAATACCCAAATAATGGAATTCATACCTAGCCATTTAAGGAAGTTAAATTTGGGAATAGGAGTGTGCAAAATTGTGCGGCACTTAATGAGTAATTTTGAGGAAAATAAATTGTGGAGTTAGATATTTTGAGTTCCTAAAAATAGAGTGGGGACTTCAAAATTATTATTGGAGTGAGGTGTATACCTTGGGTTAGTTAAAGGCAAAATCCAAGGGCCTACTAAGGTGTTTGGGATGAGTAACATTCGGGGTTGTTGGCTATCGCTACGAGAGTGGGCAATTATAGCCATATATATATATATATATATATATATATATATATATATATATATATATATATATATATATATATATATATATATATATATGTTTGAGAAGTGATGTAGATAATATATATGATGTAATTACATTATATATAATATAATATCACACGAATAAATATATATGTGCATGATTGGTATGTTTATACTTTAGAGGTTGATTCCACGGGCTTTCTTTTCGCGTAGGGTTGGAACGGCTAGATTATATATTTTCTCTAGTGCGATGCGGAGAGGTTGCGCGATGTGGGTGAATCCCCTCGCTTGAGGACCAAGGAGAGTATATGGTCAGGTAATCTCGTCCCGCGTTCAAGTGCGATGTGTGTACTCCAATTGCAAAGGGAATATTATCGCCTCCACCGTTATGTGTTTTTACCATGTCCATGAGTGAGTCTGGCTTGGTACCGTGGTTGATTGAGTAAACCCAGATTCAGATAGTCACTATGAGACTGCATCCTCGAGTTATATGTCGGTAGGATGATTATTATACTTGTTATGTGTAGTATATTATCTGTATATCAGGACAAGATATCATATACCTTTAACTAGTGTAAAGAGTAAAATGAATAAGGATTTATTCTCATTCCGGGAGCTTTTATCCGGACTTAAATTGTGATTTGTATATTAAAGTGAAAATTACATGCATATATATATATATATATATGAGGTCTTATATACGTTATGTACTGAGGGCCTAATGGATGTCGACGATCAACGTTGCCAGGTAGTAGTGTATCGGGGGGTTCCTTATTTGAATTTCGTTTCGCGAGACACCCCATGCACGAACATAGTGCAGTGTTGGGAATGGGGATAAGTTTAGCCCTCAGTAATTGAGTTTATAAGGATTTTACGAGGGGGTGAAAAGGATTAGTTAGGCAGGGTAGCTTAACTAGGTTGTTTAAAAAGGTATGTGATAGGTGTGAACTAATAGAAGAGGAGTGAGGGGTATCTCATGGGAGTGCGATACCAATTTAAATTTCAGATAAATCATATTTTAAACATATGGCATTTATATACTTGATAAATATTTTCAAACTCGAGCTCTGGCCCATTTTTTCTATTTTCATATCTTTCTATATATATCTATATATATATTAGGTGTCCAGACACAGGGATGCCTGGATGAATATTCTTTCGAGTCAGACATTCACTGTAGCAACAGTGGATGCATGTAGGTTTATTGTTGATGCTTATATCCTTGTAATCTAGATATGAGGTATTATAGAAACACTCGGGCCGATATACCAACCATATTATTATTTCTTTTATCGCCTTTTTGTGCGGCATTCAATTTGGTTGTACGATGTTAAATCGAGTGTTCAGTTATTTTATTTCATTTCAATTCTATATATATAAACTGTTGTGATTGATTTAATTGAATGGTTTGATTAAAAAGATCAGTTAAATAAAATTTTGATGCTAGCCTAATAGGTTATTAGTAATTAAATTGGTTTTTGATAGTGACGCTGAGAATGAACCATATAAGACTCATGTTTTAATTTGGTATATGATTGATGACCCAATATTTTATTAGGCGGGGTGTCACTGATGGTATTAGAGCATCAGGTTCTAGTGTCCTCAGGAATCTGTGCTGATGTATTACGCTTTCAACGTTGCTCTCAATTTGATATAGAACCTTAGGATTGGGATTGTTGATTCCTCTTGTCAGATTTCGTTCTCCAGCCATTATATAAGATTATAGTAAATCTTTTGCGCGCTTGTTCGAGATTTGTGTGTTGATCGATGAAGAGATACCACATAAGGCCATTTCAAGGACAACATGAGGTGGGGCTTAGTTGGACCTAGAGGTTGAGGTTGGGAATGAGGACCGCAACGGAAGTCACTCTCCTTGTAGCATTGTTATGGATTGCTACGATGACTACTAATGTATAGTAGTTATAAATATACAAGTACCTCTACAGCAGAGAGTAGTGCTAAACGTAAATTACTCAGTGGAGTCAAATTGGAAAAAAAAAGTTTAGAAGGGTCTTCGATAAGGACCATACGTTGAAGTTAAGTTATACGGAGTCAATGTAACGTGATTCATCAGAAGTAGAAGGGTCATAATCTTTGGGTTAGAGAAGGGTATAGAAATACCCATATGTGAAAATTTGAGGAAAATTTTTCACTTATGGGAGCAATACTGAAATGGTGGGAATGGTGGTCACCATATTCGGGGGAGCAGGATGTTTTGCTCATAAAGGGATCCTACGGATGGTTTTACCCGAAAGTTCCTTTGGTTCATCAAGAATGAAAAGAATACAGTGTTTGGATTATTCACATAAGGATCGGTCAAAGGCGGATAGTAAATAAAGAGTTATATGGATAAGTGAACTTTGTGCTTAATTAAAGTAGGTACAATGAAGAGAGAGAGTCCTTCAGTAGAATGATGGGCTCACCAGTAAGTCTTGCTAACACTTATGGAAAATTTGTGTTCGTGGATCCCCATTGGTGGACATCCTCCTGGGGAGGAAATAGGGTTGTTGAGGCCGGTGGTGGAGTTTTTCTTTTGACGATGAAGTTAAGGGGACTATGAACGTGATTGTCAGGATCGAGGTGATAGAGTCTGAGATATTGATAACTTTAACATGGTCCGGGTGGCCAGAGATGGGGAATGTTGCAAGGTGGAGTGTAAATTCTCACGGTTAGTCCTTGCCCGATAGGAACAAAAGGACAAGAATGGAGTGTCGAGATGGGACATTAATTAAAGTAGTTTTGGGGTTCTGTTAGGGAAAGTGTACCATGTCCGAGAACCATTTGGAGTAGCTAGGGAGATTGCCGAAGTTGTTGTAATCAGTTTCACCTCAGATGGAGGAGGTATATTTGTTGTGATTAGATAGAGTCATGATATTTCGCTAGCCCTAGATTCGTGTGTGTAGTTTGAGATTTCTGGAGCTATTGATAATATTATATAGTGTATATCTATATATTTTTCCACGGTAGCGGGGTTCTATTTTGAAATTGTATATGGGTTGTACTCTTCATTTTGTATGTGTTTTACGAGTATGTTATTATTTTGAGTATAATATGTTCTTAGTTGATTGGAGTGATAACAGGCTAATGATTGCAAGACTATTGTATTCGCGTTTCCAGGGTAGAACGGTTTGTTGTTACGATATCTCACCTAGATACAGGTTGAGTTCTCCTTTATTATATGGGGATATGGAACTTCGATGAGTAGAGGTTTCGTTATCATGCTTTGAGTACATGACGACCTTATGCATATAACCTAAGGTATGTAGGATTTATTGTTAAGCTGTGAGTTTAAGCTCATTGTTGTTTGCGCAAAGGACTTAGTGTTAGTTCAAGCGCTTTGTTAAGAAGTAGTGTATAGGAGGGTTCCTTGCTTGGATTTCGCTTGCGAGATGCTCCACGCATGATCATTAACGACGTCGGGAGTGGAGAGATGTTATGAGATGCAAGGATGTTGACTTTGACGATAAGTCACCTAGTGTGGAGAAAACACTATAGACTGAGAGCCGTGTGATGATTGCATGTTTAGGGAGATGGAAGTGCTATGTAAAAGCACTCAAATGGTTATCTCACCGCAAGTATGTGGGTGAGGTAAGGTAAAGGAAATTGATTTAAGTATTATAGCTAGGACTTGTTGATTTTTTTTTTGGAGGTATTATGTTTTGGGTATGATGTTCGTAACATCTGTGTAGAAAATAGGCACCCCAATTAGTTAGACTTTCCATTTCGCCAAGATGGAAGGATATAGTGGTAGAAGTATGTTAGTAGGTTAGCAAGGTAGGATGTAGAACGTCCCGCTGGTGTGCCTTAGACCGTTATATCTTGATGACCGACGATGCGACGAAGTAGTGTAACAGGAGGGTTACTTGTATGGATTTACCTTTGCAAGACGTCGCACGCATGAAACCAAGAAAATGTTGGAAGTTGAGAGAGGGCTTGGGCACTAGGGACATAGTTAGAATAATACCCATTTTTTTCCTCTTTTTTGTGTATAGAAAACACGCCAATCTTAGGAATATTGGGAAGTAAGGTCAGAAAGGCTGGTGGGGCCGATATAAGGAGATAGTTGTGAGTTAACCACAAGAAGATTGGTGGGTTAACCTTGAGAAGGATTGGATTTTGAGGTATAGGAAGAATTAAAGTTATAATTTTTTCGGGTTAGGAAAACCCATGTGTTAGTACTAGGCCAAGAAAGTGAGACCCAATTTTTTTAGAGAAAGTGTTACGTCTATGATGTTTGCAGTAACAGTGCTGATAGGCACGAATTAAAAGGTGTATGGGCACCTTAGTAAGTTGATTTTATATACCGCCCAAAATAGAAATGATGTAGTATATAAAGCTAAAGATTATGCTGCGAGGTAATTATAAATGGATTTGGAATATGTTGGATGGAATGTTATAGAAGGCACGCGATGATCCAATTATATAGGTGCAACAAGGAGTAGAACGGTTGAGATGGAAATATTGATGAGAATAGTCAAGTGCTTGTGTAGTTTCCTTTTGAGGTAAATTCGACGTCATGACGTAGACGAACAGACGCTTAGAGTAGTGGTTTCTCCGATGGGATCTTGATAGTTAAGCTATGAGTGTAGGCTCGTTTTCTTTATATATGGTCGTAGAAACACTAGTTGTGATGAGTCATTGTTAGAGTTGACCTTATACTGAGGTGGTGTTGTATCATATAGGGATATAGTTGAACTTATTGTTAAGCTAGTGAGCTAGAGTATAAACCTAGTGATAGGCGGGTACCGTGAATGAGTGTATGGTAGAGTGCCATTGGGTAGTACCATTTGACTTAGGTGTACTAGGATGTAATGTGATTAGGGATCCTAAGATTAGTGGCATCGATCGTATTCAAATTTTGGGGATGAAATTCCGTTGTAGGGGGGGAGAATGTAATACCCCGCACTTTTGTGGATATTTAAATTACATAAATGGGGGTAATTGGGAGAATTAAGGAGTTTCTATGAATAATAATGTTTGGAGTCTATGAGAGTTAGATGATTTCCGATGTGTGTTACATTTACTTTTAGGACTAAGTAAATGAGTCGGATTATTTTAACTACATGTCACAGTTGGGTAAAGCGACAGAGGATAATATTTCAATTGGAAAACACGCGTAGTGAGATGCGCTGGGATTAATTAGTGAATTTTAGTTTAGTTACTCAAATGGAGATTTTAAGTGTGTGATTGGTTTCAAAATGGCCGAGATAGTCAAAATAGAGTATCCGGGAGTAGTGTTTAGGTTACGGGGATTTTTGGACTAATAGGGACTCGCACTTGAGTAAACGAGTGATTTTTGGATTTATAAGGGATAAACCATTATTTATGTCCTATAAAAGACACGAGAGAGTGGGGGAAAGAAAAGAAAAGAGAGAAAATAAGAATATAAGAAAGGAAGAGAGAAGAGAGGAGAGAAAAGGAAATTCTGGCCAAACTCTGCGGGATTCGACTCGAGGTCATCGGATGTTATCCACGAGGCAAGTGTTTACTTGCTTTATTCTTTCTCAGCATAAACTCATATAAAAATTGGTAATAAAAAACTATGTGATTATGGGTTGGGTTTTCCTGAATCCAAAACGGATTTCTGGAAGATTAACGGATAAACCTCGGATAATATCTTATTCGAGAAACTTAGAATTTTCTAGAAATTAATTGTTGGATATGGGTTCTAGGATGATTAGAACCCTTTTTTTGTGTATATATATAATGGTTTGAGGTTGGATGTTGTTAGAATAGGATTTAAAAACTTGGGGAAATCTTTAATGGACGAAACTGAAGCTCGGAGAAACAGTTGCCCTGTTCGGTCGATTGACCCCACAAAATTTTTGGCAGTTTCGGCTAGTTTTAGTTAAATGGGATAAATTCCTAAATAAACGATTTGTAGACTATTTATTTGAGGAAATAAATTCCCAGCTAAGGGAATTCATACCTCGACATTTAAGGAAGTTAAAATTGGGACTAGGTGTGTGCAAAATTGTGTGGCACTTAATGAGTAATTTTGAGGAAAATAAATTGTGGAGTTAGATATTTGGGGTTCATAAAAATAAAGTGGGGACTTCTAAATTATTATTGGAGTGAGGTGTATACCTTGGGTTAGTTAAAGGCAAAATCCAAGGGCCTACAAAGGTGTTCGGGACGAGTAACATTCGGGGTTGTTGGCTATCGCTACGAGAGTTGACAATTACAACCATATATATACTTAAGAAGTGGTGTAGATTATATATACGATGTGATTACAGTATATATAATATAATATGACATGAATAAATATATCTATGTGTGATTGGTATTTTTATACTTAGAGGCTGATTCCACAGGCTTTCCTTTGGCGTAGGGTTGGAACAACCATATTATATGTTTTCTCTTGTGCGATCCGTGTAGGTTACGCGGTGTTGGTGAATCCCCTGGATTGAAAAGTAGGGAGAGTATATCCATATGTCATCTTATCCCACATTTGAGTGCGATGTGTGTGCTCCACTTACAGAGGGAAAATGACCGCCTCCATTGTTGTGTGTTTTTACCATGTCCAAAAGTGAGTCTGGCTTGGTAATGTGGTTGATTGAGTAAACCTGGATTCAGACAGTCTCTATGAGACTGTTGTGACAACCCGCCTAATGGGATAGCGGGCGATCACTCCTATATCAAATTAAAACAGGAGTCACATATGGATCATTCTTAGCATCACTGTCGAAAATCCATTTAATTACAAATATCCTATTAGGCGAGCATTAAAATTTTTACTTAACTAGTCTTTTTAAACAATTAAAATAAAGCATCCACAAGTTAATTCGTAAATGAAATGAAATGAAAATGAAATGAAATAAAAATAACCGAATACTCGGTTCAAATATACAACCACAATGAATGATGCTCTAAAAGAATAAATAAATGTAGTTGAGCCATTGGCTCGAATGTTTATACAGTACCTCCTACCTAGAGTACAAGGATCGAAGCGGCTATCAAAAACCTACACCCATCCACAGCTACTGCAGCTGACGTCTGACTCGAAAGAAGTGCCATCCAGGCGTCCCTGTGTCAGGACACCTATATATACATAATATAGAAAGAAAGGAAAAGTAGATAAATGGGTCAGAGCCCGAGTTTGAAAATATTTTGCAACTGCATAAATGCTTTATTTTTAGAAAAAAATAGTTTTATCTCATATTTAAATTGGTATCGCACTCCCATGAGATACCCCTCACATCTCCTCTAATAGTGCACACCTAACGCACCCTAACAACATACCCTAGTCAAGCTATCTCTGTCTAACTAGTCTAACTTACCCTTCTACTAGAAACCTATATCGCCCAAGTACTAAGGGCTAAACTTCTCCCCATTCTCAACACTGCGCTAAGTTAGTGCGTGGGGTGTCTCGCAACGCGAAATCTAAACAAGGAAACCCCCCGATACACTAATACTTGGCAGGGTTAATGGAAGAGATCCATTAGGCCCGTAGTACAAAACTAATATATAAATACATACTATATATTAGTTTACATATCATATTCATTTGTATATATATACCTTACAATATACATCCGGATAATATCTCCCGGACTGAGGTTTACCAATTCAATTTCATCTTTATAATACACATCCGGATCTACCTCCCGGACTGAGGTGTATTCTATACTCAGTTTTAAAACTTTCCATTTCCCTTTTCACATTCAGGAAATGTATTTAAAAGCCAACTCATTAGCATGAATTGCTTTAAAATATCATATACCTTTTTAAAAGCTAGTTTTATTATTATAAAAAATGCTTTTCCATTTTATCTCATACCATTTCCCTTTTTATACTCAGGAAATGTATTCAAATCCATTTTCATTATCATAAAAATGCTTTGATCATATCACATGCTTCCACAGCCCTTCTTCCATCCGGGAGTGTTACCGAAGCCAAAACATTTATCCCATTTCCCTTCTCATATCCAGGAAATGTAAATTAAAGCCAATTTATTATCATAAATTGCTTTAACAAATCTAAGACCGCCCCTCCGGGTTTCACCACTGGATGCGCCCCTAAATGTCTATCATCTTCCAGGGCCTATCAAACAAGACAACCTGGGAACCTAACAACGTCGGGAATCGGCCATATGCCTGCGGGATAGTCATGACCACACCCAGAATCACCTAACCAGCGCAGTACAAATAATCTCCCATATGGCCTATAGGACTATATCCACCCTGCATTCATTATCTAGGGGGCATCACCATATGCACGTAACTTCCCTTATGATAGCGATTTAGGGAGGTGTGCAGCCATAATTTATTAATTATGAAAAATCATTTCTTTTCCATTTTGAAAACTTTCCTATATTCATTTGCAAAACCATTTACATCATATCATATCATATATATATATATATATATATATATATATATATATATATATATATATATATATATATATATATATATATATATATATATATATATGCAGTAATCATATATATATATATGTATATTCATCCTCGAATATATACATATGGCCATAATTGCCAACTACATCTAGCGATGACCATTTATCCCAAAGATTGTCTCAAAGAATCATAATCATGCATTCATATTCGCATGATGCTAAACCCAAAGTATTTTATTACTTTCATAACTAATGAATTCCTTAATCATCTATAAGGATTTTAACGGAGGTCTCCCATTTATGCCAATTCACTCTAGGTGAATATATATATATATATCTACGTCCCCAAATTATCCTACTTATCTCCTAGGATACACTTAACGGTACTCGATATAATTATGCTATCTATACACAGAATTATATAGGCCTATATGCCTACTAGCAATATCCACATGATTTATCTCTTCTCCCCAACAACCTTAAATTTAATGGGTTATGGATTTCATTACCATGAACCCAAGGACTACCTCTTGTCCATACAATAATTTAGAGGTCCCCACCCTAAGTTAGGAACCCTAACCTTCAAATTATACAATTCTCCTATTTTCCCCGACAATACAACTTAAGGGTTATACATTAAAACCATCCCCCTACCCTCCTAAGTTTCCTCAATTTGGGGACCATATAGTCCTAAAAGATCCCTCATGTCATCTCACAAATGACCTGGAATCAATTAGAATTGGAATTCATCCCCTCCAATTCATCGTAAGAAAATTGTCTACTTTCAGCAAGGGTCGATCGATCGACCCATAGCCGTCGATCGATCGATGGCTTCGATCGATCGAGACCCCATGATCGATCGATCGATCATGTCGGGCAGCTTCTTCTCCGAGAAGCTGTTTCGGCCATTAAAGCTTCTCCCAAGCTTTTGTCCTCTCAACCAACGACCTACAACCTCAATCAACTACAAATACACATATATAAAGGGTTCTAAACATCCTAGAACCCTAAACCACTAATTAATTTTGATTAATTTCTAAGTTTATCCAATTTTCATATTTTAGGGGTTTATTTGTTTTATCTCCCGAAAACTCGTTTTGTCGACGAAAACCCAACCAAAAATCATTAGGGTTTGTTATACCAACAATGATATGAGATATTTATGATAAAAAATAAATAAAGCAATTAAACACTTACCTCGTGGATAAAATCCGACGTCCTCGAGCCGAATCCCGTGGAGGTTGGTCGGAATCTCCCCCCTTTCCCCTCTTTTCTTCCTCCTCTCTCTCTTTTCTCTCTTTTCTCTTCTTTCTTTTTCTTTTTCTCCCTCTCTCCCTCCTTTTATAAGGAGAAAAGGGTTTAGTCCCTTAATACCCCCAGAACGACTCGTTTACTCAATTACGAGCCTATTTAAATCCAAAATTCCCCAAACTCAATTTCGACAATCGGTCACTCTTTTCCGACTTTCTCGGACATTACGAGACTCATGGCGCAGTCGGAATTCCCATCAAAGGTACTTGACCGGAAGTCACTATTATAACCCTTAAAATTTAAATACGGGTTTTCCCATTTAAATCTCACCTCGTGTCGCTTCACTCAACGACGACATATAATTAAAATATTTCGACCTATATAGTCCCAAAAATAATTATACCACCCATCGAAAATCATCAAATCCACGAAAATCCCAAAACTTACTATTCCAGGAAAATCTCCAAATTGACAATTTATACTTAATTATGAATTTTAATTGTCTCCAAAAGGGGGGGTTGTTACATACTCCCCCCTACAACGAAATTTCATCCTCGAAATTCGGATATAACCTACACCATCTAACTAGGATCACTACAAATCCTAATACCTCAAGGGGAACGATACTAACCCAATGGTTCCCAACCATATGCTATACAATTTTCTGCGATCGTAAAGTGACTCTAATACGTCGTCTGGTGCCCATCATCTATAATGCCTCTCGGCAAGAATTTTAACCTTATATACTAAGCCCATCCTATTTCAGGCGGTATACAAAACTATCTCACCAAGGTGCCCATACACCTCTCTAACTTGTGCACATTTGCACATCCAAGGTGAACGTCTGACACGTAACACTCTCTCCCAATAAGGGTCTCCTTTCCTCTGTGTAACTAACTCTATCTAACCTATATCCTAAAAATGCCACGGTCTAAGCATTACCCTACCTACGGGAGACTACTCTAATCCTAAATATATCCCTAGTGACCAAGGCCTCTCTCAACTCCTGACATTTGCTTGGTTCCGTGCGTGGGACGTCTCGTAAAAGCGAAATCCAAACAAGGAACCCTCCCGTTACACTACTCCCTCGCGTTGTCAGTCATCGAGATATAGCGACCTAAGGCACACCAGCGGGACGTTCTAAATCCTACATATGCTAACCTAAGAACGCATTTATATTTTTCTTATCCTTCCGCCCATACGGAAGTAAACCTAACCAATCTAAGTGCCCAATCTCTGTAAGAGCACTATGAACATCATACCCAAATCATATTTCCTCAAAGTTTGCCTTTTCATTAAGGCCTGGGTATTATTCTCAAATCAATTTCTCTAAGTCCTACTCCACTCAACTACTTGTGGTGAGAGGACCACTTTAGGGCTTTTCCATAGCACAATATTTCCATAAGCATACCATCATCACAGGGCTCATAGTCTATAGTGGTTCATCCACACTATAAGACTTTTCACTAAACCAACATCCTTGCATCCTATAACATCCCTCCACGCCCGACGCCGTTAAGAGTCATGTGTGGAGCGTCTCACAAAGCAAAATCCAAACAAGGAACCCCTCCACACATTGACACTTGACTTCGTCGGTCATGGAGTTCCGTTATTTCAAACATGCAACCGGGATAATCCTATCCCTTATCAACAAAAGGTGATCTGAACTCCTGTCTCTAACTAACAGTCACACCACCAAGCGCTCATACTAATATTCAGTCCTTGCGCAAACCAACAGTGGGCTTAATCTTACAGCTCAACAAGAATCCTGTGGGCCTTAAATTATATCTATAAGGTTGCCACATATACAAATCACGATAATGAAACCTCTGCTCAACAAAGTTCCATATACCCATAACAATAAAGTTGAACTCAACCTGTATCCAGGCGAGACACCGCAACAATAACCCGTTCCACCCTGGAACTGCAGACACGATAGTCTTGCCATCAGTAGCCTGCTATCGATCCGAAAATACCATAACCACATATATATATATATATATAATCAAAATATCAACACTCGCTTTTATATAGCGAATGAAAGAAAACAAAACTCCGCTATCGCGGAAAAACATATAGACATACAATGTATACTGTTATCGATACCGCCACAAAACTCAAATTACACACACGAGTCTAAGTCCATAGAACACCACAACTTCAACTAGCCACACCACTTACCAACATTTCTTACTCTAGGCCCCATCTGGGCACCCTAACCTTGTCCTTTATTCCTACCGGGAAAGGACTACCCGTGTGGCGTTCGCACTCCACCTCACTATTTTTATCACTGGCTTTCCTGACCATGATAAAGTTGTCAACACCATCATACTCTATAACTTTACTCCTTACAATCATCTTACTAGTCCTCTTAACTTCTTCGTTAAAAGTAAACTCCACTACAAACTTCAACCTTTTTTTTTCATTGAATTCCCCAGGTGGATGTCCACTAATGGGGTCCTCAAATGTAAACCTTTCTCCATAAGTGTTAGAAATATTTCTCTAGTGAGCCTATCCTTCTTAAAAAGGACTCATTATTAATTGCACCTAACTCACTTAGGTACAAGGTTCACTTCTCCATATCACTCTTCATTCACTGTCGGTCTCTGGCCGATCCTTATGTGAATACTTCCGAAACGACATTCTTCTCATTCCTGCTAATTCATGGGGACTCACGGTTAAAACTATCCGTAAGTTCCCTTTCGAATCCTTAACTTCATGGGTAATTCAACTTTGAGTACCACTTTCCACCATAGCAGTACTTGGAAGCTCATAACTACTATACTTTAGTAGTCGTTGCAACAATCCTTAACAATTAACATAAGGGGAGTGACCCCTACGGCGGTCCTCATTCCCAAATTCCTATCAGTCGCCCTAGCTAAGCCTCGCCTTCTGCTGTCCTCCTCAAGGCCCTCCTTGGTCCCCCTTCCTCGACCGACACACGATCCTAGAACGAGCACGCAAAGGATTACTAAAATCTTCTAACATGGCAGGAGAACGAAATCTCACAAGAGAAATAAACCATCCTAATCCTAGGGCTCTATATCAAATCGAGAGCAACGCTGAAAGCATAGTACGTCCGCACAGATTCCTAAGGACACTAGAACCTGATGCTCTGATACCATCTGTGACAACCCGCCTATTGGGATACCGGTCGATCACTCCTATATCAAATTAAAACAGGAGTCACATATGGATCATTCTTAGCATCACTGTCGAAAATCCATTTAATTACTAATATCCTATTAGGCGAGCGTTAAAATTTTTACTTAACTACTCTTTTTAAACAATTAAAATAAAACATCCACAAGTTAATGCGTAAATGAACTGAAATTAAAATGAAATGAAATAAAAATAACCGAACACTCGGTTCAAATATACAACCACAATGAATGATGCTCTAAAAGAATAAATAAATGTAGTTGAGCCATTGGATCGAATGTTTATACAGTACGTCCTATCTAGAGTACAAGGATGGAAGCGGCTATCAAAAACCTGCACGCTTCCACAGCTGCTGCAGCTGACGTCTGTCTCGAAAGAAGTTCCATCCAGGCGTCCCTGTGTCTGGACACCTATATATATGTAATATATAAAGAAAGGAAAAGTAGATAAACAGGTCAGAGCCCGAGTTTGAAAATATTTTGCAAGTGCATAAATGCTTTATTTTTAGAAAAAAATAGTTTTATCTCATATTTAAATTGGCATCGCACTCCCATGAGATACCCCTCACCTCTCCTCTAATAGTGCACACCTAACGCACCCTAACAACATACCCTAGTCAAGCTATCTCTGCCAAACTAGTCTAACTTACCCATCTACTAGAAACCTATATTGCCCAAGTACTAAGGGATAAACTTCTCCCCATACTCAACACTGCACTAAGTTCGTGCGTGGGGTGTATCGCAACGCGAAATCCAAACAAGGAACCCCCGAATACACTACTACTTGGCAGGGTTAATGGTAGAGATCCATTAGGCCCGTAGTACAAAAGTAATATATAAATACATACTATATATTAGTTTACATATCATATTCATTTGTATATATATACCTTACAATATACATCCAGATAATATCTCCCGGACTGAGGTTTACCAATTAAATTTCATCTTTATAATACACATCCGGATCTACCTCTCGGACTGAGGTGCATTATATACTCATTTTGAAACTTTCCATTTCCCTTTTCATATTCAGGAAATGTATTTAAAAGCCAATTCATTAGCATGAATTGCTTTAAAATATCATATACCTTTTTAAAAGCCAGTTTTATTATTATAAAAAATGCTTTTCCGTTTTATCTCATCCCATTTCCCTTTTTATACTCAGGAAATGTATTCAAAGCCATTTTCATTATCATAAAAATGCTTTGATCATATCACATGCTTCCACATCCCTTCTTCCATCCGGGAGTGTTACCGAAGCCAAAACCTTTATCCCATTCCCCTTCTCATATACAGGAAATGAAATTGAAGCCAATTTATTATCATAAATTGCTCTAACAAATCTAAGACCGCCCCTCCGGGTTTCCCCACTGGATGCGCCCCTAAATGGCTATCATCTTCCAGGGCCTATCAAACAAGACAACTTGGGAACCTAACAACGTCGGGAATCGGCCATATGCCTGTGGGATAGTTATGAACACACCCAGAATCACCTAACCAGCGCAGTACAAATAATCTCCCATATGTCCTATAGGACTATATCCACCCTGCATTCATTATCTAGGGGGCATCACCATATGCACGTAACTTCCCTTATGATAGCGATTTAGGGAGATGTGTAGCCATAATTTATTAATTATGAAAAATCATTTCTTTTCCATTTTGAAAACTTTCCTATATTCATTTTCAAAACCCTTTACATCATATCATATATATATATATACTTTAATCACATAGTATATATATAAATATATATATATATATATATATATATGTATATTCATCCTCAAATATATACATATGGCCATAATTGCCAACTACATCTAGCGATGACCATTTATCCAAAAGATTCTCTCAAAGAATCATAATCATGCATTCATATTCGCATGATGCTAAACCCAAAGTATTTTATTACTTTCATAACTAATGAATTCCTTAATCATCTTTAAGGATTTTAATGGATGTCTCCCATTTATGCCAATTCACTCTAGGTGAATATATATATATCTACGCCCCCAAATTATCCTACTTATCTCCTATGATACACTTAACGGTACTCGATATAATTATGCTATCTACACACATAATTATATAGGCCTATATGCCTACTAGAAATATCCTCAGGATTTATCTCTTCTCCCAAACAACCTTAAATTTAATGGGTTATGGATTTCATTTCCATGAACGCAAGGACTAGCTCTCGTCCATACAATCATTTAGAGGTCCCCAACTTAAGTTAGGAACCCTAACCTTCAAATTATACAATAATCCAATTTTCCCGAACAATAGAACTTAAGGGTTATACATTAAAACCATCACCCTACCCTCCTAAGTTTCCTCAATTTGGGGACCATATAGTCCTAAAAGATCCCTCATGTCATCTCATAAATGACCTGGAATCGATTAGAATTGGAATTCATTCCCTCCAATTCATCTTAAGAAAATTGTCTACTTTCAGCAAGGGTCGATCGATCGACCCATAGCCGTCGATTGATCGATGAGTTCGATTGATCGAGACCCCATGATCGATCGATCGATCATGTCGGGCAACATCTTCTTTGAGAAGTTGTTTCGGCCATTAAAGCTTCTCCCAAGCTTTTGTCGTCTCAACCAATGACCTAAAACCTCAATGAACTACAAATACACATATATAAAGGGTTCTAAACATCTTAGAACCCTAAACCACCAATCAATTTTGATTAATTTCTAAGTTTCTCCAATTTTCATATTTTAGGGGTTTATTTGTTTTATTTCCCGAAAACTCGTTTTGTCGACGAAAACCCAACCCAAAATCATTAGGGTTTGTTATACCAACAATGATATGAGATATTTATGCTAAAAAATAAATAAAGAAAGTAAACACTTGCCTTGTGGATAAAATTCGACGTCCTCGAGCAAAATCTCGCGGAGGTTGGCCGGAATCTCCCCCCTTTCTCCTCTTTTCTTCCTCCTCTCTCTCTTCTCTCTCTTTTCTCTTCTTTCTTTTTCTTTTTATCCCTCTCTCCATCCTTTTATAAGGAGAAAAGGGTTTAGTCCCTTAATACCCCCAAAACGACTTGTTTACTCAATTATGAGCCTATTTAACTCCGAAATTCCTCGAAACTCAATTTCGACAATCGGACACTCATTTCTGACTATCTCGGACATTACGAGACTCATGGCGCAGTCGAAATTCCCATCCAAGGTACTTGACCGCAAGTCAGTATTCTCACCCTTAAAATTTAAATGCGGGTTTTCCCATTTAAATCTCACCTCGTGTCGCTTCTCTCAACGACGACATATAATTAAAATATTTTGACCTATATAGTCCCAAAAATAATTATACCACCCATCGAAAATCATCAAATCCACGAAAATCCCAAAAATTACTATTCCAGGAAAATCTCCAAATTGCCAATTTATACTTAATTATGAAATTTAATTGTCTCCAAAAGGGCGGGTTGTTACAACTGCATCCTCGAGTTATAGCACGGTGGGATGGTTATTATACCTGTTATGTATAGTATATTGGCTCTACATGAGGACAAGATATCATATATCTTTAACTAGTGTAAAGAGTAAAATGAATAAGGATTTATTCTCATTCCGATAGATTTTATCCGGACTTAAATTATGATTTGTATATTAAAGTGAAAATTTCATGCATATATATATATATATATATGAGTTCTTATATACCCTATATGTTGAGGGCCTAATGGATCTTGACGATTAAAATTTCCAGGTAGTAGTGTATCAGGGGTGGGGGTCCTTGTTTTGATTTCTCTTTGCGAGACACCCCACGAATGAACGTAGCGTAGTGTTGGGAATGGGGGGAAGTTTAGCCCTTAGTACTCGAGTTTATAGGTATTTTCAGAGGGGGTGAAACGGATTAGTTAGGCAGGGTTGCTTAACTAGGTTGTTTAAAAAGGTATGCGATAGGTGTGAACTATTAAAAGTGGGGTGATGGGTATCTCGTGGGAGTGCGATACCAATTAAAATATCAGATAAATCCTATTTTAAACATATGGCAATTATTTAGTTGCTAAATATTTTCAAACTCGGGCTCTGACCCATTTTCTCTATTTTCATCTCTTGCTATATATATATATAATAAGTTACAAGTGTATTTTTACTGTTTTATAAGTTCATAAGATAGATTAACGGTTGAGAAGAGTTGTGAGAGATTAACGGTTCTGATTGCCTTGAACTTGAGAAGATTATTTGATTAAAAAAGTACACGCACAAAGCTCGAGAGCACATGGCTCAAGGCATACGGCTGAGATTAATGCCAACAAGGCAATATAGATTTCTGTTGTCATAATAACTTCCCGCCCAACTCTAATAAAGACAAGCATACTCCTTTAATATTTGGTTAAAAAAGTACACGCACAAGGCTCGAGAGCACACCCAATGCCAATACAGTTCATGCGTCTAAAAAAACCCAATAAAGTTCACTTGTCTGACATGGACAGTTCATGGGTCTAAAAAAGAAAGGAATAAACCCATCATATCATATTCAAACCTTCTCTCTCTCTCTCTCTCTCACTCTCAAAACTTAGGGTTCCGACGCTGTGAGTTGTTTCAAAAATTCTTTTTAATTTTTGTAGGTGAGATCAGTGAAGGATAATCTCACGGTGTAAGTTTTTGCAGGTGAAACCATTAAATCGCAGCCCTCCCACCACCATGGTGTCTTTCACAGGTACTGAAAATACCGAGATCTGAAGCTGCAGGGTTCGATTTTCTTTCTCTCTCTTCTACCCGTAGCAAGGTTGTCACTCCCATGGTGACTTCAACAACCGGTATCTTACTCCTCTCTCTCTCTTACAGGATATCTCTGTTTTTACCGTTGTATATTTTTGAATTTGATGTTTTCTTAAAACTAATTTACAGATATGATACGGGTGGAGGTTAAGCTCAGGCAGGTGGTTCGGGTTTAGATTTCTCCGACTAGAGGAGAAAATTGGATATGGGTTTAGAGCATGTAGGTGGGTCGGCCCTAATTGGCAGGGTCAGTGGAGGTTGACCGTCGGTTTGGTTCAGGCGGGTGGCCAGATTTAGTAGGTGGGTTAGAGTTCCCAACATCCAATTTAATGTTTGAAACTTAGTAGATTTGTTACTTTCTTTAGGGGTTTATTATCAATGTTTAATTAATGGATATTTATTAGAACATCAAATTGAGTTTATACGAATATACTTCAGAGGCGTTTTCTACTTTTTCTCTCAAATCAATGAGTTTTTAGTTTGTTGGTTTGGAGTGCTAATTTATTTTTTTTGTTTCTAACAGGTGGTGGTCCTAGACCAAGTAAAAAACTAAGTATACTGGGTTGGGAACTTGAGACATATCAAGAAAAAAATGGGTCTATAATGTGTGAAACTGCAATGGGTTTAGACTCGATAACTTGGTTGCTATGTGTATATGTGAGCTATGTTGAGACACCATGGTGGGTTTCAGCTCTGTTGTGTATATTTGAGCTCTGTTGAGACATATCAAGTATCCCCTACTGATTTTAGCAACCTTATATTTTTTTGGATGATATGGAAATAACCTGACTAGCATATGAAATAATTTAGTGAGATCTTTGGTGTATAAACTTTTTTTTATAAATTTAAATATAGGCAAGAGATTCTCCCCAGAAAAACCGTGGAAATTAGTCGCTGGTATCCCCCCTCTCTCCTCTATTTTTCCAATATCTTATCTTCTAATGTTCTCATTTTTTTCTATTACGGTAGGTTTTTTTAATATGTGCTTTTTTTTTGTTTAATTTTCACTTTTCTATCCCCTGTATATATATAAGGGGGTGCAAAGGACATGGGAGTCTCCAAGTGGTAGTGAGAGAATGAGATGAAGCATTGGTAAAGGGCGTGATTGTTTTTCGGAGGGGAGAGAACCTTGCAAAAAAGAGGAATTTCCCTTTTTTTTTGTTGAGTGACACAGTGAAAATTAGGGGAAGAGTAATGAGTTTGTGTGATCTGATTGATCTCTTACAGGTAAAAAGCACCGCACACTTTGTTGACCAGAAACTAACAATGGTGTGTTTAAATAATAGATGTTTAAATGCCTAGAAGGTGTTTAAAGAGTATATAATTAGTTGAACCATTAATTTGTTGCTTATGATAATAACCAAAGTTTTATTTTATTATTCATTAAACTAAGATTCACTACACCAAATATGCACTATTGTCAAAGTCATTGACCCTGACAAATCCAACTTGTCAAGGTCGATGACCGTGACATTTCGAGGCGAGACAACTTTTTTTGTCACGGTCGTGTCACGGTCATTGACCTTGACACAAAACTCGCGTTTTGTGTCACGGTCGTGTCGCGGTCAATGACCGTGACACGTTTGTCACGGTTATAAACCGTGACAAAGCTGTGACCCTTTTTAAAAAAATTATCGCGGTCAGTGACCGTGACACGTCCGTGATAACTTTTTGTCACGGGCTTGTCACGGTCAATGACCATGACAATTCTGGGCAGAATTTTAAAAAAATCTGCTGGGCAGTATGGCCATTGCCACTGCCCAGCAGTATATTTGTACCTGTTATAGAAACGTTGTACTTGTTTCAAACATCATATATCCAAACAAACTAAAGATAATGCAAGTATAGATTCAAAATAGAAACTATTTTAGAAGAAACAACATCACCATCAATTATCTCAAATCTACAAACTATTTGCATGGAAAAGAGATTTTGTACCCGACGCTCGGAGACACCTCCTTATCCTTCCCTTCTCGTCCAAATAGCCACATAAGTATAGAGCATATGTGGCCTACCCTTAGGGCCACTCCCTGTCCCCTGAATTGAAATAAAGTAAAATTAGTATCCGCCCCTCAAATATAGATAAATATAAATCGTAATTGAAATCGAAATCGAAATTGACATATAAATATAAATACATTACCTGTAGTGTCACTCAAACAGCTAACTTGAGCTCATATGGCACCTCCTTCCAACTAATGTACCCCGGGCAATCGTGTCAAATATAATTCTCTTCATATCTAAACACTAAGAAATACCATAATCCTATGGAGTTATTCGTTGCAAATTCCTTCCAACCGTTGTGTAGCCAAAAATCAGCAGTTGAAGTTGTCAATTCCACCTTTCAATGGTCTCCCATGTTTTGCTAGAAGTTCCAAGTGGCGGGGTAAGGAAAGTGGATGATAAAGCTATGTATTTTTCTCTTCTAATCAAGAAGACAAAGGTGATGGTGTCTTATAATATATGGTCGTTGCCTTTTCTACCAATTGCTTTACTACTAAATTGTCACTCTTTTCAACCGGTACAGATAAGTGCATGACTATAAGGATGTATTTTTTAATGTTAGATTATTTGGTTTTTATTTAGAAATTATAGTGTTAAAGTTTTAAATAAACATACAAAACAAACTTTTTTTTATATACAAAATAAAAATAATAATTTATACAAAAACGCGTACACTAATAAATTCAATAAAATATCTTCACTGTGCCATCGGCATGGGTACACCCTAAAATATCTTCTTCAATATGTCAATTCATTTTTATCAATTTTTTGTCGATCTTCTATAATCCGTCAAAATTTTAGTCCAGCTCCATTTTCTTCACAGGTAGCTCGCGCCATCCGGTATCCACCAATTTTTCAGTATCAATCCAAAATTCCACTATAACTAATTTGTAATTCTGACATGCAATATTCGAAACGTTTTTATAACCGTGCCATCGGCATGGGTACACCCTAAGAGTTATTATTATTTGGTACAATGCCTACCAAAAAACATTCTATAAGGCACGTGGCACGATGCATGTGTTTTTATTAACACCACCTTTAATGTCAATTTGACACGCATAAAATTTAGTAAACGGTGCATGTTTTTGTAAAAAAATCATTTTGCAATTATGTACTTTGGAAATTTTTTTCCTTTTGCGATTACATTCTTTTTGAAAATACTCATCGTGCCTTCAGGCACGGTCATACCCTAGTCTATATAATAAGGAGTAATGGTATTTTTACTGTTCAATAAGAGGATAACATAATTAAGGGTTGAGATGGAAGCCACCTATGCATAAAATGGAGGGATGAGATCATTTACCCTTTCTCTATTTCACACGTCTGATATTATGCTCACACATGGCTCGAGAAATATTGAGAACGTCTGATATTCTGCTCACACATGGCTCGAGAAATATTGAGAACGTGATTTCATCTATTACAATTTCACCCATTTTCTCTCTCTCTCTCTCTCTCTCTCTCTCTCTCTCTCCCTCTCTCTCTCTCTCTCTACTTACATAGTCCTACCCACTCCACTCAGTCACAAATCCTAAACAATCCCACCGACTTCCCCTTTCTGATATTCTTCCCACACATGGCTCGAGAAATTTTATCAACGTTAGATCGGAGGAAGATGATTTTTGGGGGAAGACATTTAACAGTTTTGAAGATGGTTTTGTTTCTTCAGTCACGAAACAAACAGTTCATCTCTTCTTCGTTTAATGATGTACGAGTTTAGATTTGGAAGGGAGATCCGAAGGATTTTTTGGGGAAGATTTTTTCCCTCTCAAACCCTCTTTTCTGGCTACACATATCACTCTGCTGAATTGCAATTTCGGTGCTCAAATGAACATCAACCACTTCCTTGAAAGAAAGGACAACACACTTAGGTTAACACACTTACGATTTGAGGTTTGATTTCTCGCACCCATATTGGGTTTGATTGTGTTTGAATCTTTGGTCTGATTTTGTATTCGAAGTATCTTTTCAGGTTTTTGATCTTTTCATCTCTTAAATATCTTTTTATTGTGGTTCTTTACTCTACATTTTTTGTATCTCCTTGCCATGGATCAAAAATAAGGTATTCTCACGATTTTTAGTTCTTTAGACTTTTTGAAGTTTACCTGTTATTTCATTTTTACTATTATTTTCGATATTTGTTTGTATTGTTCAAAGATTTTTGGTTTCTTCAGGTGATTTGGTTGCTTCATCAGTTGAATAGAAGATACCTTTGAAGAGGGGTACCACCATATTCCAAATCGAGGATTCAATTTCTTCTTTTTCTTTGGTGTATGAAGCTTTCACAGTTGAAGTATGGCTGAAACATAAGGTTTGTTTTAATGATTCTTTTGTTGTTCGTTTGGAAATGTGATGTACGTACCAGTTATATGGTTCAAGAAATTTGCTTTGTTATGTACCTATATTTTTAGGAACTAATGGAATAGTTAGCATATTAAATGAATCTACCATTTAATGAAGTTTCACAATATATTTAATGAAGTTTCACAATATATGATTCTCTTTATGCCGACCCAAGAAGACCCAATGTTTTTATTTGGTTATTAGATATGTTTTGTATTGTTTCATTAAAGGTTAGTATTCAACTGTTCAACTATTGAACTGGGTTCTACAAAAGCATAAGCTGAACTATTGACTGTGGGGTTTTTGGGTATATTCAGTTTTAAACTGAATTGTTTAACTGCGTATGTTCAATTTAAAAGTTAGTTCTAAACACTGGGTACTACAACTTAAAACCCAGTATTAAACTATTGAACCGTTGAATATACGTGGAGTGTACAATCCGGTATTAAACACTGTGTGCAATAGATAAAACACGTCTATTAAAACACGGTATTGAACTATTGAACGGTATTAAACACTGTGTGTAATGGTTTATACCTGTCAGGACCTTAGTTGTCCGAGTTTGAAACATCAAAGGAAATTGAAGTCAGATCCAAATTCAATATTTCTTCCAAATTTGGGGAAAACAGTAATCAATTTGTGTTTTCATAGAAGAACTATTGTAGAACTTCATTTTAAAATTTGGAATTGATTTCATTAATTTCCAATTTAAATTTTAGAATAAAAAATGATAAGGAGATTTGATCAGCAGCTGATTATAGCTTGCTAACAGTTCAGGATTATCTGAAGGAGGTATAGGACAAAACAACCGTGGTGGTTTCTTGGACAATCGAGGAGTTATTAGTCTACTGTCTTCATGTACATAATGTCTAGTTGAAGAAATCCCTTGAGGGGAAGGTTACTGAGAATGCGGATCCCAGTGGTGCTCAACAAGGTTGGAGAAATCCCTTGAGGCCATCTCTACGTCTGACCATGTAATGGCAAATTATATCATGCGAATGTATGTCGTAAGGCATAATATTTGTTTTATTTATTTTTCTATGTTCAGAATCATCGAGTTCAAATTCTTATTTGGATCTTATTTTTTTGTTTGAATACATGAGTCAGTTGGTGACCAACCAAAATCTTTTGTTGTTCTCAATGATTCTAGACATTTTTTAAACTTTGTGTACTCCATTGGACATATAGTCAGGTAATGGTATAGTTGGTGAGCATTAAGGTGGTCTTAAATTATGGGTTGAAATAGGGCATTAGCTATAATGTAGGATATTTTAATAACTTTTTTCTCTTTTAACCTCTCTTTGGGTGTTGAAAAGTGTGTACATATGCATTAGTTTCTCAAATTTGACACCTTTACATGTCGTAAACTTTATTTTATCATTGTAATTGGAATGGGTTGTATTATTTGTGGTCCTATTTAATGAATTTTTTTCTCAATTAGTTCGATTCCTTTTGTGTTTTTTTTTTCATTTGTTGAAGATGTACACGGTTATGTTCTTAGTTAGACGTGTGGCTCCACAGTTAAATGTGAGGAATGTTGCCATTTTGCGATTACATGTTCTTAAAATTTTTGTCATTTTGCGATTACGTACTTTTGAAATTTTTGACGTTTTGCGATTATATTCTTTGAAATTTTTTGTCGTGCCTTCAGGCACGGGTATCCACTAGTATATATATATATTTTAGGTGTCCAGACATAGAGACGCCTAGATGAAGATTCTTTTGAGTCAAACGTTCACTGCAGCAGTTGTGGGTGCATGCAGGTTTACTGTAGAGGCTTTTATCCTCGTACTCTAGATAAGAGGTATTCTAGAAACACACGTCCCGCTAGCCCAACTGTATTATTTATTCTTTTACCGCATTTTTGCATGGGATTCGAGTTGGTTGAATGATGTTAATCCGATATGTTTGGTTACTTTATTTCATTTCAGTTATATATATATATATATATATATATATATATATATATATATATATATATATATATATATATATATATATATATATATATATATATATATATATATATATATTGGTGTGTTTGATTTAATTGAATTCGTTTGATTAAAAAGACAAGTTAAATAAAATTTTGACGCCAGCCTAATAGGTTATTAGTAATTAAATTGGTTTTTGACAGTGATGCTGAGAATGAACCATATGAGACTCCTGTTTTAATTTGGTATATAATTGATCACGTGATATTTTATTTGGCGGGGTGTCCCAATAATTTCACTTCATATAAATGGACTTGTTGCCTATACGTCCCCCCCCCCCCCCTCCCTCCCAAACTTCTTTTGCAAGCTTGTGTGTATAAGTAAGTATTTTGGACTTCGTTTTTATGTGGGAGTGTAAGTGTGATTTTATGATTATTTCTTTGCGAAATATTTCTTTCCAAAAGAATCATTTTTAGAATATAAAACCCTTTTAAAGATCAAAACTTCTTTGTGTTGAATCTTATTTCCTTTCATGTTTTAAATCTAGCTTTTTTCTTCTATATAATCTTAAAATATTTTAAATTTCATATACTTATGAAATCTAAATTTTTTTTGAAGTAAACTTGTTTTCTATAAAATATTTTTAAACCTAAAACAAATATATTTTTAATTTGTTCTTGTGTTATGTTTAGATTTCATATATCTCAAAGATATTTTTTGTGAGTTAAGCTATTATTTTCAAATACACTTTCACCTTGGGTAATCATACACCTAGAATGTTGTACTACACTCATTGAATGCTTCTAATATTCCTTCTAAGGCTCATAACACAAAAGGTCTACTTCCAACATTAAACTAAGACTTTGTTTGGCCTAGTGACTTTATAGCATTTGTTGTAGACCAAAAACTGAAGATGCGTTATAGAGTGGTCCGGTTATATAGTCAAATGTTCAAATCGTATATTAGGTCACAAACATGGAAAATTTAATTTATTTAAATTCTATACTGATTAATTAGGTGAACCTAAAAATGCAAGATGATGAATATAGATCGAAACAAACAAACCCCAAACAGGAGATATGGTGGGAAAAAACCTTTCGGAAAAAACCATTTTCAGCACTGTTACAACGAAGGTATTATAGAATGAGACAAACAGACTTACGAACTTAGACTTCAATAAGTATTAAAGTTATGACTCCTTCCTTGTTGATAATAGAAAGTTCTGCAGATCCATCAGTTCTACAGAATAAGCTCCACTTGCCTCGTTGTTCATCGATCAGTGCTAAAAAATAATTTTTCACAGGCTCGTTCAAATGAACTGGACCTCGTCGAACGACCTATGCCAAATGTTTTTAACGAACATGGAATGAGCTTCCAAAAAACTCTCCAGAGTGACAATCAAATTAGGTTGTTATAAGATACGTTTGAATAGTCTATATTAAAGGAGATAAGGAACCTCGTGCAAACGACCTATATCACCTCATTCAAATGAGTTGCATTAAAATAAGTTTATTAATTAAAACTTTTGAAAAAATATTTGATTTTTATGTTTATGAATTGTACTTTTGGGTATCCGATTTCCACATAACTAAAAAATTAAAATTCTAATAACCCTATCTAAATTTCTAAAATCATTTTAAAATAATATACCTTTGGGATAATTACTTATCTATGATCTAAAAAAATGCATCTTCATATGACATTATCTTGACAGAAAATTATATCTATTAAGTAAATTATATATAATGTGATCTATATAATTACATTCTTGTCGGATCACTTTGGCAACTTTCAAATACGTTTAAATTATAAAATCATATTGTAATAATAACATGTTTCATTATTATCCATAATAATTTAACACCATAAAGGAACTTTATAAATTTTAGTAAAATGGAAAATAATATATATCATATAAAAGGAAAAGAATATGAAGTTAATAATTATTCAATTCATTATTAGGTATGAACAGAGTTAAGGTTTTGATATATTTGGACATGTACTGGTATTATCTGATATTGATTTGGATAGAATAGCACTAAAAACAAAGATCATCATGAAATGTTCTTAAAGTACTACTGTTTCATACGTGATAATATAAAAAAAACTTGTCGAATGGTGAAAAGAATAAGGTGATTTAGTGCATCCAAAAATTTCAACATTCGTCTCTCCCCCCCCCCCCTCTCTCTCTCTCTATATATATATATATATATATATATATTCTGTAGGGGAAGACATACATTTTCATGATTTCTAATCCAACTATTTGTATATGTAACCATCATTGTCATCATATACATTGGTACTATATTAGTATATCAATTTACAACTCTTAGTTTTGCATGTTATTGTTTATATATTCTTTCTTCTCTTATCTTGTATATATGTACAAAGGTGTAGTTCCATTTTAATGGAAAACTGAAAAGAAAACATAATAACAATGACTCATGACGTGTCTCAGATACCATATGTAAATTTCAATGGGTATGGGAAACCATAAATAATTAATATGAAAACATTGTGTTTCACTCATAAAATCATAATAGATAATTAGCGGAAGCATATCTTGATCCATTGTAATCTTTGTAAATGTGTCCTAAATTTTGTATTCATAAGAATTTGTGTTTCTCTCTGTTGACACTTTTGATAATTTCCTTAAAATTTAATATGTTCTATATTCTTTGCAGAAATTATGATTTCTTACACACCTATGATATGAATGGTATGTGAAGAGGTCCTAACCTTTGATCCAACAATAGTTTATCTTATCCATCAAAGAGACATGCCCTTTTATTATAATGATTTAACCAAAAATATATGTCGTTTAATTATTTACGCACATTAAATCATTTGGGACAACCCCTCCCCCCAAAAGATACGTCTAACAATGAAATATAATAATTTTTTAGGTAGTTTGAGGTATAGGACAAAGGATCACTGTTCAAATGTCGCTAATAGAGTTAATGAATTAAGTATTAAATGATTTGAAAATATGAAACTATTTTTTAGCAGTCAAGAAAAATGGTATAGGTAGTAAATTAAAAAGGATATGGGTAGTAATGATTTATGTTCCATATATTCTTCCCACTCCTACGCTAATAAGTGAAATGAGTTCCAGTATCAACGAGTGTAGTTTGGATAGACAATCACTAATGTGATTAATGCACGCTCAAAATTTAAAAATGAAGAAACTCAAGCGATAACAAAGAGAAAATACAATATAAGTGAATATTATGAAAAAAGTAAAAGAGAAACCATAGCAACACAACATAAGACAAAATATACGTGGTTGTCATTGTGGCTACCCCCACAAAAAATGACAGCATCATTCCTTTTCTTAAATCAACAAGAGGTCACAATTTCTCCAAAGATTTACTATCCCCCTTAATGTGTATAAAATAGCAAGCAATTATGGAAACATTAGGTTTAATGATGTAAATAAGCTATTTCTACAACGGACCCCAAGGGATAAAATGCACAAAATATTTTGCATTGAAACCAATGTATTTTTCCAATGTTTGGTTCGTTCATTGTAGCAAAAAAAATCGTTCGTTGGTGACAATTTTGTAATTCAGATATTTTAGAGTATGAAGTTTATTCATGTTCCCCAGTAGGACTAGAATATTTTATTCCGTTGACCAAAATATACTTTGAGACATGTCCTTGAGGTTGTTCTAAGAAGTCTTTATGCAAATCATTCAACCAAAATTCTCACCTTTATACGTTTTATTTTCGTACCACTATTAGGAAGGGAAACGTAGACTCAAGCACATTTTACTCACACCTATTCTCTTTATATAAAAATAATTTTTGAGTGTGATTTTGTGTTGATATAGATATTTTTACTTGCTTATAAAACGCATGTAAAACTATTTTCGAAAATCCTAAAATTGCATTTTATAAAGGCAGTTGAGGTATGTCGAAGGACCTTCGCCGTAGCAAGGATCTTTCTCACTCCAGCAATTGTGTCTCCCTGGCCACACTATGTTTTCTTTGGCTTGTCGTGCATCATTACTACACACTCGCCACATGGATGGGAATGCTCGATGTAAAAAAAATCTGGCGATATGTGTCAGTCTAGAGCAAAGGTCACTTTTATAACAAAATCGTACACATATTTATTCATACTTGTGCAAACTAAAGATCTGACCATATCTTTTTTACTTTCACATAATTGTAATACCCCGCACTTTTATGGATATTTAAATTACATAAATGAGGGTAAGTTGGAGAAGTGAGAAGTTTCTATGAATAATAACTTTTGGAGTTTATGAGAGTTAGATGATTTTCGATGTGTGTTACATTTACTTTCAGGAATAAGTAAATGAGTCGGATTATTTTAACTACATGTCGCATTTAGGTAAAGCGATAAAGGATAAAATTTTAATTGGAAAACACGTGTAGTGTGATGCGCTGGGATTAATTAGTGAATTTTAGTTAAGTGACTCAGATGGATATCTCTAGTGCGCAGTTGGTTTCAGAATGGTCGAGATAGTCAGAATAGAGTATCCGGGAGTAGTGTTTAGGTTCCGGGGATTTTTGGCCTAATAGGGACTCGCAATTGAGTAAACGAGTATGTTTGGGTTTATAAGGGATAAACCCTTATTTCTCTCCTATAAAAGAGACGAGACAGTGGGGGAAAGAAAAGAAAAGAGATAAAATAAGAAGAGAAGATAGGAAGAGAGAAAATATGAGAGAAAAGGAAATTCCGTCCAAACTCCGTGGGATTCGATTCGAGTTCGTCGGATTTTATCCACGAGGCAAGTGTTTACTTGGTTTATTCTTTTTCAGCATAAATCTCATATCAAAATTAGCAATAACAAACTATGTGATTATGGGTTGGGTTTTCGTGAATCCAAAATAGGTTTTTGGAAGATTAATGGATAAACCCCATATACTATCTAATTTGAGAAACTTAGAAATTTTTGGAAATTAATTTTTGGATATGGGTTCTAGTATGATTAGAACCCTTTTGTGTGTGTGTGTATATATTAGTTTGAGGTTGGATGATGTTAGAATATGAGTTAAAATCTTGGGGCAAGCTTTAATGGCCAAAAAAAGAATCTCAGAGAAGAAGCTGCCATGTTCGGTCGATCGATCGATGGCCAAGGGTCGATCGATCGACCATACAGAATTTTTTGCAATTTCGGCTAGTTTTAGTTAAATGGAATAAATTCCTAAATAAATGATTTCTACATTATTTATTTGGGGAAATAAATACCCAACTAAGGGAATTCATACCTATCCATTTAAGGAAGTTAAATTTGGGACTAGGAGTGTGAAAAATTGTGCGGCACTTAATGAGTAATTTTGAGGAAAATAAATTGTGGCATTAGATATTTTGGGTTCCTAAAAATAGAGTGGGGACTTCAAAATTATTATTGGAGTGAGGTTCATACCTTGGGTTAGTTAAAGGCAAAATCCAAGGGCCTACTAAGGTGTTTGGGACGAGTAACATTCGGGGGTGTTGGCTATCGCTATGTGAGTTGGAAAATATAGCCATATATATATATTTGAGAAGTATGTAGATAATATATATGATGTCATTACAGTATATATAATATAATATGACACGAATAAATATATCTGTGGCTGATTAGTATGTTTATACTTTAGAGGTTGATTCCACGGGCTTTCCTTTCACGTAGGGTTGAAACAACTAGATTATATATTTTCTCTAGTGCGATGCAGGGAGGTTGCGCGATGTGGGTGAATCCCCTCACTTGAGGAGGAGGGAGAGTACATGGTCAGGTAATCTCGTCCTGCGTTCGAGTGCGATGTGTGTACTCCACTTGCAAAGGGAAAATTATCGCCTCCACCGTTGTGTGTTTTTACCATGTCCATGAGTGAGTCCGGCTTGGTACCGTGGTTGATTGAGTAAACCCAGATTTAGAGAGGAATTATGAGACTGCATCCTCGAGTTATAGGTCGGTAGGATGGTTATTATACTTTTTATGTATAGTATATTGTCGGTATATGAGGACAAGATATCATATACCTTTAACTAGTGTAAAGAGTAAAATGAGTAAGGATTTATTCTCATTTTGGGAGCTTTTATCCGGACTTAAATTGTGATTTGTTTATTAAAGTGAAAATTACATGCATATATATATATATATATATATGAGTTCTTATAAACGTTATGTACTGAGGGCCTAATGGATGTCGACGATAACATTGTCAGGTAGTAGTGTATCGGGGGGTTCCTTGTTTGAATTTCGTTTCGCGAGACACCCCACGCACGAACATAGCGCAGTGTTGGGAATGGGGATAAGTTTATCCCTTAGTACTCGAGTTTATATGGATTTTCAGAGGCGGTGAAACGGATTAGTTAGGCAGGGTAGCTTAACTAGGTTGTTTAAAAAGGTATGCGATAGGTGTGCACTAATAGAAGAGGGGTGAGGGGTATCTCATGGGAGTGCGATACCAATTTAAATTTGAGATATATCATATTTTAAACATATGGCATTTATATACTTGCTAAATATTTTCAAACTCGGGCTCTGGCCCATTTTGTCTATTTTCATATCTTGCTATATATATATATATATATATATATATATATATATATATATATTAGGTGTCCAGACACAAGGGTGCCTGGATGAGTATTCTTTCGAGTCAGACGTTCGCTGCAGCAGCTGTGGATGCATGCAGGTTTACGGTAGACGCTTATATCCTTGTAATCTAGATATGAGGTATTGTGGAAACACTTTGGCCGATAGCCCAACTGTATTATTTATTCTTTTATCGCCTTTTTGCGCGGCATTCAATTTGGTTGTACGATGTTAAATTGAGTGTTCGGTTATTTTATTTCATTTTAATTCTATATATATAAGTTGTTGTGATTGATTTAATTGAATGGTTTGACTAAAAAGATCAGTTAAATAAAATTTTGACGCCAGCCTAATAGGTTATTAGTAATTAAATTGGTTTTTGATAGTGATGTTGATAATGAACCATATGAGACTCCTGTTTTAATTTTGTATAGGATTGATGACCCGGTATTTTATTAGGTGGGGTGTCACAGATGGTATTATAGCATCAGGTTCTAGTGTCCTCAGGAATCTGTGCGGATGTACTATGCTTTCAATGTTGCTCTCAATTTGATATAGAACCTTAGGATTAGGATTATTGATTCCTCTTGTCAGATTTCGTTTTCTTGCTATTACATAAGATTATAGTAAATCTTTTGCATGCTCGTTCGAGATTCGTGTGTTGATCGATGAAGAGCGACCACTAAAGGCCGTTTCAAGGACAACAGGAGGTGGGGCTTAGTTGGACCCAGAGGTTGATGTCGGTAATGAGGACCGCAACAGAAGTCACTCTCCTTATAGCATTGTCATGGATTGATACAATGACTACTAAGGTATAGTAGTTATAAATATCCAATTACCTCTATAGTAGAGAGTAGTGCTAAACTTAAATTACCCAGTGGAGTCAAATTGGAAAAAAAAGTTTAGAATGGTCTTCGATAAGGACCATACATTGAAGTTAAGTTATACGGAGTCAATGTAACCTGATTCATAAGTTATACGGAGTCAATGTAACCTGATTCATCAGAAGTAGAAGGCTCAGAAGCTTTGGGTTAGAGCAGGGTATAGAAATACCCATATGTGAAAATTCGAGGAAAATTTTTCACTCGTGGAAGCAATACTGAAATTGTGGGAATGGTGGTCACCATATTCGGGGGAGAAGGATGTTTTGCTCATAAAGGGATCCTACGGATGGTTTAAACCGCAAGTTCCTTTGGTTTATCAGATATGAAAAGAATGCATTTTTTGGATTATTCACATAAGGATCGGTCAAAGGCCGACAGTGAATAAAGAGTTATATGGAAAAGTGAACTTTGTGTCAAATTAAAGTAGGTACAATGAAGAGAGAGAGTCCTTCAGTAGAATGATGGGCTCACTAGTAAGTGTTGCTAACACATATGGAAAATTTGTATCCGTGGATCCCCATTGGTGGACATCCTCCCGGGGAATTTATGGAAACAGGTTTGTTAAGGCCGGTCATGGAGTTTCCTTTTGTTGATGAAGTTAAGGGGACTATGAAGGTGATTATCAGGATCGAGGCGATAGATTCTGAGATATTGGTAACTTTAACATGGCCTGGGTGGCCAGAGATGGGGAATGGTGCAAGGTGGAGTGTAAATTCACACGGTTAGTCCTTGCCTGGTAGGAGCTAAAGGACAAGAATGGAGTGTCGAGATGGGACATTGATTAAAGTAATTTTGGGGTTCTATTAGCGAAAGTGTACCATGTCCGAGAACCATTTGGAGTAGCTAGGGAGATTTCCGAAGTTGTTATCAGTTTCACCTCAGATAGAGGAGGTTTATTTGGTGTGACTAGATAGAGTCGCGATATTTTTCTAGCCCTAGATTCGTGTGTGTAATTTGAGCTTTCTAAAGCTATCGATAATATTATATAGTGTATATCTATATGTTTTTCCACGGTAGCGGGGTTCTATTTTGAAATTGTATCTGGTTTGTACTACTCATTTTGTATGTGTTATATGAGATGGTATTATTTTGAGTATAATTTGTTCTTAGTTGATTGGAGTGATAGCAGGCTAATGATTGCAAGACTATCCACGTTTCCAGGGTGGAACGGGTTGTTGTTGCGATATCTCACCTAGATACAAGTTGAGTTCTCCTTTATTATATGGGGATATGGAACTTCGATGAGTAGAGGTTTCGTTGTCATGCTTTGAGTACATGGTGACCTTATGTGTATAACTTAAGGTATGTAGGATTTATTGTTAAGATGTGAGTTTAAGCTCATTGTTGTTTGCGCAAAGGACTTAGTGTTTGTTCAAGCGCTTGGTGGTGTGTCTCCTCGAAGAAGTAGGAGTTATGACTACATTTTTTTGTTAGATGGGATAGGATTATCCCAGTGGCATGTTTGAAGAGAACGAACATCCACGACTAACAAAGTTAAGAAGTAGTGTATATGAGCGTTACTTGCTTGGATTTCGCTTGCGAGACGCTCCACGCATGAACATTAATGACGTCGGGAGTGGAGAGATGTTATGAGATGAAAAAATGTTGACTTTGACGATAAGTCACCTAGTGTGGAGAAAACACTATAGACTGAGAGCCGTGTGATGATTGCATGTTTAGGGAGATGGAAGTGATATGGAAAAGCACTCAAATGGTTCTCTCATCGCAAGTATGTGGGTGAGGTAAGGTAAAGGAAATTGATTTAAGTCTTATAGACAGGCCTTGATGAAAAAACAAAATTTTGGAGGTATTATGTTTTGGGTATGATGTTCATAACATCTGTGTAGAAAATAGGGGCCCCGATTAGTTTGACTTTCCATTTCGCCAAGATGGAAGGATATAGTGGTAGAAGTATGTTAGTAGGTTAGCAAGGTAGGATGTAGAACGTTCCACTGGTGTGCCTTAGACCATTATATCTTGATGACTGACGATGCGACGAAGTAGTGTAACAAGAGGGTTACTTGTATGGATTTTTCTTTGCAAGACGTCGCACACATGAAACCGAGCGAATGTTGGAAGTTGAGAGAGGTCTTAGGCACTAGGGACATTGTTAGAATACTGCTCATTTTTTTTCTCTTTTTTGTGTATAGAAAACACGTCAATCTTAAGAATATTGGGAAGTAAGGTCAGAAAGGCTGGTGGCGCCGATATAAGGAGATAGTTGTGAGTTAACCACAAGAAGATTGGTGGGTTAACCTTGAGAAGGATTGGATTTCCTGGTATACGAAGAATTGAATTTTTAATTTTTTTGGGTTAGGAAAACCCATGTGTTAGTACTAGGCCAAGAAAGTGAGGCCCAATTTTTTTAGAGAAAGTGTAACATCTATGATGTTTGCAGTAACAGTGCTCATAGGCACGGATTAAAAAGTGTATGGGCACCTTAGTAAGTTGATTTTATATAGTGCCCGAAATAGAAATGGCGTATAATATAAAGCTAAAGATTATGCTGCGAGGTAGTTATAAATGAATTTGGAATATGTTGGATGGAATGTTGTAGAAGGCACGCAATGATCCAATTATATAGGTGCAACAAGGAGTAGCACGCTTGAGATGGAAAAATTGATGAGAATAGTCAAGTGCTTGTGTAGTTTCCTTTTGAGGTAAATTCGACGTCATGATGTAGACGAACGGACGCTTAGAGTAGTGGTTTCTCCGATGGGATCGAGATAATTAAGCTATGAGTGTAGTCTCGTTTTCTTTATATATGGTCGTAGAAACACTAGGTGTGATGAGTCATTGTTAGAGTTGACCTTATACTGAGGTGGTGTTGTATCATATAGGGATATAATTGAACTTGTTGTTATGCTAGTGAGTTAGAGTATAAACCTAGATATACGCGGGTACCGTGAACGAGTGTATGTTAGAGTGCCATTGGGTAGTACCATTCGACTTAGGTGTACTAGGATGTAATGTGATTAGGGATCCTAAGATTAGTGGCACAGATCGTATTCAAATTTTGGGGATGAAATTCCGTTGTTGGGGGGGGGGGGGGGTGTGGAGAATGTAATACCCCACACTTTTGTGGATATTTAAATTACAAAAACGGGGGTAATTTGGAGAATTGAGGAGTTTCTATGAATAATAATTTTTGGAGTTTATGAGAGTTAGATGATTTCTGATGTGTGTTACATTTACTTTTGGGAATAAGTAAATGAGTCGGATTATTTTAACTACATGTCACAGTTGGGTAAAGCGACAGAGGATAATATTTCAATTGGAAAACAAGCGTAGTGAGATGCGGTGGGATTAATTAGTGAATTTTAGTTAAGTGACTCGGATGGAGATTCTAAGTGCGCGTTTGGTTTCGAAATGGCCGAGATAGTAAAAATAGAGTATCCGGGAGTAGTGTTTAGGTTACGGGGATTTTTGAACTAATAGGGACTCTCACTTGAGTAAATGAGTGATTTTTGAATTTATAAGGGATAAACCATTATTTCTCTCCTATAAAAGACACGAGAGAGTGGGTGAAAGAAAAGAAAAGAGAGAAAATAAGAAGAGAAGAAATGAAGAGAGAAAAGAGGAGAGAAAAGGAAATTCCGGCCAAACTCCGCGGGATTCGACTCGAGGTCGTCGTTTTTTATCCACGATGCAAGTGTTTACTTGCTTTATTCTTTCTCAACATAAATCTCATATCAAAATTGGTAATAAAAAACTATATCGTTTTGGGTTGGGTTTTCCTGAATCCAAAACGGATTTTTGGAAGATTAACGGATAAACCTCGGATAATATCTAATTCGAGAAATTTAGAATTTTTTGAAAATTAATTGTTGGATATGGGTGGTAGGATGATTATAACCATTTTTTTTGTGTATATATATAATGGTTTGACGTTGGATGCTGTTAGAATAGGATTTAAAATCTTGGGGAAAGCTTTAATGGACGAAACTGAAGCTCGGAGAAGAAGTTGCCCTGTTCGGTCGATCGACCCCACAAAATTTTTCGCAGTTTCGGCTAGTTTTAGTTAAATGGGATAAATTCCTAAATAAACTATTTGTAGTCTATTTATTTGAGGAATTAAATTCCCAACTAAGGGAATTCATACCTAGACATTTAAGGAAGTTAAATTTGGGACTAGGAGTGTGCAAAATTGTGTGGCACTTAATGAGTAATTTTGAGGAAAATAAATTGTGGAGTTAGATATATGGGGTTCCTAAAAATAAAGTGGGGACTTCTAAATTATTATTGGAGTGAGGTGTATACCTTGGGTTAGTTAAAGGCAAAATCCAAGGGCCTACTAAGGTGTTCGGGACGAGTAACATTCGGGGTTGTTGGCTATCGCTACGAGAGTTGACAATTATATACATATATATATATATATATTTAAGAAGTGATATAGATTATATATACGATGTGATTACAGTATATATAATATAATATGACATGAATAAATAGATCTGTGTGTGATTGGTATGTTTATACTTTAGAGGCTGATTCCACGGGCTTTCCTTTACGTGGGGTTGGAACAACCAGATTATATATTTTCTCTAGCACGATCCGGGGAGGTTACGCGGTGTTGGTGAATCCCCTGGCTTGAGGAGCAGGGAGAGTATATCTCTAGGTCATCTTATACCGCATTTGAGTGAGGTGTGTGTACTCCACTTACAGAGGGAATATGACCGCCTCCATTGTTGTGTGTTTTTACCATGTCCATGAGTGAGTCTGGATTGGTAATGTGGTTGATTGAGTAAACCTGGATTCAGACACTCACTGTGAGACTGCATCCTCGAGTTATAGCTCGGTGGGATGGTTATTATACTTGTTATGTATAGTATATTTTCTGTACATGCGAACAAGATATCATATATCTGTAACTAGTGTAAAGAGTAAAATGAATAAGGATTTATTCTCATTCCGAGAGATGTTATCCTGACTTAAATTGTGATTTGTATATTAAAGTGAAAATTTCATGCTATATATATATATATATATATATGACTTCTTATATACGTTATCTGCTGAGGGCCTAATGGATCTCGACGATCAACATTGCCAGGTAGTAGTGTATCAGGGGGGTTCCTTGTTTTGATTTCTCTTTGCGAGACACACCATGAATGAACGAAGCGTAGTGTTGAGAATGGGGGGAAGATTAGCCCTTAGTACTCGAGTTTATATGTATTTTCAAAGGGGGTGAAATGGATTAGTTAGGCAGGGTTGCTTAACTAGGTTGTTTAAAAAGGTATGCGATAGGTGTGGACTATTAAAAGTGGGGGGAGGGGTATCTCATGGGAGTGCGATACCAATTTGAATATGAGATAAATCATATTTTAAACATATGGCATTTTTTTACTTGCTAAATATTTTCAAACTCGGGCTCTGACCCATTTTCTCTATTTTCATCTCTTGCTATATATATATTTTAGGTGTCCAGACACATGAACGCCTGGATGAAGATTCTTTTGAGTCAGACGTTCACTGCAGCAGTTGTGGGTGCATGCACGTTTACTGTAGACACTTCTATCCTCGTACTCTAGATACGAGGTATTGTTGAAACACACGGGCCGCTAGCCCAATTGTATTATTTATTCTTTTACCGCCTTTTTACACTGCATTCGAGTTGGTTGAACGATGTTAATCTGAGATGTTTGTTTACTTTATTTCATTTCAGTTATATATATATATATATATATATATTGTTTTGTTTGATTTAATTGAATGGTTTGATTAAAAAGATCAGTTAAATAAAATTTTGACGCCAGCCTAATAGGTTATTAGTAATTAAATTCGTTTTCGACAGTGATGCTGAGAATGAACCATAACAAAACTAATGGATTGATCATGTGATATTTTATTTGGCGGGGTGTCCCAATAATTTCACTTCATATAAATGGCCTTGTTGCCTATACGTCCCCCCTCCTCCCAAAACTTCTTTTGCAAGCTTGTGTGTATAAGTAAGTATTTTGGACTTCGTTTTTGTGTGGGAGTGTAAGTGTGATTTTATGATTTCTTGGTGGAAAAATTATTTCTTTGCGAAATATTTCTTTCCAAAAGAATCATTTTTAGAAGATAAAACCCTTTTAAAGATCAAAACTTCTTTGGGTTGAATCTGATTTCCTTTCATGTTTTAAATCTAGCTTTTTTCTTCTAAATTTTTTTAAGTAAACTTGTTTTCTATGAAATATTTTTAAACCTTGAAAAAATATATTTTTAATTTGTTCTTGTGCTATGTTTAGATTTCATATATCTCAAAGATATTTTTTGTGAGTTAAGCTATTATTTTGAAATACATTTTCACCTTGGGTAATCATACACCTAGAATGTGGTACTACACTCATTGAATGCTTCTGACATTCATTCTAAGGCTTAGAACATAAAAGGTCTGCTTCCAACATTAAACTAAGACTTCATTTGGCACATTGACTTTACATCATTTGTAATAGACCAAAAAATGATGATGGGTTAAAGAGTGGTCCGGTTATATAGTCAAATGTACAAATCGTATATTTGGTCACAAACATGGAAAATTTAATTTATTTAAATTATATCTTGATTAATTAGGTGAACCTAAAAATGCAAGATGATGAATATAAATCGAAACAAAAAACCCTAAATAGGAGATATGGTGGGAAAAAAAGCTTGCGAAAAAAACCATTTTTCGGCATTGATACAACGAAGGTATTATAGAATGAGAGAAACAGACTTACAAACTTCGAATTCAATAAGTATTACAGTTATGACTCCTTCCTTGGTAATAATAGAAAGTGTTGCAGATCCATCAATGCTACAGAATAAGCTCCACTTGCCTCGTTGTTCATCGATCAGTGCTAAAAAAAAAATTCACAGGCTCGTTGAAACTAACTGGACCTCATCGAATGGCCTATGCTAAATTTTTTGAACGACCATGGAATGAGCTTCCAAAAAACTCTCTAGAGTGACGATCGAATTAGGTTGTTATAAGATACGTTTGAATTGCCTACATCGAACAAGATAAAGAACCTCGTTCGAACGATCTATATCACCTATTTCAAATGAGTTGCATTAAAATAAGTTTATTAATTAAAACTTTTGAAAAAATATTTGATTTTTTAAATTACTTTCAAAATATCCCTGAACGTAAAGCTTACACATAGTTAAACTCATATACATTCTCCCATCATTGTAGTAACGATCTTAATTCTTTAATCTTCGATTGCCGTATTTGGTCATTAACTCGTCTTTGATTGAAGATCTTGGGAATGTATATGATGATGTAGAGGTGTAACGGAGTATGACAAACTTAAAACATAATAAGAAATTATAAATATTTCTATTACAAATCTCACCCTTTGGGTATTTTGGTACAGAACACAAAACTAAAAAAAATAACCTGTAAGACAAGTTCAACTAATGTGTACTCGATGATACCATCGATTCGAAAAATAACCTGTAAGACAATTTCAACTAATCTCACCCTTTGGGAAAAGCACTTTCAACTTGTCTTTTATGAAATTATACTTTGTGTACTCGATGATACCATCGATTCGAAAAAGGCATACACACATGAAACATAGAAAATATTGTGACCCATGGAGTGTAAAACCAAAAAAAATCCCCCCTCAATACGTTCTACCACTTTTGTCCGAAATGGACAAAGGGTTAGAAGATAAACCTAAAACGTGAGCATCGCAAGGAAAATAATTTAAAATATCATCAAAAATATAGAGAACTAATCATATGTGATGAAACTTTAACAAACTAAGAAACTACTTTTGAAATTTTTGAATTTTTTTTAGTATTAAAATATACATACATATACAAATAATCACACCCTATAATAACACAAAAATAACTGAATCATGTGTAACACCCCGTATTTCTGTGCATGTAATATTTAATTAATTCGGGAATTTTAAGATACTTGTGTGTCGTAATTTAATTGAATTAATTATGGTAGTATTTATTTAAACATTAATCGTAGAGTAAATGATTAATATTTAGGAAAATTTAATTACTAAGTGAATAGTAATAATTTATTTACGTCATAATGTGTATTAGTGATGTGGCATTTATTTATCTGAGCGGGGAGTCGGTATAGACTAATTTGGGTGATAAGTATTTTTATAAATTTATTCAGATGTCGATTTTGAGTACACGGTTAAGTCCAGATGGGTCGAGATAGTCGAAAAAGTGTACCCGGGGGTAGTAAACGGGTCATGGGGCATTTTTAGGCATTATTGGGCCCACACGGGGCTATTTGGGTCACTTGGGCTTGGCCCATTAGGCTAAAACGGAGTTTAGCTTTAATACCTAATTGGGAGAAAATGGAAATGGCAGAAAACACAAATATAAATCCTAAGTTTTGAGAGAAAATTATAGGGAGCAGTTAGAGTGCATTGTGGACCCTTTTGGAGACAAGACTAGGGGCGAATTTGGGGGATTCATCATCAACCTTGTGAATCTCACACTTGGATCAGACCCTACGAGCTCATAAGGCAAGTGGTTAACTTTCAGTAGCATTTATTTATGTTTCCAATCCATAGTTGTGTGATGTGGAAATCAAAATTTTGTTTTGGGTATCAGGGGGTACAAAAATGAGGTTTTTGTAATTGAAAAACAAAAAGGAGAATTCGTCTAAGAATTAATTATGTTACATGATTCTGAGTAGGTATTTAACTTTGATTGATGAACGAAATTGGGATAAATGGATGAAATTGGGGCTGAACGAAGAAAGCCCAAAAATTTCCCCATTTTTGAATAAGTAGACCTTTGTGGTAATTAAGTCATGTTTGAGGTTTTAGGGGAGGTCCTAATCATGTTCCCATGTGTTTAAAATGTGGTCTACGTTTTGGGGAAACCATAAAGGAGGTTGGAGTTGGGAGAAATTCGTTAATGGCTCAAACAATGTTGGAAAAGACGAAGACCTATTCGATCGATCGATCGATGGTTGGGATCGATCGATTGATGGTCCAGGATTTTTGACAGGTCAACCAGTTTTGTTATATAAGAAAAATTAATTTAAAATTTGATTCTCATACATTATTTATTGAGAAATAAATATTGAAAATAATTTCCTAACAATTATAAGGGAAAGTAATTGGGATTGGGAGGGATTTATATGTGACACACTATGGTTAATTTTGGGGAAAAATATTCCAAAATAAATAAATACGGATCGAGTGGGCGAGTCCGGGTATATTGGTTGAGCAATGCCAAGGTATTAAATTAATTAAGATTGAAAGCTAATTAATTCGGAGGTGGGGATTTAGACTCGGGTATTAGTTTATTATCGTGCCATGAGAGCGAGTCCGAACATATTGGTTGGGTGATACCAATAATAATTTAATTAATTAATGCGCAAATTAAATAATAATCAGAGTTGGACCATAAACTTGAGATCCTAAGTATAGGCTAGTGTTACGGACTCAGTACACAGTAAAGCCGGGATATTTTATATTTATATATATACAGAGTGATATAGTATATATATGGTGTGTGCATATAATATCAGTGATTAGATATTATTAATATATATACTCTAGTGCTATCGGTGGAGGTTTCATGATGTGGGTGAATCCCCTAGCTTAGAGAGTAGGGTGAGTATGTCCCCAGGACATGGAATCCGTTATATGGGTGAAGGGATTATCTCACTTTCAGGGAAGGAATGTGACCACCTCAATTATGTTTATATTTTTGGCCAAATTAGTGAGCGATTCTCACTTGAGGGTAACTAGGTTATGCGAGTACACCTAGTGTGGTATCACTATAGAGAATACATCCAGTGAGTTATTACTCGGAAGGATGGGTTAACATATGTGTGAATGTTGTAATATGGTTCTACGTATATAATGGGATAAATAGTTATATACGGGTCATTAAATACATGTAATGAATTGTATTAATTATATATGGGCTGCAATGACATTCAACATGTGTGATTGTTGTAATATAACTATACGTACATAATGGTTGAATAATTATAGACGAGAAGTTTAAATACATGGAGAAAAGTGTATTAATTATATAACTAGTAAATGTTATATGGCTTTCAAGGAAAGATGATTAACTAAGTTAAGGCGATAAGTAACTTATAAGTCATACATTAAAATACTCGGGATTGAGTAGTGCTGTGGACAAGAGTTATATCAAGTATCTAGTTTCGGGGTAGAGGACTAGGTGGGATATAAAGAAGAGGTTAGATGTGCACATTAGTTTGTAATAACCCTTACTTTTGAGTAACTGATTTCATATAATTTTGCCATGAGAGGTAATTATATAAAATGTTGGATAATGGGGTTAATATTGTTTTAAGTGAATTGAAAGATAATATTTACTAAGTTGTGCCTATTTACTGTTATGTGAATGTAAATAGCATTATGTTATGATTCTTCGTGTTGTTGTGCTTTAAACGACATTTATGGTTTAAATGAAGTTGGAACTTGAAATAATTTATGTGACTCCGAATGCCAATTTAAAGGGTACGGTTAGTCCCAAAATAGTCGAGATAGTCGAAATAAGTGCCATATTGAATTTTTGGGTTCCGAGAACTTTTAATAGGTTATGACTTAATTATGTAGTTACGAGTCATTTTAATGGTGTATTAACATTTTAAAGAGGGGAATTTATACTTAGGGCACGATTTAAGTTTCCCATCCCCTTTTATTTCTCATTTGTGTGTTCCTAAACCTAGAGAGATATATAGATGGAGAAGTGGGGAGAAAAAGAAGAGAAAGAAGAGAGAGTTGGAGATTTGGAGCTGAAATCGTTGCTACGAGAAGAGAATCCGAGACTACAAACTTGAGGAAAGTTTCTTACTTGCTAGTATATGATTTAATGTGGATAATTTTTTGTGATAGTTGTGTATTTGGTGAATTGGAGAAATTAGTAGTTTTTGGTAAATTTTGGTGTCTAATCCTTAGATCTTGTAGATTGTGTGATTTAAGGTGGTTATATGGGTTTATTATGGTGTATAATGGTTGTGGGTAGGTTGTTGGTTGATGAGAATGACGGGAGTGTAGGAATAAGGGGTTTAGATTTTGGATTTGATTTGTAAAAAAAAAAGACAATCGTGGGTCTGATAGGCACAGTCGATCGCGGTCCCAGGACCGGTCGATCGACCCTTAAGGGGGAGGCAGACTACTTCCTTCGATAAGTATAAATTCAAAGAGCGATCGACCGCGGTCCCAGGACCGGTCGACCGGGTCTTCTAAAATGATCTTTTTGCTTTAATTTCTAGGCAAAACCCTTCAGGCGCGGTCGACTACGGTCCCATAACCGATCGACCAATCCCCTATTTTTAACCCTAAATTATCTAGTTTCTTCTTTTAAGATAGGGACTTAGGAACCTTCTTGAATGATGTAAAACTAGAGTATTGGAGTCTAGTACTGATGTATTTAGAAACCTAAACTACAAATGAGAGTTGGGACTTAGATGGGAATTAATTTAAGAAATTAAATTAAACGTAGATAAATAATTCTTTTATAAAATGAGTTAGTTAGGTCTAAAGGGAAATGGAGTGAATTAATGTTGGCCTTTATAATTGGGTGTGGTGATATTATACCTTATGGTTTGAGGAATGAATGTTAATTCATAGAGATTTGTATTGGAGATGATTAAACATTGAGGTTTATAATGATGATATTAATCACATATGGCTCCAGATAAAATGTAATGTATATTTTAAAATGTGATTAAATTATGAATGATAAAAATTGGATATACACACCTCTCTAAATGATATCATAGGGGCAGTATGCGCATGAGGTGAAGTCCCCTAGCTAGTGAATGCAGGGTGAATATAGTCCTCAACCATAGGACTGGTTATTATATATTATGTGATTATTGTACGAAGTGAGGTAATTTAGAGTGTGGTTATGACTCACTTTTCCAGGTATATGACCGCTTCGTAACGTCACACGAAGTAGGATGCCCAGGTTGCCTTGTTTGAGAGGCCCTGGCAGATGATAGCCATTTAGGCGCGCGTCTAGTCTGGAAACTCGGAAGGACAGTCTTAGAATCATTATATAATGTGAAATATAACTATTCATAATAATGTGGGACATTATTGATGGCAAGACACTTTATGAAATAAATTTCTTTAAATGAATTTCCTAGAGAGAAAAAGGGAAATGTGAAGTTATGTGGTGTAAAACTCAATTGGTGAAGCATTTTGTGAAATAAATAACTATTTTTTGATATAAACTGCTCTATATATGTCTCCTAAAGAGAAAAAGGAACTGTGCATTTAAGTTGTGTAAAACTGAAATGAAATCTCATTAAGTGAAACTTAGATATTTCTCTCATGCGTATCTGAACATTGAATAGTGTCATTGATATTGCTCTTGGTTGTGCTTTTAGATTGAGAGGTGAGAATTCTTATCATTATTTGTGAGTGCGAGTTAAGTTTATGATTGATGATAAAATATTCATAACTATCATGCAATTTATTTACATGGTAATCATATCAAATCGGGCCCTGACCTGTCTATATCTCTTTGTTTTGAATGAATTCTATATTCGCCCAGGTGATCTACCGCAAGGACACCCGTATTCACCTCTCCAGCCATGTGTCCTGGAACTATAACATGTTGCGGATGTTGTAGGATATTCGTTGTAGACGTCACTATATTTTTTGTATTCTAGATATGATCAGTTTACATATTTGGGTGTGCTGCCCCAGTATTGTACTTATTTAATATAATGTGATATGTAATTTTAATACTCGGTGTAACCTATTTGTATTGGTATGTTAACCAACATCTTATTCAGTTATTTTATTATGCGCAATTGTTATAAAGTTACTCGTGTATTTTTTATATCCACCTTCTTTCCAATGGTATTGTTTAAATGATTTTCTTAAACCTAAAAATTAAATTTTGACAGTCCGTTTTCTAAAATCATTGGTGGTTATCTCGTATTATTATTTTAACGACAATGATGCTAAGAATGGACCATCTATGATTCTTGTATTTATTGGAGTATCAGGCTGGTCACTTCTTATTTTAATAGGCGGGTTGTCACAGATGGTATCAGAGCATCAGGTTCTAGTGTCCTTAGGAATCTGTGCGGACGTACTACACCTTCTGCATTGACTTTGAATTAATGTAAAGCCTTAGGATTAAGATCGTTGATTTCTCTTGTGAGATTTTGTTCTCCTGCCAAAATGTATTATTTTAGTAAATCTTTTGCGCTATCGCTAGAGATTCATGTGTTGAATGTTAAAGGGTGACCACGGAAGGCCGTTATGAGGGAACAAGGAGACGAGGCATAATTACAATTGTAAATTGAATTCGGGGATGAGGATAGCGTTGGAAGGTATCCCTATGTAGCTTTTTATTAGATTGCTACAATGGCTACAAGGATATAGTATCTATAATTTCCTACGTACCGCCACAAGAAGATTATTTAGCGAAGCTAAATTGGGAAGATGTTTGAATGCACTTGATAAGGACCATACGTTGAAGTAAAGTCATGCGGAGGCAGTGTTTCTTTATTCAGTGGAAGTATTGGGCTCAAAACCTTTGGTTTGGAGAAGGATATAGGAATACCCTGATGCGAAAATTTAGGGAAATTTTTTCCACCAGTTGGAGTAATGTTTAAACAGTAGGAAAGGTAGTCCTTATACTTGAAGGACCATGATGTGTTTCTCTTAGAGAAACTTTATGGAGGGTTCGAACATTGAGTTCCTTTAATATATAGGAACTAAAAATAAGGCAACTTTTCAAGTATTCCTATGAGGATCGGTCAGAGGCCGATTGTAAAGGAAGAGATATATGGTTAAGGAAGCCTTGCACCGAAGTAAGGTAAGTACAAGAAAGAAAGAGTCCTTTAATGTAATGATGGTATCTCTAGTAAATGTTGCTAACACATAGTGAGAAGTTGTGTTAATAACACCTCATTGGTGGACTTCCACCCATGGAAATTTGTGGAAATAAGGCGATTGAGACGGGCAGTATATTTTCCCTTTGCTGAGGGAGTTAAGGGAATTACAAAGGGGACTGTCAGGATCGAGGCCATGGAGCCTGAGAGACTGAAAACTTTAACATGGTCAAGGTGGCCAGAGGTGGGGAATGATTGTGATTAGGAACGTAGAACCACATACTTTGGTGTTGTCCGATAGGAGTTAAAGGACAAGAATAGAGGGACTTGATAGGGCATTGATTGGAATAGTTTTTGGTACAAGTAGAGCAAGGTTGTTGTATCTGGGAAATCTTTGGAGTGGCCAAGATGATTGGCAAGGGTGTTACTGAGAGTTTCACCTCGGATAAGGGTAGTGTGTTTCGTAGGGCATGATTGAGCCTAAATATTTTATTAACCCTAGAATCGGGTGTGTAATTCGAGCGTTGTGGTATTATTAATTGTAATATAGAGGATATATCTATATGTTTTCCGTGGTGGTGAGGTTCTATTTTTGTCATTCATTGTGGTTGGATGATGGTATTTAATTTTTTTTTTTGGAATGTGCTACTCGTTCTGTTCGTGTTATACGAGTGTAAAATATTTTGATATGAGATATAGCAGACTTATGATTGTGAGATTATCATATTAGCGATTCTAGGGTGGAACTAGTTATTCTATAATATCTCTCCTGGATACGGGTTGGGACTTTATAGTGATGATTCAAGGTATGTATGAATTGTTATTTTACTTGTTTTATGCTACCATATCTTCGAGACCAACCAGGTTAAGTAGTAATGTATCGAAGGGGTTCCTTGTTGGATTTATCTTGCGAGACACTCCACGCATGAACCTTAGCGACGTTGGGAGTGCAGAGATGTTACTTTATATTAGGATGTGGGTTTTGGTGGAATTAGACGAGAGCCACGTGATTGATTATATGGCTAATGTTTAAAGGGGTAGATGTACGGTGCAGAAGCACTGGAAAGTGTTTCTCTCATCGGGTATATGTGGCGAGACGAAGATAAGAAAGTCGAATTAATTCTTGTAGTCCGGCCGTGATTAAAAGGCAAATTAAAAGGATATGCATATATAAAAATGGGAAAAAAGGATTCGTAATACTTGGCAGAAAATAGGCTCCCTCATTAGTTAGATTTTCATTTCGCCAAAATGGTGGGACATAGAAATAGAAGCGCATTAGTAGGATTACGAGTTAGGATCTTTAGCGGTCCCGATTTGTGTGCCTTAGGCCATTGTATCTTGATGACCGACGAAGAGAGGTAGTAGTGTAACGGGAGGGTTCAGTGTCTAGATTTTTCTTTGCGAGACGTGCCATGCATGAAACCGAGCGAATGTCAAAAATTGAAAAAAGGCTTGGGCACTAGGGACATAGCTACTATAGTACTTATTTCTCCTAGTTAGGGGTAACGCAAAAATCTTAAGATTATTAGGAAGTAAGGACTATGGGGCATGTGGTGTTTTTTTAGAAATGTCGTAGTGGGTTAACCCCGAGAAGATTGGTGGGTTGATTTTATTAAGGATTGGGTTTCCAGGAATAAGGAATACTAGCCCGAGAAGAATGTGAGGCCCGTCTCTAGAGGAGCTGTTACGTCTAGGACTTAGGTTTTGATTAGCTGAAGGGTAAGTTGACTCCTACTCATAAATTAGCATTGCCAAGTTGGGAGTGGACTATTTGTTTATTATAAACGTGTCTCCGCAAGAGTGGGGTGGTGACCATTGGGTATATATCTTGTGGCTTGAACCCCGCGAGGAGGACTATCACATGCAAGACTAAAAGCATAACACAATAGTGTTTGCCTTAAAGATGGGGAGGCATTACCTCTTGGGGGGGGGGGGGGGGGGACTTAAGTCTTTTCATGGACTACAAGTCGATAAAAGGTTTGTTCTTATAGAAAGAATTAGTTTGCGGAAAAAATCGATAGTTGGATTTCGTAGAAGATTATCAATTTGACATTTATTATCACCCACGAAAAGTAAATGTGATAGAGATAAACTAACGAAGACATGGGAAGCCAAGCGAAGGAATATTAACTAGGAAGATGCAGTTACAAGGGCGCTTATATCAGTGATAAATCGTTACGCCTCCTATTAAGATGATAGTCGTGGAAGAGCAAGGAAGGGACGCTTCAGAGTTTGTCTCCCTATGCACCACTTGTCAATGGTGAATGTGAACTATCGATAACCGATTGGACTGATGAAATTGTTAGAAATATCGGTGCGAGAGTGGGAGAATGTATCCATGGATTTGTATCACTGGATTATCGATGCTGTAAAGAATTCATGAGTACAGTTGGAGGATAATATGGAGTTTATGAAACCTTATGGGGTACCTATAAATATAGGGTCAAACCGAGATAAGATTTTCGTATCCCATTTCTGAAGAAGTTTCCAAGAAACAATAGGGACCAGTTAAGGTTGAGTACCTTCTACAACCCGAAAATAATTGGTTAAAGCGGGGAGAAACCAATTATGTTAGAGGACATACTTTCGATCTGCATATTCATCGATCTGCATATTTATTTTTGGTGGATGAGAGCAAAATATTCTTTTGGTTAAATCTATAATCCAAAATGGGTATGGTATAGTAGGTAACGTCGTATAGTAAGACGAGTAGATCACACTTGTTAGTTGGACAATAAGCTCTTAGACCTAAAATGATCCAAGTCAAGTTTTAAAGACTGAGTTCATTCGAAACCACTTATGAATTGCCCAATTTTTTCGGAGGGCTATACTGACGCGAATAGAAGTCTTGTAAGATTTGAGGTAGAGAATCAAATCAAAGACGAGTATTTTCGATGAAGGGTATATAACGATTTGGGATGATAGATAAACTTGCGCCGTGTTAGGTAGTTTTTTTTCCATTGTTAAAGCTAGGATCGATAGTTCATCTGAGGAACAAACGGTTATTAATTTTACATCATGGAGAGTATAGACGAATTTACTTGGGAACGAGAGAATTATATCTGAGAAATATACCCTAGTCTTTTTAAGTGTTATGCCTAAATTTTGAGGAAAAAATTCCCTTATAAGGGGGGGAGTGTGTAATAACCCTTACTTTTGAGTAACTGATTTCATATATTTTTGCCATGAGAGGTAATTATATAAAATGTTAGATAATGGGGTAAATACTGTTTTAAGTGAATTGAAAGATAATATTTACTAAATTGTGCCCATTTACTATTATGTGAATGTAAATAGCATTATGTTATGATTCTTGGTGTCGTTATGCTTTAAACGACATTTATGGTTTAAATGAAGTTGGAACTTGAAATAATTTATGTGACTCCGGATGCCAATTTAGAGGGCGCAATTAGTCCGAAAATAGTCGAGATAGTCGAAATAAGTTCCATATATTATATTTGGGTTTTGGGCACTTTTAATAGGTTATGACTTAATTATGTAGTTATGAGTCATTTTAATGGTGTATTAACATTTTAAAGAGGGGAATTTATACTTAGGTCATGATTTAAGTCTCCCATCCCCTTTTATTTCTTATTTGTGTGTTCCGAAACCTAGAGAGAGAGTTAAAGAGAAATTGGGAGAAAAAGAATACAAAGAAGAGAGAGTTGGAGATCTGGAGATGAAATCGTTGCTACGAGAAGAGAATCCGAGACTACAAACTTGAGGCAAGTTTCTTACTTGCTAGTTTTTGATACCAAATTTAGTCTGCTGGCGTGGACCAATCATATGAAGACATGTGTTAACTTATGTGGCAAAGACGAATGCTTTCAACGAGCAGTATACTTAAGCGGTCCGAGCTACCGAGCAACCTAAGAGATTCGAGCTACTTAAGCCTACCGAGCAACTTAAGCGGTCCGAGCTACTTATCATGTAGAGCATCCACATCAAAAAAACCAGAAGGCAACTACGCATTAAATGCACATTATTATCGTACAGATGTATATGTCTGCTAGATAACAACGCATTATCTTTTCATATGTACATCCTCAAGGCTATAAATAAATTGTAACCTCCTCATAAGAAGGGGACTTTGGATCTCTTGGTAAAACTATTATCGAGATTCAAGGAAAATAGTTAGCAATGCAAAATAGTGGATGTAGGCCATTTTCATAAGGCTGAACCACTTTAAAAATCCTTTGTCTTATTTATCTGTGATTGATTAATTAGATATAATCTATTTTTTTACATCAACAGATTGGCGCCGTCTGTGGGAAATGACTATACTTAGCGTTTTCACCAAACAACTCATCATCTATGGCTCAAATTCCAGAATCTAGTGATTGAAACACTGGGCTCCCTCCAAACCCCTCTACTCCACCAAATATTCAAGATCTGGCTGGCATAATGGCTAATTTAGCCCAAGGGCAAATGACCATGCAAGAAACCATGTGTCAACTTATACAAACTGTTTGAGGTGGAGTAACAGCTCAATCAGGGCAACGAAATGCTCAGAGAAATACCCATCTGCCATCTTCAAGAACTAGATGAATGTTATTCCCGAAAGTATCTCAATCTAGACGTACTGACTCATATCGTACTGAGAGATCTAATGATCCTTCGTATCAACCGGTCCGGACCTCATCGATACGGGCTAAGACTCTCAACAGAACGTTACTCTAACTCCGAAAAGGACTAGCGCTCTAGAAAGGTTGAGTAGAGTCTCCCCTTTTGATCAATTGGGCCCTAGGAGGAATAAAAGTCGTCCTAGGATTGCGTCGAGGAACTCTCAACGACCATCCGACCTAAGGGAATGCTCTGCCCAATCACGCCCAACAACCCGTAATGAAAGGTCCCAAGAGGAAAACTCAATGCGATCAATCGCTCGAATAAATAGGCCCGAGGTGGGGAATGATGCATGGAAAGAATCTATTCAAAGGTTGGAAGATAGGTTAGGGGAAATGGATAAGGCCAAGAATCCTCTACAAAGAACTTTTGTACAAGGGACACCATTCATGCAAGAAATTGTGGATTTTCCCACACCATCAAAATTCAAAGCTCCTATAGTGACACCTAAATATGATGGAAAAAATGATCATGTCCTTCATACAGAACAATACCAAGTTACTGCCGATATCTATGCGGTTCCAAATGAGATGAGCTGCAGGGAATTTTCATAACTCTCACCGAGTTAGCTCAGATATGGTACAACAACCTTCCTCGGGGGAAGATTGCAACTTTCCTTCAAGTGGCAGAGCTTTTCATATGGAATTTCTGCTTTGGAGCAAAACCAGTTAAACGAGTAGCACACTTACTGACTGTTAGATAGAAGATAGACGAAAGTACCAGGGACTATATTACTCATTTAAATAATGAGAAACTTGAGGTAATTGATTACGAGGAGAAGACATCAATTACTGCACTGATGAGTGGACTGTTACCAGACAAGTTGTACTATACTTTGGCTAAAGATCCGCCTAGGACCATGGCAGAACTGATGGCAAAGGAAGCCAAAATAATGAATGTTGAGGAAGCCATGGATGCAAAGAAGAAGACAGACACTAAGGAGACCAAGGTTGAGGCTGATAAAGCCGAGAAGAAGGATTAGAAGAATAATGGCCGCAACAGGCAGTCGAAAGGTAAGCAAGCGCTGGAGTACATGAGGAAGTATGGAAATTATACTCCCTTGAAGGTAGATATAAACCACATTCTGGAAGAGATCAAGAACAACGAGGTGCTAACCTGGACAGAGAAAATGAAGGTAGATCCTGACAAAAGGGACAAGTCTAAATACTGTGAATTCCATAAAGATCATGGCCACACGACCAAATGGTGCATAGCTCTTCAGAATGAAATTGAACCACTCATCAGGCGAGGAAAATTAACTAAATATGTTGATCACCAAATGGTGAAAAAACCATCAACAGAGGAAGGCAAAGATCTAAATCTCCTCATCGAGCAAAAGAAGACAACAAGAGAGATCATGAAGATGATCCTGAAGATGACCCCGATCTCCCCAAAAGACCAAAACAGCCAGAATACGAGGTATTTTCAATCCATTTGGGGTCATTTGAATGTAATGTCATTAAAGGTGGAGATCTGACTCCGGAGAGAAAAGCTTACCTCAATGAGGCCCAAGCTTGCTCTTACATACAACGAATAAACTTAGCTGAAGATGATCCCCCGACGAAGGTGAATAGGGATAAACTAGTCATCGACTTTTCTAAAAATGACCTGGCAAGTGTATTATATCCTCATGATGACCCATTGGTGATCTAAATGAGAATGAAGTAAGTGGTGATTTCATTGGTACTGGTGGATAATGGTAGCTCTGCAGACATCATGTTCTACCCATGCGTTGACAGTTTGAATTTGAAGTTAGCCCAGTTGGAGCCATATCATAGGCCCCTCCTCGGTTTTATTGGCGAAAAGATTTTTCCACTTGGGACGATCAAGTTGGACATGCTTATTGGTACATGGCCTGCTTGCCGAACAGAAAAAATACGCTTTTTCGTAATGGATAGAAAAGTCCAATCAACCTACAACATCATCATGGGAAGGGTAGGTCTGAAGAAGTTTGAGGCAGTACCATCTACTGTACATCAATGTTTAAAATTTTCAACCAACTTTGGAGTGGGAGTTGTGAAAGGAGACCAGAAAGTAGCTCGAGAATGCTACTATTCGTCTCTCGAGTAGGATGAATGAGAAGAATCCAGGAAGAAGACTACTACATATCAAGTGGATGAAACAGAAGATGTAGAGATTAAAACATTAGATCCTAGAGACGAGTCTCAGCTCATGAAGGGCCAGGTCATGAAAGCTACCAAAAATATCATTCTGGACAACGAACGCCCAAAACGAACAACCTAAATTAGTGCGTCATTGGATGTATCATTAAAACAAGAACTGGTAGCTTTTCTAATGTGCAAGAAACAGACCATTGCATGGAGTCATGAAGACATGCCAGGGATAGACCCGAGTTTCCTCTGCCACGAGCTCAATGTGAACAAGGAGGTCAAGCCAGTGAAGCAGCGAAGAAGGGTGTTCATCCCTGAGAAGAATCAAGCTATACAGGAAGAAGTAGAGAAACTACAAAAATCTTTTTTTATTGAGGATGTCAAGTATCCTGATTGGCTAGCAAATGTGGTGATGGTAAAGAAGAAAAACAATAAGTGGAGGATGTGTGTAGACCTCACTGATCTTAACAAGGCATGCCCAAAAAATCATTTTCCTTTGCCCCGAATCGATCAATTGGTGGATGCTACCTCGGGGCATGAATTGTTGAGTTTCATGGATGCTTACTCTGGTTACAACTAGATTAAAATGAAACTCGAGGACAAGGAAAGTACCTCTTTTATCACCCCAAGAGGAACTTATTGCTATAATGTTATGCCTTTCGGATATAAAAATGCTGGTGCAACATATCAGCGACTAATGAATAAGGTGTTTGGGGAACAAATCAGTCATAACATGGAGGTTTATGTCGACGATATGCTGATGAAAAGCAAGAAGGCTACTGATCATTTAGTTGACCTAGGTCAGATTTTTGATCAACTAGAGAAATATAAAATGAAGTTGAATCCCACCAAATGCATATTTGGACTACAAGAAGGTATGTTTCTCGGATATATTATTAATAAACGAGGTATCGAGGTGAACCCTGAAAATACAAGGCCCTATTGGAGCTAAAATCTCCAACTACAAAGAGGGAGGTGCAAAGTCTCACAGGGCGAGTAGCAGCACATAACAAATTTGTGTCAAGAGCAACATAAAGTTGCCTCCCATTCTTCAAAATACTTTGAAAAACTTTTGAGTGGAATGATGAATGAGAGGAGGCCTTTCAAGAGTTGAAGAAATATCTGGGGACACCTCCATTGTTATCTAGACTAGTGATGGGAGAAAGACTATACTTGTATCTGGCAGTTTCAGAGAATGCAGTTAGCTTGACGTTGATAAGAGTGGAGGACGGAGTACAAAAACTGGTATATTACACCACCAAGGCTTTTTGAGGAGCATAGATCAGATATCCAAGGTTGGAGAAGTTGGCACTAGCACTAATCGAAGCAAGCATAAGCATGAGGCTATATTTCCAAGCCCATACTATAGTAGTGTATACTGAGATGCCATTAAGATAATCTTTGCATAAATTGGAGAAATCGGGAAGATTGATGTACTGGGTAGTAGAACTTGGTGAATATGAAAAAGTTTATGAGCTTAGGTCGTCAGTTAAGGGGTAGGAAGTAGAGGATTTTATAACAGAGTCTACTCACTCTGATACATCCGAAGAGCAGGATATTAGTACAAACCAACCCGTGGATGTTATGAGATCACCGAAGATAGGACTCGACCAACTTCCATCTGTGGATAAGCAAGAGAAAATAATCAGCGAGAAGTATCGGGGTAAGATAAAAGGAAGTATCAAATATTCCACCGAGGAACTCTGTCAGACCAAGAGTTTGATAATGAAGTACTTGTATGGAACCTACACGGGCAGTGGAGCATGAATAGTTTAAATAGTCCTGATGAAATTGATATGGAGTATGCTCTACATTTTCAATTTAAGGCTTCCAATAATGAGGCTGAATATGAAGCTATGATTGTGGGTCCAAGTCTGGACAAAAACATGAATGCAGAGCACGTCGTTGTATTCAGTGATTCACAATTAATCGTAAATCAAATTCTCGGAGTGTATGCAACGAAGGGAGAACTAATGGTCAAGGATCATGCAAAATCTATGGTGGTTGTCTCGACTTTTATGACAGTTCAGTTGATCAAAATACTGAGACTGGAGAATGCAAGAGTCGACGCCCTAGCTCGTTTAGCATCGGGAACATGCACCAAGCTATGAAGAATAATCCCAATAAAAATCCTGGTAGATTGGAATGTAGATAATGATTTTATGATGAACTTCATTGCCCTCGACATGGGACAATCCTTGATGGATCCCATCAGGGCCTGTATCGAAGAAGGGGCTGTGCCACCTGATAAACTCGCAGCTAAGAAACTGAAGTTTAAAGCTGCTCGTTACGTATTAACCAGTGGAATTTTGTATGGAAGAGGCATTATAGAAGGACTATAAAGATGTTTCCATACCTCCAAAGTTAAAGACTTGATTGAAGAGGATCATGAAGGGTCCTGTAGAGCCTATGTAGTAGGTCGGACACTTTTGCAAATGATAACAACACAGGGGTAATACTGGCCAACGATGGGAGCTGATTGCGCAGCTTATGCTAAGAAATGCGATAAATTCCAATGTTTCTCTTCCATCTGAAGAACTCCCCAAGCATTGTTAACACCCACATCACGCCCCCTTGTCCATTCGCCATGTGGGGGATAGACTTAGTCGGGCCACTTCTAACGACCAATGGAAGATTCAAATACCTCGTGGTTACTGTGGATTATTTTACCAAATGGGTGGAAGCTGAACCTCTCTTTGATATGACATATGCCAAGGTCTATTAATTTATTTGGAAGAGTATTATTTGCAGATATGGTCTCCCACACGCATTCATTATTGACCATGGAACCCAATTTGACAACGAGGAATTCATTGCATATTGTCATCAATCTAATGTACAGAAGATTCACTCCGCTCCAGGCCATCCCCAGAGCAATGGGAAAATTGAAGTGACGAATAGAACCCACTGAATGGTTTGAAAAAATGGATGGATGATGCAAAAGGAAATTGGATTAATGAGCTACACTCTGTGTTGTGGGCTTATCGCACTACACCACGAACAATAACTGGGGAGTCTCCATACATGTTGACATTTGGGAGTGAGGCTGTCATACCCGTTGAATTGGGTCTACCCACACATAGTGTGCTTAATTTCAGTTCTCTTGTAATCGACTTGATGAGACGATTAGACCTGGATATGCTCGAAGAAGTTAGGGAAGAAGAAGCAATCAGGAATGCAGCATACCAACAACGAACAACCTTATTCAACAACAAAAGAGTGAAGAAGTGCGATCTGAAATAGGGGGAATATGTGCTGAAGAAAGTGATCCAAAAGCATAACAAACTGGAGGCCAAGTGGCATGGACCTTACAGAGTAACTGAAGTTTTTCCTGGGACATACATAATTGAAACTTTAGAAGGAGAAGAATTAAAGAACGCATGGAATGCAGAGCATCTATGCAAGTACTATTAGTAATTGAAATCCATATGTAACACATTTCTTTCAATATGAATAAAGTGATGTTTCGCCCATATTTGTTTCTTTGTTGAATTTTAGCGGAATATTAGTGCTACACACTACACAAACACAAATTCAGAGCAGCAACCACCAACTTCGGCTGGTAAGCAATTCAGCAACCACCAACTCCAGTTGGTCAGTAATTCAGCAACCACCAACTCCGGTTGGTCGACAATTCAGCAACCACCAACTCCGGTTGGTCGGTAATTCATTAACCACCATCTCCAGTTGGTCGGTAATTCATTAACCACTAACTTCGATTTGTCAGAAATTCATTAACCACCAACTCCGATTGGTCGATAATTCATTAACCACCAATTTCGGTTGGTCGGTAATTCATTAACCACCAACTCCGGTTGGTCGGCAATTCAATAACCACCAACTCCAGTCAGTCGGTAATTCATTAACCACCAACTCTGATTGGTCAACAAACTAGGCGTGAAGATAGATGACCTCTCGGGGCATCCACTGTCTAGACAACAAGGTAATCCTGACGAGATTACTACAACTACGCAGGAACATGGGATGAAAATCATTCCATTGCTTAGGCCCAAAGAGTGACAAGTCACTATAATCAAACAAAAAATGGGACAAGTTCCATTATCTAAAAACGAAACATGAAATATATATATATATATATATATTCACCAATGAATAACGAGGACATTCTACAAAATATTTCCATAAAATGAAACTGTAAAAGAAACTAAATCTTTCTTTATTAAAACCCAGCAGATTACATATGATATGAAATTGGTTTCATTACAAATGTCCTATTCTATGGGTTTCTTTCCCTCTGCTTTTGACATGGGTTCCACCCCAGCTGAGGATCATCAAATTCATAAGGAGAGTTTATAAAGTTCATATCTCGCAGCATTCGGACATTAATTATGGATGGTCGATTGAGCAAGTACTCTGGACGAGATATCTCAAAGTTTGAATGAAGACTATAATCATCGAGATACTTGGAGATCAAAATCCAAGGAATGGCATGGGCTGTAATCCAACTAAGGTCAAGTTTGAAGGGAGGCACAGGTAAGTCAAGAACTCCAGGTTCATAATAATCCCACAAGAAATGACCTTACTCCAGTTTCAGAACACACAAGGCATTCAACCACCACTGCTTATATCCTTCATTGTTCGACTGCTGTAAACGAGCATCAAGATAATACAGAGCTTCATTATTCCCAGCCATCCAAAATTCCCTGGTCTGCTTGTGAAATTGATAATTCAATCTCTCAAGTTGCTCGTGGAGATTTTTCACCAAAATTTCTTTACTTTCCAGAGCAGAACTCTGATTGGAGAGTTGGTCAGTGAAACTATGAATCTTTTTTGAAATTTCTTCCAAAGCCTGATTCTTTGCCATTAGTTGAACGACTTGATTTTCTAAGGCCAATTGAGTTCTTGTCTCATCAATAGTAACCCGACCAGCCCTTGCTCATCCACGGGAAGAAGATCTTGCTCTACTACAAGCAGGTGTGGAAAGTCCAGTTCATCTTAAAGTCTCTAACTCATCCCGTAAGTTAGCAGTTTCTATTTCTAAAAAGGAAAAACCATCATCATTAATTGGGACCAAGGCTCCCGAAGAAGAAGAGGCAGTAGATTTGAGCTCTTTTATTTCCTCCTACAATGCGATATTCTCTTGCTCTAGCATCTTGGCAACATATCTATGCTCTTCAATACCAAGATTTAACACACTTTCCTTTTTCACATGAGCTGAAATGTACCTGTCATATCCATTGTCAGCACTCAATTATTGGTACTTTTTCTCATAATCTTGATGCAAAATTGTAGCGAATTCTTTGTACTGTTGCTGAAGTTCTTCGATCATTCCTTAAAGATCTTCAATCATTTTATAATATGCCACATTGTTGGCTACATCATGATAAAGTAGGCACTTCAAGTACTGGTAAGCATCAATTGCTCGTTCAGAGGCACCTGATTCAAGGATGTCAATTATTTGGGCCTTAGTAAAGTCTGCATAACCAGCTTTGAAATAGTCATTGCACTTCTTCATCAACTCGGTATCATTAGCTGATAAGAGTTCCATCCTAGTCACAAACTAACAAAGAGAAAATGAAAAACAAAATCAACAATGATGTGAACAGAGAAAGTAAGAGAGAAATTCCACACGAATAACAAAAGTTCATTTTTTATTCATCACAACAAAGAAAAACACAGTTCAGGGTTACATCCAAAAAACAACGCAATAAAAGACCCAAACAACTTTACACCTTCTCCTTATTTCCTACGACTTCTTCAGATGGTTTGGATAAAGGGGTTTGTTGGTAAGAGAGCAATGACAGTTGCTCGACAGATGTGATAGCTTATTGGACTTGCTCGGAGGGTTGAAAAACAACAACAACAGGGACCTACTCTCTTGTCATCATAGAAGACTCATCCGATGCAGCTTCATCTTCTTCTTCTTCTTCTCCAGGAGAGGGAGGAGGGCCATGAGTATGCTCCTGGAACAACTCAGAATTTTCAGTAACCTTCAATTTCTTCAAAGTTACTATCCACCCATCCCTAAAATATTTAACACTGGCATACTCCATTTGAGAAGACATAACCGCCAGGCCCTTATTCCAACCCTTGTCCTAACCAGCACTAAAAGATTTTTTTGGCAGCAACTTTCCTTTTTGCTCCCTCCGATGAAGTCCTTTCCCTAAGAACTTCTTCAACAGACTTTAGTTTTTCTTCTACCTCTATCTTATGTCGCTCAACATCTTGAACCTTATCAAAATTTTCATCAAAAGATTTAAGCTTGACTTCAAGCTCCTATTTACGTTATTTAGCATCCTTCAATTTCTTCTCCAACTCTTTGGAGGCAATCTCAGTTTGATCTCGATTTAGTTCAACAAACTTGAAATATTTCTCCCATGCAGTTTTGTCTTCCTCGTACTTTTGACGAGAATCCTTCATAAATCGAGTTAATCCAGCAAAAGCTTCTTCTATTCCACCCGAAGAAATGGAAGCCCTGATGGATTCATATTTCTTCAAAATACTATTGAAACACATCATGAGTTGAAAAAAGAAAGAAGTTTAATTCAACATATGAATATAGTACTAGAAGATAAAGGACTCGGGCTAACGATACTTATTGACATAATGTGTTGAGCAACCAAAGTAGTAATTCTCTCATGAGAAAAGGTATCTTTAATGACATGGAATTCTGGGACAGTCTAAGATCTGATCAAGCCCATTGCAGAGCTCAGAGGAATAAGAGATAGAACATTACCTTCAACATTTGAAGGTTGAGAGATAGGGTCAATAGGTCTCTTAATAGGACTTCTTTTTAATCTCCTTAGAGGAGCAGGATCACTTTCAATTAAAGGTGATGTCTCTATTTGCGAAATGGCAACAGTTTCACTCGAAGGTGCTGTCTCTTTTGGAGGCACAGGGGGCTTCTTGCTAGTTTCCTTAGCAGCAGTAGAGGGGGGTACATCTATATTCTTTGTCCCCTCATCTGGGGTATCTTGTTTATTTTTCTTTGCCTCTTCAATGTCAAAGGAAGACTTGTAAAAAAATGCGGGAGCTTTCCTCTTCCTCAGCAGATCAGTAATAGGAATGCTTAAGTCAGAAGAAGATCCTTTCACACTGGTTTCAGAAGTCGATATTCGATCAAGATCAACCACCATAGGACGAGCAATGAATGATAAAGTGGAGCTTCTGTATCTCAATAAATAAGAATCATCTCTAATGTGCTCCCCAGCAACTGATTGATGCAAGCCCCAGATAAGTCTTAAATGTTTTATGTTAACATCAGTCTCTTTTGGAGGCTTCCTTTTATTGTCAACTATAACAAATAAAATTAATGTCAGTGATGCATTTCATGGAATAAAAAGAAAACATGATTTCAAAAATAAAAACAACCTATCCCATTTCCATAAAGCGGACACCTGGGACCTTGGTAGACATCATTTCCATTTAATGGAGGGTGTTGCCAATTTTTCATCACAACCCCATGATCAATATAATCCCTATTGGCATCGGGAAGATTGACAACTAAAGCTCAATTCGAAAACCTAGTTTTTAAATAGAAAGTAGTATCGCTGGTAACCCATCTATAACAATACATAATTTTTGGAATTCCCAAACGAGTTCCATGAAGTTGATTCAACCTATATACGCCATTAACTACCCTCCATGTATTTGGAGCTACTCTTGTAGGTACAATATTAAAATATTAAAAACTCCAAACACAGGGGATTTGGCAGGAAAGAAAAGCCACATTCAACCACAAAAAGAGTTGGGAACTAGTGTCCCTCAGGCAAAGAAAATAAATCAGAAGGATAAGGAAGTTTTTCCAAAATAACCCACGAAGGGATTGAAAAAACATACCAAAATTTATCCAACGATTCAACAAGATAAACCATGGTGAATAATGTAAATAAAGAAGAAGGAAGAAAATCTTACAGAAGAAAAAGAGATCGATTGACAACGAATGATGGAAAGAACGAAGGCATAAGAAAGAGAGAAAATGAAGAGTTCAGAGATACAGATTTGAAAAGTAGAAGATGATAGGATTTCAGTCACACTTAAATACTTTACCCCAGGAATAGAGAAAAGCAATGATTACAAGGGAAGACTTTTGTGTTTCCAGCGGCTAAAAAAGGAAAAGGGCACAAATATCGAAGTGATCATGAAAATTCAAAATATTTATGAAGCTTGATATTGTGTGCTAAAAAGGAATTAAAGTATTCTCCTAAATCTCTGAAAACCAGTAATACGAGCAGTTTTCAAGCAAAATGTTCCACACTCTTCCTCAACCTCAAACTGTGAAACATTGGGGGTTCTGATGATACCAAATTTAGTCTACTGATGTGGACCAATCATATGAAGACACATGTCAACTTATGTGGAAAATATGAATACTTTCAACGAGCAGTATACTTAAGCGCTCCGAGCTACCGAGCAACTTAAGCGGTTCGAGCTACTTAAGCCTACCGAGTAACTTAAGCGGTCCGAGCTACTTAGCATGCAGAGCATCCACATCAAGAAAACCAAAAGTCAACTACGCATTAAATGCGCATTACTATATTACATATTTATATGTCTGCTAGATAACATCGCATTATCTTTTCATATGTACAGCCTAAAGGCTATAAATACATTGTAACCTCCTCATAAGAAGGGGACTTTGGATCTCTTGGTAACCTATTATCGACATTCAAGGCAAATAGTCAGCAATACAAAATAGTGGACGTAGGCCATTTTCATAAGGCTGAACCACTTTAAAAATCCTTTGTCTTATTTATCTCTGATTAATTAATTAGATATAATCTAGTTTTTACATCAACACTAGTATATGATTTAATGTGGATAATTTGTTCTGATAGTTGTGTATTTGGTGAATTGGAGAAATTAGTAGATTTTGGTAAATTTTTGTGTCTAATCCTTAGATCTTGTAGATTGTGTGATTTAAGGTGGTTATATGGGTTTATTGTGGTGTATAATGGTTGTGGGTAGGTTGTTGGTTGATGAGAATGAAGGGAGTGTAGGAATAAGGGGTTTAGGTTGTGTATTTGGCTTTGTAGAAAAAGAGAGAATCGTGGGTCTGATCGGCGCGGTCGATCGCGGTCCCAGGACCGATCGATCGGCCCTTAAGGGGGAGGCATAGCGCTTCCTTCGATAAGTATATATTCAAAGCGCGATCGATCGCGGTCCCAGGATCGGTCAACCAGGTCTTCTAAAACAAGCTTTTTTCTTTCCTTTCTAGGCAAAACCCTTCAAGCGTGATCAACCACGGACCCATGACCGGTCGATCGGTCCCCTATTTTTCACCCTAAATGGTCTAGTCTCTTTATTTTAATAAAGCGACTTAGGAACCTTCTTGAATGAAGTAAAACTAGAGTATTAGAGTCTAGTACTGATGTATTTAGAAACCTAATCTACAAATGAGAGTTGAGACTTAGATGGGAATTAACTTTAGAAATTAAATTAGACGCCGATACCTAATTCTTTTATAAAATGAGTTAGTTAGGTCTAAAGGGAAATAGAGTGAATTAATGTGGGCCTCCATAATTGGGTGTAGTGATATTATACCTTATGATTTGAGGAACGAATGTTAATTCATAGAGATTTGTATTGGAGATTGATTAAACATTGAGGTTTATAATGATGATATTAATCACGTATGGCTCAAGTTAAAATGTAATGTATATTTTAAAATGAGATTAAATTTTTAATGATAAAAATTGGATATACACACCTCTCTAAATGCTATCATAGGGGAAGTACACGCATGAGGTGAAGTCCCCTAGCTAGTGATTGCAGGGTGAATATAGTCCTCGGCCATAGGACCGGTTATTATATATTATGTGATTATTATGCGAAGTGAGGTAACTCCTGGTGTGGTTATGACTCATTGTCACAGGTATATGGCCGTTTCCCGACGTCACGCGAAGTAGGATGCCCAGGTTGCCTTGTTTGATAGGCCTTGGAAGATGATACCATTTAGAGGTGCATCTAGTGGGGAAAATCGAAAGGATGGTCTTAGAATCATTATATGATGTGAAATATAACTGTTCATAATAATGTGGTACATTTTTTATGGCAAGGAACTTTATGAAGTAAATTGCTTTAAATGCGTTTCCTAGAGAGAAAAAGGGAATTGTGAAGTTATGTGGTGTAAAACTGAATTAGTGAAGCATTTTGTGAAATAAATAAGTATTTTGTGATATAAACTGCTCTATATATGTTTCCTAAAAAGAACAAGGAACTGTACATTTAAGTTGTGTAAAACTGAAATGAAATCTCATTAAGTGAAACTTAGATATTTCTCTCACGCGTATCTGAACATTAAATAGTGTCATTGATATTGCGCTTTGTTGTGCTTTTAGATTGAGAGGTGAGAATTCTTATCATTACTTGTGAGTGAGAGTTAAGTTTATGATTGATGATAAAATATTCATAACTATCATGCATTTTATTTACATGGTAATCATATCAAATCGGGCCCTGACATGTCTATATCTCTTTGTTTTGCATGAATTCTATATTCTCCCAGGTGATCTACTGCAAGGACACCCGTATTGACCTCTCCGGCCATGTGTCCTGGAGCTATAACATGTTGCGGATGTTGTAGGATATTCGTTGTTGACGTCTCTATATTTTTTGTATTCTAGCTATGATTAGTTTACATATTCGGGTGCGTTTCCCCAGTATTGTACATATTTAATATATTGTGATATGTAATTTTAATACTCGGTGTAACCTATTTGTATTGGTCTGTTAACCGACAGCTTATTCGATTATTTTATTGTGCATAGTTGTTATACAGTTACTCGCGTATTTTTATATCAACCTTCTTTCCAATGGTATTGTTTAAATGATTTTATTAAACCTATAAATCAAATTTTGATAGTCCATTTTCTAAAATCATTGGTGGTTATCTCGTATTATTATTTTAACGACAGTGATGCTAAGAATGGACCATCTATGATTCCTGTATTTATTGGATTATCGGGATGGCCACCTCTTATTTTAATAGGCGGGTTGTCACATAGTTGAGGGGTTAGTCTCTCCTCAAGGGAGTGCGACACTAACTAAAATATGAAGCGCATTCATGCATATTTTGTTACTACAAGTTTATCATTTGCTAAATGTTTTTAAAAGGTTTTGGGTTCTAACCCTTGCTATAAAATATTTTCAAAACCTTTTAGGTGTCCAACAACAGGGGCGCCAGGCTTGATTCATTCTAGGGATTCGCTGCTGCAGCAGTATATGTGGATGTTGCAGGATTTTGATAGGTGCCTCAATTCCTTTTATTCCTAGTGTAGAGATTTTCTATCATACATCCGAGCATGTTGCTCACGATTTTATTTAGTATTTATTTCCGATACTTGAGATCCATTATTGTCTGTATTTACATTTGTGTTGGATTTTAGCTGATGGTTTATTCAACCAGTTTCTTATTTATATGTGATGGTTTGTTTCAGTTAGCTTGTGATTGTTAGTGGTTTTTTTCCTCATGAGTATTTCTTTGAATTAATGAAAGATAAAACTTGGCACGAGTCTAAATTCGCTGAGGTGGTTTGTAATTAAAAGGTTTCGACATTGATGCTAATAATGAACCAAATGACAAACCTATTCTAATTTAATTTAGGACTGATCACCTGGACTTTAATTAAGTGGGGTGTCACATCATGTTAATGGAATGAATGTGTGTGAACGTAAAGAATGGAAAAGTCAACATAGGGATATAATGCGATGGTGCACTGTAATGCCCAGAACCCGATTTAAGGATCGATAGAGGATCAACCCGATCCAAACGACGTCTTAATCGTGAAGTGTAGTGAAGCACCCTAAATAGTGCTTCGAATCCAGTTTTATTAATACTTAACCTTATTGAACACTCAGCTATGACAACTAACTTATGTCACGACATAGCCATCACATTCATTTGTTAGATCACAAGTTACCACCACTTTAAAACTTTTGGTTGGATACGGGGCATGGGGTACTACCTATAAAACTTTAGGACAATACCTTTGAGTCCATAAGAGATCCTATTCCTCAATACCACTTCATTTTTATACAATATTAATTCAATACCACCATTTTTAACACTAAGTCCCAAGGACTGTATAGATTCGTTCTTAAATTAACCTGAATCAATATGATTATCTAAACCCACATTATAATCAAGTCACTTAAGCATCGTAATTTCCATATAATTATTTATTCACAAGTCACGCTACTTAGTCACCTAACCCCATAGATGAAACCATAAGCATACTACCTAAGATGCAACTGAAATCATTAGGACTTTCTGATCATCAAACTTCCTCATGATATATCTCATAAAACCCTAAGGTTCCACCACCTAACGGCCTACACCAAAACTCGAAACTTGCTATCTAAAACTACCAGAACAAATGCATCGGAATAAGAATGGATACTAACTTTACCAATGACAACCTAAAAGTGAATGGCACAACTTGTTCAAGCCCTCTATTATACCATCAAGGTAAAAATCAAAACCGTCACCAAGAAAGCAAGCGTGACTGGCTACAACAAAAAATGACACTGAAAGATCCACTACCGATAACGCGCTCAAAATAAGAAACTTCATACAAAGTGCTATAACACAATGGGTAAGTGAGCTGAATTCTCAATGGGAAACGTATAGTGCAGTATAAGAAACGAATGGAAGAAAGAATACTCGCACGCTACACTACATTCATGCGAAAATACGTATGTATATATATATATATATATATATATATATATATATATATATACCTTTGAAAATAGAGATCCCAATGTATTAAACAGTTTTATTCAAAAACGTCATTTACTCCAATATACTTCCTTATTATTAGAAAATAGTCACTTTGTATCATTACGCATAAAATGAGCATATTCCTCCCTATTAACTCACACCGTGAAACAAATGACATTTGTTAGGGAAAACCCTTACATTTACTTTCAAATGTTCATTAACTCAAGGTTTACTAACTCATGCCAGAGTTACATAACTATTTTATAGGACAACCGTTCAACGTAGGCACACACCATGTTTAAAAAAAAATCAGTTTTCTTTGAAAGTCTCATATAACACACACTTTTGTTTATTATGTTTCAACCCTCATTAGGTAGCTTAAACATTATTAAGTCATCTTATTGAACCATCCCATCTTACCACATGAACATTAAACATTTAATGTGTTATTTTTGCATTAATAAATCAATGAATCATTACCATTCATTCGTGCCTCTTTCATGAATATTCAATTAATCACTTAACATTTTCTTTAGGGGTTTCCCCAACATGCACACAGACACGTCACAACACACAACCCCCACGATTTCACAAAATTTCACCGCCCGACACCGAGCGCTAAGTAAACTATAGTTTCTTTTGGGTTTTTCACCCTAGGGACAACGTACCCCTACTTAAGTATTTAACCCATCATCATCTAGTATCATTATCTTACTAATGTGTTCAACATTTTCATAATTTTCACATTAATTTTCCTTTTTTGACCCAAAGCCAAAGCCTTGGACTTAACTGTCCGTTTTTCCATTATTCATATAGTAAGAATCATTATATTTCATTAAAGTCCCCCTTTCCCACATATTGTCTTTACATCGAAAATAATTTTCGTTTGAGGACTTATTTCGTTCTTTCTAAATACGTGTCAAAACACTTTTAACATTTTTTGTTTCATGAAAATTTTACATTTTAAGTAAGTTGTCAATTAACTCAATTTACATCAGAATACATAACTTCATTCCTCATTAAGTGTTATTTACAAAAAGACCCTTTTAAGCGTCAAACTTAACACGTAGTGAAACACTATGACACCTTTTCAACTTCTCACTTTGTCGAAAATCACATTTTTGCACATTACTCCCTTTAATATATAAAATCATACTTTTCACATATTAAAGTCTACACACTTTATTTACGAATTTTAACACTAAAAATCCATTTTAGTCAACATTTACACATTTGAAACTTTGCATTTCAAACTTAGTGTTACACACTTTAATTATGACTTTTTGTATAAAGACCCATACTTAGTCATTTTATTCACACTTAGTCTTCTACACTTTCATTATTGATATTTTCACCCATAGTTTTCAAGAAGACTACACTTTAACATATTTTACACTTTTAACCCCCAAACTTAGTTTAACAAACTCAATAGTACACTTTGTAAATGAAACTCCATTTTCTCATTTCATAATGATTTCATCAACATTAAAATCATTATATTAACTTCATAAAAAGGCATATACATACCAAGTGTTCTTCACGTGAAATAAATCATTTATTCACCTTAAAACAAGAGTTTAAAACATGTTATTTCATAAAATGTTTGTGAATAACGGGCTAAAAATTATTTATTTCTAAAACCCATTCACTCCTTCATTTTTAAGTGCCCATTTTCATAGATAATAGTAAGAATGATACTAATAAGTCTATTAGTATACTTAAAACCTTAATCAACATATTTTAAGCTCTAAATATGTAAGAAAAATCAAGTAGTATTAAATCCCATTTTCTTCTAAACTATATCTTGAAATCATGTAGTATTAAATCTTTAATCTTGAATGGCTGTTACTACACACCTAATATTAACAAGATGCAAAGTACGCATACTAATATCGTCATCAACCTAACTTAGTAAGTGATTAGTATTTTCCATCTCAAAATGTCCTCAAGTGTTGGTAAAGAAGGTGGGTGACTCCCCCACCTCCAAAGGTGGCCCTAAATGGTCACTATAGCCAACTCTTCAAGCTCAAAACCCGCTTCTACAACTTCCAAACCTTATCAAAAGCTTCTCCAAAACTCTCCTTATAAGTTGTCCCAATACTCCAAGGTGTTTTAATAGTATTTATGACCTCCACAATGGTGCTTTCATTGTGTAAAGATGGTGGGAAAGAACATATACAAATTTGGGGTGAAGAAAGGCCTCTTTCTTGGCCATGGTGAAGAAAAAAATTTGATGAAAGGAGTGAGGTATAAATGGCCAACTCACTTTCCCTCCCATTTCTCTTATTAAACAAAAGGGGTAAGCTAGTACTACATGAGCCCTGATCAAGACCTAAAGCCTTCTAATTAAGTGAAAAAACTCTTGTTAAGGTTATTACATCTATTTTTTGTGAGGTGGATAGAGACAACACAACAACTAACTCACACGTGACCCCCAACACCACCCAAAATCACCCAAAAAATGGTGATTTGCGTCACTTTTGGTACCAGCCCCCCCCCCCCCCCCCCCAAAAAAAAAAAAAAAAAACATTTTTTAAAACTTTCAGCTTAATAATAATATTCCTAGCCTTCTTTAGCTTAAAAAAATCAAATTACAATAGTTGTTTGGCCACCCAGATTGTCGCATACAAGGCACACAAGAATCGGGACCTCCGTACAAAATATTTTTTTTCCGATCTTTCTTCGCATGGTAATATTCCTTATATTTTTATGAGTCTAAATATGTGCTCGAAATATTTGTTTTACTTCCCATTTGTCCTAAAAACTTCTCACAAAACTGGACTTTAGGAGTGTCGCGCACCGTTAAACAATTTGTACCCAGTCTCGCGTAGTGCTTTTCCTTCTCCGAATCGCGCGAAACTTAACCTAATTATTTACAATAATTATATAAACTCATGAGATCCATACAACAAAAAACTTTCTTTCTTAATCCACTTTGCGATACTTTGCTTTTCGTACCATTTAAATGTCATGTTGTATTAACATTGTCCATGTCACATCCGTTCCTTGACATTTTTTTCTCAAAATTAACGGACATCATAGATAATAATATTGGAGATTAAATACGCATTCATGAAACACATGCATCGTGAGATTTTTCTCGTTTAAACCATTTAGATAATACGCCACCTTACGTATTACTTTACGTGTTACACATGGATTATTTATTCCTCAAATTTGTTTTTGGACAAAACACCTCAAATAATGTTAAATACTGAATTTCTAGGGTGGGTTATTACATGCATGAAGTAAAAGTGATAGTCCTACATAAATAACTCAATTAAACCTTTTGTGAATTTTTTTTTGAAGAAAGTGAAATTGACTCGAATCATACAAAATGTCACGAAATTCATTGCTTCTCAAATCAATAATGCGAAACTATTTAATGCTTTGGAAAAAAATGTATTGTGCAACCCCATTAATCTCCAACTTATAACACCCTCAAAATCTCACATTTTAAGCATAAACTCTCAAAGTTTTTGAAGGAGTCATATTGCTAATCTTTAATGAAGCATTAATAAAATAAATTTAGCCTTCTCACTTATGTTTTTATGTGTCGAATTTATCTTTTAGGCTATTTTTAATGGTGACCTTTAATGCAAAGAATATTGCTTCTTTCGTATCCCCTTTCCATTCCTTAAACATATAATCAATTTTTTGATAAAAAAAATATTGGCAATGGTCCTTGTATGCACATTTAGTTCTTAGTACATTTGGTTCATTTTTAAGCAGGATTAGGATGAGAATATCCTCTTCAATATATGACAAGCAAGTACAATGTTCAAAAGTTCGTGCATGTGTGCAATCGGGTCAATATAATGAATTTTAGTAAGAAGGTAGGAATTAATAATCAATAACGCAATGCTAAACATGCATTCTTAAGAAAAAAAATGAATCTAAGTATCATGACACTGTAGTTAAGTAACATGAATGGATGGAATGAAATTGTAATTCAAACATCTTAAGTGCACATCCATATATGGTGTAAAGAACAATTCAAAAATCTTTTTAATTTTCTTTTATCAAAATAAAATCATTTTTAAATTTTAAAAAAATTTCTAAAAGAAAAGAATTTTTTTTCGAACTTTCAATCTAGTCGTAGAGATAAGTGATAATAATGAGAAAATCACCTTAAACTAGAAATAGGTCCCAACCTCAATAATTAGTTATAGATTTGTTCCCAAAAGGGTAGACATCCTTTGAAATTCCTCCATCATATATTTAGAAATCTTGATAAGAAACTTAACTCACTCTCGAAGACTATAAAGGTCTCCATGATGATGTGTGGGAGCATGTGGGTGAGAGACTCTTCCTATCTTGAAACAAAATGCTCTAAGGTGACATATTTGTTTGCAATGGGTACAAACATAGATCAATTTTTGTCGACCTTGGTTAAAATGCCTACAACGAGTTCTTATTTTTGGGTTAGGTGGAGGCCCATAAGGATATAACACAAACATGGAAATCGATTCGGCTGCATTATTGGAAGTGGATCCACCCTCATAACTTATGCCATTACTCCCTTTAAAATGTAAAGATGGACCTAATAACATCTTTCTAACCTTCCAGGTTGTTTCATCTAAAGTGACCTTGACTTCTAGGGCACGTTTGAGATCTTTCTCTAGTTGGAAAACACGGGCTTTAACTTTGTCTCGAGTCTCCAATGTGAAGCCCTTATACTTTTGACTCATTTGAGTCTAGACTGTATAAGAGCTCATCTAGTTTGGAAATTGTGACAAAATAGAGTCTATCCTAGAAACCAAAGAGCTTCAGAGATTGGGTTGCTTCTTCTTCTATCTATCATGTAATGATCCTAAGACTATAGCCATCACTCACACACTTAGAATTTGATTCTTGCATATCATATTGCACCCCTATGTGTTTTAATGTTGTGAGTGTGTTTAAATCCCTCAATTTGATTTTTAATAATTTTTTGGGAATTTAAAACATATTTTAAACAAGGTTTTATTTAATTAAAATTTGATTTAAAAAGTCTTGGGGTTATTATATAAATATGGATTGTTGTGTTTATTGGCCTAAAGTTACTCTGGGTAGAAACCGAAAGCGCTAGAGACTTTAGGGTTGGCTTTGTAATTATTTTGGGACGCGCGATTACCTTCGTTCACAGGCCAACACCTGCTGTCTTCTGATTGGACCAAACTGTGTTTCTTTACTGAGACAAACCATCGCACGCTTACAGCCCTTGGATCTATCCTTATCGATGGCCTGCATGTCTTTTGAGTGAATCCCCGTGTAATACCTTAAGCCAATCATAGGCTGTTTAATCCACCGCCTGTTGTGAGCCCTTGGATTGCAGTCAATGGAGCTTGACTCAATCTCAGCCATTGTTTTTGAACGAGGCTCTGGAATCTTCTCCTCTCCCTATTTAAAGACCCTTCATCTCAGCCTTCGAAAGCTTTTGCCATTTTGCAAAGTCTCAGAGAATAGAGAGAGAGAATAGAGAGAAGAGAGAAGAGAGAAGTTAGAGAGAGAAACCAAACCCTAGTTAGAAACCCTAACTTCGTCCAAACACTTCTCAAGCCCAAACTACTTACCTCTCCAGAAAAACCACCAAAACCAAAAACACCATCCTTAGTGTTTTTTTTTTGGTTTATGAGAGTTCTGGTTAAGAGATCTTGGGTTGCTGAAATCCTTGTGTTCATAAATCTTATTTCCAACTTAGACATAGACTCAGATCTTGTTTCTTTTTCATAGAAATCATAGATCTGAAGTTTTTCATGTCACAGAACACTTAGCTGCATTTTTTTCTCATCTTGAGAATTTCGTTGTTGATTATTTTCTGTTAAAACATTTTTCTTCTTCAAAGATCAACAATAGATGTTTTTCTATTTCTGTTTTTACAAAACCTAACCTGACCTAGTGGGATTCGCACTTGGAGGGTTCTCAATCTTCATAATATTTTCAAAACTGATTGAGAAAGGTCTTGACCGATTTCTTAAGCAAGATCTCCGTGGAATCTGGGTTATTTTGAAAGGTCGAAAAGGTTCTTGGTTTTGTAAGAAAGAAAAATAACAAATACACTGCATATAGACTTTATATGTGATTTATTAGGATCGTCTGTAACTAATAAGTGTGTGTGTGTGCATGCATGTGTTTTAGAACACCATTCACAAACATTGTCACACTACAAACACTCAAAGTGTTGGCTATAAGATTTGGTGAACAATAAGTCGACGTAAAGTGCTGAAACAAAGAAGAGTTGACAAACTGAGACAACTACATCAACAAACAAGATCTGCAGAAAAGTTAAGGACGCCAGAGGGTACAATCCTGAACTTGTATAGATTTGTTTTTGTGTGCATGTTAGTTAAATAGGTTGTAACTCATATATTTGTTTTAGTGATTTTTTTTGTTTTACTCCGTAGAGGGAGTCGTGGATGTTTCCTCAAGGTTGAGGTTTTACCACGTTAAAAATCTGAGTATCAATATTTCTACATCTTCTCATCCCTTTCTAATAGTGTGCTGAGTTTAAAACATTTTAAACTGTTTACTAAAACTTGTTATCAAATCTTGTCCATATCTCGTACATAATTTTGTTAACACATCTTGTGTTCAAAATAGTTTTGATTTTAAGTAAAGAGTTTCTTCAACAAACTTTCGGAGTTGCTTAAATAGTTTATTTTCATAAACGGCTTTGGCAACGCTATTTCAATTGGTATCAGAGCTTTTGGTGATTTTTTTTCAAAAAGATCCTGAGTTTCTGAAACTGTTTCCTCAAAATCATTATGGACGAGAAAAACGAAAGATATGGTAACTTGACCAGACCTCCAGTCTTTGATGGAACCAATTTTTCTTACTGGAAAGTAAGAATGATTGCTTTTATTCAAGGCACTCTGGGAGATGATGTCTGGGATATCATTGAAAACGGATACTCTTATCCAACTAAACCAGCCACTGATGGAAGCAATGAAAGGATTAAGAAAATATTGAGTGAGTTTACTCAAGAAGAGAAACAGGTTTCTCGAAATAATAACAAAGGCAAGAACGCTATATTTATGTCTATTAACGAACATGAGTTCAAGAGAATCTCATCTTGTACCACTTCCAAGGAAGCATGGGATACCTTGATTACTGCACATGAAGGAGACTCTAGGGTAAAAGCTGCTAAGACTCAGATGTTAATCCAACAGTATAATACCTTAATCATGTCTGAATCTGAGTCTTTCGATGATTTCTATATGAACCTTACTGATATTGTCACTAAACTTCATGCCAATGGTATAACTTATGATAGACAAGAAATTGTCTCTAAAATTCTGAGATCATTACCACAGAAATTTGACAATAAAAGATATGCTATTGAGGAGATGTGTGATATTAATCTCACTCCTGAATTACTCAGTAGCAAATTAAGAACTGTGGAAATGGAATTAGAGTTTAAGAAACAATTGACCCACACTCACAGGAAAAATACCAATTCCACCCTCAGCTTTTCTTCTAAGATGACTAAGCCTGAGTTAAACACTCCTAGTAATGATTCTGATGAGGACTGTGACTTAGAAAGTCTAGATAATCAGATTGCCCTCATGTCGAAACAATTTAAGAAAATTGTTAAATTTAGAAACAGTATTGCAAATAAACAGGGCAAGTCTAATTATTCTGCTCCTTCAAATCACAAGCCCCATGAGAAACCTCATGACAAACAGAACAAGGACAACACAAGACCTCACAGAGACCTCAAGAAAATTGAATGCTATAGATGTGGTAAACTGGGACATATTGCTCAAGACTGTAGAGTTAATTTAAATACCCAAAACAAACACTCTAGAGCCAACCTCTGCAAAACATGGGATGACTCAAGTGACTCTGAAAATGAGGAACCTGAGGCATCTGATGGTTTTGATCCCTGTTTATCCTTCTTTGCGAAAATCATATACAATGATAATATGCCTATGCTTGATAGTGAGGATGAGTCTAGTAATTCTAGTTCTGTTGCTGTGAATCATACTTTAACTGGTTTAGATGCTTTACTTACTGAGAACATTAATACCTCTTCCTCGGGGTGTGTGAGTCAAAGGGAAATCGATACTGCTGATGTCAATGGGTGCGTGAGTTTAAGAAATGAAACCTTAGGGGTCACTTCACACACCTCACTTAGTGACTCAGATAATGATGATCTCCCAGACATCCACACTCTATATACTAAAACTCTAAAGAAAAGCACTAGACTAGAAAAGATTGTTAAAGATCTTACCAAAAAGTTAGAAGATCTAAGCCTAATGGTAAAACTGAATGCTGAAGAGTATACTACACAATGCATGTCTCATGACAGTGAAGTTAAAGTGTTTGATGAAAAACTGAAAACTTTGACTGAAGCTAATGAAATTCTGGAGAAAAAATACAAAGGGACATTATTAGAATTGGAACAAACAAAAGAAAAGACAGCAACTGTTTTCAAAAAATTTACCAAATTTGAAAACAACTCTAAATGTTTTGAGGAATTCGTTGCTGAATCTAAAACCAATTCTGATGATAGAACTGGAATAGGGTTTTGCCCCAATTTGAAGACACAAACTAAACATGTTGAACCTATCAAGTTTGTGTCAGGAGGCAAAAGACCTATTGAAACATGTCCAGACTTTCATTCTCTAAAAACTAAGTTTGACCATCAAAACACCAACACTGAAGATGCAAGTTGCTCTAAGCTTGAAAGTTTATCAAAGGGAAAATATGTCTGCCCCCCTATTAGGAAAAGTGAACCTGCTTTCAAATCTGTGCTACCTAGGAATAAAATTCAGCCTCAAAATTTCTCAAAACCTTTGTTTAGAGACTTTCCTAAGGAAAACCCTATTCTGAGCAATCTTTATTGCTCCTATTGTGATATATATGGTCACTCTTTCGATAATTGCTATGCTAGGAGACTGATTAAACCTATCTACAACACTCCTATGTATCATAACTTTAACTATTCTAGGAGGAGTCGTAACAATTATGTCCTTCCCAGGCCACCAGACAAAAACTCTAACTATAGGAATAGAAGGACTAAACCTAAAAGGACATTTACTAGAAGGATAACCAGAACCTTTTCTAAATCAAATGCTCAGGAATTCAAATTTATACAAAATCATGCGCAAAATGTTTTTCAACAAAAATCTAATGCTCGCAAATTTTATCAAATAAGAGCAAACAAGCGCAAACTAAAAACCAGGGCAATTTGGGTTAGAAAAGATGATCTAGCACCACAGATGAAGTGTAACATTGTTGTTTCTGCTCTAAAAGCTGAACTTACATCTTCTGGATGGTACTTGGATTCTGGATGTTCCAAGCATATGACAGGTGATGATACAAAACTTTTAAATAAAACCCATTTTGATGGTGGAAAAGTTGTTTTTGGTGATGGTATATCATCCCAGATCATAGGCAAAGGAACCCTTAAAGAAAAAGGACTTCCTCTTCTTGAAAATGTTCTCTTAGTTAAAGGTCTTAAGGCTAATTTACTTAGCATTTCACAATTCTGTGACTCAAACTACACTGTTACCTTTTCAAAGAACAATTGCAAGATTTTAAATGAAAATGGAGATTGCTTAATTACAGGATTCAGGACCCCTGACAATTGTTATACTGTCATGTCTAGTTCTGAAATCTGTAGTGTTGCCAGAATGGATGACAACGAGATATGGCATAACAGAATGGGTCACATTAATTACGAAAATTTGAGTAAATTGTCTTCTCAGCAGATAGTTAGAGGAATACCAAAAATTAAACCTATTCATAACATTGTCTGTGGTCCCTGTCAAGAAGGAAAAATTGTTAAAGCACCTCATAAAAGGGTTAAAGATATCCTTACCTCTAATCCCTTAGAACTCATCCATATGGACCTAATGGGTCCTTCTCAAACTGTTAGTCTTTGTGGACACAGTTATATTCTTGTTATGGTTGATGACTTCACCAGATTCACTTGGGTAGCTTTCTTAAAACAAAAATCCGATACCTTTCAAACCTTTTTAAAGATTCTCTTACGGATTGAGAATGAAAAAGACACTCAAGTGAATAGAATCCGAAGTGATAGAGGTGGTGAATTCAAAGACACTGGTATTGTAGAATATTGTGACTATAATGGTTACAAACATGAGTTCAGTGCTCCTAAGACCCCTCAACAAAATGGTATAGCTGAGAGAAAGAATCGAACTCTTCAAGAGATGGCACGTGTCATGCTCCATGCTAAGAACTTACCTAAGTATTTTTGGGTAGAATCTATTCGTACAGCCTGCCATCTTATTAATAGGGTCTATCTTAGAAAGAATTCGAAACAAACCCCTTATGAACTTTGGTACAATAAAAAGCCTAATCTTAAGTACCTTAGAACCTTTGGTAGTACCTGCTATGTTTGCAAAGATAGGGAACACTTATCTAAGTTTGAGAGTAGGGGAGATAAAGCCATATTCTTAGGATATTCACCTAATAGTAGAGCTTATAGGGTATTTAATCTTCGCACTAAAACCTTAATGGAATCCATAAATGTAATTGTTAGTGACACCACTATAGAAAGCAAGACTAGTGAATTAACTATTGAAGAAGAATCGTCAAATATTTTAGAAAATGACTCTTCTGAAATAGATAATTCATTACCTATTGAGTCACCTGAAGTACCTAACTGGGTTTCTAAAGATCATCCCATAAACAACATAGTTGGTAACCCTGGTGAACCAGTACGTACAAGATCCCAACTTAGAAATTATGCTCTCTATGCTTGCTTTGTTTCTCTCTTGGAACCAAAGAATGTAAATGAGGCATTGAATGACTCTCACTGGATTTCTGCTATGCAGGATGAACTTTTACAATTTGTCATTCATGATGTTTGGTTTCTTGTTCCACGTCCTGATCACAAAAAGGTTATTGGCACTCGTTGGATTTTCAAAAATAAAACTGATGAAAATGGGATGATAATTAGAAATAAAGCTAGACTAGTTGCTCAAGGTTACTCCCAAATAGAAGGACTGGATTTTAATGAGACGTTTGCTCCTGTTACTCGTTTAGAATCAGTTCGTCTGCTTCTTGCTATAGCTTGTCACATGCATTTTACATTATATCAAATGGATGTTAAATCTGCGTTCCTTAATGGTATACTTGCCGAGGAAACCTATGTAGAACAACCTAAAGGGTTCATTGACCCTAATTATCCTACTCATGTATTTCGGTTAAAAAAGGCTTTATATGGTCTTAAGCAAGCTCCTAGAGCTTGGTATGAGCGACTCTCCAGTTTTCTGCTGGACAAAGGTTTCAAAAGAGGTGGAAATGACCAAACCTTATTTGTCAAACAATTTGGCAAACACATTACTATCGCTCAAGTCTATGTAGACGATATCATATTTGGATCCACTTCTACCTCAGAAGTAAAATCTTTTGCTGAAATTATGAGTAAAGAATTTCAGATGTCCCTTATGGGGGAGTTACAGTTCTTTCTAGGTCTCCAAGTCAAACAACAACCAGATGGTTTGTTTCTTTCGCAGACTAAGTACGCATTAGAGATAGTTAAGAAATTTGGCCTCGAGAGTGCTAAGAGTGCTAAAACGCCTATGAGTACTACAGAGAAATTATCTAAAGATGAAAATGGAAAATCTGTAGACTCTACCTTGTATCGTAGTATGATTGGCACATTACTATATCTGACTGCCTCGCGTCCTGATATCATGTATGCTGTTTGTGTTTGTGCGCGTTATCAAAACAACCCCAAGGAGAGTCATTTAAACGCTGTTAAACGCATAATTAAATATGTTAAAGGCACTCTAAATTTAGGAATTTGGTACACAAATGACACACCTAGCACTATTATTGGGTACACTGATGCTGATTGGGCTGGGTGTACTGATGATAGTAAAAGCACTTCAGGCGCATGTTGTTATATTGGTAATAACTTGGTAGGATGGAGTAGTAAAAAACAGAACTGCACATCTCTCTCGACTGCTGAATCTGAATACATAGCCGCCGGTAGCTGTTGTGCCCAATTGTTATGGCTTAAACAAATGCTAAGTGATTATGGTATTCTAGAACCCACACTTCATCTCTATTGTGATAATCAAAGTGCGATTAACATTTCTAAGAACCCAGTTCAACACTCGCGAACTAAGCACATTAAAATAAGACATCATTTTATTCGTGAATTAGTTGAAACCAAGGAATTAGAAATCAATTATCTTTCTACTGATCTACAACTTGCAGATTTATTTACCAAACCTCTTGATTATAGTAGATTCATTTCTTTACGTAAATCTATTGGTATGATTTGTGCTGAGTAAATACGTGTTATGTTTGCCAAGTTTCTTCCCTTTGTCCATTTGAGACAAAATGGGGGAGAAATTTGAGTCTACTGCATATACTAAAAAGCTTGATCTTAGTAATTTTTTGCAGGTATTCTTCTTGTACAGTCATTCTTCATTGTAATAATAGGATGTTAAACTGTATATAGTTGAGTTATGTAATTTTTGCTTTCTAGGATTTGGGTAGATAGAACCTTTATAGGTATAAGTTTTTTTTGTTGTCGCCCTACGAGTTGAGATGACTCAAAGGAGATTTTGTCTCATATTTCCAAAGGGGGAGATTGAAGCCCTTATACTTTTGACTCATTTGAGTCTAGACTGTATAAGAGCTCATCTAGTTTGGAAATTGTGACAAAATAGAGTCTATCCTAGAAACCAAAGAGCTTCAGAGATTGGGTTGCTTCTTCTTCTATCTATCATGTAATGATCCTAAGACTATAGCCATCACTCACACACTTAGAATTTGATTCTTGCATATCATATTGCACCCCTATGTGTTTTAATGTTGTGAGTGTGTTTAAATCCCTCAATTTGATTTTTAATAATTTTTTGGGAATTTAAAACATATTTTAAACAAGGTTTTATTTAATTAAAATTTGATTTAAAAAGTCTTGGGGTTATTATATAAATATGGATTGTTGTGTTTATTGGCCTAAAGTTACTCTGGGTAGAAACCGAAAGCGCTAGAGACTTTAGGGTTGGCTTTGTAATTATTTTGGGACGCGCGATTACCTTCGTTCACAGGCCAACACCTGCTGTCTTCTGATTGGACCAAACTGTGTTTCTTTACTGAGACAAACCATCGCACGCTTACAGCCCTTGGATCTATCCTTATCGATGGCCTGCATGTCTTTTGAGTGAATCCCCGTGTAATACCTTAAGCCAATCATAGGCTGTTTAATCCACCGCCTGTTGTGAGCCCTTGGATTGCAGTCAATGGAGCTTGACTCAATCTCAGCCATTGTTTTTGAACGAGGCTCTGGAATCTTCTCCTCTCCCTATTTAAAGACCCTTCATCTCAGCCTTCGAAAGCTTTTGCCATTTTGCAAAGTCTCAGAGAATAGAGAGAGAGAATAGAGAGAAGAGAGAAGAGAGAAGTTAGAGAGAGAAACCAAACCCTAGTTAGAAACCCTAACTTCGTCCAAACACTTCTCAAGCCCAAACTACTTACCTCTCCAGAAAAACCACCAAAACCAAAAACACCATCCTTAGTGTTTTTTTTTTGGTTTATGAGAGTTCTGGTTAAGAGATCTTGGGTTGCTGAAATCCTTGTGTTCATAAATCTTATTTCCAACTTAGACATAGACTCAGATCTTGTTTCTTTTTCATAGAAATCATAGATCTGAAGTTTTTCATGTCACAGAACACTTAGCTGCATTTTTTTCTCATCTTGAGAATTTCGTTGTTGATTATTTTCTGTTAAAACATTTTTCTTCTTCAAAGATCAACAATAGATGTTTTTCTATTTCTGTTTTTACAAAACCTAACCTGACCTAGTGGGATTCGCACTTGGAGGGTTCTCAATCTTCATAATATTTTCAAAACTGATTGAGAAAGGTCTTGACCGATTTCTTAAGCAAGATCTCCGTGGAATCTGGGTTATTTTGAAAGGTCGAAAAGGTTCTTGGTTTTGTAAGAAAGAAAAATAACAAATACACTGCATATAGACTTTATATGTGATTTATTAGGATCGTCTGTAACTAATAAGTGTGTGTGTGTGCATGCATGTGTTTTAGAACACCATTCACAAACATTGTCACACTACAAACACTCAAAGTGTTGGCTATAAGATTTGGTGAACAATAAGTCGACGTAAAGTGCTGAAACAAAGAAGAGTTGACAAACTGAGACAACTACATCAACAAACAAGATCTGCAGAAAAGTTAAGGACGCCAGAGGGTACAATCCTGAACTTGTATAGATTTGTTTTTGTGTGCATGTTAGTTAAATAGGTTGTAACTCATATATTTGTTTTAGTGATTTTTTTTGTTTTACTCCGTAGAGGGAGTCGTGGATGTTTCCTCAAGGTTGAGGTTTTACCACGTTAAAAATCTGAGTATCAATATTTCTACATCTTCTCATCCCTTTCTAATAGTGTGCTGAGTTTAAAACATTTTAAACTGTTTACTAAAACTTGTTATCAAATCTTGTCCATATCTCGTACATAATTTTGTTAACACATCTTGTGTTCAAAATAGTTTTGATTTTAAGTAAAGAGTTTCTTCAACAAACTTTCGGAGTTGCTTAAATAGTTTATTTTCATAAACGGCTTTGGCAACGCTATTTCACAATGATGCTTCAAGATCTCTCGTAAAACTAGACACTTTGTTGGTCAAAATAATATTTTCCCTAACCACTAAAATAAGTTGATCACTCAAAGTGATTCGCAACATCTCGAGTTAACTCAATAAAGCATCTCTCTCTCTCGAAACATTCTACTCCTTCTCTAAATAAAACACCCTTAGAGTCAAATTTTTAGTTTTAGTTTTAGTTTTTAATGAATCGGTATATTGGACACCACATTCTCCCTCACTCAAATCATGACCCTCATACTCTCTGAAATGATTCGACTCATTATTGAGGCTATCACATTTCAAAATGTCTTCATTGGTGTAAGATGTATTTGTAGTGCTTGTATATCTGATATTGTGATGGATTTAAGCAAATCTGATATACTCATGCTTAAATCTATTTGTTAGGTTTCTGTAAAGACGTAATCTCAACTAATACCAAAGCTAGACCTCTATTTGTTAGGTTTTATAACCTATAGGTAGATCAAGTGTGTGTGCTGATTTACATTTATATGAATAATCAAATGCAAAAAATAATAGAAATCAAGAAAGGTCACGCATAACCTTGACTTATCACTCTCTCTGACATTTTAAATTGCTTTGGCACAAATATTTATAATACTCATGTTAGTAATAGTGAATATAATGTTATTTTCATATCATGGTCTACTTATTTCTCAAAATAAGAGGTTATCTAAAACCAAAGCTAAATTTTCTATGGGAGTGAAACATTAGGAGAGTGAAAAATCCAACATAGAAAACTAAGACCATAAATCTTCTCAGTTACTTATGAATAGGGACATTTGCTTGATAAAATTAAAGCCCTTAAAATTGAGAAAACCCAACTTTTTAATGAGATTACTTCCGTTGAAGAATAAAATTAATTATTTCAATCTATTGATGCTCATCCTCATTCCCTTTATCATAAAGTCAAAGATTTAGATTTAGAATATAATAACTTTGTAGAATTTCTTGATGAATTAGTTGAAGGTAAGAAGTTACCCTTAGTGGAGGAAGAATTTTTGTCCACATTGAAAAAGGATAGAGAAGATTTAACCATCATTATGTATAGTTTGAATGTGGAATATCAAAATAGTCTTGATGTTAGTGCCAGGCTTTTAAAGAAAGTCGATGATCTATATTAGGAACTTCCAAAATAAAAGGCCTTGAATAATAAGACTTCAATATAATGCCATTCATCCGCTTTTGATGATGGTTTCTAAAACTTCCATATACCAAGGAAACACGAAATGCGGGAACATCTAAAAGAAAAGTGTTCTATGCCTCCTATCACTTGCAAAAATCATCAGCGAGATGATAAAAGACCTACCATAGATTGTATTTTCTCTTATTTTCATAAAAGGATCATCATAAAAATGTTTTCTTTATGTTGAATAAGGTTATACATTTAAATAAGGTTTCCGTAAAGACTTATTCTCATATGAGTTATCCTCATGTTTATAAATGCAGTTATTGTAATAAGAAAGGACAATAAAGGGATTTTTTTATTTTCTTAAATCAACCTTGGACTTTCGTAATGATATGAATAATTATATCTTTCGTATAAATAACACTTTGGGAAAAGTGCATGACCATCCTCGACATGTTCATAGAAAACGGGGAGAAAAATTATTAATATGCCTGAGATTCAACCTACTCCCAATTTGCCTCATGTTAGAAAATATGGATTGGGATGGAGTATTTACAATTGATATATTCATAAACCAAACTGGATCATTTGTTGATCCCCTCGACTTTTGCTTGTCAAAAAATTTTGCTATGACCTTAGGACTTCTTAGAACGTTTATATTATTCCTTAGCTCATACTCCGTTTTTTAAATGCTTTATTTGCATATTCTTTCCAGAAACTTTTTGTGTTTGTCTTCTTATAGGCCACATTGCTAAAATGCTAAGGGTAATATATTTTATTTATTTTCAAATGATTTTTGTATCTTGGTTATGTTTAGGACTATGACCTCCACATTTTGTATTGAAAAGCTTTGAAAATTTATCTTCTTTATCTTAATTTATCTTTAGTTAATATCTTAACTTGTCTCACTTACACCGCACTACATTTTGATCATTATCTTATGAACTAAATAACAAAATAAGTTCAAGTAATGCTTTATGGAGTTTTCAAATTGTATGTGAATTGAAAAAGGGTGCATTTTTGCCTTCGTATTTGTGAGATTTGAATATTTATAGTTGTATTTTAAAATGATATATGTCAAAAACATGAGAGATGATGTTGGTAGGGATATAAATTTTATTACATAATACTACATTTTATTATTGGAAATAGTATTCTATTACAATAATGAATGCGTGAAAGCCACCTCATGCAAAATTTATTTTATTATGATGTTTCAAACATTTATATCCATCCAAACTTTTGATTAATATCAATTATATGAAACAAGGTTTTAATCAATGTATCACTTAAGGAGGAAGATAGAAGTGTTAGTTGAAGATTTTACATTTTCAATTATAAATATTTAAAGTTTGAAATTTTCAAGTAAAACTTTTCTTTTGATATTTGTTTTTATTTCATTGGAAAAATGCTCATGCTTGTACACTTATTTCACCCACACGAGTTATCTTATACATGCTCTTTTAGAATAACTTGAAAACATGTTATGAATCTTTTAGTATATAGTTTATTCTCCATATTGAGTACGTGGAATGGACATGTATACCTAGACTATGATAATCCATAATGCAAATGTATAAAATTTTATTTGTCTAAGTCATTTTGGAAGTGGATCATGTGAGACTAAACACTTTGTATCATTTTTGGGTGTCCCTTGAGTCAAAACACTCATTTTTGATAGATGAATTTCTCTAGCCATTTGCATGGCCAGCGATGCTTTTTCACCATAATGACAATTATCGTCGCTGGAACAAAGGTCGCAACCCTCAAGAAAGTTTGTTGCAACAACCTTACCTTCTTAGGCATGTCCTTTTACTTACCCCTGTCATTTTTAAAAAACCCTATTCTATCTCTTACTGAAGTAAAATAACCTATACCCCATTTTTCAACTATTATGGATATTTTTCAGACGATTCCTTCACGATTCCTCTTCACAAAATCATTTGATAAGTTTATTCTTCTCATTTTCTTATAAATCTGGAGTTTTTAATTATGTTTTGATATTATTTTAGGGATTTGAAAATGTTTTTATACTTTATCTTGTTGGAGTCATTTTTTAAACTCTATTAAGGTTTAATTCATACTATTCCATGTTTGCATGAGTTGGTTTCATGGATTTGACTCCCATTTTGATTTTTTTGAGTTTTTCTTTTGATCTTGTGTTTGGATTTTTTTTTCTTTTTGAGACCATGCACACTATTTCCAAGAATCAATGATCTCAGACAATTTCTTCCACTCCTCGGTAACCATATCCTCCTTAGGTTTCTAACCTAGTTCTCTCTCATTTTGAGAATTTCCAACTCCGCGTTGTTCACTTCCAGTGTGCCATTGACGAAAATTATCTTTGGATTAATCATGCCCCCGGGTTAATTATATTTAAGGAGAGTCATTGGATGATCATAGGAAAGGAAGGTTTTGACAAATAATATGTTTATCTAGATCTTATTCGATAATTTTAAACAATTACTGTGATTTATGAGTCTAGCTTTACATTTCTTGTTCGTGGTATTTATATTCCCTTTACTCCATCTTCACTTAAGGAAAGATAAAGGTTACCAAATTTGCTCAGCCCTACATACCAATATGCTCATGGTATTTCTCTGAGTATGATTAATGTGACTTCTGAGATCATGGGTAGAGAAGTGATAAAGTCACCTCAAGCTTCTTTATGTCAAAGTTGTCTCACTTGTTTTTACCATCTTCTCCCCATCCTCTTTTATGAAAACATTAACTAGAACTCATATAATATTGCAATCCCTACCTTTACTTGTCAATTCCTTCATGTCGGGGGAATTGGTGTCACTATGGACTTAGGGCAGTTGATATTTGATCTGATGATTAAAATATTTGAATCACTGGTAAGGATACTTGTCTTGTCTTTTATTATGAATGTTTCATTCAGAGCTTGCTACTTGCAAGAAATGTCCATATTTTTTCGATCCCGAAAATAAAAAAGTCTGGAAAGATGATCACCTATGCCACAATGCTTGATGGTATGAAGAATTGACATAAGACACCTCCACCACTTGCTATAGATGGAGTGAAATAAGTTCTCACCCATGTACATTTTGGTAGAACTTCTCAACCATGATGTAGGACCATAAAAGCCTCACATTTGACTAGAACCAAAGTACTTAATAATCAGATCACAAAGATATCTATTGGGTTTATTTATTTATTATGTCTCGTGATCGCCGCTTAGTGCACCTCGCTCAAGGAAGAACCGATAATAAAGTTAACCTTAAGTCTAAATTTTATGTTCTCCATCGGTATCATGAATACTCGAATGAGGATGGAAATAATGGAGATGAAGAATATGTAGTGGTGACTCTTTACAAGTTGTATCCTCTTGGTATTGATTTTTGTTTGTTGTTCTTTTGTGTGGTGTTTTATTTCGTGAATATTTCATTTGGATATCTTTTTTTGGTCATCTTAAACATTATTGGATCATTTTGGTGGTTTCGGTATTTTGTTATTATTGTTTTGGTGAATTTTTTATGTCACTTAAGGATATTTTGTGTGTACTGAACAAGTGAGAGTACAATTTTAGTGAAGCTACTATTGGCTTCTTTAGGCATCTCATGACATTTAAATGTTATTTTATATATATGGGCTTTGTTTCAATCACATCTTATAATGATTATCTATCTTGTGATTTTTCTTAGTTATCAATTTTTGTTCTTTTATTTGGCACATCATGGATTATTTAGGCTTATTATTCACTAATTTGCTTTATTGCCTACTAACCTACACTATATACTTGTTGACTTGCACATATGCCTCGTTATATTTATTTTTGGTGCACTTTGACTCGTATTTATATTACATTCTCTGATTGATTATGTTATTTTTCTATCTCTTTAGTGAAATTTGAACTAGATTCCTTGAATTGAATATTTTATATTTGTTTAATTTTAATTGAAATAACTCATTATATGATCATTCTTAGCACACTTGTTTAATTTGAAGTTTCTTCACCCTTGTAAACTCCATTTGAAATGGGGGACAAAGATTAGATTAAGGGGAGTTCTAATGACGAACATATCTTGATTTCTTTCATGAAAAACTAAATGAACAACGAGTATATATTAAATAAATGTAGTACATATCTCAATATGTCATATGTCATTAGGATATTATGATTTATATAACTTGTATACAAAACTTAGAATGATGAATCACTTCCATATGTTATTCATGCACATTTTCTTTTTAAACTGCTCATTGTATTAGTATTGATATATATATTTATGAATTGTTTGGAATGTATGTCAACTTAAAAGGTGCATGATATATTCAGAACTCTTTTCTTTAAATATTTGTAGTATAGGTTTGTCTTATTCATTCGGTCGGTCTTATGCCAACAAGTCATAGGTTCCTTGACTTTCTTATAAACTTGTACTCTTCATTTTTGTATATTTGTAACGAAATAAAAAAGGGAGGAGATTGTAATAGTATTAATTGTACTTTTGTGCCCTAATAGGACTAGGTTGTCTTATACAGTTGACCAAAATATACTTTCAATCTATTCATTGAGGTCATTCTGGCATCGCTTCAAGAAAATCATACATCAGACATCCTCACCTTCATGTGTATCCTTTTCATAGCCCTATTAGGAAGATAAAATGGATAGGTAGACACAATAACATTTTACCCACACATGTGCTTTGTACATATAAAAATACTATTTTGTATGTTTGCTGTTGATATGGATATTTGGAATTAATAAAATTGTTTTATTAATAATAAAATTGCATTTCATAAAGGCTGACAAGCTCTGTCGCAGGACCTTGGCCCCAATGTGATTTTTTCTCATTGTAGTAACAATGTTTTGCTGGCCCCGCCATGTTCTGGAGATTTTCTTTAGTTTTCCTTATATCGTCATTGCAAGCTCTCCACATCGATAAAAATGCTAACCGTAATGAACTCCGACAATATATCCCAGTCAAGCATAAAGTATACTTTGTGAACTAGATTGTTAACATGTTTTGTAGACTAAAGATTTGACCATATCTTTTCTACTTTTACATTATATCACTTCGTGTACATCTACTCCTTACCTACATGTCCCCTAATATTGTCCTGCAAGATTATGTGTAAAATAAAGTATCTTGGGCTTGTTCTTTGTATGAGAGTGTAAGTGTGATTTTATGGTTTCCTTGTGGACACAATATTTTTTGTGACAAATCTTTCTTACAACAAGAATAATTTTAACGAGAGAAAAACCATTTAATGACAAAAACTTCTTTTGTTGAATCTTGTATTCTTCAAATTTTTTAATCTTATTTTTCTATTTCAATATATTCTTTGTATATTTTATAGTTTCAATACCCATGAAATCTTCAAACATTTTAAAGGAAACTTGTTTGCTATAAAATATTTTTAAACCTTGAACATATAATTTCGAATTTGTTCTAATGTCTTTGTTAGATTTGATATATCTAAAATATATATTATGTGAGTTAAGCCATTATCTCAAATACACTTTCACCTTCGATTTTCACACACATGGAAAGTTTGCCTCAAACTTTAAAAGCAGACTTTGTTTGGCACGGGTTCTTTACTACATTGGTTATTGATAAACTTTGGTCATGTTTGTGTAGCATACTGTAGCTGTTGGTTCTCTCTATGGAGGATATGGTAGGATAGAGTCTCTAGTCGGTTGTATCATCTTGAGGTTGTAAGTGTATTTCTTTTAGTTATAAAACTCCACCATAGTACATTTGTCATTTTGTCGGCCCGAGGTTTTCACCTGTTGTGTATTTTCCTATTACACCTTGGTGTTGTGGTATATTATTTATGTTTCCTCATTTAGATTGAGTAATTTAAATATTGAAGATAAAATTTTGTGTAATAATTTTGATAAAAAATTTGTCATATTAACCTTAGGTATTGTATCTGTCACCCTAACTTGAACTTGAAAAGAAAACCTTGTCATGTATTGTCAAGGGATTTTAATTGGGTATATTTTTTCCATCTCGATTTCGAGCACACCCACTCTCATGATATCCTCAAAGTTATACTTTTTCGCAACCTGTTCTCTATACTTTAGTTGCAATAATGAACCCTCTATATCCCACACAAATTGGCAGAAAACACGGGCTATAAATCTTGAGCCAAATCTCCACCTTAGCAAGAGAATTATGAAACCCTCACACACAAGTTTAAATTTCAAAGTACACCATCTCCATTCAACCATTGATTATGTTTAAAGAATGATTTAATTTATTTTATTAAAGTAAATTTTTCAACATGTTGGGCATATTATCTTTAATGATATTTTTCAACACTATAGACTATGAGCCATGTGATGATGGTATGTTAATGGAAATATTGTGCTAGGAAAAAACACTAAAGTGGTCCTCTCTCCACAAGTGGGTGGGTAGAGTAGGACTTAGAGAAATTGATTTGAGGAATATAGTTAGGTCTTAATGAAAAGGAAAATTTTGAGGAAGTATATTTTAGGTATGATGATCGTAACGCTTTTGCAAAGAGCGGACATTTTGATTAGTTAGATTTTCCTGTTCGCCTAGGTGGGAGGATAGAATAGTAGGAATGCGTTCGTAGGCTAGCGTGGTAGGATTTAGGATGTCCTGCTGGTGTGCCTTAGGTCGCTATATCTCGGTGACCGACAACGCGATGGAGTAGTGTAACGGGAGGGTTCCTTATCTAGATTTCGCTTTGTGAGACATCCCATGCATGAAACCAAGCAAATGTCAGAAGTTAAGAGAGGCCTTGGGCACTAAGGATATACTTATGATCATACTCGTTTCGCGTAGGTGGGGCAACACCTAGGTTATAGGTTATTAGAGAGAAAGTTCAATAGAGTTAGTGGAGACGATGTAAGGAGAATTGGATTTCGTGGGTTGGGAGAACCCATGTGTGAGTATTACACGGAGGAAAGAAGACCTTATTTAGAGAGAGTGTTACATGTTGAACGTTCACAATGTATGTGCAGATGTGCACGGGTTGAAAAGGTGTATGGGCACCTTAGTAAGTTGGTTTATATACCGCCTGAAATAGAAGGGGCGTAGTATATAAAGTTGAAGCTTTAGGAGATGTTAGAGCGGTAGTTATAGACTCGTTTCTCTTATTGACAGCAAAATAAGCCATCAGAGTAACGCGTCGTTGTTGTGTGATGATGGGTAGAAATTTGGAGGATCTTATGGTGAAGCTAGTAGATTTGAGTACGCCTTGAGGTAGGTGGAATATGGTAAAGGACCATAGTGTTAGTACCTTTTGATTTTGGAGGTACTAAGACGTAGTGGAATTGGGGATCATAGTTTGGTGGTGTAGGTTATCCGAATTTCGAGGATGAAATTCTGTTGTAAGGGGGGGGGGGGGAGATGTAACAACCCGTCCTTTTTGGAGATGATTAAATCCCATAATTGAGTATAAATCGGAAAACCCACATTAAGTTGTATTGGGTTAAAATAGTGGATTGCGGTCAAGTACCTCAGATGGGAATTTTGGCTGCGCCGTGAGTCTCGTAATGGCCAAGATTGTCGAAAAAGAGTGTCTTATTGTTGAAATTGAGTTTCAGGGAATTTTAGAGTTAAAAGGGCTCGTAATTGAGTAAACGAGTCATTTTGGGGTTTTAAGGGGTACAACCCCTTTTATCCTTATATAAGGATGGAGAGAGGGGGAGAATAGAAAGAAAAGAGAAAGAAAAGAGAGGAGAGATGGGAAGGAAGAAAGTGGAGAGAAAAAGGGAGATCTCAGGCCAACTCTGTCGGACTCGACTCGGGATCATCGAATTTCATCCACGAGGCAAGTGTTTACTTACTTTATTTATTTTTGGGTATAAATCTCATATCATAGTTGGTAAATAACAAACCCTAAAGATTTTGGGTTGGGTTTTCTTGGATAAAACGGGTTTTCGGGAGTTAAAACGAATAAACCCCAATAAATTCCTAATTCGAGAAATTTAGGATTTAATTGAAATTGATTGATGAGTTCGGGTTCTAGGATGTTTAGAAGCCTTATTATATCTGTATTTGTAGTTGATTGAGGTTGTAGGATGTCGGGAGAGGCGACAAAAGCTTGGGAGAAGCTTTAATGGTCGAAAACAGCTTCTCAGAGAAGAAGCTGTCCGACATGATCGATCGATCGACTGACAGAGGTCGATCGATCGTAGCCTCGATCGATTGATGACCAAGGGTCGATCGATCGACCCAACAGGAACTTTGACAATTTTCTTAGGGTAAATTGGATGAGATATATTCCAAGTTATATTGATTCGAGGTTATTTAAGTGATATGTTAAAAGTGGATAGCCCTCCAATTGAGCAGTTTTAGGAGGGATAAGTGAGGGTTTTAAATGTCTAACCCTTAAATTATATTTTCGAGGAAAATAGATAAGTTAAGGAATTATAATGTTGGGGTTCCTAAAATAGGGTGGGGACCTATAACTGATAAATTGAATGAGATATTGTCCTTAGGTTTGTGGGAAGGAAACCCACAACCTCTTTTAAGGGTATTCGGGGATGAATATCAGTTGTGATAGTTTCAGTAGCCATTTTGGCCTATATGATTATACATGCGGGATAACATAATTATGTTGATTACGGTTGGGTAAATCATATGAGATTAATAGGATGAATTGGAGAATATACTTACTTAGTTAATGTAAATTGGTATAATTGGAGATACCCACTATATCCTTAGATGAGAATAAGATAATTATTATTTATAAAAGTGAGGAAATACTTTGAGTATATAGTATCATGCCTATATTAATGCATGATTATGATTCTTTGAGAGAATCTTTGGGATTATTGGTCATCGCTAGATGTGATTGGCAATTATGGCCATTTATATATATTCGAGGAGGAATATATAGTATGTACACTATGTGATCACAATATATATACAATATGATACGGATGTGTGTTATATAGTTTATTCCTTGTGTATGAGAACAAGGTAATATATATGACTATGAGAATAAGAAATGCATATTCTAAAATTTGGTGCTTAATAAGTAAGAAAATGGTTTTATGAATGTAAAAATGAATGTTTTCAAAATGGAAAAGAAATGATTTTCATAAATGATCATTTATGTATACACACCTCTCTAGATGCTATCATAAGGGAAGTTGCGTGCGTGAGGTTAAGTCCCCTGGTTAATGAATGCAGGGGAATATAGTCCTAGGCCATATGGGCGATTATTATATCTTTTTACTCCGGTGGTGAGGTAATTCGGGGTGTGGTTATGACTCTCCCGCAGGCATATGTCCGCTTCCCGACGTCTTGCGTTGTATGATCCCAGGTTGTCTGGATTGATATAGGCGCAGGAAGATGATAGCAATTTAGAGCGCGCCTAGTGGGGAAACCCGGAGGGGCGGTCTTAGAATCGTTATATGAGATGAAATATAAATATTCTCAATAATGTGAGACATTATTGTGTTAAAGAAATTTATGATAATAAATTGGCTTTAAATACATTTACTGGATGGAAGAAGGGAAATGGGATAAATATATTGGTTTAAACACATTTCCACGATGAAAGAAGGGAAATGGGATGTTATGAAATGGAAAAGCATTTTTATGATAATAAAACTTGGTTTAAATATATTTCCTGGATAGAAGAAGGGAAATGGAACGTTTTGAAACGAAATTGAATTAGTAAACATTTTGTAAATGAATCCTCAGTCCGAGATATAGATCCGGATATGTATTATAGAGATGAAAGTAAAGTAAACGTCAGTCTGGGAGATATTATCCGGATGTATATTAGAAGATGTATATAAGAATGAATATATATTATGTATGTTAATATATATAACTGTGCATTTGTATATGAGTTTTGTGCTACGGGCCTAATGGATCTCTACCATTAACCCTGCCAAGTAGTAGTGTATCGAGGGGGTTCCTTGTTTGGATTTCGCTTCGCGAGACACCCCACGCATAAATTTAGCGCAGTGTTGAGAACGGAGAGAAGTTTAGCCCTTGGTACTTGGGTTGTAGATGTTTCTAGTAAATGGGTGAATTAGATTAGTTAGGCGGGGTAGCTTAACTAGAATGTCTTGATAAGTGAGTTAGGTGTGCACTATTAGAAGAGAGGTGAGGTATATCTCATAGGAGCGCGATACCATTTTAAATATGAGATAAAACCTTTTTTTAAAGTAAGGCATTTATGCACTTGCAAAATATTTTCAAAACTCGGGCTCTGACCCGTTTATCTACTTTTCCTCTCTTGCTATATATATATATATATATATATATATATATATATATATATATATATATATATATATATATTATATAAGTGTCCAGACACACGGACGCCTCGATGACACTTCTTTCGAGTCAGACGTCACTTGCAGCAGCTGTGGATGCGTGTAAGTTCTCCATAGACGCTTCCATTATTGTAATCTAGATAGGGGGTATTGTGTACACATTCGGGTTAATAACCCAAAAACATTAATTTATCCTTTTACCGCCTTTTAGTGCGGCATTCGATATGGTTGAATCATATTTGAACCGAGTGTTCGGTTATTCTATTTCATTTTCATTTACATAAACTGTGTGGATGTTTTAATTTGGTAGTTGTTCAGAAAGAGTAGTTAAGTAAAATTTTGATGTAGCCTAATAGGTTAATAGTAACTAAATTGGTTTTCGACGGTGATGCTAAGAATGATCCATATAAGACTCCTGTTATAATTTGATATAGGAGTGATCGCCTGATATTTTATTAGGCGAGGTGTCACACAAGGATGCAATCAACGCCATATATGAGGAAAAATTCCATTTCAGGGCCAAAATTATCTTCATAATTTTATAATGTTTTACAAGACAGTCGACTTATTGACTACTTAGACCGACTAAGTATACATGTTGTCTTCAAAAAACTTCTAAAGAAAACGGCTCAGTCCAGGGTTATCCACAAGCGGTGATCCACCCTTGGTATCCACCTATCAGCCTTTCTTCCCATTTCAGCCATGATACCTCGGGTCATAAATTCTGCTATAGATAATTCTCTCTCTAAGGTTTATGCAAGATACAAAAAACTTTCTATGGTATCAAAAGGATTCACAAAATATATGGGATGTGAAGTTTTTGAATCAAAATTGTTTTAATAACAGAATAGAATAAAAACTTTGGCAACGATATTATGTTCACCTTATTTCCAAAGTCCCATGTAAAAATGTTTAAGGACAGGCTTTTATAGGCCTGACACAAAATTTGAGTCAATGGCTCATTTGAATGAAAACGTCAGTTCGTTCAAACGATACTGTAATCTTGTTTGAACCAACTTCCAACGAGCTTCTAATGAAGTAAGACCATCTATGCAGAGAATTCTCGTTCAAAGTTCCTTTCGTGCTCTAATTAAACGAGAAGCCAAAGTCGTTCTAAAGAGTTAATAAATCGTTCGGACAAGATAAACCAAATTATCTTTATAACATAAAAATACATCCATGGTTTTTCTAAAAACCACATCCCAAATATATGTGTATGTATATATATATATATATATATATATATATATATATATACAATTCATGCTAATAATTGTCTCATCGATCTTCTTTTGAGAAAAACATACCATCTTCTAGGTCTATTTTGCAATAGGCTCATCGATCTTCTTTTGAGAAAAACATACCATCTTCTAGGTCTATTTTGCAATATATATATATATATATATATATATATATATATATATATATATATATATATATATATATATTTGTGTTTTTGCGGGTGTGTGTGTATGCGCACACGCGCGTGTGTATTTTAATATCAATTCATCGTAATAATAGGTTCCTCGATCATCAACAATTAGAGGAAACCAACCAATTTCGACCTTTAATCTTACAAACGTCGTATAACCATTTAGCTATATTTCAACATGTACGTAGGTAATTACTTTATAAAATCATAATTTAAGAAATTATATTTTCATGACTGAAATAAATGTTTTTTTTAGATTGAAAATTCTCAACACTTGGCTGCCCCTGAGGATTTTTCTTGTGTTAATGAATAGATAAATGCTACATCAATTTATATATGTCCACTTTGTATTTGCATGCAGGTGATGGTTTCTCAAGCTTCCAAACCATCCAAATCTGACACTCTTCGCGCTACCTAACTATTCATAACATTCATCCCTTTCAAAAAAAAATTTGTATCATGATTTTCTAACTTTCAGATATTTAAAAATAAAATGACACTGGAAGATGAAATGCAAGGTAAGATATTTGGACCACATCACCTTATAATATCAGGAGACGCTTATACTTGTCCAACTATTAGAAAATCAATATAGTACATTCATAAACAAAATCAAATCCCAGACAAGGAAAAAAAGAAACAAAATCAATAGAAACTTATAATTGCCAAACTATTATTAAATAATACGAAATGTATCATATACGAATACGAAAACTAACGAAAAGAAAAAAAAAATGTTTTACCTATGAAACTCATATAATAGGTTTGCTATTGTTTTAACTATAAAACTCAACATTGGTTACCTTGGTCACTATATCTACCCTTAATCAATATTATTTAGTTCAATATTTTTTAGGTTTCTTTTTAGGCATGCTATTTCTTCCATCACGGTTTTAAAACCATTTGCTTGTTTTATTTTCTACAAATATAATTCTTAAATAATGGGCACACTAATAAAGACAAACACATAATCATGATTGTTTCATCATAACATGGAGATATGGAAGGATTTAATATATGAAAGGAAACAAATATTTTACTTTATTTCATTACTGTTGACTCCCCACCTTACTGAGGTTTTACTTGCAGGCAATACGTAACAATGGTGCCAGCATACAGGCACGCACACACACACACACACACACACACACATATATATATATATATATATATAGAGAGAGAGAGAGAGAGAGAGAGAGGGAGGGAGAAATGTGTAAGAAACTAATATGGAGATGTAGGTAAAAGAAAGTTAGTGAGTCTAAGAGGAAATGTGCATGTGTTTCAAATCAAACCAATTTTTACGAAAAATTATCCAACTTTTAATGTCCACCAAACCAAGTTGTGAAAAACCCAATTCTTACTTTAAACCAATTTTATCTTGATTAATCCTAAACATGAATCTAGTGATTAAAGCAAGTAAAGTAAAGTAAAGAATACTCAAAACGCCGAATATACAAGGAAAAATCCAAAACGGGAAAACAACCTCGGACGTCCCAAGCTAGATAATCACTATGAATAATGGTTTTACAAAGACATATTAGCCTTACTCAATGACTCGAACCCCACCGGTCTTGATGACCCTTCTGATCTTCTACCGTTCTTCAATAATGCCCACATAGAAATTCCGTCTTCCACGATACCTGTCCACAACACTCGGCTCCACGAATGTCTTGGTGACCACCGATTGGCTTTGATTCTTCTACGATGTAGAATAAGAAGTCCTTCTCTTTTCTTCACTGCAAAACCCTTGACATTCAATGATAGAACAAACTTCTTAGTGCAGCAAGATCATGTAAACATAAACTAGTGATAATTCGGATCTTTGCAAACTCTAAGGATGTGTTTATGGTTTTTAAACCTTAGAAAACATGTGCACACATGTACTGGATGGTATCTTGTTTTTCCAGAATAAGCACTTACGAAACTCTGATGAAAGCACGCTTAAAATAAGATTTAAATGACGCCTCGAAAACCATGTTGTTCGAATGACAATGCCACGTTGTTCGCACGACATACCTATCTCGTTTGAAGGAGACTGGTTGTCATTACAACTAGCTGGCGTGTTAGTTTGACTTTTTGAATTTTAGTTCAAAACGTCTCTTTTAAAGGAGATCCAAATAAGTCAAAATCTATTTCGAGTTTATCAGCATTAAAACGTAGTGTAAACCATTTAAAACACTTTAAAACAATTTAAAACATTTTTCTTTATAAAAATACATCCTTATCTTTTATAAAAACAATTTCGAGCACTATTAATTATACGCATTCATACCTGAGTGATCTCGGAATGCAATTAATTTTGAATAGGAATAAACTTGCACCAATTAAACTTCGACATGATTATTTATTTAAAGCTTTGCCGCAACGTCTTCAATTTTCTTCAATACATCATAGACCAAGTGGGATTGGGACAAAATAAGATCTCCTTATGACATATTATAAATACAGTTTTTTTCACGGAATTAAGTCAAAACAACACATGGACTTAATAGGAAATTTATGTCCTAACAGGACATAATAAAAAGTACCAGATCATAAGAATCTACAAAACTACTTTAAAGGATTATAAAGGTACAATACAACAATTCAGAATTGTTCCTACCATATCAAATCACGTGACTCAATAAAGAGATGAAGAAATATTTAGGATGTTAAGAAGGTAAATTATAAAATCCAAAAAAACTCAACAAAACCAAGAAAATCTATTCATCTAGCTTTAAAAGAGTCAATCCTCGGTCTCAGTTCCAAAATTACCACAAAACATAAGGTTCCTTTTTTTCATAGAACGTGCACGTTGGCAAGGATGCACATGGTGTTCGAGTGTACAATGAAGAGAGAGAAACACACTGAAGAGTAGATATTTAACATGGAGCTAGAGTCAGACGACTCATAATGATGTGAGTGGGTGCTTGGGTAACGTGTTCGGGAGAGGTGAGAGGCATGGAAGATGCGGGGCATGTGAAAGAGAAATGGAGTTATTAGGATAAGTAGTGTAAGCTTTCAAAAATTATAGATAAACAAAAAATTACACTCCATGCAACTATTTTCAGAATTTTAATTATATGAGAGTTCAATGTTTCACATTAATTTGAACATTTTTAGTTCCATTCCATCACTATTGTCTGAAGAGGATAACCACATGATTACGTGCCACCCTTCAATGCAAGAGATTCATGATGTGGTCTTCCAAATGGATGGTTTGAGCAGAGCTGGACTTGTTAGGTTTAATAGGAAATACATTGAAGTTAAGTTTTCGAGAAATTCATTAAAAATGATATTTTCAGGTAGTAGGTTTTATTTTTCTAAGCATGAGTCCCCAACGAGCTGGTCTGGCACATCCTTAATTTTATTCCTAAGTGCTGGTCCGAATTTTCTTAACGAAAAATGTTAAAATTATATTTATGATAATATAGTTATGTTATTATTATTTTGTTATCCATTTTTTTTCTATTTTATTATTTTGGTAATGATATATTTATTACATTAATTTTTTAATACTAATGTGCTAAGTTGGGTTTAGGATGAAAATGAGGTAATTTACTGATTTTGTAATGTGGTGGGTTAATGGAAGTTTGTTGGCTAAGCAATTCGAGAAAATGTTAATGCATTCAGAATGATTGAAGCTGGTGTTTATAGAATAATTAATCTTGGTTAATCCTATTATAATGGAATGATTTTTGTTTTATTATATCTTGTTGTAGATGGATTTTATAAACCATACACACTTATTATAGTTGGTCAACCAAGAATTAGAAGCACCATCAATTATGACATAGTGTCTAAAACACTGCATGTCCTAAAATTGTCGACCTTATTACTTCCAAACTTTCAAAAGAGGTTTTGGCATGTGGATTCATTTTAGTGAAGGATCCTTTAAAAAAAATCATGAGTTTTTCATTCAGTGAAAACTTTTGGGAAGTATACACTCAGAAGAGATTTGCAACAAATTATCCATGGCCTATATCTTATGTAAGCAAGTCCACAGTAGGAGATGCATATCATTCAACTGCAGTGTGTCATATAGTTGATATAATAATTTTTAATTTTATAATTAAAATACTAAAGAATAAGTATCAATGCCTAATAATTGACTTTTTGATTTATAGGCTAAAGAGGATTTTTGCCTTTGATGGATAAGTCTCAGACATTTTATGAAATTTCTTTTTTTTCCTGTTACCCCCTTTTCTTATTAACAATTTAATGGATTTTATTTTGTGGATATATAATTGTTCCAAGATCAATTACTTTTATGTATGATGAATGTTATTGGTTTTTATTTAATGATGTTTGATTTTTATTACTGCCATTTTAGTTAGTGCATTTGCTTTATATTTATTTATGATATGAATTTGTCAAAGAATTACATAAACATAATACTTCTTAAACATTATTTTTTTTACACTCTCTCCCCATCATATGTTGCAAAATAATATCAACATTTTATTTAATGCCACTACTATTATTTTTTAGTTTTTTTACCGTTGCCAAAAGTGTGTTCAACATTTTTTATGTGAGCTCAAGATTTTTTCATATTGTGAAAATGTTATTACTGACATTAATATATATGCCCCCAAAAGTTTTTTGAAGAATTTTAAGTAATGACGCGAAAAATTCCTTTTTGCTACCACATTGGCTATTACTGAAACTTTCCCTTGTGTCTCAAAGATTTAAGGCTTAGGGAGATATGTTGTGAATGCACTACGCACAAGCATTTATTCACTTACTTATCACCTAACAACCACTACAAGAAAACTAATTTTTTATGGCATTTTTTTTACAGCATTTATAAGATATGCCCCAAAAAATAATTTCTCAGCATTTAATTTTAAATGCAGAAAATTTACAATGTTTCCATATAAATTCTGGAAATTTGAGGCACTTTTTTAACAAATGCTGGCAAATTTATGGCACTTAAAAAACTAGCGCTAACATTGGCGGGTTCTTTTTTTTTGGTAAATTTTAATTGAGAGGGTTTACTCTTCACTTTCACACGTCTCTTTCTCTTAACTAGTCAGTAAAAAAACCGTAGCTCTCCGACCAACGGGTCCAGCCCATCCCGATTAACAGTTGTCGTCGTCGACTAACAATTGCCATCGTCGACTGGCAATCTTCTCTCACATCTGTCGCCGATGATCGACAAGGTAATACCTCTCTCTCTCTCCTATATATATATATATATATATATATGTGTGTGTGTGTGTGTGTGTGTGTGTGTGTGTGCAAACAGAAGGCTTAATCCACAATCCCCTAACAATTACCCTCCAAAATCACAAATTTTCCTGAAACAAATAACTATATTGGAGGATCAATTAGACTTACGAGCACCTCATGATCCATCCATCAAGGCACTGACCACTAATCAACTTGATTTATTCAATTTTATAGTTATCAACACTTCTATTAATAGCTATGATTTGTTTGATTAAATAGATTATGGTAATAATGAAACCTGCTAATGGCCACGAGACAGGAGGATATCAACTGGTTAGAAATGTTTATGGTGATTCAATATCAATTGGCAATAAAATCTTTAATTTTGACTCTATTCTCAATTCAAATTCAAAAAGGTATTATATTTTTCTACTTGATTAATTGTATTAAAGTTAGTAACCTATTTGGTGAACCTAATGGAAAATTATTTTATTTTGTATTAATTTTATTAAAGGTTTCTTCTTGGGATTCTTTAACACCTAAATCAATATCTTTAAGGTTTGCATTTTTGTGTCTATTTTGGTTTGGTAAGTTGTTTAATAATCATTTTTTCAGCGTTTAGTATTGTTCACTCCACATTACTAAGTAGAAGTTGATGTTTGATTTATTTTCTTTGTGTTTCATATTGTCCTGAAAAGTTTATTTATCTGGATTTGAATGTTTATTACATTATTACTTTGTGTAAACTAAACTAATCCCAACTAAATAGGAAGAAATGCTTTGTGTGCTTATCTTGAAAAGTGTTCAGATGGTTTGATTAGTACTTTGTATCTCGCTGCAAATCTGATTTGTGTGTAGAGTTAGAGTATAAAACTTTCATCGACTATTTGATGTTCTCTTGTCTAGAAGAGCATTATGTGTTGGATTGTGTGCTCGTGGTGACTAATTCATAGAGGTATTTGTGCAAATTCATCACTTAATCTATCCATATTCTTATCAACTGATTCACATCAATGTTGAATAAATCTACTAGACGCACATAAAAAGATGGGCGGCCTAATAATAAAAAAAGCTTTAATGTTATATTAGATTTTCTAAACTTTGAAGAAATTTAACATTTTTTCCAGTTTACATTTCTATTTTTAATTCTTGTTTTTAATAGAAAATTCTAAAAATTAGGGAAACAACTTCATTTGTTAGACATAACCTATAAATTAGTTGGTAAATATTGAGCATTGAAAATTGCATGTATTATATTATTGTGATCTAATTGAGCGGATCATATTACTGGCTGCCCGATTATTTAAACGTTGTTTATAGATATACGACACTTGATGATCATCTAGTTATGAATGTTTATATACCTTTATTTAAGAGTTTCATAGTAATGCATTTGCACTTGAAATTTAGTAAGAATATATGAAGTGAATGATCCATATAACAATGATGATTTTTTTCCAGAGTGCAAGCTTGTGGTCAACTGCCCCAATCTAGAATACTTTTATATATTGATGATTTTCTATCAGATGACTTTGTGGTGGAGGTCCTATCGTCCTTATCAAAAGCATTTGTTCAAGTTGGTCTCATCTGGACAAAGTCCACAAAATTTGATAATTACGGCAGTTTTATCTCAAACCTTCATTCTGGGAGGTGTATTTCTAGCGCTTCATAAGGATGTCCAATTTATCATAAGGATGTCCAATCTTTGTCATTTTAAAAAATAATCCATGAACTCTCTATTTAATTTGCGATTTCTCCCTTACGTGTCTATAAAACAGGTTTTTAGCAACTTTTAAGTTTCTTACTACTGGTAATGTATCTTTAACAAAATGTGGTATCCTAGATAAAAAAATGGAGTGTTTTGGGGTACTTTTTAATTTTTCTTACATTTAATTAATCATCACTTTTATCCCGCTCAAAGATATGGCTGAGTGGCGGCCACCTAGCATTTATGATGACATCATTAGGCTGGCTTACTTACCAAACAGTTTGGAGCGAAACTGCATTCACTATCTGGATTCAAAAACAGAGTGCTACTGAAGATATGATTCGGTGAGCATATATTAAAATTGCCTAAGGGAATGGACTCTGCCTTGGAATGGAATCTTACTTGGAATCATCCAAGGGATTCTCTGAATAGCTCTTACTTGACATCGCCCTAAAGTTATGAATAAGGTATTAAATATCTCTCTCCAATCTTCTTAATTTTGATTCATAATATCTTTGATGCACCATATTTAAGATCTCTATTAAAGATTAACAATCAACGGAAAACAATCTTGCCTAGTTGTCTCATTTTTTTAACAGCATAAAGTGGACACCTTCCAGAGTTCACCCACTTGTTCTAAAGTTTCGTTCATTCAAATTGATTCAATTTTCTATATACTGTGAAACAAATGTAACTGAGATATCTGAATCATACTTGCAATGATATGGAATGAAGGGTTATCTAACTACATCATAACATCAATCCCTTAACGTCTCCTTCTTCTTTTCACTCGTTTGTCATCACTTTCACTTTCCTTAGAGCTTGATGAGATTGAACCTGATTCAGAAACTAATTTTCGTTGTTGCATGATGATACGAGGCATATTCTTCAAGTACTCCCTTAAGTTTTCAGTGATGCCATCCCAATATATGTGAAGAAGTTGATGGAAAATCGTGTGTTCTTTGGATTATCCCTTGGAAAGATAGATGCAAAAGACTCCTGCATTGTGGGGGTGCTCAGACGATCATTCATTAGGCGAATGCAAGGTGCTCTGACAGTTTTTGGAAGAGAATCTTGTTGAAAATATGAGAAGAGGAAGTAGTGTACTCAGTCATCCGTATATAGGATAGAACATGCTAAGCTAGAGCATCAAGGCTACATAAATGGGAAAAAAACTTAGCCACATTACGCAGTTGATTTGTCTCAAGCTGATGGATCATAGAATATTATTGGACAAAGTATTTCTCAAAATTTTCTTGGTGGATCTTATTGATCATACAAAAATGTTGAGCCAAAAGAACATAATACCGGAGGTAAGTTCTCTCTTGATTGCAGCATGCTAATAACATATCACACAACTCCATCTCTTGTCCAATCCCAAATTTAATTTCAAGATCTTGTGGCCCGCTTCCACAAAATCAATACTGGATATGATTATTAAATAAATTATCCTTTGAAGATTCACAAGATTTGTTGTTGTATCATCCTTTATTTTCATCTTCTCCTCATCCTCTTTATAGGATTCTTCATCCTCATCAACATCCAACTCTGCATCAGAATCTGTTTCTTCCTGACCCCTCGGCACCAAGTATGGTTTTCTTCAAATCTTCATACCTCTCTTCATTCTCAATAAATTGAGGATCCGACTTGAAAAAATCAAAAGTAATCTCTAGATCTATCTGATCTAGAAGAGATATTTAATGAGTTAACTGATCTTCCTGCTCAAAGAGGTCTAGTTCTAGACAAATAGCGGGGTTCCCTTCGAACTTGGCTTTTCTTAATGCAAAGATGACTTCGATTAAGCATTGAACCCTTTTGTCTATCTCTCCTTCGTGAAGAATTCCACGAACATGCTTGAAAATACCATGCCATATGCTCTCTTAGCTTTAATAATCAACTCAGTGGCTTTACCTCCTTTGTCTATTTTCATTGTTGTGCTTGTCACCTTGGGAAGAGTGTCTGTATTCCTTTTATTGATGTTCATGTTGGTTACGTTAAACCATTTTATTTAATTTTATTTAATTTATCACAAAGTTGGTCTTTAATTTGTTGTGTCCAAATGTAAAGAAGATAAATTCCCACACCAGTAAAGGAAATAGGAGGTAGAGCCCTAAAGCTCTACAATAAGAGCCAAACGTCATCACAGTACTATTAGTCTAGTAGGTCCCAATTGTTGGACTTGAATGGACGATTAAGTTTAATCTTTCCCAAATGTCCTACAATCCATTATTTCACGAATTCAGATTTTAAGATTGTGAATCAGTCTCTGATATGCACAGAATTATCGCACTTTTAGTGCATGTATGTTAACCCGAGTTGGGCAAATTAGGCAATGAGGTCCAGACTCTCTCGCCACAGATCCTGTTGAAATTTTTGTTTTCGCTTCAACCATCACTCCTAACACCCTCAAGGGACTACCGTTATATCCCATCATCCACTCACCCTTTGACCAGCTATCTGTCCACTCCACCTCCACCTCCAGTGAGTGGATATATAAGGGATGCAACTAAGTTCATGGCAGCTTTGTCCAGACCCGCACTCGCTTTTGGGCAGTTTGATCAAACCGGGATTGAAGGTCTTTTAAATCCATAACCTTCCATGTGATGTTAATGGAGATGATAGGTGAGACACCAAGAATGGTTTCCTCATCCCAAGCCTCATGTTAACCCTGCACGGCTGCCCCGCCTCCTCCACCACGGCTACCCAAGTATGTAGGACGTGCCCCTGACAACTCATCAGATGAAGAGGAAGAAGACCCCTTTGCCAATAGTGAACCTCGCTAAAGAAACATATCTCACCTCTTGTAAATCCTTAAGAAAAATATGCATGGTGATCGGCATGTTGATGTGCCAACTTATGAAGGCCAGATGGGCTCTGTTGTCTATGTGGATTGACTTGACTCACTAAAAAGATATTTGAGTACAAAGGGTACAAGGGAAATTATATATGTTCAGATCGTTATCACAAACTGTCAGGAATGCTAAGCTTTGGGGGAACGAAATGTGTCAGCGACATCGAGAAACCGAAAAGTTGCCCATCAGCAGCAATATACGAGAGGGATTTGTTCACCGGGGTTCAGAGTTTATGAAAAAATTTGATGACGATCATAGACTACACTGAGCAGTCACAGCTTTTGTACACCCATCCCTAATCAAATGAGTATGAAGGGAAGTGTGGAGGCAATTATTATGCAACACAAATAAGTATGAAAGAGGTGACAACCAAGAAAAAATCAATAAAAGGCCAATCACACAACAACGGGAGTACGTGGTTCAGCAAAGAAGTGCCTACGTCCACGGTGGTTCAGTCAGTGTTATTTCTCTATATTCTGAAAAGTAAGTACAGAGAATACAACTTGTCCTTTGCCCCGGACTTGGGGTTTAATTTATACATGTATGTCTTGGAGTAGTGGGGGTGATAGGTTCCTCTTTATTAGCCATCTCCCTTTCATGGGATCGTGTTCCCCCACAACTTCTCTTCATGGCATCGTGGAGTAAATGGATGAGTACCAGAGGTGATGGACCTGGGTTTTGGGCCGCTGAGGAGGGGCTACTCGTCCAGGCCTTATGGTGATAGAGTTGGGGTACCCACAATTGCCCCTAAATTTGTTGGGCCGTTCTTATGGGTCCGATGAATTTAAATGATCAGCAATGATGGTTGATTTCTTTGAAAACTGTGAAGTTGCTTTGGCGGCACCCGCTTCGCTATCTGTGCGTTATGATTAGTTTTGAAGGCTTGTTGGAATAAGACACATTTTCTCTTCGTCGTTCCATCTTTTCCAGCAATCTTCTATCTTCTGAGAACTCTTGAGTTTTGTACCTTCTGTTTTCGGTCTCCACTCTCGTCGCTTCTTCGCTTTTTGATCTGATCTTCTGTACTGTAAGTCTTTTGTGCCCTTTTTCTTGAGTTTATAGTTTTTCTTGTATTTTTCCAATGGCGAAGATTGGAGATAGGTCGGTAACTGAGTTTAGAAAATTCTACGGTATTCCTGAGTGGGTAGAGATTGAGTGTTGTGCCTCGCCGCCTAGGAACGTTAGGGACATAGAGGATGCACATTGGATTCACGTCCTGTTGCCCTCCCAGGGTGGTCTTACCTTTCCCCCTAATGGTTTGTTTCTGCACTTTTTTTGTTATTTTGGTATTGTGCCTGCACAATGTTTGCCCAATGTATGGAAAATAGTGAACGGTGTGCACAGGATAAATCAATTGTACGACACAAGGTTAGGGCTTGCCGAGGTCTGCTTTTGTTATTCTTTTTCTCGTACGAGTTCAGGTGTTCTGTACCTTAAGGCTAGGAGCCCTGATAGGGTATTGGTAGTAAATTTACCTGATTCCCATAAGGACTATTGGCAAGAAGGGTTTCTCGTTAGGAACTGGCAATACTCCCCTCAATTTGAAGGGTCGAGGTCTGAGAGGTTCACTATTCCCTTTTATGGGGAAGAATATATAGGTAGATGTTGTATTATTGTTTCAACCTTTGCGGACTTTGTGATTTCTCTAACTTCTCCTTGCTTTCTCTTTTTCAGCGACGATAAAGAACTTGGAGCCAGCTCTCAGCGAGGTTCGTATCTCGGAACTGGTGAAAGCTTGGAACATCAGGGAACCTTTGGGTGACGACGAGCATCCTAGGTCTGCTGCTTTTCTGCTTGAATACAAGAACACAGGCTCCAGCTTCATAGCCCGACCTGTGGAAAGTGTTCCGGACTTTGGCTCTTCCGAAGAGATTTTAGCTGAGCCCATCCAATTGGACGAGGAGGAGAGCAGCTCGGAGAGCGAGCCTGCAGGTGTTGTGAGTAACTTGGGTGGAGGCAGTGCTGATAGTAGCAGTTCATCGAGTACTACCAGCAGTCCAGTGAAGAAATGCCTCCCAGGAAGAATCTAATCCGGGATGATGATGATGATGATGATGTGCTTCTTGCACAGAGGTCCAAAAAATCGAAGACTGTCTCCGGGGCCATAGCTACTGGTTCTCGGCCTTCCTCTCAAGAGAAAGAGAAGAAGAAGAGAGAGGAGGAGCAGGCGAGGGAGAGGGAGAAGAAAAAGGAGGAGGAGAGGAAGAAGGTGGAAGAGAGAAAGAGGAGGGAGAAAGAGAAGGAGGAGGAGAGGAGGAAGATGGAACTGAGGACCAAGACCGGTCAAGCCTTGGTCCCAGTATCTTCTTTTCCTGAGGGGGCTTCGGTGGCCACCTCTCCTCAACTCGCCCCTGCGCTGCTTGAGAGGGCAGTCCTCCCTGAAGATCGCGAGAGGGCGTCAGGGTCTGATCAACTGGCCTTGCAAGCTAGCCAGAGGCTTGCCTTGGTAAGGTTTCTTTTCTACTTCCCAACTTCTTCTAATCTGTTTTGATGGTTTCTTCTTTCTGATCTTTCCCTTGTTTTCTGCAGTTTGTGACTGACTTCGCTGTGCTCTATCGCTCTCGCGACGAGCTGTTGAGAAGGAACAGCGAGCTGGAGCAGCAGAATTCTACTCTGGTGGCCAGGGGTTCTCAGCTGGAGGCCGATCTGAAGGCTGATGCGGCTCGAGCTTCTTCTGCCTTGGCCCTTGCTAATTCTGCTCGCGAGAGAGATAATGCTGTCAGGGAGCTCGGCGAGCTGAGGAAGTCGTATGAATAGGTCTGCTCTAGCAAGCTGGACCTTGTGGAGAAGAACCGGGTTCTTGCCGAGCAGTTGGAAGCGGAGAAAGCCCAGGCAACCACTGTTAAAGAAGATTCATACAATTCTGGCTGGGCTACTGCGTATGAAGACGCCGAGGTTCAGATAGGCTATATCAGCTGTCTGAACTTCAAGATGGGGTGGAACAAGGCCCTTGTGGCTGCTGGGGTGGATGTTGCATCCCCACTTTTTGACGAACATGATCCAGGGCCCAGGCCAGTTGTGGATGATGAGCTAGCCCCAACTGCTGAAGGGGTCAATCCTGCTTCTCAGGCGACTCTTGCTGATGCTTCCGTGGTCGAGGAGGCAGTGCACACCTCTGCAGAGGGTGACGCCCCTGCTGATGCTGATAAGGACAAGGGTCCGTCCACCGAGGTTGCTAAGTGATAGGGTTTCTTTGTAATTTTTTCCTTTTTTGTCTTGATGTAACCTCGCTCATTATCAATAAAAAGGCTTCCTTTTTGTTTATGCTGATTTCTTTTTATTCTCTTCCTTTCTTTTTTACTTGTAGTTGGTTGATGCTGATGAATATATCCCTGCCACTTCACATCTGGGTAGGACTCTCGGTCCAAATGCGAGTCCTGCTGTTCCCCAGGCCTTCGCTAGACTCTGCCGGTTTGCTAAGTTAAGTAACAAAAAATACAAGGATGAGTATGAGCTGGTGGCCAAATTGAAGGACAGGCTCCAGGAAATGGAAGAGATCGGAGCTTCAGTGCAAGAAGAAGTTAGCGAGCTGAGAGCCAAGTTACTGGAGGCCACCGAGATCAATCAAGTCGTGGAGTTTCTTCAGCGGGAGAATGACGACCTGTGGCGGGAGGTCTCGAGGCTTAAGGAGCATTCGCCGAGCACCGCTCCGGCAGTCCTACAAGGTTCTTCCTCGTCGCGAGCTGCTCGACCTCCCCTCCCGCGTGCTGGTAGGAGTACATGGGGTAGGAGTAGGGAAGTTGAGGAGCAGCGTGAGAGGGAAATAGAGGAGCTGCGCGGTGATGTCCTGCGAGCTTATGTAACTGCTGCTGGGCTCCAGAGGGACGTCACCCGACTGCGGCATCTATTCAAGAAGGGCCCTCGCCAAGTGTGGACTGACGGCTATGATCAGGGCTGGTTGGATGCTCCCACGAGATTATCAGAGTTCGAGGAGCTTTCCTTCATCAGGGGGTGGTTGAGTGCTCTCAGAGAGCTGCAGGTCCCGAGGAATTCGATATTGTGGTATCGGCATGAGATGTCTCCGTCTACTCTGATGCCCAATCCATTCAGGCGAGATGACCGATGGATTCCTATCGATGCTATTCCTCGGCGGCTACTGGAGTTGGACACAAATGAAGTTGTTGAGGAACTCGATCCTGCCCCTGATGACGGGAGGAGAGCTAAGGTTGCTGACTACCTTGCTCGGAGGCTTCCCCCTTCTTGATAATTTGTTTTTTAATAATTGTAAATGCTTTGGGCGAACCTTTGCCGACTAAACATGTACTATTATTGTTTGTAAATATAAAAGATTAATGGAAAGTTTGAGTTTTGGGCGATTTTGCCGACTAAACGTGTTTATCCAATCTCTGTTATATTTTTGCAGCTTCACAATCTTTATCTTGTCATGTGAGTGTCCGCCCAGTCCAGTATTAAGAATACCATTGTGCTCTCTCTTTACCTTTTAGGTCGTGTCGTCACACTTCCTTAGGTCTAAGAGGGGAAATTGGCGAGGACACACCTGTTTTTGGATGTCTTCATCCAGTCAGGATTTTGTTTAACCAAAATAGGTTTGATGCCTAAGAATATTCTGTAGGGCTTCATATATTGCCCTGGGCAATTCTAAGAGGTCTGTCGTGCTTCGTGACGATGACCTGAGGAGGGGTGTTCCCCTGCTATGCCAACTATTATACCTATGATTTGAAAAGGATGTGCAATAAGATATAATTGTTACTTTTTTAGAGAGTAATTAACTGAGAGATTCTTATTGGTGAATAGAGAAATAAACTGTCTTTCCCCAAAATGAGTACAATAAAAGATCTAACAATAGAACTCCTAAAAGTAGAATTTCTTGAGATTAGCTGCGTTCCATGCTCGTGGTATCTCTCTGCCCTCCATCGTTTTCAAATGATAGGCACCTTGCAGATCGTCTCTAATTATCTTATAAGGTCCTTCCCAGTTTGGGCCCAGTTTACCATCTGATGGCTTCACTGTGTTGCCCAGGACCTTTCTTAGGACATAGTCTCCAACTTCAAACTTCCTCGGATTGACCTTTTTGCTGTAGTACTTCACGAGCTGTTGCTGATAACTCGCTAGTTTTACTAGGGCAAGTTCCCTGCGCTCGTCGGCCAAGTCGAGTTCAGCGAGCAAAGCCTGATCGTTCTGATTCTGCTCGACAAGGTCGGATCTCATTGTAGGCAATCCTGCTTCTAATGGGATGACCGCTTCCATACCATATGCTAGTGAGAATGGCGTCTGACCTGTGGCTCGTCTGGGAGTCGTTCTGTATGCCCATAGGACATGTGGTAGCTCGGTAGTCCACGCGCCTTTTGCTCGTTCTAACCGCTTTCTTAATCCAGCGATCACTGTTTTGTTGGAAGCCTCAGCTTGTCCGTTGCTCTGAGGATAAGCTACCGAGCTGAAGTGGTGCCTGATCCCGTGTTGGTCGCAGAAGTCCTGAAAGGGGACACTCTCGAACTGTGTTCCATTGTCAGTGATGATGGTTCTGGTGATCCCGAATCGAGTGATTATATTTCTCCATATGAACTTCATCATGTCAGCATCTCGGATGTTCGCCAGTGGTTCTGCCTCAATCCATTTGGTAAAGTAATCAGTTGCGACCAACAGGTATTTGCGATTGCCGGCAGCGGTGGGCAGTGGTCCCACGATGTCCATTCCCCACTGGGCGAAAGGCCAGGGGCTGGTCAGGGATTTCAATTCGCTGGCAGGCTGGTGGACCATGGGGGCATGAAGCTGGCATTTTAGGCATTTGCGTACATAAACTACGGAGTCTCTTTGCATATATGGCCACCAGTAACCTTCCTTCATTGCTCGGAAGGCTAGAGACCTTCCTCCGACGTGACTTCCGCAGATTCCATCGTGGAGCTCGTGAAGCACTGTCTTGACATCGCCTGGGTGGAGGCATCTAAGGTAGGGGCCGGAGAAAGATCTTTTATACAAGTCGCCTCCCGTGGATAAGTGAAAGCGAGCAGCTTTGATTCTTATCTGGTGGGCAGTCCTCTTATCCTCTGGGAGCGTTCCGTTCTTCAAATAGTCTCTTAAGGGATCCATCCAACTAGGGGCTGGTTCCAATTGGAGTATTTGTTTCGCTTTTGTCAGCTCGCAGTTGGGGTGAATGCTCGGGCAACTAAGGAAATCGATGGGGATTATCCTTTTAAGGCTGGAATCAACTGCCGAGCTTAGGGCTGCCAAGGCGTCAGCGTGGCTGTTCTGCCCTCTGGGAAATTGTTGGATGTTGATTTCTTTAAAGTTCGTCATCAAGTTTCTTACCAAGGAGAGGTAGGCTGCCATCCTCTCATCCTTCGCGTTGTAGTCTCCACTTATCTGATTGGAAACTAGTTGCGAGTCTCTGAATACCTGTAAATGCTTTGCTCCTAGAGTTTGCGCCCATTGGAGACCTGCAATTAAGGCTTCGTATTCTTCTTCGTTGTTGGAGGCTGCAAATCCCAGCCTGATTCCTTGCTCGAGGACTGCATTTTCTGGAGTGATGAGAACAATTCCTACTCCTGCCCCTTTTGAGTTGGAGGCTCCATCAACGAATAGCTTCCAGCTTCCCCCTGTAGCCTGGCTGTTTTGTTCTGTTGCCTTAGGCTGGTCGAGAGGTTCTTCGCCCGTGAATTCAGCTATGAAGTCAGCGAGGATTTGACCCTTGATAGCTGTCCTTGGATGAAATTGGATGTCAAACCGGCCGAGCTCGACTGACCACTTAGACAGTCTGCCTGACAAATCCGCCTTCCTTAGGACAGCCTTGAGGGGGTGTGATGTAAGGACGATGATCGTGTGAGCTTTGAAGTAATGCTTTAGTTTCCTCGAGGACATTACTAGGGCGAATGCGAGCTTTTCCAATGGCAGGTATCGCTGCTCGGCGTCTAGTAAGGTTTTGCTCGCGTAATAGACTGGATGTTGGATTCCTGTGACTTCACACATTAGCGCTGAGATGATAGTATGGCTGGATATAGAGAGGTAGAGGTACAAAGGGTCCATTTGCTGTGGCATGACGAGCAGTGGTGGGGAGCTTAGGTAGGATTTGAGCTCGCCTAATGCTTGCGAGCAATCTGGGGTCCATTCTACCGTTTTGCTGCCTTTTAAGAGTTGGAAGAAGGGCTTGCATCTCTCGGAGGATTTAGAAATGAAACGATTTAGAGCAGCGAGCATTCCAGTGAGCTTCTGTACATCGCAGATTGTGCGAGGAGGTTGCACCCGTTTAATTGCCTCAATCTGGTCCGGATTTGCCTCTATGCCACGCTTGCTGACCAAATACCCAAGGAACTTTCCTGACTGGACACCGAAGGAACACTTGCTCGCGTTGAGTTTCATTCGGTATTTCCTGAGGATTTCGAAGGTACTTGCCAGGTCAGAAAGGTGGTTTTCTTTCTCCTTGCTTTTGACGAGCATGTCGTCGATGTAGACCTCCATCGTGTTTCCCATCTATTTTTTGAACATTTTAGTAACCAGCCGCTGATAAGTTGCCCCTGCATTTTTTAGCCCAAAAGGCATGACCTTGTAACAGTATAAACCAACCGTCGTGATAAACGCCGTTTTATCCTGATCTGGGGCATATAAGGGAATCTAGTGATAGCCTGAGTATGCGTCCAGGAAACTCATTCGCTCGTGAGCTGCAGTGGCGTCTACTAGTTGGTCTATTTTTGGCAGAGGGAAGTTATCCTTAGGGCAGGCTTTGTTGAGGTCAGTGAAGTCTATGCAAACTCTCCACTTACCGTTGCTTTTTGGAACTACCACTGGGTTGGATAACCATTTGGGGAACTGCACTTCCCGTATGGATCCTGCATCCAGCAGTTTTTCGACTTCCTGTTCTATTGCTTTGGCTTTCTTGGGAGCAGTTCGTTGTGCCTTCTGTGGTATCGGCTTGAATGTGGGATTGACGTGCAACCGATGGCAGACCATATTGGGATCGATTCCTGGCAGCTCGTAGGGTTCCCAAGCGAAAACATCTATGTTGCTTCTGAGTAAGGTTAACAAATCCTTTTGCTCTTCGTTAGTGAGTGAGGTCCCGATCAAGAAGACTCTGCTGTTGTCGCCTTCCCTAGCAATTACTTCTACCAGGTCTTCTACAACCCGTTCGGAGGGGAGGAGCCTGGTCTCTTCCACTCCGGGCCTTCTATATTTTAATTACTATTTGGAAGGGATTGCACCTTCCTCCACTTTCTCGCTGGTTCGAACGTCATTTTTCTCTGGCTTCGGTCGGATGGCCACTATGAAGCACTTTCTCGCCATCTCTTGGTCGCCATGTGTCTCCATCACTCCCCGCTCGGTGATATATTTGAGTTTCTGGTGGTAGGTCGAGGAGACTGCCTTCATTGCATGAAGCCAACCCCTGCCGAGGATGGCTTGATACGGTGAATCGATGTCGACCGCCAAGAATTCGATCATTTTCGAAACACTCCCAGCGAGCACTGGTAGTACTATCTTGCCCAAAGGCATGGTGATTTTTCCAGCTAAGCCGACCAGAGGGACAGTGGTTCCCTTCAGGTCGGCGATGTCCAACTTCAATTTCCTGAACAGGTCGATGTACATTACTTCGGATGAGCTTCCTTGATCGACGAGCAGCCTGTCGATATCAAAGTTGGCTATCCTGAGTGTAATGACTAAGGCATCGTGATGTGGGGTCCTCACTCCCACAAGATCTTCATCCGTGAAGACAATATGCTTGTTGTAGTTGATGTCCTCTGCTCGGCGGCGTTTTCCTGCCTGTGATTTCGCTGGATCAATTTGAAAAGCTTTCATTACTGCTTATCACTTAGAAAATTACAAAGAAACCCTATCACTTAGCAAACTCGGTGGACGGACCCTTGTCCTTATCAGCATCAGCAGGGGCGTCACCCTCTGCAGAGGTGTGCACTGCCCCCTCGACCACGGAAGCATCAGCAAGAGTCGCCTGAGAAGCAGGATTGACCCCTTCAGCAGTTGGGACCGGCTCCTCATCCACAACTGGCTTGGGCCCTGGATCATGTTCGTCAAAAAGTGGGGATGCAACATCCACCCCAGTAGCCACAAGGGCCTTGTTCCACCCCTTCTTGAAGTTCAGACGGCTGATCTAGCCTATCTGAACCTCGGCGTCTTCATACGCAGCAGCCCAGCCAGAATTGTATGAATCTTCTTTAACAGTGGCTGCCTGGGCTTTCTCCGCTTCCAGCTGCTCGGCAAGAACCCTGTTCTTCTCCATAAGGTCCAGCTTGCTAGAGCAGACCTGTTCATACGACTTCCTCAGCTCACCGAGCTCCCTGACAGCATTATCTCTCTCACGAGCAGAATTAGCAAGGGCCAAGGCAGAAGAAGCTCGAGCCGCATCATCAGCCTTCAGATCGGCCTCCAGCTGAGAACCCCTGGCCACCAGAGTAGAATTCTGCTGCTCCATCTCGCTGTTTCTTCTCAACAGCTCGTCGCGAGAGCGATAGAGCACAGCGAAGTCAGTCACAAACTGCAGAAAATAAGGGAAAGATCAGAAAGAAGAAACCATCAAAACAGATTAGAAGAAGTTGGGAAGTAGAAAAGAAACCTTACCAAGGCAAGCCTCTGGCTAGCTTGCAAGGCCAGTTGATCAGACCCTGACGCCCTCTCGCGATCTGCAGGGAGGACTGCCCTCTCAAGCAGCGCAGGGGCGAGTTGAGGAGAGGTGGCCACCGAAGCCCCCTCAGGCAAAGAAGATACTGGGACCAAGGCTTGACCGGTCTTGGTCCTCAGTTCCATCTTCCTCCTCTCCTCCTCCTTCTCTTTCTCCCTCCTCTTTCTCTCTTCCACCTTCTTCCTCTCCTCCTCCTTTTTCTTCTCCCTCTCCCTCGCCTGCTCCTCCTCTCTCTTCTTCTTCTCTTTCTCTTGAGAGGAAGGCCGAGAACCAGTAGCTATGGCCCCGGAGACAGTCTTCGATTTTTTGGACCTCTGTGCAAGAAGCACATCATCATCATCATCATCATCATCCCGGATTAGATTCTTCCTGGGAGGCATTTCTTCACTGGACTGCTGGTAGTACTCGATGAACTGCTACTATCAGCACTGCCTCCACCCAAATTACTCACAACACCTGCAGGCTTGCTCTCCGAGCTGCTCTCCTCCTCGTCCAATTGGATGGGCTCAGCTGAAATCTCTTCGGAAGAGCCAAAGTCCGGAACACTTTCCACAGGTCGGGCTATGAAGCTGGAGCCTGTGTTCTTGTATTCAAGCAGAAAAGCAGCAGACCTAGGATGCTCGCCGTCACCCAAAGGTTCCCTGATGTTCCAAGCTTTCACCAGTTCCGAGATACGAACCTCGCTGAGAGCTGGCTCCAAGTTCTTTATCGTCGCTGAAAAAGAGAAAGCAAGGAGAAGTTAGAGAAATCACAAAGTCCGCAAAGGTTGAAACAATAATACAACATCTACCTATATATTCTTCCCCATAAAAGGGAATAGTGAACCTCTCAGACCTCGACCCTTCAAATTGAGGGGAGTATTGCCAGTTCCTAACGAGAAACCCTTCTTGCCAGTAGTCCTTATGGGAATCAGGTAAATTTACTACCAATACCCTATCAGGGCTCCTAGCCTTAAGGTACAGAACACCTGAACTCGTACGAGAAAAAGAATAACAAAAGCAGACCTCGGCAAGCCCTAACCTTGTGCCGTACAATTGATTTATCCTGTGCACACCGTTCACTATTTTCCATACATTGGGCGAACATTGTGCAGGCACAATACCAAAATAACTAAAAAAGTGCAGAAACAAACCATTAGTGGGAAAGGTAAGACCACCCTGGGAGAGAAACAGGATGTGAATCCAATGTGCATCCTCTATGTCCCTAACGTTCCTAGGCGGCGAGGCACAACACTCAATCTCTACCCACTCAGGAATACCGTAGAATTTTCTAAACTCAGTTACCGACCTATCTCCAATCTTAGCCATTGGAAAAATACAAGAAAAACTATAAACTCAAGAAAAAGGGCACGAAAGACTTACAGGACAGAAGATCAGATCAAAAGGCGAAGAAGCGACGAGAGTGGAGACCGAAAACAGAAGGTACAAAACTCAAGAGTTCTCAGAAGATAGAAGATTGCTGGAAAAGCTGGAACGACGAAGAGAAAATGTGTCTTATTCCAACAAGCCTTCAAAACTAATCATAACGCACGGATAGCGAAGCGGGTGCCGCCAAAGCAACTTCACAGTTTTCAAAGAAATCAACCATCATTGCTGATCATTTAAATTCATCGGACCCATAAGAACGGCCCAACAAATTAAGGGGAAATTGTGGGTACCCCGATTCTATCACCATAAGGCCTGGACGAGTAGCCCCTCCTCAGTGGCCCAAAACCCAGGCCCATCACCTCTGGTACTCATCCATTTACTCCACGATGCCATGAAGAGAAGTTGTGGGGGAACACGATCCCATGAAAGGGAGATGGATAATAAAGAGGAACCTATCACCCCCACTACTCCAAGACATACATGTATAAATTAAACCCCAAGTCCGGGGCAAAGGACAAGTTGTATTCTCTGTACTTACTTCTCAGAATATAGAGAAATAACACTGACTGAACCACCGTGGACGTAGGCACTTCTTTGCTGAACCACGTACTCCCGTTGTTGTGTGATTGGCCTTTTATTGATTTTTTCTTGGTTGTCACCTCTTTCATACTTATTTGTGTTGCATAATAATTGCCTCCACAGGAAGAAGATTAGTGTCTATATTAATGGGCTTCAGCTACACATCAATTTACAGCTCTATAGTAGGGAGAATGGAATGTTGTTAAGTATTCACTCAAGGTTAAAGAGTATTTTCTTTAGGCATCCAACACTCAAAGTGTGTGCACAACCACTATAGTAACCCCAACAACTACGCTACCTAATACAAACTTCAAGTATTTTATAATAAAGGGTATTTGGTTATAAGTTCTCGGAGGTCCCATTCTGTTCTTGGGATAGATAGCTCGGGAGTGAGAAAAAAGTGAAACTGTTGAGGAGTAAGTCTTAATAACCCACGTCCACATTCTGGCGCAAACAGATGGGATGGCCCTTTAATACTCAAGGATGAACTTTTCTAAAAAAGTGTAAAATGATTTGCACAAGAGCGAGAGAGGAGTCGGCTGGGCATTAGGATGATAAGAGAGGGGGGTAATTTATTTCTTAATTAATTAATTTATTTATTTATAGCCTATTTAGTTTACTATTTATCTAGTTAGTAATTATCTTTTTTTATTTTAATTATTTCTTATTAATTTAGTCTAGGTTAGTTTGGACTCCTTAAGAGTCTATAAATAAGAACCCTTCCTTGGAATCGATATTCATTTGATTAGTATAATTCTTTTGTTGTGTGCATCTCTTGATTTGATTGTTAATCGTTTCCTCTTGTTTACATCATTATGTTTTAGGACATAAGTGGTTTCTTATCTTTTTATAGCGCGAGTTTGCTAGATAATGTTGAATAGCATATATGTAGTATATTGACATATGAGTTATTCTTTTATATATACTATGTATTAACAATAATAGTAGGAAATTTTCATTTAACTCTGTTTTGGGGATCATAATTTAGGAAGGCTACTTAATAGTTTCTCGAGGTGTGTATTATATCGTAGAGATGTACCTATCAGTAAGTTCCTGGTTGGCTTTGCTCTAAAATCTTCAGTCTGTACATGATCCTGGTTATGTTTTACTTCCTACTTCGCAAGGCTTATCAAGCTTTTGTATTTATTCAATGAAACGAGCTCAAACTTTATAAGAAGCTCTCTTAATAATAAGTTGATCCTGAACGAGCCCATACTCTGTCCTCATAATGGCTTACTGTAACTTTTCTTTCTTTCATGACTTAATAGCAGCTGAGCTTTCATTATTGTAAGTTGTTTGTAGTATGATAGTACTACATATAATGTACATGCCACAAAGGGCAAGACAAAATGATTAAAAGATCCAAAATATTTAATGAGGTTTTAGATCATGTTTTGCCTTGAATTTTTACATACTAGAAAACTTCCACAATTGATTTATATATCATCACATATGTATTATGATTTATACTCTTCTCCACATAAATAAACTCGCACTCTCTTCCTATCACAATTGTACATAATTTTTTATGCCACTATAGAATACAAAAAAATTAATACTTTATTTACTTTTTTTTATCACTTTTACTCAGTTACCCACTCTTAACCGAAACCCTTGTTTTATTATTAATAATTAAATTTTAAATATGAAATTCTACCTCTTGAAAAGTTTTAAAATTTTATTTGATTGTTCTGTTGAATGTCAATTCTCACATGATGTTCTTGTTCTTTGAATTGGAATATATTCCTCTTTGAAGGTTTGACAATGTATTGATTTAACGTGCTTAACTTTTTCCCTTCCATTATACTGCAACTCTTGACAGGCATTGTCTAAGACATTGACTACAGGTGATCTCGCCTATCTGAAGGAGCAATTCGCTCTATTGGAGCCAAACGAAAACGGAAGCATAACCTTGGAGAGCATTAGAATAGTGGGTTTCTTTTATTCATTTCAATCTTCTTATTGTGGAGTTTTCCCCCTTTTTCCTTCTTTTCTTTTGCATGAATTATTAGACTGTATAGTGATTTTTTTTTTGCGTTCACTTGGTTCTGAGCAGGTTCTGATGAAACATGCAATAAACGCGTAAAGGAGTTTCAGGTTTTGATAAGGTGAGAATGGATCCTAGGAACAAGGATATTGATCTTGACATTATAATGTATGGCGGAATTGATCAATTAACTGAGGAAGAGCAAGAGGTACGTTACAATGGAGGAGGAGCATATCAAGTTTGGATTAGCTCTGGCAGGTATGTTGTAATCGACCTTTCGGCAGGCCCTTGTACATATGGAAAGATTAAAACTGAAGAAGGAAGCGTCAGTTCTAGAACACTCCCCAGATTACGGAATGTGGTGATTCCTAGAATCTTAGGTGTAGTTAGTGATCCCTCCACCCATAATGTTTTTTTCGGACAACTTGCTGCTCTGGTTGCAACCACAGTTGAGCATGTTATAGCTCCAGATGTTAGGTTTGAAACTGTTGATATGGCAACAAGGTTTGTTATACCAATCATTGTCCTATGAAATCATAATCGTTACAATTCCATGGAGAAAGGCTATAACTACAGTATTAATGCTGAAGCTATTGAGGCTGAGGTCAAGAAGATGGTGCACTACGGCTAGGAAGTAGTGATTGTTGGAGGTTCACATGCGTTACATGATCATGAAAAGTTAGCTATTATTGTTTCAAAATAAATGCGAAGTCATTCCCTTTAAGAAACAAAAAAGGATGGACGTTTCCATGTGAATACGAAGACATATCTTGACGGAGCTATTCTTAAAGAGGAGATGGAATGATCAGCGGATGTGGTTGTTGCAGGTCTACTTGAAGTGTCTGATCCTTCCCTTTCAAGTAAATTTTTCCACTACCAGCACTGGACAGATGAAAGTGTTGATGCAAGTGATTCAATTTTAAAGCATATACCTATTTGGTCTACTTATGGATCCAAATGTGGCAAGGAGAAGAAAAAGAGAGTAGAAATGAAATAAGGGGATCTGTACCGGACTTATGGAATAATAGTGGTTCATGTTTTTGTTTTATCATTGGCTGATGTGGATGCACACCTTATGATGGAAGATGAAAGTCTTGTATGGACGAGTAATGATGTTGTAATTGTACTTTAGCATCAAGGTGAAAAGATTCCTTTAAGTTATCTTTCAGAAACAGAGAGAAGGCATGATGTTCCATCACAAGTGCAGCGACATATATTGGTTGGGTTGGCCTCTGTTGTGGGTGGATTGAGTGCACCATATGAAAAGGATTCTCACGTGCATGAAAGGCCTGTTGTATATTGGCTTTTGGCAACTGGTTATCATCCATTTGTACCATTCTCAAATACCTCCCAAATTAGTGAAATGCTCCAGGATGTTGCTATGAGGAACATAATATATACATGTGTAGATTCTTCCCTTCATAAAATTCGAGATACATCAGAGGGTCTCCAAGATTTTGCTGGAGAGTATATTAAAAGTCCTTTTTTATGAACCAGTGAAGGGAAAAAAGAACAAGTCAAGCACTGATCTATGGTTGGAAAAGTTCTACAAAAAAATAACTCACTTGCCCGAACCTTTACCACATGAATTTTTTGAACACTTAGATAACCTAGAAGAATAGCTTGTAGATCTCTCTTCCCTTCTATACGATCATTGATTTCAAGAGGCACACTTGAACAGTTCTGAAAATTTTCAGAGCTCCATCGTTACCCAGCAGTATGTGGACCACGTTTTGGTCAGCGAGAGGGAGAAGATGAGATGTTGCAGTATCGAATATAAATTTCATGAGCACTCTTCTCAAAATTTTATTTATGCTGGAATTCTTTTAGCAGTCTTTTTTGTATACTTGGTTGTAATTTTCTTTTCATCTCCCCCCCGCTGATTTAGTAATCGTTCAATGCCCAACACAAGAATTACTCTCAACACAGAAATTACTTCCAATTGTGCAATGTGCTTAAAAGGAAAAGGAATGCAGACTTGGAATTTTGGAGAAAAAAAAGATCCCTAATTTTCTTATGTTGGTAGTAACCCAACCATGGATTGTGTCTCTTTTCCCTAGTTCTATATTAACAAGGTTACATCTTATAAATTGTTACTTTTCAATTTTCATTTCTATGACAGCTGCACTGCAGTACAGAAGGATGAATTTTGAAGAATTATGCGGGAAAGCTTTGTTCAATTTTCATTTCGGGGTATCATCATTGAAGAACTTGCATAGGTAAGTTAAGTTTTAATGTCTTTCTATGATTCTTTTTGCGGGAAAGCTTTGCTCAATATTTTCCAAAATCAAATCTTCTGCATGGCATCAATTTGCATCTATAAATCCCCTTAAATATCTATATGATTTGACATATAATGGTTTAGCTATTGGCAAAACAATTAAGGAAGTGAATCTATACTCTAATACAATAAATCAAAATTTACAAGTAATTCATAGTCAACTTCAACTAGCCATAATTTTTTTTTCTTTGTCAATCATTATTGATCAAAATGACCATCACACAACAATCATAGAGAATAATGAATTCGACAATTACACAACTCCACAAAAATTATACATGATTAAGCCTTTAATGGGCTACATTTATGGTGGGAGTTGTTCCCACTCTTCATTATAATATCTTGAATGTTTACAACAGATCACTTCTGAGGGGTAGACAATGCACTGAATTTCCACACTAGTACCCCACAGCCTAACCTGAACCTTTCCACACATGTGCTTCATATGTGTTCAAGAGTATTTTTAAAGTATTGGTATAAAATAATCTAATATAATTTTATATAGTTGTCTCATAGAAATATCAGGCAAACTTGCATAGGTGGGGCTATAATCTTGTCTCTAACCGGTGAATCGGTTGAGGGAGATGAGGTAGTTAGAAATAGTAAATTAAGATATGAGTTTCAATTTCAAGAGAAAATATTTGAATTCACAACTTTGATTGATCATTGATCATCATATGTAGACAACTCTTTGATGAAGGATGTTATCGTAATTTCAGAAATAAAAAGTGTATCAGCATTTATCAGAATTTGAATGTGGATTACTGTAGTCCACCTTTCAATTTTGTATTTGATTTTCATAGAGATTTATGACCTTTGTTGCATATCAAATAAATGCCACCTACTATCTACATTGAAAAGAAAAAGAACTGTTGTCAACCATAATTCTTGGACAATATACTTTAATTCTTAGCTAAATATCCAAATCTTTGCTTGGAGCTAACTTTAATCAAACATTTGATGTTAGGTAGTTGAGCTCTGTTATGTTATTCATTAGCAAATAAATGTGTTAAATACTGGTTGACATTTAATACGAGCCATTGAAAAGATTTAAGGGCTTAGCTTAGCAAAGAAATGCCTTTTTTTGGTCACGTGGCCCACGTGAACCATGATTCTACATAAAGACGTAAACTCTTACAATATTAAGTGTGATGCATCGAACCAAGAAAAAAAATAAACGAAAACAACAAGAACGATCTGAGGTAATTTCAGAATTGGACACATTGAGTGAGGAGTCATATAACGGCAGTACCTTAATTATGCAGTTGTTGAGTACTTTGCCAAAGTAGCTTTTTCTCTTTTCTTAGTTCTCACAAGGGAATTGTAGGGGACAGTGTAAATTGAGCCACAAGAATGAGATTTTTAAATTGATTTGCCATAAAAGCTTCACCAAAATGGATTATAGCAAACAAGTACAAATAAAACATCCAAAACTAAATAACCATCAAACGTCAAAATCAAAAGTCACCAAACAAAAAATACCATCAAAAGATAACAAACAGAAGACATCAATCAGAAATATAAGTCAAAACTAAAGTATTGATGCTAAGCTGTTTAGGCACATATTCTTCACATTTATCCCCTTAATTTCAGTATTTTTATGATCCCGTGAAGTGTAAGTAGCTTGGATTTGTCTCAAATGTATTCTACTAACCCCTTTTGGTAAGTATTTCTTGTTTTGTGTATTTCTCATGTGTTTTACAGGTATTTCATGCAAGTTAGTGCGAAGGAGAACTCAAAACAGTGAAAGAAACCTAGAAATGGATAGTTGAAGGGCATTTTCGTAATTTTTCAGCCTTAGTCCGGAGGTGGGGCCAACTATAAAGTTGAAGAGCTCTAAATTACAAGAATACTGGAAAAAACGGCACCTCAATCCGAGCTACGGTGAAGAAGTTACGATGTTTTGAAGTTGCGGGATAATGAAGAGTATGGATGTGCGGATTTCTGTCATTAATTATGCATTTAATGCAGTGCAACTCTTGGAAAACTTGTTCCACAAGCACTATTGGTTGTCAATTTCGAGATTTTGTGCTATAAAAGCCCATGACCTACATCATTTGAAGGGGAGTTGCTGGGGAGTTGCTAGAGAGAGGCTAGGTTAGGAGTAGGTTAGAAGTGCTAGATTGAATTTTAGGGTTAGATTTTGAGAGCAAATTTTCTATTCCTTCAAGAGTTGTATGAACCTTAGTTTGTATTATGAATCTCAATTCCTTGTTGCTGAATTCAAGTAAACTCTTTCCATTCTCTTATTTTATTACTTGCAAATTATTTACCATGTTTTGTAGATCCATAATTTTGTGTATGAATTTGTTTTTTTTTATACAATCATGAGTAGCTAATTTCTCAAGGGTTGGGGTACATGAACTCAATCCTAATACAAATTATTTGTATGGAAAATTAGGAAATAAATGAAAATATTGGTTGAATCGTGAATGAAAATCATATATGCATTGTCATATCTTTTAATCTCTCTTGCCCTAGGTACTTGGGATGTTTAAGAATGCTTTGTATGTATAATTTGTCATTCACCTCCTTATATTGATCTTTGATTTCATATGATGCGGGCTTGACCCTCATATATGTAATGCTTAGTGATGATAAGGACTGGATTTAATCAAGAATTTTGATTTATAATTCTAGTATTCTAAAGGATAATTTGTTAAGGATTGAGGGATTGTACCCTACCCTATTTTCTCCCATTTGTCAGATCTAATTTCTTTTGCACAACTCAATCCTAATACAAATTATTTGTATGGAAAATTAGGAAATAAATGAAAATATTGGTTGAATCGTGAATGAAAATCATATATGCATTGTCATATCTTTTAATCTCTCTTGCCCTAGGTACTTGGGATGTTTAAGAATGCTTTGTATGTATAATTTGTCGTTCACCTCCTTATATTGATCTTTGATTTCATATGATGCGGGCTTGACCCTCATATATGTAATGCTTAGTGATGATAAGGACTGGATTTAATCAAGAATTTTGATTTATAATTCAAGTATTCTAAAGGATAATTTGTTAAGGATTGAGGGATTGTACCCTACCCTATTTTCTCCCATTTGTCAGATCTAATTTCTTTTGCACTTTTCAGTTTGTTTTTCTTAAGTAATTTTTTAATAGAAATTTTCCCAATCATCATCTTTTTCATTTTTATTTTAGAAGTAATAAATCAATTAAATTCTATAAAACATTCCCTGTGGATTCGATACCCAGACTTACTACTATACTCCATAAAAGTGTAGTTAAAAGTTTAGGGTTTTTTTTGTATTGAGGTTGGAAGCCGATAACAACGACTAGCGTATTACACGGACGCTCGGTTTTTCCACTCGATCAAAATGGCGCCGTTGCCGGGGAATGTTTTGTATAGATTATAATTGATTTACTATTTCGAAAGATTTTTTTTCCTTGGATTTTTTTTTTTACCTTTTTGTAGCCTTGCACAATTGAGCACCAAGAAACGTAGAATCCTCAACCGCACACCTTTGTACTCAAATTTCCATTTACATACTATTCGGTAATAATGTCTTTTCATGGTGAGTTCGGTAATTATAATGGTTCATATGGTAATCGTTTTCAAACTTTTTATTCTCAAGACTCCGCGGCTCGACCTATTACCATTGGTGAGGCCGTTCTAACTCTGGAGTGTGAAAGGCTTGCAAATGAATATAGGAGAGAAATTTATATTAATTATTCTCAAGAATCTGTGCCTCGGCCTATTACCATGGGTGAGGCCTTTCTAAATCTTGCGTATGAAAAGCTTGAAAACGAATATCGAAAAAAAAATCATTTTGGGGAATCCAATGAAGATTTTTTCTCCAATATTTGTGAAACTATAAAAGGTTTTCAACCAAAAGAGGAATCCAAGGTTCTAGATCCAAGGGATCCTACTTTGGAAGAATACACGCTTTTTCTAACCAAAAGAGTACTGGATTTTCTTTCCACCCAAAGCACAAAGAATATCGATTATGGTCTTGTGAAGGAAATGGTCATACTTTGCGATGATGTGCGTTCTATTTTGGAAAACAAAGAGGAGGTTGAGACTTGTGTGTCACCTCAAATTTTTGAGGAACATCTCATTGAAAGTGAGTCTTTCTCCCTTGAAATTCAGTCTCCATGTGATGATGAATCACTTGAGATTGAGTTTATTTCATCACCATTTTCGTTCACGGTTATTGAACCATTAGAAGTACCGCTAGATTCCTATGAGTCGGTTGAAAATTCTAAAACGTTTACACCTTTTACCGACAAAGACACTTTGCTAGAATTGTTTTCTAATATGGAATGTTCCTTTTTGTGTGCCCCTCTCCCCATACTACTTGAAAAATTTTTGGGAGGTGATTATATTTTTCTTGGATCTCAATTGTACTTGTCCCACTTAGCACCCAAACCCCCCATCATCCCGTTAAAATTTTTAATTGGTGATGGTTCATTTTTTAAACTTTTCACATGCCTTCCGTTTTTCAAACGGAATTCTTACTTTTCGGGAGGCATGCATCCTAATGAGGGTACACCATTAATCCCTCAAAGTCAAATTGTATTTTGGGTGGACCCTCAAATTTTTCGACTTTTAGTGTATGATTTATTAGCCGTTCCAATTTTAGGTTGTAAATAGTTAGTTTTTTTTTCTTTTTCTTTTTCTCTTTTATTATAGTCTAGTTTTGAGAGTTAGAGTTTTTGTTATTCTTTTTGCTATGCTTGGTTCTAACATGTTTTGTAGATTCAATGGACTCGCACTCATCGGGGATCGCTCCATTTGGGTAATATCTTTCTTTTCCTCTCTTTATGTTGGGTTCTTGATTCGCATTGAGGACAATGCAACATTAAAGTTAGGGGGTGTGGGATATTCTTCCCGATTCATTGATTCGATCACATGTTCTTTCCAAGTGTGTTTTTTTTAGAAAATTTTGAAAAAAAAAATTGAAAAAAAAAAAGCCAAAATTTTTTTTGTTCAAAATAAATAAAAATTGGAATTTAAATTTTTCAAAAATATCACCTTTATTCTGTTTAAAGTCTCAAATTGTTAACAATCATAATGCACTAAGCCAAAATTGACCGAAGATGGAAATTGAAAGAAAATTGACGACTTTACGAATAAGTGTGGAGATTGATCAAACCCGGTGAGATTTCGAGCCTTTCAAATTTTTATGAGTTTTTAAATCAATCCGAGTTTATGATTAACTCAAAGTTCTTTTCAGCGTTTTAATAAGTCGTTGATGATCTCAATCCTTTGTTTTGATCGGTTATGGGAAATGTGTGAAATGTTGTCTCGAAATTCGTGCTAAATATATCTCTGAACTTAATTAATCTCGAGATGCATATGGTAATGTGATTAGCAATTTGGACAATGAAGTAGGCCCTCGTTTGTTACCCAAAAATATTAGCCATAAAAAGTTGTGAAAAATAAAATTACCCTTTTGCAACCCAATTTGAGCCTAATAAAAAATTTATCCTTTTGTTTGATAACCCGAAAAACCCAAATAGCGCGGAATTGTGAAAATTGAGAAAATTCATCAAATAAAGTCCAAATTGTGTAATAAAAAGGGGCAAGAAGAAAAAAAAATAGAAATGCTCAACAAAAAAGAAAAATAGCAAGAAAAAAAAATGAAAAAAAAGAAAAAAAAAAAGAGAGAGAGAAAAATGAGAAAATGCCCGAAAAAGCACAAATGGACGTCATAAGGACATTTTCCAATTTCGAACATTCCGTTTATTCCCATTTTTACCCTTTACACCTTTTAACCCAAAAAGTCCTAACTGAGTCCAAATTGCAAAATTAATTACTGCGTGGAGAGCTAAGACATGAAAAGATAATATGAGAGATTAAAATGCTGTGAATTAGAGGTGATGCTCCCATTTCCTAATAACCGTAATCCGATGATGAGATCTTTTCACCATAAATTTCCTTCTTTTCAATTTTGTATGCATGAATTTGTGTCCATTATATTTACTCTTTATATCATGCATACCGAGAGAAAATAGCCACAATTCGAGTGATTCGTTTGTGAGTGCATCCGTAAGAATTTGAATCAAAACGAATTTTCGAAAAGTAACGTAATGCTCAAACGGTGGAAATTTGAGGTTTAATTTTTGGCTTCACACACACACACTATGGTTTGAGACAGTTGAATATGAGTTGATGGTGATTATTTTTTCGAAAATTTTAAATTGTACAAGTTTTAAGTATTTTGATATTTATTTGAGTCAATAAAGAATTTTGTGGGTAAATTCACTACAAACCCTCACGAGACAAAACTCATCCTACTAGGGTAACCTAGAGGTTTAAAGGCTTGTTGCATACGCTAAATGCAATCGCGTGCCTGCGAAAGTGGAATTTTATTTTAATAAAGGATTTTTCAGGAGTAGAATTTTGGTTAGGATTCATATACATTGCTTGGGACGCGCAAAGTTATAAGTTAGGGGTGTGTTTAGGCACATATTCTTCACATTTATCCCCTTAATTTCAGTATTTTTATGATCCCGTGAAGTGTAAGTAGCTTGGATTTGTCTCAAATGTATTCTACTAACCCCTTTTGGCAAGTATTTCTTGTTTTTGTGTATTTCTCATGTGTTTTACAGGTATTTCATGCAAGTTAGTGCGAAGGAGAACTCAAAACAGTGAAAGAAACCTAGAATTGGAGAGTTGAAGGGCATTTTCGTAATTTTTCAGCCTTAGTCCGGAGGTGGGGCCAACTAGAAAGTTGAAGAGATCTAAATTACAAGAATACTGGAAAAAACGGCACCTCAATCCGAGCTACGGTGAAGAAGTTACGATGTTTTGAAGTTGCGGGATAATGAAGAGTATGGATGTGCGGATTTTTGTCATTAATTATGCATTTAATGCAGTGCAACTCTTGGAAAACTTGTTCTACAAGCACTATTGGTTGTCAATTTCGAGATTTTGTGCTATAAAAGCCCATGACCTACATCATTTGAAGGGGAGTTGCTGGGGAGTTGCTAGAGAGAGGCTAGGTTAGGAGTAGGTTAGAAGTGCTAGATTGAATTTTAGGGTTAGATTTTGAGAGCAAATTTTCTATTCCTTCAAGAGTTGTATGAACCCTAGTTTGTATTATGAATCTCAATTCCTTGTTGCTAAATTCAAGTAAACTCTTTCCATTCTCTTATTTTATTACTTGCAAATTATTTACCATGTTTTGTAGATCCATAATTTTGTGTATGAATTTGTTTTTTTTATACAATCATGAGTAGCTAATTTCTCAAGGGTTGGGGTACATGAACTCAATCCTAATACAAATTATTTGTATGGAAAATTAGGAAATAAATGAAAATATTGGTTGAATCGTGAATGAAAATCATATATGCATTGTCATATCTTTTAATTTCTCTTGCCCTAGGTACTTGGGATGTTTAAGAATGCTTTGTATGTATAATTTGTCGTTCACCTCCTTATATTGATCTTTGATTTCATATGATGCGGGCTTGACCCTCATATATGTAATGCTTAGTGATGATAAGGACTGGATTTAATCAAGAATTTTGATTTATAATTCTAGTATTCTAAAGGATAATTTGTTAAGGATTGAGGGATTGTACCCTACCCTATTTTCTCCCATTTGTCAGATCTAATTTCTTTTGCACTTTTCAGTTTGTTTTTCTTAAGTAATTTTTTAATAGAAATTTTACCAATCATCATCTTTTTCATTTTTATTTTAGAAGTAATAAATCAATTAAATTCTATAAAACATTCCCTGTGGATTCGATACCCAGACTTACTACTATACTCCATAAAAGTGTAGTTAAAAGTTTAGGGTTTTTTTTTCTTATTGAGGTTGGAAGCCGATAACAACGACTAGCGTATTACACGGACGCTCGGTTTTTCCACTCGATCATAAGCTCCCATCTATGTGGAGACTTAAACCCAAAAAATGTATGAGCCTACTAAAATGACTTGAGTTATAGTTCCATATATAACTTTTGAGAGATGATGTGCAACCCTATTAGATATCTGAACAATATGCTTGTTGGGGATGCATAATCCACCCGAAGGCAGTGGGGGTGTATCTCGAGATCTTTGTTGGGATAAAGAACATTGTGCAGACTACTTCCTCTCTGAATAGAATGAAGTGTAGGTGAAAATTTTATCAGTGTTTTCCTTGTTCTCATTTGAAATGATCTGAACATTCTGATTATTAAATAGTCAGTGAATGAAAAGACCATACAAGATGTTCTTCCCTTTCCTAGTGATCACATCGCACATCGTACATCGACCTATACATGAAACAACCCATGTCCAAATTCAAGGCTTTACCAATAACATACAAGAACGTGCAACTGAAAGACAAGGCAGAGTAGTGGCGAGTGTTAACGCTGTCAAAAAACTTCATACGGAACATGTAGTAAATCTTCATGAGATACTTTTACTTCAATTCATTCTTCTCATGTATGGTAACTCGACCAATGGTAATCTCATGAAGCACAACGTTATAACTATGAAATGTCTCTGTAGTGTAAGGGTACTCATTTTAATATATAATGTTCGATCTCAACGTCTTGCTAATGAGAGAGGGAGTGATTGTACATGATTTAACCCAACAAACCCAACATATATGAGTCGGCCTCTAAGATCTGATTCCAAAGTCTATTCAACATGTTAACTCAAAGTCTACCCAACATGTTAACCCACTAGAGTCTTAATTCTAATAAAAGACACAAGGATAAACCAAGAAACAAAAATGATAATTCCTTAACAATTTCCTAAAAGTTAGAAAATAAAACTTATGACTACAAAATTTATGCTGCACAACATGAAACTTATGAAATAAATACATATTTCATAAATCAATCAACTATCATCATCATGATATTAAACAATAAGTAAAATTAGATGTCAATAAAAGTGATTTCGTAATGCATACTTGCCGATAAAGCCCAGATCCAATTTTTCTTTCACTTACAAACATTTCTCCCACACTCAGTATAAAAGAATAAAGACATTCCAAGATATTTTCATTCATTATATATAGGAGAAAAACAAAAAAGAAAAGGCATTCCAAGATATTATCATTCATTACATCTTCAATAGACCAAATAAAAAACTAGAAGCAACAACTTGGGACATAGTTGAATGTGAAACCTTCTAGCTTCACAAATATGCAAATCAAATAAAACAAATATGTCATTCTTTATCTTGATTATTTCCATCATATTATATTTGGGCATCGAAATGTCGTCATAAAGAAAAAAGTAATGAACAAAACAGTCATGTTCTAAATGCTTAACGATGGTCTCCATTTTATTATTACTTCACAAATAAAAATAATGAATGGTGTAATAAAATCCATATGCACAAGAGACTTCAAAATAATAGGTGCTTGTGTGTCTATATGCTAAAAAAATAAGGACTTTTACAACAAACCCAAACCAAAAGTCATTAAGATAATAAAAATACTTCTTGGGCATTTTTTCAACCAAGTAGAATACAAGCCTAAACACTAAATAGATGCCCATAAAAAATTCAACTATACATTCGCAACTTGTTAAGTATTGGGGAACTCGTAAGGCAAGGGTATGAATGTATTACTAGAAGTAAAGTTTTATAAATTCAAGTTAAACATATATTTTAAATATATTTTTGTAACAGAAAATGAGTCGGAGAAATCGTCGAACTCTTAAGAAGCAAAGAACACCACATACTTCCGGAAGAAAGAGTCATGTGAATGTTGCTTATAAGGTGTTTTATAAAAGATTTTGATTGTGAATATTATTTTATGTTATCAAACTTATATATGTAACGACTTACGAGTCATTGGGTTTATGCAGATGGAGGTTGATCAAGTAAAAAGGTTTCGTTGGTTGATGTTTACATCAAAACACACGAGAGGAGCGATGGCTCAACCATCGATAAAGATTCCGCTGAAGCAATGGTACAAAAATATCATCCATGTTCCTTCCCTTCTTTCTTAGAAAATCTCAACGATGTCATTTTACATATTAATCAGAATTCTTATTCTGCTTATAGGTCTATTTTGTAACTCGAGCAACAATTAGAAGATACCAACCAATTCAACCTGTAGTGGTACCACAATCAAATCACCATTTAGCTCCATCTCAACAGGTACTAGATAACTACTTTTTAAAATCATAATTTAGGACTTTACGTTTTCATTATTTAAATAATTCATTTTTTGTAGATCGTAAATTCTCAACACATGGTTGCCCCCGAGACTGCTGCTCGTGTTAATGAACAAACGAATGCTACTTCAATTCAGGTATGTTACTAATTCAAAGAATTTTAAAGGGCACAATATATCTACGCTTTCTTGGGGAGTTTGTCTATATTTGACATTGGGTTGTTGGTTTATTTAGGTGTATATAGTCTTAAAATTTTTGGGATGTCTTAAAAACAAATAAAACTCCGCCGATTTTTTTTCAAAAATATATGGGTGATGACATATTCATAAGAACTATCAAAGAAGAAGAAGTACCATTAACCACGACAAAGGTATCCAATATTGCACTTCCTAAAATTGTAGACCTTATTACTTTCGTACTTCCAAAAGTAGTTGTGGCATGTGGATTCATTGTGAGCAAGGACCCTTCAACAAAAGTAGGGGGTACGCCACTGGGTGAAGACTTTTGGAAAGTATATATTGAGAAAACATTTGTAACAAATAAACCATTGCCTAGACCTTATGGAAACAAGTCCACAATTGAAGATGCATATCATGCAACTGTAGCGTGGCATATTGCTAATGTACTAATTTTTAATTTTAATTTTTTAATTAAAATACTAAAGAATAAGTATGAGTGACTAACTATTAACTTTTTTATTTGTAGGTAGAAGAGGATGTTTGACTTTGATGAAGAAGGGGCCGTACACTATATAAAATTTCGCTTCATGTTTCCCTATTTTTTATTGGATATGTTATACATTTTATTTTGTGGATGGATAATTGTTCCAATCACAATTATATTTATTTACGATGAATGCTATTGGTTTTAATTTAATGACGTTTTAATTTGATTACTGTCCTCCTAATTTAATGTTATGATAATGTATTTGCACATAAATACAATACATCTTATAAATGATTTTTTAACACTTGTTCCTAATCATATATTGCAAAATAATATCAAAATTTTGTTCAATGTTGCTATTATCATTCTCGGCATTTTTTTAGTGCCACCAAAAGTGTGTTGAACATTTAATAGGTGTTGAAAAAGGTTATTGTCAACATTTTTTTAATTCCGCTAAAAGGTTATTACTAAAATTAATATAAATGCTAAAAAATACCGCTAACTTTTTGCGGCATTTTTAAAAATGTCGTTGTTCATTTAACACATTGGCTACCGCACTTGTGAAAATGCCGTCAAAAGTTCCGCTAACTTTTCGCAGCATTTTTTAAAATGTCGTTGTTCTTTTACCACATTGGCTATTACCGCACTTGTGGAAATGCCGCCAAAAGTGCCGCAAAAAGTGTTACTGGCATTTTTAGTGCCTTTCTCGGCATTTAATTTATGCCGGGAAAAATCAATATTCCTGTAGTGAACCATGTCTCACATAGATGTTATGGAAAATACCTTATCTGTAGACATAGTCCATTTCTCAAGCCAAAGAACTGAGGTTAGTGAGGGTATATATGACGGGGGAACCATTCAAAGAAAAAAGACTTCCCTTCTTTCTAATGAAGAAGAATTGGAAAGACAAATAACTAGAGTCAGAGTTGTATTAGAGGTGGTCATCATGGAAGAGGTAGATTTTCAACAGAGAATTAACTAACTGGTTAAAGAGATACATATCTCAACCAATGTTGCTTCTTAGTTTTGAATAAAAGGAGGTTTAAATAAAAACCAAAAATGTTTCTTACGAAAAGTTTAGGTCTCTTAAAGTCAAACATGTTCATTAATATGTAATTTTACAAATATCTAACAAAATTATGTATTTTGATCTTTTTACCCTGCTTCCTAAATGGTTAGGTAATATGGATTTAGAAATCAGGCATTTTGTTTCCTCAAATGAATGTGACCATTAAGGTCTCCTAAATGTTATGATCCACCTTTAATTGAATAGGAATGGTCATTCCCACTTTAGGGCCCATTTCCTATTAGATAGATCCTTTGATCTTAAAGGCAAAGTTGTTTTCCAAAGAAAGTATCCTTCTTTAAAGGTCCTTTCTTTCTTTTTATAACTGTCAAACTACTTTCTTTTTTGGATTGAAATATTGTTTAAGGCTCTGACCCCATCCTCAGTTGTGTTTTATAATTCCATGTGCATAGCTTGGTCATAACCTTCTAGTATTAATTCATTTCCGGCTACCACTCTCAATGATTCCACAAGTAAAATAACATTATGCCCATAGATTAAGGCATACATAGATATCCTAGTTCTTGACCATTCAGAGGTCCTATAATCCCATAAAACTTCAGGAAACAAATTGTGCCAATCCCTTGGATTTGTTTCAAGAACTTTCCCCAGGTTATATATAATTATATTATTTATGGCCTCATCCTGACAATTTTCTTGAGAATAATAGGGTGCTGACTTTGTCAAAGTTATTCCTAACCTTGAAGTAAATTTTAACACCATTTATGATTCAAAGATAAATGCATTGTTCAAGGTTATTGTTTCTGTAATTCTAAACCTATACACAATGTCATGCAAGAAATCCACACTATCATTATGGGTTACTAAATTTAAAAACTTTTTTTGTACACATTTTGTAACATAGTATGTTTCTACTAACAAAAAACTGTACAATTTTTAGGCCAGAGGGTAAAATTTTCCAATGACATCAATTGCTCGCCCTCTAAATGCCCATAACATATCTATATATTATATATCTACAGTAGGCACGTGCTTTAAAGGGCCATGCTGTTGGATTTTTTGGCATCCTTTTGCAAATTCAATACAGTCTTTTATAATTGAAGGCCAACAAAATGCATGCCTTCTTAATAACAATCTTATTTTGGGCCTGGCTTGATTAATTCCACAAAGACTTCATGGTCTAGTGTTGTGGTTGTTAGGCCTTAATCCTTGTTTAATCACAATAGGATTATTCCATCAATACCAATTTTGAACAAATTTGTAGTATAAATAATGTAATTAATTTCACTCAATCTCACAACCCTATCAATCCTTATATTTAGGTCATTTAGATATTTTAGTAATGGTTTTCTCTAATCTTTTTCAAAATCAATATTCTCAATTTCAATCAAAGTACATTTGTTTGGAACTAATGTTAAGAAACCATAAATGAAACTAAGTTTAAACTTTTCATTGAAGTTATTGATGATGATAAGATTTAGCACCACCGGATAAGTGATAATGACCTCAAACAGTAGTAACCATGGCAGCCATAGAGATGTATAAGTGTATAAGTATGTAGAAGGGGATGATTATAAGAGGAAATAAGACAATGATGTATAGAGGTTCAGCCAATTTGGCCTACATCCACTGTGAGTGTGTGATCCACTAAGTATGGGCACTAATGGCCTTGGATACAATGCACATAAGCTCACTTTCTCTCTCTACTGTGTGTACAAGCAGAGTTTTAGCTAGGGTTACAATCAATTGATCGATCCCTTGTAGGGTTGTAGGTGACAAGTATATATAGGTCTTGGGGGTGTAGTGTACCCCCCAAGTATGCATGGTCCATGTGAATGATGATCTAGCCAATCCCCTGTTGACACCTGTAGATGCCAAATGATGACATAATATTCCCTCACGTGAGGGTGTGATTTTGTTATTGATGATGCTAAGATTTAGCACCACCGGATAAGTGACAATGAGCTCAAACAATAGTAACCATGGCAGCCATAGAGATGTATAAGTGTATAAGTATTTAGAAGGGGATGAGTATAAGAGGAAATAAGACAATGATGTATAGTGGTTCAGCCAATTTGGCCTACATCCACTATGAGTGTGTGATCCACTAAGTATGGGCACTAATGGCCTTGGATACAATGCACATAATCTCACTTTCTCTCTCTCCTGTGTGTACAAGCAGAGTTTTAGCTAGGGTTACAATAAATTGATCGATCCCCTGTAGGGTTATAGGTGATAAGTATATATAGGTCTTGGGGGTGTAGTGTACCCCCCAAGTATGCATGGTGCATGTGAATGATGATCTAGCCAATCCCCTGTTGACACCTGTATATGCCAAATGATGACACAATATTCCCTCACGTGAGGGTGTGATTTTGTTATAACGGTCTCCCATGTGCCATGTGAGCCTCACGCACACTGTTCCACGCGTCTCCCAAACCACTCGCGGTGATGATGTCACCCTCGGTCTTTGATATGAGGTCGATGGCAAAGTTCCTTCCGGTAATGAGTCTGGCCTAATTCTGGCCTCGTACTGTCGTACCCTCGGAGGGTCGTCCGGAGGCTGATGAAGGGTCGGCCCCCTGAGGGGTCTTCCGGAGCCTGATGAAGGGTCAGCCCCCTGAGGGGTGATCCGGAGCCTGATGAAGGGTCGGCCCCCTGAGGGGTCATCTGGAACCTGATGAAGGTTCGTCCCCCTGAGGGGGTCATCCGAATCCTGATGAAGGGTCGCCCCCCCCCTGAGGGGTCGTCCGGAGCCTGATGAAAGGTCGCCCCCCTGAGGGGTCGTCCGGAGCCTAATGAAGGGTCGGCCCCTTGAGGGGTCGTCTGTATCCTGATGAAGGGTTGGCCTCCTGAGGGGTCGTCTGGAGCCTGATGAAGGGTCGGCCCCCTGAGGGGTCGTCTGGAGCCTGATGAAGGGTCGGCCCTCTGAGGGGTCGTCCGGAGCCTGATGAAGGGTCGGCCCCCTCGGGGTCGTCTGGGGCCTGATGAAGGGTCGCCCCCCTGAGGGGTCGTCTGGAGCCCAAAGAAGGATCGGCCCTCTGAGGGGTCGTCCGGAGCCTGATGAAGGGTCGACCCCCTGAGGGGTCGTCTCGTTGGAGGGTATATATGGGTATATCAATCACCTCTAGCCCTCAGCCATAGATGATGCTAAGATGGATGAGGGATAATGTTACTTTTGAGACAAGTGTACTGCCTGTTGGATGAGTGACACCTGGGCAGATACTCGTTGTTGTTCCAGTTTCTAAGGTGTGGCGGCTGCACACGACCTAGGACTTTATGCCCTAATGATGCCCTCCTCGTGGGCTATGCTCTGCCTTGGTTAGTGGGCCCACTCATTACTAAGGTATTTAAGAGATTTTTGAAACCTTTCCTTCTCTTCTTCTTCTTTGTGCCCAAGCTCTCTCTCTCTAGATTTCCAACAAACAGACCTGCGCATTTCGACATTTCGAGTTTGGCACCCTCTTTCTCCTTCCTCAGGTAATCCCTCTACCAGAGTGCTCTCTTTTACTTTCATTTCATTCTTTGCTTTAGGCTTGTATGGTCGGACTTAGGCTGTTTTATATTATTTCCGGCATCTTCTCCGGTGACTGGTTTTTGAGTGTTCTTGAGCTTTCTTGAGTAAAACCCTTGATTTCTTTTGTTTTAATCCAAAAGTCTAATTTGGTCAACTGCAAACTTGTTTGTAGTTAAGTTCCCCAAGTGTAGGGTCTCCCCCTTGATGCTTTGGAGGCTTTATATCTTAGCTGAGGAGTTCCCTTCCCTGAGAGAGAAATTATTTGTTGAGATCAGACGAATAGAGGAAGAGGAGGAGAGGAGACGAGGGGCTGACCCTAATTGGGTAGGACCCATCTTTCCTATTCCTCTATCCACAATAAAACCATTTGAGCCATTTGAGTCTTGTGGGTCGTCCCATCGTCCAGCCGAGTGTCATTCAAGTGAGATGGACGAGAGAGCATCCTTGCCAACTAGTGCTGGACCTTCTGGTAGAATAGAGACATCTGACCTAAGCCCGGGCTGTCAAGCCGAGGGTATGGTCCCCTCCGAGGTTGTCCCTGTGACAACCCTATCTCCATATGCCTTCCAGATGGCCTTTCCCCATGGTCCTCTGGTAGATTACGAGGACGAGGGAGAGGAGACTGAGGACGAGGGCGATGATTCAGATGACCAGGTTGATACCTCCCATGCCTCGTCCTATATCTCCTCCATTAGGGATCGCGACCTCTTATTGTGGAGACATGCCTATGGAGTGCCCCCCAGCATAACCATGAGGGTTTCCTCTGAGTTTGAGAGGGTTTTTAAGGGTGAAGAGGGTGAGGTTGCAGTGTATGAACAAATGTTCAAGGTTGGCGTCAGGTTCCCTCTGCATCCTTCTATCATAGATATCCTATCAGCCCTCGGTATTTCCCCCTCTCAGCTTCCTCCCAACTCCTGGAGGATGATACTAGGTTACATCTCCTTATGGAAGAATGCTTTCACTAATGAGCCCTCGGATGACATATTCTTGGCCTACTACAATATCACCTCTTCGTCCAAACAGCCTGGGTACTATCATCTAGGGGCGAGGAGGTCTGAGAAAAAACTTCTCCACGTGGCACAAACCTCCAACCACGATTGGAAGAAGAGATTCGTCTTCGTCTCTGGGAGTGGGAGTTCTCCGCCGAGGCATCTCCTGTAGCCGATGGTCCGAGGGTCCCCCGAAGATGGTCTAACTCGTCAATAAAGGCCAGGTCAGACCCCGGACTTAGCCTGGAAGAGAAAGATATTGTTGAATATCTGAAAGGACGAGGGAGAGGGGGTGAACTTCAAAAGTTTTAAGATCTGATGACCCCTCAGTTCCTTAAGGAAGCTGGTCTGAATGTCGGCCCCCTTACAGAACTATGTGAGTTGTACTTTTCTTTACTTTTTTCAAGTGTTTCCTTTTTATCTCTGCATTTTTATCACGTGGCGTACCCTTTTCAGGTCGTCCTACTGGTGTATCAGACTATCTCTGGGAAATGACTGCTCCCAGTTTACTATCAGGCTTGGCAAAGAAGAAGGGTAAGGAGCCTCAGAAGGCTCCAAGGAAGACGAAGGTCGTGGGGCCGACGGTTGTTGAGCCGACAGCCGATAGCCACAAAAGAAAAGAGCCTGAGATTCCTGTTGACCCTCGACCGGATTCTCGGACGAGGGCCAGGGTCGAAGAATCTGAAGGGAGTGTTTCTTCATCCAGCATGGGGGCTTTCTGGTCCCAGAACTTAGCACATCTGAGGGATGAGCCATCATCGCTCATCGCAAATTTGAGGGTAGCCAAGGCATCAATGTTTTCTACTCCCTCGGCTGCTGATTACGACTTTCTGTCAAAGATGCCTCCAGCCAAAATGTATGACTATGATCTGCACGCTCTAGCCCAGGTTTTAGTCTTGATTCATTTCTTTAATAGCATTCTTTCACCAACTGTTTCCTCGGCCTCTTGACATCTGTTTATTTTTTCTGTGTAGTCTGTATGCACCTTTACCTCGGCAATTAAATGGATGGCTGAGAATCAGGAGAAATTCCATGAGGCCGAGAGGGCCATCCAGCATGAGTTTGCCCTACAGGTTGACTTAGATACTGCAAAGGCTGAGCTAGAGAGTGCCAGAACTGAACATGCACGAATTATGAACAAGCTGACGAGACAGCATGATGAGGACCTGAAGGCCAAAGACTTGCTTCTGAAGGAGAAGGATGAAGCCATGACCCATCGGGAGGCCCAGTTTAAGATTGAGCTATCTGAGGCTGTGAACAAAGCCGAGGCAGACGCTGTGGAAGCCTATAAACTCTCCGATGAGTTCCAAGGCTTCGGACTTGAGTACTTGGAGAGATGGATAAGGACGGCTTATCGGTGGGTCATCCTCAAGTTCGGCGGCATCGTCTCTTCCATCCGTCCCTCTCTGGAGGACGTTCAACTAGACGACCCCCTGATTGCCGAGGCTCTAACCAAGGTGGAATCCCAAGTGCAAGTCAAGGGGGTCGGCACGTCTGAAGATCATCCAGTTGTGGTCATTGAGGAATCCCCTCTTGTGGATGTTGAGGCCCTGCCCTCTGATATTGTTCCATAGGGTGGTTGTCTGTAGCCCATACCCTCTTGATGTAATTAAAATTTTTGTACTCTATCTTGTAGAACACTTGGTATTTCATTTATACTATCATCTCCTTTGATGTCTTCCATATTTGCCTCTTGTATTATTTGTGTTGTCTCTTTGTTAATGCCACTAAGCCCTCCCTCGTCTCTCTTGAGGGTGAATCGAGGGGTCGACCCCTCCATGCGACCTCATTATAGCCTAGGGTTATAATCACTAATTTAATGGCTTAAATAAAGTGTTCCCTCATCAGTCTTGAGGGCAATGGTGGGGTTATCCCCTCCATTCGACCTCATTAGAGACGAGGGTTACAATAACCAAACTAATGGTTTTTAATCAAGTGTTCCCTCGTCTTTCTTGAGGGCAATGGTGGGGTCGTACCCTCCATTGTCCCTCATTACAGTCGAGGGTTACAATAACCAAACTAATGGTTTTTAATCAAGTGTTCCCTAGTCTTTCTTGAGGGAAATGGTGGGGTCGTCCCCTCTATTGGCCCTCATTACAGTCGAGGGTTACAATAACCAAACTAATGGTTTTTAATAAAGTGTTCCCTCATCTGTCTTGAGGACAATGGTGGGGTCGTCCCCTCCATGCGACCTCGTTATAGCCGAGGGTCACAATAACCAAACTAGTGGTTTTTAATCAAGTATTCCCTCATCCTTCTTAAGGGAAATTGTGGGGTCGTCCCCTCCAATGACCGTCATTATAGCCGAGGGTTCCAATAACCAAACTAATGGTTTTTAATTAAGTATTCCCTCGTCTTTCTTGAGGGCAATGGTGGGGTCGTCCCCTCCATTGATCCTCATTATAGCCGAGGGTTCCTTTTAACAAATTAATGGTTTTAAATCAAGTGTTCCCTCATTTTCTTGATGGCAATGGTGGGGTCGTCCCCTCCATTGGCACTGATTACAGCCGAGGGTTACAATAACCAAACTAATCGTTTTTAATTCAGTATTCCCTCGTCTTTCTTGAGGGCAATGGTGGGGTCATCCTCTCCATTGATCCTCATTATAGCCGAGGGTTCCTTTTACAAAATTAATGGTTTTTAATCAAGTCTTCCCTCGTCTTTCTTGAGGACAATGGTGGGGTCGTCCCCTCCATTGACCCTCATTATAGGCCGAGGGATATAATTACCAATTTAATTGTTTTTAACAAAGTTTTTCCTCGTCTTTCTTGAGAACAATGGTGGGGTCGCCCCCTCCATGTGACCTCATTATAGCCGAGGGTTATAATAACGAAACTAATGGTTTTTAATAAAGTTTTCCCTCATCTTTATTGAGGACCATGTTGGGGTCGCCCGCTCCATGTGACCTCATTATAGCCGAGGGTCATAATCACGAAATTAATGGTTTTAAATCAAGTGTTCCCTCATCTTTCTTGATGGCAATGGTGGGGTCGTCCCATCCATTGGACCTCATTACAGTGGAGGGTTACAATAACCAAAGTAATGGTTGTTAATAAAGTGTTCCCTCGTTTGTCTTGAGGACCATGGTGGGTTCGTCCCCTCCATGCGACCTCATTACAGCCGAGGGTTACAATAACCAAATTAATGGTTGTAAATCAAGTGTTCCCTCGTCTTTCTTGATGGCAATGGTGGGGTCGTCCCCTCCATGCGACCTCATTACAGCCGAGGGCCGTTCTCTGGAGATGTTTTCACCCATACTAAAACTGATAACCACCAGATGAGGGGAAACAATGATATTTCTCATTAATTTTCCAAGTGTTCTGTTGGAGCAACTCTTATTACAATTATGGTCTATCAAGACCTTACAACACTACTGATAGTATTTTTTCAAATGATCTGCATTCCAGGTGTTGGAAAAGGGTTCCCCTTCTAGGTTTTCTAGTCTATAGGTGAAAAATGCGTTACTAAAGCCGTTTATGAAAATAAACTATTTAAGTAACTCCGAGTTGTTTTTTGAAGAAACTCTTTTCTTAAATCAAAAAGGATTAATCACAAGGCGTGTTTAATAAAGCAGTATGTACGAGATCTTATTCAAGATTTAGGCAACAAGTTTAAAAAAATAATTTAAACAAGTTTTAAACACAGCACAACCAAGAATGAGATGAGAAAATGTAGAAGGCTTCTGTTCACAATTTTTACGTGGTAAAACCTCACCAATTGAGGAAACATCCACGACTCCCTCTACGGAGAAAAATTAAAAATCCACTAAAACAAATATATGAGTTACAAACTATATAACTAACATGCATACAACTCAGACCTATATAAGTTTAGGAATGTACCCTCTGGTATCCTTAAACTTCTCTACAGTTCTGATTGTAGATGTAGTTCTCCCAGTTTGTCAACTTCTGATTTGTTCCAGCGCTTTACGTCGACATATGTTCTCAAGATCTTATCACCAACACTTTTCGTGTTGTAGGTGTAAGTGTTTGTGAAGGTGCTTTCTAACACATGCATGCACACACACACACACACTTATTAAGTACAAACAGTCCTAACAAATTACAATTACACTATATGCAGTGATCTTTTCTTTTTCTTTCTTCTTAGAAAACTTTGAACCTTTTTGACCTTTCAAACTATCCCAGAATCCACGGATACCTTGCTAGGAAGACAAACAAGGTCTTAATCAATCTCATAATTTAAAACAAAAACTTTTTGAGATTGAAAACTTCCAAGTGAGATTCCAAACTAGGTCAAGGGTTTAGTTTACAAGAACAAGAACAAGAAACATAAAGCATTTTATTGTTGATTTCAAAGTAAGAAAACATTTTAGACAAAAAATAATCAATAATATATTTCTCAAGATGAGAAATAAAATGAAACTAAGTGTAATGTAACATGAATAACTCAGATCTGAGATTTCTATGAAATCAGAAACCAGATCTAAGTAAAAGTCTAAGTTGGAAACAAGATCTCACGAACACAAGGTTACAACAACCAAAATAACTCAACTCAAACACTCAAGAACACTCAGGATGGTGTTTTTGGTTTTGGTGTTTTGAAGAAGTGTTTGGGTTAGGTTTGAAGAGGATTTGGACGAAGTTAGGGTTTCTAACTTTTTTCTCTCTCTGGTTTCTCTCTTCTCTCTCAAAACTCTGAGGAAATGAAATGGCAAAAAGTCTTCGAAGGCTAAGAATAGAGGCCTTTATATAGTGAGAGAGGAAGGTTCGAGATATCTGATCAAAACCAAGGGCGGAGATCGAGTCAATTTAGATTGACTTGAATCTAAGGGCTCACACAAGGCGGTGCTTAAACGAGCGCTGATTGGCTTAAAAAGTTACACGGGGATCCATCAAGGCAACATGCAGACCATTGATAAGAAATGATCCAACGGCTGATGACACACGCGACTATTGTCTCAGTAAAGAAACACACCTCCATCCAATCAAAGGCAAACAGGTGTTGGCCAGTTAAGGGATGTAAAACGCGCGTCAAAACTAATTACACAGCATACCCTGAAGTCTCTGCCACTTTTAGATTCTACCCAAGGTAACATTAGGCCATAAAATACAATAATTAATATTTGGAGATTGACCCCAAAACTTTTAAAACAAGTTTTAATTATTAAAAACATTATTTTAAAATTGTTTAAAAAATCCCAAAAAATTATTAAAAATCAAACTTAGGGATTTAAACACACACAACACATGTACACACATTATAACGCAATATGACATGCAAAAATGAATTCTACTGTGTGTGAGTGTTGTCAATAGTCTCTTGATCATTACAAGAAAGAGAGATGAATAGGCAATCCAACTTCTGAAGCTCTTTGGTTTCTAGGAAGACATAATTTTGTCACAATTTCCAAACTAGATGAGCACTTATCAATATAGACTCAAATGAGTCAAAAGTATAAGGGCTTCATTAGGTCCCAGGGATGACTTCATCAATGACCCTATATGGGCCATGCCAATTAGGGTGGAGCTTGTTGGGCTTTTGCCAAGTCTTCTTGAGGACCAAGTCCCCCACTGCGATTGGCCTCTGTTTCACCCTCTGATTGAAAAACCTTGCGGTCCTCTGCTGGTAGGCGGCCTGCCTTATCTCAGCGTCCTCCCTCCTTTCCTCAATCAGGTCTAAGTCGAGTATCCTCTCTTCTATATTAATCTGGGGGTCATACATTTGGACCCTATGAGTAGGAAACTCAATCTCGGTGGGGATGACGGCTTCTGAGCCATAAGCTAGCATGAATGGGGTATCTCCGGTAGAGGTCCTCACTGTCGTCCTGTAAGCCCATAGCACGACATATAACTCATCAACCCATCTTCCTTTTGCCTCCTCAAGCCTCTTCTTGATTCCATCTAGGATTGTCATGTTTGTAACTTTTGTTTGCCCATTGGCCTGAGGTCGGCCTAGGGTGGAGAAAAATTGTTTGATACTCACCCTTTTACAGTACCTCTGTGGAGAGGTGTTCTTGAACTGAGTCCCGTTATCCGAGATGAGGGTGTTGGGGAGACCATATCTGCATATAACATTTTTCCAAATGAACTGGAAGGTCTTCTGCTCTGTTATCGTGACCATCGGTTTGGCCTCCACCCATTTTGAGAAATAGTCAATAGCTACAATGAGGAACCTATAGTTATTGACTGCTCTTGGTAAGGGTCTTACGAGGTCGATCCCCCAAACTGAAAATGGCCATGGGGATGTAATGGAGGTAAGAGGCTGATGGGGTTGGTGAGGTATGGTGGCAAATCTCTGGCATTTGTCGCACTTTTTTACATATGCCGCTGCATCATTCCCAAAGGCCGGCCACCAGTACCCTTGGGTGATCACCCTCTTCGCTAGGGATCTGCCCCCGATGTGGCTTGAGCACGATCCTTCGTGCACATCTTACAAAAGGGATGAGACCTCAGATGGGTGCACGCACCTGAGTAAGGGGAGTAAAAATCCCTTTTTGTACAAGGTATCCCCAATGACGGTGAACTTTGTAGCCCGGTATCTCAACTTCTTCCTTTCTTGCCTTGCTTCTGGCATCTCCCCCTCTTTAATGTACCTGATCAGAGGGTCCATCCACAAAGCTTCCTGGGAAACATTTAGGTAATTTCCAAGTGTTCCTTCAGCGTCTTCAATAGTTGGCTGAAGCAAAATTTCTACTGGGACCATCCTCCTGATGTCTGTCCTAGTTGCCGAGGCCAACCTCACAAGGGCATCAGCACGGCCATTGTTGAGCCTAGGTATCCTCTTTAATTTCACTTCTCTTAAGACTTTCAGTAATGACATCACCTTCTCAAGGTACCTAGGCATCCTCTCGTCCTTGGCCTCTTAGGCTCCTAGTATCTGATTCACTACTAGTCTCGAATCACTGTGAACCAAAATATGGCCGATACTAAGTGATATGGCCAAGGAGAGGCCTGCTATCAATGCCTCATACTCGGCCTCGTTGTTGGAGGCCTTAAAGTTGAACCTCAGGGCGTACTCAATGTCTGTGCCGTCGGGTGCTGATACTATTAACCCAGCTCCGCTCCCGCTCTCGCAAGAGGACCCGTCGACGAAGAGACTCCACATGGTGTGTTCTTTTGAGAAACCTCCCTCGGTGAGTGAACCATGTCTAAAGAGATATCTTCCCTCTTCGTTTTCAACCACTTTCCTTCTAGTGGTGCTCGTCTCACCCTTATCTGTAGTCGTGTCGGTGAGCTCACCCTATCGGGTATCTATCTTCCCGAGGCTCTCATCCTCGGCATCATCACCTTCCCAAGTAAACTCAGCCACGAAGTCTACTAATGCTTTCCCCTTAATGGTCGTCCTAGGCTGATACACTATGTCAAACTCCCCCAGTTCTATAGCCCAGGCCATTAACCTCCCTGATATTTTAGGCTTGTGTAAAACCTGCCTAAGGGGAGAGTCAGTGAGGATGACCATCGTATGGGACTGGAGCATGGCTTCATCTTCCTTCATGCATGGATCAAGGCGTAAGCCAACTTCTCCATCCTTGGATATCTTTGCTCTGCCCCTGGAGTGCCTTGCTGTTAAAATACACAGCTTTCTGTATTCCGTCCTCGTCTCTCACAATGGTTGCACTGATGGCTGACTCTGAGACGGCGAGGTACACATAAAGTCGTTCACCCTGCACGGGTCGTGACAACAGCAAGGGAGACCCCAGGTATGATTTTAACTCCTTAAAGGCCTCATCGCATTCTTCACTCCATTCGAAGGCTTTTCTGAGAATTTTGAAGAATGGTAGGCACATGTCTGTGTCCCTAGATACGAACCTGTTCAAGGCAGCAACTCTCCCTGTGAGCCTCTGAATGTATTTAATGGACTTGGGGGCCTTCATCTCAACAAGGGCCTTTATCTTTTCAGTATTGGCCTCGATGCCTCTTTGGTTGACAATGAACCCCAAGAACTTCCCTGCTCCGACCCCGAAGACACACTTGGCCGGATTAAGCTTCATCTGGTATTTATCCATCGTATTAAAGGTCCTCTCCAGGTCTGCCACATGATCCTCTGCCTTCAAACTCTTAGTCAACATGTCATCTACATAGACCTCCATAGACTTCCCAATTTGGTCTTCGAACATTTTATTTACGAGGCACTGGTACGTTTCCCCCGCATTATTTAGGCCAAAGGGCATGACCCTATAACAGTATGTCCTCTTGTCAGTGATGAAGGTTGTCTTCTCCGAGTCTTCAGGGTTCTTGAAGATCTGGTTATACCCTGAATAGGCATCCATGAAGCTCATGAGCTCATGGCCTGTGGTAGCGTCTGCCATCGGGTCAATGCGGGGGAGAGGGAAGCTATCTTTGGGACAATGCTTGTTGAGGTCTGTGAAGTCCACACACATTCTCCACTTCCCGTTGGCCTTTGGAACAATGACTGCATTGGACAGCCATTCGGGGTAGATGACCTCTCTGATAAACTCAGCATCTTCTATTTTTTTGACCTCATCCCTAATGACCTCATACTTTTCTCTAGAGTAAATTCTCCTCTTCTACTTTACCGGCCTCACTCCTTCTACCACATTGAGCTTGTGGCACATGATTTTAGGGTCAATCCCTGGCATATCTACATGACTCCACGCGAAGACGCTCCGTCTTCTCCTCAATAGTTTAATGAGGTCTTCCTTGATGTTGGGCTTCAGAGACTTTCCGACTTGGACGGGTTTTTTCGGGTCATCCTCATCGAGGATGATGGATTCTACCTCTTCCACGGCCTCTTCTTTCTTGAGCTTCGTCTCGTCCCTGGGGTCTAGGGTATCAATATTGTAAGTGGTCGTAGCCCTCTTGTGTGCCTCCCTTTCTTCAGTGGAGTTGTAGTAACATTCTCGCGCTTTCTTCTGGTCTCCTTGAACTTCCCCCACCCCGTAAGGGGTAGGAAATTTAATCATCTGATGGACCGTAGACGGCACAGCTTCAAACCCCTTGAGGGCCACATGCCCCAGTATGATGTTGTAAGCCGAAACACATTCTCATCCATCACGAAGAAACTGACCTTCTAGGTAAGCCATCTCGGCCACTCGTCCCCCATCCAAACATCGGCCTCATACACTCCCAGGGGATGAACCTTTTCCCCACTGAATCCAATCAATGGATGATGGTATGGGACGAGTCTAGTACGGCTGAGACCTAAGGCCTTGAAGCATGGCCAAAACATTACATCTGCATAACTGCCCCCGTCGACCAATATCCTCGGCACTTCACACCCGTGCACCCTAGTTGTGATGACGAGTGGGTCATTGTGTGGGGCTAGGAGGCCTTTAAAGTCCATTCTCGATAACCCCACTATCAGGGTGTCCATATCAACCTTCTTCCTCTTTTCTGACTTGGCCTCCAGGGAGGTTGAGTGTACCGTCTTCGTCACTGCCTTGGCCTGAGCCACATGGGCCTTCCTGTCAGCGACCTCAGAACCTCCTCCTACTAGACCCCCGGAGATCATTCGCACTCCGAGCGAGATCATATTAAGCCTCTTGACAGGACCGTGGTCATCTCTCGGTGGGAGTTTAGGGTCGTCCTCATCATCAGAAGGGTCGTCCCCTCTTTTGTGAGGTCCTTCTCTACATGCATCGCCTCGCTTCTTTCTGGGGTCGTCCCCTCGGCCCCTCTTGAAGGCACCTTTGTCGACGTACTTTCTGAGCTTCCCTTCTTTCAGCATCTTCTCAATCTCATCTTTCAGAGCAAAGAATTTTTCTGTTACGTGGCCGTGGTCTTGGTGAAATTCACACCACAGGTTCTTATTCCTCTTGTTGGGGGCTTCCCTCAGCTTCTAAGGCCCCTTCAAGGACCGATCACTCTTTATCTCATTGAGAATCTTTTCACAGCTGGCCATTAGAGGGGTGTAACCCGCGAACTTGTCATCCGTAGACCTATTCTTCCCCTCTTTGTTCTTCTTAGGGTATTTACCCCCACTAGCGCCTCCTTTTTTGTCTTCGTATTTTGCTGACATCGCCTCTTCGGCGTTCATCACCTTTCCTGTTGTTGACAGCAATTCAGGTATCGTCCTCGGAGGGTCTTCAGCAAGCTTCCATAATAGCTTCCCCTTTTGGAGTCCTCCAATCAGGGCTGTCATAGCTATGCTCTCCTCATAGTCTTCCACCTCCAGCTTCTCTTCATTGAATCTGGCTATGTAGTCCCTCAGACTCTCATTCTTCCCCTGCTTAACACAGAGCAGGTGGGTGGTCTTCTTCTGTGGCCTTACCCCAAAGCAAAAGTTGTGTATGAACCGGTCTGCCAACTACTTAAAGTTTTCAATGGAATTTTTTAGAAGAGACGTGTACCAGACATGTGCAGCCCCAGTCAGGGTACCATAGAAGGCACGACACCTCATCTCATCTGAGATAGAGTATATGTCTGCTGCTGATTGATACATCTCAACATGGTGGATAGGGTTGGTGCTCCTGTCGTATCTTGGGGTGACCACAGGTGGCTTGAACCTTGATGGCGTAGGGAAGTTGATTATCTTTGCCATAAAGGGTGAGCCTATGGTGTATCCCTTATGAAGAGGGTCTCGGCTCTTCAGTATATCACCGATCGTATCCTCTAGTCGCTGGATCGAGTCATTCCAGGGCCTCGCAGGGTCGGCTTGGCCAATGTTATCCCCTGCCGCCTCTTTAAGGTGGACGGAGGGTTCTGCTGCGGCAGGTCTATGTTGGTTGTTTACTTCCCTTTGATCGTCATCCCATCCTTGGGTCGGCCATCTGCTGCCTCCCTCCTGGACCTCGCAGCACTCCCTGACCTAGACAATTTTTCTCGCAGGTCATTTACTGGGCCCTGCCTCTAAAAGGTCGACCCCCTGCTCAAGCGATCAAAAGCAGAGCCTCTCGGTCGATCATCAGGATTTGGTCTCCCGCACTTTCCTCTACTATCCTGGAGAGGTTGTATAATATTGTTGGAGACCTCATATGGTTCCCAGCATTCTATAGGGGCCTCCTCTCCCTCCAGGTCGTCATACCTATCCTCAGGGAAAGGGTTCCCTTGCCTCCCCAGGCGTAGACGCTGGGGGTCAGCAACATCACTACGCCACTGAGGGGGTGGCATGTCTTTGCATGGTGCCTGGGTTGGTCCCCTGGCCTCATGCTGTCCTGGAGCTGCTGCCGGAGTAATCATCTCAGGTGAAACCCCTGGTGGTCTTAGCATGTTTTGGCTTAGAGCTGTGAACTGCTCCTGCATCATTCGCTGGCTTGTTGCCACATCAGCCATCTCAAACTGAGGTGGCGGCTGACTGGAACTGGGCCTTCCCCCATCATCCGGCGGGGGAAGCGGTGGCGGTGGCGGTGGCATTTCAGGTGCCATGTGTTTGAGCTATGAAAAGCTGAACTGAATAAAAGACTGGTGAGCTCGAGAACCTTAGTGGGTCTCTTTCAATGGTGAAACATCTCCTCTCAGGGGGAGAGCTGGCTCACCACCAGAGTGCCCAGTGAGGTCAAGCTGTACAAAGGAAGAGATGTCTTCTCGTTTCCCACAGACGATGCCAAACTGATGATGCTAAGATTTAGCACCACCGGATAAGTGATAATGAGCTCAAACAATAGTAACCATGGAAGCCATAGAGATGTATAAGTGTATAAGTATGTAGAAGGGGATGAGTATAAGAGGAAATAAGACAATGATGTATAGTGGTTCAGCCAATTTGGCCTACATCCACTGTGAGTGTGTGATCCACTAAGTATCCACTGTGAGTGTGTGATCCACTAAGTATGGGCACTAATGGCCTTGGATACAATGCACATAAGCTCACTTTCTCTCTCTACTGTGTGTATAAGCATAGTTTTATCTAGGGTTACAATCAATTGATCGATCCCCTGTAGGGTTATAGGTGACAAGTATATATAGGTCTTGGGGGGTGTAGTGTACCCCCCAAGTATGCATGGTGCATGTGAATGATGATCTAGCCAATCCCCTGTTGACACCTGTAGATGCCAAATGATGACACAATATTCCCTCACGTGAGGGTGTGATTTTGTTATAACGGTCTCCCATGTGCCATGTGAGCCTCACGCGCACTGTTCCATGCGTCTTCCAAACCACGCACCGTGATGATGTCACCCTCGGCCTATGAGACGAGGCCGAGGGTGAAGTTCCTTTCAGGAGTGAGTCTGTCCTAATTTAGGCCTCATACTGTCGTACCCTCGGAGGGTCTTCCGGAGCCTGCTGAAGGGTCATCCCCCTGAGGGGTCGTCCGGAGCCTGATGAAGGGTCGGCCTCCTGAGGGGTCGTCCGGAGCCTGATGAAGGGTCGGCCCCCCTGAGGGGTCGTCCAAAGCCTGCTGAAGGGTAGGCCTCCCAAGGGTTCGTCCGGAGCCTGATGAAGTGCAGGGCGCCTTCGGCATGGTCGAGGGTGTATACGGGTATATCTGTTATCATCAAGCTTAAAACCTGATGTATTTTTAGCTATTTCATTAGTGTCTTCATTTAGAAATATGGGAACAAAATCCAATGTTACTTCTTTAAATTTAGGGAATAAATTTTAAGCCACTTGGTTGTATAATTTTTTGCCATCATTAACATAGTTGTGTGCTCCAGTTCACTATCTTACGACTAATTGCAAATCACAAAAAACCTCTACTACTAAAGCATTACAAATTCGAATGATTTATTGAACCATTACAAGGGTTCTCCCAACCTTCAAGATAAAAAAAAACTCTTTAGGTAGTGAATTGTACCATAATTTCATAGGAACGAAATACAAATTTAAACTTAGCTTTTCCATTACAAAATACCTACATTCATAATCATTTATAAACCTACCAAATTAGTAAACATCTAGTTCTTTGGTATTTACATAGTCTTTAGACAATAACACTCTAATGGATGTAGTAGAGGCTAAAATTCATAGACTGATCATGATTCAAGAAAGATCCATTTTGTCCTCCAACAAAAAGTATTATATTTGGATGTTAGAAATTGTGCATGGATATATATTGTTTATACTAGCATGGTTTTGTTGGGTTTAAATGTTTATATACCTTCATCACTAAGACAAAAATATATGTCATGTGAATGGATAACACATTAGTTTATCCACACTTAAACTTTCTCCTAGATTCGATTTGAATATAATAATTAGGGTTTTTATTTTTTGCATTTAATTGATGCATTTTGAGAATATTTTTAGAGATGTAGTAATTAGATGTTTGGATCCTTTTTTCGTATCGGATTTCGACATTAGTGGAAGATATATGGGTTTTAGTTATTTTTTTAAGTAAAAAATGGAGGTCCACTAATAGAGTTTTGAATGTTTATATAAGGTCAAAACAACTTAATTTTGACACAACTTTGAACAAACTTAGAAGAAAGTGGTTCGAGGAACACGAGCAAACCGATGACTATCGTGGTCAGACCAACGACTGTCGTTGAATATGGAACGACCACCGTTTAGTAGTAGGGAAAGATGAGTTTTCGATGTGTTTTGAGTCAGTTATCTTGGTTTGAAATTCTACCACATCTAGTGTCTTCACTGGGATTGAGTCTTCTTCAAGATGGTTTTGACCCTTTGGGACTCTAGTCAAGGAAGAATTTTAGGCCATAATGGAAAGGGAGTTTGAGTCCTTTTTTATATATCTATATGCATGAGTATATATCTTTTTATATCTCTCAATTAATTGTTGGATAAATTTGTGTGTTTACTAATTAAATAAGTAATTAGGTACGCCCAATTTTATAGACAACATTTTTTAATTTTGAGACTGCATTATATCATCATTTTTATGGAATTTTTTTCCTTATTTATTATGTTCTTAGTTGAATGAAATCATGCAATTAGTTTTTGGTGAAAGTTTTAAATTACCATCTCAATGTTTTATTTTAAATTAAAAATGTTTTTATTTTTAGAAATTTAAAATATTTAGATCGGGAGAATTTATTTTGTATAAGGAAATTGGGAATTTCTATGTAATACCCCGTATTTTTATGGCCTTTAAATTTAGGGATTTATTAAATTTAATTGCGATAGATTAATTTAATATTAATCCAAAAATTTATTTTAAATATTTACTAGCGTGACGAGAGTTAATAATTATTGGAAAATTGTTGATTTGTTAAGTATTACTTATTGAGTAGAGTAATATGTAGAATTAAATTTATTAAAATTGTCACGAGGTAATAATATGACAATTATTGAAATTAATTTAGGACGCGTTTGTGTCGTGTCGGGTTTAAATTATTATTATAAGTGAATAAAATATAAATCTCATGTATTGTCATTTCGAGTGCGCCAACATGTCCGGAAGGGTCGAGATAGTCCGAAAAGTGTACCCAAGGGTTTAGTTTGGGTCTCAAGGAATTTTTAAGCCTAATTAGCATCCCGAGAGGGTATAATAGTCATTTTGTATTTTTGGGTAATTAAACCCACGAATTTCCATAAGATATATCAGCCATTTGAGTTAGGATTTTAGGGTTAACGATCACATAACCTAAGAACGACCATTAGAGAAGAAGGTAGGAAGATTTCCAATCAATCCAAGGCCAAGAACTCAACCGTTTGCACCGCCACCACCACCAAAACGTAGATCGCACAACAAGGAACGTAACCATACCTTTTTCATCTACAAATCAGAACCTTGAATTCTAGGCAAGTATCTATCTTACTTTGTTTTTAGTTAATGTCTCACCAATGTTAGTTTAGGATTGTTAGGAACATGTTTTATGGAAGAAATTGATAATTTAGAGACTTAAAATTGCATGTTTTAGAGAAACGAAGTATATTATGGACATACCCATCATATGTAGAGGATTATCCATGAATTGGTATGGAGTTAGAGGAAAGAAATATGAAGAAAAAAATTAGAAGAATGAATGTTTCATGTAAAATTAGGGTTCTTGATAATTATGTTAAATTATCCCATAAATTCTATGCCTTTGATGAATTTGGACATGTTTCACGTAGGAAATCATGTATATAGGTATATGTAACTATTAGAAATGTTGTTTGGGAATTTGGGAATCGATAATGGCATTTTGGAGTAATTTGGAAGATGTAACCCGTAGGTTGAAACTGCAATTTCTGGGCAAGAAATTCTTGGTCGATCAATCCACCAAGAACATCGATCGATCGACCCCCTTTCCTCGATCGATTGATCCCTCCTGGAAAACTGCATATTTTTCTCCTTTTTTTTTTAATTCGGTTAAAATGCGTTGGAACCCTTGATTATTATTGTTAGAGCATAATGGGTTATAAAGAAGACCAGTAGGGTCTAGGTGGCTCCATTAAGAGAAATTTAATGTGGGATGAAATTATGGGTTAACGGGGAGTTATTCACACATAGGAAATTATGCGTATGTTACTAAAAGATTGAGACTCGTAAAGGATGTAGATCCGAAGGTAAGTGAGGGCATACCTACTGAAATTATGCTTAGTGAGATAGAACACTTCAAGAGATGAGAAGTAAGTATTCAATAAATTATATATGAGAATAAAAGAGATGAATCCGTTAGGCGAGATAATTGAGTAATCTGTGCTAAGAACAGATAATTATAATTATGGGTCGTGGGCACACCTAATTTAAAAAATAAAAATGTGAATATATATATATATATATATATATATATATATATATATATATATATATATATATATATATATATAAGATTGTGCATATATTACGTATGTGTGTAAAAATCATACTCGCGCTACTTGCTATCACGGAGGTTGTCGCGCCGGGAAAGTCTTATCTTCATTGGACCTTTATGGGGGATATTGACTTGTACCCTAGAACATAGGATTCCTTTATACAAGCTATATGTGTGATAGTCAGATGGTCCTAAGAGACGTGAGGGTATGTGCTGATCTCTTAGTGACTTGGAACTATGCTTCTCCTCCATTTGTATGTGTTTGTGTTAATACAGTTCGAGAGTGATTCTGAACTAGTATTTCCCTTAGTATGAGTGATACAAGGGCCTTGATAGCAGAGTATGCAAGCACCATAGATTTTATGTGGGGTGTCGTTAGTATATATATTATATGTGTGACTAATATATATACATATATCTATGAGGGAACTTTCTATTGTGAGTATAAGTAGATAAGTAATGAATAAATGTTTCAACTTTATTATAAGTGTTCGGGAACTTTATAACGGTAGTGAGTTGTAAGAAATCTTGAAGAGAATGATTTTCTAAAGTAAATATCATAACCTTTCTTTTCACGTGATAAGACCCTATGGAGAATAAGTTAGAGAAACTTATGAGATTTATTAGTATGGCAGGCGTGCACACTAGATAAGAGGTGAGAATTCTAAAGAGAGTGTGTCATACTAACATGGTTGTTGCATTAGTCGGTAAGCATTTTAAATACTTGCTAAACTATTTTTAAAACCATTTTACACTCGGGCTCTGCCCGTTTCCAATCTTTCTCTCTCTTGTATATATATATATATATATATATATTATAGGTGCCCAGCCACAGGGGCGTCATGCATATGTTCTTTGGATTGGACGCGCTGCAACTGATGTGGAAGTTGCAGGTCGTTGCTTTAGACTACCTCTTCATTGATTCGATTCTAGTTTTAGTTCTTCTTAGTTGGGGCATGTGTCCCCCATTTCCCTATTTAGTTTGGATTTTTCAGAAATTTACGTTTGTTTATATTTCCAGTATTTAGTATTCCTTGGGAGTTAACTTTTGTAAGGATGATTTCATGTATGGTTATTTGACTTGGTTTGGTTAATCTAGATGGATTAATTCTTTTGTGTTGATTGCTAGCCGTAGTACGTATGTGATTCTTAGACTGTGGATTTTTTAAAAAGGTTTTAAAGTCGAAATTTAAAAATTGAAATAAGACTTTAAATTTTTTTGACACTTATCTTAATTATTAAGGGTGTTTAATTTGGAAATTTTATTTTGCGATAGTGATGCTAATAATGAACAAGCCATTCACCTTGATTTTGATCTAATAAAGGACTGATCAACCGGTATTTAATTAGGCGGGGTGTTACAGGATGGTATTAGAGCATCAGGTTTAAGTGTCCTTTAGGATCTGTGCGACTTATTATGCTTCTCGCATTGCTTTGTTTAATATAGAGCCCTATGTTTAGGATTGTTGATTTCTATGGTGATATTTCGTTCTCCTACTATAATGTATGTACATTAGTGAATCTTATTTGCGTTCAGGCGTGTTCGAACAATGAAAAACGGCAGGAAAGGGCCATTGGGCGAACATTAGGAGGCATGGCTTAATTGAGGTTGTCGAGAATATTCGAGGATAATGACCGTAGTTAAGGTCACCCTTATTATGGTACGAGAATCCAGGACTATAAAGATGGCTAGGGCGCAACCTATGATTTCCAAATGTTGTTATAGTCGAAAGAGGTGCAAGAGTAGACTCATCTAACGTGGTACGAATAGGAAAAAGTCAGACGAAACATTGAAAAGAATTGTCAGTGGAAATTATAAAATTGCAGAGATTGTGTATGTTAGACAAAGGAGGTAACATATCCAAAGGCTTGGAGATATGACAGAGTGTGGCTAACTGAAAGTGAAAAATTTTCTTGGCTTGTCAGAATGAAGTTATAATGGTGAGAGTCAGCCACCACTTTTACAAGTGGAATGCAAGGTTTATTGAAGGGTCTTAGGTACAGTTTGATCGCATATTCCTTCATCAGATGTGCAGGATAAAATGTGAATATTATTCTGAACTCATTATAGGAGGACGTGATAGAGGTCCATTTATGAATATGAATCTAAACCGTTAGCGAAACTTGTATCGAAGGATGTAAATACAAAGGGAGGACAGTACTCCAAGTGGGAGATCAACTCGTAAATATAGTTGATAACACTTAAAAGGGAATTCCGGTTGACGGTCGATTCAGAGGTTGACAATGTCATGCATTGTCAATGGAGATTATAATGCTTCTTTGTGTGGGAAGCTAAAATAATTGAAGAATTTAGTCAAGAATAAGACTGGATGAAACGGTGGTAGTGTAGCACCATAAGGGGGTGGGGATACACGTTAGGGGACCCATTTAAATGATTCGGATAGTTGAATTCTTACCAAGCGATTGTGAACTGAGTAAGGACTACTGTAGCCAGTAGCATGTTCTTTAGGACCGATAAGGCTAATGTAACAACGGGGGTAGCCATCAGGAATTGAGCCTACTAAAGTCTGAGAGAAGGACAGTCCTAATACGGTTAGTATGACCGGTGATAAGTGGATTATGTGTATAGGTATTTAGTGGATAGTGACTCACATGCGTTAATGTTTTCCCGAAGTGAGTAAAGGGACAAGAGTAGGATGCCTAGTAAAGAACAATGATTAAAGTAATTTCTATTTTGGTTTGGAAAGGCGTGTTACGTTCGAGAACCATTTGTGCAGTCAAGACGATTGGCAAGGTAAAAGTATGAGTTTACCCTCGGAGGATGAGACGTGTTTTATGTGACACGAGCGGGTAACTATATTTTGTTCATTTCTAGATTAACATATGAGATGAATTAGTTCGTATAACTATAAACATTATTATTATGTTAATATTTTCCCTAGTGTAGACGGGTTATCCTTAGTGCTATCTGCAGAGGATGAATGGGTGTATTAATAGTCTTATATACTTATTGAGATTACTCGTTTTAGTGATGTGATATACGAGTATGATATTGTCTTTTTTACAACTTGATAGTAATGGTTAGTACGATAGTAGTCAGTTATTGCAAGGCTATCGGAGTGGTTGCCTTATTGCAACATGTTTTGTTCTAGCGAGGCCTCACCTGCGAGAGGGACGGACTCGCACTTATATTATCTATTTTAGAGATTTCAGAGGGGATAGTGGTCTCGAGATATTCGATCCTGGTGTGTGTAGAGACTTTGTTGTCATGATTAGTATGTATTGGGTCTACTATTGAGCAAAAAGATTTAACTCATTATTATGTTTAGCGCTAAGAACTTGGTGTTAGGAAGAGCACATTGATATATATATCCTTTGTAGATGTGAGAGTTAAGAGTTATACCCATATGTTTGGGGACATGATTTTGAGAATCTCGATTGTATGTATTCGGGGTTTATGGAATGTGATTACCACCAATACTGAACGATAGTGCAATTGGAAAAATGTTCTTTGTTCAAGTAAAATTATTGGAGGAGATGTAAATTTTCTATCAAGAGACATAATAAATGGGTACATGTTTTGGACGGAGGGCATAACGGATTTTGATAACCGAAAATGATAAGTAGTAGTGTATCGGGGGTTCCTTGTTTGGATTTCTCTTTGTGAGACATCCCATGTACAAAACATAGCATAAGGTTGAAAGTAGGAAGATGTTTTATAATTAGTCTATGAGTTTGGTACCTAGATCGTAGTAGGAGCAGGTAATTATATATGCAAGTTGGAAGTTAAATTACGATTTAAGGCCAGTAGAGCCGGTGGTGTTGTAAGAAAGCATTCAAAGTTTTATTTTATCACCAAGAGGTAAGGGGTGGAACGATGATAAGGAGGATTTAAAATTTCAATTTCTAGGGTGATTAAGCGTACCCAAGTGTTGTAATTACGTTGTGAGCACAAGGAAAATAAAGAATATGTGTGAAGCGTATGTCATGCTGACGCTAGTATGCACGTTTTATAGGGTATGTGGGCATCCTGGTTAGCTGATGTTAAAATCGTCCGAGTTGAAGGTACGTGGGAATAAACGTGTGGAATAAATGTTTGTGGGACTAACATAATGAAGTGGAAGTGGTAGAGTGGATTAAACGTCGTGTGAAAAACGATAAATCCACATATATGTGTGCGATCAGAGAAGAACACTGAATCTGGTTATAAGGTTGTGGGAAGCCATTTAAAAAGGGGTATTCTTTGAGAAGGGTAGAATTTAACTATATAGAGAACACTCGGAGCGGAGTTGTAATTATTCAAATGTTGAGAGCGACTGATGCGTACAAAGAGTGGAGATGTTAGTATGGTATAAAAGGTCCGAAAGTTCACATTATGGAGAAAAGTGCATGGGTCGGAACTTTCAGTATACGCAAAGGAAAAAAGGGGAGTATTAAGTGTCACTCAATATGAGACATTACAAGTAGAAGTCGATGTCGAGCAGGACATAGTGAGTAGTCTCTACGGGCACTACTCATAAATAGAAATTGGTTGGAACAAGAGGATCAACCAGAGAATTATGTAGTTATCGACATTTCCTATAATGGAAGAGGCTAGTAAATTCGGTAAAGTTTCTTGGATGAGTTGACGACCTCAAGGTAAGATTAAGAGTTCCTTCGAACGTGTGGCACAATATGCCTAAGAAGGAAGTGATTAACATTCCTTTGGGGTGATTTTCAATATTATCTAGTGTGCCCCAATCTTCCTTTGAAAAGAAGGATCCCACTAGTACGTGGTCCTGCATGGTATTTTTCTAAATTAGGACGATGATGATGCTGAAAATTGGCACCACCAGGTGAGATGTTTGCAAGCTCAATACAGGAGTAACAATGGCAACGCAGTGATATGAGAGAGGTAAGAATGAGGTGAGGATAAGAGGAGTGACACCTGAATATAAGTGGTTCAGCCAATCCTGGCCTACGTCCACTGTGAGTGAATGTGAGTGATATCACTAAAAGGAGGCACTAACGGCCATGGATACAACCTCTCAAGCTCTTTCTCTCTCCTGTGTATATTAGACAGAGCTTTAGCTAGGGTTTTTATATATCTGTCCTCGTTGCAAGGTAGGGGATGATCCCTTTATATAATGCCTAGGGGGTGTAATGTACCCCCTATGCATGTAATGTGCATGTGTGTAGTTTCCTCACCAATGAGGGTGTGCCAGCTGTCAGGTCCACATGTAAGTGATGATGATGAAATATTCCCCCCCCCCCCCCATGTGGGGAATAATCTTGTTGTAACTGATCTTGGCCCAGGTGTCCTTATCCAAATGCTTGCGGATACTTTGACAGTCGTGCTGGTGAATGGCCTCGGCCTAGGAGAGGCCGAGCTATAAGGGTAGGTCGTCCGACCCATTCACGATGTGTCATGCGCTGTCTCGGCTTTATGTCAGCCGAGGTAAACACCTATATCGGCCTGGGCCGATCCATTTAGCGTGCTGATGATAAGTGATCCCTGGTCACCTCGGCCTCCTACGAGGTAGGGTTCATGCTGAAGGCGTGTTTAGCTTCTTGTTATCTTGGCCTACTGTCGACCGGGGTTGCTATTCCTTGGCACCTGGAGTTGATGTTATCTGTGATATGAGAAGTGCTCCGGGGGGAGTGCATGTCTTAGTGTCGGCCTGGGTCGAGGTAGCCTTGGCCGAGGGAAGATATCGTGGGCCCCCCCCCCCCCCGCACCAGTGGGTCGGCTAACGTCTCGGCTCTCATCTCGGCCGAGGTATGTTCCACTAGGCCGAGGTCATACTTGGGCATATCAATCACCCCCAGCCCTTAGTCATTTGCGAAGAGTGGTGGCTAAGGGGTTCTTGCCTCCGAGGTCTATTTACCCCAAAGTCAATACCCGCATGACACTTGTCCATTGCTAAGGCGTGCCCACTTGGTTGGCATATGCTATCAATTGTCCCCTTTGGCTTCCCAAGGCAATGATGAGCCTTGGGAATCGTGCCCAAGTATTTAAAGGCTAAAACCCTCCTTTTTCTTCTTCTTCCTCATTTCTCTCCTGTTCAAGCGATTACTCTCCTGTTTTCTACGATTTTCTCTCCGAAGCTAGCCTCTGCTCCAGCGATTGTTCCGCTGAGGGATACCACCTTTCCTGCGCGATACTCTCCACATTGTTCACCAACCTCACCTTCAGGTATCTTCCCTCTCCATCTCCTTCATTTTTGATATTTTTAATTTTGAACTTTCCGGTTAGATCTTGAGTTTCCCGGTGAGATCTTGGGATTTTCGGTTAGACCTTGAGTTTTCCGGCGGAGCAGGCTTCCTGCATAGGTTCTTTAGTTGGATCTAAAATTCCCTTAACTTTTCAAGCCATCTTTGTTTGTAGTTTTTAGGATATTCCCAAGTTTAAGGTCTGCAAAATCCTTGTGTCGTCCCCAGATGCTCAGACCCTTGTACCAACTTCTTGAAGACTTTCCATCTCTAAAGGAGAAGACCTTGGATAAAATTAGACAAATAGAGAGAGCTCAGGAAGAAGCTCGTAGGTCGCAAGAGTCCCCCATCAGACCCCTCTTTCCTCCTCCTCTCAAGGTGGTGTACCCTCGTCCTCCAGAAAATTTTTACCAGACAGACGCCTCTGCCAACAACTTGCCGATGTCCGAGTCTGAGTCTTCTACCTCTGATCCGATGTCAGTGGACTCTTTCCAAGAGGCCATGGACTTCACTACTCAGGCTGACCAGAACCCTGACCACGCCGAGGTCTCCAGTCGTGCCTCGTCTCAGAATGGCACAAGCACCTCTAGTTCTTCTTCAGAGGTTGAACTTGTAGAGCCAAGTGTGGCCGTGCCTGGCATCCTAAATGTTATTCCCCTGTCGGCCGTAACCGAGGCCGAGTTTGCTCAGAGGTTCCCCGGTAACCCGTCAACGTCTGCTCCAGCCGACGTTGAGTCTGACGATGATGAGGATGCCGAAAGTGAAGTTGACACCTCTGAGGCAGACGAGTACGAGAGTACCATTACCGAGGTGGATTTACTGCACTTCAGGTACTTATATTCCATTAGCCCCTCTATCCACTTAAGGAGACCTCTGAGGGAAGAGAGAGCCTACCATGGCAGGGATGGTGAAATCTGCCTGTACGAGCAGATGTTCAAGTTAGGTTTTCGCCTTCCCTTCCACCCCGTCATTAGGACCATTATATCATTCATTAACTTGGCCCCCTCGCAGCTCTCTCCCAATGCCTGGAGGGTCATTATAGGGGCAGTCATCTTGTGGAGGGCGGTTCACCACTCTGACCTCCCAGTGCAGGTCTTTGCTGGTTGCTACGTCCCTACCTCGGCCAAGAATCATCCGAGCTACTATCACTTTGTGGCTCGGAGGCCTGAGAAAAAGATGCTCCTGGTCACTCAGACCTCCAACCATAATTGGAAACCCAGGTACTTTTTCGTCTCAGGGCCTTGGGAATTTGGTTCTTCCATTCCCTCTTCCATCTTCGAGCCAAGAATACCCACGAAATGGGGCAAAGTCTCCATGTCTGCCAGGGCCGACCCTGGACTAAGTGTGCAACACGGCAAGAGGGTGAAGGCCCTGCAGGACCAAGGGGCCCATGGGATGTTTGTCAAATTTGAACATCTGCTGACCCCCCAGTATCTCTCGGGGACGAGCTTGGGCGGAAGTCCCCTAGCTGACTTTGGTAAGGATTTTTATTTTGACCCCAAGTGTAGCCTCTTATCTTACGTGCTTTATTTCTGACTCATATCTTTTCACTTTTGCAGAGAAACCACCAGAGATTTCAGAAGAGTTGTGGGAGATGGCAGCCCCAAGCTTAGCTAGGCTTGTCAAGAAGACCGGTCTAAATGCTCCTCCACCTGCTCCCTCAACATCTAAGTCCAAGAAGAGGGCACCTTAGGTCCCTCCTCCTGAGGATCAGAGGCCGAGCTCCAGGACAAGGAGGACCCCAGATGCTGCGATCCCTATCACAGCCGACACATTATCGGCTCGTCTGGACCAGTTAAAACTTTCTGACAGTGTGCTCGGCCACAGCCGACAAGCCATGGACGCTCTTAACAACATGATGACAGAGGCCGACAAGCGTTTCCTCAGGGCCATGGAAACCTCTACGATGGTTGAATTCGGCCTTCACAGAGTAGTTCAGGTATAACTTGTCCCTTTGTTCGAAGTGCAACATCTGATCTTGCTTTTATCTAACTTCTTCATTTACTATGCAGGGTGCGGCATCCATGTATCAGCTTTCTAACTGGACCCTAAGGAAATTGCCTCTCATTCAGAAGGGCCAGGAGGCGGAGAAAGTGGAGGGCACCCTGAAGGCTGAGGTTGCTCGTCTGAGGAAAGAGTTACAGGAGGCTGAGACCAAGGCTCAGACCTCTGAAAATAAGGCCCAATCCCTAGAGAAGGACATCTCTGCACTTGTTCAGAGTCATACCAAGGCCCTGAAGGACAAGGACGATGCTTTGCAGAGGAAAGTTAATGCTGCGGTGAAGGCTTCTCTTGCAGACGCCTCGGAGACAATAATTGCCGACTATAAGGTCTCTGAGGAGTTTGTAGGTTTTGGCCTGGAGTACCTTGAAAGAGGTATCAAGGCCACCTCCAAGTGGGCCGAGGTAAGGGAGGCCGAGGTAGGCACCATTAAGGCCTCAGACTTTGTGGGCCTCGGCCTTGCCGATGCCCAATTTGCCCAGGCCTTGCAGGAGATAGAGGATGAAGCTGCTGCCCCTGGTCAAACTGTCACTCTGGAAGGAGCAGACCTCGGGGACACTGACCCTGCAAACGAAGTAGCCGAGGTGACCAATACCGAGCAGGCCAACCCTGAAGAGGAATCAGACGTTCCTCATTCAGATGTTTAACTTGTATTTTCCCTTTTTGTTTTGACTTGTAATTTCGCATGTAATTTTTTCACACTTAAATATTTTGCAATGTCAAGCTTTTGTTGAATGCAAGTGTCTCTTCATCTTTATTTGTGAATGTTCATGGATGTTATGCACCCTCTGTAGTCATTACTGGATGTGGTGTCATGACCATTACTTAAGAGTCTGAGGCCCTCACCTAAGAGGTTATCCCACGATAAATTTCACCAAATGAATGTTTAAGGTCTGAGGTCCTCACCTAAGAGGTTATCCCCACAAATTTTCATCAAGTTAATGACGTTTAAGGTCTGAGGTCCTCACCTAAGAGGTTATCCCCACAAATTTTCACCAAGTTAATGATGTTTAAGGTCTGAGGTCCTCACCTAAGAGGTTATCCCCACAAAAAATTTCACCAAGTTAATGATGTTTAAGGTCTGAGGCCCTATAGCCGAGGTGTCTGAACTCAGACCTCGTCTCCACCAAGTGGTGTTATGAGGGTCTGAGGTCATCCCCTAGGCCGAGGTAAGCCTCGTAATGTCACCAAATTAATGATGTTTAAGGTCTGAGGAAAGAGTCCTAAGAGGTTTCCCCAAAAATTTTTCACCAAGTTAATGATGTTTAAGGTCTGAGGTCCTCACCTAAGAGGTTATCCTCAAATTTTCACCAAGTTAATGATGTTTAAGGTCTGAGGCCCTATAGCCGAGGTGTCTGAACTCAGACCTCGTCACCCCCGAGTGGTGTTATGAGAGTCTGAGGTCATCACCTGAGCCGAGGTAAGCCTCATAATTTCACCAAATTAATGATGTTTAAGGTCTGAGGCCCTATAGCTGAGGTGTCTGAACTCAGACCTCGTCACCCCCGAGTGGTGTTATGAGAGTCTGAGGTCATCACCTGAGCCGAGGTAAGCCTCGTAATGTCACCAAATTAATGATGTTTAAGGTCTGAGGTCCTCACCTAAGAGGTTAACCTCACAAATTTTCACCAAATGATGTTAAGATGAAACAAGAATTTGCCATGGAAACTGTTCTTTATTCATAACCTCTTCTCAATAAGATGGTACTTTTACAATTGACAAAATGGATGCAACATTATATGAAATATCTCTTTAGGTGGTCGGCATTCCACGGGTTGGTGAAGGGTTCTCCCTCTAGGTTCTCTAGCCTATACGTGCCAGGCACAACTTCTTCCGTTACTCTGTAGGGGCCATGCCAGTTCGGGTGTAGCTTGTTTGCTTTCTGTAGGGTCTTCTTAAGCACTAGGTCTCCTACCGCAATGGGTCTTGTCTTTACCCTTTGATTGTAGAACTTTGCTGCCCTCTGCTGGTAGGCTGCTTTCCTGACCTCCGCGTCTTCCCTTCTTTCTTCAATGAGGTCCAAGTCTAACCTCCTCCTTTCCCCATTGCTGTCCGGATCATAGGTCTGAATACGATGAGTTGGTAGGCCTATCTCCGTTGGTATGACGGCTTCTGAACCGTGTGCCAGCATGAATGGGGTTTCTCCTGTGGGTGTCCTTGCTGTTGTCCTGTAAGCCCATAGCACAGCGTAAACCTCTTCTATCCATCTCCCTTTCGCGTTTTCTAACCTCTTCTTGATTTCATCCAAGATTGTCCTATTTGTGACTTCAGTCTGGCCATTAGCCTGGGGTCGACCAGGAGACGAGAAGAACTGCTTAATCCCCACACTTTGGCAGTACTTCTCTAAGGAGGCGTTCTTGAACTGGGTCCCATTATCTGAGATGAGCGTGTTTGGGAGGCCATACCTACATATGATGTTCTTCCAGATGAACTGAAAGGTCTTCTGCTCCGTAATTGTTATCATGGGTTCGGCTTCTACCCATTTTGAAAAGTAGTCAATGGGAACTATCAAGAATCTGTAGTTGTTGACTGCTCTTGGCAAAGGCCCTACCAAGTCAATTCCCCATACCGCGAACGGCCATGGCGAACAGATTGATGTCATAGGCTGATGGGGTTGGTGAGGGATAGTGGCGAACCTCTGGCATTTGTCGCACCTCTTCACATAGTCAGCAGCGTCCCTCGACAAGGTTGGCCACCAATATCCCTGAGTGATGATCCTCTTGGCTAGGGGTCTTCCTCCTATATGGCTAGAGCAAGAGCCCTCATAAACCTCCTGCAAGACCCGGGTTACCTCCATGGGATGCACACATCTGAGGAGGGGCAAGAGGAACCCCTTTTTATACAAGACATCCCCTACTAAAGAGAACTTGGCAGCTCTGTATCTCAACTTTCTTCCTTCCAGCTTGGACTCAGGTAGCTCCCCTTCTCTCAAGTACCTGACGAGCGGGTCGATCCAAGAGTCCCCTAGGTTCACGTTGTGACAAGGGCTGCGCACCTCATCCTCCTCGATGCTTGCCTTTCCCAGGACTTCCATTGGGATGGTTCTTCCCAAGTCTGTCTTCATTGCCGAGGCCAGCCTTGCCAATGCGTCGGCGTGATTGTTGCCCAATCTCGGCACTCTTTTCAGTTTGCCCTCTTCAAAAAATTCTAGCAATCCCCTTACCTTTTTTAGGTATCTGGCCATCCTCTCATCCTTGGCTTCGTACGCCCCCAATACTTGGTTGACAACCAACCTTGAGTCGCTATGTAGTAGAAGCCGCTTTACCCGCAGAGTTGTTGCCAATAGGAGGCCCGCTATCATGGCCTCATACTCAGACTCGTTGTTTGAAGCCTGAAAATTGAATCTTAAGGCATACTCAATGTTGGCTCCATCCGGAGCCGAGAGTACCAGCCCCGCGCCGCTTCCACCGTCACAGGAGGATCCATCCACGAAGAGGCTCCACACGTCTTCCTCTGAAGAGAAGACCCCTTCTCTCATCACTCCTTTTTCGAAGAGGTATCGATCCTCTTCATTCTCTTCGACTCTCCTCCGAGGCTTGCCTGATACAACCTCTCCTCGGCCCCGGAAGACGTAAGGGTCTATCTCTCCCGAATCTCGGGAGACACCTTTGCCGCTTTCCAAGCTATTCTCTGACCCAGTCTCTATCCAAGTGAACTCTGCGACAAAGTCAGCAAGGGCCTGTCCCTTAATGGCTGTCCTGGGCTGGTAAGTAAGATCATACTCCCCTAGTTCAATGGCCCAGGTCATCAATCTTCCGGACTTCTCAGGCTTGTGCAGGACCTGCCTTAAGGGGGAGTCCGTGAGGACTGTCATAGAGTGAGCTTGAAAGTAGGGTTTCATTTTCCTTGAAGCATGGATAAGAGCATAAGCCAACTTCTCCATCCGGGGATAGTTCTGTTCGGACCCTTGTAGGGCCTTGCTGTTAAAGTACACAGGTCTCTGAACTCCACCCTCTTCTCGTATGATGGCCGCGCTAATGGCTGACTCAGAGACGGCTAGATACACAAACAACCTTTCTCCCGCAATGGGCCGGGACAGCAGCAGGGGAGACCCCAAGTAAGACTTGAGCTGATGAAAAGCTTTTTCACACTCTTCATCCCACTGGAAGGCCTTCCTTAGGACCTTGAAGAATGGAAGACACTTATCGGTTGCTCTGGAAACAAACCTGTTCAGGGCTGCCACTCTTCCCGTGAGTCTTTGGACATCCTTGATACTCCTAGGAGTCTTCATGTCAATCAATGCCTTGATCTTCTCTGGGTTTGCCTCAATCCCCCTTTGATTAACGATGAACCCCAGGAACTTCCCAGCTCCTACCCCGAAGACACATTTAGCCGGGTTGAGCTTCATTCTGTACGAGTCCATGACATCGAAGGTCTTCTCAAGGTCTGCCACATGAGTACATGCCCTCAGGCTCTTCGTTAGCATATCGTCCACGTACACCTCCATGGTCTTACCTATCTGCTCCTCGAACATCCTATTGACGAGACGCTGATATGTTGCCCCCGCATTTTTCAGACCAAAGGGCATTACCTTGTAGCAGTATGTCCCCTTGTCAGTGATGAAGGCTGTCTTCTCAGAATCTTCGGCGTCCATGAATATTTAGTTATAACCCGAATAAGCATCCATAAAGCTCATGAGCTCGTGCCCTGCTGTTGCGTCCACCATCTGGTCTATCCTAGGTAGGGGATAGCTGTCCTTCGGGCAGGACCTATTCAGGTCTGTGAAATCCACACACATCCGCCACTTTCCATTGGCCTTAGGCACGATCACTGCATTTGAGAGCCACTCTGGATAGGTGACCTCTCGTATGAACTCGGCCTCTTCCAACTTCTTCACCTCTTCCCGAATGACCTCATACTTCTCTCTGGAGTAAATTCTCCTCCTCTGCTTGATTGGCCTGGCATCCCTGTCCACGTTGAGTTTGTGGGTCATGACCTCGGGGTCTATACCAGGCATGTCGGTGTGGCTCCAGGCAAAGACACTCTGCCTCTTCCTGAGAAGGCTTACCAGCTCTTCCTTAATCTTTGTTTCAAGGGCCTTGCCGACCTGGATGGTTTTTTCCGGCTCGTCCTCATTGAGGACGATGGATTTCACCTCTTCCGCGGCCTCGCCCTTCTTCAGCTTCGTTTCATCTCTCGGATCAAGAGTGTCTATGCTGTAGGTGGCGGTTGCTCTCTTATGGGCCTCCTTCTCTTCAGCTGAGTTGAAGTAACACTCCCGTGCTGTGGTCTGATCCCCCTGCACTTCCCCTACCCCGTAAGGGGTCGGGAATTTTAGCATTTGATGGACCGTTGACGGCACGGCTTCAAACTCCTTGAGGGCTACTCTTCCAACGATGAGGTTGTAGGCAGAGTAGACATTCTCGTCCATCACAAAAAAGTTTATCTTCTTAGTCAGCCTCTTAGGCCACTCATCCCCCATACGCACATCCATCTCATACATGCCTAACGGGTGCACTTTCTCACCACTAAAGCCTATCAAGGGATGGTGGTATGGCACTAATCTTGATCTGCTGAGACCCAAGCTCTTGAAACAAGGCCAGAACATTACATCTGCTGAGCTTCCCCCATCTATGAGGATTCTCCCTACGTCGCACCCATGCACCCTTGTCGTTATGACCAAGGGGTCATCATGGGGGGCTAAGATGCCCTTGAAGTCGAGCCGGGAGAAACCCACCACCAGGGTGTCCATGTCCACCTTCGTTCTCTTCTGTACAGCGTCAAAAGACGTCAGGTTCACAACCTCTGGCCTGACTACCGACTTGGCCTCCGCGACATGAGCCTTTCTATCGGCTACCTCAGATCCACCCCCTGCGAATCCCCCACATATGGTGCTAACATCAAAGGAGATCATTCCTACCCTCTTCACTGGGGTGTTGTCATCCCTAGGTGGGAGATCTGGGTCATCTCCATCATTGCCATCTGAATCATCATGCCTTTTAGCCGGGACATCACCACGGCACTTGTCGTCTCTTCTCTTCCTAGGGTCTTCTCTGCCGCCCTTTGGGGCCTTGCCATCCACATACTTTCTTAGCTTCCCGGATTTCAGCATCTTCTCAATCTCGTCCTTCAGGGCAAAGCATCTGTCTGTGACATGGCCGTGGTCCTGATGAAACTCACACCAGAGGTTTTTATTCCTCTTATGTGGCGGAGCCTTCAACTTCTCTGGCCATCTTAGAGCCCGGTCACTCTTGATCTCATTAAGAATGTGCTCACAGCTCACGGTCAGAGGAGTGTAATGGGAGAACTTGTCATCGGCTGACCGCTTCTTTCCTTCCTTCTTGCCCTGGGACCTCCCAGCACTACCGCGGTTCTCCTCCTCGTACTTGGCGGCCATCGCCTCCTCCGCATTCATTACTTTTCCTGCAGTGGACAACAGCTCCTCCATAGACTTGGGGGGGTCTTCCGCCAGCTTCCATAGTAGCTTTCCCTTCTGAAGACCTCCTATAAGGGCGGTCATGGCTATGCTCTCCTCGTAATCCTCCACCTCCAGCTTCTCCTTGTTAAATCTTGCTATATAGTCCCTTAGGCTTTCACCCTTAGCCTGTTTGACGTATAGGAGGTGGGTGGTCTTCTTTTGGGGCCTTACCTCAAAGCAGAAGTTGTGGATGAACTGCTCGGCCAATCCCTTGAAGTTTTCGATTGAATTCTTTGGAAGAGAGGTGAACCAGCTATGCGCAGCCCCTGTTAGGGTGCCCGAGAAGGCCCTGCACTTCATCTCATCAGGTATCGAGTAAATATCTGCCGCCGACTGATACATCTCGATGTGGTGCACAGGGTTAGTGCTGCCATCGTACTTTGGAGTCACTACAGGAGGCTTGAATTTAGCTGGGGTTGGGAACCCCATTATCTTAGCCACAAATGGTGAGCCCTCCGTGTAGCCCCTCTGTAAGGGGTCCTTGCTCTTTATGAGGTCCCCTATCTTCTCCTCAAGACGTTGGATCGAGTCATTCCACGGTCTCCTCTCGTCAACTTGGCCGAGGTTGTCCCCTGCCACCTCTCTGCGGCGGACAGAAGGTTTCCCAGCCACGACCCTCTGACTGTTGACCTCTTCCTGTTCCCTTGCTCTTCCCTCCATGGGTCGGCCTTGGTCTGGCCGAGCCCCTCTTTGGGAGCCTGCCACACTCCTTGACCTCGATAGCCTGTGTCTTAGGTCGTTAACTGGTCCCAGCCTCTCGAAGGCCGAGCCTCTGCTCAACCTGTTGAAGGCCGACCCTCTCTGCTGGGCCTCATCTCTTCTAAGGCCGACACATCCTTGGCTTTGCCGAAGAGGTCGTACGGTATCATCGGAAACCTCATATGGCTCCCAGCAGTCTTCTGGGGCCTCTTCTACTCCTATGTCATCGTACCTGTCCTCCGGGCAAGGGTTTCCTTGCCTCCCCAGGCGCAAACGCCTAGGGTCAGCAACGTCCCTTCTCCGCTGGGGTGCAGGTTGGTCCTTCATCGGTGCCTGGGGTGGTCCCCTGGCACCCGGTTGGGGTTGAACTGCCGCCGGGGTGATCATGCCCGGTGAGACTCCAGGTGGTCTCATCATCATGGTTTGGCTGAGCTGTGCAAATTGCTCCTTCATCGCTTGTTGTGTTGCAGCCAAAGATTTCAAGGCAGCTGCCACCTCCGCCATTTCAGACTGGGGAGGAACCTGACTGGAGCTAGCTCCCCCCCCCTCCGGGTGGCGGAAGAGGCGGCGGTAAGTCTGGTGCCATGTGTTAAGCTGTATAGAGTCTTGGTTGCAGGGGAGGTTAATACCTGAAAGGACCTCTTTCAATGGTGAAACAGCTCCACACAAGGGGTGGTTTCTGGTTCACCACCAGAGTCTCCGGTGAGGTAAAGCAGGAAATAAGGATGAGATAGCCTCTCGCTTCCCACAGACGGCGCCAAAATGATGATGCTGAAAATCGGCACCACCAGGTGAGATGTTTGCAAGCTCAATACAGGAGTAACAATGGCAACGCAGTGATATGAGCGAGGTAAGAATGAGGTGAGGATAAGAGGAGTGACACCTGAATATAAGTGGTTCAGCCAATCCTGGCCTACGTCCACTGTGAGTGAATGTGAGTGATATCACTAAAAGGAGGCACTAACGGCCATGGATACAACCTCTCAAGCTCTTTCTCTCTCCTGTGTATATTAGACAGAGCTTTAGCTAGGGTTTTTATATATCTGTCCTCGTTGAAAGGTAGGGGATGATCCCTTTATATAATGCCTAGGGGGTGTAATGTACCCCCTATGCATGTAATGTGCATGTGTGTAGTTTCCTCACCAATGAGGGTGTGCCAGCTGTCAGGTCCACATGTAAGTGATGATGATGAAATATTCCCCCCCCATGTGGGGAATAATCTTGTTGTAACTGATCTTGGCCCAGGTGTCCTTATCCAAATGCTTGCGGATACTTTGACAGTCGTGCTGGTGAATGTCCTCGGCCTAGGAGAGGCCGAGCTATAAGGGTAGGTCGTCCGACCCATTCGCGATGTGTCATGCGTTGTCTCGGCTTTATGTCAGCCGAGGTAAACACCTATATCGGCCTGGGCCGATCCATTTAGCGTGCTGATGATAAGTGATCCCTGGTCACCTCGGCCTCCTACGAGGTAGGGTTCATGCTGAAGGCGTGTTTAGCTTCTTGTTATCTTGGCCTACTGTCGACCGGGGTTGCTATTCCTTGGCACCTGGAGTTGATGTTATCTGTGATATGAGAAGTGCTCCGGGGGGAGTGCATGTCTTAGTGTCGGCCTGGGTCGAGGTAGCCTTGGCCGAGGGAAGATATCGTGCCCCCCCCCCCCCCCGCACCAGTGGGTCGGCTAACGTCTCGGCTCTCATCTCGGCCGAGGTAGGTTCCACTAGGCCGAGGTCATACTTGGGCATATCAGACGATATTTTTGAATCCCACCTTCAATATGGGATTTCAGGAAGCAGCGAGGGCAACGTTTCGTTTTGAGAAAGGTTGTATCACCCATAAACGAGGAGTAGGCGAGCGGTGATTAACCATTAGTGGAGCAGTGTGAAAGTAATTTTGGATTCATTATGATCGTCTCTCTTCCATAACTGTTATAGCTAGCAAGTGGAGTACAGTACGGTAATTGGGGGAGGATAGTACCTAAAGGTAGGTTTCCGTGGGAGCACTCGTACATGTTATTGTGAAGAAGATGCTTATTGAGATTTTGGTGTATAAAAACCTTAACTTTTCTCACTCTGAATGTTAAGAGATGGGAGGATAATAAGAATTTCGGATCGGTCAAGTTAGATTCTGATGACAATGGTGGAATTCCATGGCTGTTTTAGGTGAACAAGAGTGGTCAGATGTTCGTATGGTTTCTCTCATATTGTGTTTAGATAAATCCGAGTATTTGTCATTTAGTGATGTGCGGCCGCCAAATGGTATTTAAATAATGGGAATTAATAATGTATAGGCATGTCTTATGCGAATGTTGTCGGATAAGAGAACAATGTGAAGTGTCTTTAATGTCTTTAATGAGAGTGATAAACAAGATTGCTGTGAGGCAGGGGCTATAGTGATTGAGTGACTTACTATGTAAATAGTTTGCATACTGATAAGATATCCAGAATTGTTTTACCATGTAGGCCTTATTTTCCGAATTTCGGGATGAAATTTCGTTATTAGGGGGGAAGTATGAAATATCTAGTATTTTTATGGCTTTTAAATTTAGGAATTTATTAAATTTAATTGAGATAGAATAATTTAATATTAATCTGGAAATTTGCTTTAAATATTTACTAGCGTGACGAGAGTTAGTAATTATTGGAAAATTATTAATTTCTTAAATATTACTAATTGAGTAGAGTAGTATGTAGAATTGAATTTATTAAAATTGTCATAAGGGAATATTATGACAATTATAGAAATTAAGTCAGGGTGCGCCTGTGTCGTGTCATGACTAAATTATTATTATTATAAGTGAATAAATTATAAATCGCTCATATGGTCATTTCAAGTGCGCCAACATGTCCGTAAGGGTCGAGATAGTCAGAAAAGTATACCCGGGGGTTTAGTTCGGGTCTCGGGGCATTTTCAGGCCTAATTGGCATCCCGAGAGGGTATAATAGTCATTTTGTATTTTGGGTAATTAAACCCACGAATTTCCATAAGATATATCAACCATTTGAGTTAGGCTTTTAGGGTTAACAATCACAGAACCTAAGATTGACCATTAGAGAAGAAGGCAAGAAGCTTTCTAAGACATCCAAGGCCAAGAACTCAATCGTTTGCACCGCCACCACCACCAAAACGTAGATCGCACAACGAGGAATGCAACCATAACTTTTTCATCCACAAATGCGAACCTTGAATTCCAAGCAAGTATCTATCTTTCTTTGTTTTTAGTTAATGTCTCACCCATGTTAGCTTAGGATTGTTAGGAACTTGTTTTATGGAAAAAATTGATAATTTAGAGACTTAAAATCACAGGTTTTAGAGAAACTGAATATATTCTGTACATACCCATCATATGTAGAGAATTATCCACCAATCGGTATGGATTTCGAGGCAAGATATCCGGAAAAAAAATTAGAAGAATGAATGTTTCATGTAAAATTGGGGTTCTTGATAATTATGTTAAATTATCCCATAAATTCTATGCCTTTGATGAATTTGGACATGTTTCACATAGGGAATCATGTATAAAGGTATATGTAAGTATTTGAAATGTTGTTTGGGAGTTTGAGAATCGATAATGGTGTTTTGGAGTAATTTGGAAGATGTAACCCGTAGGTTGAAATTGGAGTTTCTGGGGAAGAACTGCTTGATCGATCGATCGACCCCCTTTCCTCGATCGATCGATCCCTCCTGGAAAACTGCATATATTTCTCCCTTTGTTTAATTTGGTTAAAATGCGTAGGAAGCCTTGATTATTATTGTTATAGCATAATGGGTTATAAATAAGACCAATAGGGTCTAGGTGGACTCCGTTGAGAGAAATTTAATGTGGTATGAAATTGTGGGTTAAGAGGAAGTTATTCACACATAAGAAATTGTGCGTACGTTTACTAAAAGATTGAGACTTGTAAAGGATTTAGTCCCGAAGGTAAGCGAGAGCATCCCTATTGAAATTATACTTAGTGAGATAGAATACATGAGAAGTAAGTATGAAACAAATTATATATGAGAATAAAAGAGAGGAATCCGTTAGGCAAGATAATTAAGTAAAATGTGCTAAGAACGGATAATTATAATTATGGGTCATGGGCACACCTAATTTAAAAAATGTTAATATATATGTATATATATATATATGTATATATATATATATGGTCGTGTGATTGTCCATATATTATTTATCTGTGTAAAAATCATACCCGCGCTACATGCTATCACGGAGGTTCATGCGCCGAGACAATCTTATCTCGATTGGACCTTTATGGGGGATATTGACTTATACCTTAGAACATAGGATTCCTTGATACAGGTTATCTGAGTGATAGTCAGATGGTCCTAAGAGACGTGAGGGTATGTGCTGACCTCTTTGTGGCTTGGAACTATGCTTCGCCTCCATTTGTATGTGTTTGTGTTAATACAGTTCGAGAGTGATTCCGAACTAGTATTTCCCTTAGTACAAGTGATACGGGGACTCGATAGCAGAGTATGACAACACCATAGATTTTATGTGGGGTGACGTTAGTATATATATTATATGTGATACTAATATATATACGTATATCTATGTGGGAACTTTCTGCTGTGCGTATAAGTAGATAAGTAATGAATAAATGTTTAAAATTTATTATACGTGTTCGGGAACTTTATAACGGTAATGAGTTGTACTAAATAATGTGAGAAATCTTGAAGAGAATGATTTCCTAAAGTAAATATCATAACCTTGATTTTCACATGATAAAACCTTATGGAGAATAAGTTAGAGAAACTTATGAGATTTATTAGTACGGTATGCGTGCACACTAGATGAGAGGTGAGAATTCTCAAGAGAGTTTTGCATACTAACATGGTTGTTGCATTATCCAGTAAGGATTGTAAATACTTGCTAAACTATTTTTAAAACCGTTTTACACTCGGGCTCTGACCCGTTTCCTATTTTTCTCTATCTCTTGTATATATATGTACGTATTAGACGTTCCCATCCAGAGGGGCGTCATGCATAGGTTCTTTGGATTGAACGGGCTGCAACTGATGTGGGAGTTACAGGCCGTTGTTTTAGACGACATCTTCATTGATTCTATTATTGTTTTAGTTCTGCTTAGTTAGGGCATGTGTCGCCTGTTTCTCTATTAAGTTTGGATTTGTCAGAAATTTACGCTTGTTTATATTTACAGTATTTAGTATTCCCTAGGAGTTAACTTTTATGAGGATGATTTCATGTTTGGTTATTTAACTTGGTTTGGTTAATCTAGATGGATTAATTCTTTTGCGTTTATTGCTAGCTGTAGCACTTATGTGATTCTTAGACTGTGGATTTTTTAAAAAGGTTTTCAAGTAGAAATTTATAATTAGAAACAAGACTTTAAATTGTTTTGAAACTTAGCTTAATTATTTAGGGTGTTTAAGTTAGAAATTTTATTTTACGACAAGAACAAAAAAGATTTTCTTTTTATTTTTGAAAAGAACAAAAAGATTTTTGTATTTGCACCTTTTATGGATGAGCATTTAAGATAGCCAAGTTGCTATGAATGAACCAACTGTTCACCTTGATTTTAATATAATAAATGACTGATCACCAGATATTTAATTAAGCGGGGTGTTACAATCTAAGGATTTAATTTAGACATTTAGAATTGAATGATTTGTTTTCTAAAGTACCCTCTTGTTGAAAATATTAATCAGGAGAGGGTTTGAACATAAACCACATGGTTTGCATAAGTGTATCAGGATTGTGATTTAATTACTTCCCCGCGTCAATTTTGTCTTCTCCCACTGAATGGAATTCTATATGACATCTAGTATTTTAAGACTTTTAATTGATCTTTCCCAGAGTTCAAATATGAATGAGTTTAATCTCCTGACAAAGACATTCTACATAAGGGGGTTGTAATTTATGGAATGAATCGATAGTGTAAGGATGTGACTTTATAAATGTCCGAGTCTGAATCTAGGAATTTTTTGTTTGTCGTTGATCACAGTTAGTATGTTTGATTTCGCTACATTCGGCATGTCAAAAATGATCATCCATGATGGCCTTGATCTGAAGGTGCATCATATAAAACATGCAATGTGCTCTTCAACCGTTCCCACTACTCCACTCTCGATTATGGTAATTTAATTTATTTGGAGTGTTTATTATTTACATAAATATTTGCGAATTTTTAATTCAATATTTTCAAAGTTATGGAATATTTCAACTTCAGAAGAAGAAATTTTAATCTAAGTGTATTGGTGAAAGAAAAAGTCATTGACGTCGTTCGAGAGAGATACGCCGGTCGTTCGAGCGACAGTGACATCTCACGTGATGTCATTTGAGCCATTTGGCATTCTATTCTAGCGACGACTTCATTTCATTCAAGCGACACCCCCTTGATTTCTGTATCAATAGCAGTGCTCATTCTACACGATTACCAAGTATTTAGCACACGCGTTTTTGCATGTCTACTGCATATTTCCAGACTTCATTTTTCATGGTTTTTCAATCTTTTTAATTCACAAATATTTCCCAAACATATATGTGAGTATTATAAACCCTAGATACATTTTTTTTACTCATCTGGAGTAATCTTGTGGAGAAGTAGTTTGTTCTCCATTGCTGACTTGGAGCTCTTGCGGGATCTCTTACTGGCAACACCAACGACAATGAATCGACACCTGCGGGTATTCGTGTTTCACTATATTTCTTTGTATTGTAAGTTTTTATGAATTATATTGAAATAAAAATGGTTTTACCCCTTTGGGGGATTTTTCCTCATATTGTGATTGACTCTGCATGCTTGGTTTGATTTAATTAGTCTATCACAATTTATTTGCAAGAGTTAGGATTTTGGGATTAAAAGTTGGCATTTAATTAAATAAGTTAACTAATGATTGCTGGAGCACTCTCAGATAGTATACACTAAAACATAATTAATGACATCCTCTTCAATGGAGTGATTGTTCTTAACTATGGGACTAAAAGTCACTAGTTAAAGAATTATGTAGGATATAAGCTTCCAGATTTGTTCGGAGAACATAATTGAAAGATAAATATCTGTATAGCTCAGGGTGGTGTAATTTAAGTTGCTAATGAGAAATCCCACTTCAAAATGGAACTACGATGCTCGAAGAATTTAGTTCTAATTCACGGTAGAGGGAAGTCAAATTAAAATTTTAATCTAAGTTAATTGTCTTATATGTATATTAAAAGTAAATCTTTTTTTCAAATGATGATTCTCAGATTTCAAAATGGTCTTAGAATTTAACCAACTTTCTCCCATCTTAAAGGATAAAAAATCAAATGGCATGAACTTTATAGATTGGAAAAGAAACATGGATATTGTCTCAACTGCTGATGATTACAAGTTCATTTAATTGAACCATGCCCTCTCAAGTCTGATGAGGGGAATCCGATGAGGTTGTCCTAGCTTATCAGAACCGATAGAAAGTTGGCAAGATGGATCCGTACTTCATATTGGGCTCTATGACCAATGTGGTACAACAAGAGCATCAAAATACGTTGAGTGCTTATGGCATGATTCTGAACCTCAAAGATATATCTACGGATCATAAGTATGCCATGATGTTAGATGTAATGAAAAACCTCATTAATAGAAATATAGTTATTGGTAATAGCGTTCAGTACCATGTACTAAAGATTATTTCCATGTTTGGGAAATTAGATATCCTTGTATATGAAATCTATGCGAAAACCCAACTTAATTTTTTTCTCCGAGGACTCCTGAAGACCTTTAAGTAGTTTTGCCTAAATTAGTATATGAAAAACTTGATTAGTCCTTAGCGTAACTACTTATATATATGTAAGAATGTGATAATATCATCAATAAAGGTTGTTATTCGTGTTTGCTTATGTGACCCATATTCTCTTATACTGAAGAAGAAGAAGAAGAAGAAGAAGATGAAGAAGAAGAAGAAGAAGAAGAAGAAGAAGAAGAAGAAGAAGAAGAAGAAGAAGAAGAAGAAGAAGAAGAAGAAGAAGAAGGAGGAGGAGGAGGAGGAGGGGGCGGAGGAGGAGGAGGAGGAGGAGGAGGAGGATGAGTAGTATAAGAAGAAGAAGAAGAAGAAGAAGAAGAAGAAGAAGAAGAAGAAGAAGAAAGAGAAGAAGAAGAAGAAGAAGAAGAAGAAATAAAAGTCGTTCAAACTATGTTCAAGCCTTGTATAGCAAGTAAATAGATGAAAGATATGTGTTATATCTATAAGAAATCAATATGCTGGAAGAAGTACTGCTTTGTCTACTTGGCAAAGAAGTACGCTATAACTTCTCCATAGTCATTGAGAATTTTTTTGTGGTTCAATCTACCATTCCCAGTGTGTAAACTTAGAAGCCTTTAATCATGTTTGCAATTATTTTTAGGGGTTCCACATGACAAAGGAGATATGTTATGGATTACAAATCAAAATCATATTAAGAAAATAATTTTAGGAATAGGAGATTTAGTTTTAAATTTTGATGAAGACAAAAAGTTAATATTAGTAGAATGTTGTAATGTTTCGACTATTTGAAGAAATTTAATTTCAGTTTCTAAATTAGTTATGAAGTGATACTTGGGCTATTTTAATAATGGTGTTTTTATAAAAAAAAAAAAAAAAGGAAGCCAAGTTATTTATCTATTTGGGCACATAAAAAATCATCTTTATGTTATTAAGTTTGTTTCAACAGTACTACTAAATACTGGAACGAGTAAACCAAATGAAAATTACCCAAATAGAAAGAAACCTTCTAATTTGATTCCAAAGTATGTTTGGTGTAACAACCCGCATAATTTTTTGGGTATTTTCGAAAGTAAGAGAAAAAATAAATTTTGAGATAAAATTATTTTTATTGCTAAAATATGATGGATTTTATTTTTAAAGATGAGAATTTCAAACGGAATTGGAATCGGAATTAAAATGGAGTTTTAATTGAATTTTTATTTTATAGAAGAGTCATCAAAACATAAAACTCTCTAGCAAAAAAAATATTTAAAAATATTGAACGGTCCGATGGAGCTGAATTTTTTTGGACAGCTTCCTCTCATCTTGAGCTAATTCTTTTTAAAATTTCATCCAATTCCAACGACCCTATCATCCGGAATAAAAATTTTAGTGTTTGTATCTGATTAGAACTATTTTCTTAATCAAACTCTTAATCCTTTTTATACCAACAAATTCGAGGCTTGGATTTTCAAATCACTTTTTCTCAAACTTTTCAACCAGGAGACCTCTCCAAAATTACTCCCTTTCATATACAAACCATAGCCCCAAACTTATTCAAGATTTCAACCTTAGATTAGAAGGCTTATTTGGTATTTTCTCGAGTTCGGGTTAGAACGATATTTGATTAATTTGGCGAGAGGAACGTGATGGTGTGATTAGATTTTGAGGCTGAATTATGTGATGATTTTGAGGTATGGGATTTTACAGAATATGCTCCTAAATCTCGCAGTGTTTATTCCGTTGAATTCTTATTAATTGAACTCATATTTTGAATTGTTAAATTCATTGAAATCTGGAAAAATAATTGTCGGAATTATTTTGATTCATGTGGTATTATTCATGTTGTTTTTGAGCACGTTGTCATGAGATTTTAATATGGCACGGACGTTGGGCACCCACCAAAATTCCTGCTTCCCGGAGCTATGACTTGATAAAGCATATGCGGATGGGGTGAGGCCTGGTGACCCGGTTAATGTGTTGTTGAGAAATTTATTGATAAAATCTTATTGAGATTTGCATTACTTGATTTGAATATTCATACTCGTGTTGTTACGCTTTATTCATCGATAATCTATATTTGTTGAGCATCTTTCATGTCGTATTGTGTACTTCCCCATATTTTCTTTTAGTGGCAGGTTAGCGAGGATTTTGAGTGCTATGGACCAATTGGGATGATTTTAGAGTGGATTATTCAGGAATAATTTTAATATAAGAAATGAGAAGACTTGTATTATTTTGGTTGTATAAAGCATTGAAGATTTATTTTATTTCCAGAGATTTTTGGTTGTATGTAATTTGAAGATATTTCAGATTAGTAGATTCTCTTATTTTTATTGTGGGTTTTAGATGCTCTATACCTTGGTATATTGTGAAATTGATTTAGTTTTATTGAGTAGCGTTCCGTTCGATCTCCTCGGGCGGGCGGGGTGTTACAGAGGGGTATCAGAGCTTAGGTATACGATAACTCTCGGGTCTTGAGTTTTGGGTCTGTTGCGTTTTTGTGGCTTGAATTTGGAGATAGAAATTTTTAGAGAATCGTTTTGCGTTAGGCATCTAGATTAGATGTGAGCCAATATTTTTTGGTGAAGAGATTATTTTTGGAGATTATTGTCCTCATTTTTGAGAGTTAGTTATTCGGCGAATTTTGAGGGCGAAATTCAATTGTTGGTGGGGAAGTGGAACAACCCGCGTAATTTTTTTGGTATTTTCGAAATTAGGAGAAAAAATAAAGTTTTTGGTAAAATTATTTTTATTTCTCAAATATGTTGGATTTTATTTTTAAATATGAGAATTTCAAATGGTTTCGAAATTTGAACTAAAATGGAGTTTTAATTGAATTTTTACTATATAGAAGAGTCCTCGAAACATTAAACTCTCTAGCAAAAAATAATATTTAAAAATATTTAAAGGTCCGATTGAGCTGATATTTTTTGGACAACTTCCTCTCGTCTTCAGCTAATTCTTTTTAAAATTTCATCCAATTCCAACAGTCCGATCGTCCAGAATAAAAAATTTAGTGTTTGTATCTGATTAGAACTCTTTTATTAATCAAACTCTTAATCCTTTTTATACCAACAAATTCGTGGCTTGGCTTTTCAAATCACTTTTTCTCAAACTTTTCAACCAGAGGACCTCTCCAAAATTACTCCCTTTCATATACAAACCATAGCCCCAAACTTATTCAAGATTTCAACCTTAGATTAGAAGGCTTATTTGGTGTTTTCTCGAGTTCGGGCTAGGACGATATTTGATTATTTTCGCGAGAGGAACGTGATGTGTGATTAGATTTTGAGGCTGGATTATGTGATGATTTTGAGGTCTGGGGTTTTACACAATATGCTCCTAAATCTCGCGAGTGTTTATTCCGTTGAATTCTTGTTAATTGAACTCATATTTTGAATTGTTAAATTCATTAAAATCTGGAAAAATAATTTTCGGAATTATTTTGATTCATGTGATATGATTCATGTTGTTGTTGAGCACGTTGTCATGAGATTTTAATATGGCACGGACGTTGAGGACTCGCCAAAATTCCTGCTTCCCGGAGCTATGACTTGATAAAGCATATGCGGATGGGGTGAGGCCTGGTGACCCGGTTAATGTGTTGTTGAGAAATTTATTGATAAAATGCTATTGAGATTTGCATTACTTAATTTTAATATTCGTACTCGTGTTGTTACGCTTTATTCATCGCTAATCTATATTTGTTGAGCATCTTTCATGTCTTATTGTGTACTTCCCCATGTTTTCTTTTAGTGGCAGGTTAGCGCGGATTTTGAGTGCTATGGACCATTTGGGATGATTTTAGCGTGGATTATTTGGGAATAATTTTAATATAAGAAATAAGAAGACTTGTATTATTTTGGTTGTATAGAGCATTGAAGATTTATTTTATTTCGAGAGATTTTTGGTTTTATGTAATTTGAATATATTTCAGATTAGTAGATTCTCTTATTTTTATTGTGGGTTTTAGATGCTCTATACCTTGTTATATTGTGGAATTGATTTTGTTTTATTGAGTAGCATTCCGTTCGCTCTCCTCGGGCGGGCAGGGTGTTACAGAGTGGTATCAGAGCTTAGGTATACGATAACTCTCGGGTCTTGAGTTTTGGGTCTGTTACGTTTTTGTGGCTCGAATTTGGAGATAGAAATTTTTAGAGAATCGTTTTGCGTTAGGCATCTAGATTAGATGTGAGCCAATATTTTTTGGTGAAGAGATTATTTTTGGAGATTATTTTCCTGATTTTTGAGAGTTACTTATTCGGCGAATTTTGAGGGCGAAATTCAATTGTTAGTGGGGAAGTGGAAAAACCCGCGTAATTTTTGGGCTATTTTCGAAATTAGGAGAAAAAATAAATTTTTGGTAAAATTATTTTTATTGCTCAAATATGTTGGATTTTATTTTTAAAGATGAGAATTTCAAATGGTTTCGAAATTTGAAATAAAATGGAGTTTTAATTGAATTTATATTATATAGAAGAGAACTCGAAACATAAAACTCTCTAGCAAAAAATAATATTTAAAAATATTTAAAGGTCCGATTGAGCTGATATTTTTTGGACAGCTTCCTCTCGTCTTCAGCTAATTCTTTTTAAAATTTCATCCAATTCCAACAGTCCGATGGTCCTGAATAAAAAATTTAGTGTTTGTATCTGATTAGAACTCTTTTATTAATCAAACTCTTAATCCTTTTTATACCAACAAATTCGTGGCTTGGCTTTTCAAATCACTTTTTCTCAAACTTTTCAACAAGAAGACCTCTCCAAAATTACTCCCTTTCATATACAAACCATAGCCCCAAACTTATTCAAGATTTCAACCTTAGATTAGAACGCCTATTTGGTGTTTTCTCGAGTTCGGGCTAGGACGATATTTGATTATTTTCGCGAGAGGAACGTGATGTGTGATTAGATTTTGAGGCTGGATTATGTGATGATTTTGAGGTATGGGGTTTTACACAATATGCTCCTAAATCTCGCGAGTGTTTATTCCGTTGAATTATTGTTAATTGAACTCATATTTTGAATTGTTAAATTCATTGAAATCTGGAAAAATAATTTTCATAATTATTTTGATTCATGTGATATTATTCATGTTGTTGTTGAGCACGTTGTCATGATATTTTAATATGGCACGAACGTTGAGGACCCGTCAAAATTCCTGCTTCCCGGAGCTATGACTTGATAAAGCATATGCGGATGGGGTGAGGCCTGGTGACCCGGTTAATGTTTTGTTGAGAAATTTATTGATAAAATACTATTGAGATTTGTATTACTTGATTTTAATATTCGTACTCGTGTTGTTATGCTTTATTCATCTCTTATCTGTATTTGTTGAGCATCTTTCATGTCGCATTGTGTGCTTCCCCATGTTTTCATTTAGTGGTAGGTTAGCGTGGATTTTGAGTGCTATGGACCAATTGGGATGATTTTAGAGTGGATTATTTGGGAATAATTTTAATATAAGAAATGAGAAGACTTGTATTATTTTGGTTGTATAGAGCATTGAAGATTTATTTTATTTCGAGAGATTTTTGATTGTATGTAATTTGAAGATATTTCAGATTAGTAGATTCTCTTATTTTTATTGTGGGTTTTAGATGCTCTATACCTTGTTATATTGTGGAATTGATTTAGTTTTATTGAGTAGTGATCCGTTCGCTCTCTTCGGGCGGGCGGGTGTTACAGAGTGGTATCAGAGCTTAGGTATACGACAACTCTCGGGTCTTGAGTTTTGGGTCTGTTGCGTTTTTGTGGCTCGAATTTGGAGATAGAAATTTTTAGAGAATCGTTTTGCGTTATGCGTCTAGATTAGATGTGAACCAATATTTTTTGGTGACGAGATTATTTTCGGAGATAACTGGCCTGATTTTTTAGAGTTAGTTATTCGGCGAATTTCGAGGGCGAAATTCAATTGTTAGTGGGGAAGTGTAACAACCCGCGTAGTTTTTGGGGTATTTTCGAAATTAAGAGAAAAAATAAAGTTTTTGGTAAAATTACTTTTATTGCTCAAATATGTTGGATTTTATTTTTAAAGAGGAGAATTTCAAATGGTTTCGAAATTTGAATGAAAATGGAGTTTTAATTGAATTTTTATTATCTAGAAGATTCCTCGAAACATAAAACTCTATAGCAAAAAAATATATTTAAAAATATTGAAGTGTCCGATTGAGCTGAAATTTTTTGGACAACTTCCTCTCGTCTTGAACGAATTCTTTCTAAAATTTCATTAAAATCCAACTGTCCGATCGTCCAGAATTTTTTTTTTTAGTGTTTGCATCTGATTAGAACTCTTTTCTTAATCAAACTCTTAATCCTTTTTATACCAACAAATTCGTGGCTTGGCTTTTCAAATCACTTTCTCTCAAACTTTTCAACCAGAAGACCTCTCCAAAATTACTCCCTTTCATAAACAAACCATAGCCCCAAACTTATTCAAGATTTCAACCTTAGATTAGAAGGCTTATTTGGTGTTTTCTCGAGTTCGGGCTAGGACGATATTTGATTATTTTCGCGAGAGGAACGTGATGTGTGATTAGATTTTGAGGCTGGATTATGTGATGATTTTGAGGTCTGGGGTTTTACACAATATGCTCCTAAATCTCGCGAGTGTTTATTCCGTTGAATTCTTGTTAATTGAACTCATATTTTGAATTGTTAAATACATTGAAATATGGAAAAATAATTTTCGGAATTATTTTGACACATGTGATATTATTCATGTTGTTGTTGATCACGTTGTCATGAGATTTTAATATGGCACGGACGTTGAGGACCGGCCAAAATTCCTGCTTCGCGGAGCTATGACTTGATAAAGCATATGTGGATGGGGTGAGGCCTGGTGACCCCGTTAATGTGTTGTTGAGAAATTTATTGATAAAATGCTATTGAGATTTGCATTACTTGATTTTAATATTTGTACTCGTGTTGTTACGCTTTATTCATCGCTAATCTATATTTGTTGAGCATATATCATGTCGTGTTGTGTACTTCCCCATGTTTTCTTTTAGTGGCAGGTTAGCGCGGATTTTGAGTGCTATGGACCAATTGGGATGATTTTAGCGTGGATTGTTTGGGAAGAATTTTAATATAAGAAATGAGAATAATTGTATTATTTTGGTTGTATAGAGCATTGAAGATTTATTTTATTTCGAGAGATTTTTGGTTGTATGTAATTTGAAGATATTTCAAATTAGTAGATTCTCTTATTTTTATTGTGGGTTTTAGATGCTCTATACCTTGTTATATTGTGGAATTGATTTAGTTTTATTGAGTATCGCTCCGTTCGCTCTCTTCGGGCGGGCGGGTGTTACAGAGTGGTATCAGAGCTTAGGTATACGACAACTTTCGGGTCTTGAGTTTTGGGTCAGTTGCGTTTTTGTGGCTCGAATTTGGAGATACAAATTTTTAGAGAATCGTTTTGCGTTAGGCGTCTAGATTAGATGTGAACCAATATTTTTTGGTGACGAGATTATTTTCAGAGATAACTGGCCTGATTTTTTACAGTTAGTTATTCGGCGAATTTCGAGGGCGAAATTCAATTGTTAGTGGGGAAGTGTAACAACCCGCGTAGTTTTTGTGGTATTTTCGAAATTAAGAGAAACAATATAGTTTTTTGTAAAATTATTTTTATTGCTAAAATATGTTGGATTTTATTTTTAAAGATGAGAATTTCAAATCGTTTCGAAATTTGAATTAAAATGAAGTTTTAATTGAATTTTTATTATCTAGAAGATTCCTCGAAACATAAAACTTTATAGCAAAAAATTATATTTAAAAATATTGAACTGTCCAATTGAGCTGAAAATTTTTGGACAGCTTCCTCTCATCTTGAACGAATTCTTTCCAAAATTTCATCCAATTCCAACGGTCCGATCGTCCAGAATTTTTTTTTAGTGTTTGTATCTGATTAGAACTATTTTCTTAATCAAACTCTTAATCCTTTTTATACCAACAAATTCGTGGATTAGCTTTTCAAATCACTTTCTCTCAAACTTTTCAACCAGAAGACCTCTCCAAAATTACTCCCTTTCATATACAAACCATATCCCCAAGCTTATTCAAGATTTCAACCTTACATTAGAAGGCTTATTTGGTGTTTTCTCGAGTTCGGGCTAGGACGATATTTGATTATTTTCGCAAGAGGAACGTGATGTGTGATTAGATTTTGAGGCTGGATTATGTGATGATTTTGAGGTCTGGGGTTTTACACAATATGCTCCTAAATCTCGCGAGTGTTTATTCCGTTGAATTCTTGTTAATTGAACTCATATTTTGAATTGTTAAATTCATTAAAATCTGGAAAAATAATTTTCGGAATTATTTTGATTCATGTGATATGATTCATGTTGTTGTTGAGCACGTTGTCATGAGATTTTAATATGGCACGGACGTTGAGGACTCGCCAAAATTCATGCTTCCCGGAGCTATGACTTGATAAAGCATATGCGGATGGGGTGAGGCCTGGTGACCCGGTTAATGTGTTGTTGAGAAATTTATTGATAAAATGCTTTTGAGATTTGCATTACTTGATTTTAATATTCGTACTCGTGTTTTTACGCTTTATTCATCGCTAATCTATATTTTTTGAGCATCTTTCATGTCGTATTGTGTACTTCCCCATGTTTTCTTTTAGTGGCAAGTTAGCACGGATTTTGAGTGCTATGGACCAATTGGGATGATTTTAGCGTGGATTATTTGGGAATAATTTTAATATAAGAAATGATAAGACTTGTATTATTTTGGTTGTATAGAGCATTGAAGATTTATTTTATTTCGATAGATTTTTGATTGTATGTAATTTGAATATATTTCAGATTAGTAGATTCTCTTATTTTTATTGTGGGTTTTAGATTCTCTATACCTCGTTATATTGTGGAAATATTTAGTTTTATTGAGTAGCGATCCGTTCGCTCTCCTCGGGCGGGTGGGTGTTACAGAGTTGTATCAGAGCTTAGGTATACGACAACTCTCGGGTCTAGAGTTTTGGGTCTGTTGCGTTTTTGTGGCTCGAATTTGGAGATAGAAATTTTTAGAGAATCGTTTTGCGTTAGGCGTTTAGATTAGATTTGAGCCAATATTTTTTGGTGATGAGATTATTTTCGGAGATAACTGGCCTGATTTTTAGAGTTAGTTATTTGGCGAATTTTGAGGGCGAAATTCAATTGTTAGTGGGGAAGTGTAACAACCCGCGTAATTTTTTGGGTATTTTCGAATTTAAGAGAAAAAATAAAGTTTTTGGTAAAATTATTTTTATTGCTCAAATATGTTGGATTTTATTTTTAAAGAGGAGAATTTCAAATGGTTTCGAAATTTGAATTAAAATTGAGTTTTAATTGAATTTTTATTATCTCGAAGATTCCTCGAAACATAAAACTCTATACCAAAAAAATATATTTATAAATATTGAACGGTCCAATTGAGCTGAAATTGTTTGCACACCTTCCTCTCGTCTTGAGAGAATTCTCTCTAAAATTTCATCCAATTACAACGGTCCGATCGTACGAAAAAAAAAATTAGTGTTTGTATCTGATTAGAACTCTTTTCTTAATCAAACTCTTAATCCTTTTTATACCAACAAATTCGTGGCTTGGCTTTTCAAATCACTTTCTCTCAAACTTTTCAACCATAAGACCTCTCCAAAATTACTTCCTTTCGTATACAAACCATAGCCCCAAACTTATTCAAGATTTCAACCTTAGATTAGAAGGATTATTTGGTGTTTTCTCGAGTTCGGGCTAGAACGATATTTGATTATTTTCGCGACAGGAACGTGATGGTGTGATTAGATTTTGAGGCTGGATTATTTGATGATTTTGAGGTATGGGGTTTTACACAATATGCTCCTAAATCTCGCGAGTGTTTATTCCGTTGAATTTTTGTTAATTGATCTCATATTTTGAATTATTAAATTCATTGAAATTTGGAAAAATAATTGTCGGAATTATTTTGATTCATGTGATGTTATTCAAGTTGTTGTTGAGCACATTGTCATGAGATTTTAATATGGCACGGACGTTGAGGACCCGCCATTATGTTATGATTTTGAGGTATGGGGTTTTACACAATATGCTCCTAAATCTCGTGAGTGTTTATTCCGTTGAATTCTTGTGAATTGAACTCATATTTTGAATTGTTAAATTCATTGATATCTGGAAAAAATAATTGTCGAAATTATTTTGATTCATGTGATATTATTCATGTTGTTGTTGAGCACGTTGTCATGAGATTTTAATATGGCACGGACGTTGGGCATCCGCCAAAATTCCTGCTTCCCGGAGCTATGATTGATAAGGCATATGCGGATGGGGTGAGGCTTGGTGACTCGGTTAATGTGTTGTTGAGAAATTTATTGATAAAATGCTATTGAGATTTGCATTACTTGATTTGAATATTCGTACTCGTGTTGTTATGCTTTATTCATCTCTAATCTATATTTGTTGAGCATCTTTCTTATCGTATTGTGTACTTCCCCGTATTTTCTTTTAGTGGTAGGTTAGCGCGGATTTTGAGTGCTATGGACCAATTGGGATGATTTTAGGGTGGATTATTTGGGAAGAATTTTAATATAAGAAATGAGAAGACTTGTATTATTTTGGTTGTATAGAGCATTGAAGTTTTATTTTATTTCGAGAGATTTTTTATTGTATGTAATTTGAAGATATTTCAGATTAGTAGATTCTCTTATTTTTATTGTGGGTTTTAGATGTTCTATACCTTGTTATATTGTGGAATTGATTTAGTTTTATTGAGTAGCGATCCGTTCGCTCTCCTCGGGCGGGCGGGCGGGTGTTACAGAGTTGTATCAGAGCTTAGGTATACGACAACTCTCGGGTCTAGAGTTTTGGGTCTGTTGCGTTTTTGTGGCTCAAATTTGGAGATAGAAATTTTTAGAGAATCGTTTTGCGTTAGGCGTTTAGATTAGATGTGAGCCAATATTTTTTGGTGACGAGATTATTTTCGGAGATAACTGGCCTGATTTTTTAGAGTTAGTTATTTGGCGAATTTTGAGGGCAAAATTAAATTGTTAGTGGGGAAGTGTAACAACTCGCGTAATTTTTGGGGTATTTTCGAATTTAAGAGAAAAAATAAAGTTTTTGGTGAAATTATTTTTATTGCTCAAATATGTTGGATTTTATTTTTAAAGAGGATAATTTCAAATGGATTCGAAATTTGAATTAAAATTGAGTTTTAATTCAATTTTTATTATCCAGAAGATTCCTCGAATAATAAACCTCTATAGCAAAAAAATATATTTAAAAATATTGAACGGTCCGATTGAGCTGAAATTTTTTGCACAGCTTCCTCTCGTCTTGAGAGAATTCTTTCTAAAATTTCATCTAATTACAACAGTCCGATCGTACGGAAAAAAAAATTAGTGTTTGTATCTGATTAGAACTCTTTTCTTAATCAAACTCTTAATCCTTTTTATACCAACAAATTCGTGGCTTGGCTTTTCAAATCACTTTCTCTCAAACTTTTCAACCAGAAGACCTCTCCAAAATTACTCCCTTTCATATACAAACCATAGCCCCAAACTTATTCAAGATTTCAACCGTAGATTAGAAGGCTTATTTGATGTTTTCTCGAGTTCGGGCTAGAACGATATTTGATTATTTTCGCGAGAGGAACGTGATGGTGTGATTAGATTTTGAGGCTGGATTATTTGATGATTTTGAGGTATGGGGTTTTACACAATATGCTCCTAAATCTCGCGAGTGTTTATTCCATTGAATTCTTGTTAATTGAACTCATATTTTGAACTATTAAATTCATTGAAATTTGGAAAAATAATTGTCGGAATTATTTTGATTCATGTGATATTGTTCAAGTTGTTGTTTAGCACATTGTCATGAGATTTTAATATGGCACGGACGTTGAGGGCCCGCCATATGTGATGATTTTGAGGTATGGGGTTTTACACAATATGCTCCTAAATCTCGCGAGTGTTTATTCCGTTGAATTCTTGTGAATTGAACTCATATTTTGAATTGTTAAATTCATTGATATCTGGAAAAATAATTGTCGAAATTATTTCGATTCATATGATATTATTCATGTTGTTGTTGAGCACGTTTTCATGAGATTTTAATATGGCACGAACGTTGGGCACCCGCTAAAATTCCTGCTTCCCGGAGCTATGATTGATAAAGCATATGCGGATGGGGTGAGGCCTGGTGACCCGGTTAATGTGTTATTGAGAAATTTATTGATAAAATGCTATTGAGATTTGCATTACTTGATTTGAATATTCGTACTCGTGTTGCTACGCTTTATTAATCTCTAATCTATATTTGTTGAGCATCTTTCTTATCGTATTGTGTACTTCCCCGTATTTTCTTTTAGTGGCAGGTTAGCGCGGATTTTGAGTGCTATGGACCAATTGGGATGATTTTAGCGTGGATTATTTGGGAAGAATTTTAATATAAGAAATGAGAAGACTTGTATTATTTTGGTTGTATAGAGCAGTGAAGATTTATTTTATTTCGAGAGATTTTTGGTTGTATGTAATTTGAAGATATTTCAGATTAGTAGATTCTCTTATTTTTATTGTGGGTTTTTGATGCTCTATACCTTGTTATATTATGGAATTGATTTAGTTTTATTGAGTAGCGCTCCGTTCTCTCTCCTCGGGCGGGCGGGTGTTACAGAGTGGTATCAGAGCTTAGGTATACACAATTTTTGGGGTCTAGAGTTTTGGGTCTGTTGCGTTTTTGTGGCTCGAATTTGGATATAGAAATTTTTAGAGAATCGTTTTGCGTTACGCATATAGAATAGATGTGAGCCAATATTTTTTGGTAACAAGATTATTTTGGAGATTACTGGCCTGATTTTTTAGAGTTAGTTATTCGGCGAATTTCGAGGGCGAAATTTAATTGTTAGTGGGGAAATGTAACAACCCCCGTAATTTTTGGGGTATTTTTGAAATTAAGAGAAAAAATAAAGTTTTTGTTAAAATTATTTTTATTGCTCAAATATGTTGGATTTTATTTTTAAAGATGATAATTAAAATGGAGTTTTAATTAAATTTTTAGTATCTAGAAGATTCCTCGAAACATAAAACTCTATAGCAAAAAAATATATTTATAAATATTGAACAGTCCGATTGAGCTGAAATTTTTTCCACAGCTTTCTCTCGTCTTGAGCTAATTCTTTCTAAAATTTCATCCAATTCCAACGGTCTGATCGTCCGGAAAAAAATTTAGTGTTTGTATCTGATTAGAACCCTTTTCTTAATCAAACTCTTAATCCTTTTTATACCAACAAATTCGTGGCTTGGCTTTTCAAATCACTTTCTCTCAAACTTTTCAACCAGAAGACCTCTCCAAAATTACTGCCTTTCATATACAAACCATAGCCCCAAACTTATTCAAGATTTCAACCTTAGATTAGAAGGCTTATTTGGTGTTTTCTCGAGTTCGGGCTAGAACGATATTTGATTATTTTCACGAGAGGAACGTGATGGTGTGATTAGATTTTGAGGTTCGATTATGTGATGATTTTGAGGTATGGGGTTTTACACAATATGCTCTAAAATCGCGCGAGTGTTTATTCCGTTGAATTCTTGTTAATTGAACTCATATTTTGAATTGTTAAATTCACTGAAATCTGGAAAAATAATTGTCGAAATTATTTTGATTCATGTGATATTATTCATGTTGTTGTTGATCACGTTGTCATGAGATTTTAATATGGCACGGACGTTGGGCACCCGCCAAAATTCGTGCTTCCTGAAGCTATGAATTGATAAAGCATATGCGGATGGGGTGAGGCCTGGTGACCCGGTTAATGTGTTGTTGAGAAATTTATTGAGAAAATGCAATTGAGATTTGCATTATTTGATTTGAATATTCGTACTCATGTTGTTACGCTTTATTCATCGCTAATCTATATTTGTTGAGCATCTTTCTTATCGTATTGTGTACTTCCCCATATTTTCTTTTAGTGGCAGGTTAGCGCGGATTTTAAGTGATATGGACCAATTGGGATGATTTTAGCGTGGATTATTTGGGAAGAATTTTAATATAAGAAATGAGAAGACTTGTATTATTTTGGTTGTATAGAGCATTGAAGATTTATTTTATTTCGAGAGATTTTTGGTTGTATGTAATTTGAAGATATTTCAGATTAGTAGATTCTCTTATTTTTATTGTGGGTTTTAGATGCTTTATACCTTGTTATATTATGGAATTGATTTAGTTTTATTGAGTAGCTCTCCGTTCACTCTCCTCCGGCGGGCGGGTGTTACAGAGTGGTATCAGAGCTTAGGTATACGACAACTCTCGTGTCTTGAGTTTTGGGTCTGTTGCGTTTTTGTGGCTCGAATTTGGAAATAGAAATTTTTAGAGAATCGTTTTGTGTTAGGCGTCTAGATTAGATGTGAGCCAATATTTTTTGGTGACGAGATTATTTTTGGAGATAACTGGCCTGATTTTTTAGAGTTAGTTATTCGGCGAATTTCGAGGGCGAAATTCAATTTTTAGTGGGGAAGTGTAACTCCCGCGTAATTTTTGGGGTATTTTCGAAATTAAGAGAAAAAATAAAGTTTTTGGTAATATTATTTTTATTGCTCAAATAAGTTGGATTTTATTTTTAAAGATGAGAATTTCAAATGGTTTCGAAATTTGAATTAAAATGGAGTTTTAATTGAATTTTTATTATCTAGAAGATTCCTCGAAACATAAAACTCTATAGAAAAAAATATATTTAAAAATATTGAACGGTCCGATTGAACTGAAATTTTTTGGACAGCTTCCTCTCATCTTGAGTAATTCTTTCTAAAATTTCATCCAATTCCAACGGTCCGATCGTTCGAAATTTTTTTTTAGTGTTTGTATCTGATTAGAACTATTTTCTAAATCAAACTCTTAATCCTTTTTATTCCAACAAATTCGTGGCTTGGCTTTTCAAATGACTTTCGCTCAAACTTTTCAACCAGATGACCTCTCCCAAATTACTCCCTTTTATATACAAACCATAGCCCCAAACTTATTCAAGATTTCAACCTTAGATTAGAAGGCTTATTTGGTCTTTTCTCGAGTTCGGGCTAGAATGATATTTGATTATTTTTGCGAGAGGAACGTGATGGTGTGATTAGATTTTGAGGTTCAATTATGTGATGATTTTGAGGTATGGGGTTTTACACAATATGCTCTTAAATCTCGCGAGTGTTTATTCCGTTGAATTCTTGTTAATTGAACTCATATTTTGAATTGTTAAATTCATTGAAATCTGGAAAAATAATTGTCGAAATTATTTTGATTCATGTGATATTATTCATGTTGTAGTTGAGCACGTTGTCATGAGATTTTAATATGGCACGGACATTGGGCACCCGCCAAAATTCCTGCTTCCTGGAGCTATGACTTGATAAAGCATATGTGGATGGGGTGAGGCCTGGTGACCCGGTTAATGTGTTGTTGAGAAATTTATTGATAAAATGCAATTGAGATTTGCATTATTTGATTTGAATATTCGTACTCGTGTTGTTACGCTTTATTCATCGCTAATCTATATTTGTTGAGCATATTTCTTATCGTATTGTGTACTTCCCCATATTTTCTTTTAGTGGCAGGTTAGCGCAGATTTTAAGTGATATGGACCAATTGGGATGATTTTAGCGTGGATTATTTGGGAAGAATTTTAATATAAGAAATTAGAAGACTTGTATTATTTTGGTTGTATAGAGCATTGAAGATTTATTTTATTTCGAGAGATTTTTGGTTGTATGTAATTTGAAGATATTTCAGATTAGTAGATTCTCTTATTTTTATTGTGGGTTTTAGATGCTTTATACCTTGTTATATTATTGAATTGATTTAGTTTTATTGAGTAGCGCTCCGTTCACTCTCCTCCGGCCGGCGGGTGTTACAGAGTGGTATCAGAGCTTAGGTATACGACAACTCTCGGGTCTTGAGTTTTGGGTCTGTTGCGTTTTTGTGGCTCGAATTTGGAGATAGAAATTTTTAGAGAATCGTTTTGCGTTAGGCGTCTAGATTAGATGTGAGCCAATATTTTTTGGTGACGAGATTATTTTTGGAGATAACTGGCCTGATTTTTTAGAGTTAGTTATTCGGCGAATTTCGAGGGCGAAATTCAATTGTTAGTGGGGAAGTGTAACTCCCGCGTAATTTTTGGGGTATTTTCGAAATTAAGAGAAAAAATAAAGTTTTTGGTAATATTATTTTTATTGCTCAAATATGTTGGATTTTATTTTTAAAGATGAGAATTGCAAATGGTTTCGAAATTTGAATTAAAATGAAGTTTTAATTGAATTTTTATTATCTAGAAGATTCCTCGAAACATAAAACTCTATAGAAAAAAACATATTTAAAAATATTGAATGGTCCGATTGAACTGAAATTTTTTGGACAGCTTCCTCTCATCTTGAGTAATTCTTTCTAAAATTTCATCCAATTCCAACGGTCCGATCGTTCGAAATTTTTTTTTTAGTGTTTGTATCTGATTAGAACTATTTTCTTAATCAAACTCTTAATCCTTTTTATTCCAACAAATTCGTGGCTTGGCTTTTCAAATGACTTTCTCTCAAACTTTTCAACCAGAAGAACTCTCCCAAATTACTCCCTTTCATATACAAACCATAGCCCCAAACTTATTCAAGATTTCAACCTTAGATTAGAAGGCTTATTTGGTGTTTTCTCGAGTTCGGGCTAGAACGATATTTGATTATTTTCGCGAGAGGAACGTGATGGTGTGATTAGATTTTGAGGTTCAATTATGTGATGATTTTGAGGTATGGGGTTTTACACAATATGCTCTTAAATCTCGCGAGTGTTTATTCCGTTGAATTCTTGTTAATTGAACTCATATTTTGAATTGTTAAATTCATTGAAATCTGGAAAAATAATTGTCGAAATTATTTTGATTCGTGTGATATTATTCATGTTGTTGTTGAGCACGTTGTCATGAGATTTTAATATGGCACGGACGTTGGGCACCCGCTAAAATTCCTGCTTCCTGGAGCTATGACTTGATAAAGCATATGCGGATGGGGTGAGACTTGTGACCCGGTTAATGTGTTGTTGAGAAATTTATTGATAAAATGCAATTGAGATTTGCATTATTTGATTTGAATATTCGGACTCGTGTTGTTACGCTTTATTCATCGCTAATCTATATTTGTTGAGCATATTTCTTATCGTATTGTGTACTTCCCCATATTTTCTTTTAGTGGCAGGTTAGCGCGGATTTTAAGTGATATGGACCAATTGGGATGATTTTAGCGTGGATTATTTGGGAAGAATTTTAATATAAGAAATGAGAAGACTTGTATTATTTTGGTTGTATAGAGCATTGAAGATTTATTTTATTTCGAGAGATTTTTGGTTGTATGTAATTTGAAGATATTTCAGATTAGTAGATTCTCTTATTTTTATTGTGGGTTTTAGATGCTTTATACCTTGTTATATTATGGAAGTGATTTAGGTTTATTGAGTAGCGCTCCGTTCACTCTCCTCCGGCGGGCGGGTGTTACAGAGTGGTATCAGAGCTTAGGTATACGACAACTCTCGGGTCTTGAGTTTTGGGTCTGTTGCGTTTTTGTGGCTCGAATTTGGAGATAGAAATTTTTAGAGAATCGTTTTGCGTTAGGCGTCTAGATTAGATGTGAGCCAATATTTTTTGGTGACAAGATTATTTTTGGAGATAACTGGCCTGATTTTTTAGAGTTAGTTATTCGGCGAATTTCGAGGGCGAAATTCAATTGTTAGTGGGGAAGTGTAACTCCCGCGTAATTTTTGGGGTATTTTCGAAATTAAGAGAAAAAATAAAGTTTTTGGTAGTATTATTTTTATTGCTCAAATATGTTGGATTTTATTTTTAAAGATGATAATTTCAAATGGTTTCGAAATTTGAATAAAAATGGAGTTATAATTGAATTTTTATTATCTAGAAGATTCCTCGAAACATAAAACTCTATAGAAAAAAATATATTTAAAAATATTGAACGGTCTGATTGAGCTGAAATTTTTTGGACAGCTTCCTCTCGTCTTGAGCTAATTCTTTTTGAAATTTCATCCAATTCCAACGGTCCGATCGTTCGAATTTTTTTTTTAGTGTATGAATCTGATTAGAACTATTTTCTTAATCAAACTCTTAATCGTTTTTATTCCAACAAATTCGTGGCTTGTCTTTTCAAATCATTTTCTCTCAAACTTTTCAACCAGAAGACCTCTCCAAAATTACTCCCTTTCATATACAAACCATATCCCCAAACTTATTCAAGATTTCAACCTTAGATTAGAAGGCTTATTTGGTGTTTTCTCGAGTTCGGGCTAGAACGATATTTGATTATTTTTGCGAGAGGAACGTGATGGTGTGATTAGATTTTGAGGTTCTATTATGTGATGATTTTGAGGTATGGGGTTTTACACAATATGCTCTTAAATCGCGCGAGTGTTTATTCCGTTGAATTCTTGTTAATTGAACTCATATTTTGAATTGTTAAATTCATTGAAATCTGGAAAAATAATTGTCGAAATTATTTTGATTCGTGTGATATTATTCATGTTGTTGTTGAGCACGTTGTCATGAGATTTTAATATGGCACGGACGTTGGGCACTCGCCAAAATTCCTGCTTCCTGGAGCTATGACTTGATAAAGCATATGCGGATGGGGTGAGGCCTGGTGACCCGGTTAATGTGTTGTTGAGAAATTTATTGATAAAATGCAATTGAGATTTGCATTATTTGATTTGAATATTCGTACTCATGTTGTTACTCTTTATTCATCGCTTATCTAAATTTGTTGAGCATATTTCTTATCGTATTGTATACTTCCCCATATTTTCTTTTAGTGGCATGTTAGCGCGGATTTTAAGTGAAATGGACCAATTGGGATGATTTTAGCGTGGATTATTTGGGAAGAATTTTAATATAAGAAATGAGAAGACTTGTATTATTTTGGTTGTATAGAGCATTGAAGATTTATTTTATTTCGAGAGATTTTTGGTTGTATGTAATTTGAAGATATTTCATATTAGTAGATTCTCTTATTTTTATTGTGGGTTTCAGATGCTTTATACCTTGTTATATTATGGAATTGATTTAGTTTTATTGAGTAGGGCTCCGTTCACTCTCCTCCGGCGGGCGGGTGTTACAGAGTGGTATCAGAGCTTAGGTATACGACAACTCTCGGGTCTTGAGTTTTGGGTCTGTTGCGTTTTTGTGGCTCGAATTTGGAGATAGAAATTTTTAGAGAATCGTTTTGCGTTAGGCGTCTAGATTAGATGTGAGCCAATATTTTTTGGTGACGAGATTATTTTTGAAGATAACTGGCCTGATTTTTTAGAGTTAGTTATTCGGCGAATTTCGAGTGCGAAATTCAATTGTTAGTGGGGAAGTGTAACACCCGCGTAATTTTTGGGGTATTTTCGAAATTAAGAGAAAAAATAAAGTTTTTGGTAATATTATTTTTATTGCTCAAATATTTTGGATTTTATTTTTAAAGATGAGAATTTCAAATGGTTTCGAAATTTGAATAAAAATGGAGTTATAATTGAATTTTTATTATCTAGAAGATTCCTCGAAACATAAAACTCTATAGAAAAAAATATATTTAAAAATATTGAACGGTCTGATTGAGCTGAAATTTTTTGGACAGCTTCCTCTCGTCTTGAGCTAATTCTTTTTGAAATTTCATCCAATTCCAACGGTCCGATCGTTCGAATTTTTTTTTTTAGTTTATGAATCTGATTAGAACTATTTTCTTAATCAAACTCTTAATCGTTTTTATTCCAACAAATTCGTGGCTTGGCTTTTCAAATCATTTTCTCTCAAACTTTTCAACCAGAAGTCCTCTCCAAAATTACTCCCTTTCATATACAAACCATAGCCCCAAACTTATTCAAGATTTCAACCTTAGATTAGAAGGCTTATTTGGTGTTTTCTCGAGTTTGGGCTGAACGATATTTGATTATTTTTGCGAGAGGAACGTGATGGTGTGATTAGATTTTGAGGTTCGATTATGTGATGATTTTGAGGTATGGGGTTTTACACAATATGCTCTTAAATCTCGCGAGTGTTTATTCCGTTGAATTCTTGTTAATTGAACTCATATTTTGAATTGTTAAATTCATTGAAATCTGGAAAAATAATTGTCGAAATTATTTTGATTCATGTGATATTATTCATGTTGTTGTTGAGCACGTTGTCATGAGATTTTAATATTGCACGGACGTTGGGCACCAGCCAAAATTCCTGCTTCCTGGAGCTATGACTTGATAAAGCATATGCGGATGGGGTGAGGCCTGGTGACCCAGTTAATGTGTTGTTGAGAAATTTATTGATAAAATGCAATTGAGATTTGCATTATTTGATTTGAATATTCGTACTCATGTTGTTACTCTTTATTCATCGCTTATCTATATTTGTTGAGCATATATCTTATCGTATTGTATACTTCCCCATATTTTCTTTTAGTGGCATGTTAGCGCGGATTTTAAGTGAAATGGACCAATTGGGATGATTTTAGCGTGGATTATTTGGGAAGAATTTTAATATAAGAAATGAGAAGACTTGTATTATTTTGGTTGTATAGAGCATTGAAGATTTATTTTATTTCGAGAGATTTTTGGTTGTATGTAATTTGAAGATATTTCATATTAGTAGATTCTCTTATTTTCATTGTGGGTTTCAGATGCTTTATACCTTGTTATATTATGGAATTGATTTAGTTTTATTGAGTAGGGCTCCGTTCACTCTCCTCCGGCGGGCGGGTGTTACAGAGTGGTATCAGAGCTTAGGTATACGACAACTCTCGGGTCTTGAGTTTTGGGCCTGTTGCGTTTTTGTGGCTCGAATTTGGAGATAGAAATTTTTAGAGAATCGTTTTGCGTTAGGCGTCTAGATTAGATGTGAGCCAATATTTTTTGGTGACGAGATTATTTTTGAAGATAACTGGCCTGATTTTTTAGAGTTAGTTATTCGGCGAATTTCGAGGGCGAAATTCAATTGTTAGTGGGGAAGTGTAACACCCGCGTAATTGTTGGGGTATTTTCGAAATTAAGAGAAAAAATAAAGTTTTTGGTAATATTATTTTTATTGCTCAAATATTTTGGATTTTATTTTTAAAGATGAGAATTTCAAATGGTTTCGAAATTTGAATAAAAATGGAGTTATAATTGAATTTTTATTATCTAGAAGATTCCTCGAAACATAAAACTCTATAGAAAAAAATATATTTAAAAATATTGAACGGTCTGATTGAGCTGAAAATTTTTGGACAGCTTCCTCTCGTCTTGAGCTAATTCTTTTTGAAATTTCATCCAATTCCAACGGTCCGATCGTTCGAACTTTTTTTTTTAGTGTATGAATCTGATTAGAACTATTTTCTTAATCAAACTCTTAATCGTTTTTATTCCAACAAATTCGTGGCTTGGCTTTTCAAATCATTTTCTCTCAAACTTTTCAACCAGAAGTCCTCTCCAAAATTACTCCCTTTCATATACAAACCATAGCCCCAAACTTATTCAAGATTTCAACCTTAGATTAGAAGGCTTATTTGGTGTTTTCTCGAGTTCGGGCTGAACGATATTTGATTATTTTTGCGAGAGGAACGTGATTGTGTGATTAGATTTTGAGGTTCGATTATGTGATGATTTTGAGGCATGGGGTTTTACACAATATGCTCTTAAATCTCGCGAGTGTTTATTCCGTTGAATTCTTGTTAATTGAACTCATATTTTGAATTGTTAAATTCATTGAAATCTGGAAAAATAATTGTCGAAATTATTTTGATTCATGTGATATTATTCATGTTGTTGTTGAGCACGTTGTCATGAGATTTTAATATTGCACGGACGTTGGGCACCAGCCAAAATTCCTGCTTCCTGGAGCTATGACTTGATAAAGCATATGCGGATGGGGTGAGGCCTGGTGACCCAGTTAATGTGTTGTTGAGAAATTTATTGATAAAATGCAATTGAGATTTGCATTATTTGATTTGAATATTCGTACTCGTGTTGTTACGCTTTATTCATCGGTAATCTATATTTGTTGAGAATCTTTCTTACCGTATTTTGTACTTCCCCATGTTTTCTTTTAGTGGCAGGTTAGCGCGGATTTTTAGTGATATGGACCAATTGGGATGATTTTAGCGTTGATTATTGGGGAAGAATTTTAATATAAGAAATGAGAAGACTTGTATTTTTTTGGTTGTATAGAGCATTGAAGATTTATTTTATTTCGGGAGATTTTTGGTTGTATGTAATTTGAAGATATTTCAGATTAGTAGATTCTCTTATTTTTATTGTGGGTTTTAGATGCTCTATACCTCGTTATATTATGGAATTGATTTAGTTTTATTAAGTAGCGCTCCGTTCGCTCTCCTCGGGCGGGCGGGTGTTACAGAGTGGTATCAGAGCTTAGGTATACGACAACTCTCGGGTCTTGAGTTTTGGGTCTGTTGCGTTTTTGTGGCTCGAATTTGGAGATAGAAATTTTTAAAGAATCGTTTTGCGTTAGGCGTCTAGATTAGATGTGAGACAATATTTTTTGGTGGCGAGATTATTTTGGAGATAACTGGCCTGATTTTTTAGAGTTAGTTATTCGGCGAATTTCGAGGGTGAAATTCAATTGTTAGTGGGGAAGTGTAACACCCGCGTAATTTTTGGGGTATTTTCGAAATTAAGAGAAAAAATAATGTTTTTGGTAATATTATTTTTATTGCTCAAATATGTTGGATTTTATTTTTAAAGATGAGAATTTCAAATGGTTTCGAAATTTGAATTAAAATGGAGTTTTAATTGAATTTTTATTATCTAGAAGATTCCTCGAAACATAAAACTCAATAGAAAAAAATATATTTTAAAACATTGAACGGTCCGATTGAGCTAAAATTTTTTGGACAGCTTCCTCTCGTCCTGAGCTAATTCTTTTTGAAATTTCATCCAATTCCAACGGTCCGATCGTTCGAATTTTTTTTTTAGTGTTTGAATCTGATTAGAACTATTTTCTTAATCAAACTCTTAATCCTTTTTATTCCAACAAATTCGTGGCTTGGCTTTTCAAATCACTTTCTCTCAAACTTTTCAACCAGAAGACCTCTCCAAAATTACTCCCTTTCATATACAAACCATAGCCCCAAACTTATTCAAGATTTCAACCTTAGATTAGAAGGCTTATTTGGTGTTTTCTCGAGTTCGGGCTAGAACGATATTTGATTATTTTCGCGAGTGGAACGTGATGGTGTGATTAGATTTTGAGGTTCGATTATGTGATGATTTTGAGGTATGGGGTTTTACACAATATGCTCTTAAATATCGCGAGTGTTTATTCCGTTGAATTCTTGTTAATTGAACTCATATTTTGAATTGTTAAATTCATTGAAATCTGGAAAAATAATTGTCAAAATTATTTTGATTCATGTGATATTATTCATGTTGTTGTTGAGCACGTTGTCATGAGATTTTAATATGGCACGGATGTTGGGCACCCGCCAAAATTCCTGCTTCCTGGAGCTATGACTTGATAAAGCATATGCGGATGGGGTGAGGCCTGGTGACCCGGTTAATGTGTTGTTGAGAAATTTATTGATAAAATGCAATTGAGATTTGCATTATTTGATTTTAATATTCGTACTCGTGTTGTTACGCTTTATTCATCGCTAATCTATATTTGTTGAGCATCTTTCTTACCATATTGTGTACTTCCCCATATTTTCTTTTAGTGGCAGGTTAGCGCGGATTTTAAGTGATATGGACCAATTGGCATGATTTTAGCGTGGATTATTTGGGAAGAATTTTAATATAAGAAATGAGAAGACTTGTATTATTTTGGTTGTATAGAGCATTGAAGATTTATTTTATTTCGAGAGATTTTTGGTTGTATGTAATTTGAAGATATTTCAGATTTGTAGATTCTCTTATTTTTATTGTGGGTTTTAGATGCTCTATACCTTGTTATAATATGGAATTGATTTAGTTTTATTGAGTAGCGCTCCGTTCGCTCTCCTCGGGCGGGCGGGTGTTACAGAGTGGTATCAGAGCTTAGGTATACGACAACTCTCGGGTCTTGAGTTTTGGGTCTGTTGCGTTTTTGTGGCTCAAATTTGGAGATAGAAATTTTTAGAGAATAGTTTTGCGTTAGGCGTCTAGATTAGATGTAAGCCAATATTTTTTGGTGACGAGATTATTTTTGGAGATAACTGGCCTGATTTTTTAGAGTTAGTTATTCGGCGAATTTTGAGGGCGAAATTCAATTGTTAGTGGGGAAGTGTATGTAACACCCCGCCTAATAAGATACCGGGTGATCACTCCAATATTAAATTAAAACAGGAGTTTCATATGGATCATTCTTCCAGGAAAATCATTATCCCTAAGCCTATTTCTTCACAAGAGAAACATCTTCCTCAAAATCCTTCCTAACCATATTGAAGGTCAAGGCGCGATTGCAACTGTCGGAAACTCCTTCAGTTCTACACAACGAAACTTAGTCTCCAAAGGCATTCTCCCTCATCTTAGAAGGCGATACTCCTAATATTGGGACAACTACACCAACCTCACCTCGGTAAGAGTCACCAACATTAGGTTTCCTAACTAAGGTTAACAGATTCTCAATCTAGACCTCCCAAGGACTACACTACATGTCTCTCCTCGGACTTACCTCACTAAGACCAAGATTCGCCATTCGAGTAAATTTCCTTTCTTACTCAACTGCCGATAAATCACCTCGAACCACTGCTAGAAATCTCCTCAACATCTCCTCCGGAACCGGGGAAAATAATTACCCCCGATTAGAGCGTACCCAAAATATACTATGGGTGTTGTACTTAAAATCTTATCCTTTCCTAGACGACAAAATCTAGGCGACGTCTGAAATGAAATAAGAAAAATTGTTATCAAAACGTCAATCAAGTGAATATACTTCACAGAAGAAAACAACGCAGTGAACACAACAGTCCTATTTGTAGGGCTTTATGTCAAGAACGTTGACGGAAGAATCCATAAACTTGCACAGATCCTAAGGACTCTAGAACCTGATGCTCTGATACCATCTGTAACGCCCCGCCTAAAATAATAACGGGTGGCCAGCCCTATACTATATTAAATCAGGAACTCCAGATGGTCCAGTCTCAACATCAACTATCAGTACTATATAATATAGGACTAACTACCCGAAATCATATAAGCGAGATGTTATAAAAATTTAAAACTTGCAACATACAACAATCCAACACTAAAAACTACTAAAGAATAGGAGAGATGCAGGAAAGAACTATAATAATTTAAATGCTAGAAATAAAATGGACCAATTAAATACAACTGAATGTACTACAAAAAGTAGACCCGAATAAGCTGTCGGATCACAGCCAATACAATAACTGAATGGAATAAATAAAAACATATATGTAAATATCCCTTGGGTACAAACCCGATATACAACATGAATCCTACCTAGAATTTTAAAGAAGTAGGAAGCGGCTGCATGAAACATCCCGCAACAGTCCGCACCTGTCACGGCTCCCAAGACTCAGGATAGAAGGTCATCCGACATCCGTGCGGTAGGATACCTGTGGTAACATATATATATATACAAGGAGGAGAGAAAAGAAAACGGGTCAGAGCCCCGAATGTGTAAAATATTTAGCAAGTGTGTTAACCGTGCATAATAAATACCGGTGTACATTATTTCATAAATAAAGTGAGATCGCACTCTCGTGGAACCCCAACTCACCTCTCATCTAAAGGCGCGCACCTATTCGCGTCTTCGAATTTTAGTTAAATTACCCCCATTGATTTTAGGACAACCCAACTTATCAGGCCTAGCATATATCCACGAGAGCTACCTTCCCATCATAATCTGAGGATCTACCCATTTCTAATCCTATTAGATTATGATTACAACAATTATGCCATAAAAGGCTTAATGAAATCCGATTGATAATCTCATGAATTATAATTATCATAATTCCTAAAACATTACCCCTATATATATATAGGCTAAAAACGCAAGAATTAATATACTTAATAATATGCACATGGAATATTGGCAAGACTTCTCTCTAATCCCAAAATTGTACTACGTTTCGTGCGTGGGGAGTCTCGCAAAGCGAAATCCAAACAAGGAACCGCCCCGTTACACTACTCCTGACAAGGTCAAGACTAGAGATTCGTGATGCCACCTATGGAATTACTTCTCTCAAATCTCGACATGGCACTGCGTTTCGTGCGTGAGGTGTCTCGCAAAGCGAAATCCAAACAAGGAACCACCTCGTTACACTACTCCTGGGCAATGTCGATCCTAGAGATCCATAATCCTCAACATACAAGTTAATACTACCATTATTACTAACTATAACTCCTAAAGAAAGAAAGAAAGAAAAAAAAAGAAAGAAAACGAATAAGATAAAATAAAAGAACCTCCAATAATAACCTTGGGGTGATGTAACCGAAATAATACCTTATGTGCGATACATCAACCCCCATCAATCTAGTACACCATAATCATCTAAGATGTACTTCATAAAAGTCCATATCCCTTCATCTATAGGATATATATATATAAATATATATATATAGGTATTTATTTCTAACCGTATATATACCATCATCAATCCAATAGCCAAGTGTACATACTACATATGATGTACAAGGCCATGCACATAATATACCCGGCTATATATATCGCCGATAAACTGCATCAATGCTATCATCTTCCCAGTGCCCGGCTCACGTAGCAAAACTGGGGCCACCATGGTGGGACTAAACGACACCCATCTCGTGGTAAACTCACGCACATGACGTCCCGGGAAGCGGTCATAGCTCCAAACCGGCAATGAGACGAAACATACCCATCACGTCTCATCCCAAAATAAATATATATCATATAATAACACACGGGACGACTATGACCTGGGGAATATCCACACCCTGCTTTTCTAGCCAGGATGGTCACCCTCTACGCGCGCAACTTCCCAATGATAGCATGAGCGGGGTATGCTTAACTAATTAAGTATATATATCATTTACATGCATAATATATAATCCATATGATCCAATCATATGATCAAGTAATAAACCATCATATACGGTTTAAATATCCATACCATGTATGTCCACAACATAAAGATATCCATATATCTATATACATACAGATATATATATATATATATATATATATATATATATCAAAACATATTCACATATCCTTATCTATATATATAAACTAATTCTCGTTCATATGTATAAGATATATATATACCTGTCTATAAGTATACATAGTCCTCAATATACAAGCCGTCACCACAATTCCTTTAATTTACCTCGATACGTGAATATAATCCCATACTTGAAACATATCCGATCATTTTCCTATGATGAATAGTCTCCCAAAACCATATGTATATATCTATACCTATATATATTCAACATTAGGGCTATCACCCAAGAGTTTGTGTAGGAATCTTTCACTACACATATCATCTATATCTCCGAGTACATTAAAGAATCTAGTAATCATTTTGACTATCGGTATATATACAACTAATAGTCTATCAGCCTCAAGCTCATTCTTTCAATCATCAAATAATCTCATTTACCTCGATTTCGACTATGGTTCAATCACTTTTGTGAATACCCTAATCTAAGATCTCTCTAAGAGTTCTTAGCCTCACATCACATCTACACTTACTTTAAATCTACAATTAGGATTCCCAATCCCAAAGGGTTTTCCCCCAAAATCTCTATACATAACTCCAAATACATACATGGATACATTTCTCCCAAATTACCCTAAGAAGTCCCCAAAACTCTAATGTGTGAGAAACTCCTTATGTGTCTCCAAGAACATATCTCTTACATCATAAGAGAAGGCCCCAAATCAATAAACCCAACCAAAAAGGGTTTGAATTCACTATGGAGAAAATACCCCAAAATGCCCTGTTTCCGAATCGATTCGGCCTCTAAGGCGAATCGATTGGGGTCCAAAGACCTGGGCTTCTGCAATAGGCCGAATCGATTCGGCTTGGGGTCCGAATCGATTCGGTCAATGCAGACCTGCCAATTTTACCAAACCGAAACGATTCGCTTGAGGGGGCGAATCGATTCGGACCTGCAATTTTTGAAGGGTTCTTCTTCTTCATCAAAACCCATGAATTCTAAACCCTAAATTTTCATTTCCAACAATTAAAACTTCATCAATATATGATTTTAAGCCCATAAGTCAACCCAAAGTTGATCCCAAACATTTCTATTCCATTAAATCCATATTTAATCATTGATTTCAAGATTTAAACCTAAAAATCTAGGTTTTGGTATTTATGCCCAAAAATCCATTTCTTTACCCCACAATTTATGAAATGAAATACACAAATAGCTATTTAGCAAGATTAAACACTTGCCTCAGATTTGTAGAGGTTGGATCGTCCTCGATGTCGCGTTTGGGCCGGGAATCTCCAAGATTTCTTCATCTCTCTCTTCTTTTCTTCTTCTTCTTCTTTCCCTTTTCTTTCTCTCTTTTCTCAAATGAGAAGGCTTCATCCGTAAGCCTCCAAATCCTTTAAAACAAAATCCCAGTTTTAAATGTTAATACACACTTTAAATGACTCGTTTACTCCAATTCAAGTCAAAATAACTTAAAAACATTCCGGAGCCGAAATAAGACCCAATGACAGTCATTTTGACTATCTCGACCCTTCCGGGATCGATGGTACCCTAAAAAATATCATCCGGAATACTTTGAAACGTCCTCTATTTTGGACTTGAATTCCCAAATTTTAAAATTCTCCAATTTAATTTAATTTAATTTTCCCAAAATTAAATTTCTCAGTCTCCAAAATCGAGGGTTGTTACAGAATTTGGAGATAGAAATTTTTAGAGAATCGTTTTGCGTTACGCATCTAGATTAGATGTGAGCCAATATTTTTTGGTGACGAGATTATTTTCGGAGATAACTGGCCTGATTTTTTAGAGTTAGTTATTCGGCGAATTTCGAGGGCGAAATTCAATTGTTAGTGGGGAAGTGTAACAATCCGCGTAATTTTTGGGGTATTTTTGAAATTAAGAGAAAAAATAAAGTTTTTGGTAAAATTTTTTATAGTGCTCAAATATGTTGGATTTTATTTTTAAAGATGATAATTTCAAACGGTTACGAAATTTGAATTAAAATGGAGTTTTAATTGAATTTTTATTATCTAGAAGATTCCTCGAAACATAAAACTCTATAGCGAAAAAATATATTTAAAAATATTGGACGGTCAGATTGAGCTGAAATTTTTTGGGCAGCTTCCTCTCGTCTTGAGCTAATTCTTTCTAAAATTTCATCCAATTCCAACGGTCCAATCGTTCGAATTTTTTTTTAGTGTTTGTAACTGATTAGAACTATTTTCTTAATCAAACTCTTAATCCTTTTTATACCAACACATTCGTGGCTTGGCTTTTCAAATCACTTTCCCTCAAACTTTTCAACCAGAAGACCTATCCAAAATTACTCCCTTTCATATACAAACCATAGCCCCAAACTTATTCAAGATTTCAACCTTAGATTAAAAGGCTTATTTGGTGTTTTCTCGAGTTCGGGCTAGAACAATATTTGATTATTTTCGCGAGAGGAACGTGATGGTGTGATTAGATTTTGAGGCTGGATTATGTGATGATTTTGAGGTATGGGGTTTTACACAGTATGCTCCTAAATCTCGCGAGTGTTTATTCCGTTGAATTCTTGTTAATTGAACTCATATTTTGAATTGTTAAATTCATTGAAATCTGGAAAAATAATTGTCGAACTTATTTTGATTCATGTGATATTATTCATGTTGTTGTTGAGCACGTTGTCATGAGATCTTAATATGGCACGGACGTTGGGCACCCGCCAAAATTCCTGCTTCCTGGAGCTATGACTTGATAAAGCATATGCGGATGGGGTGAGGCCTAGTGACCCGGTTAATCTGTTGTTGAGAAATTTATTGATAAACTGCTATTAATATTTGCATTACTTGATTTCAATATTCGTACTCATGTTGTTACGCTTTATTCATCGCTAATCTATATTTGTTGAGCATCTTTCCCGTCGTATTGTGTACTTCCCCATGTTTTCTTTTAGTGGCAGGTTAGCGCGGATTTTGAGTGCTATGGACCAATTGGGATGATTTTAGCTTGGATTATTTGGGAAGAATTTTAATATAAGAAATGAGAAGACTTGTATTATTTTGGTTGTATACAGCATTGAAGATTTATTTTATTTCGAGAGATTTTTGGTTGTATGTAATTTGAAGATATTTCAGATTAGTAGATTCTCTTATTTTTATTGTGGGTTTTAGATGCTCTATACCTTGTTATATTGTGGAATTGATTTAATTTTATTGAGTAGCACTCCGTTCGCTCTCCTCGGACGGGCGGGGTGTTACAGAGTGGTATCAGAGCTTAGGTATACGACAACTCTCGGGTCTTGAGTTTTGGGTCTGTTGCGTTTTTGTGGCTCGAATTTGGAGATAGAAATTTTTAGAGAATCGTTTTGCGTTACGCATCTAGATTAGATGTGAGCCAATACTTTTTGGTGACGATATTATTTTCGGAGATAACTAGCCTGATTTTTTAGAGTTAGTTATTCGGCGAATTTTGAGGGCGAAATTCAATTGTTAGTGGGGAAGTGTAACAACCCGCGTAATTTTTGGGGTATTTTCGAAATTAAGACAAAAAATAAAGTTTTTGGTAAAATTATTTTTATTGCTCAAATATGTTGGATTTTATTTTTAAACATGAGAATTTTAAATGGTTTCGAAATTTGAATTAAAATGGATTTTTAATTGAATTTTTATTATCTAGAAGATTCCTCGAAACATAAAACTCTATAGCAAAAAAATATATTTAAAAATATTGAACTGTCCGATTGAGCTATAATTTTTTGGACAGCTTCCTCTCGTCTTGAGCTAATTATTTTCAAAATTTCATCAAATTCCAACGGCCCGATCGTTCGAATTTTTTTTTTAGTGTTTGTATCTGATTAGAACTATTTTCTTAATCAAACTCTTAATCCTTTTTATACCAACAAATTCGTGGCTTGGCTTTTCAAATAACTTTCTCTCAAACTTTTCAACCAGAAGACCTCTCCAAAATTACTCCCTTTAAAATACAAACCATAGCCCCAAACTTATTCACGATTTCAACCTTAGATTAGAAGGCTTATTTGGTGTTTTCTCGAGTTCGGGCTAGAACGATATTTGATTATTTTTGCGAGAGGAACGTGATGGTGTGATTAGATTGTGAGGCTGGATTATGTGATGATTTTGAGGTATGGGGTTTTACAGAATATGCCCCTAAATCTCGCGAGTGTTTATTCCGTTGAATTCTTGTTAATTGAACTCATATTTTGAATTGTTAAATTCATTGAAATCTGGAAAAATAATTGTCGAAATTATTTTGATTCATGTGATATTATTCATGTTGTTGTTGAGCACATTGTCATGAGATTTTAATATGGCACGGACGTTGGGCACCCGCCAAAATTCCTGCTTCCCGGAGCTATGACTTAATAAAGCATATGCGGATGGGGTGAGGCCTGGTGACCCGGTTAATGTGCTGTTGAGAAATTTATTGATAAAATGCTATTGATATTTGCATTACTTGATTTGAATATTCGTACTCATGTTGTTACGCTTTATTCATCGCTAATCTATATTTGTTGAGCATCTTTCATGTCGTATTGTGTACTTCCCCATGTTTTCTTTTAGTGGCAGGTTAGCGCGGATTTTGAGTGCTATGGACCAATTGGGATGATTTTAGCGTGGATTATTTGGGAAGAATTTTAATATAATAAATGAGAAGACTTGTATTATTTTGCTTTTATAGAGCATTGAAGATTTATTTTATTTCGAGAGATTTTTGGTTGTATGTAATTTGAAGATATTTCAGATTAGTAGATTCTCTTATTTTTATTGTGGGTTTTAGATGCTCTATACCTTGTTATATTGTCGAATTGATTTAGTTTTATTGAGTAGCGCTTCGTTCGCTCTCCTCGGGCGGGCGGGGTGTTACAGAGCGGTATCAGAGCTTATGTATACATCAACTCTCGGGTCTTGAGTTTTGGGTCTGTTGCGTTTTTGTGGCTCGAATTTGGAGATAGAAATTTTTAGAGAATCGTTTTGCGTTACGCATCTAGATTAGATGTGAGCCAATATTTTTTGGTGACGAGATTATTTTCGGAGATAACTGGCCTGATTTTTTAGAGTTAGTTATTCGGCGAATTTCGAGGGCGAAATTCAATTGTTAGTGGGGAAGTGTAACAACCCGCGTAATTTTTGGGGTATTTTCGAAATTAAGACAAAAAATAAAGTTTTTGGTAAAATTATTTTTATTGCTCAAATATGTTGGATTTTATTTTTAAACATGAGAATTTTAAATGGTTTCGAAATTTGAATTAAAATGGATTTTTAATTGAATTTTTATTATCTAGAAGATTCCTCGAAACATAAAACTCTATAGCAAAAAAATATATTTAAAAATATTGAACTGTCCGATTGAGCTATAATTTTTTGGACAGCTTCCTCTCGTCTTGAGCTAATTATTTTCAAAATTTCATCAAATTCCAACGGCCCGATCGTTCGAATTTTTTTTTTAGTGTTTGTATCTGATTAGAACTATTTTCTTAATCAAACTCTTAATCCTTTTTATACCAACAAATTCGTGGCTTGGCTTTTCAAATAACTTTCTCTCAAACTTTTCAACCAGAAGACCTCTCCAAAATTACTCCCTTTAAAATACAAACCATAGCCCCAAACTTATTCAAGATTTCAACCTTAGATTAGAAGGCTTATTGGTGTTTTCTCGAGTTCGGGCTAGAACGATATTTGATTATTTTTGCGAGAGGAACGTGATGGTGTGATTAGATTGTGAGGCTGGATTATGTGATGATTTTGAGGTATGGGGTTTTACAGAATATGCCCCTAAATCTCGCGAGTGTTTATTCCGTTGAATTCTTGTTAATTAAACTCATATTTTGAATTGTTAAATTCATTGAAATCTGGAAAAATAATTGTCGAAATTATTTTGATTCATGTGATATTATTCATGTTGTTGTTGAGCACATTGTCATGAGATTTTAATATGGCACGGACGTTGGGCACCCGCCAAAATTCCTGCTTCCCGGAGCTATGACTTAATAAAGCATATGCGGATGGGGTGAGGCCTGGTGACCCGGTTAATGTGCTGTTGAGAAATTTATTGATAAAATGCTATTGATATTTGCATTACTTGATTTGAATATTCGTACTCATGTTGTTACGCTTTATTCATCGCTAATCTATATTTGTTGAGCATCTTTCATGTCGTATTGTGTACTTCCCCATGTTTTCTTTTAGTGGCAGGTTAGCGCGGATTTTGAGTGCTATGGACCAATTGGGATGATTTTAGCGTGGATTATTTGGGAAGAATTTTAATATAATAAATGAGAAGACTTGTATTATTTTGCTTTTATAGAGCATTGAAGATTTATTTTATTTCGAGAGATTTTTGGTTGTATGTAATTTGAAGATATTTCAGATTAGTAGATTCTCTTATTTTTATTGTGGGTTTTAGATGCTCTATACCTTGTTATATTGTCGAATTGATTTAGTTTTATTGAGTAGCGCTTCGTTCGTTCTCCTCGGGCGGGCGGGGTGTTACAGAGCGGTATCAGAGCTTATGTATACATCAACTCTCGGGTCTTGAGTTTTGGGTCTGTTGCGTTTTTGTGGCTCGAATTTGGAGATAGAAATTTTTAGAGAATCGTTTTGCGTTACGCATCTAGATTAGATGTGAGCCAATATTTTTTGGTGACGAGATTATTTTCGGAGATAACTGGCCTGATTTTTTAGAGTTAGTTATTCGGCGAATTTCGAGGGCGAAATTCAATTGTTAGTGGGGAAGTGTAACAACCCGCGTAATTTTTGGGGTATTTTCGAAATTAAGACAAAAAATAAAGTTTTTGGTAAAATTATTTTTATTGCTCAAATATGTTGGATTTTATTTTTAAACATGAGAATTTTAAATGGTTTCGAAATTTGAATTAAAATGGATTTTTAATTGAATTTTTATTATCTAGAAGATTCCTCGAAACATAAAACTCTATAGCAAAAAAATATATTTAAAAATATTGAACTGTCCGATTGAGCTATAATTTTTTGGACAGCTTCCTCTCGTCTTGAGCTAATTATTTTCAAAATTTCATCAAATTCCAACGGCCCGATCGTTCGAATTTTTTTTTTAGTGTTTGTATCTGATTAGAACTATTTTCTTAATCAAACTCTTAATCCTTTTTATACCAACAAATTCGTGGCTTGGCTTTTCAAATAACTTTCTCTCAAACTTTTCAACCAGAAGACCTCTCCAAAATTACTCCCTTTAAAATACAAACCATAGCCCCAAACTTATTCAAGATTTCAACCTTAGATTAGAAGGCTTATTTGGTGTTTTCTCGAGTTCGGGCTAGAACGATATTTGATTATTTTTGCGAGAGGAACGTGATGGTGTGATTAGATTGTGAGGCTGGATTATGTGATGATTTTGAGGTATGGGGTTTTACAGAATATGCCCCTAAATCTCGCGAGTGTTTATTCCGTTGAATTCTTGTTAATTGAACTCATATTTTGAATTGTTAAATTCATTGAAATCTGGAAAAATAATTGTCGAAATTATTTTGATTCATGTGATATTATTCATGTTGTTGTTGAGCACATTGTCATGAGATTTTAATATGGCACGGACGTTGGGCACCCGCCAAAATTCCTGCTTCCCGGAGCTATGACTTAATAAAGCATATGCGGATGGGGTGAGGCCTGGTGACCCGGTTAATGTGCTGTTGAGAAATTTATTGATAAAATGCTATTGATATTTGCATTACTTGATTTGAATATTCGTACTCATGTTGTTACGCTTTATTCATCGCTAATCTATATTTGTTGAGCATCTTTCATGTCGTATTGTGTACTTCCCCATGTTTTCTTTTAGTGGCAGGTTAGCGCGGATTTTGAGTGCTATGGACCAATTGGGATGATTTTAGCGTGGATTATTTGGGAAGAATTTTAATATAATAAATGAGAAGACTTGTATTATTTTGCTTTTATAGAGCATTGAAGATTTATTTTATTTCGAGAGATTTTTGGTTGTATGTAATTTGAAGATATTTCAGATCAGTAGATTCTCTTATTTTTATTGTGGGTTTTAGATGCTCTATACCTTGTTATATTGTCGAATTGATTTAGTTTTATTGAGTAGCGCTTCGTTCGCTCTCCTCGGGCGGGCGGGGTGTTACAGAGCGGTATCAGAGCTTATGTATACATCAACTCTCGGGTCTTGAGTTTTGGGTCTGTTGCGTTTTTGTGGCTCGAATTTGGAGATAGAAATTTTTAGAGAATCGTTTTGCGTTACGCATCTAGATTAGATGCGAGCCAATATTTTTTGGTGACGAGATTATTTTCGGAGATAACTGGCCTGATTTTTTAGAGTTAGTTATTCGGCGAATTTCGAGGGCGAAATTCAATTGTAAGTGGGGAAGTGTAACAACCCGCGTAATTTTTGGGGTATTTTCGAAATTAAGACAAAAAATAAAGTTTTTGGTAAAATTATTTTTATTGCTCAAATATGTTGGATTTTATTTTTAAAGATGTGAATTTCAAATGGTTTCGAAATTTGAATTAAAATGGAGTTTTAATTGAATTTTTATTATCTAGAAGATTCCTCGAAACATAAAACTCTATAGCAAAAAAATATATTTAAAAATATTGAACAGCCCGGTTGAGCTGAAATTTTTTGGACAGCTTCCTCTCATCGTGAGCTAGTTCTTTTTAAAATTTCATCCAATTCCAACGGTCCGATCGTTCGGGAAAAAAAAAATTAGTGTTTGTATCTGATTAGAACTATTTTCTTAATCAAACTCTTAAGCCTTTTTATACCAACAATTTCGTGGCTTGGCTTTTCAAATAACTTTCTCTCAAACTTTTCAACAAGAAGACCTCTCCAAAATTACTCCCTTTCATATACAAACCATAGCCCCAAACTTATTCAAGATTTCAACCTTAGATTAGAAGGGTTATTTTGTGTTTTCTCGAGTTCGGGCTAGAACGATATTTGATTATTTTCGTGAGAGGAACGTGATGGTGTGATTAGATTGTGACGATGGATTAGGTGATGATTTTGAGGTATGGGGTTTTACAGAATATTCTCCTAAATCTCGCGAGTGTTTATTCCGTTGAATTCTTGTTAATTGAACTCATATTTTGAATTGTTAAATTCATTGAAATCTGGAAAAATAATTGTCGAAATTATTTTGATTCATGTGATATTATTCATGTTGTTGTTGAGCACATTGTCATGAGATTTTAATATGGCACGGACGTTGGGCACCCGCCAAAATTCCTGCTTCCCGGAGCTATGACTTAATAAAGCATATGCGGATGGGGTGAGGCCTGGTGACCCGGTTAATGTGCTGTTGAGAAATTTATTGATAAAATGCTATTGATATTTGCATTACTTGATTTGAATATTCGTACTCATGTTCTTACGCTTTATTCATCGCTAATCTATATTTGTTGAGCATCTTTCATGTCGTATTGTGTACTTCCCCATGTTTTCTTTTAGTGGCAGGTTAGCGCGGATTTTGAGTGCTATGGACCAATTGGGATGATTTTAGCGTGGATTATTTGGGAAGAATTTTAATATAATAAATGAGAAGACTTGTATTATTTTGCTTTTATAGAGCATTGAAGATTTATTTTATTTCGAGAGATTTTTGGTTGTATGTAATTTGAAGATATTTCAGATTAGTAGATTCTCTTATTTTTATTGTGGGTTTTAGATGCTCTATACCTTGTTATATTGTCGAATTGATTTAGTTTTATTGAGTAGCGCTTCGTTCGCTCTCCTCGGGCGGGCGGGGTGTTACAGAGCGGTATCAGAGCTTATGTATACATCAACTCTCGGGTCTTGAGTTTTGGGTCTGTTGCGTTTTTGTGGCTCGAATTTGGAGATAGAAATTTTTAGAGAATCGTTTTGCGTTACGCATCTAGATTAGATGTGAGCCAATATTTTTTGGTGACGAGATTATTTTCGGAGATAACTGGCCTGATTTTTTAGAGTTAGTTATTCGGCGAATTTCGAGGGCGAAATTCAATTGTTAGTGGGGAAGTGTAACAACCCGCGTAATTTTTGGGGTATTTTCGAAATTAAGACAAAAAATAAAGTTTTTGGTAAAATTATTTTTATTGCTCAAATATGTTGGATTTTATTTTTAAACATGAGAATTTTAAATGGTTTCGAAATTTGAATTAAAATGGATTTTTAATTGAATTTTTATTATCTAGAAGATTCCTCGAAACATAAAACTCTATAGCAAAAAAATATATTTAAAAATATTGAACTGTCCGATTGAGCTATAATTTTTTGGACAGCTTCCTCTCGTCTTGATCTAATTATTTTCAAAATTTCATCAAATTCCAACGGCCCGATCGTTCGAATTTTTTTTTTAGTGTTTGTATCTGATTAGAACTATTTTCTTAATCAAACTCTTAATCCTTTTTATACCAACAAATTCGTGGCTTGGCTTTTCAAATAACTTTCTCTCAAACTTTTCAACCAGAAGACCTCTCCAAAATTACTCCCTTTAAAATACAAACCATAGCCCCAAACTTATTCAAGATTTCAACCTTAGATTAGAAGGCTTATTTGGTGTTTTCTCGAGTTCGGGCTAGAACGATATTTGATTATTTTTGCGAGAGGAACGTGATGGTGTGATTAGATTGTGAGGCTGGATTATGTGATGATTTTGAGGTATGGGGTTTTACAGAATATGCCCCTAAATCTCGCGAGTGTTTATTCCGTTGAATTCTTGTTAATTGAACTCATATTTTGAATTGTTAAATTCATTGAAATCTGGAAAAATAATTGTCGAAATTATTTTGATTCATGTGATATTATTCATGTTGTTGTTGAGCACATTGTCATGAGATTTTAATATGGCACGGACGTTGGGCACCCGCCAAAATTCCTGCTTCCCGGAGCTATGACTTAATAAAGCATATGCGGATGGGGTGAGGCCTGGTGACCCGGTTAATGTGCTGTTGAGAAATTTATTGATAAAATGCTATTGATATTTGCATTACTTGATTTGAATATTCGTACTCATGTTGTTACGCTTTATTCATCGCTAATCTATATTTGTTGAGCATCTTTCATGTCGTATTGTGTACTTCCCCATGTTTTCTTTTAGTGGCAGGTTAGCGCGGATTTTGAGTGCTATGGACCAATTGGGATGATTTTAGCGTGGATTATTTGGGAAGAATTTTAATATAATAAATGAGAAGACTTGTATTATTTTGCTTTTATAGAGCATTGAAGATTTATTTTATTTCGAGAGATTTTTGGTTGTATGTAATTTGAAGATATTTCAGATCAGTAGATTCTCTTATTTTTATTGTGGGTTTTAGATGCTCTATACCTTGTTATATTGTCGAATTGATTTAGTTTTATTGAGTAGCGCTTCGTTCGCTCTCCTCGGGCGGGCGGGGTGTTACAGAGCGGTATCAGAGCTTATGTATACATCAACTCTCGGGTCTTGAGTTTTGGGTCTGTTGCGTTTTTGTGGCTCGAATTTGGAGATAGAAATTTTTAGAGAATCGTTTTGCGTTACGCATCTAGATTAGATGTGAGCCAATATTTTTTGGTGACGAGATTATTTTCGGAGATAACTGGCCTGATTTTTTAGAGTTAGTTATTCGGCGAATTTCGAGGGCGAAATTCAATTGTTAGTGGGGAAGTGTAACAACCCGCGTAATTTTTGGGGTATTTTCAAAATTAAGACAAAAAATAAAGTTTTTGGTAAAATTATTTTTATTGCTCAAATATGTTGGATTTTATTTTTAAAGATGTGAATTTCAAATGGTTTCGAAATTTGAATTAAAATGGAGTTTTAATTGAATTTTTATTATCTAGAAGATTCCTCGAAACATAAAACTCTATAGCAAAAAAATATATTTAAAAATATTGAACAGCCCGGTTGAGCTGAAATTTTTTGGACAGCTTCCTCTCATCGTGAGCTAGTTCTTTTTAAAATTTCATCCAATTCCAACGGTCCGATCGTTCGGGAAAAAAAAAATTAGTGTTTGTATCTGATTAGAACTATTTTCTTAATCAAACTCTTAAGCCTTTTTATACCAACAATTTCGTGGCTTGGCTTTTCAAATAACTTTCTCTCAAACTTTTCAACAAGAAGACCTCTCCAAAATTACTCCCTTTCATATACAAACCATAGCCCCAAACTTATTCAAGATTTCAACCTTAGATTAGAAGGGTTATTTTGTGTTTTCTCGAGTTCGGGCTAGAACGATATTTGATTATTTTCGTGAGAGGAACGTGATGGTGTGATTAGATTGTGACGATGGATTAGGTGATGATTTTGAGGTATGGGGTTTTACAGAATATTCTCCTAAATCTCGCGAGTGTTTATTCCGTTGAATTCTTGTTAATTGAACTCATATTTTGAATTGTTAAATTCATTGAAATCTGGAAAAATAATTGTCGAAATTATTTTGATTCATGTGATATTATTCATGTTGTTGTTGAGCACATTGTCATGAGATTTTAATATGGCACGGACGTTGGGCACCCACCAAAATTCCTGCTTCCCGGAGCTATGACTTGATAAAGCATATGCGGATGGGGTGAGGCCTGGTGACCCGGTTAATGTGTTGTTGAGAAATTTATTGATAAAATGCTGTTGATATTTGCATTACTTGATTTGAATATTCGTACTCATGTCGTTACGCTTTATTCATCGCTAATTTATATTTGTTGAGCATCTTTCCTGTCGTATTGTGTACTTCCTCATATTTTCTTTTAGTGGCAGGTTAGCGCGGATTTTGAGTGCTGTGGACCAATTGGGATGATTTTAGCGTGGATTATTTGGGAATAATTTTAATATAAGAAATGAGAAGACTTGTATTTTTTTGTTGCATAGAGCATTGAAGATTTATTTTATTTCAAGAGATTTTTGGTTGTATGTAATTTGAAGATATTTGAGATTAGTAGATTCTCTTATTTTTATTGTGGGTTTTATATGCTCTAAACCTTGTTATATTGTGGAATTGATTTAGTTTTATTGAGTAGCGCTCCGTTCGCTCTCCTCGGGCGGGCGGGGTGTTACAGAGTGGTATCAGAGCTTAAGTATACGACAACTCTCGGGTCTTGGGTTTTGGGTCTGTTGCGTTTTTGTGGCTCGAATTTGGAGATAGAAATTTTGAGAGAATCGTTATGCGTTACGCATCTAGATTAGATGTGAGACAATATTTTTTGGTGACGAGATTATTTTCGGAGATAACTGTCCTGATTTTTTAGAGTTAGTTATTCGGCGAATTTCGAGTGCGAAATTCAATTGTTAGTGGGGAAGTGTAACAACCCGCGTAATTTTTGGGGTATTTTCGAAATTAAAAGAAAAAATAAAGTTTTTGGTAAAATTATTTTTATTGCTCAAATATGTTGGATTTTATTTTTAAAGATGAGAATTTCAAATGGTTTCGAAATTTGAATTAAAATGGAGTTTTAATTGAATTTTTTTTATCTAGAAGATTCCTCGAAACATAAAACTCTATAGCAAAAAAATATATTTAAAAATATTGAACTGTCCGATTGAGCTGTAATTTTTTGGACAGCTTCCTCTCGTCTTGAGCTAATTGTGACAAACCGCTATCCGAAATAAAGGGTGGCCAGCCCTATACCTCGATAAAATTGGAAATCATTGATAAATATCATTCTCAGCATCACTACAATATGCAAAGTATAAGGAATAACCACACTATATTCCAAAAAACGGGTTATCAAAAACTTTGGTTATTAAACAAGAAGAGAACATTTTCAACAACCCATAGTAGGAATAGAGGGTGGAAACCCCCACAAGCGTATATAAGAACCCAAGAGATACAAAAGGACCGAATGAAACGTCGGTCAATAACAACCATACAACATATAATAAGATCCAGGTGTTACATAATAAATCCATTATACAATTACAACGGTTTGGGCAACATGCCCGAATAAACTGATCATAACTAGAAAACATAAATGCAGGCGTCTACACAAAACATCCCGTGAGACCCGCACGATGTCAAGGCTCCTCAAAACATATGGAAGGAAAGATCATTTCAGGCGAACGTGCGGCGGAACACCTGAACGGATTATATATATATATATACACAATAAGAAGTGAAAACCGGTCAGGGCCGGATATATGTGATCAATAGATAAATGACAGGTATGACAATGATGCGCAAGTAAGCATGAATGATAATTTAGCATGGTAGCACTCAGTAAGGGACTAAACTGATAATTAGCTATATGAAATGAAACTCACTTATACAAGAACTTAAAGTACTACTGAGCCTTTTTCATCTTTCATCATATTTCAATTTAAATATTCCTTGACATTCCTTATTAGGAATACAATTATTATCATGTGCTCTTAATGGCACTAATCTCAATAGCATGCTCTTTGTGGCATAAATTTGCTCTTTATGGCATTCATGTTCCATCGAGTCCAACTCGATAATTAGAATAGTCATAAATATAAATATAACGATTTTAAGATCGTCCGTCCGGGTTTCCCCACTGTGCGCGTCCCTAAATAACCATCATCTTCCAGGGCCTATCATAAGACAACTTGGGATCCTATCGAAATCGTCGGGAAGCGGCCATATGCCTGCGGTGTAGTCAAGACCACACCCAGAATCTCCTACCCATCGTAGAAAAATAAAACAAGCGCTCATATGGCCTAGGACTATATCCACCCTGCATTCATTAGCCAGGGGGCTTCACCTCTCGCACGGACTTCCCTTAAGATGGTATTTAGAGAGGTGTGTAACATCCATTTTATTTATTTCCATTTCGTGACTTAATAAATTATCATTTACCTTATCAATTTCCCATTTTAACAAATGTATATGCTTAAATCGGGACTATACGTATTACGTACCGTCATAACATCCTCGATAAGAAATTCAGACTCCAAAGTTATTTCCAAAGCCTCCTTTAGGCTTTAACATAAACCCTCAAGTCAAATCTAACTCAAGTTAATTCCTAAGGTCTCCAAATTGACCTAAAGATGTTCTAGACCCTTATAAAACTACAAGATAAAAGTAATGCCTAAACATCACTTTAAATCCCCCCTTAAAAGAACCTTAGATGAACCCTTTCGAGTCTAGGATGTCGACCCAACTCAACTAATACTCTAAACCCTATGTTTACTTCATTTAAGAAGGTCCCTAATTACTAATCCTAAAGAAAAAAAAGGGTTAAAATTTAAAAGAAAAATTTTTGGAAAAGTGCAGGGCTACCGAATCGATTCGCCCCCTTGGCCGAATCGATTCGGCCAAAAAATTTGAGTTTCTGCAAAGTTGCTGAATCGATTCGGATGGAAACCAAATCGATTCGATCAGAAGGTTTGGGTTTCTGCATAACTGCCGAATCGATTCGGATAAATTCCGAATCGATTCGGTTCACAAGACCTGAGCACTGGACCTAACCGAATCGATTCGCCCAGGGGGCCGAATCAATTCGGGCCTGCGATTTTGCCAAGATTTGGCTATGGAGTCTTGGACTCCATTTTCTACCCCAACTTAAATTTCCTCAAACCAAACTTATATACCACACCAAGATAACATCAATGATACTATTGACCATCTTAAACCTCATGAATCATCCCAATCATCTTTGAATGAATCAAAACCCATAAATACATAAGAAAAACCCTAAGTTTGCTAAACCAAAATCAATACATCATTACCATAGCAAATCATCTATCTCAAGACACAAAATAGCAAGTAAAAACTTTCCTTTATTCAGCAAATTGCAGGTCTCTTGGTTGTAGAAGCAAGAATCTCTCTCAATCTCCAATCTTTCTCTCTACTCTTCTCTTTCTCTCTTTAGGTTTAGGAAGGGAATTGGGGAAATTGGAAGACTTAGAAAGCTTAAGTCGTGACCTAAGACAAATATCCCACTAAATTAACTAATAGTGCGATAAAATAATACGCAACTGCATAATTAAGGCACAACCAGTCAAAAATGCCCAAAACTACAAAATACAATATGGTATATTATTTGACTATTTCGCACGTTCCGGAATCAACTGCAACCTCCAAATTATCATTTGGACATTTTTAAAATTCAATTTAGGTTCCGGTCTCATAATTAAGACAAATATCATTTTGAATTCAGATGATATTAATAAGCATGACATAGAAATATTTACCCATAATTATGATATGTATGCAAACTCCAAATAAATATCAACTTTTCTACATTGAATTAACATTCAAATCATAACCCAACACTTGTCTTTAATTACTATACTAAGTAATTACTATAAAATACGGTCTCATAAGCGAGGGTTATTACATACTCCCCCCCTTATGAGGGAATTTTGTCCCCAAAATTCAGGCGTACCTCATAAGAAAAGATGTGGATATTTCTCCCGCATCTCGTCCTCACGTTCCCAAGTTGATTCATTTGCATGATGATGACTCCAATGAACTCTCACTAGGGGCACCACATGAGATCTTAACTTTCGCTCCCCAAACTCAAGGATAGCAACCGGTTGTTCTTCATAAGAAACATCAGGCTGCAAATTGATATCTTCGAAAGGAATGTGCCAAAGGGCACCTTCACACCTTCTATACTTCTTCAAAGAGGAGACGTGAAATACATCATGGATTTGTTGTAAAGGTTCCGACAAGGCAAGTTGGTATGCCACGGGACCAACCTTTGCAATCACCCGGAAAGGTCCAACAAAACGGGGTGCAAGCTTTCCTTTCTTCCCAAAACGCTTAATGCCCTTCATCGGGGACACTCGCACCAACACTTGGTCTCCAACCTCCAAATCCATATGTCTCCTACCCGCATCGGCATAACTCTTTTGGCGATCTTGGGCTATCCGTATGCGATTTCGAATAAGCTCAATCTTCGAAGAAGTGTCTTTGATCATTTCAGGTCCAAGGAACTTGTTATCACCCACTTCCAACCAACAAGCGGGCGACCTACAAGGCCTGCCATACAGAGCTTCATAGGGTGCCATTCCGATAGTAAATTGGTATGAGTTATTATAAGAAAACTCAACCAATGGAAGGTATTGTTCCCAACTGCCCTTAAAATCGAGTATGCACATACGAAGCATATCCTCCAACATCTGGTTTACCCTTTCGGTCTGACCGTCTGTTTGAGGATGATAGGAAGAGATTAACTTCAACTCGGTCCCCATTGCTCCTTGGAAACTTTGCCAAAAGTGGGACACAAATATCTTATCTCGATCGGAGACAATATTTAAAGGTACCCCGTGAAGTCTGACGATCTCCTCGATGAACAATTGGGCCTAACGAGCAGTATCATAATCGGTGCGCACAGGCAAGAAGTGTGCCGACTTAGTCAAACGGTCGACAATTACTCAAATTGAATCATGACACTTTTGCGATCTAGGCAAGCCCGTAATGAAGTCCATCGAAATGCTCTCCCATTTCCATACGGGAATCTCGAGCGGTTGTAACAAACCTGTCGGTCGCTGGTGGTCGATCTTAACCAGCTGACAAGTAGTGCATTGAGACACAAACTCTGAGATATACCTCTTCATACCCGCCCACCAATACAAACGACGCATATTTTGGTACATCTTGTCCCTGCCTGGATGTACCGCAAACCTTGACCCGTGGGATTCTGCCATCACCGTTCGTCTCAAATCCCCATCGTCGGGAACCACAAGTCTTCCATGGAAACGTAGTCCGCCGTCGGAACCAATCGAGTACGACTCCGTTCCCTCGGACAACAGCTGGCGTGTATGGTCTTGACAAACTTTATCTCCTTTCTGAGCTTCCACAATCTTTGCTATAATCGTGGGAATAACCGTCATGACAGAAAGGAATGCTCTCACTCCTGCATCCTCTAGGCTGAGTTCTCTCCACTTAGCTTTCCATACCTCAGCTAAGTCTCCCTCGGGCTTCCTGCTCAAGGCATCTGCTACTACATTCGCCTTTCCGGGGTGATAATGAATATCAAATTGGTAGTCTTTCACAAACTCCAACCAACGACGCTGGCGCATGTTCAAATCCTTTTGGGAAAATAAGTATTGCAGCAATTTGTGGTCGGTGAAAAGACTAAACTTTTCCCCCAAGAGATAATGCCTCCATATCTTGAAGGCAAATACAACGGCGGCAAATTCCAAGTCATGCACCGGATAGTTCCTTTCGTGAGGTTTCAACTTACGAGAAGCGTACGCAATGGGTTGTCTCTCTTGTTGAAGAACACCTCCTAATCCCTGAAGAGATGCATCGATGAAGACGAGATATTCCAATCCTGGCTTTGGCAATGCCAGGACTGGAGCCGAAGTTAGTCTATCCTTGAGCTCATCAAAAGCCGCTTGACATGAACTATCCCATACAAATCTTACTCCTTTCCGGGTTAAATTCGTCAATGGGATAGCAACCTTGGAAAAGCCCTTAATGAATCGACGGTAATAACCCGCCAAGCCCAGAAAACTACGAACTTCAGTGGGCGTCGTGGGCTGACCCCACTCTTTTATCGCGATCACCTTACCCGGATCCACCGACACGCCTTGGGATGACACCACATGCCCCAGAAATTGAACTTCCTTCAACCAGAAGCCACATTTCTCAAACTTTGCATACAATTAATGATCCCTCAATCTCTGCAGGACCAACCGCAAGTGAGCAGCGTGATCTGACTCTGTCTGAGAATAGACTAGGATGTCATCGATAAAGACAATGACAAACTGGTCAAGGAAATCCCGAAACACCCTGTTCATAAGGTCCATAAACACAGCAGGGGCATTGGTTAGCCCAAAGGGCATAACCAAGAATTCATAAGATCCATAACGGGTCAGAAAGGCCGTCTTGGATACATCTTGCTCTCGTATCCTCAATTGGTGATACCCCGTCCTCAAATCGATCTTGGAGAAGTAGGAAGCTCCCCTAAGTTGATCAAACAAGTCGTCGATACGAGGTAAAGGGTATTTATTCCGGATGGTAACTTTATTCAACTCTCTATAGTCCACGCATAACCGGAGAGAACCGTCTCTCTTCTTCACAAACAATACCGGAGCGCCCCACGGTGAGGTACTATGCCTAATAAAGCCCTGCTCCAGTAGCTTCTGAATCTGATTTCTCAGCTCCCTCAGCTCCACAGGAGCCATTCGATAAGGAGCTTTGGCGATCGGTCGAGTTCCCGGCATTAGATCAATCACAAACTCTATTTCCCGACTTGGAGGTAATCCCGGTATCTCCCGAAAAATATCTTCAAAATATCTAACCATTGGAAGAGAATTTAGGGGAACCACGACATCTCTAGATGCGTCTTCCGCAATACAGTATAGATAAGCACTCGTGCTCCCTTCCATACAAGGCATAACTACCAGGAACATATCTTGTCCCGGAACCGTAAAAACTATACTCTTCCCGTAACAATTTACTATAGCACGATACTTCACTAGCCAATCCATACCCAAAATAACATCGTACCCGACCATATCAAGGACGAGCAAATCAGCCTCAAAACACAAGTCACCAAGGTTAATTTCTACGTTTTTACATACGAAGAAAATCAATGAGCCATCGCTCATAGAGGATTCAACGCTAGTGAAGGTACTTTCAGCAGATTTTATCAAACCTGAGGTCTGGGCAAAACTTCTAGAAATAAAGGAGTGTGTAGCACCCGTATCAAATAGGATTCGACCCATGTGCCCATGAATGAGAAACTTACCCTCGATCGCTGGTGGTGCCAGAGGAGCTGGAGGAAGCAGAGCCTCCTGAATATGGTAAACACGACCGTACTGCAATTGTCCCTGTTGAAGAGGAGCAACCGGATTAGGCGCTTGGGGCGAAAATTGTACATACGGCTGCTGTGGGGCCCTTGGAAGATGCCCTCCAACCAACTGGGGACACGCCCTTTTGTAGTGGCCCAGCTCCCCACACTGGAAACATTTATTTGTCGTATTATCCTGATTCCTACCTTGGTTATTTCGGAATTGCCCCGCACCTCGGCCCTATTGGCCTTTACCTCCATTTCCACCTCTACCACCCTGTGGTTGCTGACCACCTTGACCCTGCCTGTTATTATTGCCACCAGCATTAAACCCACCGAAACGTTGACGCTTTACCGAATCCCCCTGTTGAGGATCCCTCTCAACCTGCTTGTTCCCCGAGGATTGGGATGAAGAAAATGTTCCCCCTCCGCTCCCAGTTCCTCCCTGACTCACTGCTTGCCCCGCAACTACAACCTTCTTCTTGTTTTGAACAAACAATCTATGCTCTTGACAGTGAAGTAAAGCATCATTCATCACATCACCAAAGGTCACCAGAGATGGATTTCCAAGCAAATGTTGTTTTATTCGCCAGTGCAAACCTCCCACAAACTTGGAGATCCTCTTCGCTTCTGGAGTTACTTCATCCGGTATAAAGCTTGCTAACCGGGTAAACTCCTCCTCGTACTCGGCAACCGATCTCTCCCCTTGTACTAAATCTTGAAGCTTCCTCTGCATTTCCCTCTGAACTGCGGGAGGGAAATAATTTCCATCAAACAAAGCCCAATAATTTGTGATGGACATAGTATCCCTTTGTTCGGCTGTCGTCATTGACTCCCACCAGTGTAAGGCCGGCCCGACCAGCTTGAAGGTAACGAGAATTTGCTTTTTCTCCTCACTACATTCCACCATCCTAAGATGGCGCTGCATATCTCTCTTCCACTGGTTCGCCTTTATAACATCCGAACCTCCCTCAAATTCCGGGGGATGTCCCTTAAGGAAAGACTCCCTCACCCGTTCCCACTGAGAAGGTCCCGTAGGAACTAGTGCTTCTTGACCCCTTGCTTGAACTTGTGGCATTTGTTGGGCCACTGCAGTCATCGCGGCATTGACAGCTTGGGCCACAATAGTTTCCACCTCAGCGGCACTGATACTCCCCTGTGGCTGCGGTGGAGGACCAAACTCATCCTCAACAACCCTATTACGTATAGCGGGACGTCCTCTCTTTGGCGGCATCTGAGATAAAGACGAGGCAGAGTTAAAACATAATACAAAACAATCTATTCAGCAGAAGATCGCATACATAAGCAACAAACAACCCTAACATTAAGTTCTATATCAAAGAACGCTACGGTAGAACGTGACAAGTCCTCATAGATCCTAAAGACTCTAGAACCTGATGCTCTAATACCATATGTGACAACCCGCTATCCAAAATAAAGGGTGGCCATCCCTATACCTCGATAAAATAGGAAAGCATTGATAAATATCATTCTCAACATCACTACAATATGCAAAGTATAAGGAATAACCACACTATATTCCAAAAAACGGGTTATCAAAAACTTTGGTTATTAAATAAGAAGAGAACATTTTCAACAACCCATAGTAGGAATAGAGGGTGGAAACCCCCACAAGCGTATATAAGAACCCAAGAGATACAAAAGGACCGAATGAAACGTCGGTCAATAACAACCATACAACATATAATAAGCTCCAGGTGTTACATAATAAATCCATTATACAATTACAACGGTTTGGGCAACATGCCCGAATAAACTGATCATAACTAGAAAACATAAATGCAGGCGTCTACACAAAACATCCCGTGAGACCCGCACGATGTCAAGGCTCCTCAAAACATATGGAAGGAAAGATCATTTCAGGCGAACGTGCGGCGGAACACCTGAACGGATTATATATATATATATATACACAACAAGAAGTGAAAACCGGTCAGGGCCGGATATATGTGATCAATAGATAAATGACAGGTATGACAATGATGCGCAAGTAAGCATGAATGATAATTTAGCATGGTAGCACTCAGTAAGGGACTAAACTGATAATTAGCTATATGAAATGAAACTCACTTATACAAGAACTTAAAGTACTACTGAGCCTTTTTCATCTTTCATCATATTTCAATTTAAATATTCGTTGACATTCCTTATTAGGAATACAATTATTATCATGTGCTCTTAATGGCACTAATCTCAATAGCATGCTCTTTGTGGCATAAATTTGCTCTTTATGGCATTCATGTTCCATCGACTCCAACTCGATAATTAGAATAGTCATAAATATAAATATAACGATTCTAAGACCGCCCGTCCGGGTTTTCCCAATGTGCGCGTCCCTAAATAACCATCATCTTCCAGGGCCTATCATAAGACAACCTGGGATCCTATCGAAATCGTCGGGAAGCGGCCATATGCCTGCGGGGTAGTCAAGACCACACCCAGAATCTCCTACCCATCGCAGAAAAATAAAACAAGCGCTCATATGGCCTAGGACTATATCCACCCTGCATTCATTAGCCAGGGGGCTTCACCTCTCGCACGGACTTCCCTTAAGATGGTATTTAGAGAGGTGTGTAACATCCATTTTATTTATTTCCATTTCGTGACTTAGTAAATTATCATTTACCTTATCAATTTCCCATTTTAACAAATGTATATGCTTAAATCGGGACTATACGTATTACGTACCGTCATAACATCCTTGATAAGAAATTCAGACTCCAAAGTTATTTCCAAAGCCTCCTTTAGGCTTTAACATAAACCCTCAAGTCAAATCTAACTCAAGTTAATTCCTAAGGTCTCCAAATTGACCTAAAGATGTTCTAGACCCTTATAAAACTACAAGATAAAAGTAATGCCTAAACATCACTTTAAATCCCCCCTTAAAAGAACCCTAGATGAACCCTTTCGAGTCTAGGATGTCGACCCAACTCAACTAATACTCTAAACCCTATGTTTACTTCATTTAAGAAGGTCCCTAATTACTAATCCTAAAGAAAAAAAGGGTTAAAATTTAAAAGAAAAATTTTTGGAAAAGTGCAGGGCTACCGAATCGATTCGCCCCCTTGGCCGAATCGATTCGGCCAGAAAATTTGAGTTTCTGCAAAGTTGCCGAATCGATTCGGATGGAAACCGAATCGATTCGGTCAGAAGGTTTGGGTTTCTTCATAACCGCCGAATCGATTCGGATAAATTCCGAATCGATTCGGTTCACAAGACCTGAGCACTGGACCTAACCGAATCGATTCGCCCAGGGGGCCGAATCAATTCGGGCCTGCGATTTTGCCAAGATTTGGCTATGGAGTCTTGGACTCCATTTTCTACCCCAACTTAAATTTCCTTAAACCAAACTTATATACCACACCAAGATAACATCAATGATACTATTGACCATCTTAAACCTCATGAATCATCCCAATCATCTTTGAATGAATCAAAACCCATAAATACATAAGAAAAACCCTAAGTTTGCTAAACCAAAATCAATACATCATTACCATAGCAAATCATCTATCTCAAGACACAAAATAGCAAGTAAAAACTTGCCTTTATTCAGCAAATTGCAGGTCTCTTGGTTGTAGAAGCAAGAATCTCTCTCAATCTCCAAATCTCCAATCTTTCTCTCTACTCTTCTCTTTCTCTCTTTAGGTTTAGGAAGGGAATTAGGGAAATTGGAAGACTTAGAAATATTAAGTCGTGACCTAAGACAAATATCCCACTAAATTAACTAATAGTGCGATAAAATAATACGCAACTGCATAATTAAGGCACAACCAGTCAAAAATGCCCAAAACTACAAAATACAATATGGTACATTATTTGACTATTTCGCACGTTCCGGAATCAACTGCAACCTCCAAATTATCATTTGGACATTTTTAAAATTCAATTTAGGTTACGGTCTCATAATTGAGCCAAATATCATTTTGAATTCAGATGATATTAATAAGCATGACATAGAAATATTTAAACATAATTATGATATATATGCAAACTCCAAATAAATATCAACTTTTCTAAATTGAATTAACATTCAAATCATAACCCAACACTTGTCTTTAATTACTATACTAAGTAATTACTATAAAATACAGTCTCATAAGCGAGGGTTATTACACTAATTCTTTTCAAAATTTCATCAAATTCCAACGGCCCGATCGTTCGAATTTTTTTTTTTAGTGTTTGTATCTGATTAGAACTATTTTCTTAATAGAACTCTTAATCCTTTTTATACCAAAAATTCGTGTCTTGGCTTTTCAAATAACTTTCTCTCAAACTTTTCAACCAGAAGACCTCTCCAAAATTACTCCCTTTCATATACAAACCATAGCCCCAAACTTATTCAAGATTTCAACCTTAGATTAGAAGGCTTATTTGGTGTTTTCTCGAGTTCGGGCTAGAACGATATTTGATTATTTTCGTGAGAGGAACGTGATGGTGTGATTAGATTGTGAGGCTGGATTATGTGATGATTTTAAGGTATGGGGTTTTACACAATATGCTCCTAAATCTCGTGAGTGTTTATTCCGTTGAATTCTTGTTAATTGAACTCATATTTTGAATTGTTAAATTCATTCAAATCTGGAAAAATAATTGTCGAAATTATTTTGATTCATGTGATATTATTCATGTTGTTGTTGAGCACATTGTCATGAGATTTTAATATGGCACGGACGTTGGGCACCCGCCAAAATTCCTGCTACCGGGTGAGGCCTGGTGACCCGGTTAATGTGTTGTTGAGAAATTTATTGATAAAATGCTATTGATATTTGCATTACTTAATTTGGATATTCGTACTCGTGTTGTTACGCTTTATTCATCGCTAATCTATATTTGTTGAGCATCTTTGTTGTCGTATTGTGTACTTCCCCATGTTTTCTTTTAGTGGCAGGTTAGCGCGGATTTTGAGTGCTATGGACCAATTGGGATGATTTTAGCGTGGATTATCTGGGAAGAATTTTAATATAAGAAATGAGAAGACTTGTATTATTTTGGTTGTATAGAGCATTGAAGATTTATTTTATTTTGAGAGATTTTTAGTTGTATGTAATTTGAAGATATTTGAGATTAGTAGATTCTCTTATTTTTATTGTGGGTTTTATATGCTCTATACCTTGTTATATTGTGGAATTGATTTAGTTTTATTGAGTAGTGCTCCGTTCCCTCTCCTCGGGCGGGCAGGTGTTACAGAGTGGTATCAGAGCTTAGGTATACGACAACTCTCGGGTCTTGAGTTTTGGGTTTGTTGCATTTTTGTGGCTCGAATTTGGAAATAGAAATTTTTAGAGAATCGTTTTGCGTTAGGCGTCAAGATTAGATGTCAGCCAATATTTTTTTATGACGAGATTATTTTCGGAGATAACTGGCCTGATTTTTTAGAGTTAGTTATTCGGCGATTTTCGAAGGCGAAATTCAATTGTTAGTGGGGAAGTGTAACAACCAACGTAATTTTTGGGGTATTTTCGAAATTAAGAGAAAAAATAAAGTTTTGGTAAAATTATTTTTATTGCACAAATATGTTGGATTTTATTTTTAAAGATGAGAATTTCAAATGGTTTCAAAATTTGAATTGAAATGGAGTTTTAATTGAATTTTTATTATCTAGAAGATTCCTCGAAACATAAAACTCTATAACAAAAAGATATATTTAAAAATATTGAACGGTCCGATTGAGCTGAAATTTTTTGGACATCTTCCTCTCGTCTTGAGCTAATTCTTTTATAATTTTCATCATATTCCAACGGTCCGATCGTCCGATTTTTTTTAGTGTTTGTATCTGATTAAAACTATTTTCTTAATCAAACTCTTAATCCTTTTTATACCAACAAATTTGTGGCTTGGCTTTTCAAATCACTTTTTCTTAAACTTTTCAACCAGAAGACCTCTCCAAAATTACTCCCTTTCATATACAAACCATTGCCCCAAACTTATTCAAGATTTCAACCTTAGATTAGAAGGCTTATTTGGTGTTTTCTCGAGTTCGGGCTAGAACGATATTTGATTATTTTCGCGAGAGGAACGTGATGGTTTGATTATATTTTGAGGTTGGATTATGTGATGATTTTGAGGTATGGGGTTTTACACAATGTGCTCCTAAATCTCGCGAGTGTTTATTCCGTTGAATTCTTGTTAATTGAACTCATATTTTGAATTGTTAAATTCATTGAAATATGAAAAAATAATTGTCGAAATTATTTTGATTCTTGTGATATTATTCATGTTGTTGTTGAGCACATTGTCATGAGATTTTAATATGGCACGGACGTTGGGAACCAGCCAAAATTCCTGCTTCCCGGAGCTATGACTTGATAAAGCATATGCGGATAGGGTGAGGCCTGGTGACCCGGCTAATGTGTTGTTGAGAAATTTATTGATAAAATGCTATTGATATTTGCATTACTTGATTTGAATATTCGTACTCGCATTGTTACGCTTTATTCATCGCTAATCTGTATTTGTTGAGCATCTTTCCTGTCGTATTGTGTACTTCCCCATGTTTTCTTTTAGTGGCAGGTTAGCGCGGATTTTGAGTGCTATGGACCAATTGGGATGATTTTAGCGTGGATTATTTGGGAAGAATTTTAATATAAGAAATGAGAAGACTTGTATTATTTTAGTTGTATAGAGCATTGAAGATTTATTTTATTTCGAGAGATTTTTGGTTTTATGTAATTGGAAGATATTTCAGATTAGTAGATTCTCTTATTTTTATTGTGGGTTTTAGATGCTCTATACCTTGTTATATTGTGGAATTGATTTAGTTTTATTGAGTAGCACTCCGTTCGCTCTCCTCGGGCGGGCGGGGTGTTACAGAGTGGTATCAGAGCTTGGGTATACGACAACTCTCGAGTCTTGAGTTTTGGGTCTGTTGCGTTTTTGTGGTTTAAATTTGGAGATAGAAATTTTTGGAGAATCGTTTTGCGTTACGCATCTGGATTAGATGTGAGCCAATATTTTTTGGTGACGAGATTATTTTCGGAGATAACTGACCTGATTTTTTAGAGTTAGTTATTCGACGAAATCGAGGGCGAAATTCAATTGTTAGTGGGGAAGTGTAACCACCCGCGTAATTTTTTGGGTATTTTCGAAATTAAGAGAAAAAATAAAGTTTTTGGTAAAATTATTTTTATTGCTCAAATATGTTGGATTTTATTTTTAAAGATGAGAATTTCAAATGGTTTCGAAATTTGAATTAAAATGGAGTTTTAATTGAATTTTTATTATCCACAAGATTCCTCGAAACATAAAACTCTATAGAAAACAGATATATTTAGAAATATTGAACGATCCGATTGTGCTGAAATTTTTTGGACAGATTCCTCCCGTCTTGAGCTAATTCTTTTTAAAATATCATCCAATTCCAACGGTCCGATCGTTCGGAATTTTTTTTTAGTGTTTGCATCTGATTAGAACTATTTTCTTAATCAAACTCTTAATCCTTTTTATACCAACAAATTCGTGGCTTGGCTTTTCATATCACTTTTTCTCAAAATTTTCAACCAGAACACCTCTCCAAAATTACTCCCTTTCATATACAAACCATAGCCCCAAACTTATTCAAGGTTTCAACCTTATATTAGAACGCTTATTTGGTGTTTTCTCGAGTTCGGGCTAGAACGATATTTGATTAATTTGGCGAGAGGAACGTGATGGTGTGATTAGATTTTGAGGCGGGATTATGTGATGATTTTGAGGTATGGGGTTTTACACAATATGCTCCTAAATCTCGCGAGTGTTTATTCCGTTGAATTCTTGTTAATTGAATTCATTTTTTGAATTGTTAAATTCATTGAAATCTTGAAAATTAATTGTCGAAATTATTTTGATTCATGTGATATTATTCATGTTGTTGTTGATCATGTTGTCATGAGATTTTAATATGGCACGGACGTTGGGCACCCGCCAAAATGCCTGTTTCCCGGAGCTATGACTTGATAAAGCATATGCGGATGGGGTGAGGCCTGGTGACCCGGTTAATGTGTTGTTGAGAAATTTATTGATAAAATGCTATTGATATTTGAATTACTTGATTTGAATATTCGTACTCATGTTGTTACGCTTTATTCATCGCTAATCTATATTTGTTGAGCATCTTTCCTGTCGTATTTTGTACTTCCCCATGTTTTATTTTAGCGGCAGGTTAGCGCGGATTTTGAGTGCTATGGACCAATTGGGATGATTTTAGCGTGGATTATTTGGGAAGAACTTTAATATAAGAAATGAGAAGACTTGTATTATTTTGGTTGTATAGAGCATTGAAGATTTATTTTATTTCGAGAGATTTTTGGTTGTATGTAATTTGAAGATATTTGAGATTAGTAGATTCTCTTATTTTTATTGTGGGTTTTAGATGCTCTATACCTTGTTATATTGTGGAATTGATTTAGTTTTATTGAGTAGCGCTCCGTTCTCTCTCCTAAGGCGGGCCGGGTGTTACAGAGTGGTATCAGAGCTTAGGTATACGACAACTCTTGGGTCTTGAGTTTTGGGTCTGTTGCGTTTTTGTAGCTCGAATTTGGAGATAGAAATTTTTAGAGAATCGTTTTGCGTTACGCATCTAGAGTAGATGTGAGCCAATATTTTTTGGTGACGAGATTATTTTCGGAGATAACTGGCCTGATTTTTTAGAGTTAGTTATTCGGAGAATTTCGAGGGCGAAATTCAATTGTTAGAGGGGAAGTGCAACAACCCACGTAATTTTTGGGGTATTTTCGAAATTAAGAGAAAAAATAAAGTTTTTGGTAAAATTATTTTTATTGCTCAAATATGTTGGATTTTATTTTTAAAGATGAGAATTTCAAATGGTTTCGAAATTTGAATTAAAATGGAGTTTTAATTGAATTTTTATTATCTAGAAGATTCCTCGAAACTTAAAACTCTATAGCAAAAAAATATATTTAAAAATATGGAACTGTCCGATTGTGCTGAAATTTTTTGGACAGCTTCCTCTCGTCTTGAGCTAATTCTTTTTAAAATTTCATCCAATTCCAACGGTCCGATCGTTCGGATTTTTTTTTAGTGTTTGCATCTGATTAGAACTATTTTCTTAATCAAACTCTTAATACTTTTTATACCAACAAATTCGTGGGTTGGCTTTTCAAATCAATTTTTCTCAAACTTTTTAACCAGAAGACCTCTCCAAAATTATTCCCTTTCATATACAAACCATAGCCCCAAACTTATTCAAGATTTCAACCTTAGATTAGAAGGCTTATTTGGTGTTTTCTCGAGTTCGGGCTAGAACGATATTTGATTATTTTCGCGAGAGGAACGTGATGGTGTGATTAGATTTTGAGGCTGGATTATGTGATGATTTTGAGGTATGGGGTTTTACACAATATGCTCTTAAATCTCGCGAGTGTTTATTCCGTTGAATTCTTGTTAATTGAACTCATATTTTGAATTATTAAATTCATTGAAATCTGGAAAAATAATTGTCAGAATTATTTTGATTCATGTGATATTGTTCATGTTGTTGTTGAGCACGTTATTATGAGATTTTAATATGGCACGGACGTTGAGGGCCCGCCAAAATTCCTGCTTCCCGGAGCTATGACTTGATAAAGCATATGCGGATGGGGTGAGGACTGGTGACCCGGCTAATGTGTTGTTGAGAAATTTATTGATAAAATGGTATTGATATTAGCATTACTTCATTTGAATATTCGTACTCGTGTTGTTACGCTTTATTCATCGCTAATCTATATTTGTTGAGCATCTTTCCTGTCGTATTGTGTACTTCCCCATGTTTTCTTTTAGTGGCAGGTTAGCGCGGATTTTGAGTGCTATGGACCAATTGGGATGATTTTAGCGTGGATTATTTGGGAAGAATTTTAGTATAAGAAATGAGAAGACTTGTATTATTTTGGTTGTATAGATCATTGAAGATTTATTTTATCTAGAAGGATTTTTGGTTGTATGTAATTTGAAGATATTTCAGATTAGTAGATTCTCTTATTTTTATTGTGGGTTTTAGATGCTCTATACCTTGTTATATTGTGGAATTGATTTAGTTTTATTGAGTAGCGCTCCGTTCTCTCTCCTCGGGCGGGCGGGGTGTTACAGAGTGGTATCAGAGCTTAGGTATATGACAACTATCGGGTCTTGAGTTTTGGGTCTGTTGCGTTTTTGTGGCTCAAATTTGGAGATAGAAATATTTAGAGAATCGTTTTGCGTTACGCATCTAGATTAGATGTCAGCCAATATTTTTTGGTGACGAGATTATTTTCGGAGATTACTGGAATGATTTTTTAGAGTTAGTTATTCGGCGAATATCGAGGGCGAAATTCAATTGTTACTGGGGAAGTGTAACAACCCGCGTAATTTTTGGGGTATTTTCGAAATTAAGAGAAAAAATAAAGTTTTTGGTAAAATTATTTTTATTGCTCAAATATGTTGGATTTTATTTTTAAAGATGAGAATTTCAAATGGTTTCGAAATTTGAATTAAAATGGAGTTTTAATTGAATTTTTATTATCCAGAAGATTCCTCGAAACATAAAACTCTATAGCAAAAAAATATATTTAAAAATATTGAACGGTCCGATTGTGCTGAAATTTTTTGGACAGCTTCCCCCCGTCTTGAGCTAATTCTTTTTAAAATATCATCCCATTCCAACGGTCCGATCGTTCGGAATTTTTTTTAGTGTTTGCATCTGATTTGAACTATTTTCTTAAACAAACTCTTAATCCTTTTTATACCCACAAATTCGTGGCTTGGCTTTTCATATCACTTTTTCTCAAAATTTTCAACCAGAACACCTCTCCAAAATTACTCCCTTTCATATACAAACCATAGCCCCAAACTTATTCAAGGTTTCAACCTTAGATTAGAACACTTATTTGGTGTTTTCTCGAGTTCGGGCTATAACGATATTTGATTAATATGGCGAGAGGAACGTGATGGTGTGATTAGATTTTGAGGATGGATTATGTGATGATTTTGAGGTATGGGGTTTTACACAATATGCTCCAAAATCTCGTGAGTGTTTATTCCGTTGAATTCTTGTTAATTGAATTCATTTTTTGAATTGTTAAATTCATTGAAATCTTGAAAAATAATTGTCGAAATTATTTTGATTCATGTGATATTATTCATGTTGTTGTTGAGCATGCTGTCATGAGATTTTAATATGGCACGGACGTTGGGAACCCGCCAAAATTCCTGCTTCCCGGAGCTATGACTTGATAAAGCATATGCGGATGGGGTGAGGCCTCGTGACCCGGTTAATGTGTGGTTGAGAAATTTATTGATAAAATGGCATTGATATTTGCATTACTTCATTTGAATATTCGTACTCGTGTTGTTACACTTTATTCATCGCTAATCTATATTTGTTGAGCATCTTTCCGGTCGTATTGTGTACTTCCCCATGTTTTCTTTTAGTGGCCGGTTAGCGCGGATTTTGAGTGCTATGGACCAATTGGGATGATTTTAGCGTGGATTATTTGGGAAGAATTTTAATATAAGAAATGATAAGACTTGTATGATTTTGGTAGTATAGATCATTGAAGATTTATTTTATCTAGAAGGATTTTTGGTTGTATGTAATTTGAAGATATTTCAGATTAGTAGATTCTCTTATTTTTATTGTGGGTTTTAGATGCTCTATACCTTGTTATATTGTGGAATTGATTTAGTTTTATTGAGTAGCGCTCCGTTCACTCTCCTCGGGCGGGCGGGGTGTTACGGAGTGGTATAAAAGCTTAGGTATACGACAACTCTCGGGTCTTGAGTTTTGGGTTTGTTGCGTTTTTGTGGCTCAAATTTGGAGATAGAAATTTTTAGAGAATCGTTTTGCGTTACGCATCTAGATTAGATGTGAGCCAATATTTTTTGGTGACGAGATTATTTTCGGAGATTACTGGCCTGATTTTTTAGAGTTAGTTATTCGGCGAATTTCGAGGGCGAAATTCAATTGTTAGTGGGGAAGTGCAACAACCCGCGTAATTTTTGGGGTATTTTCGAAATTAAGAGAAAAAATAAAGTTTTTGGAAAAATTATTTTTATTGCTCAAATATGTTGGATTTTATTTTTAAAGATGAGAATTTCAAATGGTTTCGAAATTTGAATTAAAATGGAGTTTTAATTGAATTTTTATTATCTAGAAGATTCCTGGAAACATAAAACTCTATAGCAAAAAAATATATTTAAAAATATTGAACGGTCCGATTGTGCTGAAATTTTTTGGACAGCTTCCTCTCGTCTTGAGCTAATTCTTTTTAAAATATCATCCAATTCCAACGGTCCGATCGTTCGAATTTTTTTTTAGTGTTTGCATCTGATTAGAACTATTTTCTTAATCAAACTCATAATACTTTTTATACCAACAAATTCGTGGCTTGGCTTTTCAAATCACTTTTTCTCAAACTTTTCAACCAGAAGACCTCTCCAAAATTATTCCCTTTCATATACAAACCATAGCCCCAAACTTATTCAAGATTTCAACCTTAGATTAGAAGGCTTATTTGGTGTTTTCTCGAGTTCGGGCTAGAACGATATTTGATTATTTTCGCGAGAGGAACGTGATGGTGTGATTAGATTTTGGGGCTGGATTATGTGATGATTTTGAGGTATGGGGTTTTACACAATATGCTCTTAAATCTCGCGAGTGTTTATTCCGTTGAATTCTTGTTAATTGAACTCATATTTTGAATTATTAAATTCATTGAAATCTGGAAAAATAATTGTCGAAATTATTTTGATTCATGTGATATTATTCATGTTGTTGTTGAGCATGCTGTCATGATATTTTAATATGGCACGGACGTTGAGGGCCCGCCAAAATTCCTGCTTCCCGGAGCTATGACTTGATAAAGCATATGCGGATGGGGTGAGGCGTCGTGATCCGGCTAATGTGTTGTTGAGAAATTTATTGATAAAATGGTATTGATATTAGCATTACTTGATTTGAATATTCGTACTCGTGTTGTTACGCTTTATTCATCGCTAATCTATATTTGTTGAGCATCTTTCCGGTCGTATTGTGTACTTCCCCATGTTTTCTTTTAGTGGCAGGTTAGCGCGGATTTTGAGTGCTATGGACCAATTGGGATGATTTTAGCGTGGATTATTTGGGAAGAATTTTAATATAAGAAATAAGAAGACTTGTATGATTTTGGTAGTATAGATCATTGAAGATTTATTTTATCTAGAAGGATTTTTGGTTGTATGTAATTTGAAGATATTTCAGATTAGTAGATTCTCTTATTTTTATTGTGGGTTTTAGATGCTCTATACCTTGTTATATTGTGGAATTGATTTAGTTTTATTGAGTAGCGCTCCGTTCACTCTCCTCGGGCGGGCGGGGTGTTACAGAGTGGTATAAAAGCTTAGGTATACGACAACTCTCGGGTCTTGAGTTTTGGGTCTGTTGCGTTTTTGTGTCTCAAATTTGGAGATAGAAATTTTTAGAGAATCGTTTTGCGTTACGCATCTAGATTAGATGTGAGCCAATATTTTTTGGTGACGAGATTATTTTCGGAGATTACTGGCCTGATTTTTTAGAGTTAGTTATTCGGCGAATATCGAGGGCGAAATTCAATTGTTAGTGGGGAAGTGTAACAACCCGCGTAATTTTTGGGGTATTTTCGAAATTAAGAGAAAAAATAAAGTTTTTGGTAAAATTATTTTTATTGCTCAAATATGTTGGATTTTATTTTTAAAGATGAGAATTTCAAATGGTTTCGAAATTTGAATTAAAATGGAGTTTTAATTGAATTTTTATTATCCAGAAGATTCCTCGAAACATTAAACTCTATAGCAAAAAAATATATTTAAAAATATTGAACGGTCCGATTGTGCTGAAATTTTTCTGACAGCTTCCTCCCGTCTTGAGCTAATTCTTTTTAAAATATCATCCAATTCCAACGGTCCGATCGTTCGGAATTTTTTTTTTAGTGTTTGCATCTGATTAGAACTATTTTCTTAATCAAACTCTTAATCCTTTTTATACCAACAAATTCGTGGCTTGGCTTTTCATATCAATTTTTCTCAAAATTTTCAACCAGAACACCTCTCCAAAATTACTCCCTTTCATATACAAACCATATCCCCAAACTTATTCAAGGTTTCAACCTTAGATTAGAACGCTTATTTGGTGTTTTCTCGAGTTCGGGCTAGAACGATATTTGATTAATTTGGCGAGAGGAACGTGATGGTGTGATTAGATTTTGAGGATGGATTATGTGATGATTTTGAGGTATGGGGTTTTACACAATATGCTCCTAAATCTCGTGAGTGTTTATTCCGTTGAATTCTTGTTAATTGAATTCATTTTTTGAATTGTTAAATTCATTGAAATCTTAAAAAATAATTGTCGAAATTATTTTGATTCATGTGATATTATTCATGTTGTTGTTGAGCATGCTGTCATGAGATTTTAATATGGCACGGACGTTGGGAACCCGCCAAAATTCCTGCTTCCCGGAGCTATGACTTGATAAAGCATATGCGGATGGGGTGAGGCCTCGTGACCCGGTTAATGTGTTGTTGAGAAATTTATTGATAAAATGGCATTGATATTTGCATTACTTCATTTGAATATTCGTACTCGTGTTGTTACGCTTTATTCATCGCTAATCTATATTTGTTGAACATCTTTCCGGTCGTATTGTGTACTTCCCCATGTTTTCTTTTAGTGGCAGGTTAGCGCGGATTTTGAGTGCTATGGACCAATTGGGATGATTTTAGCGTGGATTATTTGGGAAGAATTTTAATATAAGAAATGAGAATACTTGTATTATTTTGGTTGTATAGAGCATTGAAGATTTATTTTATTTCAAGAGATTTTTGGTTGTATGTAATTTGAAGATATTTGAGATTAGTAGATTCTCTTATTTTTATTGTGGGTTTTAGATGCTCTATACCTTGTTATATTGTGGAATTGATTTAGTTTTTTTGAGTAGCGCTCTGTTCGCTCTCCTCAGGCGGGTGGGGTGTTACAGAGTGGTATCAAAGCTTAGGTATATGATAACTCTCGGGTCTTGAGTTTTGGGTCTGTTGCATTTTTGTGGCTCGAATTTGGAGATAGAATTTTTTAGAGAATCGTTTTGCGTTACGCATCTAGATTAGATGTGAGCCAATATTTTTTGGTGACGAGATTATTTTCGGAGATAACTTGCCTGATTTTTTAGAGTTAATTATTCGGCGAAATTTAATTGTTAGTGGGGAAGTGTAACAACCCGCATAATTTTTAAGGTATTTTCGAAATTAAGAGAAAAATAAAGTTTTTGGTAAAATTATTTTTATTGCTCAAATATGATAGATTTTATTTTTAAAGATGAGAATTTCAAATGGATTCGAAATTTGAATTAAAATGGAGTTTTAATTGAATTTTTATTATCTAGAAGATTCCTCGAAACATAAAACTCTATAGCAAAAAAAAATATTTAAAAATATTGAACGGTCCGATTGTGCTGAAATTTTTTGGATAGCTTCCTCTCGTCTTGAGCTAATTCTTTTTAAAATTTCATCCAATTACGACGGTCCGATCGTTCGGATTTTTTTTTTAGTGTTTGCATCTGATTAGAACTATTTTCTTAATCAAACTCTTAATCCTTTTTATACCAACAAATTCGTGGCTTGGCTTTTCATATCAATTTTTCTCAAAATTTTCAACCAGAACACCTCTCCAAAATTACTCCCTTTCATATACAAACCATATCCCCAAACTTATTCAAGGTTTCAACCTTAGATTAGAACGCTTATTTGGTGTTTTCTCGAGTTCGGGCTAGAACGATATTTGATTAATTTGGCGAGAGGAACGTGATGGTGTGATTAGATTTTGAGGATGGATTATGTGATGATTTTGAGGTATGGGGTTTTACACAATATGCTCCTAAATCTCGTGAGTGTTTATTCCGTTGAATTCTTGTTAATTGAATTCATTCTTTGAATTGTTAAATTCATTGAAATCTTAAAAAATAATTGTCGAAATTATTTTGATTCATGTGATATTATTCATGTTGTTGTTGAGCATGCTGTCATGAGATTTTAATATGGCACGGACGTTGGGAACCCGCCAAAATTCCTGCTTCCCGGAGCTATGACTTGATAAAGCATATGCGGATGGGGTGAGGCCTCGTGACCCGGTTAATGTGTTGTTGAGAAATTTATTGATAAAATGGCATTGATATTTGCATTAATTCATTTGAATATTCGTACTCATGTTGTTACGCTTTATTCATCGCTAATCTATATTTGTTGAACATCTTTCCGGTCGTATTATGTACTTCCCCATGTTTTCTTTTAGTGGCAGGTTAGCGCGGATTTTGAGTGCTATGGACCAATTGGGATGATTTTAGCGTGGATTATTTGGGAAGAATTTTAATATAAGAAATGAGAATACTTGTATTATTTTGGTTGTATAGAGCATTGAAGATTTATTTTATTTCGAGAGATTTTTGGTTGTATGTAATTTGAAGATATTTGAGATTAGTAGATTCTCTTATTTTTATTGTGGGTTTTAGATGCTCTATACCTTGTTATATTGTGGAATTGATTTAGTTTTTTTTAGTAGCGCTCTGTTCGCTCTCCTCAGGCGGGTGGGGTGTTACAGAGTGGTATCAAAGCTTAGGTATATGACAACTCTCGGGTCTTGAGTTTTGGGTCTGTTGCATTTTTGTGGCTCGAATTTGGAGATAGAATTTTTTAGAGAATCGTTTTGCGTTACGCATCTAGATTAGATGTGAGCCAATATTTTTTGGTGACGAGATTATTTTCGGAGATAACTTGCCTGATTTTTTAGAGTTAATTATTCGGCGAAATTTAATTGTTAGTGGGGAAGTGTAACAACCCGCATAATTTTTAAGGTATTTTCGAAATTAAGAGAAAAAATAAAGTTTTTGGTAAAATTATTTTTATTGCTCAAATATGATAGATTTTATTTTTAAAGATGAGAATTTCAAATGGATTCGAAATTTGAATTAAAATGGAGTTTTAATTGAATTTTTATTATCTAGAAGATTCCTCGAAACATAAAACTCTATAGCAAAAAAAAATATTTAAAAATATTGAACGGTCCGATTGTGCTGAAATTTTTTGGATAGCTTCCTCTCGTCTTGAGCTAATTCTTTTTAAAATTTCATCCAATTACGACGGTCCGATCGTTCGGATTTTTTTTTTAGTGTTTGCATCTGATTAGAACTATTTTCTTAATCAAACTCTTAATCCTTTTTATACCAACAAATTCGTGGCTTGGCTTTTCATATCAATTTTTCTCAAAATTTTCAACCAGAACACCTCTCCAAAATTACTCCCTTTCATATACAAACCATATCCCCAAACTTATTCAAGGTTTCAACCTTAGATTAGAACGCTTATTTGGTGTTTTCTCGAGTTCGGGCTAGAACGATATTTGATTAATTTGGCGAGAGGAACGTGATGGTGTGATTAGATTTTGAGGATGGATTATGTGATGATTTTGAGGTATGGGGTTTTACACAATATGCTCCTAAATCTCGTGAGTGTTTATTCCGTTGAATTCTTGTTAATTGAATTCATTTTTTGAATTGTTAAATTCATTGAAATCTTAAAAAATAATTGTCGAAATTATTTTGATTCATGTGATATTATTCATGTTGTTGTTGAGCATGCTGTCATGAGATTTTAATATGGCACGGACGTTGGGAACCCGCCAAAATTCCTGCTTCCCGGAGCTATGACTTGATAAAGCATATGCGGATGGGGTGAGGCCTCGTGACCCGGTTAATGTGTTGTTGAGAAATTTATTGATAAAATGGCATTGATATTTGCATTACTTCATTTGAATATTCGTACTCGTGTTGTTACGCTTTATTCATCGCTAATCTATATTTGTTGAGCATCTTTCCTGTCGTATTGTGTACTTCCCCATGTTTTCTTTTAGTGGCAGGTTAGCGCGGATTTTGAGTGCTATGGACCAATTGGGATGATTTTAGCGTGGATTATTTGGGAAGAATTTTAATAGAAGAAATGAGAAGACTTGTATGATTTTGGTTGTATATATCATTGAAGATTTATTTTATCTAGAAGGATTTTTGGTTGTATGTAATTTGAAGATATTTCAGATTAGTAGATTCTCTTAATTTTATTGTGGGTTTTAGATGCTCTATACCTTGTTATATTGTGGAATTGATTTAGTTTTATTGAGTAGCGCTCCGTTCTCTCTCCTCGGGCGGGCGGGGTGTTACAGAGTGGTATCAGATCTTAGGTATACGACAACTCTCGGGTCTTGAGTTTTGGGTCTGTTGCGTTTTTGTGGCTCAAATTTGGAGATAGAAATTTTAAGAGAATAGTTTTGCGTTACGCATCTAGATTAGATGTGAGCCAATATTTTTTGGTGACGAGATTATTTTCGGGGATTACTGGCCTGATTTTTTAGAGTTAGTTATTCGGCGAATTTCGAGGGCGAAATTCAATTGTTAGTGGGGAAGTGTAACAACCCGCGTAATTTTTGGAGTATTTTCGAAATTAAGAGAAAAAATAAAGTTTTTGGTAAAATTATTTTTATTGCTCAAATATGTTGGATTTTATTTTTAAAGATGAGAATTTCCAATGGTTTCGAAATTTGAATTAAAATGGAGTTTTAATTGAATTTTTATTATCCAGAAGATTCCTCGAAACATAAAACTCTATAGCAAAAAAATATATTTAAAAATATTGAACGGTCCGATTGTGCTGAAATTTTTTGGACAGCTTCCTCCCGTCTTGAGCTAATTCTTTTTAAAATATCATCCAATTCCAATGGTCCGATCGTTCAGATTTTATTTTTAGTATTTGCATCTGATTAGAACTGTTTTCTTAATCAAACTCTTAATCCTTTTTATACCAACAAATTCGTGGCCTGGCTTTTCAAATCACTTTTTCTCAAACTTTTCAACCAGAACACCTCTCCAAAATTACTCCCTTTCATATACAAACCATAACCCCAAACTTATTCAAGGTTTCAACCTTATATTAGAACGCTTATTTGGTGTTTTCTCGAGTTCGGGCTAGAACGACATTTGATTAATTTGGCGAGGGGAACGTGATGGTGTGATTAGATTTTGAGGCTGGATTATGTGATGATTTTGAGGTATGGTGTTTTACACAATATTCTCCTAAATCTCGTGAGTGTTTATTCCGTTGAATTCTTGTTAATTGAATTCATTTTTTGAATTGTTAAATTCATTGAAATCTTGAAAAATAATTGTCGAAATTATTTTGATTCATGTGATATTATTCATGTTGTTGTTGAGCATGCTGTCATGAGATTCTAATATGGCACGGACGTTGGGAACCCGCCAAAATTCCTGCTTCCCGGAGCTATGACTTGATAAAGCATATGCGGATGGGGTGAGGCCTGGTGACCCGGTTAATGTGTTGTTGAGAAATTTATTGATAAAATGCTATTGATATTTGCATTACTTGATTTGAATATTCGTACTCATGTTGTTACGCTTTATTCCTCGATAATCTATATTTGTTGAGCATCTTTCCTGTCGTATTTTGTACTTCCCCATGTTTTATTTTAGCGGCAGGTTAGCGCGGATTTTGAGTGCTATGGACCAATTGGGATGATTTTTGCGTGGATTATTTGGGAAGAATTTTAATATAAGAAATGAGAAGACTTGTATTATTTTGGTTGTATAGAGCATTGAAGATTTATTTTATTTCGAGAGATTTTTGGTTGTATGTAATTTGAAGATATTTGAGATTAGTAGATTCTCTTATTTTTATTGTGCGTTTTAGATGCTCTATACCTTGTTATATTGTGGAATTGATTTAGTTTTATTGAGTAGCGCTCCGTTCTCTCTCCTAGGGCGGGCCGGGTGTTATAGAGTGGTATCAGAGCTTAGGTATACGACAACTCTCGGGTCTTGAGTTTTGGGTCTGTTGCGTTTTTGTGGCTCGAATTTAGAGATAGAAATTTTAAGAGAATCGTTTTGCGTTACGCATCTAGATTAGATGTGAGCCAATATTTTTTGGTGACGAGATTAGTTTCAGAGATAACTGGCCTGATTTTTTAGAGTTAGTTATTCGGCAAATTTCGAGGGCGAAATTCAATTGTTAGTGGGGAAGTGTAACAACCCGCGTAATTTTTGGGGTATTTTCGAAATTAAGAGAAAAAATAAAGTTTTTGGTAAAATTATTTTTATTGCTCAAATATGTTGGATTTTATTTTTAAAGATGAGAATTTCAAATGGTTTCGAAATTTGAATTGAAATGGAGTTTTAATTGAATTTTTATTATCTAGAAGATTCCTCGAAACATAAAACTCTATAGCAAAAAAATATTTAAAAATATTGAACGGTCCGATTGTGCTGAAATTTTTTGGATAGCTTCCTCTCGTCTTGAGATAATTATTTTTAAAATTTCATCCAATTACAACGGTCCGATCGTTCGGATTTTTTTTTTAGTATTTGCATCTGATTAGAACTATTTTCTTCATCAAACTCTTAATCCTTTTTATACCAACAAATTCGTGGCCTGGCTTTTCAAATCAATTTTTTCTCAAACTTTTCAATGAGAAGACCTCTCCAAAATTACTCCCTTTCATATACAAACCATAGCCCCAAATTTATTCAAGATTTCAACCTTAGATTGGAAGGCTTATTTGGTGTTTTCTCGAGTTCGGGCTAGAACGATATTTTATTATTTTCGCGAGAGGAACGTGATGGTGGGATTAGATTTTGAGGCTGGATTATGTGATGATTTTGAGGTATGGGGTTTTACACAATATGCTCTTAAATCTCGCGAGTGTTTATTCCGTTGAATTCTTGTTAATTGAACTCATATTTTGAATTATTAAATTCATTGAAATCTGGAAAAATAATTGTCGGAATTATTTTGATTCGTGTGATATTAGTCATGTTGTTGTTGAGCACGTTATCGTGAGATTTTAATATGGCACGGACGTTGAGGACCCGCCAAAATTCCTGCTTCCCGGAGCTATGACTTGATAAAACATATGCGGATGGGGTGAGGCCTCGTGATCCGGTTAATGTGTTGTTGAGAAATTTATTGATAAAATGGCATTGGTATTTGCATTACTTCATTTGAATATTCGTACTCGTGTTGTTACGCTTTATTCATCACTAATCTATATTTGTTGTGCATCTTTCCGGTCGTATTGTACTTCCCCATGTTTTCTTTTAGTGGCAGGTTAGCGCGGATTTTGAGTGCTATGGACCAATTGGGATGATTTTAGCGTGGATTATTTGGGAAGAAGTTTAATATAAGAAATGAGAAGACTTGTATGATTTTGGTTGTATAGATCATTGAAGATTTATTTTATCTAGAAGGATTTTTGGTTGTATGTAATTTGAAGATATTTCAGATTAGTAGATTCTCTTATTTTTATTGTGGGTTTTAGATGCTCTATACCTTGTTATATTGTGGAATTGATTTAGTTTTATTAAGTAGCGCTCCGTTCTCTCTCCTCGGGCGGGCGCGGTGTTACAGAGTGGTATCAGTGCTTAGGTATACGACAACTCTCGGGTCTTGAGTTTTGGGTCTGTTGCGTTTTTGTGGCTCAAATTTGGAGATAGAAATTTTTAGAGAATCGTTTTGCGTTACGCATCTAGATTAGATGTGAGCCGATATTTTTTGGTGACGAGATTATTTTCGGAGATTACTGGCCTGATTTTTTAGAGTTAGTTATTCGGCGAATTTCGAGGGCGAAATTCAATTGTTAGTGGGGAAGTGTAACAACCCGCGTAATTTTTGGGGTATTTTCGAAATTAAGAGAAAAAATAAAGTTTTTGGTAAAATTATTTTTATTGCTCAAATATGTTGGATTTTATTTTTAAAGATGAGAATTTCAAATGGTTTCGAAATTTGAATTAAAATGGAGTTTTAATTGAATTTTTATTATCTAGAAGATTCCTCGAAACATAAAACTCTATAGCAAAAAAATATATTTAAAATATTGAACGGTCCGATTGTGCTGAAATTTTTTGGACAGTTTCCTCTCGTCTTGAGCTAATTCTTTTTAAAATTTCAACCAATTCCAACGGTCCGATCGTTCGGATTTTTTTTTAGTGTTTGCATCTGATTAGAACTATTTTCTTAATCAAACTCTTAATCCTTTTTATACCAACAAATTTGTGGCCTGGCTTTTCAAATCACTTTTTCTCAAACTTTTCAACCAGAAGACCTCTCCAAAATTACTCCCTTTCATATACAAACCATAGCCCAAACTTATTCAAGATTTCAACCTTAGATTAGAAGGGTTATTTGGTGTTTTCTCGAGTTCGGGCTAGAACGATATTTTATTATTTTCGCGAGAGGAACGTGATGGTGTGATTAGATTTTGAGGCTGGATTATGTGATGATTTTTAGGTATGGGGTTTTACACAATATGCTCTTAAATCTCGCGAGTGTTTATTCCGTTGAATTCTTGTTAATTGAACTGATATTTTGAATTATTAAATTCATTGAAATCTGGAAAAATAATTGTCGGAATTATTTTGATTCAAGTGATATTAGTCATGTTGTTGTTGAGCACGTTATCATGAGATTTTAATATGGCACGGACGTTGAGGACCCGCCAAAATTCCTGCTTCCCGGAGCTATGACTTTATAAAGCATATGCGGATGGGGTGAGGACTCGTGATCCGGTTAATGTGTTGTTGAGAAATTTATTGATAAAATGGCATTGATATTTGCATTACTTCATTTGAATATTCGTACTCGTGTTGTTACGCTTTATTCATCGCTAATCTATATCTGTTGAGCATCTTTTCGGTCGTATTGTACTTCCCCATGTTTTCTTTTAGTGGCAGGTTAGCGCGGATTTTGAGTGATATGGACCAATTGGGATGATTTTAGCGTGGATTATTTGGGAAGAATTTTAATATAAGAAATGAGAAGACTTGTATGATTTTGGTTGTATAGATCATTGAAGATTTATTTTATCTAGAAGGATTTTTTGTTGTATGTAATTTGAAGATATTTCAGATTAGTAGATTCTCTTATTTTTATTGTGGGTTTTAGATGCTCTATACCTTGTTATATTGTGGAATTGATTTAGTTTTATTGAGTAGCGCTCCGTTCTCTCTCCTCGAGCGGGCGCGGTGTTACAGAGTGGTATCAAAGCTTAGGTATACGACAACTCTCGGGTCTTGAGTTTTGGGTCTGTTGCGTTTTTGTGGCTCAAATTTGGAGATAGAAATTTTTAGAGAATCGTTTTGCGTTACGCATCTAGATTAGATGTGAGCCAATATTTTTTGGTGACGAGATTATTTTCGGAGATTACTGGCCTGATTTTTTAGAGTTAGTTATTCGGCGAATTTCGAGGGCGAAATTCAATTGTTAGTGGGGAAGTGTAACAACCCGCGTAATTTTTGGGGTATTTTCGAAATTAAGAGAAAAAATAAAGTTTTTGGTAAAATTATTTTTATTGCTCAAATATGTTGGATTTTATTTTTAAAGATGAGAATTTCAAATGGTTTCGAAATTTGAATTAAAATGGAGTTTTAATTGAATTTTTATTATCTAGAAGATTCCTTGAAACATAAAACTCTATAGCAAAAAAATATATTTAAAAATATTGAACGGTCCGATTGTGCTGAAATTTTTTGGACAGCTTCCTCCCGTCTTGAGCTAATTCTTTTTAAAATATCATACAATTCCAACGGTCCGATCGTTCAGAATTTTTTTTTAGTGTTTGCATCTGATTAGAACTGTTTTCTTAATCAAACTCTTAATCCTTTTTATACCAACAAATTCGTGGCATGGCTTTTCATATCACTTTTTCTCAAAAGTTTTCAACCAGAACACCTCTCCAAAATTACTCCCTTTCATATACAAACCATAACCCCAAACTTATTCAAGGTTTCAACCTTAGATTACAACGCTTATTTGGTGTTTTCTCGAGTTCGAGCTAGAACGATATTTGATTAATTTGGCGAGGGGAACGTGATGGTGTGATTAGATTTTGAGGCTGGATTATGTGATGATTTTGAGGTATGGGGTTTTACACAATATGATCCTAAATCTCGTGAGTGTTTATTCCGTTGAATTCTTGTTAATTGAATTCATTTTTTGAATTGTTAAATTCATTGAAATCTTGAAAAATAATTGTCGAAATTATTTTGATTCATGTGATATTATTCATGTTGTTGTTGAGCATGCTGTCATGAGATTTTAATATGGCACGGACGTTGGGCACCAGCCAAAATTCCTGCTTCCCGGAGCTATGACTTGATAAAGCATATGCGGATGGGGTGAGGCCTGGTGACCCGGTTAATGTGTTGTTGAGAAATTTATTGATAAAATGCTATTGATATTTGCATTACTTGATTTAAATATTCGTACTCATGTTGTTACGCTTTATTCCTCGCTAATCTATATATGTTGAGCATCTTTCCTGTCGTATTTTGTACTTCCCCATGTTTTATTTTAGCGGCAGGTTAGCGCGGATTTTGAGTGCTATGGACCAATTGGGATGATTTTAGCGTGGATTATTTGGGAAGAATTTTAATATAAGAAATGAGAAGACTTGTATTATTTTGGTTGTATAGAGCATTGAAGATTTATTTTATTTCGAGAGATTTTTGGTTGTATGTAATTTGAAGATATTTGAGATTAGTAGATTCTCTTATTTTTATTGTGTGTTTTAGATGCTCTATACCTTGTCATATTGTGGAATTGATTTAGTTTTATTGAGTAGCGCTTCGTTCTCTCTCCTCGGGCGGGCGGGGTGTTACAGAGTGGTATCAGAGCTTAGGTATATGACAACTCTCGGGTCTTGAGTTTTGGCTCTGTTGCATTTTTGTGGCTCGAATTTGGAGATAGAAATTTTTAGAGAATCGTTTTGCGTTACGCATCTAGATTAGATGTGAGCCGATATTTTTTGGTGACGAGATTATTTTCGGAGATAACTGGCCTGATTTTTTAGAGTTAGTTATTCGGCGAATTTCGAGGGCGAAATTCAATTGTTAGTGGGGAAGTGTAACAACCCGCGTAATTTTTGGGGTATTTTCGAAATTAAGAGAAAAAATAAAGTTTTTGGTAAAATTATTTTTATTGCTCAAATATGTTGGATTTTATTTTTAAACATGAGAATTTCAAATGGTTTCGAAATTTGAATTAAAATGGAGTTTTAATTGAATTTTTATTATCTAGAAGATTCCTCGAAACATAAAACTCTATAGCAAAAAAAAATATTTAAAAATATTGAACGGTCCGATTGTGCTGAAATTTTTTGGATAGCTTCCTCTCGTCTTGAGCTAATTCTTTTTAAAATTTCATCCAATTACAATGGTCCGATCGTTCGGATTTTTTTTTTAGTGTTTGCATCTGATTAGAACTATTTTCTTAATCAAACTCTTAATCCTTTTTATACCAACAAATTTGTGGCTTGGCTTTTCAAATCACTTTTTTCTCAAACTTTTCAACGAGAAGACCTCTCCAAAATTACTCCCTTTCATATACAAACCATAGCCCCAAACTTATTCAAGATTTCAACCTTAGATTGGAAGGCTTATTTGGTGTTTTCTCGAGTTCGGGCTAGAACGATATTTGATTATTTTCGCGAGAGGAACGTGATGGTGTGATTAGATTTTGAGGCTGGATTATGTGATGATTTTGAGGTATGGGGTTTTACACAATATGCTCTTAAATCTCGCGAGTGTTTATTCCGTTGAATTCTTGTTAATTGAACTCATATTTTGAATTATTAAATTCATTGAAATCTGGAAAAATAATTGTCGGAATTATTTTGATTCATGTGATATTATTCATGTTGTTTTTGAGCACGTTATCATGAGATTTTAATATGGCACGGACGTTGAGGGCCCGCCAAAATTCCTGCTTCCCGGAGCTATGACTTGATAAAGCATATGCGGATGGGGTGAGGACTGGTGATCCGGCTAATGTGTTGTTGATAAATTTATTGATAAAATGGTATTGATACTTGCATTACTTCATTTGAATATTCGTACTCGTGTTGTTACGCTTCATTCATCGCTAATCTATATTTGTTGAGCATCTTTCCTGTCGTATTGTGTACTTCCCCATGTTTTCTTTTAGTGGCAGGTTAGCGCGGATTTTGAGTGCTATGGACCAATTGGGATGATTTTAGCGTGGATTATTTGGGAAGAATTTTAATATAAGAAATAAGAAGACTTGTATTATTTTGGTTGTATAGAGCATTGAAGATTTATTTTATCTAGAAGGATTTTTGGTTGTATGTAATTTGAAGATATTTCAGATTAGTAGATTCTCTTATTTTTATTGTGGGTTTTTTTTATGTTCGATACCTTGTTATATTGTGGAATTGATTTAGTTTTATTGAGTAGCGCTCTGTTCGCTCTCCTCGGGCGGGCGGGGTGTTACAGAGTGGTATCAGAGCTTAGGTATACGACAACTCTTGGGTCTTGAGTTTTGGGTCTGTTGCGTTTTTGTGGCTCGAATTTGGAGATAGAAATTTTTAGAGAATCGTTTTGCGTTACGCATCTAGATTAGATGTGAGCCAATATTTTTTGGTGACGAGATTATTTTCGGAAATAACTGGCCTGATTTTTTAGAGTTAGTTATTAGGCGAATTTCGAGGGCGAAATTCAATTATTAGTGGGGAAGTGTAACAACCCGCGTAATTTTTGGGGTATTTTCAAAATTAAGAGAAAAAATAAAGTTTTTGGTAAAATTATTTTTATTGCTCAAATATGTTGGATTTTATTTTTAAAGATGAGAATTTCAAATGATTTCGAAATTTGAATTCAAATGGAGTTTTAATTGAATTTTTATTATCTAGAAGATTCCTCGAAACCTAAAACTCTATAGCAAAAAAATATATTTAAAAATATTTAACAGTCCGATTAAGCTGAAATTTTTTGGACAACTTTCTCTCACCTTGAGCTAATTCTTTTTAAAATTTCATTCAATTACAACGGTCCGATAATCTGTAATAAAAATTTTAGTGTTTGTTTTTTATTAGAACTCTTTTCTTAATCAAACTCTTAATCCTTTTTATACCAACAAATTCGTGGCTTGGCTTTTCAAATCACTTTTTCTCAAACTTTTCAACCAGAAGACCTCTCCAAAATTACTCCCTATCATATACAAACCATAGCCCCAAAATTATTCAAGATTTCAACCTTAGATTAGAAGGCTTATTTGGTGTTTTATTGAGTTCGGGCTAGAACGATATTTGATTAATTTGGCGAGAGGAACGTGATGGTGTGATTAGATTTTGAGGTTGAATTATGTGATGATTTTGAGGTATGGGGTTTTACACAATATGCCTCTAAATCTCGCGAGTGTTTATTCCGTTGAATTCTTGTTAATTGAACTCATATTTTGAATTGTTAAATTCGTTGAAATCTGGAAAAAGAATTGTCGATATTATTTTGATTCATGTGATATTATTCATGTTGTTGTTGAGCAAGTTGTCATGAGATTTTGATATGGCACGGACGTTGAGCACCCGTTGAAATTCCTGCTTCCCGAAGCCATGACTTGATAAAGCATATGCGGATGGGGTGAGGCCTGGTGACCCGGTTAATGTGTTGTTGAGAAAATAATTGATAAAATGCTATTGATATTTGCATTACCTGATTTGAATATTCGTACTCGTGTTGTTACGCTTTATTCATCGCTAATCTATATTTGTTGAGCATCTTTCCAGTCGTATTGTGTACTTCTCTTATTTTCTTTTAGTGGCAGGTTAGCGCGGATTTTGAGTGCTATGGACCAATTAGGATGATTTTAGCGTGGATTATTTGGGAAGAATTTTAATATAAGAAATGGGAAGACTTGTATTATTTTGGTTGTATAGAGCATTGAAGATTTATTTTATCTAGAAGGATTTTTGGTTGTATGTAATTTGAAGATATTTCAGATTAGTAGATTCTCTTATTTTTATTGTGGGTTTTAGATGCTCTATACCTTGTTATATTGTGGAATTGATTTAGTTTTATTGAGTAGCGCTCCGTTCGCTCTCCTCGGGCGGGCGGGTGTTATAGTGTGGTATCAGAGCTTAGGTATACGACAACTCTCGGGTCTTGAGTTTTGGGTCTGTTGCGTTTTTGTGGCTCGAATTTGGAGATATAATTTTTTAGAGAATCGTTTTGCGTTATGCATCTAGATTAGATGTGAGCCAATGTTTTTTGGTGACGAGATTATTTTGGAGATTACTGGCCTGATTTTTGAGAGTTAGTTATTCAGCGAATTTCGAGGGCGAAATTCAATTGTTAGTGGGGAAGTGTAACAACCCGCGTAATTTTTGGGGTATTTTCGAAATTAAGAGAAAAAATAAAGTTTTTGGTAAAATTATTTTTATTTCTCAAATATGTTGGATTTTATTTTTAAAGATGAGAATTTCAAATGGTTTCGAAATTTGAATTAAAATGGAGTTTTAATTGAATTTTTATTATCTAGAAGAGTCCTCGAAACATAAAACACTATAACAAAAAAATATATTTAAAAATATTGAACGGTCCAATTGAGCTAAAATTTTTTGGACAACTTCCTCTCGTCTTCAGCTAATTCTCTTTAAAATTTCATCCAATTCCAACGGTCCAATCGTCCGTAATAAAAAATTTAGTGTTTGTTTTTTATTAGAACTCTTTTCTTAATCAAACTCTTAATCCTTTTTATACCAACAAATTCGTGGCTTGGCTTTTCAAATCACTTTTTCTCAAACTTTTCAACCAGAAGACCTCTCCAAAATTACTCCCTATCATATACAAACCATAGCCCCAAACTTATTCAAGATTTCAACCTTAGATTAGAAGGCTTATTTGGTGTTTTCTCGAGTTTGGCCTAGAACGATATTTTATTATTTTCGCGAGAGGAACGTGATGGTGTGATTAGATTTTGAGGCTTAAATTGTTTGATGATTCATGTGATGATTTTGAGGTATGGGGTTTTACACAATATGCTCCTTAATCTCGCGAGTATTATTCTCGTTGTTTTCTTGTGATTATTGACTCAGATTTGAATTGATAAATTCATTTGGAAATCTGAAAATCTTTGTTGGAATCTAATTTCGATTCATGTAGTATTATATTTGGTGTTGATCATGTTTTCATGAGATTTTAATATGGCACTGAGGTTGGGCACCCGCCAATTTTTTTTTTCCGGATATGTTAAAAGAATGCATAGCCGCGGTACGGTGGTGAGGCCTGGTGACCCAATTAATGTGTTGTTGAGAAATTATATTGATATAATTTCTTATGAGATTCACATTTGATTTGAATATTCGTACTCGTATTGTTGCATTTTATTCACCGCTAATATTTGTTGAGCATCTTTCCTGTCGTATTGTGTACTTCCCCATATTTTCTTTTAGTGACAGGTTAGCGCGAATTTTGGGCGCTTTTGATTTGATTGGGATGATTCATAGCGAGGCTTATTTTGGAAAGATTTTTATACAAGAGAGAAGACTTGTATTTATTTTGGTGTATAGAGCATTGGAGATTGGTATTTTATTTTCGAGATAGTTAGGTTGTTGTAAATATTTCGAGAGAATTGTTGTATTAATTTGAAGATATAGATTAGTGGTTTCTCTTTTGTATTGTGGGATTTTTAGATGCTCTATACCTTCTTGTCCGTAGATTCAGTTAGTTTTATCGTAGTGGTGCTCCGTTCGCTCTCCCCGGGTAAGAGGGGTGTTACAAAATGGTATCAGAGCTTAGGTATACGACAATCCTCGGGCCTTGGGTTTTGGGTCTGTTGCGTTTTCGTGGCGCGAATTTGGAGATTGAAATTTTTAGAGAATCATTTTGCATTAGGCATCTAGATTAGATGTGAGGAAATTATTTTTTGGTGATGAGATTATTTTTGGAGATTGTTGGTCTAATTTTTTTAGAGTTAGGTGTTCGACGAATTTCGAGGGCGAAATTCGATTGTTAGTGGGGAAGTGTAACAACCCGCGTAATTTTTGGGGTATTTTCGAAATTAGGAGAAAAAATAAAGTTTTTGGTAAAATTATTTTTATTGCTCAAATATGTTTTAAAGATGAGAATTTCAAACGGAATTGGAATCGGAATTAAAATGGAGTTTTAATTGAATTTTTATTATATAGAAGAGTCCTCAAAACATAAAACTCTCTAGCAAAAAAGAGTATTTAAAAATATTGAACGGCCCGATCGAGCTGAATTATTTTTTGCAACTTCCTCCCGTCTTCAGGTAATTCTCTGTAAAATTTCATCAAATTCCAACGGTCTGATCGTTGGGAATAAATTTTTAGTATTTGAATTTGATTAGAACTCTTTTCTTAATCAAACTCTTAATCCTTTTTATATCAACAAATTCGTGGGTTGGCTTTTCAAATCACTTTTTCTCAAACTCTTCAACCAGAAGATCTCTCTAAAACTACTCCCTTTCATATACAAACCATAGCCCCAAACTTATTCAAGATTTCAACCTTAGATTAGAAGGCTTATTTAGTGTTTTCTCGAGTGAACGAGATTTGATTATTTTCGCGAGAGGACTGTGATGGTGTGATTAGATTTTGAGGCTGAATTATGTGATGATTTTGAGGTATGGGGTTTTACAGAAGATGCTCCTAAATCTCGCGAGTGTTTATTCCGTTGAATTCTTGTTAATTGAACTCATATTTTGAATTGTTAAATTCATTGAGATCTGGAAAAATAATTGTCGTAATTATTTTGATTCATGTGGTATTATTCATGTTGTTGTTGAGCACGTTGTCACGAGATTTTAATATGGCACAGACGTTGGGCACCCGCCAAAATTCCTGCTTCCCGGAGCTATGACTTGATAAAGCATATGCGGATGGGGTGAGGCCTGGTGCCCGGTTAATGTGTTGTTGAGAAATTTATTGATAAAATGCTATTGAGATTTGCATTATTTGATTTGAATATTCGTACTCGTGCTGTTATGCTTTATTCATCGCTACCCTATATTTGTTGATAATCTTTCCTGTCGTATTGTGTACTTCCCCATATTTTCTTTTAGTGGAAGGTTAGCGCGGATTTTGGGTGCTATGGACCAATTGGGATGATTTTAGTGTGGATTATTTGGGAATAATTTTGATATAAGAAATGAGAAGACTTGTATTATTTTGGTTATATAGAGCATTGAAGATTTATTTTATTTCGAGAGATTTTTGGTTGTATGTAATTTGAATATATTTCGGATTAGTAGATTCTCTTATTTTTATTGTGGGTTTTAGATGCTCTATACCTTGTTATATTGTGGAATTGATTTAGTTTTATTGAGTAGCACTCCGTTCGCTCTCCTCGGGCGGGCGGGGTGTTACATTTGGCACTTATGCTTAGGTCATATTAAGAAAACAATAATTCGAAGAATGGGTTCAAATGAAGGATGGAGTTTATTAAAGTGGATGCTCTTCCAGTATGTGAATCACGTCTAAAGGGTAAAAGGAACAATAAGACCTACATGATCAAACGATATCGAGCCATATACATGTGTGAATTTATTAATTCTTACTTGTCCGGCCCTATGATAATCCGATCAAGAGGTCGCTATAAGTAATTAATCAAATTCACTTATGGTTAAATGAGAGTTGGATATTTAACCGTTTTAACCACAAGTTTGAATCCTTTGATAACTTCAAAGTGTATAAGAATGAGGTGGAGCGTATGCATATTAAACTAATCCAAACATCATGATTTAGTCTTGAGGTGAGTACATATTAGAAGATTTCTAGAATTAGTTGTCAAAGGTGGGTATTATATCCTAATTCTTTGCATCAGTAACTCCATAATAAAAATATGTAGCGGAAAGAACGAACATGACATTTTAGGACATGGTTATATGCATGATGAGTTGTTTTGATATACCGGTTTCTTTTTACGAGTTTGATTTAAAGACGGCCACTTACTTGCTCAACTTAGTTCCATTTAAATCGATTTAAAAAGCACCCATAAAACTATAGACTAGGACCATGCCTATTTTAGGATATGTTTGGATCTCAATTTTCTTAGCACATGTGCTGAGAAAAGAGCTTGGGAGATTAGAATCAAGGTCATATGCATGACTCTTTATAGGTTACTAGAATGGAGCAATGATTGGATAATTTATTGATCATAAGGACAAGAGGGTATTTGTTTGGACAAATGCTCAGTTCTTTGAGAGTGATTATATGATAGACCACAAACCCAAAAGTAAGTTAACATTATAAAAGGTAAGAGGGAAAGAACAAGTAATTTATTTTATATCACACAGAAAAAATAAAATTCAACTTGATATCGATAATATACTAAGTAGGAGCGTCAAGCATCAACCCAATATATGAATGTGTTTGAGTTAACACTTTGGGGATATCCATCCATAACACATAACCAATTATGAAGAGTAAAACAAGGCACCCTAAGACCAGGACTTTGAGCATTTTCTAAAGGATAGGAATATTTATAGGTATTCAATGTATTTAAACTAGTTTTGGGACCTTATAGACTTTCCATATGGGTACATAAAATGAAAAGAGGAGTAAATGGATAGGTGTAAACCTTTAAGCCAAGGCTTGAAGCAAACTGGTGTCTCAATTCTTTTATCAATTGACGCAAAAATAATAGATTGACTATTAGGAAAACTTATCATCGGTAGCCATGTTTAACTGTATCCCAATTCTTTTATCCGTGGTGTCTTGTCTCGATCTTAAGATCTATCATATGGTCATTATGACTACATTCTTATATGGTAGTCTTAACAAGTGCATTTACGTGATGCCATTTAATGGATTCGTATGAAATGTCCAGGAAAAAAATGTGCAAGGCTAAGAGATCTCTTTATGGACTTAAGAGAGCATCAAGGGCTTAAAACATCCAATTTGATCAGGCAATCAAATACTATGGTTCCAATTAATGTCCAGATGAAACATGTGTCTATATAAGCATGATGGAAACATGGCTATATTTTTAACATTATATGTGGATGATATTATCCTAGTCGGTTATGACATGGGTTTATTATCTAATATAAAGTCTGGTTTTTAGTTAATTGGAGGAATAAGGATATTCCAGTCCCTTCCTTTTGATCAAGCCTCATATATAATAGAAAAAATTTAATGCTGAGCTTATCTCAAGATACTTAGATCAATGCTGTGGTCACAAATTTTGGCATGAAAGGTTCCAAGAAAGGATTTGTTCCTTTAGTCACGTAATATAGTTTGTAAGGATTAGTGTCCTATTACACTTGATTAAATAGAGTGGCTGATGAATATACCTTATGTTTTGATGATGGGAAGCCTCATGTTTGGTATGTTATGTAAAAAATCATACATCTACATTACAGTTTGCATGGAAAATAAATTTCAATATAACCCATGTGAGGAGGAATGGACTGCTATAAATAACATTCCCAGTACCTAAAAATGATTAGAGATTATATGGTCGTTTGCTCACCTGATATTATTATACTCATTACGATCCACCTATTTGGATTTTTACTCTAATAGAGATTCTAGGTTGTCGGTCTTGGTATATATATTTACACTAGGAGTTGGAGAAATAAATTAGAGGAGTATCAGGAAATATTGCATTGCAGATTCGACTATATGAGTTGAATATGTTGTAGATTTGGAGGTAGAAAAGGAGGCAGTTTGCCTCTACAACTTCCTAGATGATTTGGGTGTGGTTCCTTTACTGAAGTTGGCAAATACACTTTATTATGACAATGATGGTGAAATTTATAACTCAAAATAACTAAGGAATCATAAAAGGGTAAAGAACGTTGAGTGAAAATATCATCTGATACAAGAACTTATTAAGGATTTTTAATAGTCATTTAAAGGGAATGGGTGTTAGATGCATAAGCATCTATTTTTGAATAAAGGTGTATGGTGTTCACCTGAAGAGAGAATCATATTTGGGAGAGTTCTTTATATTAAGGTTTTTATATATATATATATATATATATGCAGTGTAAATTAATTTTACTTAGCAGTAATTCTAATGAGTTAGGTTTGGCTTCATCACATGATATCAATGTTTTGATTTTAGTACAATTAAAAAGGTCACAACCTAGATAGGGAATGGAGATCCTATCGACAATGCTGCGAGTAGAATCCTAGTAATCTATGTTAAACTACAAGAACCTAACTGATGGTTTAGGAACTAGTCTTATTGTAAAAATGGGATTATAATCGATACATCACGATTGTATTAAACCTGAACATGAGGGAGATTCAATTATAAGTGATGACTAGATTAGACTTTCACAATCTCAAAGTTTATAAATTGTGTATATGTTCCTAATCCCAAGGTTTATAAGGATTTGAATGCTTGCACATTTATTGCTTTGATTCTTATAGGTGCAATTCATTTTCATTGAATCTAAATATAATCAAATTGGGCAATCTATATGTTAGCAGGTCTGCGATCATAATATGAAGGAATCCGCATCCAAAAAATATCTTAGACTGTGACACCAGATTAATGGATTAGTTTATAATCAGGTGGATTAATAAATATATTATGTACAAGATCAGGGAATAAATAAGAAGTTGGCTAAAATGGATTATTGATGAATTGATTTGACCAATAAGGTATTACATTCTTAATATGAGTAATAATATTATGTATCTTAGAAAATTTTCAGATAACAACTCATCATTTGAGTGATTTTGAGATAATTAAACTAAAGTTTAGTCATAATTATTTTGTGTAATTTATTGTTATTAAATGTATAAATGAAATAATATACGGGGATGTAATTTTTAATTTTTAAGTACCTATTTGGAAGATAATTTAATTATTTATTCTTGGTTCATAGTATAGTTCATTTACCCAAGTAGCCAGCTCAGACTCTATAGAAATTCAGTTTAGGCAGATCCCACTACTTATATATATATATATATATATATACATACCGAGGGTTGAAAAAGGAGATAAAATGTATTATTCACATTTTTTTGAAGGGGTGTAGAGATAGAAGATCATATCTCACCAAAAATACCAAGTATTCGTCTCCGTGAAATGCTGCGCACATAACCTACTTTAAGAGGGTCATATACTAGAAGATTTGAGGCTTTCGATGAATTCTATAAAGGATATTAAAAACATTGAAATGGAATAAATATCATCATCTTCTTAACCTCATTGCCTTCGAATCGAATCATCTATAAGATATAGTCATTTTTTTTCTTTTCTCTACTCAAGGAAGAAGTTAAGCCATAATGGAACTGGACTTTATGTCCTTATTGATATCAAATTGCATGTGATCGTGTTTAGGTATATCTATATTACATTTTACTTAATTATTGTGTAATTTTGAGTGCCAATTAATGAAATTAAGGGAGTGTGACAAATAACTCCTATTTGACTACATACTTAGTGAATTAGAATAATTCGTAAAAAAAACATGAACCCAACTTTATGGAAAACCTTGATTTTATATTTAAATAGACCTATATCATTATTTTTTCTGGAAAATCTATTTTTTATTCTTTTCTTAATTTAATTTATTTGGGTAAATAATTTAATGTATATATCTAATTATGATTTCCAAATTTTATTTTAATTTAAAAATTATTTTTCTTTAAAAAATGATATAGTGGTGTCTGTTAATTTGATTTGTGAAAGTAAATTAGAAATATGCGAGGATTTAATTTAATTATATCGAATCGATTTTTTTCTTCAAAATACCCTCAAATTTAAAATATTAAGTGTGATAAGAATTTACACCTAAATTCGACGGTCTCAGTACACATTTTAAAATTATGATGTCATTAATTTTGCGTGTTAGTATTGGGCTTCTATTTCCATAAGGGACAATTAACCACAGTATCATAGCATTTTTAAAATTTTCAAGGCATAGTTCCTTACAATTAAATGTGAGTTAGTTTAGTTCCCACATCAAGTAAGTTCTACATAAGTGTATTTAATTTAGATGAGTGAACAGATGGTACACAATTAAACATGAGTAATAAATTCATCCCCATCTGAGTCACAATAATTGATTTTGTGACCAAAAGATAACAACTACTCAATTACGTAGGAAAAATGTTTCTTGGATTATCCGGAGAAGATTATTCAAACATAAAAATCTCTCTAATTCAGGGTGATGTTATTAAAGATCCCATTGAGAAATCTTACTACACAAGGGAACTTGAATGCAAGACATTATTATTTATATTGAGCGATAGAGAGAATACAAATTATTATTTAATCAAAGTTAATTATAAAATATTTAATTTTAAATTCATTTTTGTTTTCAAGTGATGATTATCGAAATTCTCAATGGGCTGAGCATCATCCTAGTGAGTTAAATATTAAAGGATAAAAAATTAACAGAAACAAACTTAGACATTTTCTTACATGATGAGGAGGATAGTTTGTTTCAAGTGATACATGCCCTGTAAGGTGTAATTAAAGGGCATCCAAAGTGGATGTATGACCTTATCAAAACTAGTAGAATGATGTTAAGGTGGCTCATTGTTACAAATTTACCTCTACAAGTAATGTGTTGCAAGACCAACATTAGAATATGCCAAGTGCTTATGACATCATTTTGAACGTCACGTGTATGTTTGAGGATCATAATATTGACGAAAGACTGGATGATATGGTAAGGCCGATAAATAAAAAAGAAGGATGATGGTAATCCCACAAGGGACATTATTATAAAGATATTGTCCATCCATGGGGAAGTGGAGGTCCATGGATCAGAAATAGATGGGAAAACCTAAATGTATTTTGCGCTCCAATCACCCCCTAAGTCATAAACGTGATATTTTTCGAAATTTATTAATGATTTTTTATTATTATTATTATATGGGACTACTACTTAAATAACAGTAGGTTGAGGGGAATATCATCAAAAGAGAGGGGGTTCATCATGTTATAGGGATAAGCCCATTTTCTTTATCCATAAAGGTAAAAAGAAGAAGGGAAATCTTAAACACAACTTGTATTACTTAAAACTATGTTTAAGCCTAAAGTAGCAGGTAAACAATAGAAATGGAAGTGTTATATCTTCTAGTAGTAAGGACATTATAAGAATAAATGTCCGATCTACTTGGTAAAGAATAATAAAAACTTCCATGTATCCTTAGTCATTAAGACATTTTTAGGGTACAAACTACTCGTACCTAATGTTTAAATTCGGGAGATATTAATTACATTTGCAATTATCTTTAGGGGTCCTAGGTAACTAGGGAGCACAGTTATGGATATTTTTTTTATTCATGGGGGATCATAGTTGTTATCACCTAAAACCAGTATAGTGATTTGTCTTAGCTTATGTACACTAAATGTAAGAAACCACTTGATAGATGTAATTTACTGAAGATCTAAACTAAAAAAAACAAAAAATATGAGAAAAAAATAATATGAACCTTATTAATTTGGTTTCAACCAAAGATGTGACTACGTCCATATTTACATAGTTCGAACACAAGATGTGCCATGAATGAGGACAACATAACAATAAGGAGAAAATATGGGATCTTCTAAAAGTGTGGGTGTGTGTCCTATTTTTAGGCCGTCAAAAGAGAGAGAAAAGAGAGTTCCATGTGGTTTGTCTTTATGGGTTAAGCAAGTTCACACCTTTTATGTGAGGTAAGAGAATAATCATAAAGTTGGTTATTGTCACATGGGAAGAATATTTGCATATCTCCCCTATGTGTTTGAACTATTAACACCATCCACCCAACTAATACATGATTGTTATAATAAAGTTAATTAATAGGGTTAATTGAATTCTAATTAAAGGGGTTAAATGATTTGTTAGGCCTGATTGAGATAAACTCATTTTGGGCTGACCAGGTTATCAATTGGGCTAACATCCTTGTTAATGATGTAAAATTCCAAGTGTACTTTTTTGGTTGGTCCACGAGTCATCCCATATCTATGGTATAACAATAGCACCCAAGAATTTTCTTACAATCACAACTTGTAATAAATTACCTCAAGTGTTATTAGTTTTGGGTAGGGGCTAGGAAAATTGAGTGAGTGAAGTTTTGAATCTAATATGTCATTTGCTCGTATTCTGGTCATATTATGATGAGCTTCTTATCTCGAGATGTCCTCAGATCATTTGGCTCCTAGAACATTGACTTGTTAGATTTTTATTTTATTTTTCCTTAGGCTTGAGGTTCCCACGTGTCACGTACTCGTTATGGTGACATGCGAACTTAATAAGTGCACATCTAGGGTAGGGTGTACATTATTTCAAAGAATGAGTTACCCTCTCAAGGATTGATGTCACTCCTATTTTGAAAAGATCAATCATAACTCCCTTAAAAGTTTAAATGATCCCTTTCACATCATTTCAGCCTTTCATGCTCATACTGTTTACACGGGAAGCAAAGAGAGAAAAAAACTTACCTTGTCGAACTCATTTCTTTCTCGACTAAACTCCTCCCTTTTTTCCATTTTGGCCATTTGTTTATCTGAAAAACTTTCAGTCGGTGGTGTGTTCTCTTTTTATCCATTCTTAGTATATTTTGAGCAATTTGTTAGTCTTCTCGATTTTAGGTGCGTCTTTTGCCAATTTTGTAGTTCTATAGAGGTCTCTCTCCACATTTTTATAGTTTATATTATGACTTCTTGTTATTTTTATTTAGTGATACCTATTTTCTTGTTCATTAATGTTTTTAGAATCAAACGTTTAAGGTGGCCATTGAGTTATTTGGCCTATGGTTTCATAAATTAATGGTATTTTAAGTATTCTGGGTTTTCTCACCCAAATACTTTATATTAACCTTAAGTAGCCCCAAGATAAAGCTTACCCTTTATGGGTGAACCTTGTTGGACAGATAAGTAATGTGATTATATTATAGAGTTGTACGAGGCTTTTCTCAGGGGTTTTGAGGAGAGGTTCCGAACTACTCTTTAGAACTTTAATCCACGGACGATCAATCTCACCCTAAATTTACATCAAAAGTTCCATACTTTAGTAGGTCGACTCTTCATAGTCCAATTATAGAATACACTAGTTCGAAGTTCTTCTGGTCTAATAACTTTAGTAGTGTCAATCGTTAGTCATGTTATACAAACTACGTAGACACATACACCCAAGTGTCTATAATTGATATTGGGACCTCTAATGAGGAGGCCATGTCTAAGGCTCCATATAAGCCTTCAACAATAATTTTCATCCTACCTAGTGAAAAGGAAAGGAACTCTCACAGTTCATACCTTCTTTTAAAGCTAACTATAAGTATCATGTCTGTGATGTTACTGAGGAGGATTTCGATGAGTTACGAGATCTATATGCTATTCCCTTTGCCATCACATTAATATTTCATGACTGTGATGATAAGGTTTATGATAAACATGATGCTGACGATATTTTATCCCCTTTAGGAGCCCCAGGTCACAGTCAATCTACCCATTCATCATATTATATGGTCGATTATAAGAGGTTATGGGGTAGATCCAATCCAATCCCATAAATGCCTAGAAGATAATTTTAGGATTGATGGTGTACTAGAAACAACACACTAACCTTCATATCACTAGGGATATTTTTAGGTTTGTCCATGGACTAAAATATAATGCTAAGGATCCTCGGTACTACTACTTCTCCCACAAAAAATTAAGGTTGAAAAGACAAGCAATTACAGTTGGAAGATAAGTCTATGTTCTTGAAAAGTAACTAGGAGTTCCGCCCAAATGAGATGGACAAATCTGGTAGTATTCCCCATGAATTGTGTGGGCCAAACCACATTAATGTATATATTTCCTATATTTTCTTTATAATTTTCTTTTACTGACTTTGTGCTAACACAATTTTCTGACATTTTTTAACTAAACAAGGATCCTAAGTTTACCCCACATTGAAAACCTTGTTGGAGAGAATCTATGTGCCTGACCTAATTTCCTTAGAGATTATTTTAACCTTGTTCAAGTTCACTAAAATTGGATACTACACTCAGTTGGAGGTGATCAAGTCGAGGAAGGAACCCAAGTAAGGATTCTATCTTCCACTATATGAGAAATATTGTCGATGTGCTTGGCTACAGTGGGAACAATCTAAATTTTCATTTATTAGGAGGTTGGATGCTGACACTATATGTAAATTTTCTCATCGCATGACCTTCATGGTATGTTTGGGTATGCTTTTTCTTTCCTGGTTTGATAATATATTTAACTATTTGTTGACCTCATGGTCTTCTTTTTCAAGGTGCAATGGCCAACATTATTCTTCGAAAATAGGCTCTAACAAATGATCATTCCCTATAATTGGAGAAATAAGAAACCAAAGAGATCCATACACAATAAAGTACTTAGAAAGAGGAGGTGATAAAGATATAAGAGGAGCTAAATAAGGATGTAAATGAGCAAAAGTGGATATGTGAGGAGCTAGAAAAGAAGTAAGAAAAAACCATCGAGATGACCAATTCTCTTACTTCATCTAAAGGCAAGAATCGCAACCTCAAAGATTAGGCCATCACTTATGTCATTAAGCTCCATAGTTTATAGGAGTCACTGGACAAGGCCAAAGATGATTCCATCAACTAATAAAAGGAACCATTAACTACACCATTGAGAGGATGATCATCTTCTTGGATGTCTATGAAGAATTGAAGAATAGGTTTATTATCCATTTGTTAGAAATTATTGAGAAGGTTAGCTAATTCGAATGTGACGAAGACTTGGATATAGAAGAGGATGAGATAAATATTGATAAGGTAACTATCAAGGATCAAATACTAGTTAGGCCATCTCCTGGTAATGAGACCATTCCTCCTATTGCGATAATATTCAAGTGGATCAATAAAATACTCCCATGGTTGAGGTTATTAATGCCAATGATTCTCCAGTTGCTCTAGCCAACTAAGAGAATCACGATTCTTAAACTATTTGTCGTGTACTATTGAGAAGTTTTATCTTGCCACATTGAACAATATTTGTAATTTTTTTATCATTCCCACATGTTGTAGACAATTTATATTTGAATGGGTGTTTCATATCAACACTCACATTTTCCATTGTTTGGTTCTTCTGTTTGTAAATGTGATATTTATTTTACTTGATTTTTTGGAAGTTATTTTTCTTTGATGTACTATAGTCAAGTGTTTTTCTGTATCTAGAGAATATTTTCACAAAATGAATATGATCATGTGTTCTCAAACTATCGATATTTTGTCTTATGGTCTTGGGGTCGAATCTCATTGAACCGATCGAATTTACTACCTTTTTATATTAAGATTGTCCAACTAGTATTATCAATTTTATGGTCATGTGGCCGGATCATGTTGGCTGACCTGACTTACTAGCTACCGGTTGGACGAATCTAAGTTATCCCAACATGGTTGTTATGAGTCAAAACATGATTTTACCCTATAAACTTGTGTTGGTATTTTCCATTAATTTATCCAGCTTACTGGCCGTGCGGATGAATCTTATGATCCTAAAAATGTGATAACATTGGTTTCCTAGGTCGGCTAAATTCTTGATCATGAATTGTTTAAGACGAGGTCCTCAATTCAAATGTAGTCTAGTCATAGTAAATCTGAGGTGTCTTCCGCATGAGCTTATTAAAAATATTTTATGATAGTGAGTTTTGAAGTCGATGAACGAGGTTCTTGAAACAAAAATTTAATGAAGATTCAAATGTTAATTTTTAATTATTACTTTGGAATAAATTATAATGAATTGAAATATTTTACATAAACATCTGAATCTTAAACTAGTATATATGTTTCTTAACTAGTATTACTTTCTCAAGTGTTCTGAGTTCCAAGAGTTTTTAAAATGCTCATCCTCTAGAGTATCGAAAGGATAAGTTCTTAGACTTACAACGTTTGAAATTCTATATGGTCGATTCCAATTTGGGTCCAACTTATTTTATTTTTGAATCACTTTTTTCAAGATGTAATAGCATTCTTTCAATGTACTTAGCTTCACCCTTTTGTTGTAAAATTGCGTTGTCCTTTATTGGTACACCACCACTTGTAGAGATGAATTTCCCTGACCTCTTTAACTTGATAAATATTAATTCTACACAGAAGATATCACGAGGGTGAGTTACAGTTGAGAACCAATTGTGTATTGGTAGAATGATCTCCGTGGGTACCACTACCTCAGTTCAAAATATTAGAATGAAAGGTTTTCACTCGTTGCTATACTTGACGTAGTACTATAAGACAAATCACACTCTATAGCTCGTTGATCCAAATCCTTTTAGTACCATCTACCCTTATTTTTAGTAATCTCGATTTTTTCGTTTCACTAGGGATGGGCAGGTGTAGAATATAGTTCCTTAATCTTTCATCACATGTTTGGCTTCGAATTAGTTCATTATGAAACTATTTGTCGTGGTTAGTACTGAATGTGTATGGCATGCCGTACCATCAAATAATGTTCTTACATATGAATTGGAAGACGTTCTTCTATGGCATCTAGAACAAATGCTCAACTTCCACCCACTTTGTAAACTAATAGTCTAGCGTAATGACTAAGTACTTGAATATTACCATTGTCTTCGATAATTGTGCAACCAAATTGGTACCCCACAAGGTGAAAGGCTATGGGGATGGGATAGATGCCATAAATGCGGATGACTTTCAGTGGGCGATTTCAAAACTTGAGCATTTGTCATATATTCTATCATAATCGATGTAATCCTCATTTATAGTCAGCTAATAACACCCTTAAGTATCAAACATTTTCACTATGGACATGATTGCTGAATTTTCTCCAAAATGAGCACTCATGAACCTCCCTGATCAGGTCGGGCACTTCACTAGGATGAACACACATCAACTGTGATAGAACAAATCCTTTCTTAAATAAAACTCGACCTTTCATCACATACCTTACTTCTTTGTAGCGAAGTCTTCTTTCTAACTTAGGGTCGTTAAGTACTTCTCCGATGTCTAAATATGTTTTGATGGGATCTATCAATGATGGTCACTTCTTAGTTTTTCATAAGCACTCATTCCTCTTCAACAATGCGCTACAGAAAAATCTCCAATGGAACAGTTCTAAGCTCTTATGGCTGAAGATAGATGAGATAATGCACCTACTCAGGCATGTTTAATTCTTAGAATTATGACCATTTTCATGAACTCACAGACCAGAATCTGTGCAGTAACACTTTCACTCCGAGCACGTGGTTTATAACTAGTTGAGAATTATTACATGGTGATTTCTACATGAGTCCCAATGACGAAGCTAGCCCTAATTTGCAACTAGGGCCTCATACTTAGCCTCTTTGGTAGAGGATTCAAAGTTGAACCTGAGGGCATTATCCACATATGCCCCATCAAGTGTTGTATTGATTAGTCATGCTCCACTGTCGTTTGCACCCGATGATCCATCCATAAAGAATTTCCCCACTAAAATTTCTTTCTTAAAACTACCGTTTACTAATAAGAAATTTTTGAACAAATTTGTCATTTACTTTAAGTCTTGAGATCTTACTTCTAATTGGGATGATGACTCTAGTCCCTCACTATTATGATCAACAAACTATTCTGTTGACTGCTCGACTGGATTCTCCTCACCGTAAGAGATCACAGTATTAAAATTGTCCAAAGATAGACCTTAAATTTATCTTATTAGTTAATTCCCAATATTTTATTCTCCCAACACCATTTCCCAATCCATTAGTCTACCAGATTTTCAAGTTTATTAATCGTTTATCGAAAAGGTAGGTATGTGTACACCAATATTCTAACGGCCTGGAAGTATGACTTCATCGTTATAGAAGCCTTGAGAAGATTTAATTCCAGTCTTTACAACCTTGAATACCATATTTTAGCTCCACCGTAAGCTTATTGTTATAATAAAGTCACTAATGGATACTAACTTCTACTCGTACCAGTGCTAAGCTAACTGCAAACTCCTACACCTCCATGTAAAAATATAACTTCCCACCAAGGAATGGACTTTAAAAATATGGTATAAATATGAGTTATTTCTTCAACTCCAAAAACTATTTATCGCACTCATCATTCCACTCAAATATCTTCCTGAGCACCTTGAAGAATGGCAAACAAAGATACATTTCCATTGAGATAATATTATTCAAAGAAGTTACACGTCCCATCCCGATTTAGATATACTTATTACTTTTGGGAGGATACACATTAATCCATATTTGGATCTTATCAGAGTTGGGCTTTATGCCTCTCACCTTAATGAGAAAGCTGAGGAACTTTCTTTATCTTAGTCCAAAAATGCATTGAATCTGGTTCAACTTCATCTAGTAGTTATCTAGCTGACAAAAAGTATGGACGAGGTCAAGAATGTCATCAGTTGCCTTTTTTCTCTTTGTGAGTACGTCCTCCATATAAACCTCCATGGTTTTTCCAATCGGCTCCGCAAATAACTTATTAACCATCCTTTGCTATATTTCTTCAACATCTATTTATCCCAAAGTGCATAACGTTATTGCAGAATAAAATACGACTAGTGATGAAATAGGCCTTCTCTAGATCTTAATGTTTCATCATTATTTAATTATACAACAAACATGAATCTAGGAAAATGAGAATCTAGTTCCTAGTGCTGGCATCGACCACTTGCTCAAGTCGAGATAATGGATAATAATCCTTTAGACAACCGTTGTCAAGGTTAGTTGAATAGAAGCACACATGCCATTTATCATTATTCTTTGGGACTATCCCAATGTTGGAAAGCAAACATGGATACTTCACATCTTCGATAAAGTTTCCATTCTTTAACTTGTTAACTTATTCTTTAATAACCATATTTTCTCTTGACTAATCAAATAAAGTTTCTGCTTAGCTGTCTTTGCATATTTTATAATGTTGACTTCGTGGTAGAGAATAGTTGGATCTATTTTGGTCATGTACTCGTGGCTCTAGGCAAACACATTCTTACCTTGCTTAAAAAAATATCCCATTTCCTTATTCAGAGATACTGATTAGTCAGGATTATTGCATTAAAAAACCTATTTAATTACGCATTCTAGCACTCTCGTACATGTTATTCTCCTCACTTATGATCCTTTATTCGTTAACTCCTAACGTCATCATATATATGTTAGTCGTGGTTATTTGAGGTTTTATAGTTGTCAGGAATGCATGTCTTGAAGCTGGGTTAAATCTCGAGAATGTTTTGTTGAAAGTCACAAAGTTAGTGTAGCAATTACCCCATGTGAATCGATCCGGGTCTCAGCCAAAACGATTCAGCTCTATTTCTATGTATTAACAAGTTTTCCCTTTTCGAGATTTTGGTGTATATCCCTTGGTTTTCTCCACTTGTAAAGAATCAAATTTTATATTTAGAAAGTTTCTATGTATAGAAACACTATCTTCTCTCTCCTAGGTCAAGTTCATTTTTGGTTCCTTCTTACATGTAAAGCATTGACTATATTCAAGTTAGTTGGTTTTAGCGCAAGCTTTGTTAAACTACTTCTTCATTACTTTATTTATTATATGACATTTGTATTTATTGTCATCTTCTGTGTTGGTTTGTGTTTAACTAGAAAAGGTTTCTTAGTTATTTTGTTCTCTTACATGTTTTACATAGTTTCGACCATGAGTGTCTAGTCCTATAGGTTGACGATCATAATACCACCTTGGATGCTCGAACTTCACATTTAGGGTTTGGTTTATAATTTTTCTAATGGAACTTTATGTGTTAGTATTGGGGTATCCTATTTTCTAAATTTCCCTTGCTATGCAAGGGTAGTGTTTGATGCTTTACTACATGGACCATCCATTACATCAATCTCACTCACTGTGACGCTTAATAATTTCCATAAATTATTTACTATCCACTTAGTAAATTTTACACAGAATATTAATACTTATCTCTCTTTGTCGATTAATATTGAATAACCGCATTTTTATTTCATTCAATTAAATTACGTCACTCACATAATTTAAAATAAAGCGAATAATTTAAATACCATGTACGCAGAAATACGAGGTCTTACGCAACCCATCAAGCAACATAAGTAATTTAACCCTAATCCTCCATTGATAAGTTTCTTCTCTACATGGTTGATGCTCGGACTTAATTACTTTTGATCAATTTTAAGAAATTTGAACTAAGTCCCATCATTTTCTCTGCGAATCCAAGGTGGGAGAATGATCCTCAGTCCTTTTCATCTCTTGAACTCAATCATTTGTTTGTTCATTTTAATGTTTACTCGTTCTCAACTACATAAACATATGTTATTTTATTGGATAATTAATCTCACCACTTAAAACATCATGTAATCTCTTACACTTTTACTTTGTGACATTTTGAGACTACCATATAACCCACTTTAGTTCTCTTGGGAGCGTTCAGTGCATGCAAAATACGATTTTGGACTCACCCATATACTACTTGTTGTGAAAGATTTGTAGTTGAATCATGTGATAGTTGTAGAAAACCAAGTTTTTGGTGTCATTACATGGGATGGGAAACAATTTTAGGTTATAAGACGTTCTTTTTACACTTTTCCCTTCCGTGTTGTCAGAGTGACAACAAGATTTCCCAAAACAAATCCAAAATTCTTTTATGCAATACGCGAGCAATAGAACTTGAAATACTACAGTAGAATCATCTTCATCTCATGAATGTTTGAATTATTGGATACCATATCCAATTCCTTCCAATTTAATCTCAACTGATACCAGAACTCACTACGAGCATACCACCATGACCAACAATCAAAGAGAATATGGCAGTCCAGGTGAAATCGAGTCTCCCTATAGACCCATGAGAGACTATTTACAACCATAGAGGACCATCTCTCATTCTTGCGTCATTTTTCCCTATAACTCCATGCAATTACATTTTTGAAATGGAATGATTCAATTATACACACATATCACGGCATGGAAAATGAGCAACAATACTTACACATGGGAGAGTTTGAGGAAGTGTGCACAACCATTAGTGATCAAAATTGTACTCTTGATGTCACACGTCTCAAACTCTTTCCATTCTCTCTCAAGGACAAAGCAAAAACTTGGATTTTGTCCATAGATCCAAATTCTATAGGAAGTAGGCACGACATGCAAGCCGTGTTTTGAAGAAATTCTTCCTTACCCACTACACCAACTCTCTCAAGAGCCAAATTCTAACCCTTTCCCAAGTTGAGAGTGAGAATTTTTTGAGGTTTTGGGAGATATTTAATTAGGTTTCAGGTAAGTGACCCTACCACGATTTTGGAAAATCGAGACTCATCTCTTGTTTCCAAAATGGACTAACACTAAATGTTAAACATATGGTGGATACAATGTTCCTAGAGGAATTCTTCAATTTTGACTCGGATGATGCGGAGGCACACTTAAAGTAACATGGAGAAACTACCCAAGCTTAGGGCACTTGGGACCTAAACAAAAAAAAATCCATGATTTTCTATTCCACTTTTCGCTGTTTCAATGACTTCTTCAAATGAGGATTTATGTGCCATTTTTGACACTAGGGAGTCTCCCACCATCCCCGCCAATAAATTTATCCTTAATGATGAAGCAAATATGACATTTTTTGTTAAAAGATCACAAAACATTCCTATGACCAAGGGTACAACCCATCTTGGGGAAACCAATACAATAACGAATATGGACAAACTCAACAAGCTCACAATCCTTTGCTTCCTAATTTTTAATAGCCCTACTTACAATCTCCTCCACCTCATTCACAAATTTAAGTCCCTCTACCCATTCCTTCTTAAGTGAACTCACATAAAAGGACATTGGAAGACATGTTGCATGCGTTCATATAAGTGCAAATGACCGTCAATAATGAAGCCTCTTAGCAAGTGGTACTCATTAAGTCCCAAATTAAAAAATTGAAAGCATTAATGGACCCCCAAGAAAGAGAAAAATCCCCCGCTCAATAACAATCATTGGAGCAATATAACTCTATCGCAACTCTTAGGAGGGAGAAATTGATTTAAAAGCATATCCCATTTTCCCCAAAAGAATTCGAATAAATCTCACTAACTCCCCAAGAGAGTGAAATGACTCCAAAAAACAGTAGTGACACGTTGCCGACCAAGGTGCCAGAAGCCTCAACACCATGTCCCTTTCTCGCTCCCTACCCTCAAAGTCTCCTTACCATAACTAAACCTAATAAGGATCAAGAAATCATGGACACTTTTAAACAAGTAAATATCAATATTCCACTCCTTGATGCAATCATGGAAATCCCATCTTATGGGAAGTTTTATAAGGACTTTTGTACCTTTAAAAGAAAGAATATTTCTTGAAAAAAGGTAGAATTTACCTAGTTGTTGAGCTCCATTTTTAGATACAACAAGATTCCCAAATTGAAGAACCCCGATTGTCCAACAATTTCGTGTGTGTTTGGAAAATTTGCTATAAATCGTGCCCTTCTCGACCTAGGAGCTAGAGTGAACCTCGTGCCTTATTCAGTCTCTCTAATTGGTCCTAGGTGATCATATTCCAACCAAGACGATAATCCAATTGGCTGATGGGTCCACCAAAATTCATAAGGGTTTTTTAGAAGATATCCTCGTCCAAATAGACACTTTTCTCTTCCCTGACATACATGCCATTCGATGGAGTATACAATGGAACGCAAATGTGAAAATAAAGGGAATTTTGATCCATTTAGGGAATTTTGTCCATGTTATATGTACTATCCGTCCCGATGAATTACTAAAATTATATATAGATTTTATATGAGGAGGGTCAAATTCTAGTTATAAGAAAGTAGGGGTAACGAGTTGGATTGAAGTAAAAAAATTATTGGATTACGGATTTTATATGGAAGTATTGATTATAAAGTAGTTAAGTTACGTAGGTCTCTTCTTAGAAGTTGGAAACCAATTGGGGAAAATCTGTGAAAAGTTAACTTTGCTCGCTTAAACGACTGTGGATGTCATTTGAACGAGGGAAGGATATCGTTTGAACAACGGCAATGTCTTTCGAACGACGGCTTGACGATTTAAAACTTGCTACTTCTGCTCCTATTTTATGCGTTCTCTCAACCTTAACCCTTTGATAAAGTGTGCTATCGATTCTTGGGCTTTTTTGTACCCGATATGGGTTGGTTTGTGGGTTATGAGAGTTTCCTTTTTAGCAAGAATTCAGTGGCATGGGTTATAAGAGGAAGAAATGGTGTAAGAGTTGGAGATAATCCATCACACCACTTAAGACATTTCTCTCTAATTTAAGAGATCCCATTGAGAAAATACTTTAGCCCCAAACATCTACTTCACATTCCCACCATTTTCTAATTTGTAATAAATATTCTCACACCACAAAAAACTATTTCTCCATTAAAAAGAAATATAGAGCTACGAAATATAAAGATCTATTGTTGGAGAGTTTTTAATGGGTATTGAAGGGGGATATTCTTGAAAAAAAAAGACAAGTATATGATTGAGGGCAATTTTAGGGTGAATGATAAGTCCTTGGAGCACTCTTCGAATAACAATGGAGTCGAAGTTTGAGAAGGGCTCTTAGAGACACCCTTGAGGCCACCTTTGGAGGTGGGGGTCCTTCATCTTCATCACGATCTCCACTATGTTTATAGTTTCATTAACGTGGAAAAAAACTAACTTTAATTTAAGCTTCATGTGTAGTATATTTCATCATGTTATTTACATATATTAGGTTACATATATGTGTGTAGGAAATCGGCTTGCATCACAGTGTTGATTATTAACTATCTAGGCATTTATATGGAATGGGTATAAAAATATGATTTAACATGGTGTTGAAACAGAATATATTTTATAATATAAATAGATAGCATAAAAATGTAGAGCAATATTATTCTTGTGTATTTCTAGTGAAAAATAAATATTAGACCTTTTTATGGAATAAAAATGTACGAAAGGTTATTTGGCGTATTTCTAGTGAAAAAGAAATAATACACATTTTTATGGATCATAAATGTAAGAAAGTATTATTTTGGTGTATTTCTAGTGAAAAAGAAATAATAAACATTTTTACGGAATAAAAATGTAAAAAAGACTATTTTGGTGTATTTATTATGAAACTGAAATAATAAATATTTTTTTGGAATAAAAATGTAAAAAATGATATTTTAGTGCATTTCTAGTGAAAAAGAAATAATGGACATTTTTACGGAATAAAAATAATATTTGTGTGTATTTCTAGTAATAGGAAAGAAGGACATTTTTGTGAAATAAAAGCTCTGGAATGATGTTAATATTGTCAAAATACTTATGAAATAAATATTTTTAAGTTTATTGAAAAATTGAGACTTTATGAATAAAGGGACATTTGTTGAGTTTTAAGTGATTGATAAATTGTCTTTATTAGTTGAAATGTATGCTTAATCCACTTGGTAGGATTTTTATATTTAAAGTACACTTTCTATGCATATAAACATGTAGTATTTAAGTAATAAATATGTGAGGGAGTTTAAAGAAAGGCTTATTGGGTTTTAAGCATTAAATAAGACAAATGAAAATTTGGGAGATTAAAATGTAAAGGGCGTTATTTTATGTATTAAAGGTGTTAAAGTGACATGTGACAGTTGGGCAAAAGTGTGATATTAAATAAGTGTTAAAATGTCCAATGTGTTTTAAATGTTAAGTTGGAAACTAAATAACCATATTGATAAATAACACTTGTTAAGGAACTAAATTGCAACCTTAGTAAACAAAGGGTAAATTTGCAATTTATTAAAAGGAACATTTTTATGGAATAAAAATGTTAAAGAATGTCTTTACACTAGTGTGTGTGAAAAGGAATTAATTCCTAAAGCGTGAACAATTTTAGTATAAATTACATGTGTGTGGGTAGGGGACTTTAAAGAAGAAAATAAACAATTTTCCAAGTGTTAATAGAAAAACAAACGACTAAGTTCGGGTTTTGGCTTCAGCCGGGTGAAAGATGAAAAAGTGGAGCAATGTGTACATGTGTAAAATGTTAAAAACAATAATAAGGACTCAAGTGCAACCGAGAATAAGCAAGAAGGGCCTAGGGCACTTGGGTGAAATGTCCTCAATCACTGGCCTTAGCAGATGGTGTGTATAGCCGTCGGTGTGGAGCTTGTGTAAGTATGTTTTAAAGGAAGATTCTGAGAAAATATAAAAGGGAATAAGGAACATGTCAAGAAATGGGTTGTGTTGTAAAACGTATTAATACAACCTAATTTGAATGAATGAAATAAATGTTCCGATGAGGGTGAAATGGACAAGTACAGTTGTAAATCTTTTAATGTCCATAAGTTAAGGTAAAAGGGGTAAAGTAAAGTGGAAAAATGGGTGGTTATGTAAATTAGGTTTTTTAACCCATAATTCGCATAAGTATGAAATGATAAGGTTTCCAAATGATAAACAAATATTTTTTAACATGCTGAATGCGTGTGTTGAAATGGTACTTTTAAATGAAAATACTAAAGTATATTCGAAATGAATAAAAAGGGGTGATTCCGATAAAGGAATGGGTTGGAATAAATCAAGTTTAGTGGTGTTAAGTGTGGAACCGAGCGTATTAAACAAGGTGAGAAATGCTAAGTATGAATAAATAAAGTCTTTACAAGGTTAAGCTAATTTAATATAGATGAGTAAGGTTTTGGAAAGTAAACGGGTTAATGCATTTGAATATGTATTTTTCAACGGTAAATATTTATATATCTATAGATACATATATATTTTCGCATGCATATAATTGTAGCGCGTGGGTACTCTTTTATGACATTCGTTTTATACTATGACATAGGCTCACACCTTTTCTTTGTTATGATAGGTTGGGTGAGGGTTCCTATTATTAGGGCGTTGTACATGTAAGTGTACTTGATTTATTTTACGTTAGTAGCTCTATTTACTTGAACTCGGGGTGCTCCCCATGGGTCCCACGCGTAGTTTATCTTGAAACTAGAGTCTCATGCTTAACAAGTGAAACGTTAATTTAAAATAAAAATAGACTAACAACATTATATAGGTTGTTTCATTGCACTTCACACCTAACAAATCAATTCAGATCGGGTTGACTATGGGTAACCCATAAATTCGGGTCGGGCCATTACATTATATTGCCAGATTTGCTATCGGTCCTCGCAGGCAACAACCCCATTTATGGGGAAGTCTAAATTTATGTGCCCAGCAACCCCCAACACGTGAGGGGTTGAAATTTTTTGTTCTGGACCATTATATGTATTGTATACCTCCTTAGGGTCCAAGAAAACCAAGCCAATCCAACATAATTGTGGTTTTCATGTATTAGCACGGTAGTAGGAAGCATAATCCCAAACAAGAAGGTGTTAATCGATTCAGTGTCTGACCAAATCGATTCAATTTGATCTATTAGAGACTTTAGAGTTAGCAAATCTATTCGGTCGCTAATTCAAATTGATTCGGTTTGGGTCAGTAAAGAATTCGATCTTTTCAACTAGATATGGTTACCACACTGAATCGATTCGGGGTACCTGACTTTTAAATTCCTCCCATCCTTTATATTCCACCCTTCATTCTCTCCCGTTGTAGACCTTAAAACCAAGAAATTACTCTATTCTAAAAATTCATTCCCCAGCTAAATTCTATTCATTTCTCAAAGGATCCTCATTCCATGAAATCATCCCAAATTCTTTCGTTGTTTTCAACATATTATTCATGTTCTTTATGTTCAAAGTAGGGTAAAATGTCACGTGTTCAATTGTTTTGTCAATGAAATGCCCAATTTCTTTACTAATTTCCATGCTCATCCAACAAATGAAACATGTTTATATTGTTTTACTAATATAGTTGTATTTTTTAAGGGTATTTCATTATGCGAACCACATTTTGACCTATTTTGATCACATTGCACACTATATGTTTTGTAAAAATTCCCCAATGGGTATTGTGTGCACAAAAGCTTCATTATGTAATACCCCGTAATTTTGGCGATATTTATTTTTGGGATTAATTAATTAAATGAGAATTAATTGGGAATTAATCCGGATAAAATACTAGCGAGATGTGAGTTGGTATTTGACTATATTGAGTATATATGATGATATATGAATATATTATGAAATTTGTCGTGAGATTGATATACGGCAATCTGGACATTTTATTGGGACGCGTGAGACAGTCGCGCCAGGATATAATTATTTTAATTGTAATAGTGAATTTAAATTCTATTAACCGTATGGTCGTTTTGAGTGTGCCAACGCGTCCGAAAGGGTCGAGATAGTCATAAAACACTAGCCGGGGGTTTAGTTTGGGTCCCGGGGTATTTTTAGGCCATACCGGCAACATTAAGGGTAGTTTGGTAATATTGTATTTTTGGGATTTATTAATGACGAAAATTAGGAGTCTTTATCTGATTGGGAATAGACCCACTAAACCCACTAACCAACCCTTAATGACCCAATAAGCTACGGGGGTTATCAGATTAGGTTTCCAAAACTTTCCCAAAGAAAACCCTAGCCACCTTTGGAGAAGAAGGCTTGTAGAGAGAGAGAGAGAGAGAGAAGGAATTCTGCAGAAAATCTTCATCAAACCAACACCAAATTCAGAGACACTAGAGGCAAGTGATTTAATTCTATTTAATTCAGAGAATGTTTCTTCCATGTTAGATAAATTGAAAGTTTTACAATTGTTCTTAGAAGTTAAATAGAAACCCATTTTAATTGGACTTAGGACTTGAATTTTGAGGACAACTTGCATGTAGAATAGTATGGAGATGATTATTCTGATGTTAATAAATGTTGGATGTAACAAAAACGGATCTAGAATGGACTTATTGAAGATTTAAAATTCCAGGGTTTATGTTCTTGAAAATTTGGGGAAAAGGGTAGAGATTTGATGAATTCATCATGTTTAGGAAGTGTTAATTCCTTAAAAGATGTTAGTATATGACCTTAGTATGTTTTAGGATGATGGGAGACCTTAAAACATTGATTGGACGAATTTTGGTTGAGATTTGAGGTGTAGAAATTGGTGAGAAACGAGATAAGATTTCTAGGCTTGAATCTGGTCACTCGTTAGAAGACCTACCCAGGTCGTTCGAACGAGCTCGTTCGAACGAGCTCGTTCGAACGAGCTTCTAACGAGTTGACAGTTTGGGGTTCTAATGAAAAGGATGTTCGTTCGATAATCTCATTCGAACGAGATCTCGTTAGATAACCCAGTTCGTTCGAATGAAATCTCGTTCGAACAGCATCGTTCGAACGAGAATTCTAACGAGCTGGCAGTTTAGGCCTTTTTGGCCAGTTTTGATTTTGGGAGTCCCGTAAACTTGTTCGAGGATAGAGATAACATTCCTTGATGGTGTATTAGTATACTTGGGACATTTGGGATATACTGAGGAGTAAATTATATAAGTGTGGATCAAATCAAATAGACATTTGAGTCCAGACGTGAGTGCCTACTACGATGTGAGAATAATTATGGCGCGTATAAATATGGACCGGGATTATATAAGTTGGATATATATTAAGTTGGTACGAGAATGTGATAAGTACTACGATTAAACTATGGTGATTACTAAGATGTGTGCTTACTTAATATTGGTATATGATTTGTGTGTATGACATACCTACCATACTTGCTATCACGGGAGGTTTGCGTTCGCTTAGGGCCCTCTAATCCTTGTGTTGCTCGGATTTAGACTGGTTACCTCGATGAACATAGGTCAGAGAAGGACTTATTAGGATGTTAATAAGTCTGCTGATCGTGGGAGCGCAGGTATGTGCGTGACCCATGTGATGTGACTGTGTTGGCCTCCATTATTTGTGATGTTGTTATCTGTGAGCTATTCCTGAGAGATTCGGAATATGTGATCCTTATGTACGTGATGTACCGGGATGGATAGCAGAGTATGTGTGCACCGCAGCTTAGTCTCGGGGTGCTTATATTGTATATTTATGTTGTGGAAAATATACTCTTAATAAACTGGGAACTTTCATATGGTATTGTGTGTATAACTATGGAATAACAAAAAGGGATGATCTATAATGAGTTGTATTACTTTTACGTGAGAACCTGAATTTAAGTTAAGCCCCTATTTAATTGCGAGCGTTATAATGTTAATGGGAACCGAGTAATAAGGGTAGAACCTATGATAGTCTAGCTAGATATGATGTCACTTAGCTAGTGGTTTGTGTCATTTTAGATGGGTACTTACGTTAGGAGTGCACAGTTAGACGAGAGGTGAGAATTTCATGTGAGTGCACGTTCTAACATGTACTTTGCATTTAATGTTTTAAATGTTTTTAAAGAATTTGCAGGTTTTTAAAATATCTCCACATTTGGGCTCTGACCCGTTTGCTTTCAAATCTATTTTTGTAAAACCATTTTTAGGTGCCCAGCCACAAGGACACCATGCATAGGATACTCATTCAGTGGACGAGCTGTAGCTGTTTGTGGAAGTTACAGGGATTTGATTTTAGACGCTTCTATCATTTGGATTCCATCTTCAGTATTCCTCAGTTTTAGGGCATGTTGCCCAGTTCCATTAGAGTTACATTTCCATTACAGCTTTCAGGCTTTGGCATGTATTGATTCAGCATTTCAGTATTTTGTTATTCATTTAAGTTGTGGAGTTTGTTGTGAGGAGTTTTCCTCCGGATTTATTTATATCATGTGATGGTTATTCTGTTACTTTGGTATGGTGAATGGTGTTATTATTCTTCATTACACTTGTTGCATGTTAATCAGACTTGAATTAAAATTTGGCAACTTACTTTTTAAATACTAGGTGGTTAGTAATAAAAAAAATATTTTCGACACTGATGCTATTAGCTGAGCCAACTTGGCATTTTGAATTAATTTAATAAAGGAGTAGCTACTCGGTATTTAATTAGTCGGGGTGTCACAGGTGGTATCAGAGCATCAGGTTCTAATGTCCTTTAGGATCTGTACGGCTATTATGTTTCCGTTAAGTTTTCTTTGATATAGAGCCCTATATTTTAGGACTGTTGTACTCTTTTTGTGTATGCTTCATTCTTCAGCTATTTTAAGTTTATAGACAGTGAACTTATAAACTTTATTCTTATTTCAGATGCCTCCACGACGTGCACGACGAGTTCCCAGGGATGCAACGCCCGAACCACAGCCCGCTCCAGTTCAGGGCATGATGAACGCCGCTGAGGTTGTAGCTATTGTAGCCCAAGCGGTAAATGCCGCAATTGCCGTAGTTCAGCAGGCACCACTTCAGGCGCCGGTTGCCGTGCCAGTACAGGAAAATGCATTCCCGTCTGCTTGGGAACGTGTACGTGACGCTTTTCAGAAAGCGCATCCGCCAGAGTTTGCAGGTAGCTCAGATGTGGTAGTCTCGAGCCATTGGAGGAAAGATATGCAGAGGCACTTGAGGATGTATGAGTGCACGGACGTTCAGAAGCAGGTGCTAGATACTTTCAAGCTAGTTGGATCTGTACTGCAGTGGTGGGAGTCTATTACCACCGTGGAGGAGAGGGATACTCTCACTATTCAGGACTTTTGGGTGCGGTTTGACCGCAAGTACTTTCCGTCCGCTGTTCATACGGAAATGAGGAGGAAACTGATGAATCTGAAGCAAGAGGGTAAGACCATGGCCGAGTATGAGGCCGAGTTCACGAATGTTGAATATCGTTCCGGATGAGATACCGACAGAAAAGAAGAAGATTGAGAAATTCACCGACGGGTTGACATGGAGGATCCGTCAGCATCTGTTAGGGAACCTTTCATTGGCCACTTATTCGGATGTGGTTAACGCTTCTTTGTTACACTGCCAGGATCACCGCTTTCATATGACTGAGGGCAAGAGATCGGGAGAGTCTAGCCATCAGGGCAGGGCTGGAGGACATGGTGCCGGTGGGGCACAATCTGTTCAGGGGCAGAGACAGGGTGAGCAGGGTTCTCAGCAGGGGGATCAGAAGAGGTTCAGATCAGGGAATTACAGGCACGGACAGGGAGGTTTCCATTAGGGCCATCAGGGTCCAAACGGCCATCAGGGCCAACAGGGGCAGAATGGGCAGTAGGTTCAGCAGGGCCAGCAGGGCCAAGGGAGGAACGGTAATGGCCACCAGGGCCGGGGACCGCAGGGGCAGAGAGGAGGGAACTTACCAGGGAAGTGTTTTGTTTGTGGCAAGACTGGCCATAAATGACAGGATTGTCCTGATAGGGGCAGGGCCCCACAGCAGCAGCAGCAGGGTGCTCGCCAGGAGCCGCAGAGGCCTATGTTTCCCGCCGCTCTTCCCCCACCGCCACAGATGGCAGCATTGCCACCCATTCCAACAGTCCCAGCTCAGCAGGGGTAGCTACAGTATGGACGTGTCTATAACGTCCACCAGGCAGCAGTTCCACAGGCACCGCCCGCGATTGAGGGTACGTTTCCTATCCATGGCACTATGGGTCGGGTATTATTTGATACGGGGGCTACAAATTGTTTTATAGCTACACATTTCGCGAAAGCCTTAGGATTGTTAGCTACGGCAGAGAGCACAGTGACGTGTGTCGACTCACCATTGGGGAGTGGGTCACTTATATTCTTTATATGTCGGGGAGTGGGGGTAGAGATTGGTAGTCTGGTATTACCTGCAGATATGTTGGCATTAGATATGCATGTTCACGATGTGATTATCGGTATGGATTGGATCGCTGATTATAGAGCCATGATTGATTGCTTCGGTGGGAGCATTGTTTTTTCCATTCCGAGGCAAGAGATGTTTGTAGTGGCGATGCCTCGCCCAGAGGGAGGCTCGACCGCTCATTTGTATTACCTCGAGGAGGACACCTCTAAGGAGGTTGTGATTACTTTAGACTCGATCCCAGTCGTCAGGGAGTATTCGAATTTGTTTCAGGAGATACCAGGCCTACCCCCCAGTCGAGAGATAGACTTTGTTATAGACCTATTGCCAGATACGAGACCTATAGCACGCGCACCGTACCGTATGGCTCCGGCAGAGATGCGAGAGCTACGAGATCAGATAGAACAGCTGTTAGGTCAGGGCTTTATTCGCAGAAGTACCTCACCTTGGGGCGCTCCAGTTTTGTTTGTGAAGAAGAGGGACGGTTCACTGAGATTGTGTGTGGACTACCGAGAGTTGAATAAGGTCATGATACAGAATAAGTATCCGTTGCCTCGAATCGATGACTTATTCGACCAGTTGAGAGGAGCTTCTTTCTTCTCAAAGATTGATTTGAGATCGGGATACCATCAGTTGTGTATCAGGGAGGAGGATGTCTTGAAGACTGCGTTCTTGTCGAGATATGGTTCTTACGATTTCGGGTTATGCCTTTTGGTTTGACCAACGCTCCAGCAGTGTTTATGGACTTGATGAACAGAGTGTTCAGAAATTTCCTAGATCAGTTTGTCATTATCTTCATTGATGATATTCTGGTTTACTCCCAGACAGAGGAGGAGCACGCCATGTATTTGAGGCAGGTTTTGCAGACGCTGCGTCAGAACGAGCTGTATGCAAAATATGAGAAATGCGGGTTTTGGCTGAAGGAGGTCCAGTTTTTGGGACACATTATTTCCGACCGGGGGATATCTGTTGATCCGGGGAAGGTATCCACGGTGAGGGAATGGGGACAGCCCATGACACCGACTGAAATTCGTAGTTTCTTGGGCCTAGCAGGATACTACAGGAGGTTCATTCGGGGATTTTCGAAGATAGCGGGTTCTTTGACACATCTGACTCGTAAGGGTGTGCCATTCATCTGGAGTGATGCCTGTCAGTTGGCATTTGATGAGTTAAAGGACAAATTGACCTCAGCACCTGTGTTAGCATTGCCGAGACCGGGAGTTGAGTATTTGGTTTACACCGATGCGTCTTTGCAAGGGCTTGGAGGTGTATTACAGCAGGAGAGACAGGCCATAGCTTATGCTTCCCGTAAGCTTAAGCCTCACGAGAAGAATTACCCCACGCATGATTTGGAGTTGGCGGCAATGGTATTTGACCTATGGATTTGGAGGCACTATCTTTTGGGGGAGAAGTTCCAACTGTTCACGGACCACAAGTCCCTACAATACCTGTTCACGCATAAAGAGTTGAATGTGCAGCAGCGTAGGTGGCTTGAGTTTGTGAAAGACTACCAGTTCGATATCCGGTATCACCCAGGTAAGGCTAACGTGGTAGCAGACGCGTTGAGCCGTAGGCCAGCAGATGAGGTGGCAGAGGTGTGGAAGGCAAAGTGGAAGGAGATGGGACACCAGGATGCAGTGGCCCGATCTTTCATGTCTGTGACGACCGTTACGTCGCAGATTGTCACGAAGGTAGTACGGGCACAGGCTAATGACTCGTTCTGTCAGGAGCAGATAGTTCGATTACTAGCAGAGGGAGCCGAGTCCTATACCGTCAGCTCAGACGGTGGATTACGCTTCAATGGGAGATTGGTAGTTTCGGAAGGGGAGAAATTGAGACACGAGGTGATGGCAGAGTCGCACGGCTCACGGTTCGCGGTACATCCCGGAGGGGACAAAATGTACCAAGACATGAGATGGCAGTATTGGTGGAGCGGTATGAAGAGAGATATTGCTGAGTTTGTTTCGAAATGCGCCACTTGCCAGCTAGTAAAAGTGGATCATCAAAGACCGGCAGGACTTCTACAGCCGTTGGAGGTCCCAGTGTGGATGTGGGAGAGCATATCCATGGACTTTATCACGGGGTTGCCTACGTCGCAGAGGGGTCACGACTCCGTTTGGGTAATTGTGGACAGGTTGTCCAAAGTCGCTCACTTTTTACCCATAAGGACTGACTACACTACGGGATAATATGCCCAGCTCTTCATTTCAGAGGTTGTGAGACTTCACGATGTGCCCCTAAATATCGTGTCTGACAGAGACAAGATATTTCTTTCGCAGTTTTGGGAGAGTTTCCAGGAGGCCATGGGCACGGAATTGCGGTTGAGTACGGCTTATCATCCGTAGACCGATGGGCAGACAGAGCTCACAAATCAGATGTTGGAGGACATGCTACGCATGTGCATCATTGACTTTGGAGGTGGATGGGAGCAATACCTTCCACTGGTAGAGTTTTCTTATAATAACTCCTACCAGTTCACAATTGGCATGGCTCCGTTTGAGGCATTGTACGGTAGGCCTTGTCGTTCCCCAGCATGTTGGTTAGAGGTGGGGGACAACAAACTACTTGGGCCGAAAGTGATTCAGGATACTTCGGCAAGGATTGAGTAGATTCGGAGTCGCATTCGGGTAGCTCAAGACCGGCAGAAGAGTTATGCTGATGCGAAGAGATTTTTCGGGGAGTTCCAAGTGGGGGACCAAGTTTTGCTCAGAGTATCTCCTATGAAGGTGATTATGCATTTCGGGAAGAAGGGGAAGTTGGCACCGAGATATGTGAGGCCGTTTCCTATTATTGAGCGGATTGGACCAGTTGCGTATAGACTCGGGTTACCGGAGCATTTACACCGGATTCACGATGTGTTTCATATTTCCTCGCTAAGGAAATATCTCAGAGACAATTTGGCTCATTCTCACATCGCTTTGGAGGAGATTGATTTACAGCCTGATAGTTCCTACGAGGAGGGGCCGATTGCTTTTTTGGACCGAAGTGAGAGGAAGCTGCAGTCAAAGATAGTTCCGTTAGTGCGTGTTCAGTGGCGACATCACAATGTCGAGGAGTCAACATGGGAGCGCGAGGATGAGATGCGCGAACGTTATCCAGAGTTGTTTTTAGCAGGTACTTTCTAGTTCCTAATTTCGGGACAAAATTCTGTTATTAGGGGGGGAGTATGTAATACCCCGTATTTTTGGCGATATTTATTTTTGGGATTAATTAATTAAATGAGAATTAATTGGGAATTAATCCGGATAAAATACTAGCAATATGTGAGTTGGTATTTGACTATATTGAGTATATATGATGATATATGAATATTGAATTATGAAATTTGTCGTGAGATTGATATACGACAATTTGGACATTTTATTGGGACGCGTGAGACAGTCGCGCCAGGATATAATTATTTTAATTGTAATAGTGAATTTAAATTCTATTAACCGTATGGTCGTTTTGAGTGCGCCAACGCGTCCGGAAGGGTCGAGATAGTCATAAAACACTAGCCGGGGGTTTAGTTTGGGTCCCGGGGTATTTTTAGGCCATACCGGCAACATTAAGGGTAGTTTGGTAATATTGTATTTTTGGGATTTATTAATGACGAAAATTAGGAGTCTTTATCTGATTGGGAATATACCCACTAAACCCACTAACCAACCCTTAATGACCCAATAAGCTACGGGGGTTATCAGATTAGGTTTCCAAAACTTTCCCAAAGAAAACCCTAGCCACCTTTGGAGAAGAAGGCTTGTAGAGAGAGAGAGAGAAGGAATTTTGCAGAAAATCTTCATCAAACCAACACCAAATTCAGAGACACTAGAGGCAAGTGATTTAATTATATTTAATTCAGAGAATGTTTCTTCCATGTTAGATAAATTGAAAGTTTTACAATTGTTCTTAGAAGTTAAATAGAAACCCATTTTAATTGGACTTAGGACTTGAATTTTGAGGACAAATTGCATGTAGAATAGTATGGAGATGATTATTCTGATGTTAATATATGTTGGATGTAACAAAAACGGATCTAGAATGGACTTATTGAAGATTTAAAATTCTAGGATTTATGTTCTTGAAAATTTTGGGAAAAGGGTAGAGATTTGATGAATTCATGATGTTTAGGAAGTGTTAATTCCTTAAAAGATGTCAGTATATTACCTTAGTATGTTTTAGGATGATGGGAGACCTTAAAACATTGATTGGACGAATTTTGGTTGAGATTTGAGGTGTAGAAATTGGTGAGAAACGAGATAAGATTTCTGGGCTTGAATCTGGTCACTCGTTAGAAGACCTACCCAGGTCGTTCGAACGAGCTCGTTCGAACGAGATTCTAACGATTTGACAGTTTGGGGTTCTAACGAGAAGGATGTTCGTTCGATAATCTCGTTCGAACGAGATCTCGTTAGATAGCCCAGTTCGTTCGAACGAAATCTCGTTCGAACAGCCTCGTTCGAACGAGACTTCTAACGAGCTGGCAGTTTAGGCCTTTTTGGCCTGTTTTGATTTTGGGAGTCCCGTAAACTTGTTCGAGGATAGAGATAACATTCCTTGATGGTGTATTAGTATACTTGGGACATTTGGGATTTACTAAGGAGTAAATTATATAAGTGTGGATCAAATCAAATAGACATTTGAGTCGAGACGTGAGTGCCTACTACGACGTGAGAATAATTATGGCACGTATAAATATGGACCGGGATTATATAAGTTGTATATATATTAAGTTGGTACGAGAATGCGATAAGTACTACAATTAAACTACGGTGATTACTAAGATGTGTGCTTACTTAGTATTGGTACATGATTTGTGTGTATGACATACCTACCATACTTGCTATCACGGGAGGTTTGCGTTCGCTTAGGGACCTCTAATCCTTGTGTTGCCAGGATTTAGACTGGTTACCTCGATGAACATAGGTCAGAGAATGACTTATTGGGATGTTAATAAGTCTGCTGATCGTTGGAGCGCAGGTATGTGCGTGACTCATGTGATGTGACTGTGTTGGCCTCCATTATTTGTGATGTTGTTATCTGTGAGCTATTCCTGAGAGATTCGGAATATGTGATCCTTATGTACGTGATTTACCGGGATGGATAACAGAGTATGTGTGCACCGCAGCTTAGTCTCGGGGTGCTTATATTGTATATTTATGTTGTGGAAAATATACGCTTAATAAACTGGGAACTTTCATATGGTATTGTGTGTATAACTATGGAATAACAAAACGGGATGATCTATAATGAGTTGTATTACTTTTACGTGAGAACCTGAATTTAAGTTAAGCCCCTATTTAATTGCGAGCGTTATAATGTTAATGGGAACCGAGTAATAAGGGTAGAACCTATGACAGTCTAGCTAGATATGATGTCACTTAGCTAGTGGTTTGTGTCATTTTAGATGGGTACTTACGTTAGGAGTGCACAGTTAGACGAGAGGTGAGAATTTCATGTGAGTGCACGTTCTAACATGTACTTTGCATTTAATGTTTTAAATGTTTTTAAAGAATTTGCAGGTTTTTAAAATATCTCCACATTTGGGCTCTGACCCGTTTGCTTTCAAATCTATTTTTGTAAAACCATTTTTAGGTGCCCAGCCACAAGGACACCATGCATAGGATACTCATTCAGTGGACGAGCTGTAGCTGTTTGTGGAAGTTACAGGGATTTGATTTTAGACGCTTCTATCATTTGGATTCCATCTTCAGTATTCCTCAGTTTTAGGGCATGTTGCCCAGTTCCATTAGAGTTACATTTCCATTACAGCTTTCAGGCTTTGGCATGTATTGATTCAGCATTTCAGTATTTTGTTATTCATTTAAGTTGTGGAGTTTGTTGTGAGGAGTTTTCCTCCGGATTTATTTATATCATGTGATGGTTATTCTGTTACTTTGGTATGGTGAATGGTGTTATTATTCTTCATTACACTTGTTGCATGTTAATCAGACTTGAATTAAAATTTGGCAACTTACTTTTTAAATACTAGGTGGTTAGTAATAAAAAAAATATTTTCGACACTGATGCTATTAGCTGAGCCAACTTGGCATTTTGAATTAATTTAATAAAGGAGTAGCTACTCGGTATTTAATTAGTCGGGGTGTCACAGGTGGTATCAGAGCATCAGGTTCTAATGTCCTTTAGGATCTGTACGGCTATTATGTTTCCGTTAAGTTTTCTTTGATATAGAGCCCTATATTTTAGGACTGTTGTACTCTTTTTGTGTATGCTTCATTCTTCAGCTATTTTAAGTTTATAGACAGTGAACTTATAAACTTTATTCTTATTTCAGATGCCTCCACGACGTGCACGACGAGTTCCCAGGGATGCAACGCCCGAACCACAGCCCGCTCCAGTTCAGGGCATGATGAACGCCGCTGAGGTTGTAGCTATTGTAGCCCAAGCGGTAAATGCCGCAATTGCCGTAGTTCAGCAGGCACCACTTCAGGCGCCGGTTGCCGTGCCAGTACAGGAAAATGCATTCCCGTCTGCTTGGGAACGTGTACGTGACGCTTTTCAGAAAGCGCATCCGCCAGAGTTTGCAGGTAGCTCAGATGTGGTAGTCTCGAGCCAGTGGAGGAAAGATATGCAGAGGCACTTGAGGATGTATGAGTGCACGGACGTTCAGAAGCAGGTGCTAGATACTTTCAAGCTAGTTGGATCTGTACTGCAGTGGTGGGAGTCTATTACCACCGTGGAGGAGAGGGATACTCTCACTATTCAGGACTTTTGGGTGCGGTTTGACCGCAAGTACTTTCCGTCCGCTGTTCATACGGAAATGAGGAGGAAACTGATGAATCTGAAGCAAGAGGGTAAGACCATGGCCGAGTATGAGGCCGAGTTCACGAATGTTGAATATCGTTCCGGATGAGATACCGACAGAAAAGAAGAAGATTGAGAAATTCACCGACGGGTTGACATGGAGGATCCGTCAGCATCTGTTAGGGAACCTTTCATTGGCCACTTATTCGGATGTGGTTAACGCTTCTTTGTTACACTGCCAGGATCACCGCTTTCATATGACTGAGGGCAAGAGATCGGGAGAGTCTAGCCATCAGGGCAGGGCTGGAGGACATGGTGCCGGTGGGGCACAATATGTTCAGGGGCAGAGACAGGGTGAGCAGGGTTCTCAGCAGGGGGATCAGAAGAGGTTCAGATCAGGGAATTACAGGCACGGACAGGGAGGTTTCCATTAGGGCCATCAGGGTCCAAACGGCCATCAGGGCCAACAGGGGCAGAATGGGCAGTAGGTTCAGCAGGGCCAGCAGGGCCAAGGGAGGAACGGTAATGGCCACCAGGGCCGGGGACCGCAGGGGCAGAGAGGAGGGAACTTACCAGGGAAGTGTTTTGTTTGTGGCAAGACTGGCCATAAATGACAGGATTGTCCTGATAGGGGCAGGGCCCCACAGCAGCAGCAGCAGGGTGCTCGCCAGGAGCCGCAGAGGCCTATGTTTCCCGCCGCTCTTCCCCCACCGCCACAGATGGCAGCATTGCCACCCATTCCAACAGTCCCAGCTTAGCAGGGGTAGCTACAGTATGGACGTGTCTATAACGTCCACCAGGCAGCAGTTCCACAGGCACCGCCCGCGATTGAGGGTACGTTTCCTATCCATGGCACTATGGGTCGGGTATTATTTGATACGGGGGCTACAAATTGTTTTATAGCTACACATTTCGCGAAAGCCTTAGGATTGTTAGCTACGGCAGAGAGCACAGTGACGTGTGTCGACTCACCATTGGGGAGTGGGTCACTTATATTCTTTATATGTCGGGGAGTGGGGGTAGAGATTGGTAGTCTGGTATTACCTGCAGATATGTTGGTATTAGATATGCATGTTCACGATGTGATTATCGGTATGGATTGGATCGCTGATTATAGAGCCATGATTGATTGCTTCGGTGGGAGCATTGTTTTTTCCATTCCGAGGCAAGAGATGTTTGTAGTGGCGATGCCTCGCCCAGAGGGAGGCTCGACCGCTCATTTGTATTACCTCGAGGAGGACACCTCTAAGGAGGTTGTGATTACTTTAGACTCGATCCCAGTCGTCAGGGAGTATTCGAATTTGTTTCAGGAGATACCAGGCCTACCCCCCAGTCGAGAGATAGACTTTGTTATAGACCTATTGCCAGATACGAGACCTATAGCACGCGCACCGTACCGTATGGCTCCGGCAGAGATGCGAGAGCTACGAGATCAGATAGAACAGCTGTTAGGTCAGGGCTTTATTCGCAGAAGTACCTCACCTTGGGGCGCTCCAGTTTTGTTTGTGAAGAAGAGGGACGGTTCACTGAGATTGTGTGTGGACTACCGAGAGTTGAATAAGGTCATGATACGGAATAAGTATCCGTTGCCTCGAATCGATGACTTATTCGACCAGTTGAGAGGAGCTTCTTTCTTCTCAAAGATTGATTTGAGATCGGGATACCATCAGTTGTGTATCAGGGAGGAGGATGTCTTGAAAACTGCGTTCTTATCGAGATATGGTTCTTACGATTTCGGGTTATGCCTTTTGGTTTGACCAACGCTCCAGCAGTGTTTATGGACTTGATGAACAGAGTGTTCAGAAATTTCCTAGATCAGTTTGTCATTATCTTCATTGATGATATTCTGGTTTACTCCCAGACAGAGGAGGAGCACGCCATGTATTTGAGGCAGGTTTTGCAGACGCTGCGTCAGAACGAGCTGTATGCAAAATATGAGAAATGCGGGTTTTGGCTGAAGGAGGTCCAGTTTTTGGGACACATTATTTCCGACCGGGGGATATCTGTTGATCCGGGGAAGGTATCCACGGTGAGGGAATGGGGACAGCCCATGACACCGACTGAAATTCGTAGTTTCTTGGGCCTAGCAGGATACTACAGGAGGTTCATTCGGGGATTTTCGAAGATAGCGGGTTCTTTGACACATCTGACTCGTAAGGGTGTGCCATTCATCTGGAGTGATGCCTGTCAGTTGGCATTTGATGAGTTAAAGGACAAATTGACCTCAGCACCTGTGTTAGCATTGCCGAGACCGGGAGTTGAGTATTTGGTTTACACCGATGCGTCTTTGCAAGGGCTTGGAGGTGTATTACAGCAGGAGAGACAGGCCATAGCTTATGCTTCCCGTAAGCTTAAGCCTCATGAGAAGAATTACCCCACGCATGATTTGGAGTTGGCGGCAATGGTATTTGCCCTACGGATTTGGAGGCACTATCTTTTGGGGGAGAAGTTCCAACTGTTCACGGACCACAAGTCCCTACAATACCTGTTCACGCATAAAGAGTTGAATGTGCAGCAGCGTAGGTGGCTTGAGTTTGTGAAAGACTACCAGTTCGATATCCGGTATCACCCAGGTAAGGCTAACGTGGTAGCAGACGCGTTGAGCCGTAGGCCAGCAGATGAGGTGGCAGAGGTGTGGAAGGCAAAGTGGAAGGAGATGGGACACCAGGATGCAGTGGCCCGATCTTTCATGTCTGTGATGACCGTTACGCCGCAGATTGTCACGAAGGTAGTACGGGCACAGGCTAATGACTCGTTCTGTCAGGAGCAGATAGTTCGATTACTAGCAGAGGGAGCCGAGTCCTATACCGTCAGCTCAGACGGTGGATTACGCTTCAATGGGAGATTGGTAGTTTCGGAAGGGGAGAAATTGAGACACGAGGTGATGGCAGAGTCGCACGGCTCACGGTTCGCGGTACATCCCGGAGGGGACAAAATGTACCAAGACATGAGATGGCAGTATTGGTGGAGCGGTATGAAGAGAGATATTGCTGAGTTTGTTTCGAAATGCGCCACTTGCCAGCTAGTAAAAGTGGATCATCAAAGACCGGCAGGACTTCTACAGCCGTTGGAGGTCCCAGTGTGGATGTGGGAGAGCATATCCATGGACTTTATCACGGGGTTGCCTACGTCGCAGAGGGGTCACGACTCCGTTTGGGTAATTGTGGACAGGTTGTCCAAAGTCGCTCACTTTTTACCCATAAGGACTGACTACACTACGGGACAATATGCCCAGCTCTTCATTTCAGAGGTTGTGAGACTTCACGATGTGCCCCTAAATATCGTGTCTGACAGAGACAAGATATTTCTTTCGCAGTTTTGGGAGAGTTTCCAGGAGGCCATGGGCACGGAATTGCGGTTGAGTACGGCTTATCATCCGTAGACCGATGGGCAGACAGAGCTCACAAATCAGATGTTGGAGGACATGCTACGCATGTGCATCATTGACTTTGGAGGTGGATGGGAGCAATACCTTCCACTGGTAGAGTTTTCTTATAATAACTCCTACCAGTTCACAATTGGCATGGCTCCGTTTGAGGCATTGTACGGTAGGCCTTGTCGTTCCCCAGCATGTTGGTTAGAGGTGGGGGACAACAAACTACTTGGGCCGAAAGTGATTCAGGATACTTCGGCAAGGATTGAGTAGATTCGGAGTCGCATTCGGGTAGCTCAAGACCGGCAGAAGAGTTATGCTGATGCGAAGAGATTTTTCGGGGAGTTCCAAGTGGGGGACCAAGTTTTGCTCAGAGTATCTCCTATGAAGGTGATTATGCATTTCGGGAAGAAGGGGAAGTTGGCACCGAGATATGTGAGGCCGTTTCCTATTATTGAGCGGATTGGACCAGTTGCGTATAGACTCGGGTTACCGGAGCATTTACACCGGATTCACGATGTGTTTCATATTTCCTCGCTAAGGAAATATCTCAGAGACAATTTGGCTCATTCTCACATCGCTTTGGAGGAGATTGATTTACAGCCTGATAGTTCCTACGAGGAGGGGCCGATTGCCTTTTTGGACCGAAGTGAGAGGAAGCTGCAGTCAAAGATAGTTCCGTTAGTGCGTGTTCAGTGGCGACATCACAATGTCGAGGAGTCCACATGGGAGCGCGAGGATGAGATGCGCGAACGTTATCCAGAGTTGTTTTTAGCAGGTACTTTCTAGTTCCTAATTTCGGGACAAAATTCTGTTATTAGGGGGGGAGTATGTAATACCCCGTATTTTTGGCGATATTTATTTTTGGGATTAATTAATTAAATGAGAATTAATTGGGAATTAATCCGGATAAAATACTAGCAATATGTGAGTTGGTATTTGACTATATTGAGTATATATGATGATATATGAATATTGAATTATGAAATTTGTCGTGAGATTGATATACGACAATTTGGACATTTTATTGGGACGCGTGAGACAGTCGCGCCAGGATATAATTATTTTAATTGTAATAGTGAATTTAAATTCTATTAACCGTATGGTCGTTTTGAGTGCGCCAACGCGTCCGGAAGGGTCGAGATAGTCATAAAACACTAGCCGGGGGTTTAGTTTGGGTCCCGGGGTATTTTTAGGCCATACCGGCAACATTAAGGGTAGTTTGGTAATATTGTATTTTTGGGATTTATTAATGACGAAAATTAGGAGTCTTTATCTGATTGGGAATATACCCACTAAACCCACTAACCAACCCTTAATGACCCAATAAGCTACGGGGGTTATCAGATTAGGTTTCCAAAACTTTCCCAAAGAAAACCCTAGCCACCTTTGGAGAAGAAGGCTTGTAGAGAGAGAGAGAGAAGGAATTTTGCAGAAAATCTTCATCAAACCAACACCAAATTCAGAGACACTAGAGGCAAGTGATTTAATTATATTTAATTCAGAGAATGTTTCTTCCATGTTAGATAAATTGAAAGTTTTACAATTGTTCTTAGAAGTTAAATAGAAACCCATTTTAATTGGACTTAGGACTTGAATTTTGAGGACAAATTGCATGTAGAATAGTATGGAGATGATTATTCTGATGTTAATATATGTTGGATGTAACAAAAACGGATCTAGAATGGACTTATTGAAGATTTAAAATTCTAGGATTTATGTTCTTGAAAATTTTGGGAAAAGGGTAGAGATTTGATGAATTCATGATGTTTAGGAAGTGTTAATTCCTTAAAAGATGTCAGTATATTACCTTAGTATGTTTTAGGATGATGGGAGACCTTAAAACATTGATTGGACGAATTTTGGTTGAGATTTGAGGTGTAGAAATTGGTGAGAAACGAGATAAGATTTCTGGGCTTGAATCTGGTCACTCGTTAGAAGACCTACCCAGGTCGTTCGAACGAGCTCGTTCGAACGAGATTCTAACGATTTGACAGTTTGGGGTTCTAACGAGAAGGATGTTCGTTCGATAATCTCGTTCGAACGAGATCTCGTTAGATAGCCCAGTTCGTTCGAACGAAATCTCGTTCGAACAGCCTCGTTCGAACGAGACTTCTAACGAGCTGGCAGTTTAGGCCTTTTTGGCCTGTTTTGATTTTGGGAGTCCCGTAAACTTGTTCGAGGATAGAGATAACATTCCTTGATGGTGTATTAGTATACTTGGGACATTTGGGATTTACTAAGGAGTAAATTATATAAGTGTGGATCAAATCAAATAGACATTTGAGTCGAGACGTGAGTGCCTACTACGACGTGAGAATAATTATGGCACGTATAAATATGGACCGGGATTATATAAGTTGTATATATATTAAGTTGGTACGAGAATGCGATAAGTACTACAATTAAACTACGGTGATTACTAAGATGTGTGCTTACTTAGTATTGGTACATGATTTGTGTGTATGACATACCTACCATACTTGCTATCACGGGAGGTTTGCGTTCGCTTAGGGACCTCTAATCCTTGTGTTGCCAGGATTTAGACTGGTTACCTCGATGAACATAGGTCAGAGAATGACTTATTGGGATGTTAATAAGTCTGCTGATCGTTGGAGCGCAGGTATGTGCGTGACTCATGTGATGTGACTGTGTTGGCCTCCATTATTTGTGATGTTGTTATCTGTGAGCTATTCCTGAGAGATTCGGAATATGTGATCCTTATGTACGTGTTTACCGGGATGGATAACAGAGTATGTGTGCACCGCAGCTTAGTCTCGGGGTGCTTATATTGTATATTTATGTTGTGGAAAATATACGCTTAATAAACTGGGAACTTTCATATGGTATTGTGTGTATAACTATGGAATAACAAAACGGGATGATCTATAATGAGTTGTATTACTTTTACATGAGAACCTGAATTTAAGTTAAGCCCCTATTTAATTCGAGCGTTATAATGTTAATGGGAACCGAGTAATAAGGGTAGAACCTATGACAGTCTAGCTAGATATGATGTCACTTAGCTAGTGGTTTGTGTCATTTTAGATGGGTACTTACGTTAGGAGTGCACAGTTAGACGAGAGGTGAGAATTTCATGTGAGTGCACGTCCTAACATGTACTTTGCATTTAATGTTTTAAATGTTTTTAAAGCACTTGCAGGTTTTTAAAATATCTCCACATTCGGGCTCTGACCCGTTTGCTTTCAAATCTATTTTTGTAAAACCATTTTTAGGTGCCCAGCCACAAGGACACCATGCATAGGATACTCATTCAGTGGACGAGCTGTAGCTGTTTGTGGAAGTTACAGGGATTTGCTTTTAGACGCTTCTATCATTTGGATTCCATCTTCAGTATTCCTTAGTTTTAGGGCATGTTGCCCAGTTCCATTAGAGTTACATTTCCATTACAGTTTTTAGACTTTGGCATGTATTGATTCAGCATTTCAGTATTTTGTTATTCATTTCAGTTGTGGAGTTTGTTGTGAGGAGTTTTCCTCCGGATTTATTTATATCATGTGATGGTTATTCTGTTACTTCGGTATGGTGAATGGTGTTATTATTCTTCATTACACTTGTTGCATGTTAATCAGACTTGAATTAAAATTTGGCAACTTACTTTTTAAATACTAGGTGGTTAGTAATAAAAAAATGTTTTCGACAGTGATTCTATTAACTGAGCCAACTTGGCATTTTGAATTAATTTAATAAAGGAGTAGCTACCCGGTATTTAATTAGTCGGGGTGTCACACATTATTGAACCAATTATTGCATGTATATTTTGTTTAGTCTTGTTTTGAGTGTGTTGCATGTCAACTACCTTTATCTGACCGATTTTTCTCAACGTGCACCCTCCGAACCATTTCGTCCCTGATTTTCACATATACTTTAATTATGTGCATCTCACTAATGGTGTGTGTATCAAATGAATGTTTTGTAGGTTCCTATGGCTTCGAAACCCACCTCATATTTTGCCACCGGGAGGCGGGATTAAAGACTTTTCAAACCAGAGAAGAGAGAGATTAGTTTCAGCCCAAGTTCAAATTGAACCGACCTACTTTCATAAAAAAGGCATGTTCACTTAGAGACTTTCTAGTCCTCCATTGGGCATTTACTGAACAAGTTCTCAAGTGAGGCCCACTTGGCTAAAGGTGGGGAGGTGTGTGAGAAGAACGTACGCCGGTTCTATGCTTCACTCATCTCAAAGGTGGGACAACACTTATGAGGTGTACGTGAGTGGTAGGAGGATTAAGATGACAAAGACAAGTTCATGATTACAACTGAGTGAGGTAGCAAACCCTGATGATTATGATTACCACATCTAAGGTGACATAAATATCTCAAAAAAAACCCTAATAGTGCGTCTAGTGCCAAGAAACGTGTGGGCCTCGAACACTTTGCCCACTTCTTGCATGCCCAATATTCACCATATTATTCATCTCATGACCATCAACACCAATATTATAACCCAAACCAAATATGTCCTCTGATCTAAACAGGCCCATTTTCTGTACAATCTCTTAGATAATAACACGGTCATAAGCCTTCCGGCCCTAGTGTTATATGAAATGTTAGGTGTCCCCTTTGCGATAAGGGAATGACTACTCTACCTTATGCATGACAAGTTTCCTTAATTTGCAAAAATATCAGATGTGAGGTGTTACTGAGTGACAAGATTCCCAAATTGCTTAACACTGAGGCTATTGGAAAGTCATTGGGAAAGGATTACTAAGAGAGGAGGAAGAAAAGAATTATGGATCACCCAAGTCATAGGGTCGATCTTGATGATGTTAATACGTTAATGCACGACTTCTCGGAGGATTCACCTCCGGTTGATCCCATTCGGGACTTGGGGGTTAGGATGGATGCTCTCCAGTCAGACATTGAATCGTTTAGGGGTGATTACCATTTTGACATTTATGTGATCACCCGCATGTAGATGGAGACATTTACACACATGTGTGGGGGAATTAGCCGATACCTCCATATTTCTACGACCCCTACGCACCACATGACCCTACCATACCCGGTACTTTGAGTCATCAGTAGGAGTTTCTTTTTTCGATAAGCTTCTTTGATATTATCTTTATTATGCTGCTAGATTTTTGTTATTGGTTTTTAGTTGTGTATTTTGAGGGTTGTGAGGAATTTCTATAATTTGTATTTCTCTCATTTTGGATTATGAACCCTTTCTACCTAAATTCATGATATTAGTGAAATGTCTACATTTTCTTGTTTTCATATGTCTATATCTCCTTTTACTGTATATAATTCTTTTTTTAAGTACTAACGTGTTCGTAGGTTTGCCGTTGTTCTCTTCGGGTATTTCTTCTTAAGGGGTGACATTTTCTCAACCCCTTTTCCATTCTAGTCCCTACTAACATTGGGGACAATGTATATTTCCTATTAGGGGGAGTAATTTACATTTATGCAACCGATTAACATGTTTTTCTTAATTTTCATTTATATTTATTTATTTAAAAAATAAAATAAATTCAAAAATTCAAAAATTCAAATTCTTATTTTTCTCCCATGCATCCAATGATTACATATATGATTTCCCTACCCTTTTTTATAGCAACGATGCATGTTTATAATTTCTAATTTATTAGTCTTTAGCCCGTGTATTGTTAACATTGTGAATAACTTCATAAATTAAACTGTGCAGCCCATGAGCACTATACACAAATAATTGTTTATGATTTGGTTTAAAGCTATTCTAATTCGTTGATCATAAAATTCATGATATACCCATACATAAGTGACACAAGAGACCAACATTCATTTGTAAGCATATACAATTACTCTTTCTTTTTCTTGAAAACCGTATCTTGTCAACATTCTCATTTTCTTTTCAATGATTGCATATTAATTGAATTCATCTTGAACCTAACCCTCGAGCATATTTTCAAAAAGTGTGGTGTCTTGAGAATCACATTAAACCGTAGGAGAGGATCATAATCCATCTTTGCTAATTAACCCTCACGACTTTAGACTTACCCTTATACATTTCCACAGTTAACACAATTGAGCCCTAATACGACCATTCTTTTCTTTCCAAAATCCCCTAACCAACTCCATATTGATGTTTTTACCCTTATATGGACCTCCCGTACCTCGATTTGGGATTATTTTCAGGGTTGAATGATGTTTGTCTTATGTGGAACACAATTAAGAACTGAGTGGTCTAAGAAAAGAAAAGAAAAAGAAAAGGAAAGAAAATAAACGAAAACAATAGAGAAGGAAAAAAAAGAAAAAAAGAAAAAATAACTCCAAAATGTGTGAATCCCATTTCACTGCCCATTTCACTGCGTGTATGAAAAATAAAAGTCTTAATCTCATGAATATTGTGCTTATGGAACTTGAAATCAAATTTTTTATATTGCCCACTTATTCCATTATCCCAAATGTTATTCCCGAATCCGTTTTGCTCCCGTATATAGACTTTCATTTCCAAACCCTAGCCTAACCCAAGTTACATACCTGAAAAGTCCTATTTGATCCGTGGGTGAAGTTAATGGAAAGGTTGAGCATTGGAGATAATATGTTAGAGTGAATTTCACTCTGGTTAATATGCAAAATATCCTTTCACGAGATGGTATTTTTCACTTTTATATATTGTTCTTCAATTGATGACTTTTGTGCACCCTGGTTTCCTTTTAAAATTACTCTTTATGCCTACCTGTTCCGTGTGTGGTATATCCTTTCAGTTGTTGAGTGTAACAACTATAGAGCATGAGTCATGCATAATTTAGTGTCCACATGGGCTATGAAAGTTTTGACAAATCAAAATTACCACATGTGTCCGCTTATTTCTCATTTCTATGGTTTTAATTTTGGCTGAAGTTCCTCGTATAATGTCAATAATTGTAGACTTTTTTGTGACCATTGTTCACTTTGTTAATAAATTATGATTTCTTTATTATTCATGTAGTCATTTTATGAAAAGACATGATGTTTGTGGGTATCATCCCTGGAAACTCCCCTAGGGTCGCCTAGGGATTCAACGACTTATTGCATATGCTAAATGCCATCCTTCTCCCGCTAAAGTGGCATTTTTCTTGTTTGTACATATTTCATCTATTGTGGTTGTATTTATGACTCCGTTTCTTCATAATTCATTGCTCATGACTAGAAATATGTAAGTTAGGGGGTGTGATTAGTCAAAACTATTACATTTAAAACCTCATTTATTTGCGCATTCTCACATTCCCATACACGTTATTCCTGTCACTTATACTCATTTATTGGTTAACCCCTAATTTTATCATATATATGTTATAAGTGGTTTATTTTTGGCTTTTATATATGTAGGGGATACATGTCTTGAAGTTTTGTTGAATCCCTCCAAAGTTCCATTAAAAGTCAAAACGTCGGGGCATTTTAATGAATTTAGCATTCAAGTTTTGATCCCGAACTCCCCATAAAAGTTGAAGCTCTTTGAGTTATCTTTACGTGGCCCAATATGGTGCATGAATCTGAGCTAGAATGAAGAATTTACAAAACATTGTTTGGATAGATGGCCTAAATATCCCATGGCATCCCTTCCTCCCTTTTGAACCAGGTCCGAATCGATTCATTCATCCATCGAATTGATTTGTTTTGGTCCAGTGTAATAATTTCCCCATGTGAATCAATTCAACCCTATTTCTATGTATTTACAAGTTTGCCCTTTTTATGACTTTGATGTATATCCCTTTGTTTTCTCCACTTATAAAGAGTCAAATTTTATATTTAGAAAGTTTATAAGTAAAGAAACTCTCTCTTATCTCTCCTAGGCCAAGTTAATTTTTGGTTCCTTCTTACCTGTAAAGCATTGATTACATTCAAATTAGTGTGTTTCAATGCAAGCTTTGTTCAACTACTTCCCCATTTCTTGATTTATTATCTTTCATTCGTATTAATTGACATGTATTGTGTGTGCTTGTGTTTAGATAGATGACTTTCTTAGTTATATTGTTCGCTTACATGTTTTACATAGTTTCTATCTTGAGTGTCTAGTCTTATAGGTTTGGGATCATGATACCACCTTAAATGCTTGAGCTTCATATTTAGGATTTAGTTTATAATTGTTCTAATGGAACTTTATGTGTTGGTATTGGAGTATCCTAGTTTCTTAAATTCCTTTGTCATGCAAGGGTAGTGTTAGATGATTTAGTACTACCCCAACCGGTGACACCCCGCCTAATTAAATACCGAGTTATCAGTCACTTATTGAATTAAAAGAGGTTTATCATTTGGTTCATTCTCAGCATCACTATTGAAAATCATATTAATTACAAACCACCTATTAGTTAATTAAGTTGGTGTATCTTTCATTAAACAATTGATAATAATATGCAGAAAACCAAATTTAAAACATTTACACCATTAATATAATCTAAACCACCACAAGGAATAAATAAATAGTTGTCTTGTCGAATAAACCATCGCCTACAAAATCCAAATCCATATAATATGTTAACATATAGTAAATAGATCCCATTATAAGTATGAAATGAGTAACTGAAATAAATGAAGTCTAAATGGTGCATCATGACCAACAAAGACACCGAAATGAATTCCAGCACTAGGAATGAAAGGTGGAAGCGTTTACTCAAGTCCTGTAAGCCTTCACGGCGCAGCAACAAATCGTCACTAGAATAGATCGTCAAGTTTAGCGTCCCTATGGATGGAAAACTAAAAGGTTTTGGAAAATATATATAGCAAGGTTTAGATCCCAAAACATTTTGAAAATATTTACCTAGTATTTATCACAATTTAAAAATCAGTTATTGATTATACATGTTAGGTTCATGTACACTCTCTTGAGTTTCCTCACCTCTCAAAAATTGTGCACGCCTAAGATTTTCTACTTAGTCCGCCTAGACATACTACCCAAGATAAGTAGACTTAAGTATCTTTTTGGATTATCGACACCTATAAGTCCCCGTACCGTCCATACAGTATGGTATCCGAATTATCATCTCTCCTATGTTATTAAAATCATAGGTAGCATTCACAATATCTTACCATTTAATCATTTAATTATGTTTCACTACTTAATTCATTATTTATATTCGCACTATCAATTTGTCTACTATCACACGTAAGTAAGATGCCTCAAATGATAATATATATTTATCTCACTAACATATATAATTACGGTGTCGATCAAAAGTACCACCATGAAAGTAAACACTCTTCTATCAGTCCATGTGCCTCTCGTACTAAAACAAGGACTATTGGTTCGCCCTGTCTCCTCGAACCCAAAAATCAAATAACAAATAGTGGAGGCGAACATAGTTCTAAGCTTTTGGTCTACGCATATACCTAACGTACCCAAATGACATGTAAGTCTCACGAATACACGACACATAGTGAGCCTCCCTAAGTTGTATGTTCTGGGGCCCAAATCCAGACCTCCCTGGAATCGGGAAGGTAGGATAGCCTATTGTGCGAAAACCTACATGATAGCAGGCAGCGTAGGTATGTTCACATTTAACACTAACCATATAATATGTATACACACAACCATTATATACATCAAATAACTAGGTATACACATAGCCTAATTATCATACTTCGTATGTAGTATTTATTTCCTGTATACTCACCCTAATATCAAATTACGATTATTCTTTCTATCCTACTAATCCGAGTATTACTCTCCACTCTAAGGGTCCTAGTTACCCATTGAATCAAATTCAGTATCTAGCTCTGTCATACACTACTGGTCTATCATATAAATTCACTTAAATTCCCCGTAACTCATTCTCCTTCTCTCGAATTAATTATGCCTTAATTTTATTATATTAAATCTTGCCTTAATCCCCTCATTAAGACTAAGTCATAATCCAATCACAAGCCTACTGTAATATAACAAATCTCTCATTATATTTTAACAAAGTTGATCGAGTGCGAAAAGTAGCGCATGTCAAACGCTGATCATTGTTTTCGTTTCACCAACTCAATATAAAAAAACCTAAATTACGACTACACTCGCGGGGTAAGTCTAGCGGTAAGTCGGGTATCGAATGTTCCACTGAGACGAGTTACTTGAATTTAAGTGATTTAATATTCCGAAATAAAAGTGTAAAAGATGATTACAAACTAAAAGAAAAGATGCATGAAAGGGAAATGTTAATCTAGGCAAGTGTATTGAAACTAGAGTAACAAAGCGAGTAAAACTATAGGTTGTGTCGAATATCCCTCACCCAGGTTAATTTGTATAAAACGGTTACATGGTTCGATGAGTTATTACAAATGCGTCTCATTTCGAAAGTTAATTAAATCAAGGGTTGTGACACCCCTAAATCCTCATAAAAGCATAATAAGATTTTGGTGTTAACAAACATCCCGAAAATTACGCACGAAAGGTCATAAGCACGGGACATACATGATATGTCCCGTCAAATCTCCTAGGTATAATAACTAGGACAAAGCACCCAAAATAGACCCGTAAACCCTATCACCAAGCAAAGAAACTCGTTAACTCGAATGAATTCCATTCAAACACAACCTAATTTAAATTAGCTAGAAAGCATATTAAAAACGCAGTAAAGAAAGCGATAAATAAACGCGAAAAAACTACACTAGAAAAAAAGTAAATCAAAGCATGTAAACTAATTATGAAAGCATGTAAATTACACTAGAAATCAAGAATAAATGAAATACAAGCTATATTAATGGAGAGGTAATATGAAAGTACCAATTACAAACCCTAAAGGGTGTCAATCAAAAAGGGGAAGAAGAAGAACTCTCAAATTCCCCAAACCCTAACCTATAACTCTCTAAAATCTATTCTAAAGCTTAATATATAATATTTACAACAAAAGTGCTTTATATATTAAGTGGGAATAAGAAAAGGGAAAAAAAGGAAAAAGAAAATATAAGGCAAAATATCTCCTGGAAACAGGGGATCGATCGATCGAACCAAACTGTCGATCGATGGATGATGAATAAAATAGCTTGCTGTCATGAAGGATCAATCGATCGATCCGTTTGATCGATTGATCGATCAAGCAGGTCACATCACACTGCATTGCTGTTTTGGGCTGCTTAGATTTCCCGTCCGCTGAAATACTTGTAACTTCTTCATTATGAATCGGAATCATGCACTATTCATGGCCACGCGAAGTTTGTGAGGAGGGCTATAACTTTCATGAAGATGATGGGCCAGGTGACCAAAACATGAATTAACAAAAATGCCCTTGAACGTGCGATCGCGTACGAAAATCAAGTGGAATGCGTCCGAATATCACACTTAGCATCCAAATACCTATAAAATGTCAATTAACCCCTGCAAAACATGTTAACGTAGAAATCCAAGTTTGTCTAGTTAACGAGCATAAATATAGGGAATAAGATACTTGAGGGGGGTAAAATGCGTCCATTCGGAGGATGAAATACGCAATATTTGCGTAACATCACAGCCCCTAACTTACACATTGCTAGTCCCTATCAATGAAATAGGATGCAATAAGACTACAAGCACACCAAAAGTAGGAGATATAACAAAAATATCGTATAAGCGCATAATGCCACTTTCGCAGGCGATTCGATTGCATTTAGCATATGCAATAAGCCATTAAACCCCTAGGTCACCCTAGTGGACAAGTGTCGTCTCGTGAGTGTTTTTAGGGATGATACCCACAAACATCACATTTTTTCCTCAAAATATGCCCAAACCAACATGCGACAAGACCAACAATAGCGAAAATGATTTCAGATACGTTATTAGCACAATGAATGAATTCAAACAAAAGTCCAAATCATTAACGTTATAGAATGCACCTCATAGAAGTGAAACTTTAAAATGTGGGAGGGGGAGCGAGCACATGGAAAGTGGGATTTAGCAAAAACTTATATAAACCGGATAAACATTAAAGCAAGCATACATTTAATCGTTACGGGCATTACACTCATCAAACAAATTCACTCGAAACAGGGAGGTAACACACGGAACATGCGGTCTAAAGAGTAAATGTAAATGGAAACTAGGTCGCACACATGTCAAAAATGTAGAACGCTATATATAAGCTGAAAAAATGTACTCTCAATGAAAGGATACCGCACACAAAAGGAGGCGAAATGTATTTTCAAATATTATCAAAACTATTATGACTTTTGAATTACATCAACCTAAGATCACATAAGACTTTAATAGGATTGTAATGTAGGCTAGGCTAGGGTACGAAATGAAGGATATGTATGGATGTATTCAAAGTGTTCGGAAATGAAAAATCGGGATAATCGAAAAATGCGGGATATATCAAAATTGGAAAACAAGTTCCAAAACGGCATTAGATATATCATCGGGAGAGTAATCAAAGCTTATTGAACTATATACACTAAATTTACAACTTTCTCTTTCTTTTCTTTTCTTCTTTTTCTCATGTTTTCTTTTGCTTTTTGCTTTCTCTTTTTCTTCACTTTTGCTTTTTACTTATCAAACTCGCATATGCCTAAATTGCAACCGACATCACAACAACAACATTAAATCCCAACCAACATTCCAAACAAAGGTATGTAAAGTGTATGTATGGGCTAAAACTCCAATTTAGAGTTGGTTATGGGAATAGGGTATGAAATGAAAGCCTAGTATTTAGTCTCAAAGGGGTTAACGAGGGTAAACATATAAGGGTGAGGTCAAGGTCAATATGCGTGATATAATAAAGAATTCTTATGATCATTTTTAAAAGTTTACGCAATTCTCGAGTCAAAATAATATATGAAAATCATGATCAAGTAACACATTTTAAGTATGAACTCAATTAATGAACGATCAAATGAAAGAATAGTGATATTACAAACGAATTCAACGTTTTCAATGAGAAAATAATAGTGTATACACTCACAAACGACAAAAGGTACAAAGCTTACTCGGTGTATGTATATACAATGCAACAAAAGATTACCGAGTTATAAAAATCTTAAACCAAATCAATATAACAAGAAAGTGCATGTGCTCATGGGATTAAAGTTTAATTCACAAAGTCATTCATAATATCAATAAGTGAGACTAACGTCTAATAACTTCTAAAACTGAGAACATGCATCATTGGGTTGTCTAGTGGATCAGGCAATTATTGAAATTTATCATCGAAAATAAAGGAAAAATGCCCAAAAAAGGAGAAAAAAGAAAAAAATATTTTTGAAATTCTCAATTTTTCTAAGAAAAGCATACTAAATAACTAACATATGTGCAAAAACATGGACACAATAAAGAAATGGATAGAATATCCCACACTCCCTAACTGAAAACTTGACATTGTCCTCAATGTGAATTAAGAACAAAATTGAAGAGAGGAAAATATCGATATTACCCAAAATTGGAGCGATCCCCATAAGAACAAGTCCAAAGAATCTACAAAACAAGTTAGTACCGAGCATAGCAAAAACAAATAACAAATTGTTAACTAATTACACTAGACTAAAAAAAAGAATAAAAGGCTAACAATATACAACCTACTACTTAGGCCTCACACTAACTATACACTAGAAGTCTAAATAGCTGAGGGTCCAGCGCAAAAATGATTTGACTTTGGAGGATAACCGGTGTACCCTCACATACCAGCATGTCTTTCCAAAAATATGAATTCCGTTTTAACAACGGAAGGCATGTGTAAGGCAGAAGAAAGGAACCATCGCCAATTAAAAGTTTTGGAGGGACGATCGGGGGTTTGGATTGAACGGGTGACAAAAACATGTGGGGACCGAGAAAAGTCGAATATCCTCCCAAGGATTTAGAAATTGGAATGGGAGGCGGAGCACACAAAGGCACGGGTGCAATCATGGAAGGCGACTCGAGCAAGTACTCATCGGCGAAAAGGTTTAAAACATTAAAGTTTGAAACCGAATCATCGGGTACTTGAGACGGTGTGATAGTAGAGGATGAAAATGGGGATGAAAGAAATTCAAACTCATGAGATGAATCATCATCGCATGAAGATTGAGTTTCGAATGAAATAATATCATTTTCAATGAAATGTTCTTCTTCGGGGGCCAAAGAAGAAATCATTTAATTGCAAAAAGATATTACGTCATTTTCATCCTCACTTTCAATATCTATTATGCAATGTGCAAAGTCTAGAATGGCTTGTTCCAAAGTAGGCACACGTACCTCATTTGGTTCAAAACATTCTTCGACTGCGAAAGTCTTGGAAGCAAAACCGTCGCCGAACTCAAATAATAAATCCAATTCATTTTCCCTTGAAAGATTTTCTTCTCGATAGCGATTTTCAATTTTCTCATTTTCATACATATGCAAACCCTCACCGAATGTCATAGGTTGAGGTGCGGATGCATGAAAATGGGAACTTTAAAAATTACCATCAGACTTAAACAAAAACTCATTATTATAGGAATTTTGAAAACTATTGCGTTTCGTTTCAAAATTCTTATTATAAGGAGGTAAAGGCCCAAAATCATTGTCATCATCATCAAAATTCTAATAACCTAAGTTTTGACTTTCGTTATACTTGCCCAAAGTCATATTTGAATTTGTTATACTTTGGGTATCTAAGTATTCACCAAAAGTCATAGGTTTACAAGAATTTTGAGAATTATAACATTGATTACTAAAAGAATTGGAATAAGACATGTTTACCCCCAAAATGCCTCGAAATGGCGAATTCCACAAAGTAAGTGCGCGCGGTAAAAATTCGAGCGTTTCTAAGTGCTTAAATGTGGAAGTCCTGCAAAAATATTAGCAAATAATACAAATAGAAAGAAAATACTATGAAATACTAAATCAAATAAAGTCTAAAACAAACTCATCCCCGACAACGACGCCATTTTGATCGAGCAAGTTATCGGGATCAAAGCACTGGACCGATTAAGATTCAAAACAAATCATCCTCGACAACGACCCCATTTTGATCGAGTGCGAAAAGTAGCTCGTGTCAAATGCTGATCGTTGTTTTCGTTTCGCCTGCTCAATACTAAAAAACCTAAATTACGACCACACTTGCGGGGCAAGTCTAGAGGTATGTCGGGCATCGAAAGATCCACCGAGACAAGTTGCTAGAATTTAAGTGAATTAATATTCTGAAATAAAAGTGAAAAAGATGATTACAAACTAAAAGAAAAGATGCATGAAAGGGAAATGTTAATCTAGGGAAGTGTATTGAAAATAGACTAACAAAGCGAGTAAAAATACAGGTTGCGTCGAATATCCCTCACCCGAGTTAATTTGTATAAAATGGTTACATGGGTCGACGAGTTATTACAAATGTGTCTCATTTTGACATTTAATTAAATCAAGGGTTGTCACGCCCCTAAATCCGTATAAAAGCCTAATAAGATTTTGGCATCAACAAATATCCCAAAAATTACGCGCGAAAGGTCGTAAACACGGGACATACGTGATATGCCCCATCAAATCTCCTAGGTGTAATAACTAGGACAACGCACCCGAAATAGACCCATAAACCCTATCACCAAGCAAAGCAATGCGTTAACTCGAGTGAGTTTCATTAAAAAAAAACCTAATTTAAATTACTATAAAGCATATTAAAAACGTAGTAAATAAACGCGATAAAACTACACTATAAAACAAATAAATCAAAGCATGTAAACTAATTATGAAAGCATGTAAATTACACTAGAAAGCAAGAATAAATGAAATAGAATCTATATTAATGGAGAGGGAAGATGAAAGTACCAATTACAAACCCTAAAGGGTGTCAATCCAAGAGGGGAAGAAGAAGAACTCTCAAATTCCCCAATCCCTAACCCACAACTCTATAAAATCTATTCTAAAGCTTAATATATGATATTTAAAACAAAAGTGCTTTATATAGTAAGTGGGAATAAGAAAAGAAAAGAAAAGGAAAAAGAAAATATAAGTAAAAATATCTCTTGGAAACAGGGGATCGACCGATCGACTGAAAATATCCATCAATCAATGAAGAATAAAATAGCCCATTGTCGTGAAGGATCGATCCATTGCTATGTTGGGTTACTTGGATTTCCCGCCCTCTGAAACTCCTGTAACTTCTTCATTCTGAATTGGAATTGTATACCGTTCATGACCACGCGAAGCTTGCAGGAGGGATACAACTTCCGTGAAGATGATGGGCCACGTGCCCAAAATGTGAATTGACTAAAATGCCCTTGAACATGCGATCGCGTATGGAAATCAAGTGGAATGCGTCCGAACTTCACAGTTAGCATCCAAATACCTGTAGAAGCTTAATTAACCCCTGTAAAACATGTTAACGTATAAATCCAAGGATACCTAAGGAGGCTAAAATGCGTTCGTTCAAAGGATGAAATACACAATATTTGCGTATCATCAAAAGTCCCAAAAGTTTTCCCCACAAACTTATAGGCTTAAAAAGGGAAATTTTACATTTTTGGGGAAATAGAATCGATTCACCAGGAGGCTAAAATGATTCTCCTATAGACCGAATTGATTCGAAATTACGAAGATCGTCTACTTCCTCAATACACAAGTGCATTTTTCATCATTTTTCTCTTTCAATTCTTTATGGTTCTTTACAAAACTTCAAAAAAATTATCCTAAAAATTATTGTTGATACCAAAATTAATCTGCTGACATGGACCAATCATATGAAGACACGTGGCTATCTACATGGCAACAACAAACACTTCCGAGGAACCCACTCACTCCGAGGAACAAGACTACAACGAGGAAGACTAGTTCCCCGAGGAACTCACAAGCTTCGAGGAACAATGCCTCTCTGAGGAACTCTTAAATACCGAGAAGCTTAGGCGGTCCGAGCAACTCATGGCGGTCCGAGCTGCACCTCGAAGCATGATACCAATAGTTTAACTTCTCATTAAATGCTTATCATTTGGACGCGCACGCAAAGAGGGCATTAAATGTATTACCCTTTAATATGTATGTCATTTAATGTATTACCCTTTCACATTACAGCCTCAGGGCTATAAATACATTGTACAATCCTCATTATAAAAGGACCCCAGACCGGAATTTCTTGAGATAACTTGTAATCGAGAATTCCCATACAAACAGCAATACAAAAACAGTGGACGTAGGCCATTCTTAAAAGGCTGAACCACTTTAAAATTTTTGTCTCATTTATTTATCTGTGATTGAATAATTAGAGTGATCTAATTTTTTACATCAACAGATTGGCGCCGTCTGTGGGAAACGACTGATAATATCGTTTTTCATAAAAAATAATCCATTACCAATGGTGGATATTCCTGAATCCAGCAATCGAAATGCTGGAACCCCTCCAAATCCATCTGCTCCACCAATTATTCCAGATCTGACTGGAATAATGGCAAATTTGGCTCAGGGCCAGACCGTCATGCAATAAACAATGCGACAACTCATCCAAACCCTCCATGGCGGTGCATCAGCCCATTCCGGACCACGAAGCATTCAAAGAAATATCTGTGCACCTTCTTCGCGTACTAGGCATACTAACTCACATCGCAATGAGGAATCTGATGATTTCTCTTATCAACCTGGGCGAACTTTGTCTGTGCAAGCCACAGATACTGAACAACGTGTCACCCTCTCCCCAGAAAGGACCAGCGCGTTGGAAAGATTAAGTAGGGTTTCTCCTTTCGACCAATTAGGCCCTAGGAGGAACAAAAGTCCTCTTAATGCAATGTCGAGGAGCTTTCGACGACCATCAGATTTAAGGGAAGGATCTGCCCAGTCGCGACCAACTGCTCGTCAAGATAGATCCTATGACCGACCAGTTGCTCGTCAGGATAAATCCCAGGAAGCCACTTCAACGCGATCAGTTGCTCGAACCAATAGGCCTGAGGAAGGAAATGGCTAAGGCCAAGAACCCTCTACAAAGAACCTTTGTTCGAGGAACGCCTTTTGTCCAGGACATTGTTGATTTTCCAACACCATCAAAGTTCAAATTACCTGTTGTGGCTCCCAAGTATGATGAGAAGACTGACCCTGTCCTTCATATAGAACAATACCAAGCTGCAACTGACATCTATGCTATCCCAGATGAAATGAGATGCAGAGCATTCTCGGGAACACTAACCGGATCTGCTCAAATATGGTATAATAGGCTTCCTCGGGGTAAGATTTCAACTTTTCTTCAACTTGTCGAGCTATTCATTGGGAATTTCTTCTTTGGAGCAAAGCCATTGAAACGAGTAGCTCATTTATTAAGTGTTAAACAAAAAGATGGTGAGAGTACCAGAGATTATATAACTCGTTTTAATAACGAGAAACTCGAAGTCATTGATTATGAGGAGAAGACAGCGATTACCGCTTTGATGAGTGGACTACTGCCAAACAAGTTGTACTACACTTTGGCCAAAGATCCACCTCGAACCATGTCGGATCTGATGGGAAAAGCATCCAAGATTATCAATGCTGAGGAGTCCATGTCTGCGAAAAAGAATATGGACCCAAAGAAACCAAGGTGGAAGGTGATAAAGTTAAGAAGAAGGAACATAAGAATAATGGTGGTGACAAACAATCCAAAAATAGGTCGTCATGGGAGGTCTTGAGGAAATTTGATAATTACACACCTTTGAAGGTAAATATCAACCACGTCTTGGAAGAAATTAAGAACAGCGAGGAGTTAAACTGGCCAAAGAAAATGAAGGTAGACCCTGACACGAGGAATAGGGAAAAATATTGCGAGTTCCACAAGGATCATGGCCATATGACCAAAAATTGCATAGCTCTTCAGAATGAGATTGAACACTCATCCGACGAGGAAAGCTAGCAAAGTATGTTGATCGGGGAGGCGAAAGAAGAAACAATGACCGAACTAGAGAGAGGTCTAGATCTCCTCGTCGAGCAGAGGAGAATAAGAAGAGAAACCATGAAGTTGATCCAGAGGATGATCCCGATCTTCCCAAGAAACCAAGGCAGCCAGAACGAGAGGTATTTTCAATATGCTTTGGGTAATTTGATTGTAATGTTATTACAGGAGGAGATGCAGGAGGAGGATACCTTACTACAGAAAGAAAAGCTTACCTCGGTGAGGCTCAAGATTGATCGTACATTCAGCGAATAAATCTAGCTGAGGAAGATCGTCCGAGAAAGGTGAACAAGGAGAAATTGGTTATCGGTTTTTCAAAAAATGACCTTGCAGGTGTTTTATATCCTCATGATGACCCGTTGGTGATCAAAATAAGAATGAAGGAGGTAATGATTTCAAGAGTGCTGATCGACAATGGTAGCTCAACAGACATCATGTTCTACTCGTGCTTCGATAGTTTAAATCTAAAACTATCTCAACTGGAGCCTTACCACAGACCCCTCATTGGTTTTGCTGGCGAGAAAGTATTTCCATTGGGGACGATCAAGTTGGATATATTCATTAGTATGTGGCCTTCTTGTCGGACAGAAAGAATACGTTTCTTCGTGATGGATAAGAATGTCCAATCAGTGTACAATATCATCATGGGAAGATTAGGATTGAAGAAGTTCGAGGCTGTACCATCTACAGTGCATCAGTGCCTAAAATTTCCAACAAACTTTGGAGTAGGAGTTGTGAAAGGTGATCAGAGAGTAGCTCGGGAATGCTATTATTCATCCGCCGAACAAGAAGAACTGGAAGAATCAAAGAAAAAGACTAGTACCTATCAAGTAGATGAAGGTGAAGAAATTGAAACATTGGATCCTCGAGATGAGTCGCAACTCGTGAAGGGTCAGGTGGTGGAAGATACTGAAAACATCATTCTGGACGACGAGCACCCTGAGCGAACTACTCAAATAGGTTCGTCGTTGGAAGCCTCATTAAAATAGGAATTGATAATTTTCCTCAGAAGCAGAAGACAAACTTTTACGTGGAGTCAAGAAGATATGCCAGGGATAGACCCAAACCTCTTATGTCACAAGCTCAATGTGAATAAGGAGATCAAGCTTTTGAAGCAGAGAAGAAGAGTGTTCAGTCCCGAGAAGAATCAAGCTATACAGGAGGAAGTCGAGAAACTCCAGAAAGCTTGTTTCATTGAAGATGTTAAATATCCAGATTGCTAAGCCAATGTGGTAATGGTAAAGAAGAAGAACAACAAGTGGAGGATGTGTGCGGACTTCACCGACCTCAACAAAGCATGCCCAAAGGATCATTTTCCATTGCCCCGAATTGATCAACCGGTGGATGCTACCTCGGGACACGAGTTGCTGAGCTTCATGGATGCTTATTCTGGCTACAATCAAATTAAAATGAAACCTGAAGACAGGGAAAGTACTTCTTTCATTACCCCTCGGGGAACTTATTGTTATAATGTTATGCCTTTTGGTTTGAAAAATGCAGGTGCGACATATCAGAGGCTAATGAACAAGGTCTTTGCTGAACAAATCAGTGACAGCATGGAAGTCTATGTTGACGATATGCTGACAAAAAGCAAGAAAGCTACCGATCATCTAGTTGACTTAAGTCAGACTTTTGATCAACTAGATAAATATAAAATGAAGCTGAACCCGACGAAGTGCATCTTTGGAGTACGAGAAGGCATGTTTCTCGGGTACATTATCAATCAACGAGGCATTGGAGCAAATCCTGAAAAGTTCAAAGCTCTATTAGGGCTGCGATCTCCAACGACGAAGAAGGAAGTACAGAGTCTCACAGGATGAGTAGCGGCACTCAACATATTTGTGTCACGAGCAACTGATAGATGTCTCCCATTCTTCGAGACACTCAGAAAGACTTTTGAGTGGAATGACGAATGCGAGAAGGCTTTTCAAGATTTGAAGAGATACTTGGGAACACCTCCACTGTTGTCCAGGACAGTGATGGGAGAAAAATTGTACTTGTACCTTACAGTGTCCGAGAATGCAGTTAGCTCGGCGTTGATCAGAGTGGAGAAAGGAGTACAAAAGCCAATTTACTACACAAGTAAGGCCTTCCGAGGAGCAGAGATTAGATATCCAAGGCTGGAGAAATTGGCACTGGCGCTAATTGAGGCGAGTAGGAGAATGAGCCTATATTTCCAGGCTCATATCATAGTAGTATATACTGATATGCCATTGAGGCAAGCCCTGCATAAGACAAAAAAATCAGGAAGATTGATGTACTGGGCAATAGAGCTCGATGAATATGATATAGTCTATGAACCCAGATCATCGCTTAAAGGGCAGGCTGTAGCAGATTTTATAGCGGAGTTCACCTATCCTGATAGCTCCGAGGAACAAAAGTTACTCGCTGATCAACCTGTGGATGTTACAGGATCAACAAACACAAGCTCAGACCAATTCCGATTGGTAAAAGGGCATGTGGATGTTACATGATGTGATGCAGATATAGTTGTGAGGACTCCGGACGAGAAATGAAAGTTTCTCGATGATCAACCCATGGATGTTACAGGATCAACAAACACTAGCTCAGACCAACTTCGGTTGGTAAAAGGGCAAGTGGATGTTACAAGATCATTGACTTCGGGCTCAGACCAACTCCGGTTGGTAAAAGGGTAAGAAGAAATGATCGATGAAGAGCAAGAAAAATCCGAGGAGGAAAGGAAGGAACAAATATTTCAACGAGGAACTCTAACTGATCAGAAATTTGAAGACAAGTTACCTATATAGAGACTATATGTAGATGGCTCATCTTGCACTGTAAGATGCGACGCGGGGATAGTTTTGAGCACTCCGGATGAGGTCGATATGGAATACGCCTTGCATTTCCAATTCAAAGCTTCCAACAATGAGGCTGAATATGAGGCCATGATTGCAGGACTTGGTTTAGCAAAAATTATAGAGGCACAACAGGTCATTGTTTTCAGTGATTCTCAATTAATCATAAACCAAATGATGGGAATATATGCAGTTAGAGGAGAATTAATGATCAGATATCATGCAAAGGCAAAGGAGCTAGTGTCTGAATTTTCCGCTATTCAGCTGGTCGGAATACCAAGAATGGACAATGTGAGAGCAGACGCCCTAGCTCGACTAGCATCAGCTACTCGCATCGAGCTACGATGAATAATTCCAATTGAAGTGTTAGCTGGTCGGAGCATAGGTGAAGATCTGACGATGAACTTTATCACCCTTGATTTAGGACCATCTTGGATGGATTCCATCAGGGCGTATATCGAGGAGGGAGAATTGCCAAATGACATGCTCGCTGCCAAAAAATTGAAGTTTAAAGCTACTCGGTATGTATTAACTAATGGTGTTTTATATAGACGAGGAATTATGGCAGGTTTGCAGAGATGTGTAAACCCCTTCGAGGTGAAAGAATTAATTGAAGAGGTCCAGAAGGGTCTTGTGGAGCACGTGTAGCAGGTCGAACGCTTTTACAAAGGGTAATGATGCAAGGATACTACTGGTCGACGATGATGGCTGATTGTATAGCCTACGCCAAGAAGTGTGACAAATACCAGCGCTTTTCCTCTATTCGAAGAACTCCACAAGAATTGTTGACACCCATAACTTCCCCTTGTCCATTTGCCATGTGGGTAATTGACTTGGTTGGGCCACTGCCAACGACCCGAGGAAGGTTCAAGTACCTCGTCGTCGCAGTGGATTATTTTACTAAATGGGTAGAAGCTGAGACACTCATTGACATGACGTACGAGAAGGTGTACCAATTTGTTTTGAAGAACATCATTTGTCAATATGGTCTACCTCATGCCTTCATCACAGACCATGGAACACAATTTGACAACGAGGAGTTTGCCGCCTATTATCATCAATTAAATAGTTTGAAGGTCCACTCAGCACCAGGCCATCCTCAAAGCAATGGACAAACTGAAGTGACAAACAAGACGCTGCTAAATGGCTTGAAGAAAAGATTGGATGATACAAAAGTGAACTGGATCAACGAGTTACAATCAGTACTTTGGGCTTATCGAACTACTCCCCGAGTAGCAACTGGAGAATCACCGTACATGCTGGCGTTTGGAAGTGAAGCTGTCATACCTGCCGAGTTGGGCCTTCCAACACACAGGGTACTAAATTTCAATTCCCCTGTCAGCGACTTAATGAGAAGACTGGATTTAGACATGCTCGAGGAAGTTAGAGAAGAAGCAGCCATTAGAAATGCTGCTTACCTGCAGCGAACAACTTTGTTCTACAACAAAAGGGTGAAGAGGTGCGACTTGAAAGAAGGAGACTATGTGCTGAAGAAAGTAATTCAAAAGCACAATAAGCTGGAAGCAAACTGGCATGGACCATAACGAGTTACAGAAGTTGTTCGACCAGGAACTTATCGAATAGCAACTCTAGAGGGGGAGGAGTTCAAGAATGCATGGAACGCAGAGCACCTACGCAAGTATTATCAGTGATGTATATGTAACACAATTACATCAGTATGAATAAAACGAAGATATTCTGCTAAAGTCTCTCCTTTTATTGAGAATTTTTCGGGGAATACTAGTGATACACACTAGTCGGCAAAACTCAGACTACTCAGCAGCAAAATATTCCTAAAAATGCCAACCTCGGTTGGCTAGGAAACAAAATATTCCTAAAAATGCCAACTTCGGTTGGTTAGGAAACGAAATATTCCTAAAAATGCCAACCTGTTTGGCTAGGAAATGAAATATTCCTAAAAATGCCAACCTGTTTGGCTAGGAAACGAAATATTCCTAAAAATGCCAACCTGTTTGGCTAGGAAATGAAATATTCCTAAAAATGTCAACCTGTTTGGCTAGGAAACAAAATATTCTCGCAAATTCCAACTTATATTGGTCGGGAGGTAAGATTATTCAAGAAAAGAGCAAAAGTTGCTAACTATGGCTGGTCGGGGATAAAAACCCACCAACTGTAGTTGGTCGACAAAGAAAATTTACCGACCTTGGTTGGTCGGAAACATTTAAGTTAAAAGTCTACTAACTATAGTTGGTCGGAGGTAAAAACCCACCATCTGTAGTTAGTCGACAAGCAAAATTTACCGATCTTGGTTGGTCGGAAACATTTTATAGGTAAAATTATTTCAAAAAGACTAACTATAGCTAGTCGGGGATAAAAACCCACTAACTGTAGTTGATCAACATGGAGAATCTAACAACCTTGGTTGATTGGAAACATTTTAAACAACATTTTTATACTCATTACTTTATTATTAAGTGATCGAGCAACATTATTGATACTTATAATTTTTTAATTGTTAATGAGTTGGTCGATAAACAACACAATATTGTTATCCTTTTTAACAAATATGCATAAATATAAAGTGTTTGATAATTACAAGATAGTAGCAATCAAGATTTGCAAACAAAAATGAAAGTCTTTCATTGAATTCAAAATAAATTACAGTTACATTGACATGTGTACTAACTATTACATCAAAAATTCTTATTCTACTGGTCTCTTCCCCTCTGCTTTTGACACAGGTTCCTCGCCAGCAGGCGGATCATTTAAAGACAGAGGAGAATTGATGAAGTTGAGGTCCTTCAACATCCTGACATTCATCACGGATGGTCGGTCTAAGAGATGCTCGGGACGAGATACCTCGATTTGAGAATGTAAATTGTAGTCACCGAGATACTTTGAAATTAATCTCCGAGGAATGGCCCGAGCAGGGATCCAATCCATCTCCAAATTGTATGGTGGCACTGACAAGTCGAGCAAGCCGGGATGATGGTAGTCCCACAAATAATGACCTTGTTCGAGCTTCAGAACACCTAAGGCCTTCAGCCAGCCTTGCTTGTATCCCTCATTGTTGGCATTCTGGATACGATCATCCAAGTGGAATAATGCTTCGTTGTATCCAGCCATCCAGAACTCCCTGGGCTGTTTGTGGAATTGATATGTTAGCCTTTCTAGCTGCTCGTGGAGATTCTTGATGAAAAGCTCCTTATTCTCTAAGACTGACTTCTGCGCAGAGAGTTGTTTTTCCAGGTCCCTAATCTTCTTTGACATATCAGACAAAGCCTGGTTCTTCACCATTAATTGGAAAACTTGGTTCTCTAACGCATATTGAGTTCTCTGTTCCTCGACTAGAACCCGAGCTGCTCTTTCTCGTCCCCGAGGAGCTCTTGCTCGACCACGAGAAGATGTAGAGGTGCCTGAACTCTTCAAAGTCTCCAACTCGTCCCTCAAATTGGAATTCTCAACCTCTAAGAACGAGAATCCCTCGTCGGTCACTGGGATCAAGGCACTAGAAGTGGAAGCTGTAGACTTCAATTGTGATAGCTCCTTCAGCAGTTTGTTGTTTTCCTTTTCCAACAACTCCGCAATCTGTCTGCATTCTTCAACCTCACCCCTCAAGGTTCTCTCCCTTACATCGTACCCAATAAAAAGCTTCTCGTAGCCCTTGTCATCCATGATTAGTTTATATTTCTTCTCGTAACCCTCATGCAACAGAGCAGTTGATTCGTTGTATTGATTCTGAAGGTCTTCGAGGGCGCACTGGAGATCCTCAATCATTTTATAGTAAGCCACATTATTGGCCACTTCTCGGTCAAGTAGACACTTCAGGTACTGATATGCTTCAACTTCCTGTTCTGAAGCATCCTGTCCAAGGATGTCGGCAACTTGTACAGCACTCAAGTCTGTGTGACCATCCTTAAAGTATTCATTACATTGCTGCAACAACTTTGTATAATGGGCAGATAGCAGTTCCATCCTGGCCAGAAACTAGCAGAGAAGAGAAAGATCAATCATCAATAAAAGAAACAAGCGGAGTATGAATATAAGATGAACAACAGTATGGAAAAAAGTTCAAGTTTTATTAGATCATAATTCAGAGTTACATCTTCTGAGTTACATTTGATAAAGAGAAACAAAATAAAGAGAAAACCCGAACAACACTAAACCTTTTCCTTATCTCCCAAAACCATCTCGGGAGGCTGGGATGAAGAGGTAGGTTGCTCAGAGGGAAGAGATAGTTGCTCGGGGAGAGTAGGCGGTTGCTCGAAGGAGGAAACGACTTGATGATTTTCCTCAGCAGTAGGCTGGATGGCTAGAGCATGATATCCCATCACCATCGAAGACTCTTTAGAGGTATCTTCGTCCTCTTCTAATTCTTCTGGAGTTGGAGGGGGACCAGGGATATGTTTCTGGAAGAGCTCGGAGGACTCGTCGACCTTCATTTCCTGAAGGGCAGCGACCCATCCATCCCTAAAGTACTTTAGACTTCCATAGTCCACTTGAGATACCATGGCAGCCAACCCCTTATTCCACCCCTTGTCCCAGCCAGAGCTGAAGGACTTCTTCATGGCAACTTTCCTCTTCAGTTTATCCTAGGAGAGCTTCTCGGACAACAGGTTCTCAGCAGCCTTCAACTTATTTTCTACCTCTTCCTTCTGCCGACCTACTTCCTGAAGTTTAGCCAACTCCTCCTCGGTAACTTTGAGTTTATTTTCCAGCTCTCCAGCAGCTTTGAGCTTCTCTCTGAGCTCTTTATTTGCCTTCTCCAAGGCATTATTTTTCTTCTCCAACTCTTTGGAGGCTTCAACAGCTCGAGCTTTATCCTTCTCGGTGGAGGCAAGCTTCTTCTCCCAGACAGCCTTATCAGTGGCATATGTCTGGCGAGAATTAGCCAGAGATTTTTTAGCTTCCTCCAAAGCTCCTTCCACGCTGGACGAGGATCATGGAGCTTTAATTGCCTCATCCTTCTTCAGTATTATGTTAAAGCAACTCGTCAACTGTGAACAGAAACAGAAAGCAAGTTAGAAACATAAATGACAAAGGAAATATGAAAAATTGAAAGTAAGAAGACTTACAGAAGCAAGATGACGAGCATCTAGTGAGGTGACCGTGTCCTGAGTAAGGCTTTCTTCAGTACCTTGTACCTCAGGAATGGTGGAGGACTTTACCGAGCTCATGGCAGAGCTCGGGGAACAAAAGATGGAACCCTAGTTCCAGCAACTGGGGGCTGAGAAATGGTATCAGCCAAATTGACCGAGGAGATTTTCTTCAGCCTCCTCGGGGGAACTGGTACAGATTTAACCAAGGAAGAATCCTTGGTCGGTGATATCACAATCACCTCTCCCGGAGCAGCAGACCTGCTCGGAGCCACTGCGGGCTTCTCAGCAACCTTCACAACTGCAGTAGCTGAGGAAGGTGCATCATTCTTCTTCGTCCCCTCTCTTGGGACATCAATCCTACTCCTCTTTGCCTCCCCAGAACTGGAAGAAGTCTTCTCAAACAGGGTAGGAGGGGGCTCTTCTTCATCCTTTCACTTAAAGGAATATGGGATTCAGGCGATGAGCTTGTGGAAGCTGGAACTAGCTCTGATTCACTTATCACTGGACGAGCAGTGAAGGAAGTGGTGTAGCTCTTGTAATGGAGCATATATGAGGCCGACCTAATGTGCTCGTCGGCAACACTCTGATGCAGACTCCAGATAAGTTTTAGATCTCTTACATTAACATCTGCTTCCTTTGGGCACTTTCTTTTGTTATCAACTGCAAATAGATAAACATTGTTATCAGTGGCACATTTTATCAAACACAAAAGAAACATGATTTCAAAATAAATAAAGTAAAATAAAAATAACCTATCCCATTACCATAAGGAGGGCATCTGGGACCCTGGTAAACTTCATCTCCAGCTAATGGAGGGTGTTGCCAGTTTTTTATAACAACCCCGTGTTCAAAATAATCCCTATTGGCATCAGGGAGATTGACTACTAAGGCTCTATTTAAAAATCTAGTTTTAAAATAAAAAATATTATCATTAACTGCCCATCTATAGCAGTACATGATTTCTGGAATTCCTATGCGAGTTCCATGGACCTGATTTAATTTATGCACCCCGTTAACTATTCTCCATGTGTTGGGGGTTATTCTCGCAGGAACGACGTCAAAATAATGACAGAATTCCAGACACAAGGGATTTGGTGGAAAAGAAAATCCACACTCAGCAATAAAAAGGCTGGGGAACCAATGTCCCTCAGCCAAATTGAAATAATCAGAAGGCTCAGAAAGCTCTTCCAAGATAACCCAAGAGGGAATGGAAAAATCAGAGCGAAACTTTTCAAGAGACTCAATAGAGTAAACCATGATGATGAATAAAAGAAATGAAGAAGAAAGAAGAAGATCTTACAGAAAAAGAGTAGAGCTGTTGATAACGAACGATGGAAAAGATGAACGCACAAGAGAGTAGGAAGAGAAGACGTAAAACTCGAACATAAAAATTTAAAAGGTAGAAGACGATGGGAGGGTCTGTGTAGTTTAAATACCTTGCCTTGTGAAATGGTGAACTAATGATTATTAAAAAGGATGATTGCATTACCGGCAGCTTAAAAGATGAAAAGTAGCACGGGAATCGAAGCGAACAACAGCGGCTAAGAAAACGAAAAGTAACGCGGGAATCGAAGCACGCAAAAAAGTCCAAAAAAGCATGATTCTACGAATTGGGAAGGAGAAATAAATACAAGGGAAATGCTCCTAAAAATCAGGAAGACTATTTAAAGCTACCATATTCCGAGAAAGAATGTTTCATACTTCTCAAATTTCGAACTATGAAACATTGGGGGCTTCTGTTGATACCAAAATTAATCTGCTGACATGGACCAATCATATGAAGACACGTGGCTATCTACATGGAAACAACAAACACTTTCGAGGAACAAGACTACAACGAGGAAGACTAGTTCCCCGAGGAACTCACAAGCTCCGAGGAACAATGCCTCTCCGAGGAACTCTTAAATACCGAGAAGCTTAGGCGGTCCGAGAAACTCATGGCGGTCTGAGCTGCTCCTCGAAGCATGATACCAATAGTTTAACTGCTCATTAAATGCTTATCATTTGGACGTGCATGCAAAGAGGGCATTAAATGTATTACCCTTTCATATGTATATCATTTAATGTATTACCCTTTCACATTACAGCCTCAGGGCTATAAATACATTGCACAATCCTCATTGTAAAAGGACCCCAGACCGGAATTTCTTGAGATAACTTGTAATCGAGAATTCCCATACAAACAGCAATACCAAAACAGTGGACGTAGGCCATTCTTATAAGGCCGAACCACTTTAAAATTCTTTGTCTCATTTATTTATCTGTGATTGAATAATTAGAGTGATCTAATTTTTTACATCAACAATTATGTACATGTGATTTCGAACATAATACAATCCTCAAAACATTATGTTTTCAAATCAAACATGGATCATAACATTTATTCGTCAAAGCCCTAAATTTCATGTTCTACATTTATAGATAACATAAAGTCTAGATTTTTCTCATATAGGTCATCACCCATGATCCGATTTCATAACCTCTACATGAATATAATCACAGTACATCAAATCCTACCTTAAACATGGATTTAATTCACTTAAATTCCAATTTCATCATATATATCCAGATGAATAAACCCTTCTCTTACATGGGTGTTATAACGTCAAGGAAAATTGTAAATATAAACTTGGCTTGGCTTGTGTGATTTTATTTTGTGGTTTTGATGTGGGGATGTTTCCTTATCTTCCAATTCTCACTACAAGATTGATAATGGTGCAAGATCACACTCCAATTCCTCAAAAACTCCCTCTTAGGCTTCATAAATGGTTCCACTTGTTCCTTAATGGCTTCTCTGAGATATGTAACCTCTAAACCCTAGACTTTCCCATTTATATGATGATAAAGATGTCGAAAATTCATAGGTCTCTTTACCCTTGATTACCAAATGACTAAAGTGCCTCCATACGGTGCCAGTTTAGTCTAAAATTGCCTCGGGACCCAATCAACACCCCAGGTATACAATTTCGACTATTTTGGCCCTTATGGATTCATTTGTGACCTCAAAATCAACATCCGGGTCACTATAAAAAATTATGCTATCTCAAATAGTCTACAAACGACTCCTAGTTGAGATAAATCCATTACGCCAATCTCACTCGCTATGATGCATAATAATTTCCATAAATTATTTGCTATCCACTTAGTAAATTAAACACATAATATTAATAGTTATCTATTTCTATTGATTAATATTGAGAAACTCACCTTATCGAGATGAATGGCCCAATGGATGATGCTCCTGGCCGAGTCTGATACCGTGTGTGTCACGCCGAAAGCCATGAAAGGAAGAGCTATCTGTGACTACCTCGCTAACTACCCCATGGAAGAAGCTGATGTTTGCATCTCTGAATTCCAAGATTAAAACATCCTTTGATCCTCTCAAGACAACCTTCGATGGAAGATGTTATTTGATGGCACTGCCAACAAAAAGGGATATGACATTTGGATACTTTTGATCGTCCCAAATGACTCCCACACTCCCATCGCTATCAAATTGGATTTCCCTTGCACCAATAACATGAGTGAATATGAGGAGTGTACAGTAGGCCTCAAGGTCACTCTCAAAAAAGTTATTCAATTCTTAGATTTCTACGGGGATTCTACCCTCATCATCGGTCAAGTGCTCAGAAAACAGAAACTCAAAGGTGAGAAACTCTAACCCTTCCATGCCCACTTAGAATAACTAGCCTCCCAATTCCAAGATATCACCTTTCACTACCTCCCTCGAGTGAAGAATAACCTAGTTGTTACCCTTACTACCTTGGCCTCTATGGTCGACATGCCCGAAGGAATAACAATGACCCCCTTCATAGTTCAAAAGCATGACAAACCAACCCACTGCTACCACATTAAACTCATCACCAAAGAGGATCCAGAGCTAGCCAATTGTTGGTACTATGATATTTGGCACCTCCTCAAGCATGGTAGGTATCCCAAAGGTTCCAAAAAGAAAGATCGAGCAACCCTTTGAAGACTGGATGACCAGTATATCATCTGTCACAAATAACTGTTCAAAAGAAACTTCCATGGAATCCATCTACACTGTATCGCAGGGGTTGACATTGAAGAGATAATACAAAAAATCCCCAGCGGGGAATGCATGCCCCACATGAATGGTCACATGATTGCCAAAAAATCATCCGACAAGGCTACTACCAGACCACCATAGTCCAGGATTGCACCGCCTATGTCCGTAGATGCCTCAAATACCAACAGTTTTCCAACCTTCAACACCTTCGTCCGCGAGAATTATACAACATGACTTCTCCCTGGATGTTCTCCACCTTAGGCATCGACATCATAGGGAAGGTTACACCTAAGGCTTCCAACGATCATGAATTCATCCTAGTTTCCATTGATTAGTTCATCAAATGGCTCGAAGCCGAGTCATATGCAATTCTAAATGCCAAGAAAGTTCCCAAATTCATCAGGACGAACATAATCTACCGATATGGGGTCCCGCACAAACTAGTGTCAGATAACGAGTTGCACTTCGAGGCAGAAGTTATAGAAGTGGTCAACGAGTATGGGATTCAGAGATACAAATCTTCTCCCTACTGACCTCAAACTAATGGGACAGTCGAAGTCGCAAACAAAAATCTCAAAGCTATCATCAGTAAGATCACTGAAAGCTATCGAGATTGGGCTGAACGAATCCCTTACGCCCTCTGGAGCTATCGAACCTCAATCCAAACCTCTACTGGGGTACCCTTTACTCTATAGTATACGGTATGGAAGCAGTCCTACCTTTTGAGATAGGAATCCCTTCACTTCGTGCCATGCTCAAAATCCAAGTTTGTGAGGGGGACTAGCATCAAAGTTGTCTCGATGAGCTATCACTCCTGGAAAAAAGGAGACTGAAAGTGTTGTATCACATACAAGGGTACCAACGTCAAATAACACATTCATTCAAAAAGAGAGCCAAGGACCGCGATGATCGAGAAATGAACTTAGCCCTTAAAGAAATCATAAAACCCATCTGGTACCCGAGAGGGAATTTGAAGCCTAATTGGAGTAGCCCTTACATTGTAAAGAAGATCTTGTTTGGATGTGCCGTTATGCTCACCGACCTTGATGGAGAAGATATGGATCATCTAGTGAACATGGACCATCTTAAGAAATTCTACATCTAGTTTGAAATCTCGGCACGCTACGACTCTTCTCATCTCCCTTTTGTTCTAAAAAAAATCTCTTCATTTCCCTGTAGCTAGAACTACATGTGCCTGATCATTTACAAAACCATTTCAGAAAAATTAAAACTTTTGAAAAACCGCAACCTATATGAGCATGACCCTTTCTTTTTTGCAAAAAAACTATTTTTTTCTTATCTCCGAGAACAATAGTTCACTCTAACATAGACTTGAACAAAAGGATTATGCATGCCTCAGCAATCGGTATAGATAATTCAAAGTACAAAGTTCATTAAAGGCACAGGTGGATGATAAAAAAATTGTTTATTTCATTAATAAGAAATTACAATACAATTACATAAGAAAAGGGACGGGTAACTCCCCCTGCCTTCCTAGAGAGAAATAAACTTCCAAAGTTATTTCCCATTACAAAACAAACTCCTTAAGAGTCCTAAACACAGCTACAAAAGGAGTCCTCTTCATCATCGTCTACATCCTAGGGTCGTTAAGCTTCCCCTGCCTGAATAGAGTACCGCGGATGCTCCATAAATCGATAAGCACGAACCAGCCTCGAAAAAACCACAACATCTCCCTCCATGGTATCAAATAAGACAAGCCATCTTTGTCCAGTCTCCACTACAAACATCTTGCTAACTACTCTTCTCCACAACCACTTCATATAATCCCCGGGGATGTGCCAGACTTTCCCAACAGACTATGAAGGATAGGTCGACGGATGCCGACCCTCCCATAAAGAGCCAAGCAGCATGCGCAGACGCTCTGTCAGAGCTTCTCTCATAAATAAATCTAGTGTCCGAGGTGGAACGAACTGCTCCCAGCCAAATTAGCGCAGAAGTCGCTAAGGAAAATAGAAAGTGGTCTATCTGAGACCAGCCAACCGAACGTATGGGTATTCCCCCGGCTCCAGAATAGGTAGCAACTGTGCCCACTATAGAACTGACCAGTGCAGATTTAGAGCCCCTTTTTCCACAAACCAGTTCTCCTAGCTCTCAATATCCAGGCCAACAGGGATATTCTGGATAAGTCATTAGGCAGAATCTTTCAGATAACTATATGAACAACATCATAGGGCTACCCCTCAGAAAGTCTGAACGACCTTCTCGCCAGGTATTCAGGCAATTCAATGTCTCCGCTAATATCACCATCGCAGGATTGCGATGGTATGACATCCATGAAGTCATAGTAGCAAGTTGTGGGTCCACCAGTAGTTCCCCAGTCACTAGTAGCAATTTCAAAACCAAGCCCAGAACGACGGCTCTGGCATATCTAGCATCACCAACCTCCCACAAATGTATGGATTGCAACACCGTCGAAAGGGAGATCATTCCTCCCGCAACCAGTGGTCCGACCGTCAAAGGTGATATATGAATAATCTCAACCAAAAAATCCCTGGGAGAATGGAAAAATCCAAGTGGATCCGCAGCAACACTGGGATTTATCCCCCGCATGGTAGAAAATTCCTCGTAGGTAGGACAAATGTCATCCAACTTGAAGCGAAATACATGATCCTCAGGATACCAAAAATCGACAGCTGCCATCAACATGTTCCACTCAATGGGCCGCTTGCACCACAAAGATACTCGCCGTATGTGAAAAGCTTCATCATCAACATTATAAGAGCATATTGCTTCCAAGGCTTCAAGGTAGTTAGCAAACTCAATGCTCTCAGGGAGAGCCATCTTGAAAGACTAAGAGATAGTAAGCAAGTAAGAGTGTGGAAAATGAAGAAATTGAAAGTGTGAGGAGGAAAGACCCATCCACACCCCCTTTTCATACTTGGAAACTCCTAAGACAAAACACAACCCTTGAAAAAGGGGGAGGGAATCCTACCCCACAAGGTACCAAAAGCTGAAGAGAGTACCAATCAAAGCCTTGATTGATTAGACTGGACTGACCTATCGATAGGCAGGACAAGGGGCTTACTGATCGACAATGCCCTAGTTTTCGAAACTTATCTTTTTCCTCTTTTGCCAAAATAAAAAAAATTCAATGAAAATAAATTGGTATTCTCCACAAGATTTTATACATCTTTACGAATAAATTTTCCTTCACTTCTAAAAAATCCCTTCTTACGGTCTCAATAGCAAAGTAAAAAGCGCATATGCATTCACCCATCATTAACAGAAGACAATAAAAAAACTCCATTGCATTGCATAGATATTTTCCTGTGTTACATCAGTTTTGCAGGAATCAAAGAAAAATGGAAAAACAAGGGGACTCAGCCCGAACCCACATTCTCTATCTCACCTACCCTTCCCCTCTGTCTCCTAAGAGCTTCCATCCCTGCGATACGCTCTGTTTCCCCTACGGCGAGATGATGCACCACCGTTACCTAAACCAGACTCCTCCCCAGATGAGGCAAATGACACTAAGCAAGAAGGAACATGAACGACATCCCAAATATGGATAGTCGCTGAAGCTATCCACTCCCTAATGTCCCTTAGCCAATTGGTGGACACCCGGACTTGCTGCAAGAAAAGGCCGAATCAGTATCAGGTAAAGAAGATCAAAAGAAACCAAAAATTAAAGAAAAAAAAGGACCCAAAGGTATACCAAAGGATGAAGACCCTCCTCGTTCAAGCCCAACCCCTCCGGGTCCATCGCATGATGATGATGCAACATAGGCACCATCCCACAATCATCCCGCCGAATGTTGTATGAAGGGGTATTCAACCATACAAAGGGAACCACCGAATTGTTCCGCCACCACAGATGTAGAAAGACCACCACCACTGTGGGAAGACCCCACTGGACGAATTGAACCCTCATGTAGGAAAGGCAGTGCATCATATATGCTAGGCACCATCAACCAACTCGTCGCGAAGTGAATATAATCATAAGACACAATTGTGTTAGTGTACAATAAATAGAACTAGCTAATCATTGCAAAGATCCTCGCGTCCTGTGGTAACATCCGCCCTCGCCTCACATCCATAGGGGGCCTCGCATGTGGCACCACAACCTCATCCTCAGCAATCTGTCGAACCGCCCTTTCCCCGAGATAACAGGAGTGGACAAATTCATGCACCAACAAACGCCTTATCTGCACATTCACCCGAGTTGAACTCATGTCCTGAACAACAGTCCCCCAAGGGTAAAAGGTCACCTAAAAAATCATGTTAGGATATGGAATCAGAGCACACAAAGACCAAGACTAAAAAAAGGAAAGGTCTTACCCTATCACTCGTTAGGCCATTCAAGACTTGATACACCGCTTGTAAAGAAAGAGACGTCCTCAACAGTCGATTGACCTTTTGCCACCGGTACAACCAAAAAAAGTCCCCAACGATATCGTCCTTCAAATCAAATAGATGGGTATTACACCCAATCACCTCATAGAACCACGTCTACCAAAGACAAGAATCCTCGATTAAAAAAAGTGATGCACAAGGAAAATACGAATGCTTGAAAGTTAAATTTACAAACTAAAGAATAACGCAAGAAGATTTGTGGCTCCAGAAAAAGTCAATCGGCAACACCGACTAAATGTATCTAGAGAAAAATAAAGGGTCGCCAAAGTCAGGATCCCCCAATCATAGATAGGGATGTTTGAAAACATCCTCAAGTATAGGGAAAACCACAACTGGACAACATCCCCGCTCGATACCACAAGAAATCCCCCCAACACTATGAAAATAAACAACCAGGCCATTTGCCTCACTTGCATCCCGTCCTCCACATCAATCACCCAACCCAAAAAAATATCCCTCAGTAGAGATAAACGGAAAAAGTCCCCAGATACTATCCTCCCCATGTCACCTAGCTCCACCTTCACCTCCTCTGGCCTTACCCGCAAAGAGCGATCCACCTCTATCTGATCTCCGTCACAATCTATCCCCAGCAGCTGGTGCACATCTATGGGAGTTACACTCATCTCCCCAAATCCAAAATGAAAGGTGTGGGTAGTGTCCCACCACCTCTCCCCTAAAGCACATAAGACCGCCATTGAACAAGGTGTCTCATCCATCACGGATGCCAACCTCCCAAAGCTTGCTGACGATACTACCTAACGTACCACAGATGGAAGGTGTTCCCAGACATCCTTAAGACCCATCATCCTGCGGGAATGCATAGACGATAAAGAAACGTCAGACTATCAAAGAAAAATATTGTCAAAATCTAAGAAAAAAGGAACTCAGAAAAAAGAATGCCAAAAGTAATTTTATACTTACATAACCACCAGGGTTAACCACCCTGGAAGAGAGATGACGCGACAGCTCCTGCAGTAAAGTCCACTCATCCGCAACCAGATCAAATGCATCAAAAGAATTCTCACTCCCCAAAGCAAGAGGCGCCCTGGCCCTCCACTCCACATTAGCCCAGTCATCAATAACTAATAGCTCCATGTGTGTCATAGTTCTCACAAAAGCGTCCATTTTTAAGTTGCAAATTGTTAAGACGATCCGCAGAAGAAAATCACAGAGAGAGAGAGAAGACAAGAAACTATGAAAAATGAGGGAACCCGCCCCTTTTTATAGGAAGCCCAGGGTCATGCCGATCGGCACTGCACCCTCACCTTTAGATTGGCACTAACCTTCCACCTTCTCGAGGCTGTCCAAAAGTCCGTGCCACTATCGAATGGCACCCTCCACACCATGCTGATTGGCACCCCCTTAAAATTTCCTACAAAAACTCCCAAAAAATACCAGAAAACCTTAAAAAATCCTCAAAAAAATCCTAAAAATTCAAGGGAAGATGTAGAATATTTTCACTAAGAAAATTTATTTTTGTCTCACTCTCCCTCAAGATGAACCCCTATTTCCCCAGCGGAACCTTCAAAATCCAAGTGAATCTCTCCCCGGCAACGTCCCCAAAGGACCCCGAAAGCATCCCAAACTTTTAGGTTATCTCCTATTCCCCAAAAGTCTCAAATTTCCCCAAGCAAAACATCCAAACCCTGAACCATCTAATCACTACACCAATGGAATTGGCATCATCAAATTTTCTATTCCCCTACAAAGTCTCTAAAAGACACGAATGTTCTCCCAGCAATCAGTTCCTCGGATCAAATCAAAATCACGACGTAATTTCTTGGACAGAGTTCCCCGAGAACATCAAAATTTAAGCCCTCATAATTAGCTTCAACCCGCAAAATTATTCATCTAAATATAAGCCCTTAGAATTGGCCATCACAAAATTAATCCCACAGAATTGGCTTCGACCCGCAGAATTGGTCATCTCAATTTAAGCCCTCAGAATTAGCTTCAACCCACAGAATTGGTCATCATAATTTAAGCCCTCATAATTGGTTTCGACCTGCAAAATTGGTAATCACAATTTAAGTCCTCAGAATTGGCTTCGACCACAAAATTGGTCATCACAATTTAAGCCCTCAGAATTGGCTTCGAATCACAGAATTGGTCACCACAACCTAACCCATCAGAATTGGCTTCGACCATCAGAATTATACTTGTCAATTTAACCCCTCAGAATTTATTTCGACTCACAGAATTGGTCATCTCAATTTAAACCCTCAGAATTGGCTTCGACCCGCATAATTGGTCATCTCAATTTAAGCCCTCAGAATTTGTTATGACCCACATAATTGGTCATCTAAATTTAATTCCTTAGAATTGGCTTCTACCCATGGAATTGGTCATCTCAACTTAAGCCCTGAGAATTGGCTTCGACCCGCGGAATCGGTCATATCAATTTAATCCCTCAAAATTGGCTTTGACCCGTAGAATTGGTCATCTCAGTTTAAATCCTCAGAATTGGCTTCGACCTGCAGAATTGGTCATCACAATTTAAACCCTCAGAATTGTCTTCGACCCGCAGAATTGTTCATCTCAATTTAAGCCCTCAAAATTGGCTTCCACTCGTAGAAGTGGTCATAATAATTTAAGCCCTCAGAATTGTCTTCGACCCGCAGAATTGGTCATCTAAATTTAAGCCCTCAAAATTGGCTTCGACCCGCAGAATTGGACATCAAAATTTAATCCCTCAGAGTTGGCTTCGACCCGTATAATTGGTAATCACAATTTAAGCACTCATAATTGGCCTCGAGATGAAGAATTTCTCATCACAATTTAAATCCTTAAAATTTCCTTCGACCCACAGAATTGGTGATCAAAATTTAAGCCCTCAGAATTGGCTTGCAAAATTGGTCATCATAATTTAAGATCTCAAAATAGGCTTCAACGCACAGAAGTGGCCATCACAATTTAAGCACTTAGAATTGCCTTCGACCTGCAAAATTGGTCATCTCACTTTAACCCCTCAGAATTGGATTCGACCCGCAAAATTTGTTAATCTCAATTTAAGACCTTAGAATTGGTTACGACCCGCATAATTGGTCATCTCAATTTAACCCTTAAAATTGGATTCGACCCGTGGAATTGGTCATCTCAACTTAAGTCCTTAGAATTGTCTTCGACCCGCGGAATTAGTCATCTCAATTTAAGCCCTCAGAATTGGCTTCAACCCGTAGAATTGGTGTTCTCAATTTAAGCACTCAGCTTTGGATTCGACCCACATAATTGGTCATCACAATTTAAGCCCTCAGAATTGTTTTCGACTCGTAGAATTGGTCATCTCAATTTAATCCCTCATAATTGGCTTCGACTCGTAGAATTGGTCATCACAATTCAATCCCTCAAAATTGATTTCGACCCGCATAAGTGGTCATCATAATTTAAGCGCTAAGAATTGTCTTTGACCAGCAGAATTGGTCATCTCAATTTAATCCCTCATAATTGGCTTCGACCAGCAGAACTGGACATCAAAATTTAATCATTTAGAGTTGGTTTTGACCCGCATAATTGGTCATCATAATTAAAGCACTCAGAACTGGGTTCGACCCGCAAAATTGGTCATCACAATTTAAGCCCTTTGAATTTTCTTCGACCCGCATAATTGGTGATCACAATTTAAGCCCTTAGAATTGGCTTTAACCCTCAAATTTGGTCATCACAATTTAAGCCCTCAAAATTGTCTTCGACCCACAGAAGTGGTCATCACAACTTAAGCCCTTAGAATTGGCATCGACCTGCAAAATTGGTGATCACAATTTAAGCCCACAATATTGACTTCGACCCGAAAAATTGGTCATCATAATTTAATCCATCAGAATTGGATTCGAAATGAAGAATTGGTCACCTCAATTTAATCTCTCAGAATTAGGTTCGACCCGAAGAAGTGGTCATCACAATTTAAGCCCTCAGAATTGGCTACAACCAATAAAATTTGTTCATCTAAATTTAATCCCTTAGAATTAGTTTTGACCCATAGAAGTGGACCTCACAATTTAAGCCCTCAGAATTGGCTTCGACCCACAAAATTTGTTCATCTCAATTTAAGCCCTCAGAATTAGCTTCGAACCGCAGAAGTGGTCATCACAATTTAAGCCCCCAGAATTGGCTTCGACCCTCAAAATTTTTTAATCTCAATTTAAGCCCTAAGTATTGGGTTGGATCCGTAGAATTGCTCATCACAATTTAGGTCCTCAGAATTGGCTTCGACCCACAGAATTGGTCATCACAATTTAATCACTCAGAATTGGCTTCGACCAACACAATTTGTCATCACATGTTAAGCCCTCGTAATTGGCTTCTACCCGCATAATTGGTCATCACAATTTAAGCCCTCGGAATTGGGTTTGACCCGTAAAATTGCTCATCACAATTTAAGCCCTTAGAATTGGCTTCGACCCGCATAATTGGTCATCACAATTTATGTCCTCAAAATTGCCTTCGACCCGTATAATTGTTCATCTCAATTTAAGCCCTCATAATTGGATTCGACCCACATAATTAGTCATCTCAATGTAATCCCTCAGAATTAGCTTTGACCCGTAGAAGGCGTCATCACAATTTAAGCCCTCGAAATTGGCTTCAACCCGTAAAATTTATTCATCTCAATTTAATCCCTCAAAATTATCTTCGACCCGGGGAAGTGGTCATCATAATTTAATCCCTCGGAATTGGATTCGACCCGCAAAATCTGTTCATCTCAATTTAAGCCCTAATAATTGGCTTCGCCTGTAGAATTGGTCATCACAATTTAAGTCCTCACAATTGGATTCGACCCGTAGAATTGGTCGTCACAATTTAAGACCTAAGAATTGGATTCAACCCGCAGAATTGGGCATCACAATTTAATCCCTCAAGATTGTCTTCGACCCGCATAATCGATCATCCCCGCCCTTAGGTCCTCAAAATCGGCCTCGACCCTCTGAATCGGTCATCCTCATCCTTAGGTGCTAAAAAATAGCCTTAACCCTCTGAATCGGTCATCCTCATCCTTAGCTCCTCAGAACCGACCTCGACTCTTTGAATTAACCATCCTTATCCTTAGGTCCTCAAAATCGGCCTCGACCCTCTGAATCGATCATCCTCACCCTTAGGTGCACATAATTGACCTCTTTTAAAGGCATCATGTGGTGTCTATTCGAAGGCTATCATTTATTCCAAACTCACCCGTTGAGGGTCTCTGTAGACAGTAATCCTAGCACCCCCCACATCACCATGAATCTAGGTCATACCCTGAGTACTGACCTAGAGGCCATCGGGCACTCCTAGGCTCCGTTTGACCAAAATTCAAACTCCTCAGCTCGACCGAGCCTAAATGAATCCTCAAAGGGAACTGAATCTCCATTCCATCGGTTCACCCCCGTGCATAATTCTGACTTAAGATGCGGTCGAATGACCCGTTTTCCCCTAAAACTTAATTAGGAGGCCACCGTATTCTCCCGGGCTCCATTTGACCAAAGTCAACTCTTGAGTTCATCCAATACTGAATGAATCTACAAAGGGTATGGAAACCCCTTGCCAACGGTCCCTCTAGGCCTAATTCTAACTTACGGTACGGATGAATGATCTGTTTTACTCCAAAAGGTCATCGAACACTTACAGATCCCGATTGACAAAATTCAACTCCCCAAACTGAGTCAAACTCTTTGGATTGTCAAATATTATCTTCTAAACTTTCCAACAGTCTGCCCCATGTGAGATTCTGACTTACCATGCGGAATGCCATACTCGGGAGTGCTTCCAAGCCAAATTTGCCCTAAAAACAAAGGACCGACGAGTGCTTCGAAACTAAATTTTCCTAAAAATAACTCCCAGACCCGGGAGTAGTCCAAAAGGACTTTTGAAGGTCTTTGGAGTACCTTTCCAGTGGTATTCTCCGTGCACAATTTGGATCAAAGGATTTCATTTTATAACCATTTTTTCGAAGGAACTTGAACGAGCCTGCCAAACTACAGGTTCAAAATCCTGCCTATCGACAGTGTGCCTAAAAACACCTTCTAATTAGTAGGACCAAACCTATGCTGATCGGTAATGCCTTGGGACGATAAAAAGGAGGGTCTGACCTCATTACAAAGGGGACCCAAAATCTGAGTACCATCAATCTCGACCAACTCATAAAATCTCTCTCGATGTCAACGTTATTTCTACATCCAAATCCCTTTCTAACCCTCACTTTTCATCATCTTTTTCATTAAATTTGGCAAATTAACTACCTTTCATCATCATCATCCAGGTGTAAGGTCTTCTCTCCAACATTCAAGATCAAGCTCAAGATCATCAAGAAGGTCCAACTTTCTCAACTCTCTCCTTAAATTCTCCTAAATCTGTATTAACTTGTTTTATTACTTAGAACTTTTTATCCCCATCTCATATATCTTAATATACTTTTTTATTTTGTATTATTTAACATCTCTTATTTTTAATATAAAAAAAACAAAAAGCAAGAAAAAGAGGGTTAGCTCATAAATTCCAAACGGGAATTCTCACACTTTTCTCACAACTAAAACACCTTTTTACAGGCACGCACACAAATAATAGAAGTCCCTAATTGTATTTATGGGATAAACCCCACCCCTCGTTTTGCATGGGAACTATGTGGACTTTGATGCCTCTATAGGCTACGTAGGCCTCTCGGGGTAAAATTCGAGACTTGAGTCCTATTTTTTCCAATTTTCTATTTTTCTAAATCTTTAACTTAATTCTCTTAGATTCTATATATTTACGTATACATGTATTTGTTCTTAATGGCGTATTATTCCATATGCGTTATCGTTCCATTATAACGATCAATGCAAGGATAATCGCGTAAATCCTATTTCCTAATGTTACATTTAGGAACATTCGTATGGATGACTCGCTGTATCTCTTCCATGATACTAGTTGATGATTCCTATATCCATTACATATACACATGCACATGTATCACAAGGAAATAGAGGAACATAACAACAAATCCATGAGAGACCGCAAGGGCAGAATGGGTGCCTAACACCTTCCCATTTCGTAACTTAGCCTCCGAACACTACTCGAATCAGTTTTTGGTTTTGTATGCATTTGTATGTCTTTGATGCTATCCTTAGGGATGGATTCACATTCTTTTGTCTGTTTTGAGTAAAATAGACTGGCAACTCCATCTCTCTATATTTTTTACCTCACACATCACCGACGATGGCTGAAGCGCTCCTAAGAGGGATGTGTGGGACCAAGATCCTCCCACCATAGAGATACCCCTTACTTATCTCTCTTCGCGTGGATAGGGGATGGGCACATTTGATATTCTGAATTTTGGGGATTCTAATCAATTGCATCACTTTTACCTTTAGCAGTCATAATTTTATCCCTGCCATATATTTTAACATGTTCTCCACTTTTGACATATATTGTCCTAGAACCTAGTTTACCACTGATTGTGAATCACCGTGCGATATTATCTTCTCGCCCCTGGTGAGATATTAAACTCTAATCCAGCAATCAAAGCCTCATTTTCTACTTCATTATTGGACACTTCAAATTTGAGCCAAATATTATATTCTATATCAAATCAATAGGTGCATTGACTACCAGTCCAACTCTGCTACCATTTATATATCATGATCCATACATAAATATCTTCCATATAAGTAACTCTTTAACAAATACTCATTCTACTAGTGAAACATCTTTAAATAGTTTTATTAAAAATTCACCCCTCCATCATGCCTTGCTTATCCTAGATGAGGATTATTCTAGTCTTTGGGTCAGGTTGGATGGAACTATAACAACTTCCTCGAATGGCCATTTCTCCTAATACGTGAATTCAACAATGAAATTTTCTATTCCTTGTCTTTTTATTGTAGTCCTTAGCTCATATAGTATATCATATTCACTTATATTTATCTACCATGCCATCAACCTTCCTGACTTTTAAGTTTTTTTCGATGGTTTTTCAAAGGGGCAGACCAATATAGACCACTATAAAGTGGGCTTGGAAATAGTACTTCTTCTTTTTGGACATCATTATTAGAGGTAAAGATAATTTCTCCATTTTTGAATATCTTATTTCTTCACTAATAAAGGGTTTTCTTGTTTAGTATGCTAGTTTTTGAACTCCTCCTTTAATTATGATCAGAGCTGAGGTAACTGGTGACTTTGATAGTACTGAATAAAAATCAAGTTTTTCCTCTAGGATTCTTCTTGAGGCCAATAGGGCCAATCCAATATACTTTTTCAGCTCCTCGGTGATGAGTTGGCATTCCTAAATCCATTCAGAAGTGTTTTTCATCATCTGGAAGAATGGGAGGCAATTATCGAGTTCTTTGGATATGAATATGTTTAATGCAACCACCTATCTTGTTAATCTTTGAACTTTCTTCTAGCTTTTAGGAGGCTGCATATTGATGAACCCCTCAATTCTGTCAAGTTTGGCCTCCATGCCCCTTTGATTAACGATAAAAACCCAAAAAATTATAAACTTGACTCCGAACACACACCTGGATAAATTTATTTTTATCTGATATTTCTCTAGGTCATTGAATGTTTGGCGGAGGTCTTGAAAATGTTCGTGTACCTTCATGCTTTTTTTCACATGTCGTCTATATAAACTTTCTTATTCTTACATAACTGCTTCTCAAACATCTTGTTCAATAGACTTTGATGCGTGCCCCCTGATTCTTCATCCCTAAGGGCATAACATTATAATAAAATGTACCTTGGATGGTTAAGAAGGAGGTCTTCTTTCTATTCTCCATCTTGGATAAGCATCAATGAAGCTCAATAATACCTGCCCAACTCTTGCACCCACAACTTGATGAATTCAAGGGAAATGATAAAAATCATTAGGACATGACTTATTTAAGTCCATGAAGTCCACACTCATTCACCACTTATCATTATTCTTTGGTTCGATCACCACGTTTCCAAGACAATCGGGATATTTCACATCTTTAACAAAATTGACCATCTTCATCTTGGACACTTTTTCTTGAATTGCAATGTTTTTCTCCTCCAATAATGCTCATTTCTTTTATTTTACTAGATTTGCTTCCTTCGCTATGTTGAAATCGTGACTAATAATGGTTGGATAAATTCTAGGCATATGTTCGTGGATCCAATCAAAAATGATTTTTTTGGCGTGCATGAAGTCAACCAATTACTTTTTGGTGATGACATCCAAGGATGAGCGAATCTAGGCTGTCTTTTAAGGATATTTATCGTCCATAATTATTGGCCCTATTTTCTCAATAGATTCCTTTATTACTCACTTATCTTCATCCCGAGGATATAGTGCATTTATTTGATCATTTTAGGATAACTTATTTCTTTCCTATTCATCGATCGAGGTATAGTAGCATTCACCTGCTTCCACCTAGTTTCCTTTCACAACAATAATGCCAAAAATTGGCGGGGAACTTTAGACATTGATGAACAATTGAGGTAACAACCTAGAATTTCTTTAGGCCCACTCTTCTAAAAATAATGTCATCGACCAATGAGATATTCTTGTTGGGGATGAAAAATATCATCATCTTTGTTAATTTCCAACAAAAAACTCCAGCTCGATAGTGCCTAGTGGGTACACCTTCTCGCCTGAGAATCTGATGAATGAATAGGCTTGCAGTTTTTATTCGGACAATATCAGCTTTGTGAAACATTCATGGAAAACTAAATCCACCAAAATCCCATTGTTTACTAGGATTCTCTTCATTCTCCTTTTATGGACCTGCGGCCATCCATGGTTGGATTCCTTCCGGCACGATCGAAATGTTGGGGGTCAGTCATCGTCATGTGGGGGATAATGTAAAGAGATAGGGTCATCAACATATTTTTCTGAAAACATGCAAAAGAATTTTCCCACCTAAAGAGAATGGCGTCAAGGTCAAACTGATTCTTAAGAAACCAAGTATTTCCATGGTCTGTTCAGGGACTAAGTTATTGTATGGCAAGGTGTTAGGTACCCATTCCACCCTTTCGGTGTCTTAGAGGATATGTTAATATTCCCATTTTATATTCCACGATGTGTGTGTACATGTTTATAATCTAAGTAATAGGAGAATGGAATTATCCAACTTGCATCGTGGAAGGGACGAAGTGGATTCATCTGTAGGAGTGTTCCCGAAAATAATGAGGAAAATATGATATAAATGTTTGTAGAATCACAAATCACTACGAAAGAGGGAATGTGCGCATCGAATGAGACACAACTATGTAGGAGAATAAAAGTCACAAAATATATATAATAACAAATAAAAGAAATATATGTTCATGAAAAAAAGAGAACTTGAATCTCGGGAATGGCCCAAGACGCCTGCATAGGCTAAGGGCCATTAATGTTCATGTTGTTCAAAAACATTGTAGGTGTGGGATTCAATCCATAAATCCAAATATGGGACTTTTCTTATGTGTGTGTAGATAAAAATGTGTTTTAAGAGTCAAATTGTGAAATGGAAATCCCACTTTTGGAATTTATGTATAAACCCTCTTTTTCTTCTTTTTAGGAATTTTATGAAAATGGATTATGTGTAATTTTAATAATTAAGAGTAGATATTAGTGGATGTGATAAAATGAAACAAAGCGAAAAAATATAAATAAAGTGAAAAATACCAAAAGGGATAAACTTGAGAAAGGGATGGAGAAATAGACCTCCTTATGAATTCTTGTTTCTAACTTTGAACTGGGAGTGTGATGATTTTGAAGTGGTATGGCAGTGATATAGAGAGTTGGGTGAAGTACCCAGTGAGGTAAGGTAATGTGTGGAAATGGAGTTTTTTGGAAAGATAAAGGCTTGAATTATGAGGAAAATGTTCCTTTTTTGCTCATAAGGGTGTCCAACCTCTCTTCTATAGGGTGAGGTCATGGCCCCTTTTTATAGGGTTAAGGGGGTGCCGATCCGCATGCCCTGATCCTGCCTATCATCATAAGGACTTCCTTACTAGGCAAGGAAAAGTAAACCATGCCGATAGGAAGGGTATTTCGGGTGCCTATAGGTAGTCCATAACGTTTTCTTTGGGGGAGGGGGAAGGGGCATAAAATACGGCCCATAATTAGAAATAGCACATGGGATTAACTATTAGAAAAGGAATTTAGATCCCTTAAGAATGAATTAATCCACTCCCGGGTTCGAGAATCGACCGATGTTAAATAGGGCTCGGAAGTTCCCAACGGTCTCTAGATAAGAGGTTTTTAGAGGAAAACAAATCATTCGTCTGAATCATAAGGTTGATTAGTGCATCGAGGGTTGGGGTAGTAAAGGGAATTCAGTTCCCTGTGAGATTTCATTGAGCTTCCTTTGGTTTGACAATTTGACAAGAGTCAAACGAGGTCGAAAACACCTGATGGCCTTTCAGAGTAAAACTAATTGTTCATCTGAATCGTAGGGCCAATTTGTGAATTGGATGGACTATTGGAAAAGGAATTTCGAGCCATTTGAGGATTCATTGAGCTTCTCTCAGGTTGAAGAGTTTACCTGAGTCAAATGAGGCCCAAGAACTCCATATGGCCTCCAGATCAATACTAGTAGAGTAATAGATAGTTTATGCGGGCAGTGAAGACAATCCATGCCTGATATGGAACGTTGGAAAGGATATTCAGAGACCTTCGAGGATTCATTGAACTTCACTTATATTGGAGAGTTAACCGAAGTGAAATGAGGCCCTAGAGTACCCGGTGTCCTCCAAATCACTACTGGGAGTAGGAACTAGGATTTATGGTGAATGGATGAGTGATAGGGACCTAAGGAGGATCTTAGCAAGGTCCTAGAATGGGATGTGTACATAACCCCTCGATGGCGGAGCTTGGAACAAGTGAAGGCCGTTGAATTATAGACTCCACATCGACATTAGGGAAAAGGATTTTAGGTCAATTGTTTGAACCTAAAGGACGAGAGTGAACAATTTAGAGATATGAGGTCAATTTTAAAGACCTGTGGAATGGGGAAAAACTTTGCGGGACGAGATAAATTCTGAGGACCTATAAGTTAGGATGAAAATTTTTTCTTGTCGCGCTCAATTCTAATCACCTTACGTTGTGATGACCGATTTGGTGGGCCAGATCAATTCTTAGGACATTGAGTTGTGTGACCAATTATGTGGGTAGAGGTCAAATCTATGTACCTAAAGTTATGGAGACCAATTCTACCGGTCGAGGTCATATCTGAGAACCTAAAGTTGTTATGACCAATTCTATGGCCGAGGTCAATTCTGAGGACTTGATATTATGGAAACCAATACTGTGGGTCGAGGTCAATTATGAGGACCTAAATATGTGATGAATAATTGTGTGTATTGAGGTTAATTATTAGGATCTAAAGTTATGAGGATCGATTATGTGGGTCGTGGTCAATTATGAGGATCTTATGTTATCTCACCAAATTCTGCGAGCCAAGGTCCATGTTGAGGACCTTAAGCTATGATGACCAATTCTGTAAGCCGAGGTCAATTCGAAGGACATTATGTTTTATTGACCAATTCTTTGGGTCGAGGTTAATTCTGAGGACCTAAAGTTTTGACGACTAATTCTGCGAACTGGGGTCAATTGTGAGGACCATGAGTTGTGACGATCGATTATGCGGGCCGAGGTCAATTTTGAGGATGTTTAGTTATGGTGAAAAATTCAGCGGGTTGGGTGTGACACTCCTCTTAATTAAATACCAGGTGATCATGCATTTATTAAATTAAAACAAAATATCCAGATTGGTTCATTCTTAGCATCACTGTCCAAAAACTTTTTAATATATACTAACCACGTAGTATTTGAAAAGTTGGTGTCAAATTTTATCTTTTTATTAACATGCAATGATTTAAAACAATTAAATAATTAATTATCACATTCACCATACTAAATAAATCAACACCACAAATAATGAAATGCTGAATCAAATAAGATATGACGAGAGTAAACACCCTAGTCTGAAACTCTAATACAATAATCCATATAAAAATTAAATCCAACTCTAAATAGTAAAGGAAATACAATGTCTCTAGAAACAACTTCTAAAAGAAGATGAGAAACATGCCCAACTGAGATAAAGTAATGAGTGCATCTGATCTGCAAGAAAATAGAGGCGTCTACCAAACTAGAACCTACAATATTCGACATCAACTGCAACAACAGCAAATAGAAATGAACTCCTAAGCTAGGCCTCCCTGTGGCTGGGCACTTAAAATGTTTTTTACAAAAAAAAAAGATTTGGAAAAAATGGGTCAGAACCCGAGTAAAAACATCTTAAAATTTAGGAAGTATTGAAAATGCATAATTATCAAATACTATATGCATGTTAGGTTCATGACTCTCACTTCAGGTCCCCACCCCTCAACTAGTAGCCACACCTAACGTATACTACTAACCCGTCCTAGTTATTCCACCCCACCTAACTAGTTCGAATTAAATATTTTACTTAATCTACTACCTTTTGGTACTCTCTTGGGTCACCCATACAACAACAGTTTATGTTCTATACCTATTGGACATTTATAAATTTTTTATGTAATATTAATTTTTCGCACACTTATATGCATTTAGATATCACTATCTTTCGCATCTTCTATGGACAAATAATAGAATTAAATAATAAGTATATATATACATTTCACTCTAATTATATATACTATTATAGCACCCTTAGGTTGAGACTTGCAGTGCATGGATACTCTACTATAATGTTCGGGTACATCACATACTCTGTAAAGTATAGTTAGTTATGTATCTCTCTCGAACCATAAATACAAATCACACATATTGGAGGCGAACATAGGCCCTAACCAAATGAGTCACACACATACATATGCTCCCATTTAACCGTTGAAACAATCATACCCTAAGATAGCACGTATCCAAGGTCCTATGTTCTGGGTACAAGTCTAAAATCCCCCCAATGGGCTTATTAGGATTAGACCATCAATGAAGCGAAGCCTCCACCTGATAGCAAGCAGTGTAGGTATGTCATACACATAAGATTATACAATAGGTATACACACAACCTATATATTTGTATCCTTGGTATACGTACACTCCTGACCTATATTATATATCCCATACGTAATGTGCATATATATACATATCTCACATAATATCGTCACATATTCTTGAGTATTCCTCACCACTCGAAGTGTGCCAAATATTGTTCAACTGATATTTTAAATTTAATTATCGTTATTCTTAAAATTCGTCACTAAAGTTAATTAGTTCATTTCCCATGAGTTCTAATTAAAAAGGGAAAAAGTTGTCAAAATCTGGGCAGCCGAATCGATTCACCCCAAGACCGAATAAATTCACTTGCCAAAGCGATTCGGTAAGGGAGCCAAATCGATTCACCAGTAGCAGGTCTCGTCTTTTACCCTTGAACTGTTACGGGTTTCATCATTTAAACACATACAAACCTCCATTAATCAATCCCAAACACCCAAGTAAGCATATTATGCCAACATATTTAAACAATTTCTGACGTAGAAGAATTATTAAATCATCAAAGTTACTCCAAGGATCAAATTTATTCCAACATTATCTCTTAAAAACCCTAGTTCATCTTATATAAGCAAGAATCTCAACATGACCAGATTTCTTCATGTTATATTAATGGAATATCATCCAATTTCATCATGCTACATAAAGGATTCAATCATAACCTTAATTTAACCCAAATCATAATTTAATTCCTCATTTTAATTATCAAAATAGATGCATTTAATATAATGAACATCTTATTCTAACATGAATGTTATATCCTACATGATTAAGCAAGATAAATACTTGCCTTGTTTTGGAGGTCTGATTATCCGTAGAAAATTGGTATGGTTGTATTCCTCTCCTTGCGATCTACGCGATTGTAGTGTTTTATGGCCTTGGGACTCTCTCCCAAGGCTCCCATTCTTCCTCCATTATTAGCCTCTCCATGTTTGATTCACGTAACCCTAACTTCTCCCATCAAAAATATTATTTACATCTCTCAAATTCGTGGTTCTCCCTTTCCCAAAAATACAAATGACTAAAATACCCTCCCGAGGTATCGATTTGTGATAAAATTTCCCCCGAACCCAAACTAAACCCCCAGGTACACTTTTCTAACTATTTTTAGCCTTCCAAACACTTTGACCCACTCAAAATAACAAAATGGATGACTTAAAAATAAATTACTTTTTATGACCTAAAATTGAGTCCCGACACGACTGACACACGAGTCCCGACTAAATTACTGTAACCATCGTATTTTTCACTCCCGATGAGTATAATCGTCTCATATCGTTATTATTACTCACTAACTAAGTAATATTCAATATAAATAAATAATAATCCTTATCTCACTAATTAATATTCATTATCCGGGGTTAATTATTCCAAAATAATTTAATTAATCCCAATTTAGTTTGCAATTAACTCAATTGTATAAATCATTCAAATTACAGAGTGTTACATACTTCCCCCCTTATAACGAAATGTCATCCCAAAATATGGAAAAATAAAATACCTGATATGAAAAACTCTGGGTATATCTCGCGGATTTCATCCTCGCACTCCCAAGTACAAGAGGCACAACTTTTGACCTCAATCCACTCTCACTATGGTCTAAGATAGCGAATGGTCTCTCCTTGTACGGAATATGAGACTATAAGTCTATCTCCTCAAGTGAAATGTGGGTGTAATCTAATCATCCCATATATATCACCGTAATGAAGAAATATGGAACACATCACGAATACATTACAAGTGCTCCGCTCGATAATAGGACATGTCCCAATGGAACTAGGCGCTAATTTCCCTTTATTCCAAAATCTCATTATCCCTTTCATAGGATATATAAGCAGTATCACCTTATCCCCCACATCAAAATCCAGAAAGGATCACTTAGCATCAGCATAACTCTTATGTCTATTCTAAGCTATCCATATACGGCTCCGAATAATCTCTAACCTATTTGAAGTAACCTAAATCAACTCTGTACCAAGTAGATTATTGTCTCCCACCTCTAACCAACAAGTTGGTGAATGAAACGGTCTATGGTACAATGCCTCGAATGAGGCCATGCCAATAGTAAACTGGTAGCAGTTATTATAGGCACACTCCACCAGTAGAAGATACTGTACCCAGCCCCCCGAAGTCGAGGATACACATCCATAACATATCTTCCAACATCATATTAGTCCTATCCGTCTTCTCGTTCGTCTGTGGGTGATAAGTTGTACTTAGTCTCATCTCGGTACCAATAGCCTCTTAGAAACTCTCCCAAAATCGAGATACAAAAATCTCATGCATGCCGGCCACACTGTCTAAAGGCACCCTGTGCAATCTCACTATCTCAGCAATAAAAATCTAAGCGTACTGTCCCGAATTGTAATCTTTCCAAACTGACAGGATGTGATATACCTTATTCAAACGATCCACTATACCCTATATGGAATCGTGACCCCTGTATGAAGCAGGTAACCTGGTAAGAAAGTCCATGGAAATGCTCTCCCATTTCCATAAAGGAATCTCCAACGGCTATAGGAATATTGTTGGTCTCTGGTGGGCCACCTTTACTAGCTGACAGGTGGTAAATCTTGAGACAAACTCAGCGATCTCTCTTTTAATCCCACTCCACCAGTACTTCCATCTCATGTCTTGGTACATCTTATTCCCTCTAGGATTTACTGCAAATCGAGACTCGTGTTCCACTGCCATGACAGAGGGTCATAAGTCCTCCCCATCAGAAACTATCAACCTCCCGATGAATCGTAAACCTCACTCTAAACTAATGGACTAAAACTTAACTTCCCTGGATAAAAGTTACCTAATCCTCTCCTGACAAAATGGATCCATTGCCTGCGCTTGCACTACCTTTTTGAAAATCTGGGGTGTAAAGGTTGTAACTGACATGAATTATCTGATAACTTCATCCTGATGGCCCAAATCTTTCCATTTTTCTTTCCACACCTCGGCCACCTCCCCGACTGCCCTATGTCTTAAAGCATCGACCATTACATTGAACTTCCTCGGGTGATACTGGATTTAGAACTCATAGTACTTAACAAATTCCATCCACCTACGCTGACACATAATCATCTCCCTCTGAGTGAACAAATACTGTAGTGACTTGTGATATCTCAATAGGCAAAATTTCTCCCCTAACAGGTAATATCTCCAAATCTGAAGGGTAAACAACACTGCTGCTAGCTCTAAGTCGTGGGTGAGCTAACTTCTCTCGTGAGGCTTAAGCTTGCGCGAAGTGAAAGATATATCCTGATTTTCCTGATGAAGTACCCCTCAAAACCCTATATGGATGCATCAGTGTAAACTAAGTGAAAACTAAGTACTCAACTCCTGCCCTAGTAAGAGCAAGGACTGGAGCTGAAGTCACCTTGTTGTTCAGCTCATCGAAAGACGAATGACAAGCGTAATCCCAAATGAATGACGCTCCTTTATGAGTCAATCTAGTCATAGGACCTAGAATCTTCAAAAATCCTCGAATAAACCTCTTGTAATATCTCGCCAAACCCAAAAAGATTAGTACCTCTGTCGGTGTCATTGGCTATCCTCACTACCTCATTGCTGACACTTTACTTGGGTCCACTGATAAATCCCTCTCCGAAATAATAGTCCCAAAAAACTACACCTCACGTAACCAGAATCCACATTTTTTAAACATTCCATAAAACTGATGCTCTCGCAGTCTTTGTAATACCTGACTTAAATGCTCGGCATGCTCCTCCTCAATCAAGGAATCAATCAGAATTTCATTAATGAAAATGACAACAAACTGATCTATGAACTCTCTGAACACCGTGTTCATCAAGACCATAAATACGTCCAGTGCATTGGTTAGCCCAAATGGCATAACCTTAAATTCGTAGGATCTATATCTCTTCAAGAAGGTAGTCTTAGACACATCCTTCTCCGTGATACGCAATTAATTGTACCCGAATCTCAAGTCTATCTTTGAGGAGTAAGAAACTCCTCTCAACTGATCAAATAAGTCATGGATTCAGGGCACCAAATACTTATTATGTTTTGTGACTTCATTCAATTCCCAGTAGTCAACACATAGTCTCAACGATCCATCTCTCTTCTTTACAAATAAAATAGGGGAACCCTACGGAGACGTACTAAGACATATGAACCCCTACCCCAAAATATTCTCCATCTGGTCCCGTAAGTCCCTTATATCCATAGGAGCCATAAGTTAAAGTGCACGTGCTACTTGTCAAGTGCCGGACGCTAAGTCTATCACAAACTCTATCTCCCTACAGGTTGGCAATCCCGGTATCTTTTGGCACAGATAAAAAAACTCATGAACAACCGGAATCGAATCAAGTGAGATCACTACCTCCTAAGAGGTCTCCTCCTCTAGGTAGTATAGGTGGGTGGATGAGACTCCCTGAGGACGAGGATGAGGCATTGCTACCAAAAATATCTCCTCGCTCGGTATAGCAAACACAATACTAGTACTGTAATAGTCAATCATATCTCTATAAGTGGCTAGACATTCCATGCCCATAATAGCATCATGCTCTGTAATATCTAACACGAGCATGTCGATGGGAAAAATTAGTCTCCCAATGTCTATACACACACCCCGACATATAAAGAATATAAGTTTCCCATTTCCTAATGGAGGATCTACATAAATAAATGAACTATCGGTCATATTTAACAATCATGCGGCCCATTCAAACCTAGTGTCTATGAATGAGTGCGAAGCCCTAGTGTCAAATAAAATAGGCCTGTAAATGACATGGATGAAAAATGTACCGTCAACAGTTGGTGGAGGTTGTGGTGTTGTAGCCTAGCGGACGTGATATGCATGCCCATAATGCAACTTCCCCTACTGAGGTGGGGTTACCCTGTCCCTTTCTAGGATCACTGAATCTGAATCGCTTAGTAGGGTCCCCTTGGTGGGAATACTGCTCACCCTACCTAGACTGACTCTGAGTTGATGGTGTCCCACTGGCACTGTCACCCCCGATCTTGCCCTGATGGTTGGACTCTCCTCCTCACTTCCTCCCCTTAAGTTATAAGCGGTGGTCTTAGAACTGTAATAAGGCATCATTTAACACCTCCATGTATATCCGTAAAGAAAGGTTACCCAATAGGTGTTGTCGGATTTTTAAGGTCTAGCCATCCATAAACATCTGAATCCTCTTTTATTCAGTAGGAACTTCCCTTGGAATGATATTTGTCAACCTCATAAATTATTCCTCATACTCAGGAACCATCTTCTTCTCCTAGGTGAGATCCAACAATTTTTTCTTCATCTCATTAGGAACGGAGAGTGGGATGTATTTGCGGTCAAACGGCACCTAGAACTTCGGTATAGCCATGCTGTTTCTCCCTTGCGGTGTTATATCCTACATGAATTAAGCAAGTTAAATAATTTCCTTATTTTTTAGGTCTGATTCTGTACAAAAAATTGATATGGTTGCAATCCTCTCCATCCAATCTACACGATGGTGGTGTTGAATATGCAAGTGTGGTGTTTTATGGTATTGGGACTCTCTCTCAGGGCTCTACTTCTTTCTCCCTTGATAACCTCTCCAAGATTGATTCATGTAAACCTAACTTATCTCATTCCCAATATGGTTTACACCTCTTAAATTCGTGGGTCTCCCTTCCTCAAAAATACAAATGTCTAAAATACCCTCCCGGGGTGTCAGTTTGGCCTAAATTTGATGGGACCCAAAATAAACCACCGGGTACATTTTTCTGACTATTTCGACCCTTTCGGATACTTTTGAAGATTTTAAATGACCAAATGGACGACTTAAAAATAAATTACGTTTTTTCCTCAAATTGAGTCCCTACACGACTAACACGCGCATTCCGACTAAATTACTGTAACTATCATATATTTCAATCGTGACAATTATAACCTTTTCATATCATTATTATTACTCTTTCAGTAAGTAATATTCAATATAAATAAATATTAATGATGATCTCAAGAATTAATATTCATTATCCCGGATTAATAATTTCAAAATAATTTGATTAATCCTTGTTTAATTTGCAATTAACTCAATTATAAAAATCATTAAAAATACGGGGTGTTACATTGGGTCAATTATAAGGACCGAAAGTTATGTTAACCGATTATGTGGGCCGAGGTCAACTATGAGGACCTTGATTTGTGATATGAGGGGAATAACTATGCTGGGTAAAATGTAGAAAAGGTCTTGGTGCAAGAACACCTTTGGCTCCACAAGGGAATTTAACTTGCGGCTTCAGTTTGGAAAACGTAGTAGGCTTGAATCCTGGTTCACTATTGGTCTTGCTGGGGAATATGTTGATGATAAAAAGTTGTTTGTTTATCCAACTGGGGATTTTTATGGTTTGTAAGGGGTTTGATCCCCTGAAATTGGATTTCTTGGGGAAAATAATGTTCTACATTTTTTTAGGATATTATTGAATTTTTTTTTGAATTTTTGAAATAGTTTTGGATTATTCCAGAATTTTTAGGATGAAATTTGGAGGGGACTTCTGATAGGAAGGTTTGGTTATGTACCTATCGGATTATGGAATGGACTCCTCATCTTCTTTGGAAGAGGAAACGTTAGTGTCGAGTAACATGGGTTAGGGGCTGTTGATCGGGATGCCCATTATCCTCCTATAAAAGTGGGTGGCCCCTCCTAGTTTTTCACACCTTTAAATGATTTAATATATTGATTTCTCTCTCTCTAAGAATCGTTCATAAGACCTTCATTATTCTAGACTTCAAATGGCGAACACTTCAAGTGAATTTAACAATTAGTGGTTATCTGTTGACGAATAGGCAGGCTATGTGTGGTGGTATGTGGTGCCGCTTGCACTGAGCATTGAAAATTCCTATGTATCATTTGAGTTGGTTAATGGTGATAGGGTTTTCTTACGCGATCTCGCACACCACCATCCAGCAAGGGTGAACAACCCTAATGACTATGTAAGTGCTTTGACCTTTGGTTTTCTAATTCTTATTTTCTTCTTATGCTAATAAAGGGTTTTAATTTTTGGATGTACATCTGTACGATTTGGTGATATTTAATTTGGAGTGATTTTATGCTTCTCTGGATGCATTCAGTTGGGATTACCACTAGACTCTTGTAAGACCAATGTACCTTATGGAGGTAAGTTTAAGTTTATTTTCAATTATTTTCTTACAGACCCTCTCATGTTTCTTTTTTCTTACTTCTTTGTCTTTTTTCAGGTATGGTTTTACGAGGTGATTTGGCTCAATGCGTGATTATTATCCCTAAAGGATAGGGGGTGGGATTCATGAAGGATGTACAAGTGGCAAAATTCAAACCGACAGTCAAACCCGTCCTTGTCTCTGAAAGATATAACGAAGGTGGTGAATAACATAACGAGCGACCAAGTTATATTTCGTATTATCTTTTGATTCCTTTGGCATTTCCTATTTTTTTTATTGTAGGTATTGGGTAGGTTGTTTATAGGGGGTGGTCTATTGACTCCCTCGATTAATATTTCATGTAATGGCTATGTTCCCTAATTTGAAATAAAAATTATTGTAATCATATTTTTTTGTGGATTTTGATGAATTTTGCATTTGGATTATCTATACATGTCTCTAAGGAATACATACTCCATTTGTTCTTGTAAATGATGATAATCATCATCATCCTCAGGGGTTAGAAAATAAAAGCATTTTAGGAACAAGAAAGGACCGTGACCATGTGTGTTATACAGGCTGCCTAAGTACCTCCAAGGACTTAGAAAATTTCACGAGTTTCATTTTGAAAAGAATTGTTTTGGGCGGAGCATGTTCCATGTAATTTTGGGTAGGGAAAAATGAAGAATTGTTTTTCTAGAATTAAAGGGGGTAAAAAAAGTCATAGCACATCGAGAATTCGAACTAAGGGTATAAGTTCTTAAGTCAATCCAGATTGAAAGGGCATGACGTCTATTCTCCATCCAGATCTATGACCATAGCAGGGCCGCTTTACAGAATTTTCTTCATGATGTAGGGGGACACTCCAATTAGATTTGAACTTCCTTATCGGTTCCACACGGGTTTTATATTTTCTTTGAGAGTAAAATTGAAGATATCATCATTACCTATTTTTGGGCCATGGTTAACGTCATCAACCTTTCAATTTTTCCATGGTCTCTAATGGTATGAATGCATATGATATATATAGAGCCTTAGAATTTTTTTTGGGTGTTATGTTTTTTTTAAAATTAAGTTGAAAAATATTTTTTTTAAAGGAAAATATTTTTTTTGAAAAGTCGTTTGAACGAAATTTTAATCTCGTTTGAACGAGATTCCCAGATCGTTCGAACGAGATATGAAATGATTTTTTGTCAATAATCGTTCGAAGGACATTCATTATGCAAACTCGTTCGAACGACCAATGATTTTTTTGTAGTAGTTTCATCCGTTTTTAACATTTTTCGAGTATCTTTTCAACCCCTTTTGTTTACTACGGAACATAGGTTTTTCCACAGAGTTTTGTACAATTTTGATAGCATTCTAACTTGTTTTTGAGAGAACAAATCCAAATCCAAAAGTGACATTTTTTCTATTAAGCTTTAATACTTTAATCTCCACCAAAAACACTTAGTTTACACCCGATAGTTCTTTGATCCAAGTTCCTTCATATATTATGGATTGAGATCATTGGTTTGGCACCGGGTATCATTCTCTACCCCCAAAAGAGATATTTTCCTACAGAGGATTCCATTTGTTGTTCCTAGTGTTCATGCAGAGGAGGACTTCATGTGTTAATGATTGATTTTCCCAATTGTTGGACTCCATTACAAAGGTGGATTCCTGAGTTGCCGACTAGGCGGAGGTGGAGGAACGAAGAAGCTTTTCAAGGCTTTAGAGGGTGTCATGTTGTTGAAGTAAGTATTTCTATTGCAAACTTGTAAAACCGTACTTAGTGGACTTATGGCTGGGTCATCCAAGGTTTTTCCCATTATGGGTTTTTTCGTTGAGGTGTATTGTATTTTATCTTGCAAAAATCACGTAGATGCATGCTTAGGCTTAAAAATATAAAAAATATTTTAATCATAACATTTGTTTAAACTGGTTTGAATTTAGTTTTGTATAAATTCTAATATAATTTAATTCAAGTAAATTGGCAAAAGTCATGTTTGGTTTGTTTGGATAATTTGTAAATTGAATTAAATTAATTTTGTTTAAGAAATTTAAATATGTTTTAGTTTAATTTATTTTAATTATGAAGAAATTAAACTCTTGGGTGAAATTTAAAATTTCGGATATTGGGTGAACCATCTCCCATTTGAATTAAAAAATTGGTATATACGTTCCAATAGTACCGCCAAAACATTTCGATGTACTTCCATATATATATATATATATATATATATATATATATATATATATATATATATAGCTTAATGAGATGGATAAACTCATGTTTCCTCACTTCCTCCAAATTATTTAAGAGAAATATTGGTTGTGGTTCTTTGCTATATCGACTTTTTTACTTTTGGGTTTTGTCGATGATGCATGCATTCCACTGTGGACAATCCGGTAGACATTCGGAGTGTGTTTCATTCTGTTCCACTCGAGAAAGTGCCTGAATCTTAGCCTCACCCAAGTCCTGGACCCTCAACCCAACACCATCTATGTCTTGAAGAAAAACCACCAAAAATGGGTACTGAAAATACAAAAAACACTAGAATACATAAAAAGGCCCAAAACTTTTAATGATATCTTTTGACCCAATGGAAAAATTCTCCACATACGCTTCTACTGATCGTTAGTAATCATGTCCGAACAAATCATCTCGGCCACCCATGTGGAATCTTTATCCAAGAACAACGACAATTAGCCCTTTGTCGAATGGAAGAAGGCACTAAAGACCCTTCTATGAATCATCATGGCCACCCATGTGGTGGGCTTATAAATAAATAACTTCCGTTGTCATTCAGACGAATGAACGAAGGACTCTCCTAGTTCCAAATATAAATATTACCCTTACACTCATTTTTAAAAGTAAAAAAAATAATGGAAGAATTCAAAAATACCTAATAGCTCAAAAACTCGATTTTATAACTTTCTCCCCCTGAGCTTTCGAGATACTCATGCTCCTTTTTAAATTACAGAGGAAAATGGTACTTCGAAAAAGTCACTTTCCCCTAAAAAAAGAAAGTTCGTACTTCTGCAAAGTTACTTCCGAGTCCCAAAAAGGTTCTAACCTCTGTTAAAAAATTTCTAAAAACCAAACGCATATAGTCTAATCTAAGCCCAGTTAAAAACGAAAAAAAAACACAAAAATCAAGGCTTCTAAGCAAAACTCTAGGAGATTGAAAAACACTAAAAATGGGAAAATCCCCTAGAAAAAAGTCATCTTTTTCCATGAGGTTCAAGAATCTCTCCCAAGTTTTCGTGTAAATACACCCATATATATTGGAATAAATTCTAGATATCTATGTATTTATTTTAGCCGGACCCTTTTTTAAGGGTCCGAGTATGCAATTTATAGCATCTGTATTTCAAAAGACTAATTTTCAATCCAGCATCTCTGTTTGTTCACTTGACATGGTCATATGTTAAAAGAATGTTAATAAATGCCACATGCCACAATTACAAAAAATGAAAGAACAATTTTCAAAATCATTATTAAAATGCGATCATGGGCCGAGTGAGTCTGAAACTTCACATGTAGTGAAAGTAAAACATCTGATGACTCCCACCACATCTCCAAATGAATAATCATGCCCATGCAACAACACACGAATATGTGTTTTCATATCTAATTACTCGCTAAACATCAACTTCTAATTAAACATTATTTTAACATATAAATATTCAAATCCAACACAATATAAATGATATATTAAGGACTAGGCTCCCTAATTACTATAACGATGTATATTGTATACCCGGTATCCCATTGCTTGCACCTGTAATTATACCTAGTTTGTTGGAACTACGTTGTCTTCGATCACGGGTCTCCTTGGCTATGCAGGCACTATACCGAGCCAAATTTGTAAAGACCAATCCATATAATATGCCCCACGACGTATTATTTATAGGGATGCATACATCCTTATTAAACTCCACCGACATCTACTAGGACACCCCAATACCAAAATGTAGTGTCATGTTTTTCTTTTGAGCAGTAGAACATTGCATCCTCAATACACCCTCATCGCTTCATATCCCAACCACTCCAAATTTAGACCTCCAAACTTGTCTGGAAGGCAGTACCTTTCGGCTAGCAATCACCGAACTATTAGAAGGTTATATGTCAATATCAAACACCTTTGGGTTATCTCCCATTCTGATATTCCGCACACCATCCCTAGCCCTCCCAAGACAAGTCCTACACTTTGACACACATAATGTTGGAGAACATGAACAACCAAACTACGCAACCCTTGATATCATGTCCACAAGAGTATGTAGGCGCGATACCAGGTCCTTCCAGTGAGATTGATCCTAAATAACATCTCTGTAGATATGTTGTCGCCACCAAGATGCACCCATCTTTTTACTATAATACCTTACTTATACATGACTAAAATGAGATATGAAACTATATTAAAGCGAAATAATATTTAATACACTCAATCTCTTAAAATCACACTTATCAGTTATCCAATAAAGATGCACCCATCTCACCTCCTCCATATCACCCCTGAACAATTCAAAATGATATATTGAAGAGTCTCAAGATGGGACATCCCAAAAATATCCAAACATACAAGTGATCAAACTCATACAAACGTGAAAATACCTATACACTAATCACAAGGGAGATGCACCCATATCTCACCTTACCTTTCAATCTCTCATGAATATGTACAAAAATATAAAACTATATCAAAGTCAATCTCTCTTGTAAACTTACATATATAATAACTATCACCCATCATATAAGAACCGAGTCATACCCAAAAAACCTTGTGTACCTGCTCCAGTCGATGTGAAGTTCCTATGCCACTCACTAAAGACATGTTTAGACCTAAGCACCACCTACATTTAAGGCATTCTCAACATAGGGTATCTAAAAAAATTCTAAACTTAACTAAAAATTAGTTAGTTAATGTAAAGTGTAATGATAAGAATTTCACTAAGGAAGAATAAAGACCAAGTGGGGTGACTAATACCTTCCTCACTCATAACCAGATTTCTAAACCCACATTAAGACTATATGGACGAACTATAAGCTTAATATTTTCCTTGCTATTATCCTAAATTGAAAATGAATATCTTTAAACTCTTCTCGAATATCAAAATCTTTGTCATCGCTAAAAACATCGAATAACTTATCATTATGATTACCCATCAAGAGAAATGAAAAAACATCAAGAGAGACACAAACACCCAAATAATCATATAACAATATGAAACTATGGATCAACACGACAACTTATTATTCCCGCTATGATACCACTTAAAATTTCATTATCATATACGGTTTTAATGTATGGAAAGGGGTATAAAACAAGCAACACAAATATTTTTAAAATTTTCAAATTTAATTCAGACATTAAATAATTAACCCAAACAAAACGAAACACCAATTAAAAAATTCATATTTTAAAAAGATTAGCCAAATCCATCTTAACCTAAAGATGCATCTATGTGAGTGCATGATTAAATAAGTAAATCAATCACAATGCTCAATATACAAGGAAAACCTAAAAGAGAAAAACCTTGGATGACCCATCTAAAATAATTCACAATGATGACAAATTACACAAGACAAATAACAGACTTACTAGATACACTCGATTCCCTCGTAATCCTTGACACTCTACAGTCTCCAGCCTCTCCTCCATAGTGCATGTAATAATCTAATAAGATAATGCCCAAATTTTTATTTCAATACACACCTTGGTATCCATCGATAGAATATCAGTAACCATCACACACATAGTTCAATATATGGAATCAAACTAGGCACATAATCCACCGCAAAAAATAGTTCTGGACAAGATGTAGAGAAAAACTATTTTTTCCAGCAAACTTAATCTTGAATAATATATGTAATATATAGTTGGATCTTTAAATACTTCGGTGTAAAAAGAGTTTGGGTTTGAAAAACATGATCATGAGTGACCACATAAACTCGGAGTGTTTTTTGAATGAGTTTGGAAACTCAAAAACTAATTTGAAGCTCCGCACACCTAATTATAAGAGGAATTCAAAAAATGAGATATAGAGGAAACTCTATAAGAAAATCTCAAAATTAGAAAAAGTTCTTCCCGTCATTCGGACCAAGTTACAAGTCTCTTTTGAACGACGAGACAAAGTTCATTGGAACGAGATATCACAAAATGTTACGATGGATAAACCATACAATGCTAAAAGCTAGTCATTTACTATTCATTAGATTTGTTCTAATGAGAACCCAATGTTGCTTCCAACGACATCATGAATTTATTCTAACAACTTAGCGGATTTTCAAAAACATTTAAAAAACTACGTTAAACATTTTAAAACCATTTTTATTAAACAAACACCCAATATTAAAATCTCAATGGATAAAAATATTTAGGCATCCTTAACGGAGAGATCGTCGAAACATGAAGACAAAAGCAATGCAAAAAACTCGTTAGGACGATGAACATGATATCTTGGCCACTATATCTGCAATGAAACACATCATGGTCTTGAAAGGGTAAACATAATCAAGTTCTTGGGAACGTAGACCCCCAATTTTATATCTTTCAAATATAATTTCCTTTTAAATGCAGAATAAATATGGTTCAACCAACAATATAATTTTCGAAATTTACCTGTTTTTTTTTTCTTGAAATAGATGAAAATTAAATTAAACACAAATTTTAATTTCTAAAAACAAATTTAAAATTAAACTAGAATAAATGAATTATGGTGAACACACACACGCACACAAAATTCACAAAACCCAATTTTTGGATTTTCTCAGAAACTAAAATAGAGATTGAAGTTAACTACGAGAAATTTTCTTTTATCCCAAAATTAATATAACACGAGACCTAAAATTTGCCTACATAATATTTTCAATATTACCTAATTAGGTCAAACCAAATTTAACAAATTAAGTTTCTGACTTGAATTAAATTAACTTAAAATTTACCCAAATTAAATTATAGAACCGATTTAGACAAGATTGTGAATTAAACCATATTTTATCTCTTAATCCTAAGCATATGTTCAAGGTGATTTACAAGATAAAATAAATTCACGATCACTACGCTGCAATGTACGAGGAAAACGCACATGGTAAAAACGTCGGACGACCCTAGCCTTAATTCCACTAAGAACGAAATCACAATTCCAAGTCAGATGACTTACTACACTCGACTCGACTCCTTGAAGCCCAGACGCGTATTCTTGCAACTACCTCTGCTTAGCCAACAATCCCGAAATTCACTAGAACCTTGGAATCCACCATTGAAGCTTTAGGAACCAATCAACCACACATGGTGCCTTTCACCGTATGAGAATGTCGCAGCCAAAACGAAGCTTCTTCTTCTTTGAGGTATGTAGAAGTAAACCCAAACGAACTCTTCTTAGGTGAAAAGTGAACCCGGTGCCAAACAACTCGAAGAAAATATATATATGAGGTACTTGGAACAAACTCTTATGGGTGTAAAAAAAAGTGTTTAAGAAAGACTTTCTTGAAAACAAACACTCAAAACATGAACTCTTTCATAGTAGAATTAAGCTCTCAAAACTCTCTTAGATATTGTAGAATGAAAAAGTTACTTTGAAAGTGTTGGTTCCTATACATCTTAATTCTGGAAAAGTTAGTGGGAACAAAAGAGTGGGATAGTGGAGAAAAACTGTCAAAATATTTTCCCCTGACAAATTTTGTTAGAATGAAGTCTTGTTCAAATGAGCTATCTAACCATGTTCCATAGGCCAATGGGAAAAATCATTGGCAAACTCGTTCGAACAACAATATCGAACGAACTGACAAAATGTTCTTTTTCAATTTTAAGCCCAAAAACTTTTTATTCGATGTTGTAAAATAACTTTCTGAAAATAAAATTCATTTTAAAATAACATTACACCCAATATAAAATGTTCCAAGATCCTATATATATATGTAATGCATTCATACCTTAGAAGAGATTGGAACTAAGTTAATGACGCATAAACTAGGCAAAAGAAACTGGTAATTAATGTTCTCTTGATAAGTAGCCCGCAACGTCTTCAACTTTAACATGTCATAGGTTTGATGGATAGTCAAGTACTCTATCCTATGGCTCAAATGTTTTTGTCCGGAATTGAGCCAACACTATATTAAAACTCAATCAGAGACTTGTGTCCTTACAAATCTCCCCCTTTGCCTATTCTGGGACGAAAAACAAACCAAAATCCTAAAGGGCCATCAATCTCTAATAGACTAAAAACCAACCCACCCAAAATAAAAATTACATATCTTGACTCAAAACCCAGAGATCAATATCTTTGTCGATGAAAGTTGCCATTTAGAAGAATTCATGAACACTTAAGCAAACTATCAAATGCATAGGGAATAAGAATATTAAATAAATACTCCCTTTAAATTAATTCTCCCCTTTATCAAATAAATTACCTACTTAGAAAGACGTCTCCCCCTAAGTGAAATATCCCAAACTAAGATATGATTATAATACGATTATATACCATTTATCCCCCTTTTTGTTCAGGAATAGACAAAGGATAAAGGAACTAATTTAAACTCGATGAATCTTAAACTTATAAGAGCATGAAAGCATATGGGCAAAAAAATCATAACTAATCCATACAAATAATAAAGGATACCAACGAAGATGCATAAAAATGATACCAATGATACATAAGATACTAAGAATGTGATATCAACAACAATATGCAATAAGATAGAGACCAATTATGAATTAGAAGCATATATGGACTAGAAAACAAGGCAAAGAAATTACCAGATACATGTAGACATAATGAATATCACTAACGCACACGCACATATATATAGGTGTAGACACCGCACATGACACAAAATACAATACGCTTTTTACACTCATATGGAAAAAATGTGTCACATGGAAACGAAAGTGCAGGGGTGTGAACTAATAACAATTAAATTACAACTCAATCACTTAAAACATGTTCACGGAGTTCTCATTTGTTTGCATAACTTTATCACATTTGATTATAACCTCATGTGATAATGTAAATTGAACTCAATGAACAAACATACACAATGCACATAAGACTAGAATTTTGATGATTCTACAAACCAATAGAGTCATGACAATGAAAAAGTAACAAGGATAAATGGACATTGTGCAAAACGTTGAAATACCATCTAATCTCTCTCAAAATATGCATATAATTCTTTTGAATTAATATATAAATTTAAACAAAATATGCCTTGGAAAATGATTCCATTATAATGCCATTATTCTTTTAGGCCTTTTGACCACGTATTTCTTTTAGGTCAAAGCAAACGGTGGCTTACTCGCAAAGGATGATATTTCCTTTTGAAGCCCTTCCCCGTACACATATATATATATCATTTTTATATCTCACACAAATTTCACGTGCAATGGATTTTAACATGCACTAGTCCTCCTAGGTCACATAATACGTAGATGACAAGATTGGTAGGAGAACACCTCACAAAGCTCAAATATACATGTGAAGTTAAAATTTCAAGTGAGCTTGTTTATATGTGAATTGAGGCACATAAAAATTGAATCCATTATAGCAACCCAAAATCCAAATACTGCATGTAAGCATGGTAAAGAACCTTTTAAGGATTGACAATCTTAACCAAAAGTTCTAGCCACATGGGAGCGAAAAAGATGGGATTCAAACATAACTATATGCCACAAAAAGCGTGTCAAACTAAAATGCATACGCAAAAATATCTTTTTTTTTTGTTGTTAAAATTTTTAACCAACCAAACAAAAATATTTACTCAAACGACAAACAAAAATCATTTGTATTTTTCATTAAGACTAAATTAAAAATGAAAGACAAATGATAAACAAAAATAGTTTTGTGTTTTTCATTTAATGCAACCTAAAATGAACGAACTATAATACAAAAGATAAACATGCATCATAATTCTAGCATGAGATAAGAAAATGACTAGAAAATGATAATCATGTATACACCTAGCAATGATATGTAATATGAAGCACAAAAGGCTATAGTATGCAAACAACTAGCACATTCAACCTTTGGATTTAGCAAGGGATGTATCGTGTGAAAGTAAATGTGAACAAAAAATCCTATGTTGTAATGCTACCAAGTTGGATCTCCTAACCCAAGATAATGATGAATAACGGTCACGGTATTTAGTAATCTTGTCTACCTTGGTTTCCTTACTTAGGGATTTTCTAGAAAATCTTTTAAGATCAAAAAAAATTTCTTACTAGGACATTTTTTACAACAGTGTGAACAAGTAAAAACACGTCGAAATTTGGTACCTAAGGATTGATCTCTAAAGGCTTTCCTAGGCGATTCTCCTAAAATATTAGTTTTGACTTTATGAGTTGACTCATTACAAGTATCAAAGCCTAAACCACACGTGTCATTTTAAATTTGGATCATTCCTAATATTTTATCTAATTTCTCCGAACGACAGTCCAAATCAAATTTGACTTTACTAGAGTCCTTTAGTTTATTTTTTAAATCTACTATGTGAGACTCTAATAAACCATTTCTCTCTTCAAATGCGAGAAGATCCTTTTTCAAGGATTTCATTAATCCTTTCAGGCTATCTCTCCCACCTTATACATATTTAATATTCTCACGAAGAGCTCTCTCACGTGTCCTAAGGTCATCAACCAACTCACTCTCATCTACGACCTTGACACGCTCTCTTAAACTACCTTCTAACTTCAAATTTTCTCTCTTTAATTTAATAGATTCTTCATATAATTCTTGAAATGCAAATTGAGGTTCACTCTCTTCAACCTCCTCATCACTTTTCTCTCTCTCTTTATTCTCCACTCTCACTACCATCATCTCTTTGGGATTCACAAACTATGGCCTTGGAAGTGTCATGTGTTAAAATTTCATCAATAAAGGAGTGCTCACTTTCACTCACATGACTTGACATAAAAGACACAAAGTTGGTCTTAGTGCGGGAGTCGGGTCCCTCTTCCTTATCACTATCACTAAGGGTTGCATTATAGGCAATTGGTTGCTTGCCCACTCTCCTTAGTTTAGTGGGGCACTCTCTCGCCCTATGACCATAACCCTCAGAATCGTAACACTTATTAGAATCATCCCTGTTAGGATCGTCTTTTTGAAATTTAGGGATCTTATCGGTTTTGTCATGCTTAGAGTTTTTGAATCTCTTAAAATCATTTTTATATTTGTTAAACTTGAGAAAATTTCAAAATTTCTTACCAAACATAGCCATCTCCTCTGAGTCACTATCACTTTCGCTCTCTACTACTTGTTTTTCCTCCTTTTGGGCTTTCAAAGCAATTCCCTTATCTATTTTGTTTTTAGTTTTGGAGGGAAACATGTCTAGTTCATAGGTTTCTAAATCACCTACGAGCTTTTCTAGTTTCGTAGAGGATAAAGTGGGTAAAGAATTTAACATGGTCACCATAGGAATAAATCTATCAAGTAGGGACCTTAAAATTTTCTTTACTACTCGTTTGTCGGGTATTTTCTCTCCTAAATTAAAAAGATGAATTAACTATATTGGAAAGTCTAACATAATATTCATCAAATGTTTCTTTTTATTCATTTTGATGGTTTCAAATTGTGTGGTGAGGTTTTGGAGTTTAGAAGATTTTAAGACACTAGTTCCTTCAAGAGTGCGTTGTAAAATATCCCAAGCTTCTTTAGCGGTCTCACATGTCATAATGCGTCGGAATTCGTCCGGTGTGACCGCGCTAAACAAGGCATTTAAACCACGGTAATTAAAATTTGCAAGTTTAAATTCATTCTCACTCCATCTATCTTTGGGTTTGGGAACACGCTCGTTTTCAACTAAATCTGTAGGTGGGGACCACCCGTTTACGACTGACAACCAAACCTTCTCATATAAAGACCTAAGTGCTGATTTCGCACGTTCTTTCCAATACACATAATTGGAACCATCAAAAACAGGAAATTTTGAAAATGGGAAAAATTCCATTTTAGTAAAAAATATTTGAAAGGACCTTATCGAAATAAATTAGCGTCCGACTCTGATACCACTTATTGGGAATGTAGACCCCCAATTTTAAATCATTCAAATATAATTTCCTTTTAAATGAGGAATAAATATGGTTCAACACAGGAATTTAATTTTCCAAATTTACTTGATTTTCTTTTCCTGAAAAAGATGAAAATTAAATCAAACACAAATTTTAATTTCTAAAAACAAAATTAAAATTAAACTAGAATAAGTGAATTATGGTGAACACACACACGCACAAAAAATTCACACAGACCAATTTTTAGATTTTCTCACAAACAAAAATAGCAGTTGAAGTTAATTATGAAAAATTTTCTTTTAGCCCAAAATTAATTTAGCAAAAGTCCAAAAATTTGCTTACAAAATATTTTCAATATTACCAAATTAGGCAAACCAAATTTAATAAATTAAATTTCCAACTTGAATTAAATTAACTTAAAATTTACCCAAATTAAATTATAGCACCAATTTAAACAAGATTGAGAATTAAACCATATTTTAACTTATAATCCTAAGCATGTGTTCTAGGCGATTTGCAAGATAAAATAAATTCACAATCACTACGTCGTGATGTACAAGGGAAACCCAAATGGGAAAAACCTTGAACAACCCTAGCCCTAAGTCCACTAAGTACGAAATTACAATTAAAAGACAGATGACTACTGCACTCGACTCAACTCCCTTAAACCCCGATGCGTCTTCTTGCAACTACCTGTGCTAAGCCGACAATACCGGAATCCACCAATGAAGCTTTAGGAACCCATCAACCACACACGGTGCCTTTCGCCGAATGATAATGCCGCAGCCAAAACCAAACTTCTTCTCCTTTGAGCGATGTAGAAGTAAACCAAAAGGAACTCTTCTTAGGTGAAGAGTGAATCCGGTGCCAAACAACTCCAAGAAAATATATATACGAGGTACTTGGAATAAACTCTTATGGGTGTAAACAAAAGTGTTTAAGAAATATTTTCTTGAAAAACAAACACTCAAAACATGAACTCTTTCATACTGGAATTAAGATCTCAAAGATCTCTCTTAGAGATTGTAGAAGATGAAAAAGTTACTTTGAAAGAGGTGGTTCCCACACATCTTAAATCTAGAAAAGTTAGTGGGAACAAAAGAGTGGGATATTGGAGAAAAACTGCCAAAATCTTTTTTCGCCGAAAATCTCGTTCGAACGACCAATCTAACGATGTTCCAGAGGATAATTGGGAGAAATCATGGGCAAACTCGTTCGAACGACAATATTGAACGAACGGACAGAATGTCATTTGTCAATTTTAAGCCCAAAAAGTTTTTGTTCAAAGTTCTAAAATAACTTTCTGAAAATAAAATTCATTTTAAAATAACGTTACACCCAATATAAAGTATTCCAAACTCCTATATATATATGTAATTCATTCATACCTTACGAGAGATTAGAACTAAGTTGATGGCGCATAAACTAGGCACAAGAAACGTGCAATTGAAGTTCTCTTGATAAGTAGGCCGCAACGTCTGCAACTTTAACATGTCATAGGGTTGATGGATAATAAGTACTCTATCCTATGACTCAAATGTTTTTGTTCAAAATTGAGCCAACACTACATTAAAACTCAATAGGAGACTTGTGTCCTTACACAAGTCCTAACATTGGGAATACAAGTTGACACTTAGTGGTTATGCAGGGCTTATGTTAATATACGATATTTTTATTACACATTGAGTAGGATAGTTGTTGTCTTATGATATTTCGTGTGAACGTTAATGGAGACAATACCAAAAACTCAGATCTATAGGAGTTTAGGATAATTTTATATGATATATATTATCATTAACATCAATATTAACTTTAATGGAAGAGATGTCATATCTAACACAATTTGAGTATAGTTTATATGTAATTTCTTGTCATATGTGCAATTAGGCCAATAAAGGTGCATGTTTGCTTGTGAGGGATGTACTTCGAGGGATTTAATGGGTCCTATATGAATTTGAGAAAATATGGTTTTCCTAATGATTCATACGGTATCTACCTGGGTTCTATTAATTCGGATCCTATAATAGACATACCAATCTCCCAAGTGGAACAAACAGGCGTATACCTTCTTATAGTCTTAGGTATTGGGCCATTCGACTGGTAGGGAAGGCATAGTGATATCCGTTAGTTGATATTTTGAGGTTATAAAGTTGGGATTACCTATAAATATATGTAGCACGTATGAGTTATCCTCACAAGTATTAGGGACGACCCTTGGATTTTGGATTGCGAGTTTGAGCATAGCCCATGTGAATGGACGTTAGTTGAGTATACCGATGACTATTTACCCTTATGTAAATGTATAATGCATCTTTATGATTATTTTACTGGATTATGATCTATACTAGCAATGTATAATCATATGTTTCATTGTCAGGAGTTCTCTAATGTAAATACTAGAGACGTATATGTTGAACCGCAACTTGCAACTACTAGAGACTGGCATAAGAATGATATACTTTTAGAATCATGATAGGTGACTCTTAATAGAAATATAATTTCTAAGAGATTTACTAATAATGTCATATATTATCATAAAGTAGTATATTCTCAAGACAAGCAATTAACTTAAGAATTATAAAGTAAAGATTACTTAATTAAAAAGATGAATATAAATCACATGGTCTATATTTGGGTTTGGGTTTAGAACCACGTGTTTATTTAGGTTGTTTGGGTTGGGTAACTTGAATAACTTAAAATCACCTAAATATGGAGGAATAAGTATCATTAATATTGGGGCTAAACATAATGACATTCTTACTCACTGTAGGCTTGCTATGTTTAATTCTCATTATTGAAATATCTTTCTACATCTCTTAGGTTGTCATTGATGCAGTAGATTTGAGATATTCATTGAAGGTGTTTCTCCAGCACCATTCTACTCATCATTCCTAGGTTGTAGGAGTTGAGCATTATTATTCCTTTATATTTATGTGTTTTAATTATTTCAATTATTAATATGTTTTATTATTTTCGGTTTCCTTAGTGAGGCATTTGCACGAGATACATGATTGATATTGAGATATATTATATTCTAGGAGATGAAGTTTTTGTTGTTGTTATTGTATGGTATTATTGATGTTTTATTTGATTCAACATGCTCATTATCACATGTTTTATTTACTTGTAATGTTTTGTTTATATCGAGATGATGAGAATGATACAAATTGTATTTGACCCCCATGTTTTTTTATTAGATATCATCAATATATTTATGAATTTTTTAATGTCACATCAATTGTGTCAACATCCAACATAAATAAATGAAACAGTCATAACTCTAATAATCAACCCCTATTGAATAAATGAACATGGCCCACATGGTCCATAGAAAACTTTAAATCATAGTCTGAAACTAAAAGACTGAAATTAAATAACAAACTAGTCTATGAATGGAAAATGAGTGACTAGATAGCTATATAGTGGCATGTCTTAACTCATCCCAACTACTCATATGTATAAATGCTTACAAAACATTTCTTATAATTTGCGTTAGAGGTATAAACTCGAAGAGGTATCTCACTATTTCGATGCAATAAAAAGCATGCAACTCGTTTATGACAAACATTTCAACCCGTCTGCGCTCACATGTAATAGATGCCTCAACCTCATCGTGAGTGAAATAATTAAATGAGTGACCTAAAGCCCTGGAATAACTAGTCATTGAGTCTCAATCACTATAGTAATAAGTGCAATTCACATGCTACTACATCAAATCAGGTTGCAACTAACTACACACGTGAAGAATACACCGTAATACCAATCCCCACCCAATTAGTCGAAAAGTAAGATACATAAGATCTCATCAAAACACATTAACGTGACACAATTTTTTTTTAAATTTATGTCTCCATCACTAGACTTTATCATATATTATTATAAGTTTCATAATAACAACACAAAGACATCGACCATCGTGTAACTTCTCGTGCCTCTATCCGTAAACTTGTAGGAGTCCCTCACGTAATGGATTTACAACATGCACGCACATGAGAATGGGGTTTCACTATGAAGTCACACTAACAACTGGTCCAATACTAAAACCCTCCTAATACATTATGTCATCCACGTCTCACGTTGCAAGGTAATGATCGACTCAATGTTTAATCAAATACATATCGAGCTCCAGAAATTCTTACATCATCTATGTAGAGTGTGGTATGTAGTCCTAAACCATATAAATGAAACCCTTACCGACTGATTTACCATGAAGTAAAAATATGGTATATATATTTGATATCACATACTCTCCAGTTTACCAAAATCATTCTAGTCCCATAGCACCAGATTGTAAATTAATTAAATGTTTATAAAATCTCAATCCCTAGTTAAGCCACAACTTTATTTTCCATAAATTCTATAATCATAAACATATAAAATTACCTACACATTTATATATAAACAAACACACTATCAGTACTTCATCTAAGTTCCTACATTATTAATCCCGAATAGTTAGCAAGTCAGAAGAGAAGGAAAGAAAAAATAAATAGATAAAAGAACACTAGGCCGACCAAAGCCCTTTCCAAACCACCATAGTGGCTGGAAGCGGGGAACTATAACAGCCTCCATTCCGCTATGGCGGGGGTCCCCTTATCTTCCTCGATTCTCATATGTTTCAATATCTAATGTATATTCACTACTAAAACTCCCTCAAAATACCAAAAAATAATAATGCCCTAAAAATTTCAGCTTTAACAGAACATCTTATACTTATTCAATTTCTTAATTAATTACACAGTTAATTAATGTTTTGAAAGAAAGATTTTTATATCAATAAAATATTAATCCGAAATATGGATTCTAATGTCAACTTATTACAAAAAAGTATTAAACAATAATTCTTCCAGAGAAACTTCCACATGATCAAATTTTAAACCTAAATTAGTTTATATTTTGCACACGTGTTAACCAAATATGACATGATTAAATAGAAGATTTGTATCCTAAACATCATATAAATACAAGTGAGTTAGAATGACAATGAAATCATAAATGAGTTTAAAAAAAATTATGATAAAGAAAGAAAATTATTTCCAAAACAATTAGGGTGAATGATTTATTCACTTTGATACCTTTGTTTTGCTATATAGTTCTCCTCAACCTCTCCCAATTATCTTAGGTTGCTAGGGTTATGACTTGTGTGTATAGTGTTAATTAATTATGATTAAAACCCCTTAAATAACCTTAAGCCCCCAGTTAACTTAAATGCCTAATATTGGGCGTTGAAATAATCCCAAAACACTACTCAAACTAGTCAAAACCTATTGCAAATGTATACCTACCCTCTTGGCCTAATCTAAAGTAATAAAAATCTATCGTTTGTGCTCTACGTCACTCTAGAGTCTGTTCCAAATGGTAATACCTCATAACATTGTGACACCCCTCCTATTTAAATACCGGGTGATGGGTCCTTTAAAAAAATAAGAATCTCATTTGGTTCATTCATAGTATCGATGTCGAAAACTTTTTAAATTACTGACCACCTACGTTTAAATAAAATGGTTCCAAATGATAACTAGGCTTTTTGTATGTCGTTGTTGAAAGCCAAGTTAGTCAAAACCTTAAAATACCTACAAAATATAATAATCTCAAGTGTAGAGGTAAGTAAAGGTATCAATCCACTTTCAAGGTTGTAAAGCAAAGGGAACACAATTGTAATTCACTTTTTATTTTCTTTTTGTGCTTTTTCACTTTTCTAATTTTTTAGCTTTTTCAATATTAAAACAATAGGGTGAGGTGAGGATTTAAACTAAACTAAACTAAATGTGATATGATAATAACTAACTAGAAAATGACGAACACGAAAAATAAAGTCTAACACTAAAATAAGAGATAAAGTGAGGTAAATAATTGTGAGAACAATCAAGAAGTGGGATTACACCACAAATTTTAGCTATTCTAATTAATTAATTTAATTAATTGAATTCTCCCAAATTAATATCAAAATTACAAATCAACTCTAGTTGCAAATGTAATTTTAGTAGTAACATTTTAGAAAATTAAGTTTAACACCCCACAACTCTAGAAAATAGATCTACACTCCTTCTAATTAATCACCCGCTAGGATCGATTAATTAAAATTTATATAAATCTTAGAAAATAAATTTAGAGTTTAAATTCAAGTTATAATACCCCACTTAAGAAACCCCTATCTCTAGTTCGAATCTAAAATGGGAATTATAACTACAATTTCGATTCTCTTTCGAAAATCATTTACCCTCTCTCGAGGCGTAAATTTAAGGGTGAGGAATCAAAATTAACATTCAAAGGGACTTATAAATTAACTAAACTAATAAAATTAAAATAACATCAAATAAGGGTTTTACCCCACCCCTTGAAAGGGTATTTAGCCTAACATGATATGAAATATGACAAATTAATAATCAAAGGCATAAAATAAATGAGATGAGAAAAGAACAATCAAACCCCAATCTCTTGATGCTTAATTGATATTCAATCCACGAGTTCAAATTCATAATCCATCAACTTGTGTGATCCAAACAATATTACATAAAAATTTCACTCAAATTAATCCTCACACATTTATCACTCAATAATCTCAAAAAAAGAAAAAGAAACACTATTTACAAAATGGTGTTTATCCTAATTTATTTGTAACCCTAAACTTTCTCTCTCTAAAAATTCCTATCTATCTAGCTCTTTGAATCTAAACTAAAAATTAAAAAATAAAAATAAAAAGGATAGTGGATGAATTCGTAATGGACAATTAAATAATAAAAGAGATTTGCTAAAAATGCAAATACTAACATTATAAAATTGTACTTTAGAACTCATCCAAAGAAATAAATTCTAGATCGTTAATTTATATTGAGATAATTACTAAAAATGCAAAATCTCAACATAAAGGAATGGATTAGAATTTACCTCCCATAAGGGATAAATTCAATTACATCAATCTATTTTTAATTAATTGCTAAAAATGCAAAAATTCATAATAGAGGGGTGGGGTGAAATTTATCCTAGAGATAATTTTCACTACACACCTCTATATTGAGGTATTTGCTAAAAATGCAAATACTCAACATAGAGGGGTGGAGAGAATTTTATCACACAAAGCTTAAAACTATTTTTGAGATCCCTTGAAATTGGCCCAAGTCTTCAATTTATATTGTTCACATGGAGGCTAGGGGTATTTTTGAGAATAGACATGAGTGTGTATGGAAATGGTGAGTGTGAGGGCATGTGGGTTAAAAGGGGTGACACAATCAGATTAGGTTTAGAGGGTATAATGGGTATTGGGGTTAAAGATGGTCGTTGGGAGGTAATAAGGGAACAGGGAATAAAGGGGTTTTATTTGGCACATGGGGTAAATGAGTTTATTTGGCTTTGTTGGCTTATGTTTTGGGAGGAGGTTTTAAAATTGTAGTTTAGGAGAAATGGGAAATGGGTTTTGGTGAAAGATATGGGTTTGAATTCGGTTCAAATGGTCCATGGAGGTTGGGTATGGGGTCGGATTTGCTGGCTTAGGAGAGGGAGATTGGGCTTTGCGGGTTGTCGCTACCAGCATAGGGGGTTGATCTGCGCGGAGGTGGGTCGGGTGGGATAGAGCTGCGCCGTCGGACCAGTGAAGGGTCCAGTTTTTGGGCTGGGCGGCTTCGGCAAGTATGGGAAGGTGTTTGAAAAGGTTCGAGCGTGAGGGTCACCGAGTGTGGGGTGTCGCGATGGGGACACGCCGGATGTGGCTGGCCGTCGGCGGTCAAGGGTTTAGGCTGCCGGGTAAGGGGGTCGAATGGAGTTGGAGGTGTGGTGGTGGTTTGATTTAAAGGGTTAATGGAGGTGACTTTGTGTTTTGGTTATGGATAGATAAGAGAGAGTGAGAAGGTGGCAGATAGATGATGATGAACAGTAGAAGGGGGGAATGGTTTTGTGTTTGTGGGTGTATGAGAGTTGGGGTGTGGGTGAGGGTAGCTTTAGGTGCAGGATAATGTAGGCTAGTGTCTGGTATGAGGGTGTTTTTAATTTGGACCTAAATAAAAATAACACTAAAAAAAATTAAAACTTATAGAACTAAAAATCTAAAATAAAAATCCTACTTCTAATAATAAAATAAAGGATCAAATTAAAAATAAAATTAAAAAAAGAAATAAAATATAAATAAAAAAATAAAAATCTAATAAAACTAGAACTAAAATTCTAATTAAATGTAAAATCAAATAAAACTAATAACTGAAATCCTAAAAAAATCTCATCATAATAAAAATAAAACTAATAACTAATAAAAACAAAGAGAAAATAAAATTATACTAATAAAAATAAAATAGAAAAATAAAAAATAAAACCTAGAAAATACTAAATAAATCTAAAATAAATCCTAAAAATAAAAATGACTCAAACTAAAAATCTAAAAAATAATACAAAGGGACAAACAAAACACACACATGGTTTGGGGTAGGTTTAGGCTAGGCTTAGGCTTCGGTAAGGTTACAAGGTTGGTAATTAACTTCATTTTACTACAAATTGCCATGAAATACAACTTTTGACACCGCAACTGCAGATAAACCTGCACAATGAATATTTAAGCGCATAAGACCCATATTACCGAGAATTGGCAACTATGGTACGTCTATTTGGGGTATAAAATGTACAGTTCTGGATACTTATCACACCACCCCCAAACAGAGTGTTGCTAGTCCTCGAGCAATAAGATAGAGAGAAAGAGAAAGATAAGTAACCAAAGGTGTACCACTTTCGCGGGAACTTGCGATTGCACATTGTGAGGGTTTGCAAGGAATATACCCACAAAATTCTTTATTTGCAAAATGATTTATTGAAAGGCAGTCAATCTCTTATTAGACATAGCATAATCGCAGAATCCATCATGAGATAAATGATTTCAGAAATAGAAGCTAGAATGTGTAAAAAGTTAGCTAAGTGAATAGTCAAGGCACATCCTTCCTAGAACTCAACGTGTGTAGTGTGAATCAGTCAAAACGGGTCGAGTATCATAAGACAAATTCCTAGATTGACTTGTCTGAATCAATACTTCAACTTCAAATCTCACGGATATATCTATCTCAAACGAATTCTCAAGATTAGGGCAAGTGTATCTCTCTTGTGTGTGAGGAGGTGAGTAAATGTAATCAAGTTCAAACGCCTCACACACTTTTAATGAAAGAACGAACAATTAGAAAGAAAAATGATCTCATGAAAGAAATGCTAACCACTATAGTGAGAACATCGAGTTATTCACCACGTTGACCTTCATTTGCCCGATCACCTAGGGAAAATATGGATTTTTATGGGTGAGGGGAAAATAAAATGGGAAGGATATGATATGAAGGATAAAATGGGATGGTGATAGTGATATGAAGGATGAGTGATGGATGTGTGATGCATAAAAGATGGATATGTGAGAAGAGTGTTCAATACATGAAGAACCAATGTCTTTATTTCAAAATAACTAACTACACTCTCTTTCTTTTCTTTTCCTTTTCTTCTCTCTCTCTTTTTTTCCTTTTTTTTTCTTTTCTTTTTTCTATTTTTCCTATTCTTGCTATTTTTTTCCTCTTTTTTTTTCTCTCCCTCTTTTCAAACCAACATTGAAGACATTTACATTTGAAATCACACTCTTTTATTTAAAAATGATGAAAGATATATGAATGGAGGTGATAGATGACGATGTGGGGAAATATGTGAGAATATGGAAGAGCATGGGAATATAATTGGTGAAGTGAATGGTAAATGGTATATGGAAAAGTGGTAAGTGTACGGATGAAAATCTAGTATTCGGGACAAATTTCAAGACACGCGTTTCTTACAACTCGCAAGAGATGCCATCTCAGTGATCAAGCCAAAAATGAAGAATACTGAGATCATACAACAATTAAAGTGGGGACCCAAAAGAAGTTGAATCAACTTGTGACTCAGAGATTGCCTATAACACTCTGAAAGGGTGAAAGGCACGAATCTCACAGGCTAAAGTCTCTACTTGTGATCCTTAAGGTTCTCTTTAGAATTACAATACTCTTTAACTCTAAACCGTAGTGACATGATAAATGCGCAAATTTTGTTGAGTCTAGAAATTCATGGTGCAACATGCCTTGTTGCGTATTACATAAGCTATTTAGAAAAAAATATTCTCTAGCATGATTCCTAGACTTTGAAAAATGGATGATTGAAAATTCACATCATTGGCTGAGATGAAAGAAACTACACGAAAATTTTTAAAAATTAGGTTTAAAAATAAAAAAATTTCAAAAGAGGTACGATTTTGATAAAATTCCCCACCCCCAAACAAAAGGGAACATCGTCCTCGATGTTAGATAAACTAAATTTTTAAAATTGAGAGTATAATTTAGGAAAGAGTTTACCAGAATCAACCGCTCATGAAGTGGAAAGATGTAGCCAAGAATAAACATGAGTGAGTGATAAGAAAAAAAACGTGTACAAGTCTATAAGCATGGTAAAACATAGGGTGATGTGAAACACCACCCCCAAACAGGATGAGACTAGTACAAGAAACAACGAGCTGCCTCCCGATAGCGCTAAGTTTAATGTCTTCAGCCAGAACGAACCATTCTCACCCTAAAGATAAGATCAATGAAAGCGCGGGGCGACAAAAAAATTGGGTAATGATAATCACCCCCAAACAAGACTGAAGCGTCAGTCTTGTTGGATCAGGGCTAAGAATGGTCAATGCACTTGTATGGAAAAGTGCATCACATGATGCAAAGCATCGGTGGATCATGGGCGGGTGGGTATTAAGGTAAGGGTTAGGGAAAGGGTAAGGGTGAATAGGCACCGATCACGGGCCTTGTTGAGATGGAAGGTGAGGGAAACTAGGGCCCTATAAGCATAGTGCTCTAATTGGTGAGGGAGGCAAAATGGTTTTCTAAGTTGAATTGAATGGGCCTCAGAAAAATCACACGACCATTCTATAAATGGTCAATGGTAATGATTGGGCCGTGACACGCCAGGGAGCTGTCGATGGGAAAAGTCAACACCACAAGGAAGTGGTGTGCATGGAGGAACAAGCTCGATGTCACGGAAGCGGAGAGTATCACCACATATACTCTTGTGGATGGTGGAGGATGGGTTCAAGTTTGGATCTAAAAATGTTGATGGAAACTTGAAATGTGTAAAATCAATATCCAAACCAGGTGGTGGGATAAAAAGGACAATGGGTGGGTCGGGTGGGATAAACGGTGGACGAAAATGATCCAACTGAAGAGTGGGAGACACACACTCACTGGGAGGAGTGAAGGAATACTCACAAGGGAGTGTGGTTTCTAAAGATGGAGTTATCTTTCACTGTCGAAACATAAAATAAACCATTCACACAATAACAGAGTCTAAAATATCACCAGACATAATATATATAAATGTTAAATAAACCATCGTCTCCAAGTATAATATAAAGTTCACCATAAATATAAACTTGGATACAAGGTCTGAACTGAAATAAAAGTAATGGATGAAGGGGCAACACGCCCAAATGAAATACTTCATAATATACCCTACTCTAGGAATGAAGTGTCTACACAAATCATGCAAACCTCCACAAGTGGTGCAGCCATGCATCCTTAGAATAGATCATCAATCTTGGCATCCCTGTGACTGGACACCTAAAAGGTTTTGAAAAAAATTTTCACATGGGTCAGATCCCAAAAAACCTTTCGCAAATATTTTGCAAACATTTAAATAAAATTTTAAAAGAAGTTATTGATTACACATGTTAGTTCGCGTACACTCTCTTGAGTTCCTCACCTCTCATCTATAGTGCACACATAACGTCTCGTACTTATCCCACCTAGTTATGATACCCATCCTAACTAGACTTCATAAGTATCTAACTAACCACCGATAAGTTTAACTCACCCGTATCGCCCACGTTGTACCTTATCATAATACTAATAATTAACATTCCTCATATGTTATTATTAAACCATAATTAACATTTCACGTATGTTATCATTAAGCCATTTTATTATGTTTTCCTACTTAAATCATCTTTAGATATATGGTATCTAACTTTACTACCATTACCCACTAAGTAGATTAAGAATTATTTTAGATATACACTATCTAGTCTCCCTACTATTGCACATAAGTAGGATAAATCACCTAAGTATATATATGTCACACACTCTATATATACATCATCTCCCAGACTGGCCACCGCAATGCATACTTGCATACTCTGCTATCAAGTCCATGTACCTCACGTACCCAATCAAGGACTAGCAGTTCAGATATCACCTTCGAACCATAAATCAAATCAATGGACATTGGAGGTGAACATAAGTCCAAGACTATGGGTCACGCACACACCAAACGTACCCAATTGATGGGAAATACTATCGTACGCACAGATAGTCATAGTACATAGGTTCTATGTTTTGAGTCACACATCTAGACCTCACTAGAAATGTCAAGGTGAGATGGCCCTCTATGAGGAAACTCCGTGATAGCAGGCAGCGTATGTATATTCACGCACCTAAGAAAGCATATAATAGGAATTCACACAACCTATTTATATGTTGCATATAGGTATACACTCAACCTACAAACAAATTTCCTTATTAGTATACAAACAAACTATAAATATAAGTTGTATAGTTATACACTCTACCCATAAATAAAACTCATATACGCATACACACCAACCATAAATATAATCTGTACCTACTATACAACTCTCATATACTTGATGTAATAGCATTTCACACATATAATTTCGTATCTTACGTGCTCGAATCTCACTCACTACTCAAACTTTCATAACATCTCACTTAAGTTATTTTAGTAGTTAAATTAACACCAACCTACTGGTATTAATCGTAGGTTATCGTATATCCTCCCCATAACCTCAAAACATAGGTTCCCAATAAGCAACACAATCGGTTACTCGACCCTTAACCACATGCCCCCTAATCTTCTCTAAGTCTCTATAGAGTTGTAATCAAATTACCAAAATTCCCCATATAGTTCATAAACTATTATATACCCTGATTTCATTTCGGAGTAAAAATTTCGATCTCGGACGCCCTTCCGTAGAAAATTCATAACAAATTAAAAAAAATAAAAAAATATGAGGTTGTCACCCACACGATTGTAACGAAAAGATCTACAACTCCATATCTTGGACAAAGAGGTAAACCAAACTGGTTCAGCCAGGCAACCCTCATAACTGAACTGGTTTGCCGTACCCGATTTGGGAACCTTTTTCTTCTCTAACTCGTTTTTCCTCCATTTTTGACCCCTTAAAACTTTACGAAACCTCGTGGAATTCTTACCCAACATAACAAAACATCTAATATATGTCTAGGGACGATTTCTAATGTAAATAAAACATCAAAACTATACAAAATCCATCCAAGAATAGATTAATCCATTATTCCCCAAAACCCTAGAATTTATATTCTTCATGTCTTCTTATGAAAATACTTAGATTTCTTTATTGTTCTTCCTCACATATTAACTAATTTCGAATTGTTTACATAAAACTATTTATTCTATAAGAAAATCCTACCCAAAATCATGTCTTCTAATCATTAAAATTCTAAGAACTTCATCTAAATCAACATATATAAAACCCTACATTACATGGGTATCATAACTTGCCTTAATCCATCCGGTCTGATTTCATTTTAGATATGATGGATTCGATGTCCTATTGCCCCGATTATGATTCTGACACATCGATGTTGAAATATGGTGTGGGAAATCCTAGGTCCTTCTTCTTTTCCTCTACTAAGGCCTCTAATCTCACAACTTTGTGTTAACCCTAGCCTCTCACTCAAAGGGGAAGATACAAAGTTTCAATTTTTTGAGTTCCTTCCACCCTATACTTACTAATCATCGAAACGTCCTTAAACGGTGTCGGGTTGGTCTAAAATTTCCCTCGAACACAAACTATTCACCCGGGTATATTATTCCAACTACTTTGACCCTCTAGGAATCAATTGTGACCTCCAAATCATCATTCGAGTCACTCTACAACAATTTCCTATCTCGTCCTCATATAGTCTCCACGCGACTCCTGGTTGATATCCAACACAGTCCCGTCGCTATTACTCGCGGTGACATATAACAATTGTTACACAAATTATTCTAGCAATAGTAATCCCTATCTCTAAAAAAATATTTAACTCCATTAAGTTATGACACACGTGTAATTTAAGACTAAACCAAAATAATTTTCGAATTAATTAAATTCTAAATACTCAGAAATAGGGGACATTAAAAACACATAATGATACCTCATAATGTAAAATAAAATACACACATACTTATTTTATACATAACCTCACATGGTCAAATCTCATATAATTAATGTGACTAATTAATTATTCATACCATGCAGCACAAAACACGACATGACAAATTTAATCACCATCAAAGTTAATCATTTTTTTACTATTATTTAATTAGAAATATAATTCACACATAATAAAATATTAATAAATGATACAACAATAGTTAATATAAAATGATGATGAGATTAAAATTATATATATGTGTGATTCAATAGTATTGGCCTAGTCCACGGGATAAAATGAGAAGGTTGTTGTTCTTATTAGTTTCAAATGTTATAGAATGTTTCATTGAAATATATCTACTGAGAGTGCGGAATTCTCTAATGGCTTAAACTTGTTTAATTACATGTCAATCCAAAAATTAAATTTTAAATCCTTTAAATTCTAAGTCGTGCAACTATGTGATTCAAAACATAAATCAAACAAGCATGTAATTAAGATGCAGTTTCAAGAAAAATCCCCAAGGGGGAAAAACCTTTTACTTCACTATAACTTGCAAATCGTAACTTACAATTACAATAGAGAAATACAAACCGACGAATCTCCCGTAGGTGACCTTTGTCTTCTTTATCAATGAATTTCGACAAGAACTCACAAGGACTGCTTTCTTCCTTCAGCAATGATTCCAGCACGAATCATAAGAGAAATAGTCGATACTCCTTCTCTACAAGGTTAGTAGTGATGGCTCGTTCTTCAAAGTAGTAACTTGAATACATAAGTGTTTTGGGTTTCAAAGATGATCCACAACAGTATATAACACACATGTATGAATTTAAAAAAGAATTTTTTTTAATTTTAAAAGTGAAGACTTTTTGCACTAGTTCTGTGGTTTTCGTATATGCAAAAGACTTGACAAAAAAAACATAAAAAATAGGTATTTATAGGCGGACACAAAATTCGAGGCCGCATATGATCGTTCGAACAAAAATATGACTTTGTTCTAACGACAAGATTATGTCATTCAAATGACATAGGTCTCGCTTCTAATCTGATCCAAAAAATAAAAAATTATGCCTTGGTTCAATCCTTATATTTTGAATCCATCAAACGTCCTTTAAACGACATGCAAAGTTATTCTAACGAGATTTCCATATATTTTGAATGATGAAAGGAGAAAATCATAATATTTTTAAGTTCGAAAACTATTTGAAAAACTGCCTTGTTTTGTAAAAAAGCATTTTATGAAAATCTCCCAATACTATGTAAAGAATCCACGAAAACAAGAACAACAACTATACCAATATGACGTGAGTCGTGGAGTATGTTTTAGATAAATAGGTGATGCTTGATAATCGAATTCGTGTTCTTGAACGTGAAGTGCCATGACAGAAGTAACAGGATATTCCATACTCGATGTAATCTAGATTCTATGGACAAGTCCTATATACTAGGGGTAATGACAAAATATTGCCCTTACAAATCTCCCATATGGCTATTTAGGTACAAAATAAAAAAATTAATTACCCAAACAAACAAAACCCTATAAAAATATAATATCCTCCCAGAAACCCACACATGGAAAGATACTAAACATATACAAGTTTTCAAAATCTTCAACTATCCAAATCTTCAATTCTCTTGCTTTCTCTTAATCTTCTTTTCGGGACCTTTGTCTTATGTTTACCTTGCATATGATTATCAAAGTGTACCTGCGCACAATAGACAAAAATATACCTTGTGGCACATCGAGTTTGAAATAAAATAGAACTCATAAATAAAATTTTCCCCCATAAATCAAACTCACTCCCCCATAATTTGTTCTCCCTTTTTATATTTGTCCGAAATAAACAAGGAAAAGAAACAAAAGAATAATAAATCAGAGTGTGTCACAACAAGTATAGAATATCATTAAAAATATAATGCAATAAGAAACAAGTAATGATAACTAATAAAAAAACTATTTTTGAATTTTTAAAATTTTCAAGATTTTTTTTTACAAAAACAACACACCATGGGGAAACACAAAAATAACCAAATCATGGAAACGAATTGTTGGCATGTGAACACATTATATAGGTAAATCAATGTATACAAACATAGCCTGTGTGCACGACGGAATAAAACACGAATAATGCAAGATCTCAAAGTCTACCTTTGGTGTAAAAATGATGAAGTTAAGTAATATTGACTCGACCTATTTAACTAATCAAGATTGTGAGTGATTTTCACACCAATAATGCCCAAAACTATGTAATGCTTTTACAAAACTTTTTCAAGACATACAAACCCATTGATATTTGACTAAATTCCCTCAAAACTCACATATTGAATATTTATCTCAATTATTTTGTTTTGATGAAATCAATATTCATATGAAGCGAAGCATTAATGTTTTTTTAAATTGGTCGGGCATTTTATATTTTTTCTTTTTTTACGTGCCTTTAATCTTTTACGCTATTTTCTTTTCGCAAATGGTGGCTATTCAGAAAAAGACAATTTTTCTCTCGTATCCCGATTCCATTGCTTTAAATATGACACATTAACTGAAAATACGATTTTCAATTTTTCCAATTCGGGAATGGTTCTTACTAGCACTACTTTCATTATCTTCTTTTATCACATTTGGTTTGTTTTAAAAGCAGGATTAAGATGAAAACACTACAACCAACACGTGAAAGGTATGTGAAGTACTCAAATAAGTCCATGCTCGTCTACATTAAAGGCGATAAAGATTCAAACATGTAGCAAGTAGTATTATATCACATCTTAATGACTCCACACATTATTAAACATAAAATGAAATGATGTCAGGTCTCAAAAAACTACAAACTGATCATGTGGATATGGAATGAATTGGTGACTCGTACATCTTTAATGTTCATCCATATATGGTGTAAAAAGAAATACAAAACTATTTTTGTATTTACCAAAAATTTTATCACAAATAAAATCTTTTATGCTTTGTCACTTTTTCCAAAAAAAATAAAAATCTCTTGGTAATTCTCCAAAAAATTTCAAGAAAAACCAAATTCTTTTCGGATTTTTTGAAAAATGTATCAAAATGGAAAAAGATGAATACATTGATAATACTATGACATACTAGAAATAGGCATGTAAAATATGAGCATGAAAAGCATCCTATGGTAGCAAACATTTCTAAACCTTAATCACTAGTTCAAGAGGAGTTCTCCAAAGGAGATGACATCCTATGAAAGGCATCCATCAAATCATGTGAAGTTTTGATGAAATACTCAACTTTCTCTTGAAAACTCTCAAAATCTATCATGTGATGTGAAGTAGAATGCAGAGTAACATGTGTCAGATTGGATGTGGGAACACGTGTAGTAGCATATCATGGAAGATACCTATGAGAAAAACTATCCATCTCAAAAAAAAATTACTTAAGGTGTCCTCTTCGCTTGCAATGGGAACAAATATACATGGGATTAGTAACATCTCTCTAAAAACATCTAGGTTGTGTTCTCCTATGGGGAATAACATGCCTAGGTGGTCTAGGTTGATAGCCATATGAATCAATCACAAACATGACAATTGGCTCGGGTGCAACATGGTAATTAGACACACCATCATAACCAATTCCTAGCCTGTCAACATTAACCAAAGCGGGATTGAGGAGCATCTTTCCTACCTTCTTATGAGTATCCTCTAAAATAACCTTGACCTCTCACGCACGTTCGATATCTATCTAGAGTTCAGGTACACAGGGTTCGAGTTTCTCATGAGTCTCCGATGAAGATTAAAGATGTCCTATAAGACTAGCTACATTGTAGTTTAGTTCTCTCTTTTCTTGGCCTAAGACGATCAAATGCTCACACAAAGAAACCTTAACTTAATCAAGTTGAATCACCGATGCCTCATGCACCATCAAAACATTCACTTTTCTCTCCAAATATTACACCTTCAGACTCAGATCTTTATTCAAATTTTTGGTTTACAACGACTCGGTGTATAAATCACTTAAGGCTTTTTGGAGATATCCTTCTCCACCACTTGCAATCTCATCCACATAATCATTAGTATGGTTCAAAAAATCATATAGGGTCTCACGATTAGATATGTCCTCATCATCGTGGGACAACCTAGAAGTAATCACATGACTAGCCATGAAAGAAACACACTTTTCATGTGGGGATTCTCCTCCGAATCAACCAACTCGATGTCACTACATAAGAGTGTCCTTATTTGGAATATTTTTTCCCTTTCTCTTTATCCTAGTGGGTCACTCATGTGCCTTTTGTCCCATGCCCTCGCACTCATAACATCTTATCTCCTTCTCTTTCTCACAAATATCCTTGACCTCGTCATTCTTTTTATTTTTTCTCAAAAACCTTTTTATTGAAAGAATTATTTTTGGGAAATTTGAGAAACATTTTTAAAAAATTCACAACAAGGCTAATTCATCAACATTAAGCTCTCCCTCAGATTCAGACTCATCCATTTTCTCTTTTTTATTTTTCATAATTGACGTCTTTAAAGATACCCCTATATCCTTAGGCTTAATGTTTTTGGAAAATATGTTAATCTCATAAGTTTGGAGGTATCCAATGAGTTCTTCTAACCTAAGAGTGCCGAAGACCCCTAAAGATTTGAGCATGATGACCTTTGGAATAAATTGAGAATGGAATGACCACAAAACCTTTTTCAAGACTCTCGACTCCTAAATTTTTTTAACCCAAATTAAAGCTAGTGTTAACAATGTCTGACAACGTAGCATAAAATTAATCGAAACACTCAGACTCTAACGTAGTGATGGGCTCAAACTGAGTAGTCAAATTTTAAAGCTTAAACATCTTGAAAATATGGGAACCTTCATGTGTTAATTGTAGGATATCCCCTGCTTCCATAAATGTAATAAACGTCATGATTCAGTGGAACTTGTTAGGGTGACGACTCTAGAAATAGCACTATGGCCATGGGAATTATAGGTACTCCATTTTAAATCATTGTCGGTCCCGGAAGAGATAAGTTTAGGATTTGTGACATTATCAACCTTAACCATGGGAGCAGTCCACTCTCTTTCACACACAAGCCATACTCTTTCATCAATTTACTTTAAAGTGGATCTCATACGGGGTTTCCAATAGGTATAATTCGATCAATTGAAAATTGGCATCCCATTATCTAAGTTCCACATCGAAAAAATTTAGATTTATGAAAATAAATTTTTAAACAAATGATATCATAATTTTTTTAAGGAAAATGGATTTCACGATAATTTGGTGAAACCTGATCTAATATCAAGTTGACAGCGCACAATTATCTAATGGCTTAATCATATTTAATTAGATGTCAATCCCACAAAAAAATCCTTTAAGTCCTAAACCGTGCAACTATATAATTCAAAACATAAAGCAATCAAGGATGTAATGAGGATTTAGTTTTGGGAAAAATCCTCAAAGGGGAAAAATCGCTTATTTCACTATAATTTGCAAATTGCAACTTACAAATACAATTGAGAAATACATCCCGATGAATATCTCGTAGGTGACCTTCATCTTCTTCCTCCCGGAATTCTCGTAAGAACTCACAAATACCCTTCAACAATAATTCCAGCCAGAATCACAAGAGCAAAAATAAATACCCCTTCTCCACAAGGTCAAAACTGAAGACTCCTTCTTAACTATAGTAACTTACATACAAAAGTGTTATGGGTTTTAAATATGATTGACAAAAGTATATACGGGAGATGTGCAAATCAAAAAATTATTTTCCCTTCTAAAATTGTAAACTTTTTATAATAGTTCGACAATTTTCGTAAAAGAAACAATATAGTGACTTCATTCTAACGACACACTGATGACGTTTGAATGACATAGGTTTTTCTTCTAACGAAATCCAAAAAATTAAAACAGTACGACTTTGTTTGAACATCATTTGAACAATGCATCAAACAACCTTTGAACGACATGTAAAGTCGTTCTAACAGGATTTCCATCTCATTTGAACGAAGTAAGGAGAAAATAATAATATTTTTAAGTTCCGAAAACTGCCTCGTTGTGTAAAAATTCATTTTTAGAAAACTTCCCAACACTATTTAAAAAATCAACAAAAACCAAAGCAAAAAATATACCAATATTATATGATGTCATAAACGTGTGAAGGTGAAGTGCAATGATGCAAGTAATGGGATAAGCCATACTCCTAATCTAGATTTTATGGACAAGTCCTAGATAGAAGGCGCAATGATAGAAAATTTTACCTTAGATATGCTTATCAGCAATCATGTCCTATGCTGTCTTTATATCCTAGTCATACGACATTATTCCTATTATTCCGTCCCATAAATTGAGGGAGTGATCAACATAGTGGGACACATGTTCATCTTTGGTTACTATCTTATTCCTCATTTTTTTATCTATTGAGAGAGTGCTCCGCCTTTATAGAAAATATGAGTCTTGTTTGAGATATAGATTAAATAAGTTGTTGAATTGATGGTGAAAAACTTTTATCTAATGGAGAGCAGGTTGGGTGTTTGCACGATCCCCCAATAAATCCTGTTCAGACTGATTTGACCGAAATTCCCCTCATTATCTACCCTATTCTCTTTATGTTCAACGAGGTTGGTTGAAGAGTCTTGATCATGGATGAATAGCATTCCCATCAGTAATGTTTTTTCCATACTTAATCGTTCTCTATTTTTCTACTTATGTTGATACTTTTATCATTCCGACCTCTTTCGAATATGTCTATTTTCTGGATTTTGATTAAACATGGTTTCATTGTTATTCTTCGGGTTATGAAGTGATATGGAAATCTCGTGGTCCTAATGTATTATGGCGTCTGGGTATTTTTCTGTAATCATTGCATGCGTGATGATATGCATCATTCTAAAGTGTTCATGATAGAGTAAATCATCCCCATGCACTCCGACCGCCCATGTAATCAAAGGAATAGGAAGGGTTGTTACATTAAATAAAATCGAGAAATTAAATTTGAAATTTCCCCTTTCTTTTTTGTATAAAATACTAGAATTTTCCATTTCATAACAGTGGCACTTCTGAACTATCAAAGCAATATCCACATTTATCTTCTTATTTCTTCCATATTTTCCCTTCCTGAAATATCACTATTTTTCTAGGCATCGATCTTTCATGAGGTTCAATCACTTTCTAATAGAAGTTATTTGAGAACATTTCTTTCCATTATCGTTCTCAACCATCTATTATGTCTCTCTATTCCATTATATGAAATTTCTCCCTCTGGTTTCTCAAAGCCTTGTTTTTAAATTTCTTTTACTATGATTAGTACGTTTATTAAAAAATTCCGCAATAATCTGATTTAGAGTCTCCTTTCTAGAGATAAATAGCATTACTTTACCCTTTTGTCCATAACCTTAACCCGACCCACCAATAAAGACACCTATGCGAATGTTTTTTTGCAAATATGGAAGGTATGGTCGATGCTTTTTGACCAGAGCATATTGAATGGAGAAGATACTCATGCATGTATTTTTTATCTTCCAATGATAGAATTGAATAAAGGGTTAGAGGTTGAAATAATACTTGGGGTGTATCCCCCCTCAAATATTTATCGTGTTATACCTAGTAAAATTAAAAATAAACCTCAAGTCCCCACGAGTCTATTAAACATTGTCCTAAACGAAGTGTTGCTGAGTGGGGTGAGCACATTGCTCCACATAGTGCTCTTTATATTTTCTCAACTGATGAAACAGACTCGATCGTGAATCCCTGAGATGGGATGTTTGTGTTTACGAACACCATTTCCATGTCGAGATTGGAATTCATCTATCGAATCCCATATGAGACGTCCATTGCTTCTTTAAACATTATCCCTCATAATATACTCTCAATGTGTAGAAAATTTTGGTCGGGTCCATGGTGAACTTGCACAATGTATTCCGCTCTGAGAAACCAATGATTGTAGCCAAACTTGTACCCTTTTTTGAGCTTTCCCATGCCAGATGACGAGACTAAGCCAACCGCGGAGGGAAAAAATGGGGACGTTGAGGATGATGCGGCCTCTTAGACTTAGGAACAACTTTTTTTATACTGTACACTGGTCTTCGGCATCTAAAACATTTGTACTTTATTTGGTCTACGACCAATTATCTCTACTTGATAACTTGACATTTCTCACAATCTTTAGCCAAGGCTACGATTTTAATCCAACTATTCTCTGTAATTCCTCCTTTGTTTATTCCTTTGTTGTTTGCTTTGTTGTCTCCATAAATATACTTTTTCTTAAATGAACTTGCAAAAATTCTTCAATAACTATGAATGTGGATATAAGGCCGCGACATCACTTTATCAATGGACCTTCCAAATAGGTTGTAACCTGTTGTACTTTGCCTTGGCTTTTCAAAAATTCTTGGATTTTTCCTTAAAGACATCAAATTTTCCACTCCGGATGTGGCTATAATCCCCCAAGCCGCGGTGCCAAAGAAAAATGGCTTTGGGGATGCGACTTAACTTCTTTAGTTTTTCGATTTTTATGTCTTGATGTTGTAATATTGAGGTTACGTTTATATTGCAACCAACCCACGACATTTTAGCAATACTTGTAATGTCCACCCTTTTTCTCTACTGCATCTTCTAAATGAATGAATGGACCCCTTGATGGTTGCGTCCACATTGATAGGGCTGCGGTGCCTTCCAGGACCTTTGTCAAGAAATTGATGATAGCATGCTGGGCTAAGGTCAACCTCTTTCTATAGCTTTATTATTCTTCATGATGTCTATGTCACATCATACTATAGTTGATTTATCACGAAACCCCTTTTAACCTTCTCTTAGTCTTTTTGGTTAGGTTATTATTAGCCCCTTGGCTAGGTATTATAAAGCATACCTAAGCTATATTTGGATATATATATATATATATATATATATATATATATATAAAGCCTTCCCAGGCTATGATCGGATTATCCACTAATAACTAAGTCTTAGGCCCCTTCGAATATAGGATTATTTGTAGATATTTAAGTCTTTGTCTTGTGTGGGTTATTATCAGGCCTCCTTGGCCTAGGTATTATGAAGCTTCCCCAAGATAATATATGGAACATTTTTAAGCCTCCCCGGGCTAATATACGCATCCCAAAAGCTGAGTTAGGGCAATTTGAGCCTTTGAAGGTGATAAGAGAATACACTGAAGGATTATTTGCCTTGTGAATATAAGAATATGTCCTTGTACCATGAGTGGAGTTATAAGACAAATAAGGTTTTATGCCAAATAAGGATCATTCCCGGAATAAATAGTCTTCCGAGATAACTTGCCATCTATCCCTTGAAATCTGTTTAAGACGGAGGTCATTTATAAGATTTATATAAAATGAGAAGTTAAGAGATAAAACATGACTAAATTCGTTCTTCATATATATACGATTTTGTTAGGACAGTACAAAGTAAGCCTGGTTACACACACACCTATAGATATATATATATATATGTCAAGTTTGTAAGGAAACACAACGCTTATGTGTAAAATCAACGCTTCAGGTTTAATAGAAAAAAAACTAAAGAGGAGTTGACCATATGGCCTGTTTGGTAAAGGTTGCTTCATCTAAGAATTTTTTCGAAATTGCTGAAGGATGCCATGCCTCACAAGCCTTTCAATCTCATCTTTCACTGCAAAACATTTGCCAATGCTATGCCCATTATCCCCGTCGAAGCTACAATATCTGGTTGTGTTCTTCTTATGATGAGGGGAATTAAATTTCTCGGGGCAACAAAGCAATTTATCTTCTTTGTTGTGCTCCAGCACCTCTTTAATTTTGTAAATCAGTGAAGTGTAGGCTTCAAAACCCTTTTCTAATTTTTCAACTTTCATCTTCTGACTCTTTTGGTATAGGGGTGCGACCCCTGGGATAGTAGCTTCTTTTTCCGCGGCAACTATGGCTCAGACAACAACTTTGGGCACCGCGTCCTCCAGCATAAGAACCCTTTGGGTCAAGAAGTTGACCCGAGTCTAGAGTGAGGCGTGACTATCATATAGATGATTGAGGTGGTTATACAACTGAGAAATATCATTCTTCATTTATGTGCTTTGGCTGGACTCTCCCTCCATTTTCTACTTTGTTAGACTTTAACAAATATATAATCTGAGACAGACTAGAAGAACTGAGTAATCAGAGAATAGAGGATGAACCAAATATAAAGTAGGGATGCTGCGTTTGCATTACTGCCTTATTTTACTACTAACACTGCGGCTAGTAAGGCATATATGTGCACGGCCACTGCCCTTGAGTGGAATTAACAAAGGTTGGACTTGAGACGACTTGAGTCCACTCCCTCTGATCGTTTGCAACTACGGTAAACCAACTACACTGATAGGGGCTGCGGTAGAATTGTGGTTAAACTACCAGGCTGCATCCCACATTGCGAAGGAAGGAGCAATCCCAGAATTGGAACCCAAAAACTGAGTTTTTTAGATGAAATGTGTGGAAAAAATACCTACTAGGATCTATCCAAGTCAGAACAACCTCTTGATGCACCATAATGACACAATTATGGTAGGAAAACCTAGATCATAGGCTGAGAAAGTAGCAATCAAGCAAACAAATCTCATTCCTAGTTACCCACATTTACAAGGGTATTTCCCTTTGCACTTTTCAGTGTTGTCTTGGTAAGGTAACATCATTGGGCTATGTAAAAATAAATCTAAGTTCATAAAAAGAAGGACCCATAGACAAATCTGAATATATGCGATACCCATTTGAGGGTGTATATACAAAATATGAGTTTAATAACCGAAATCCACCCATGAAATAATGATCCAAAGGATCCCCATGAATAAAATAAGGTGTTTAAGAACCCAAAATATAGAGAAACACGATCGAAACATCTCGGTTTCCCATAGACGGGGACAAATTGTTGATATGAGAAGTTGCCCACTTATCATTCTCATGCCAGCAAGTCAAGTGTAAAGTACACAATAAATAGATAGAGCAAGTAAACAGAAATAAAAGACAAGAGATAGAGAGGTTCGACTATTAAACGGAACCTACATACACTTTGTTTCCCCATTCTCATTATATGTGTTGTAGTATAATATATAATGACGTAATAGGCATACAATGTAAATGAGAGAAGAGAATACATGTTTGTGATGATTCTGGGAGTCTTAGAGAGATGACCGTGATGCTGGTGGATAGCCCCCAAGCTAGATCGAGAGGTGTAGGGAGTGTAGTGATCCCCGAACTAGGTCTCCATAATATAAATGAAACTGGAACCCTGTATCTCGAGGTTTAGACATTTATTTATAGGAGATGCATGTGTTGTGCTGCTGTTATGTTGAAGAGGGATGCGTCCAGTTAAGCAAACAAGCTGGGGCCGCACCTTGTAGCGTGTTAATCCGCGGCATGTAAGTCCACACCCTTCAGTATAAAAGGTCTCACCCTTTAGTGTATGACCGTAGCCTATGTATGTAAGGGTGCGTCAATAATGTTTCGGTGCATCCATCTTAGACCTGTCGCAGTAGGGGCCTATATTTGCCATATCATGTTGGTCGCCACAGATTATTTTACCAAATGGTTAGAGGTAGAATCATTGGCAAATAATTGATATTCTAACATGACTAAGTTTTTATTGAGGAACATCATAAACCGATTTAGTTCACCAAAGACCATCATCACCAATAATGACACACAATTTGGAAGTGGTTTCTTTAAAGCCTTTTGTGATGAGCATGGCATCAGTCTCTGTGGCACATCCCCGAAGCAATGAGTAAGTAAAAGATTACAACAAGACCATGATCGATGTACTGGAAAAGCAATTGGAAAGAGCTAAGGATGCTTGCGTGGTTGAATTCCCTCATGTTCTATGGTCTTATTGCACAATGCCCAGGATAGCAACTGGTGAAATACGCTTCGCACTAGCTTATGGGACAGAGGATATCATCCATATGGAAGAAGGTCTCCCCACTATGAGAACCACTCTGGTCGACCAAGGCCTCAACGATGGAGCACTACGCACTGAACATGACTTGGAAAATGAGTGATGAGAGCTAGCCTTGATCAAGTTAGCTTCCTACCAACTAAAACTAGCTAAACAATACAACAAAAGAGTCAACACGAGAAAGTTTTTAATAGGGGAATATGTCCTGCGAAAAGTCCGTAGCAGTGCTATAAAACTATCAGACAACAAACTGGGAACAAATTAGAAAGTACCCTTTAGAATAATCAAAGATGATCTTTAAGGAGCATATTACCAGAAAACGCTAGAGGGTAGAGGGAAAATGGTAAACCATTTCCTGTTGAAATAACAATGTAGGGTTCATCGCGTCCCTTCCTTCTTACCTTCCTGATTGGAGACATCGTTTCCTTATCATTTATGATTAGGGATGGCCGTGTGATGAACTTAATGACATCATTGGTCATCTTTTCATCGTCCCAGCCATCTACGACAATCCATACTAGAGTGAGTTTTAGACTTCTTTAAATCGATATGTTATCTGTCTTTTGATTGAACTTTATAATACTGATGATTTTATGCTCATTTGCAAAAATATTTTTTGGTATACCACATATCTCTAATGATATGAAAAGAAAGAGTTCCGAAATACTTGTAAAGAGAACCTCCTTCAAAAGATTTGTGTGATTTTCATAGGATGAGGTAACTTGGGTGTTGCTACCAAAATTAATATGCTGATATGGACGAATAATACGAAGACACGTGTCAATCTACGTGGCACAATAGCAACGAGGAAGTTCATTTCCCCGACCAACTCATGTTCTCTCCGAGCAACGAGGATACACCGAGGAACTTTAGCACTCCGAGGTACTCTAGTGCTCCGAGGAACTCCTGAGCAACGAGAAACTAAGGCGGTCCGAGCTGCATCTCGGCCGTAGCATTAATTTCCAGATAATCAACAATTCAACTATTCATTGAATGTTCATCATCTTGACGCACACGCTTCCTTAAATGTATTACCCTTTCATATGTATATCATTTAATGTATCAACCCTTTCATGTACAGCCTAAGGGCTATAAATACCTTGTATCACCCTCATTCAAAGGGATCGGAATTTCTGGAGAGAATTTGTACTCGAGAATTCCCAAACATTCAGCAATAACATAACAGTGGACGTAGGCCATTCATATAAGGCTGAACCACTTTAAAATCTTTGTCTTATTTTATTTATCTTTGATTGAATTATTAGAGCGATCTAATTTTTTACATCAACAGATTGGCGCCATCTGTTGGAACGATTGTTACTATCGTTTTTCACCAAAAATCGTTCATCATCATTGGCGGATAATCCAGAATCTGGCAATCGAAATGCTGGAAATACTGGAAATCCTCCGAATCCCTCTGCACCTCCAGATCTAGCCGGGATTATGACGAATTCGGCTCAAGGACAAACCGCCATGCAAGAAACAATGAGGCAACTCATACAAACCCTTCATGGCGGTGCACCGGCACGTTCAGGACAACAAAGTGGTCAGAGGCAAACTTATTTACTTTCTTCACGATCCAGGCATACTGAGTCACGTCGTAATGAGGAGTCTGATGATTTCTCTTATCAACCTGGGCGAACTTCGTTAATAAGGGCTACAGATACTGATCAACATATCACCCTCTCTCCAGAAAGACCCAGTGCTTTAGAAAGACTGAGTAGGGTGTCTCCTTTCAGTCGGTTAGGCCCTAGGAGGAATAGGAGTCCACCCAAGACCATGTCGAGGAGTTTTCGACAACCATCAGATCTAAGAGAAGGATCAGCACAATCATAACCAGCTGCTCGTCAAGATAGATCTCAAGAAGCTACCTCAGAACGATCAATTGCTCGAACCAATAGGCCCGAGGAAGGAAATGAAGCGTGGAAAGGATCTCTCCAACGGTTGTAGGATAAATTGGGAGAAATGGCCAAGGTAAAGAACCCCCTACAACGAACTTTTATTCGAGGAACACCTTTTGTACAGGCCATTATGAATTTTCCTACACCGTCAAAGTTCAAAGCACCTGTAGTGACCCCTAAATATGATGGAAAGACAGATCCTGTTCTTCACATAGAGCAATATCAAGCTGCTGCCGACATCTACGTTGTCCCCGACGAGATGAGATGCAGAGCGTTCTCAGGAACTCTTACTGGAGCTGCCCAGATATGGTACAACAATCTTCCTAGGGGTAAGATTTCAACTTTCTTTCAGTTGGCCGAGTTGTTTATTGGCAATTTCTGTTTTGGAGCAAAGCCAGTAAAACGAGTAGCACACTTGTTAAGTGTTAGACAAAAATCTGGTGAGAATACTAGAGATTACATAACTCGTTTTAATAACGAGAAGCTGGAAGTCATAGATTACGAAGAAAAGATAGCAATTACCGCCTTGATGAGTGGGTTGTTGCCTAATAAGTTGTATTACACCTTGGCGAAAGATCCACCTAAAACTATGTTAGAGTTAATGGCAAAAGCGGCTAAAATTATGAATGCCGAGGAAGCTATGGCTGCAAAGAAGAATATGGATAAAGACACCAACGTGGACGTCGACAAGTCTAAAAATAAAGAGCATAAGGGCAATGGCGGTGACAAACATTCCAGAAATAATAAATCATCATGGGAAGTCCTGAAGAAATACGACAATTATACTCCTTTGAAGATGGGTATTCATCATGTCTTGGAAGAAATCAAGAACAACGAGGAGGTAAAATGGCCAAAGAAACTGAGGTCAGACCCTGATTCAAGGAGTAAGGATAAATATTGCGAGTTTCATACAGATCATGGTCACATGACCAAAAATTGCATAGCTCTTCAGAACGAGATTGAAACACTCATCCGAAGAGGAAAGCTAGCAAAATATGTTGATCGTGGAGGTGAAAGAAAAAATAACGACCGAGCTAGAGAGAGGTATAGATCTCCTCGTCGAGCAGAAGAGAAAAAAAAAAAGAAACCATGAAGATGATCCAGATGATGACCCCGACCTTCCCAAGAAACCAAGACAGCCAGAACGAGAGGTATTTTCTATACGTTTTGGGTCATTTGATTGTAATGTCATTACAGGAGGAGATGCAGGAGGAGGAGACCTTACTGCAGAAAGAAAAGCTTACCTTGGAGAGGCTCAAGCTTGTTCATATATTCAGCGAATAAATCTGGCCGAGGACGATCGTCTGAGGAAGGTAAACAAAGAGAAGCTGGTCATTGGCATTTCAAAAAACGACCTAGCAGGTGTTCTTTATCCTCACGACGATCCTCTGGTGATCAAAATGAGGATAAAGGAAGTAGTGATTTCAAGGGTGTTGGTAGACAATGGAAGTTCGGCAGACATCATGTACTATTCATGCTTTGACAGCTTGAATCTTAAATTATCTCAATTGGAACCGTATCACAGACCCCTCCTGGGTTTTGCTGGCGAGAAAGTTTTTCCACTTGGGATGATCAAGTTGGATATATTCATTGGAACTTGGCCTTCTTGTCGAACAGAAAGAATACGCTTCTTTGTGATGGATAAGAATGTGCAGTCAGCTTACAACATCATCATGGGAAGAGTTGGTTTGAAGAAGTTTGAAGCAGTTCCATCTACAGTGCATCAATGCTTAAAATTCCCAACAAACTTTGGAGTAGGAGTTGTGAAAGGTGATCAAAAAGTAGCTCGGGAATGCTATTATTCATCTGTCGAGCAAGAGGAGCTTGAGGAATCAAGGAAAAAGACTACTACCTACCAGGTGGAAGAAGATACAGAGATTGAAACTCTCGATGCCAGAGATGAATCCCAACTTGTAAAAGGACAGGTGCTGGAATCTACAGAAAATATTATTCTAGACGACGAGCACCCTGAACGAGTAACCTAGGTAGGTTCATCGTTGGATGCTTCAATAAAACAGGAGTTGATAACTTTCTTGAGAAATAGGAAGAAAACTTTCGCATGGAGTCATGAGGATATGCCAGGAATAGATCCAAACTTCTTATGTCACGAGCTCAATGTGAATAAGGAGATCAAGCCCGTAAAGCAGAGAAGAAGGGTATTTAGCCCCGAGAAGTATCAAGCTATTCAAGAGGAGGTCGACAAGCTCCATAAAGCTCAATTCATTGAAGATGTGAAATACCCGGACTGGTTGGCAAATGTGGTGATGGTAAAGAAGAAAAATAATAAATGTAGAATGTGTGTTGATTTCACTGATCTCAACAAGGCCTACCCAAAGGATCACTTTCCATTACCCAGAATTGATCAGTTAGTGGATGCTACCTCTGGGCACGAGCTGCTCAGCTTCATGGACGCTTATTCAGGCTACAACAAGATCAAGATGAAACCTGAAGACAGGGAGAGTACTTCTTTTATTACCCCTAGGGGTACTTATTGTTATAATATTATGCCTTTTGGTTTGAAAAATGCAGGAGCGACATACCAGCGGCTGATGAACAAGGTTTATACCGAATAAATCAGTTGCAATATGGAAGTCTATGTCGATGATATGCTGACAAAAAGCAAGAAAGCTATTGATCATCTAGTTGATTTAAGTCAGAATTTTGATCAACTGGATAAATACCAGATGAAGCTAAACCCGACGAAGTGCACATTTGGAGTACGAGAATGAATGTTTCTCGGGTACATTGTCAACCAGCGAGGCATTGAAGCAAATCCAGAAAAGATCAAAGCTCTTTTAGGGTTGCGATCTCCAACAACAAAGAAAGAAGTGCAGAGTCTTACAGGACGAGTTGCAGCGCTCAACAGATTTGTATCTTGAGCAACAGATAAATGCTTACCATTCTTCAAAACACTTCGAAAAACTTTCGAGTGGAATGATGAATGTGAAAGAGCCTTTCAAGACTTGAAAAAATATCTTGGAACACCTCCACTGTTGTCAAGGCCAATAACGGGAGAAAAGTTGTACTTATACCTGGCAGTATCAGAGCATGCAGTCAGCTCAGCATTGATCAGATTGGAGAATGGAGTCCAGAAGCCAATTTATTACAAAAGTTAGGCTTTTCGAGGTGCAGAGATTAGGTACCCAAAGTTAGAAAAATTGGCATTGGCATTAATTGAAGCAAGTAGAAGAATGAGGCCATATTGTCAAGCCCATACCATCGTCGTTTATACCGACATGCCATTGAGACAAGACCTTCATAAGCCAGAAAAGTTAGGGAGACTGATGTACTGGGAAATAGAGCTCGGTGAGTATGATATTGTGTATGAACCCCGATCATCATTGAAAGGGAAGCTGTAGCAGATTTTATAGCAGAGTTTACATATCTTAATACCCCCGAGGAACAAAAAGTGCTCACTGATCAACCTGTGGATGTTACAGGATCAACAGACATAAGTCCAGACCAACTCCGGTTGGTAAAAGGGCTTGTGGATGTAGAAAGATCATCAAATTCAAACCCAGACCAACTCCGGTTGGTAAAAGGGCGAGAAGAGATGGTCGACGAGGAGCGAAAATTAATAGGGGAAGATGGAAGAGAAAAACAGACATTCCACCGAGGAACTCTATTGGATAAGAAATTTGAACACGAGTTACCTACATGGAGATTGTATGTAGATGGGTCATCTTGCACAGCAGGTTGTGGAGCAGGGATTGTTTTGAAAACCCCAGACGAGATTAATATAGAATATGCCTTGCGATTTCAATTCAAAACCTCCAATAATGAGGCTGAGTATGAGGCCATGATAGCAGGTCTTAATTTAGCAAAGATTATGGAAGCACAACAAGTGATGGTATTCAGTGATTCTCAATTAATTGTGAATCAGGTGATGGGAACATATGCGGTTAAAAGAGAACTAATGGTCAAGTATCATGCAAATGTGATGGAATTGTTGGCAGAATTTGATGCCATTCAGTTGATCAGAATACCCAGAATAGAAAATGCACAAGCAGACGCACTGGCCCGACTAGCATCAGCTACTCGTACCGAGTTGCGAAGAACGATACCAATTGAAGTATTGGAAAGTCGGAGCATAGATGAAAACCTGATGATGAATGTTATTACCCTTGATTTAGGACCATCTTGGATGGATCCCATCAGGGCATATATTGAAGAGGGAGAATTGCCAGAGGACAAGCTCGCGGCAAAGAAATTAAAGTTTAAAGGTGCTCGGTATGTACTAACTAATGGTGTTTTGTATAGACGAGGAATTATGGTAGGTTTGTAGAGATGTGTACATCCCTCCGAGGTGAAAGAATTGATTGAAGAGATCCATGAAGGGTCTTGTGGAGCACATGTGGCAGGTCAGACACTTTTGCAAAGAATGATGACGCAAGGATACTACTGGCCGACGATGAGGGCTAATTGTATAGCCTATGCTAAGAAATGTGACAAGTGCCAACGTTTTTCCTCCATCCGACGAACTCCACAAGCTTTGTTGACACCCATAACCTCCCCTTGGCCATTTGCCATGTGGGGAATTAATTTGGTTGGACCATTGCCGACCACTCGAGGAAGATTCAAGTACCTCATCGTCTCAGTAGAGGCTGAACCCCTTATCGATATGACGTACGAGAGAGTATACCAATTTGTCTGGAAGAATATCATCTGTCGATATGGTCTCCCTCATGCCTTCATCACAGACCATGGAACACAATTCGACAACGAGGAGTTTGCTGCCTATTGTCAACAATCAAACATCCTGAAGACCCATTCAGCACCAGGGCATCCTCAAAGCAATGGGCAGACTGAGGTGACAAACCGAACGCTACTAAATGGTTTGAAGAAGAGGCTAAGTGAGGCTAAAGCTAATTAGATTAATGAGCTACAGTCAGTATTGTGGGCTTATCGAACAACTCCCCAAGCAGCAACTGGAGAATCACCATACATGCTGGCATTTGGAAGTGAGGCTGTAATACCTGCTGAGTTGGGTCTCCCAACACATAGAGTGCTGAATTTCAATTCCCCAGTCAGTGACTTGATGAGAAGATTAGATTTGGACATGCTCGAGGAGGTTATAGAAGAGGCAGTCATTAGGAATGCTGCTTACCAACAACGCACAACTCCGCTCTACAACAAAAGGGTGAAGAAATAAAACTTAAAAGAAGGGGATTATGTGCTAAAGAAGGTCATTCAGAAGCACAATAAGCTTGAAGCCAACTGGCATGGACCTTACCGAGTTACAGAAGTTGTTCGACCAGGAACTTACCGAATAGCAACTCTAGAAGGAGAGGAATTTAAGAATGCATGGAATGCTGAACACCTACGCAAGTATTATTAGTAATGTAAAATGTAAAGCAATTCCTTCATTATGAATAAAACGATGATGTTTCACCATCTTCTTCCTTTTATTACAAGTTTTTTGGGGAATACTAGTGTGATACACTACACTGATAGTTCGAGCGTGATCAACTTCGGTTGGTAAAATAGCGAGAACAAATTATACACCTTTGGTTAGGAGGCGTACACTTGCGTGATCAACTTCGGTTGGTAAAAGAGCTTGTGGACAAGATAGTTCGAAAGAACCTGATAGTTCGAGCGTGATCAACTTCGGTTGGTAAAATAGCGAGAACAAATTATACTCCTTTGGTTAGGAGGCGTACACTTGCGTGATCAACTTCGGTTGGTAAAAGAGCTTGTGGACATGATAGTTCGAAAGAACCTGATAGTTCGAGCGTGATCAACTTCGGTTGGTAAAATAGCGAGAACAAATTATACTCCTTTGGTTAGGAGGCGTACACTTGCGTGATCAAATTCGGTTGGTAAAAGAGCTTATGGACAAGATAGTTCGAAAGAACCTGATAGTACGAGCATGATCAACTTCGGTTGGTAAAATAAGGAGAACAAATTATACTCCTTTGGTTAGGAGGCGTACACTTGCGTGATCAACTTCGGTTGGTAAAAGAGCTTGTGGACAAGATAGTTCGAAAGAACCTAATAGTTCAAACCCACGACCAACTTTGGATGGTAAAAGGGCGAGAACAACATTCTTAAAATGCCAATTTTGGCTGGTTAAGAAACAAAATATGCCAACAAGTTGGTCAAAGGTAAAATCATTCCAGAAAATACAAAATATTCCAAACTGAGCCAAGTATAGTTGGTCGGGGATAAAAACCCACTAATTGTAGTTGGTCAACGAGGAGAATTTATAAACGAGGAGGGTCCATCAACCTGGTTGGTCGGACACATTTTATGAAAACTCTCGCTAATTATACTTGGTCGATGAGTACAATTTTACAACCTTAGTTGGTTGGAAAAATTGTAAACATTTTTTATACTCATTACTTTATTATTAAGTGATTGAACAACATTTTTGATACTTGTAACTGTTGGTTGATGAACAACACCAAATTGTTATCTTTTTAACAGATACATATGCACAGATGTAAAAGTGTTAGACAAGTACAAAAGAATAGCAATACAGATTTGCAAACAGAAAATGAAAATCTTTCATTAAAATTCAAAATAAATTACAAGTTACATATGTTTGCTAACTATTACATTGAAAATCCTATTCTATTGGTTTTTTCCCCTCAGCCTTCGATACAGGTTCCTCGCCAGCAGGAGGATCATTTAATGTTTGGGGAGAATTGATAAAATTCAAGTCCCTCAACATTCTGACATTCTTTACTGAAGGAGTATCCAAGAGATGCTCGGGATGAGATAATTCAATCTGAGAATGAAGACTATAGTCACCAATATATTTTGAAATTAAGCTCCGAGGAATAGCATGAGCTGGGATCCATTCCATGTCCAGTTTATAAGGCGGTACAGACAAGTCTAGTAGCCCAGGAGCATGATAATCCCATAAATAATGGCCCTGCTCTAGCTTTAACACACCCAGTGCATTCAACCATCCATGTTTATAACCTTCATTATTGGCATTTTCAAGGCGAGCATCCAAGTGACAAAGGGCTTCATTGTAGCCTGCCATCCAAAACTCACGAGGTTGTTTGTGGAATTGGAAAGTTATTCTCTCTAGTTGCTCGTGAAGGCTCCTGGAAAAAACATCTTTATTATTTAAAGCAGACTTCGTCGCAGTAAGTTGATCTTCCAAAGATAGGTTTTTCTTGGACATTTCAGACAAAGCACGATCTTTTGCATTCAATTGGAACGCTTGAGTTTCCAAAGTAGACTGAGTGCGAGCTTCTTCAACATTACGGTTGAGAACTCTTGATCGACTCCGAGTAGGTGGAGAACTTTGCTCCTCGACAACATTTTGAACAGCTCTTCCTCGCCCACGAGAACCTCTTCCTCTTCCCCGAGCAGTAGTAGAAACACCAGACTTTCTTAAAGTATCCAACTCTTGCCTTAATTTGGCGTTTTCAACCTCTAAGAATGAGAATCCTTCATCAGTGACCGGTACCAAGGCAGTAGAGGATGAAGCTACAGACTCATATTGTGCCAAATTTTTTTGCAAATTGTTGTTCTCTTGTTCCAGCAGCTCGGCGATCTGTCTGCAGGCCTCAACTTCACCTTTTAGGGTTCTCTCCCTAACATCGTACCCAGCAATGATCTTTTTGTGACCTGTCTCAGAGGAAAGCTGTTGATACCTATTCTCATATTCCTTATGCAACAAGGCAGTTGATTCATTGTGCTGATTCTGAAGATCTTCTAAGGTACAATGAAGCTCCTCGATCAAGTCATAGTAGACCACGTTGTTAGCCACAGCTCGATCAAGTAAATCCTTTAGGTATTGATAAGCCTCAATTGCTTGTTCTGAAGCATCATGGCCAAGGATGTCAGCAATTTCTGATACACTCAAATTTGTATGACCAGCCTTATAATATTCATGGCATTGCTGCATCAGCTTTGTATCATGTGCAGATATCAGTTCCATTCTAGCCACAAACTAATAAAGAAGAGAAGGCAAGAGTTAATAAATAAAAACAAACAGAGCATTAACAATGAAGAGGAACAAAAAGATGTGATTTTATTACATCATCAACAAAATTACATCATTTGGAATACAGAGGATAAGTAAAAGAAAAACAGAAAGATAGTACCGAACAACTTCACACCTTTTCCTTGTCTCCCAAGATTTTCTCAGGAGGCTGGGACGAGGAGCTTGGTTGCTCGGTGGGAACATTGATCTGATTGGTAGAAGCTGGGGCTTGTTCTGGAGGAGTAAGCAACGAAGAAATCTCCTCGGTGACTGTCTGGTTGGGTGTTGGAACAAGGACTTGATCACCCTCTGTCATTGAAGATTCTTCAGATGCAGCCTCGTCTTCATCTTCGTCTTCAATAACTGGAGGAGGACCAGGGAGATGTTGTTGAAATAGCTCAGAATCCTCGCTCACCTTCAATTCTTGCAAGGCAGCAACCCAACCATCATGGAAGAATTTTAAACTTCCATAATTCACCTGGGTCATCATTGCAGCTACCCCATATCCCATCCTTTATCCCAACCAGTCCGAAAGGATTTCTTCACAGCCGTTTTTCTCTTCATCTTCTCCGAGGATAGCTTCTCGGATAGAAGGTCCTCGGAGGCTTTCAGCTTGGCCTCCAACTCCTCCTTCTGACGATTTTCTTCGCGCAGAAGTGCCAACTCTTCCTCAGTTGACTTCAGTTTATTCTCCAGCTCCCCAAAGCCTGAAAGTTTCTCGGCATAGTCTTTATTCTCTCTCTCCAAGTCCTTCACCTTATTACCCAGTTGTATTTTCTCTGCATCAGACGCAACCAACTTCTTCTCCCATTCAGTTTTCTCATCGTCATACTTCTGACGGGACCCACTCACAGATTTAATAGCTTTCTCCAGTGCTCCTTCCACAGTGGACGAGGAGCAAGAAGCTTTGATTGCTTCATCCTTTTTAAGGATTAAATTGAAACAGCTCGTCAACTGCAATCAAAAGAGTAAAATGAAATCAGAAACAAACATGGGAAACAACAAATGAAAATATACAAAGCTCGGAGTAGAGGTACTTACTGAAGCCAAATGACGAGCAGCCAGAGAAGTAACCACATCCCGAGTAAGGTCTTCTTCAGTACCTTGCACCTCGGGGATGGGTGAAAATTTTGCCAAACTCATCGTAGACCTTGGAGGAACAATAATTGGAACACCATCTCCACCAGCTGAGAGCTGGGGAATGGCTCCAGAAATACTGACCAAGGAGGATTTCCTCAATCTATTCGGAGCCTTTTCAACAACCTCAATCAAAGAGGAACTTTTGGTTGGTGAGCTAGTGATTACCTCAATAGGTGCATCCTTCTGCACAGGAGCCACTGGGGGCTTCTCGGCAACCTTCTGAATAGTAACAAAAGGAGCATCATCAATTTTCTTTGTCCCCTTTGGGACATTAACCTTGGTTTTCTTCCCATCGCCAGCAGAGGAACTCTCCTCGAAGAGAGTGGGAACTCTTCTCTTGCCCATTTTCTGGCTCAAAGGAATATGATATTCCAGATCAGAGTCTTCAAGAATTTTCACTGGATCACTGGAGCTGACCACAGGGCGAGCAGTAAAAGACGACGTATAACTCCTGTACTGCAACAAGTATGAGGCAGACCTGATGTGCTCGTCTGCAATTTTCTGATGCAAGCTCCAGATATGTTTCAATTGCCTTATATTAATTTCTGATTCTTTAGGAGTCTTTCTCTTGCTATTAACTGCAAACAAAAACAATTTGAAATGTCAATCATGCATTTATTCAAACATGATGAAGTCACAATTTCGAGAATAAAATAAAATGAGAATAACCTATCCCATTGCCATATGGGGGGCATTTGGGACCTTCATACACTTTGTCTCCGACTAAAGGAGCATGTTGCCAATTTTTGAAAACTAACCCATGTTCAAAATAATCCCTGTCGGCATCAGGGAGATTGACTACTAAAGCTCTATTCAAAAATCTGGTTTTTAAATAATAAACGTTATCTAAAATAGCCCATCTATAGCAATACATAATCTCAAGAATTCCTATGTGAGTTCCATGAGTTTGATTTAATTTATGCACCCCATTAACAATTCTCCATGTATTGGGGGCTACTTTTGCAGGAACAACATCGAAATGTTGGCAGAATTCTAAGCATAAAGAGGTGGGTGGAAAAGAAAATCCACACTCAGCAATAAAGAGGCTGGGGAACCAATGTCCCTCAGCCAAACGAAAATAATCAAAGGGCTCAGGAAGATTCTCCAGAGTTACCCAAGACGGAATGGAATAATCAGAACGGAATTTTTCAATAGATTCAATAATATAAACCATGGTGAATAAAAGAAGAAGGAAGAAGATCTTACAGGAAGAAAGGATATCTGTTGACAACGAACGAAAACAGGGATGAACGCACAAGAGAAAGAAAGACTATGGAGAATTTGAAAGCAAGAAAATTGGAAAAGGTAGAGGACGGTATGATCGCTTGGGAAGTTTAAATACTGTGCCTTGGGAAATGGCGAAAGAAATGATTACAAAAAGAAACTATCGAACTTCCGGCGGCTAAAAGGACAAAAAGGGCACGAAGACCGAAGCAACATGGCGGATTCTGTGAATTTGGAAGGAAATTAAAATATGAAGAAAAGGCTCCTAAAACCCAGGAAAATCATTTAATAAACGCCATATACCGAGAAAGAATGTTCCATACTCCTCAAAGTTCGAAATATGAAACATTGGGGGCTTCTGTTGATACCAAAATTAATATGCTGATATGGACCAATAATACGAAGACACGTGTCAATCTACCTGGCACAATAGCAACGAGGAAGTTCATTTCCCCGACCAACTCATGTTCTCTCCGAGCAACGAAGATACACCGAGGAACTTTAGCACTCCGAGGTACTCTAGCGCTCCGAGGAACTCCTGAGCAACGAGCAACTAAGGCGGTCCGAGCTGCATCTCGGCCGTAGCATTAATTGCCAGATAATCAACAATTCAACTATTCATTGAATGTTCATCATCTTGACGCACATGCTGCCTTAAATGTATTACCCTTTCATATGTATATCATTTAATGTATCAACCCTTTCATGTACAGCCTAAGGGCTATAAATACCTTGTATCACCCTCATTCAAAGGGATCGGAATTTCTGGAGAGAATTTGTACTCGAGAATTCCCAAACATTCAGCAATAACATAACAGTGGACGTAGGCCATTCATATAAGGCTGAACCACTTTAAAATGTTTGTCTTATTTTATTTATCTTTGATTGAATAATTAGAGCGATCTAATTTTTTACATCAACAGGTTTCTTGTTATTGGTGAAGAAGTGCGTGATGGAGACTACATTCATCTTAAGGCTTAGAATACAAAAGGTCACCTTCGTCTTCTCAGTTTCCTGTGTTCATACTTTGTCGAGTCATATGGTACTAGCACACTTACCCTATTACCACCATTGCACCTATTCATATATGAATTGTTCTTGGGGTCATTAAACACCTCCCATCTCCTAGATATAAATCTATCAAAACCGACCATTATGTGGATGATAAGCCTATATTATGGTGTACTATGAAGATGCCTATTAAGGATAAGATTATACCAACCTTAAGCATAGGAAGTTTCTTATTGATGAAGAACCCACTGAAGAAAAATAAGATAACATGTCACCCCACCTTTATTATCGAGACATGTATGAGAACTATAAGACAATTATGAAGTCCCTAGGAGAAGACAAGGTAACATTATGACTGGTGGTCCCTTTGGGTTTGCCATAGAGATTATTTAAATATGGATTACGGTAAACATCTCTATGTTTTTAACTAACTGTGATTAATCCTAATTTCGAGCGACTAAGTTTCTTCTTTGCAGGTGATCATCATCAATGCGCATATGTCTAAGAGATGGAAGGTGCAAAAGGATGCCCAAAAGGATGAAGCAAAGGTTGTTCCAAAGATGAAAAATGAGTTCGCAACTCAGAGGGATCTTCATAACAAAGACAAAAAGAATATTTGGACAAATAATAATCAACTAGCATTAGAGAAGCTAGATAAGGATACAATGGTAATAGTGAATACCACTTTGGTTTAAGAAAATGGTTCTCTTCGAGAAGAGGTGGTTGAGTTTGAAAGAAATCTCATTGAAAAGGTTAAGGCAAGTGATGAGGCCATCCAAGATGAAAGAGACTTACTCCCCCTCATTCGATTCATGTCTTGATATCTTCTTGACTTAAAACTACATGGTATTTTTCAATTACCAATTATTTTAGAACAACTACAAAGAATTTATAAACTCTGTTGAACTTGCTCATCCTGACGTGGACCTGTAAAAAATTTACTCAACCGTCTATGAGGGGGTTGATCAAGATCTGATGCCTTCCCCTTCATGTATGGATCAAGACATTTATTTCGTATAGAACACACTTATTATTCATCATTTTTCTCCCTTTATATACAAAGCTGGAGACCTCAACATATCAATGCACGAAGAGCTCGGTCGTCCCATATCTTTTACCTATACTCCTTAGGAACTTATTCTCTTATAGAATTATGAATATTCTAAACACTGAACATTTATTTTGTAATACTTTTGGATACCTCAATTCAAAACCACTTGTTTTTTAAAGAATATGATTATTCTTCATACACTTTATGTGAATGAATGGTGTGAATGATCTTTCCACACATTTCTTGGATAAATGGTATACTTTTATTAATAAATAATCCTTAGTTGATGGTCATGTTTGAAGTGTTCATTGAAAACTGATCGACAATTAGATATAAATGAGTGAATCTTCTAGAATTGATGTTGACTAAGGTATTCGATAAAAACAAGCCATCAGTTTGATACAGATGTGTAAGTCCTCTCGATGTGATCCTGAATGGGGCATTTGTACTTGATACATGAGTGAATACCTGAAGGGTGATGTGATTTAGGTGTTAAGTAAAAATACACCATCAATTATCATATCTTTAATAAACAGTTATTATGATTGTTTTTCTTATCCAGTTTCATAGTATCATATGCACTGGTGCCCGCCTTATAAAGTTAATGGAGTGAGTAATCGGGTTATACCAAATTAAGTTAGTTTATTCTTCTTTATATTCAGTAACCGTGCGATCAAACGAATCAGGTCAAAATGGGTTGGGAGTTGACTAGATGATCAGTTGAGTATTCTTCCAAGATGTATAAGTTTGAAAAATACATAGCATAACCTTATCTTTGGATAAGACAAATCTTAAGCCTTCATCAAAACATTTTTTGGTGTATAATCTAGTATATGCTGATCAATTTTTGTGGGCATCCAAATATTTTATTGGTTCATAATTAAGTATGCACTGAATAAGTTAGGTTTGGTAAAGTATATAGGCATAGTCCTCGAGAAAACAATATCTTTACCCATAATGAAGATTCAATAATTATTGGAGATAAGTCACTAGGAAGCAGAGAATAAGGAAATACAATACTAAATGAAATAAAATAAATGATTAAAAAATTAATAGATATGTAAATTTTGAATTATATGACATCCGACTCGATCCTTATCTGGTGAGTTACTAATAGTTTGTCTTTAGTTTCTCGACATTACAGGGGAGGAAGAGGGCATGGTTTTAGTGATCCATTAGTCCATATGTTCATGATCATAATATTCGAGTGGTGACAAAGGGACCCTATGAGTTGTCTGGCAATTTTACATGACTAAGGATTTTGGTTGACTGAACTGTTTTTCATCGAATGAGATCACCAACTTTGATAGTTCGATTCTTCACACTCTAATTGCAGTATCTGTAAACTTTCTACTGAGTGATTTTAATTATAAATGCATTTTCCTCCCTTTTCCCTCAAGGAGGTCAAGACTTCATTTGATCAGTTCATTATATTCCCCTTATTCAAAATAGTTCACTAGAAGAATGGATAGCTTAAGCTTGATTATCCCAACTTCTTTTGTACCATAAGCTAGAACAAAGGGTATTTCTCTAGTTGCTATTTAGTTAGACCATAATAATGAAACCAATAATTACACCAACAACCCTTTGGAGTTTTCGAGCTCTGTTTTTAGCCAAGGCAATATAGTTAGGTTCGTAACCTCTACAATTGCATTATATTGTGGATGCCTATAGTAGAGAAATAATGGTTTATGAAAAACTTAACGCATAGTTTATATATTCTTACACTACCAACTTGTTGACCACTATTTGTGACTATGAGTTTGGGATCCCCTACATGCTAATGATATACCTTCGGATTAACGAATTCACCTTTTGACCAATGATCCTTGCCAATGGTTCTAACTCTACCAACTATGTAATGCAGTTAATATACACAAAGTGGAACATACACTAGCCTTTTCCTGTCAGAAATGGACCAAGGACATCAATTTCCCATATATTGAGGGGACACAAAGATATATTTGTCAAAATTCTTCACCAGGTTGATGTATGAGGCTTACCATTCACTGACACCGATCACATATATTTGAATAGCTCTTGACATCGTTGGTTATTATTGCCCATTAGTAACCTTGGGTTAGGGTTGGCTAAGATTCTTTTTCCGTAAGGTCTTGTGAAAAATATTTTATGCAAGGTTCTCAGAATTGTTATCATTTTTTTAGGTGTATGCAACGAAGGATTTAATGAGTTCACCCACTTTTGTACAGGACTTCATAGCAAATGATGTACTTTATAGCTTTTCCAAGTTCTTTTTATCCTTTACCTGTTCTGTAGTAATGATTCCTTGATATACTAGAAGAACTTATCCATCCAGTTAGGGCAATGAATGGACATACGGACTACCATTGCTTCTTCCAACTAAACATTATGATTATCTAAAATTTCTATGAAAGGATTTCCTTTATCAATTAATTCTAGTCTAGGATAGTGGTCAGATTTTTCCTTTTCTTCTTATTGAATGTGGTTGACGTGAGTTCCCTAAATCTTCTTGCCAACTCCTAAAACAGTTTTAGATATGCCGTTAGTTTCTTCCCTTTTAAAAATAAATTCTCCCATCACATGCGAAACAACCAATACTTAATCACTACAGAAATCCACTTAATGTTCAAAAAGAGAAAGTGCAATCTTCACTCCCATTTTCACCTAAATCGAGAATTATTACATCAACAATGTTAATGAATTTTATGCTAATCTTTGTTTCGTGTCACTTTCTTAGATGAGAGGTGCTTCTCATATTAAGTTCATGCGATGGAAATGGATATGCATTTGGAGGTTATTGGTAGACATTATAAAATTCTCATCTTGAGAACATTGATTACCCACCTCTTAAATAGTAGTGCAGGTCTTTTGAATGCATCACCACTAAATTTATTGATGTCTATTTGAAGACATGGGTGAAAAATATTCTACATCAAATATATATGGCTAGAGTCGGACAGATATAATGACAAAACTCCTAATTAAAACACTACTGTGATGTAAAGAGAAAGTAGGCTTAATTAACCACTCACAAACCTCACTGAAGCAAAAGTGACCCAACATTGATCCAACACTTTTTAATATAGTTATTTTTAATGTATGAGGTCCTTCGATAACAATAGTGGATAAGCTTACATGTTCTACTGGAGGATATCATTGACGGGAGTCTATTAGGGAACTAGTTTGGAGGATAGAGATCAAGGTACCTTTAAGGTATTTAACTTAATCTTTTTAAGTACACCAAGTGAATCATCGAGGTTGTTTGAGTGACTTAGTCTAGGTAGTTCCAGAAACTTCATTAACATAGATTCTCATCCACATACATATATTGTCCCCAAAAAATGATACCACTAATAAAATATCTTCGTAATGTTATATCATACTTGTTATACAATATTTATAAATATTATCTCATAGATTGAAGATCTTGGCCCAGACGAAAGTGAAAACACTTCAAGATCTCGAACTAGCCAAGATCTCAACCGTGTTCCTTGCTTTGGTGGACAACAACAAGGCAAACTGACGACCCGTAATTTAGGTGGCTAGCTAACAAAATTCATCCAATTTTTCAAATGGTTAAGACCCCATATGATGGGAAAACCCTTAAATAACTTAATAAGTACATTACTAATAAAAATGCCCCCACCTAGACCGTGCTAGAAAGCACACATATTCCTTCTACAAGGATCACTATAAATGTACGGATCTCTCCAAGTAAATGGGTACAATCAATTGATTTAAGATAAAGATCGAGTTGATTCTATACATAAACATGTAATTTTTATATACAAACATCCTTATTTTCTAAAACTGTTGACGCAATTATATCCCCCGAGACAGATCTAAGAGTAAGAAGTCACCCTATGGACATAGGCCAATCTTAAAGGCTGAACCACATATATCTCATTGTTAATACTCTTATCCTCACCCCTTTCTCATACTTACTATCTATCTTTGTTTGTTACTGTGATTTGGTATTTCTATACCAAAGAAACAAACTATGTTCCATTTTTCAATGATAATGGATAAGCACTATTTGTTGGAAATGCCTAAAGGCCTAGTTATTTCTCAATTAAGTCCCGATTCGTAATTGTGAAAATTTCAAGTTCCAATTTAAATCCCCCAAATTCTATTACATACCAACTTTACTATTTGTATAAGTTTTACGTAAAACTCTGCCAAACATTCTTATTTTTAGCGTAAAGAGTCCCATATTATTAAAATCTAAGAAATTATATCGAGCTCTATTTTATTGTGACTATACTATATTTGTATAGATGATCTTATAACAATGGTCGAACAACAAGAAACTAGTAGGGAAAAGTAAGATGCACTACCTTCAACTCTTATTAGAATAGGCGAACTAGCTGGATTGAAAGAGGTGCGCGTACGTTCAAATTAAGAAATTATATAATTAAACACAGTTTAAACCAATTAAACCCTAAACATGCATCTAGGTGTGATTGAATAAGATGTAAATCATGCAAGAACATTCAAACACACAAAAATGAGGAAAAATCCCCCAAAGGGCAAAACCATTTGTTTCAATATAATTTTGTAAAGTACGATTTACACGGATTACAATGAAATACAAGGGTGACACATAATTACCCGGAGGCGTTGAATCTGTAGTCGGTGGCTGCAAGTTTCCCTTTCCACGAGGGCAGCAATGAAGAAGAAGGTCGGTATTCTCCACAAGGGTATGAACAACAAAGGAGTTTGTGTTCTAGGGTTTCAAAACGATTCACAAGTGTTTGGAAATTGTGTGAATCTAAAAGACCATGAGTCTTGGGACTCAAAAGGTGAAGACTTAGGGATTTTGAACTCTGAAAATTGTGTGTAGAAGTCTGGCCAAACAAACTCCCCCTAGTAGGTTTATAAATAAAGTCCTGGCCCTAAAAAATCTCAGCATAATCTTCTCGATTCTATCCCAGGCGGACCGGTCCGAATCTTAGGCAGATCGGTCCGACGTCGGACCGGTTCGTTTTTAAAAAAGGCTTCATCAGTTCGCATTTGGTCTCGGGTCTACTGTCTTCTGAGCAAAGCGGCTCGGTTCGTGTATAGTTTGATCGGTTGGAATGGGCGGACCAGTTTTTTTTTAAACAGGCGGACCGGCTCGGCCTGTCAGAATTATGTTTCCTCTTCTTCTTTAATATTCGGATCCGTTGATGACGATATGAATCTTGAATTTCTTCAACTGTGAAACGGGGTATGACATAGAATGTAATAATGGACAAAATGTCCTTACAAATCCCCCCTATGTCTATGCCAGAACAAACATAAAAAATACGAATTATCAAGTAACACAAATGCCTATACAAATCTACCCTTCCATGAACCCAAAACTGAAAAGGTACAAGTGAATAAGACTTCATCGTTTGGTCTTCAACTCTTCAGGAATCTCAACTCTTTTCTCATCAGGGTGTGCAATCAAATGATAATCTATGTAGCACCTAAACAGATGAGACAAAGCAAATACAACGTGACATATTGAGTTTGAAATGAGATAAACATATATATCAATTTTATGAGAAAACTCAAAATGTCAAAACTCCCCCATAATAAGATAATTCTTTCTCCCCCTTTTTATGATGTCCCGAAATAGACAAATGAGAGAAATAAATCAAAAAGCAAGGCCGGGGTGTCACAAGGACTAAATAGCACCATGAATGAACATAAAACAACCAAGTCAGTGATAGCGTTAATGAAGAGGTGTGATCAGAATTCGATAGGAAAATCAATGCATACAAACATGACATATGTGCACGTTGAATATCAGATACTCCTAACGAATGAACTCAAAAGATTCCTTAGTTGTAAAAAAATGGTAATGAGACATTGACTTAATCAAATCAACAAATCAAAGCTCACAGTGATTTTCACACCAATAACGTCCAAAACGATTTCATGATTTTTCAGGACATTCAAGGAAGTGCAAACCCGTTTAAATTTTCCAACTAAACTCCCTCAGATTTATATATATTGAATAGAGGTAATATAAATTCTCAAACTTTGGATAATTGTTGGTGAAACCTAATGGCCCATATTTGGCATGAATTGCTTTTTATTGCCTTCAAATTTTTCCGGGGCTCTTTTAACCTCTTTGGACCTCGGATAATAAAATTCCTCCATTTTTAGGTCCTTTTGAACGGTGTCTTTTGCGCAAAGAATATATAATTACCTTTCGCAGTCCCTCCCCATTCTTAATAAAACACTCAAGTCTCACAAAAACGGTTTTTACAAGAATTCCAATATTGTCAAGTTTTATCGCATATTGTACGTCGTATAGACAGAATTGAGATGGAAACACTTAAACCAATATGTGATAGACAAGTTCAATAATCAAATACAGTCGTGCATGTGTGAAATAAAGGATATAGGAGTCAAACATGTAGGAAGATATCACTAATCACATCTCAAATCAATGTCAAGCACATGGATGAAATGATGTAGCGTCTCAAATCTCTATCACACAGTCACATGGATAAATGGAATGAAATTGTGACTCGGCTATCTTAAATGCTCATCCGTAAAAGGTGTAAAAGAAAATAAAACACTTTTTGGATTTTTCAAAAGTTTTATCAAAATAATATATTTTTGACCTTTTCAAAATTTTTATAAAAGGAATTTTTTTTTGTATTTTTCAAAACAAATAAAAAGAAAAACAACATAACAAAACTATTATACAATCTAGCAATAGGCATCAGATGATATGATAAAGATAATGCATCCTATGCTAGACACTGACCAACCCCTCAGTCAATTGTGCAAATCCCCAAAGACTTCCTAAGACTCTCAAATCTAAGGGCATCTAAAGGTTTCATGAAAATATCGGCTAACTGACGGTTGATAGGAACGAAACTTAGGGATACGACCTTCTCCTCAACTAACTGTCGAAGGAAGTGCTCGCGTAACCTGATGTGCTCTGTGCACGAATGCTGGACTGGATTGCGGAATATGTGTATCATGCTCGTGTTATCACAGGAAGTGGTCATGGTATCCTGTGAAATCCCATAATCCTCCAGCATCTGCTTCATCCACAGGAGTTGCATGCAACAACTCCCGGCGGCGATGTACTCAGCCTCCGTAGTGGACAAAGAGATGGAGTTTTTCTTCTTACTCAACCAAGAGACAAGAGCATAACCAAATAGAAACACCCACCAGAAGTTCTCCTACACCTATCTGCATCCACGCCCCAATCGACATCCGAATATGCGGAAAAATGATCATCGGTATCAATGGAATACTAAATACCGTATGAGAGAGTCCCACTGACATATTTGATAATACGTTTTAGAGCGAGTAAGTGTGACTCTTTCGGAGATGCCTGATATCATGCACAGACTCCAACACTAAAGCTATGTCGGGACGACTAGCTGTCAAGTAGAGAAGACTACTTATCATACTCTGATCCAAGGTTTGCTCTACGTCCTTGCCTGAAGTGTCCTTACTAAGCTTTATAGAAGTACTCATAGGTGTACGTGCATGCTTAGCAGAGTCTAAACCAAATTTCTTCACTAGGTCTCTATCATTTTTGGATTGGGAGGTGAACATCCCATCCTCTAGCTGATGAACCTAGAGACCGAGGAAGAAAGTAAGGTCACCTACCATGATCATCTCAAACTCACTTTTCATCTCTTCCTCAAAGTGGTGAGCATGATAGGATCATGTGGATCCAAAGACTATGTCGTCCACATATACCTGGGTAACTAAAATAGCACTGTCAACTCTCCTGACGAACAACATCATATCAACTCCCCCTCTCTTGAAGACACGGGCTAAGAGATAGGAAGTAAGCCTTTCGTACCAAGCACGGAGTGCTTGCTTCAAACCATACAAGGATTTCCTCAGATAATAAACGTACTCAGGGTGCTTAAGGTCTTCAAACCCTTTTGGTTGTTCCACATAAACCTCCTCCTGTATAATGCCATTCAGAAAGGCACTCTTGAGATCCATCTGATATAACTTAAAGCGCAGATGACATGCGATGGAGAGTAGTAGACGGACGGACTCAAGCCTCGCAACATGAGAAAATGTCTCCCCAAAGTCTACACCTTCTATCTGTGTGTAGCCTTGAGAGACCAACCTATCTTTGTTTCTGATTATGGTACCATCTTCATCCATTTTATTCTTGAAAATCCATATGGTACCTATCACATTTATCTCACTAGGTCGGGGGAGAAGTTCACAGAGATTATTCTTTTTAAACTGAAGCAACTCATCTTGCATAGTAGATATCCGGTGTTCATCCTTGAATGCTTCTTTATGATTCTTGGGCTCGACTTTGGACATGTACCAAAAGTGGCTAACGATGTTCTCTAGCTGAGCACGAGTCTTGACCCCAAGAGTGGGATCACCTAAAATGGAGGCAGGGTCATGACTCTTGCGAATCTAAGAAGGTGTGTCCCCTATCACAGGAGTAGGGTCCATAAAGTGTGGGTGAGGGACAAGTATAGCACTGTCAGAATAATCCTAATCCTCACACTGAAAGTTAGGATCAATAACCGTCGGAGGTTCGTCATCTTGCACGGCGACGTTTATTGATTCCATAACCTTAGAGCTCTTCAGGTTAAAAACCCGGTACACTCTACTATTCGATGAATAGCCTAACAATATTCCCTCATCTCTTCGAGAGTTAAACTTTCCTAATTGCTCTCTACCCCGTAGGATGTAGCATTTACTCCCCAAAACATGGAAATATGTCAGGTCCGATTTCTTGCCAGTTCACATTTCATAAGGTGTTTTAACTGTTTGTGGACGCAGATAAACCCTATTAACCATGTGGCATGCAGTGGACAATTCCTCTACCCAAAATCTCTTAAAAACATTACGATCTAGAAGCATATATCAAGCCATTTTCTGGATCGTTCTATTCTTTCGCTCAATAATCCCATTTTATTAAGGAGTCTTCCCAGCAGAAAACTCATGTTTGATCCCGAGGCTATCATAGTAGAGATCTACTTTTTCTTCCTCAAGTTTTGTGCCGTGGTCACTACGGATCCTATTAATAGTGACTCCGTGTTGATTTTTTAGGACACGGTACTTGGTCGTTAAAAACACTACAGTATCGGATTTCTCCCTCAGAAAACCTACAATAGAATATCTGGAGAAATCGTCTACCATCACGAGTATATACCTCTTACAAGCCAAACACTCAGTACGAGTAGGACCCATAAGATCCATGTTAATCAACTCAAGAACTCGGGAGGCGGTAATGGAATGCAACTTCCTATGAGGGCTCCGAATTTTCTTTCCCAACTGACAGGGTCTACAAACCGTGGAAGTTGACTTTCCAAGAGATGGTAAGACACATACTAGGTCCTTTTTGGCTAAATGAGTCAAATCTCTAACGTTCACGTGACCTAGACATTGGTGCCACAAATCCATAGGAGTGATCGTGGCGCTGTTACAAATAGGTGAGGATATGGGCTCAGTCCCATTGCAATTATCCTGTGTCCTCACCCCTTCCACTAAAAGTTTACCGGCTTGATTATAGACTTTACAAGCGTCCCGATCAAACTTTACGGCAAAGTCATCGTCGCACAACTTGCTAATGTTAAGAAGGGTTGCTTTCAAACGTTTGACGTTCAAAACATATTCTACCTTAGGAAATCCAGGTAAATCAATAGTGCCATGTCCTATAATGCTAGACTTGCTCCCATCTCCAAAAGTGACTCTGCCATCCTGATAATCCTCAAGAGATATAAAAAAAGAGGCATCACCTGTCATATGTCTGGAGCAGCCATTGTCAAAATACCACTGTGAGGTATTATGTTCTTTGAGAGTGACATGAACAACAAAGGCCTTTTTATCTTTCTTAGGTACCCAAGAAGTGGTGACCTTTTGTTTGACTTTGTTGTTGTTGGTTTTAGCTGAAATGTGAGAAGCATTCACTAACGGCAAATACATCCGTCGGAATTCCTCCATCAAACTCTGTAATGTGGCGGCTAAAAACTCAACATGCTCTCTCAGACTATCAACCTCATCAGTATGACGTGGTGGAGCATAAGTATGTCGTGTTCGACCCAAACTAAAGCAAAACTCCCTCAGGTGTCCTTTTCTTTTGCAATATGTACAAAAGAACTTAGTCTTAGGCGGACCTTGGTTTGCATTTCTTGGTCGAACTCTCCTTCGTGATATTTGGCGATGACCATAAGGGGTAGTAGAAAACTCAAGGACTGGTCCAGGTGTGATTTGAGACGTGGAGGCACCATCATAACCAATTCCCTATCGATCACCAAAACCAAAAGCGAGGCCGAGGAGAATCTTTTCCATCTTCCCAGATCTGTCCTTGATTTGTACCTTGACTTCCCGTGCTCTCTCAAGATCATGAGAAAGCTAAGCAACAAGGGCTTCAAGTTTCTTTCGAGTCTCCACGGAGGAATGGAGCTCACTCATAAGACTAGCCACTTGTTTAGTAAAATCCCCTCTCTCTTTCTCAAAACAATTCTCTTTCTCTCTAAACAAACTTTCTAACTTACCACAAACATACTCTCTCTCTCTCTCAATGTGGTGCAAGTGGAGGACACTTTTTCTCTCATCTCTTCTAACTCTTCTTCTAATGCAGTGATCCTAAGAACTAACGCTTTGTTACACTTTTTAGTTTTAAATGACTCATTATATAACTCGGCGTAGGTGCATTGAATATTACTCTTTCTCTCACTTGCGTCTTCCTCCCCCTCACTCATATCTCTCTCACTGTCTAGGTGTCCCTGTGAAGTCGCATCCTTATCGTCGTGAGGTGCACTAGGAGTACTCACATGACTAGCCATGAATGCGATGAATTTACACTCATGAGGTGACTCATCTACCGATTCCACCGACTCGACCTCACTGTCATCGCTAAGGGTAGCATTAAGGACAACTTTTCCCTTTTCCTTATTCAGACAAGTGTCACACTCAAAATCTCTATGTCCCCTACCGTCGCACTCGTAGCATCTCTCACTGTCTTTCTTAGGAGGGTTTTTAACATCTTTCTCATTTTTCTTTTCAAACTTATCTTTCTGAAAATTCTTCTTATCTTTAAAATTTCCACTTTTCTTAAATTTGAGAATTTTCTTAAAGTTTTTAGCAAATAGAGACAAATTATCTAAGTCAAAATCACACTCCGAATCATAAGTTTCACTATCTTTCTTTCTAGATGACACTACTCTCTTTCTTGCCGTCCCCTCACTTTTTCTCTCTTGGGCATTAAGTGCAATTCCCTTATCTTTAGACCTCACAAATTTAGAAAACATGTCAATTTCATATGTTTGCAAGTCTCCTATAAGTTCCTCCAATTTTAGAGTATTTAAATTACCCATAGATTTAGCACAGTGACTTTAGGGATAGAACCCTTAGGCAATGATCTAATAATCTTTTTCACAACTCTTGCATTAGGAATATGTTCACCAAGATTAAATCTAGTATTAACAATATCAGATATCCTAGCATAAAAATCATCAAAACATTCAGTTTCAAGCGTGGTGATGGTCTCAAATTGAGTTCTTAAATTTTGCAATTTAGATTCTTTCACAGCATTAGTTCCTTCATGGGTAAGTTGCAAAACATCCCATGCCTCTTTTGACGTGGTACACGTCATGAGATGTCGGAACTCATCAGGAGTGATGGATCTATAAATAGCACTTAAACCCTTATAGTTAAAAGATGACCATTTAAATTCTTCTTCATTCCAAGAAGTGACAGGTTTTAAACTGGTCACATTTTCAACAGTGACGGAGGGAGGTGTCCACCTTCTTTCAACTAAAATCCAAACCCTTTCAACTTTGGCCTTTAAAGCCGACCTCATGTGGGCTTTCCAATATGCATAATTTTTCCCGTCAAAAACTGGAATTTTATTACATGATTTCTCCATTTGAACACGCTCTTTTTTAAAAAAATCAATTTTTTAGAAAATTGATATCTTGGAAAAATTTTGCGGAAACTAATGATACGCGATAGATTATCGTAACCTGCTCTGATACCAATTTGAGAGAGGTGCGCGTGCGTTCAAATTAAGAAATTATATAATTAAACACAATTTAACCCAATTAAACCCTAAACATGCATCTAGGTGTGATTGGATAAGATGTAAAGCATGCAAGAACATTCAAACACACACAAATGAGGAAAAATCCCCCAAAGGGGAAAAACCATTTATTTCACTATAATTTTTTAAAGTACGATTTACACGGATTACAATAAAATACAAGGGTGACACAGAATTACCCGCAGGCGTCAGATTTGTAGTCGGTGGATGGAAGTTTGCCTTTCTAGGAGGGAAGCAATGAAGAAGAAGGTCGGTCTTCTCCACAAGGGTATGAACAGCAAAGTAGTTTGTGTTCTAGGGTTTCAAAATGATTCACAAGTGTTTGGAAATTGTGTGAATCTAAAAGACCATGAGTCTTGGGACTCAAAAGGTGAATACTTAGGGATTTGGAACTCTAAAAATATTGTGTAGAAGTCTTCCCAAACCAACTCCCCCTAGTAGGTTTATAAATGAAGTCCTGGTCCTAAAAAATCTCAACACGATCTGCTTGACTCTATCCCAGGCGGACCGGTCCGGATTTGAGACGGATCGGTCCGAGGTCGGATTGGTTAATTTTAAAAGAGGCTTCATCAGTTTGCATTCGGTCCGGGGTCTATTGGCTTTTGAGAAAAGCAGATCAGTCCGTGTAGAGGCGAATCCGTCCGGATGGGCGGATCAGTTCTTTTTTGAAACAGGTGGACCGATCCGGCCTGTCAGAATTCTATTTCCTCTTCTTCTTTGATATTAGGATCCGTTGATGACGATATGAATCTTGAATATCTTCAACGGTTCAACGTCGTACAAGATAACATTTAATAATGGACAAAATGTCCTTACATGGATTCATGCGCAGCTTGGTTAAAATCCAGGAAGGTGTGCAAGAAAACATAAGGCAGCTCACACAAAGTGTACTAGAGTTAAAAAAATAAGCAAATTAACCTCAAATTAACTGTACCATATAAAGGATTTTGAGAAAATAAAGAGAAATACCCTCACTTGCTCCCTACCGAGATAGAAGGGAAGAGAGTCGAGGTAACTCCTTGAAAAATCCTAAAAGGTTAAATCTGGGGTCTAAGACCAGTAGATTTTCTTGGATGCGACCATATAAATTCAAGGAATCATCTTACAAGATAGGAAGAACCTCCACCAAACTAGTGATCATGATTATGAGCTGACGTACATAGAGGATCTAAGATATGCCTTCGAAAGGCTCATAACAGCATCGTTCTTTTATACTATGAGAATAAGGGGGTCAAAAACATCCCCACACTGAAGAATAAGATGAAAAAAGGTAGAAGGATGGATCCTAGATTAGGAGATAGTTCAAAGGGACATGTTAATTCATCCAATCGGTATGATCATGTTAGACTGAGGGAAGAATCCTCGACAAATAGTCACAAACGACCTAATAAAATAGCCAAGGAAGATCAACCATATAATATATCTATCAAGAGAATATAAGACTATTTGGGTGACCCCATTAAAACCAAAATTCCATCAAAGATAAGCTATGTTCAAGAACCTTGATTCACGACCCATGTGATCAATTATCCCATGGACACAATATGTTCTCCACCTGTGATTACTCATAGGTAAAAAGTCATGAAAGACCCAATCTTACATTTGGAAAATACCAAGCAGCATGTGACATATTATCTATAGTTGATGAGATGCGCTCTAGAGGTTTCTCGAGCACTTTCATTGGTCCTGCTCAAATTTGGCACAATGGTTTGCCTAGATTGGAAATCTCAGAGTTTAAATAGTTATTTTACCTCTTTGTAAATAAGTTTTTCTTCGAAGAAAAATATTGGAAAAGGATGACTCACTTAGGAATCATACATCAACATGTGGATGAAATGACAGGGGAGTACATTGCCAAGTTTAAGACCGAAAAAATTAAAGTTATGGATTATAATGAAAAGATGGCGATGACAACATTTATTAATGCCATGCTACTAGGAAAACCATATTGAATGCTAGCCAAGGATCCTCATAACCACATTGTCGAGCTCTTGCCCAGATAAGGGAAGTTTATGAAAGTATAGGAGGGTATGGCTACAAAATATCTTAGCCATAAAAAGTTTTAAAAAATAGCACTTGAGTGAAGAAGCCCAAAGAGGTCCTTATAAGGAAGAATATCAAGAGGCATACCATAAGTTCGATGAATACACGCCCGTAATAATAGGGGTATACCATATCCTAGATTATATTTAAGGAAATGGTGAACTGAAGTGGACTAAAAAGCCGAGAACCCCTAGCGGGAGGAGAGAGAAAAATAAGTATTGTAAATCTCACAAAGATCACGAACATGAAACTAATTGCTTATCCTTAAATGATGAAATTGAGACCCTTATTAAGAGGAAGAAACTAAATAAATATATAAAGAAGAATGATATACCATCATAATCCTGTGAAACCTTGAAAACAAAAAAGAGGTCAAGATCACCTCATACCAAGAACTAAGATCGAAAGAGAGATTAAGAATATCAAGATGAGGAGGATATTGACCTCCAACCTTGATATACAAATCCTGTTGAAGAATTTAATATGATCTCTTTGAGATTCTATTTCGTTGTAGGAGAAGATGCTAGTGGAGCTGATGAACTAGCTGGAAGGAAATCATACCTCAATGAGGCTAGAACTTATTCGGCACACGACCTCGTAAGGTCAACATGGTTGAATTATTCGATACACGACCTCGTAAGGTCGCCAAAGAAAGGTTGATCATAGGATTCTCCAAGGACATCCTCTTTGGATTATTTTATCCTCGTGATGATCTAGTGGTAACTACAATGATGATACCTGGTAAAAATATGAAAAGAATCCTAGTGGATTTGGGATCTTGATTGATGTCATGTTCTATGATATATTCAAAAGATTGAAGTTGTCTGGAAAAAACAAAGGCGTATCAACATTTTCTGTTCAGATTTTTTGGGGGAAATGTATACCAATTAGGTACCATCGAGTTGGAAGTTATGGTAGGGACCTGGACAATTCGAAGAACAGAGAAAGCTAGATTCTTCATCCTTGACAAGAATATCTCATCAACCTATAATGTCATCTTTAGAAGAGTTGGTTTGAATAAATTTGATGCTATGGCCCCTACAAATTACCAATGCCTCCAATTCCCCTCCATTTATAGTGTTAGGGTTGAGAAAGGAAACCAGGGGGGACCACACGAGTGTTATTGCACCTCAACCAATGAGGATGAGAGGAAGGATTTAACCCAAACCTAATAGCTCGGTAAATTAGATACTCGAGATTAAGATAGGTTAATAGTTGAAAAAGGCCATTGAAGAAATAGATCTAATAATACTAGATGATGAGAAGCTTAAGAAGATATCCCAAATTGACTCATCCCTGGCCCCAATACTAAAGAAGTTGCTGACAGACTTCTCCAGAGATAAATACTATGTATTTTCTTGGAGTCATTAGGAGAAGCCTAGAATAGATCCTACCATTATCATCCATGAGATCAATATTGTTATAGAATCCAAACCCATAAAGAAGAAAAAAACATGTTTTTAAAAAGAGAAAAATATGGAAATACAAGAGGAATGGACAAATTAAAGAAATGAGAATTCATTAAAGATAAGATGTACCCTTATAGGCTGGCAAATGTGGTCATAATGCTGAAGAATAATGATAATCTGAGAATGTGAGTGGACATCATAAATTTGAACAAAGAATTTACTAAAGATTATTATCCTTTACCATGAACATATCAGTTAGTGGACGCAACAGTTGTTCATGAGTGATTAAGCCTCATGGATGCATATTTTATTATAATCAGATCAAAATGAAGCCAATAAATAAGGAGAATACATCTTTTATTACCATTCGATGTACTTTTTGTTGTAATGTAATGCCTTTTTGACTAAAAAATGCAGGCGCCACTTACCAAAGGTTAGTGAACAAAGTATTTGAAAAACAAATAGGGAAGAACATGGAGGTTTATATGGATGACATGATCACCAAAAGCATAAATATAGAAGAACACATAAAAGACCTCAGGCAGACATTGGACAAGATGGAAAAATACTATATGAAGTTAAATCCAGCCAAATGTGCATTTTGAGTCAATGTTGGAAAATTTTTGGGCTTCATATTACAATAGAGAGTCATATAAGCTAACCTTGACAACATCCAAGTGTTGATCAACATGAAGCTCCCTAAAAGAAAGAAAGGCAAAGTCTAACAGGCCGGGTAGCAATTCTAAATAGGTTCGTGTCAAGAGCCATGTATAAATGCCTACTTTTATTTAAAGTTATAAATAATTATTTTGAATGGAAGGAGAAATGTCAAAATAATTTTCAGAAGCTAAAGAGAAACCGGGAAAATTACCTATTATTTTCAAGGCCAATCTTATAAGAAAAGTTGTACTTATATATGGCAGTATCAAAGTCGATCCTCAGCTCGACTCTGATCAGAAATGATGTAGGAATTAAGAAGTCGGTGAATGACATGAGAAAATCCTTTGTCAAGTAATAAAACATGTATTATATAATGGAGAAGATGGCCCTCACATTGATTGTTACATCTAAGAAAATGAGGGAGTACATATAAGCCCACTCCATAATGGTCTACATCGATCTCCCACTTCGACAAACAATCCATATGCCCAAAAAGTATGGCGGGTTGATGGCATAGGCCATTAAAAGTGGGGGAATATTAATTTTTTATGAGCTAAGAACTATGGTCAAAGGGCAAGTTGGAGAATATTTTATCGCCGAATACACATATGAGGATAACAGAGTTGTTGAAACCACACCTATAGTCCCAGGTAAGCAAATCCAATTGCCAATTAAATAGTTTATAGAGGCCCCAAATGAACAAAACTAAAGCACCGAACAACCCACATCTGAGAATAACCAACTGGATGAATATGTGGGGTTTATTGTTAAATTATTTAAAGATGATTTTCTGGTAGATGAAGATTTCAACAATGACATTTCGATATGCTAGGTGCATGTAGACGGATCATCGTGTGCTAATGATAATGGAGTTGTCTCGATAGTCAACACACCCGATGGTGTTGATGTAGAATATGCCATGTGATTCCAATTTTCGTATAAAGATTTAATTGTTGGATTGGAGTTGGTTATATCAATTGGAGCTGAGCATATTAAAGCCCATAATTATTCACAACTAGTGGTTAACAAAGTCTTGGGAGAATATGAAGCAAGAGAGGGAAACATGCTGAAGTAGTTTTCAATGGTAAAACTTTTAATATTGAAGCTAAAGTCACACTAGATGGTTAGAATCCTAATAGTTGAGAATACCAAAGCAGACATGTTAGCTCATTCGGCATCAGCTACCAAAGACGATCTCACATTAACCATTCTTATAAAACTCCAGTTACATAGGAGCATTAATGCTAAAGAAATAAAATTCCTTGAACAATCCATGGTACCATTATGGATAGATCCAATCACTAAGTACTTAGAATAAGGCATTTTATCGATTGATCAAAAGGAGGCTAAGAGGCTTCGTTACCAAGCTCCTAAATATGCAATAGACAAATGAGTGTTTTACAAAATAGGATTCATAGTCTTAATGATGACATGCGTACATTCCATGGAGGTGTCAAATCTGTTCAAAGATATACACAAAGGTTTATGTGCAGCTCATGCATCAGTATAAATGATATTACAAATATTAGCCATTCGGGGTATTATTAGTTGACGATGAAAAAATACTATGAAGAATATACACAGAAGTGTGAAAATATAAGAAGTTTTGAGTGGTACACAAAAGACCAGGCGCCAACCTAGTGTCGATCAGATCACCATGGGGTTTTAGTATCTGGGGTATGGATCTTATCGACCCTTTGCTAAAGACAAAAGGAATATTTAGATATTTAATAGTGGTAGTGGATTGATTCACAAAATGGGTGGAGGTCGAACCTCTTATTGAGATGACCTACACAAAGTCTTCCATATCCTATGGAAGAATGTGATCACCATGTACGGATTCCCTCACACTTTCATCACTGGTCATGGAACCCAGTTTCACAACAACAATTTCCAAAAATATTATGAAAAATAAAAAATCAAAAAGTTTCATTCACCACCGGCTCATCCACAACGTAACAGACAGACAATGGATAAAAAATGAACTCTTTTAGATGGGATGAAGAGGAGGCTTCATGCACCTGAGGGGAACTCGGTAAACAAGGTAAATAGTGTGTTTGTACCTATAGAATAACACCACGAATCGTGATAAGTATAACACCTTACATGCTGGCCTTTGGATGTGAAGCCATGGTTCCAGTGAAGATCTTCCTACCAATTCATGGAGTTCTAAATTTTGATTCTCCTATAAGAAATTTTGAAAGAATATTGGATTTATATTGGTAGCTGAAGTCAGAGAACCAACTACCCTAAGAGTAGCAACATATCAGTAGTGCTCAGGTCAAGCATACTCAAAGAAGGAGGTTACATCCAGAAGAAAGTCACACATAAATCTAACAAACTCCAAGAAAATTGGTATGGTCTTTATCGTGTAACCAAAGTGATACGACCTGGTACACATCATATTGAAATTTTGGAGGGAGAATGGTTTAAAAACCCATCGAATTCCGATCATCGCAAGGAATATTATCATTAGAAAAATACAAATGGAACTCATTAAAATTATATGAGAAAACACAAAAAAAAATTTAAAAGAGGATGTATGAAAAATATCCGATCACATACTTTCCCTACATTTTGAAATGTACATCTTTGACTGCACCGATTAAGTCAGCTTTAGCCGACAGGTCGACTTTAGCCAACCCAATTGATCTAATGCACGTGTTTATTTGCAAAAAAATATTTTTAGGAGAATATTATTCAACAAGATCCGATCATATACCTTCCCTGCTTTTAAAAATGCACGTTTTTTACTACACAACATAACTAGACTAGGACGTCTTTAGCCAACCCAATTGATATAATGCACGTCCTTGATTGCACAAAATAAGTAGATCGGGTGGGCTTCATCCAAAACAATTTATCTAATGAGTAGATCAGGTTTCCTTCAGCCAACCCAGGTGATCTAGCTCATATTTCTGACTACACCTCATCCTTAGAAGAACTATTAAGCTACTTGGTAAGAGATACTAGAACAATGCTTCACAGAATAAATAGTTAGCAGAATAGATTTCCATGCACACAATCACCGAATCATAACAGATAAAGACAAAAATTATGAATTTCATATTGGCTAAAATAATAAGTTACAATGTTCAGAACTATACTTGTTCGATTACAATTGATTTAAAATAAAGGGAATAAAGTAAGAAGTAGCACCAACATCTTTGGTAGTAAATTTCATTTCTCACTATCTTCAACAAGGACAGTCATTGATTCAACGATGGCAGGTTCACTTTCTACTACTTGGACAACTTGAACCTCATCCTCAAAATATGATTCTTCAACTCATTTGGATGCCTCATCCTCCTTGTCCATGAAAACTTTAGTAATGTCAGGATAGTGCTTAGTAACCCTCTTTTTCTGCTTATCATAAAGTAAGGCAATGGTGGTATCACCAACATACTTTTTAGATGATTTAAAGGCATTCACATCCCATTACCATGCCATATAGGAATCCACATTGGATTTCAAAACCTTCACATTTGTAGCCTCAAGTTGTTCATTCGCATCATTCAGATCCCTTTACTGTTTACCCCTAGTTCATCACACTCTTGTAGTTCATTTTTCTTTTCTCTTAGAATAGTAGCTAGTGAGCTTGGCTAGATAGAGAAAAATAAAGAGATGAACTAGCTTACTATATGGTCTTTGTGGAATATAAAATTCCATGAGGTGTGAACATCCAATCTGTGAGTAGAATGAAAGTTATGACTATATTCCACGTAGCCCAAAATACTAAGGGTATTGGTCACATTGAGAACTATAGAGTTTGGATTTGTCATCAGTACGTCTTTATCAACTGTAGGGTCTAACTCGAAGGGCTCCAGGGCCATAAGGAGAGAAGGAGTCTACCTTCTTGAAATTTTTTTGGGTTTTTGGTCTGGGCATCTTTGGATCCTTAAGGTTAAGATCTTAAAATGATCTCTTTTTAGGGCCTTGTTAGAGCTCAAAGACCTTTCATTTTCTTTACCAATAGCTTTCTTCTTAATGGCCTCCTCAATCTTAAGTTATGTAGTTTCAACATTTGATAGTCGAGGAGCGTTTTCATTGCGCTACGTGGTAAATGCCTCCTCCCTATCTTTTTTAGCGATTATTTTCTCAACCAAATATTGTAATTGCTTGGACTTAATCTATTTCATTTGATCACAATATACATTTGCAAGATCCACAAAAAAGATAGAAATTGGCCTGGAAACTATAATAAAACATGAATAACAGTAAATTCAGCAAACATATAAAAGTAAGAAGTACAAAGGTAAGTAAAAGCAAATAAACGTAAAGACGACCTAAAACTTATAAAAATAATTAAACTTGTTCGACCTCATGCTCGTTTTCCTCATTATCCTAACTTACTTGACCGATCTCCACTTAGGCCATCTTTCCTCCAAACTCTGCTCGTCACTATCATCAGGCTTAGGAGGTTTGTAGGTATTCCAGTCAATAGTACTAAGGCTCAAGTAGTTGGTTATCCTTCCAAACTACTTAGGAGTATATATATTTTCAAAAAACATGGTGTCATACTTGCAAACCCTCCTAATAAGTTTCACCTACCTTTAATCCGAAGTACGGGCTTTTTTGGTAATCATGTTAGCATTACTCCAGTCCCTAGGAATAATAACTTCTCTCTCTAGGTCGTTTAGAAAGAACTCCTAAACACCATAAATACAAACATATTTAGTCTTCCAGTTATGTTTACTGGTTTGGTAGACCTAAACCATCTTGGTGTTTGACTTTTGGGGGAGAAATATTAGTGACCAGTAGTCCTATAGTTTTCCTTTAGACGATATACAAACCTAAAGATACCCCAATATATGTCAAAACCCCTATAGTTTTCCCCGAAGGTCATGGCCCCTATAATAGATCTATTGGCATTGCAGGAGTTGGATGTGAGTCGATCCAAAGCCTTTCAGAATGGATCTAATCGAAGGATATAGGGGAAAACGAACTCCCACTTAAAGAGTTGGAGAGAAAAATAAATTTCATCAATTTTTCTCCTATCATTGACTCTCTCCTCTCTATTAGTAATTATTATAGAAACCTCGTCATGAGTGGAATATAAGACCTTCGGATCTTCCATGTCTTCAATATGGATTTCAGTCCTGTACCACTTGACATCCAAACTTTTTGGGTCAAAAGAATGGGCATAAACCTCATACAAGTACATCTCCTCGATTGTAAGATGAACTACTACAAAAAATGTGAAAGGGGTTTCTTTTTATAACAAAGATCTCCCCTCAAAGCTCAACCTCACAAAAATGGTGGTGTTACTAGTATCTGCATAATTTTTCCTCCTACTTGCTGATTTCACTATCTAAACTCTCTGAGGTATGAAACTAAGAGGTACTATATTCAAGACTTGGCTGTTTGGGTCCTAAAGTAGTGGAAGAGGCTAATTGGGGAACAATGTGTTGATTTTCTTAGTCATCTCCCGGGTGCATAACTTGCAATGGAGGGTGTAACCCATCAGAGAATGCCCCTGGGTATAATTAGTAATGTTCATAAATATGTTTTTAAGTCCAAGACTTTTCAATCATATAGGGCACCCACAATTACACTTGAAAAAGCCCCAACAATCTAAAATGCCAAGAATATGTCCAAACAATCTAATACAACCATATCAATCTCTTACGGAGGTAAAAACAATGTAGAAATGCAAGGAAGTCTTGCAGCGATCGAAGAAAAACTCTTAAAAAAGAAAATACAACCTCCAAAAAATAGGAATGCTTTGTAAAAAAGACAGAGAAAGTTTGCACAAAGGTATCTTGAAAAAATAATATAAAGACTATTTTTCATGAAGGGAAGCACATGAACTTCATAGTAAAGTTGGATGGTCAAACTTCTTTCTCTCTCTCTCTCAATAAACAAATTGAAACAATTTTACATTTTAAAACAAAGGCAAAACCATTTTTGCACCCCTTTTATAACCACGGACACCCAAGTGCACTAAAAGGAATTTTAGAAGCAATTCCGGATTCCTAACACGTGGCCACTATAGGTTTTTAGAATAAAAAATCTCCCAGGCAGACAATTTGGACGGCTAAGTAGGTTAACCAAGTGGAACCAACAAATCTCTATATACTATAAAATGCAAAACAAGTCATTTATTAACATATAAGAATCCTCCTCATTGAGAGTTTCCACGTGTCACTCTATATTTTAATTTTCTTTTTTTCTCTATGTTCTCTTTCCAGGTGACCTTTCCCATTCTAGACCTTTCCCATTCTTTATTTCTGTTTACACCGGATATAGGCTATTTCACAATGAATAAAACAAAAAACTTTTAAGTTTCTCATAGAAACATCCTTATCTCTCTCTAATCTACATGCCTCTCTAATCTGAATTTTCCCTTTCTCTTATTTTTTTTATATACCGGAAACTGTATACATGTGCGATTAAGATATCGTAATTTTCAGTTGTTATCTTGCCTTCTTACGGCAACCCGAAACTTCCTATTTCCCTCTCATCGGCTCGGGCGTCCCTCTTCATTTTCCATTATCTCTCTCACGATTACCAGGTATATTTCTCCTCTAATTTCATTTTTCCCTAAACCTCTTCTCCTTAACCTGGCTCCTCCTCTTCCCCGGTTTGTTTTTTTCATTTTCATTTGTTTCTATTTGTATATTTTTGGTTTCGTCATTTTTTATGGAATGATTATTTGTGTGATTAATTTTGTGTGTCGTGTTCATGACGTGTTTGAGAAAATACTCAACTGAACAAACAACAGTCATGAGGGGCTCATATGGTCAGTGAAGATATTTTTTTGGTGTATGTAGCAGTAGGTTCTAAAGGGTGTTTAAATTTGAGAAGTCTAATTTGGATTCTTTTTTTTTTGCCAAGTTTTGAGACTTTTTTTTGGCTCCTTTTTATCCCCCTCAACATAAGTTATTTTTAACTATGTTTTTGAGAATATCCATCACCGAGCTCCAAGGCATTTCTAAATTTTAGGCATTTCTAAATTTTATCATCACTTGACACTTTTTTTAGCTCTGTTTTGAGAAGATTTTTATTGTTTGGGATTTTATAGGTACCTGCTTAATTTCTATATCTCCATTTCACCGGCTCATTAGATGAGATCGCTCTCCTATTGAACCTTCTGGGAATGTTAAAAAAGGGCAAAAAACTTAAAACAGGCGGCGGCCCAAAACAAAGTGGGCATGGGATTGTTGTGACATATTGAAAGCGATCAATTTTCGTAGCCACTTTCTCCTTTGTTGACTCACTTTTTATTATTTCATTTGTTTACAGATTTCTTTTTCCAAGAGTTTATTATCGGTTTTGTCTATATGGTGGCTCACCCTTATGTAAAGATAGCCGCTTGAGCTTCTATTGATTGGGGTTCGTTCTAACTCTTGGTTTTAATTTCTTACGTCTGGAAAGCTCACGTCTCCTCCCCATACGGTCTAACTCTTTGTTTTTAAGTCTTTTTTTATTTCTAATTCTTGGTTGTTAATTTTTTTTTACATTTGTATTGGTGTATACTGTTTACGTCGCGGGTGACCCAAGACGCGGTTCACTTGGAGGCATTGGACCCTTAAAAATCATGTTTATTATTGGGGCAATATGTTTTGGCAATGGGGCGAGTTAATGAACCCGACACTCTCATTTGGGTGTGTCATTGTAGGGAGTTTCAAGAACCAAGCAGTATACTGGGTTGGATCCTTGATTGGTGCAGGAGTTGCGGTATTCTCTATCAAAATGTTGTGTTTCCTAAGGGGCTTAATTCATTGACGGACGTTGGTGACCGAACTGTCATTGGCGTTTAGTTATTTTATTTTTTCCTCCTTTTCTACTCAGTTAACTGTATCGTTGCAGCATCAATCTAAACTTATCAATGTATTTTGTATTGTCAATTTGTCATATTATAAAGGTTTGTTAAATATTGTTGATGTGGTGATGGAATTTGTCTGTGTTGTTACTTTTGAAAAAAATAGGAGAAAAACTACATGGAAAGAAGAAAATCCGGGCAATCTGAACGGCGGAACATGAGCCATTTATGTTCATACAGTGGACAAAATGGTATTTTTAGAGGTAACAAAATAAGAGGTATGTTCGAATTACCGATGTGTTTCTCTCTGCGTTGGCCACATTTTTATGACTTCTAGTTGGAAGTGGAATATGAATCCATTCCAAAATACTCCGATGAATGATTTAAATTGGCTCATGAACACTCCAACTTCTTAAAAGGAAAGGAACATACTCTCTTAGCTTAAAACAGATATTGAGAAAGCTAGGTTTTGATTTTGGTCTAGCTAAGTTCTTGTAAGATTCAGGCACATCAAGGTGCATGTCTACGGATATATTGCTCCAAGTATATTTCACATAAATTATTTATTACCATATTATTTTAGCTTTTTTTTGTTTTTTACTTAATTTTTCTTCCTCTTCTAAATATGTGCATTTTGCTTTCATGTCAATTAGAGAATCATATTAAAGATGTACATAATAGTTTTTATTAAAATTTCAATGTAAATACATTTTAAGATTTAATATAACCACAAAGATTATGTAATTATATTTTTTGGAATAATTATCCAATAATGATTGTATTATGTAAGCAACTTCACATACTACAGATCCCTCAAGTAAGTATCATATTTTTCTTCACCTTTAAATTAATTATTTATAAGATAGTTTAGCCGCGCATCGCGCGGGTTTACACCTAGTATTGCTTAATATTGATCGTGGTAAAACTTCACTCACACATTTTGTAGTTGTTAGCAAAGTCTGACGGTGGGGGGATTTTTTTATACCATATTTGTAAATAGAATCACACATATTGAAGATATTATTTTTTACTGAAGTTATACCTGTGCTAGAGCTCAACCTTGTTCATTCCTTAGGTGGACGACAACAAGGAAAATTGATAGACTATAATTTGGGTGATTGACCAACAATATTTGTTCAATTTTTTAGATGGTTGACATGTGCTATGCCCCCACCTAATTGGAAAAACCCTGAAATAACTCAAGAAGTGCTCCACTAAACCAAGTGGACCGCACCTGGACCATCCTAGCTAGGACACTGATTCCTTCTACAAGAATCACAATATATGGAGGGATCCATCCAAGTAGAAGTGGACCTCGAATTGATTTTAGATAGATATATAGTTAATTCTAGACTAAAACATGTAATTTTTATACACAAACATCCTTATTTTATAAAACCCTAGACACGATTAAATCCCCCGAGAAAGATCTAATAGATATAAGCCAATCTTAATGCATGAACAACCTATATCTCATTGTTAATCCTCTTATCAAGCCCTCCTTCGCATACTTACTATCTATATTTTATTTGTTATCTCTCATTTGGTATTTTTATAGGTCAAACACAAATTAAATTCCATTTTAATATGATAACAATACCCAACATGTCAAGTCAATCACGTGTTGGTTAGAAGGTTTGTTGAACAAAAATGTTCTAATGACAGATTGTGCAACCTAACAAAAGTCAGGGTGTCCATTGTGATTTCCTTAAGCCTTTAATTATATTTACATGTTAGGTATGAAAGACTAGTGCGATACTTAATGCTACTTAGAGGTCAATGTAATATCCGTTTGCTTATATATTATGAAATTGACCATTTATCAACATATAATGCTACTTGGAGATCACTCTAACACTATTATCTAAACAAATTAGAGAATTTACCTCATTTTCCCCAAGAAGACTCACATTATTGTACATAGTTAATACCCCTCTCACTCATTAGAGCATGCCTCCCATCTCAATTGTATTTCAGATTAATTGTAGGATTCATGTAGTCGACCCCAAATAATTAGGACAAGGCTTTGTTGAGTTGAGTTGAGTTGAGTTGTTATCTACCACTCTTGATCAAATCCTTCATGGGTGCTAATTTATTATTCAAACATATTTTATTTATTATACATCATTAGATTAATCAGGAATCTAACTATTAGTATTATTATTTCATTAATATTATCCCTTCACTACTAAACGGCTAACGCCTTATTATTTATCCTAAACAACCTAGAATAAGTTACTCGCCTCCATTTAGCAACTCTCTTTGGGAGGTATTCTTATTGAAATGGTGGTAGAAAATATTCGTCGCACGCTATGTCAGCATACTCAACCATAAGGATATTATGATACTTAAACAAGTTATATGCTTTAAAACACAACTATCACCAGGGGTGTTCAAACCTGCCAAGCTTTCACGAAAACCATGGTGGGGCGACCTCAAATGACGAACATTATGTCCAAACTCATGGATTTTTTGCAAACAAAACTAGGTGTGATGTGATTCAAGCCAGCCATACACCTAACGCCTTTCAATACACCGGTTACACACCCAACAACTCCCGCAGGTATTTAGAGTTCAATCTCAAAGAACATTGGTGGTATAACAATCAATTTCAAAGGTGTCCAAATAATAATCTTTATTGTCTAAATACCAACTACAATCACCAGCTATCATGTCTCAACCCAATAAACTACTATGCAGGCCGAAGAACTAGCAATGAAATGTTTGACCTTCAAATATATAATGAAGATAATGATGAAAAAATAATATTCTAAATGAGCTAAATTAGAGAAATTATTTGATATATGATTACTTTAGGACCCTTTATCTTGAATAATACAATGATGAACCTTATCCTTAGGGATATACTGCACCAAATTTTCAAAAACTCAACGATAAAGATGTAAACTCAAAAGAGCATATCAAATATGTTTTTGAGAACCTAGGATCCCGCTATAAAAAGAAGAACCTATGTCTGAGAGAGCAATAGAACTCTCTCATAGAAAAATCTTAACTTTTTGTTTACATTTGGCCCAGGGATCTCGGTCACTTATAAAGAATGCAGATAAATTTTTTTCAAAAGTTCTTTCTTGCAAAAGATGAGTTTAACCTTTCATAGTTTTCTAACGAGATATAGAAACAAGAAGAATATGTTATGACTTATATAAGAAGGTTTAGAGAAACTTCAATAGATGTGAGGGAGGATGATGTAGAAAGTCACTTTTTTTTCAAACGGCTTGCAACTAGAGTAAATTTACCATCTAATTAATGAAATAAAATAATGTTCTTTTAAATCCTTGAGAATATATTATATAAATATATCTGTGGATGTACGACTCAACCCGTTGGACAAGAAGCTAACCAACTCTAGGAAACTTTCTAAGATCCACCACCTACCAATCACAACTACGAGTCAACCACATAATTGAATGATAATATTTTCTATCCCTTAGAGAACTAAAGCACTCAAATAAGAGGAATTTTGTCTTAAAGGAAAGTAACATCCCTATTAAATGCCCAATATCATGTTTAAAGTATGAAACATGCATACACGTAAAATTGGAAAATAAAATTTTGTAGCGAAATTAAGAAAACATTATTTAAATGACAATTCTAATTTTATATTATTATAATATTACAGTAGTCTCGTGTTACGAATATATAGTGTAACTGATTAATAAACTACATAAGTTGATATAAGTGAGAGTAAATTAAGCCCAAACATTTTGACCCAGTGGGTATGGATCTAGAAGGGAGGATAACTAAGAATTAAATATGAACAAGTTAATCTAACTACCAAAGTTCTGGGAGGAGATTAATGAAAATCCAGAGGCATCTTAACCAACACATGTGAGAATTCCAACATGACTCAACTATCTCCATCTCTACAAATATACCCCCCACCACGGAGAAAAGGGGCATGTAACTAATTGCTAAAGAATTTAAAAAAAGTAAAAAGAAAAGCGAAACTCCTTATAAAAAGAAAGAAATTTTTGAACCATGAAAGTCCTTTTGTTATGAAATTATTTTATTCCGTATTTGGTTTTGATTTCTTAGATTAATTCATTGTGGTTTAACATCGTCTGTGGGAAACTATTCTTCTCCCTAAGAAAATTAAAGCCATCAAGTGAAGCAATATGTAATCCTCGTAATGCACCTATTGTGTGAAATTAGAAAGGAAAGCTATTATTTCAGAGAGTCAAGTTTGAGATTATCTTGGACAATAGTCAGACTGCTCTCCATCAACGATACCGCCCACATGAGCATCCTTTTGATAAGAGCACCGAACATGCTAGACCAACTCGAATATTGCATATGGTCAATGCTTATGAAGAATGAATCCATCAATAAGAGGATGTAACAGACCTCCAAATGGAGGAAAATGTGTGTATCCAATAATTCCTAGAAAATATGGAGTAAGAGCTCTGTGTATATAAATGCAAGTGTCATGGTCGGACACCTAGCCCTCAGGTGAATAAAACTAACAGTCGAGGAAAGAGTTTGCATTTCGACTAGAATCATTCAGACTAGGAGTGATTTCTAATAAAGCGAAAAGAACATGAAGGAAATCCTAGATATGATATTCGAAGTCTGGTATGAAAGGATATGGATCAACATGTATAGAATCATGAGTCTAGATCCACCAAGTAATTGTATAGAAGGGCACTTAAAACTCAAATGCAATCCCCCTTCTCGAGAGTAATTGAGGAGGAATAACTCCTATAGATGCCCCAAGATTCATGATATACGATGGGAAAACTGATCCTATAGACACATGCATCATTATAGGCTAGCAATGAGTCTATGGAACCACAATGATGACCATATGTGCTGTATATTCCCTTTATCCTAATGGATGTTTCATATAAATAGTTTTTTAGTCCTTCACATAGGTTAGTCAAGAACTTCAAGTCACTCGCTGAGGGCTTCATAGCTCGCTTTATTATAAGCAATTATCATTCAGAAAGAATGAATTCTACTCACCATTAGGAAGAACCCCATGATACTTTCCTATATTATGCCAAATGGTAATGGGAAACCAACAAAAAAGTTGAAGATTACTTGGAGAAGGTTTCCATTGCATCATTTAAAATGGATGTTCCCCACGACTTTAAGTGACATCAGTCTCTCACGAAGAAGGAGGTCGACACCATTGATGATCTTATGTCATGCCTATATAAGTATGCCATGTTGAAAGATGTGGTCGTCGGCAACCAAGGTAATAATGGTCACAAGAAGGCAACCGATGGGAACACTTAAGAAAACACCCCAATCAGGGAGAAAGAAGTAGAACAAAGGTGCTAAGAATGGGGATAAGGTAGGCCTATCTAAAGATTTGAATGCAATCAACACTATTTTGAAGGAATAAATCTATAAGATCTCGGGTAATATGAAGACCGATATTTCATTGAGTGCTAACAAAGATGGGTTATGATCTGAGTAAAAGAAAATGTGCGCTGAGATGCACCTATGACAAAGAGAATGGGCACAAAGCAGTGAAATACAAGGCCCTGAATTCCCGTTTGGAGGAGTTATCCTAAGAAAGGAATTTAAACACGTACATAAAATATAAATGTGATAAGCTCTCCCCCAATAATACCCAAAAACCAGGTAATGTATTGGATGAAGAGTCGGGAATGACTTCATGGTTATCCATGTCTTTTAGAGTTCAAACCATATCCAATTCAACACTATTCAGATATAGCTCAAGAAGGTCACTATAGTTATGAAGGCCTTCCAGATTGACCTTATGAAAATATAAGTTGGCAATCACATGTGATTAAAAGATGTAGACTACAACAAGCACATAGTCGTAATGTAAGATGATTTGACCAGGGTAAGGACCCAACACCATGATTCACTAGTAATAATCCTTAGAATTAAAAATTAGGATGTGTGTAAGCTACTAGTTGATCAAAGGAGCTCATCTGAAGTCATATACATGGAACGTTTTCACAGGATCAAACTAAAGATAAAGGATTTGAAGGAAGGGACAATCCCTATTATCAACATCTATAGAAAGATGGCTAAGTTATTATGAAGTGTGGTACCACCATTGAGGGCAGGGAATATCACAAGGCCGATCGAGTTCTTAGTGGTTGATATTGACTCACCCTATCATGCGATTCTTAGGAGAGGATGGTTGAATGCCATGCTGGCTATTGCCTCTACTTACCACCAAAAACCCAAGCACATATAAGATCACAGAATATTTAAAAGTAGAGGAAACTAAAATGTTTCTTGGAAATGTTTTATCGCTACCATCAGGACTAATTAAGAGAAAAAATAGGAAACATCTCAACATGGAGATACCCCTTATAAATAGTTACTAGATCACGAAATACCATGTGTGGAATAAGTAAGGGTTAAACACACAAAATTGGTTATAAAGAAATTAGATGAGGTATCCTTTGATGAAACTCAGTCAAAAGGAGATTTTTGATCGAAACCTTATTATCTGAATAGTAAGAGGGAACAATTGATTTTTCTGATAAAACAGAATCAAGATGTACTCGCATGGTAGTCATAAGATATTCCTGGGATAGGCCCTAAAGTCACATGCCATAAACACCACATTGATCTCATGTATTCGTTGGTCACACGAAAGTTTTGCAGAACTTCCCTAGGAAAAGTAACGTTAGTGCAAACCTAGGTAGGGAAACTTCTAGAGGCGGTCCATCGAAAAATTTCAATTCTCGAGTAGCTCTCAAAATTTATCGTGGTAAAAAAGATTAACGAAAATTGGAGTGTATGCATGGACTTTAGTGATCTCAATAAAGCCTTACCTAAAAGAATTCTTCCTCTTCTATGGTCGATCAGTTGGTTAAAACCCCAATTAGCCATTAAGAGATGAGTTTTTTAAACGCATACTTAGGGTATCAATAGTACCCTTTGTTAGGCCCTTACCAAGACAAAACTTCAATCATAACCAATCTGGGTTTGTATTATAACAAGGTAGTGACTCTTTGCATTAAAAATGCATGAGTAGTGTAACAAAGACAGGTACAAGGATGTTCATGTAATGGTTTGGAGTTAAAATGGGGGTATACATTGACGATATGGTCATAAACAACAAGCTCAAAGATGACCACCTAAAGTACTTAGTGAAAACTTTTTAGATCCTCAGGCATTATGGAATAAAGCTTAATTTGACAAAATTACCTTTTGGACTTCATTATAGATAGTTCCTAGAGTACTTAGACAACAAGACGAGTATTGAGGCCATCCCTGACAAGATAATGTTAATGAATAATGTTCAGTCCCCAAATATGTTATGCGAGATTCAAAAGTTAACAGGGGTGTTAATAACCCTTAATCGTTTCATCTTAATGACTTTCGAATTATATGACCATTTTTCCAATTCTTGAAAAAGGAAAAAGGCTTCTTATAAAATGAGGAATGGTCAAAGGCCTTTGAAGAAATCAAATCTTACCTGAGAAAACATCCCATGCTGTCTATTTCGGATCCATAAGATCATTCTTATCATTAAATAAAAATTTTAAGCCATGTAGTTAGTCCAACCTTAATGTGTGATAAGGGGGGATGTCAATCCGTAGTCTACTACGTCAGCAAAACACTCTTGTACGTCGAGCAACGTTACCTCCTAGTTAAAAAAATGGCCTATTTTTTAGTCGTCTCTTTGCGAGTTGAAGAATAACTTTTAACTTCACTTAATCATAGTCATTAATTATTTTCCCCTCAAAGTCATTATTAGGAAGGCTGACCTATCTGGATGGATGTCTAAAATTTTGTTTGTCCTTGGGAGATTTGATATACACAATCAACCAATAATGGTGACTACGGGTTAGCTATCGGTAGATCTCATTGATGAATTTAAATGTGTAGAGGAGCCCATCGACCAAGATATAGGCGATCAGTTAAGAAGTCAGAAAATTGGCCAATTTTGAGAGTGGACACTTTTGTGTGGATAGTGCATCTATTTACAATGGGCATTAAGTAGGAATTATGATTAATTCTTTGAAGGATCTTATGATCGAATAGGGTATCAGGCTTTACATTCAAGCTTCCAACAATGACGCTGAGTATAAAGCCCTCATCATTAGACTGGATAAAGTTCACTCATTGGGTCAAGCCATCTTGATATGTAATGTGCTTCATATTTGGTATCTAATACAGTAACATGAGATTTCAATTCCGTGGATTAATGAATGGTGGCATACCTCCAGGTCTCCCATGAATTGAAGGCCAAATTTGAGGAAGTCCACATTCAAACATTCCCCTATGGGAATAACAGCCATGCAGTTTTTTTTGCTTCCTTGGGTTCACAAGTGGAGTCTTATCTTAGAATAACTATTGAAGTAGAATTCCTCACCAAGCCCATGATCGTTGGGCAGAGGCTTTCCTTACAAAAAACTCCTAAATGAACGGACTCAATGATCACAAATCTGTAAAATGACATCATGTCGTTCAATAAGATGTGAGGATAATTTCTCAAGATGAAACATGCACGTTTTTATCTAGCGTGTAATACCCCGTATTTTTATGGCTTTTAAATTTAGGGATTTATTTAATTAAATTGAGATAAATTAATTTAATTCTAATCCGAAAAGTTATTTTAAATATTTACTAGCGTGACGAGAGTTAGTAATTATTGGAAATTTGTTGAATGTTACAGGATGAGTATAGTAATATATGAGATTGATTTTATAAAAATTGTCACGTGCAAATAAATGATAATTCTGGAAATTAAGTCGAGACGCGCATGTGTCGTGTCGGGAATAAATGTTGATTAATAAAAGTGAAATATTTTTAAGCTATCCGTATGGTCATTTTGAGTGCGCCAACGTGTCCCGAAGGGTCGATATAGTCAGAAAAGTGTACTTGGGGGTTTAGTTTGGGTCTCGGGACGTTTTTAGGCCTATTTAGCACCCCATGAGGGCATTTTGGACATTTTGCATTTTTGGGAAATTAAACCCACGAAATTTCAAGGGTTATATCAGATGTCTAAGGTTCCCTTATAGGGTTAACACGACCAAAGACAACTGACGGCCATAGGAGAGGGAAGGAGAGAGCTTTCAAAGCAAATTCTTGACTGCAAATTCATCCGGTTGCACCGCCACCACTACCAACGCGTAGATCGCGCGACGGGGAACGCAACCACACCAAATTCATCATCAAATCAGAACTTTGAAATTTCCAGGTAAGTATTTATCTTGCGTATTTTCGTTAATGCGTCGTTCATGTTATTCTAGGGTGATTAGGATGAGTTTGGTAGAAGAAAATCCTTGTTGGAGATAGGAAAATCGCATGTAGTAATGATTTGAATGATAATATGGAAACCCCTTCACATGTAGATGCTTAACCACAAATTTATGTTGGATTAGGAGTAGAAATTTCTGGAAAAAGACTGATTAGAACCATGTTAAAGAAATTCTAGGCTTCTTGAGATTTGTATGAGTTTTGGCCTATCAATCTATGGTTATTGACGAAAAATAGCATGTTTTACGTTGAAGATGTATAATATGGGTTCATGCCATTTGTAGTACAACTTTTAGGGAGTTTGGGTGTGAAAAATCTGGATTTGATTGAGGTTAGATTATGAAACCCGTAACTGTTAATCTGCAGAATTCGTATACCTATTTGATCGATCGATCGAGCTCCTGCCATCGATCGATCGACCCCTTCTGGCAGACTCACATTTCCCCTTTGAAAATAGTTAAATTCAAATTAAATGAGTAGAAATATTTAGGCATCCTTATTTAAAATAATTTGGAAGGTAAAGGAGACCAGTAGGACTTATTAATAATTATGAGACCTTTAAGGTAAGACAAGATGTACATTTTTGGGATATTTACATATAAGGGACGATGAAATTATGCATTAAAGGGAGAGACGCGTAAAATAGTTACGTTGGAAAATTAGATGAGTACCTACTAAAATTCTACACTTGGGAGGATAGAGTCCGTGAGTGTTACATAGTGAGTTGGATTAATCCCTCAAATTAAAGTAAGAGACGAACCATTATAAGTGATGACTAAATAATGAGAAATAAGGATAAATGTTATAATTATGGGTTATGAGATGAACCTAAAGAGATATGGTATAAGTAGTATATTTATATGACTGTGTTTATGCATATATTATATACGTGTGAAAATGATGCCCGCGCTACTTGCTATCACTGATGTTACCGCGCTGGGACGGTCTTATCTCGAATGGGCCTTCATGGGGGATATTGACTCATACCCTAGAAGATAGGAATCCTAGGTACAGGCTATCGAATCGATAGTCACGATCCTAAGAGACGCGAGGGTATGTGCTAACCTCTTGGACTAGGAAACTATGCTTCGCCTCAATATTGTTTGTGTATGTATTAATACAGTTCGAGAGTGATTCCGAACTTATATTTCCCTTAGTACGAATGATACGAGGATTGGATAGCAGAGTATACCAGCACCATAATTTTTATGTGGGGTGCTGTTAGAATATATATATTATACGAGTATTTAATATATATATATATATATATATGAACTTCTGAAATGTGAAACTTCCTATTGTGTTTATGGTAAGTAAGAAATGAATAATGATTTCAATTTGGAAATACTTGATTTGAAAAGTGTAATGTGAAACTTTACTAGCAAATAAGGGTTAAATGAGAACTTTGTGATCAAATGAAATTATCCTCTTAAACAATTAAATTGTTCAGTCTTAAATCTTACGAGTAACCTAAGATAAGTTAAACCATTAGGAAGGTTAGTACGATAGGCGTTCACATTAGAAGAGAGGTGATAATTTCCCAAGGGAGTGTCGCACTAATATGTTGTTGCATTGGCCTGTAAACATTTTAAATACTTGCTAAACAAATTTTAAATCATTTACACTATCGGGCTCTCACCCGTTTGCATTTTCTTTTCTCTCTTGTATATATATGTATGTATTACAGGTGCCCAGCCACAGGGGCGTCTTGCATAAGGTCCTTTGGAAGGAACGTGCTGCAGCTTAGGTGGGAGTTGCAGGCCTCTTGCTTAGACGACTTCATTTATTTGATTCCACTCTGATCATATTTATTCAGTTGGGCATGTGTCACCCGTTTCCATTATTCAGTTGTTTTATTAGACATTACGATTCATTTATTTCTATAAATGTCATTTTGGGATTGTTTACTGTCTGGATGTATTAATCTAAGTTTTAAATGTTGGGATTTAGTTGTTGAATGTTTAAATTATTTGGATTATATGTTCCGGGATAATTTATGGTGTGATTCTTTAATATTGAATTTCGTAAAGTTTAAATCATTAGTTATAAATAGAATTTGGAAAGTAATGTCTAAAATGGTTTTGACACTTAGCTTAATTAATTAAGGGTTTAAATTGGAAAAGTTATTTTTACGAAAATGATGCTAAGAATGAACCAACTGCTAACCTTGATTTTAATTTAATAAAGGAGTGATCACCTGGTATTTAATTAGGCGAGGTGTCACACAGCGCCTTAAGAAAAACTATAAAAAAGATCTTTTACGGGTCCCTACCTCCTACAATTTCATTCAAGTGACATAAACCAAGTTTTGTATTAACTTTACGATGGAATTTGTGTGAGCCACGATAGAGGGATGTCTCTGGCTTTTCGATCAATCAGAAAAATGTTACTTGTGGCCTTATATGCAAAAAGAAGCAACCTCCTATGTAATGAAGTGAAAAAATTCCAAAAGTTCCACCCATTCCTCCATCATCTTACCACTGACTTAAAATCACTTATTATCCTGTGCTCATTCAAACAATGGGGTTTCGATATCTTAGGTCTTCTCCCAACAGCACTCGGTAGCCATCAACACCTCTTGGTCAGCACAAACTACTTCTTAAAATGGATTAAAACAAAATCATTAGAAAATATAAGGGATACTCAAATGATCAGGTTTATACGGAGGGCCATTAGGAAATATTTTATGCACCTAGGGTTATCATCACATATAACAACCCAAAGTTCGAAAGTGGGAAATTTCAGAGATTTTACGATATCCTTAGCATCAAGAATCACTTAGACTTTGTGCCTTACCCTTAGAACAATGGGCATGAGGCTTCTAATAAAATGATGGTCGACAACATGAATAGGACAATATAAAAGAAAAAAGGATATTAATGGAGGATATTCCTCATGTCATATGGGAATGTCATACTATGCCTAGAAGAATTATTAGGGGAATGCCTTTTCCTCTAACGATGAGAACTACTATTACCGAGTAAGGTTTGAATAATGAAGTCATAAGAACTGAACATGACCTAGAAAATAAATGAAAGGAACAGGCCTTGATAAATTTATCCAGATACCAACAGCATCTGGCTAGGTAGTACAACAAAGGATTGAATATGAAGAAAATTCCAAGTGGATAACTACATCCTTAGAAAAGTTATCGGTAGTGCTAAAAAACCTTTGGATGAAAAGATGGGACTACATTGGAAGGGACATTTTAAGGTCTTCAAAGATGATTTGAAAAGAGCCTACTACTTGGAAACAAAAGAGGATAGAGAAATACCAAGGGAATGGAATGCAACCAACCTAAAGAAGTTTTAAGTTTAAATGTTCTCTCGTCAAGTCATTTCTAGCTTAGTCTCTTTTTAGCTTAACTATTTCTCGCAAAATTTAATTCCAAAACATATGTTGCTCGTATTTTATTCTAGTCTTATAAATCTAATAAAGTTCAAGCCCAAGTGGTTCATCTACCTATTCAACATTGTTCTAAAATGGTAGGATTAAATTTTTATTAATGGTCGAACATTGACCAATATTGCTTTCATTTGATTAGATTAAAAACTCAAGGTTTCACGCTCTTCATCATAATAAACATGAAAACCTCATGAATTTAATGGGAAGAAAAATACCTATAGTGGATCCCTAGGCTTTAAGTGAACCTGACCTTAGTCGATTAAAAGTCGTGAACTAGAGGATGGCCCTAAAACTAGGGGCATTTTTCCTAAAGTTTTCCCTAGGACTATAGTAGTGTGATGACATGACATAAAAGGGAAGACAAATAATAAATATGTGTTTAGCATAACATAATGGAAAATACAAAATGTGGGATTATAAAAACACATTGGTATTACATAAGTTATAATTATAGTATTGAAAGATTAATACAAATCAATGCAATATTTACCCCCGGTGATCAATGGCCTCAACAACAATCGCTATTCGTCTATAATTCGAACCTAGTTAGAATTATTCATTGCTCTCATTAAATGATAATTAATGCTTGGCCAACTAAGGAGTAACTACATAAAGAGCTATCAATCTCTCCTCACTTCTAAAGGGTGTTTGACAATTGGCCGGACAATTAACTTGGTATCATTACCAATGATCAGAGTCAGTTCGGACAGTCAAGAATCCCAAGGCATTCAACTATACATGATTATAGGCAAGCTGATTTGATTCTTCCAGTCTAACAATCATTCTCATTTTTTAAGATTGTGCTGACATAACCAATAGTTTTTGACTTAGTGACTTGTATTTTCCAAGAGATCATATCCTACTGCATAAGGGTGCGAACATCGTCGAGTCTCTTCACATCATCCTCCAGTACGTCCACTAAGGGAAACTAATACTTATAAGTTGTCGTCATCGTTCAAAGTTCTTCTCGAGAACAAATGAAAGCACGTCGAGCTTGAATACTACCCCCTGACCAATAATTGTATGTAGATTACCGATAAAAGAAGTGATTTTCAACACATAACTCAGCAACAATAGATTAAAAATTAATTGATGGAGATATTTTTATTTGAATACAAAGAATAAGTCGTCTCCTTTACAAATGAACGGAGATTAAAAATACAAAGTGCTATATGACCAATTATCCCAATCTAGTTCCTAGTTTCCCTTTCCCTTACCAATTCCAATGTTTCTCAGACTATTCCATTATATGTTGTAGATATGCCTTGGTCGATAAAGGGATATATCCATGCACCTTTTTTAGCTCGCGGGGGGAAGCTCGGATTAAGATACAAAAATCTCGGATTCGTACGGAATATTGTCCTTCGTTTGGGCAACATCCAAACATTTCTTAAATATGGACTTCTTGATGAAAGACAATTTGAATTTGGCAACATCAAAGGCCTCCTAATATCCCTTGTCATACCATCAATCCTTGGAAGTAGCTGGTTGTTCACGTTCAACCAATAACTAGTCACGTTTGATTTTCAATTGGTCTTGTGCGACCTTTAGGTATTCATGCTCAGTCTTTAACTCATCTATGATCAACCTAATAGTTGTCCTCTAATTCTCATTGGCCTTTTGTGGAGCACCTAGGACTATTGAGACTCGTTCAAATCTGTAGTAAGATCATCGTTAACGTAGATTGATCAGATTGTCTTTTAGAATTGGGATGAAGATCGAAAAAAATTGCAAAGATTAAAAAGAAGATTATTTAAAAAATTTAAATTGAAAAAATCAAGGAAAAATAAACGGGGAAGAAATCGAAAGAAAGTTACACTTACCAGAGATAATTCTTGAGCAGCATGTGTAGAAAGCTGATCAAGGGTCAGCTTGATAACTTACTCGCGGTCAATTGCAATCACTCCCCCCTTCAATAGGCCAAAGGCCAATGGTTCATTTTTTCCACCAACATAATCTGGTGTCCATTCCTGTATTTATGGGATTCACTATTCTTGGAGGGCATCACACTCATTGAATAAGAATGTGTATTCCCCCTCTTGTTTTTCTCTCCAATTGGGCAGTCCGATAAAGGTCTGGGGGAATAGGGACCCTCAATCTCTGTCATCTTGGGAACCTTAGAATTAGCGGAGATGGGAATCATGTCATCCTCATAAGCCAACATAATTATTATCTTATGAGAAATTATTTCATCCTAACTAGTGGGGATGGACTCAAAATCTAGAGATTTAAACGAGGAGGAAGTATAAGAATCCTCGCTTGTTAAAGGAAGGGGCTGTAAGAATTATTTCTACTAGACGAGTAATAAAACTTCTTGTAGAGTTCTTGTACTCTAGAAAAAAAGTGGCTGATCTTGAATGATCACCACCTAGAACAGTGGCTCCCTAATCCTCAAAACCTTGAGCAACTCCTCCCTATTGAATTGATAGAAACGGGGCTCCTTCTTCTTGAATCGAGATTAACAAAAAAAAGAAAAAGGTCTTTTGAAAAATATAATATTAAATAAATTTTGATATCTATAAATATGAAACATATGGATTACAAGTGTTATTAGTTTCATATTTATGTGAAAAATATAAATGTATCCCCCACCTCAGGAAAATGGGGCATGTAACTTCTAGATTAAGAATTTTAAAAAAGTAATAAAATGAGAGAAGCACCCCATGGATGTAGGCAATGTACGAACCATGTAAAGCCATTAATTTTGAGATTGTTTTATTCCTTGTTTGGTTTTGATTGCTTGGATTCATTCATTGTTGTTATTTTCACTCTCAATATATTTTAGTAAATATACTCCACACGCTGTTTTTGTTATTGCCTAACTATTACAATATGTAGTTTATAAAAAGTAACATTCTTAATTTAACTGATCGAAAATCCATTGGGGTGGGGGATGTTTCTCCTTCCTCAATCTCACATTCCACCTAAAGGGGAAATACTATAAGAAACTTTGCCAGGTAGATAGTCGAAGTCTATAACAACAAGGATTAAAGTGGAATTATAAATGTAAAATATAAGTGCTAGATAATATTAAATTGGTAAATGCAATCGAGAGAATTGATATAATGCAGAGGTATCAAACTGTAGTGAAAGAAAAAGCCAATATAAATAATATAGATGATATAAATATGAAACATATGGATTACAAGTGTTATTAGTTTCCATAATCGAAAATTTAGTATTATGAAGTAATAAAGGGCTATATTTTTCAAGTTTCTATAGCCTGACTTCCCATAATATTAGGAGAGAATTCTTTTTTTCCCGAAGTGTTAGATCTATTTCATAAGCGATATATGTTTGAGTATTAGAAGATTCTTATAAGTCAACTTTGATCTCTATTTTATTTGCATTTACTTGAAGTTGTTGTAAATTATTTTGTCTTTCATTATGATACCCTATTTTCTTGTCGTTAATCAACTACAATGGAGGATAACCCTTATAGCAGTGGTGTAGAAAAGGAAACTATACCCTCCACCCAAATCAGAATGTAATATTTGCTAGGAATTCGATAGAGTTTGACTAGAACCTAAGAAGTGATACATCGAAATATCAAAACATCAAAATCCTGGACATAGTCACCATGTTAGGGTTATCCTTCTCTCGGGCCTTGGTAGCCTCAACCCTGACGGCCACCCTCATTATTCCCTTAGCTTAGCTGGCCCTAAATAACACACTGTTGCTTTTAATAGCCCCGATCGAATCCATCGTTACTCGGTAGGAATTCAATAAACTGAATCATTTAAATGAGTCCCCTTATGGGTCTCCCCCTTATGGTGTTTGACTAACACATTTACATCCAATCTTACACATTGACTAAATTCTTCAATGCTATTAGCTCCCTTCACATAGAAGCATTAATATTCTCACTAACAAAAACACGACATTATCGCCATCTGCTTCAACCATCCAAGAAGAATTTCCCCTAAGTGTTGGTGACTGTTTGTGAGTCCATCACCTACTTAAGGACTCTTTTATCCATTGTACCTACCTCGTCGGGTACAAAGTTTTCTAGATAAGGCCTTTGTCCATCCATCCTATGATAAATTCAGAATTGTCATCATATCACTTTTTGAATAAAAAGATGAAGGAACTTACAATCAAATCATAACTAAGATTCTTCCATTGGCATAATATTTCACTTACGGGTATACCACACGCTGCTATATTCCAAAGCCTCTGGTGATCTTACATTGGCTAGACACATAATCTCCCCATTTACCAAAATTATAATGGGTGGTCCTCTTCAAAGACCCCTTTGACTCTCTCCTATTCTAACCACATTGGGTGAGTCTAGTTTAGAACTACTTTCTTCTATAGTGGTACTTGAAAATATAATTTGCACCCCAGTGTAATACCCCGTATTTTTATGATATATTAATTTGGGGATTTATTAAATTTAATGTGAGTTAATTATTAAATAAAAATCCGGAAATTAATTATGTTATAATTATTAATGTGACAAAAGTTAGTAATTATCGGAGATTTGTTGAATATTACTAATGAGCAAAGTAATATGTAATATTTGTTACATTGAATGTCACGAGTGAATAAAATGACAATTTTGGAAATTTGAGTCGGGACGCACCCGTGTCGCGTCGGGACTAAATATTGATAAATAAAAGTGAATATTTTATAAGTTGTTTGTATGGTCATTTTGAGCGTGCCAACGCGTCCGGAAGGGTCGAGATAGTCAGAAAAATGTACCCGGGGGTTTAGTTTGGGTCTCGGGGCGTTTTTAGGCCTAATTAGTACCCCGGGAGGGCGTTTTGGACATTTCGCAATTATGGGTAATTAAACCCACGAAATTTTAAGGGTTATATCTGATGTATAAGGTTTCCTTATAGGTTTAGAACAACCAAAGACAAGTGACGGCCATAGGAGAGGAAAGGAGAGAGCTCTCAAGGCAACCCAAGGCCCAAAAATCCATCCGTTTGCACCGCCACCACCACCAACGCGTAGATCGCGCGACGGGGAACGCAACCACACCAAAATCATCTGCAAATCAGAACACCAAAAATCCTACGCAAGTGTTTATCTTGCTTATTTCGTTGGTGCGTCTTTCATATTAGTTTAGGAGTAATTAGAATGAGTTTTTTAATGGAAGAAAACCAAAGATTTGAGATAGGAATCGCATGTAGTTATGGTTTAAATGATAATCCTGGAAACCCTTGCCATCTAGAGGAATTACCCACGAAGTTATGACGTTTATAAGAAGAAATTTCTGGAAATACTTGTTAGAACAATGTTTAAGAGAATTCTAGGGTTCTTGATAATTATAAAAAAATTTGTGCTATTAATCCATGTTTAATGATATAAATCCACATGCTTTACGTTGGAAATACCTAGTATGATGATATAATGTTCGTAGTATGAATCTTTGGACGTTTGGGAATGTAAAACTTGAATTTGGATGAAGATAGGTGTTAGAACCCCTAACTGCAAAACTGCAGAAATCGAAATACCTGTTTGATCGATCGATCGAGCCTAAAGCTTCGATCGATCGTAGGTTCGCTCGATCGATCCCCAGACCTCGATCGATCGACCCCTCCTGGCAGACTCCTATTTCCCTTTTTAAATTAGTTAAATTCAATGTAATGTGAAATAATTACTGGACATCCTTAATAAAGTGTTTTGGGAGATAGGGAAGATCAGTAGGACATACGAATAATTTTGGGACTTTTAATATGAGACGAGAATCGTATTTTTGGGGATAATTGCTTAAGGGTTGATGAATTTATGTATTAAAGGGAGAGATACATAATAGGGTTACGTTGGAACATAAAAAGGACAACTACTGAATTTTATACTTGGGAGGATAGAGTCCATGTGAGTTACGTAATAAGTTGGAAGAATCCTTCGAATTAAGGTTAGAGACGAACCCTTATACGCGATACTAATAATGTTAAAATAAGGATAAATGTCGTAACTATGGGATCTGAGATATACCTAATATTGATATGGTAATATTAGTATAGTTATATGATTGTGTGTGCATATACTATCTATGTGTGAAAACATACCCACGTTACTTGCTATCCCTGAGGTTTCCGCGCTGGGACGATCTTATCCTGTGTTGCCTTATGGGGGATATTGATTTGTACCCTAGGTGATAGATATCCTTGGTACAGGCTATCGGAATGATGGTTTAGATGGTCCTAAGAGACGCGGGTATGTGCCATCCTCTTAGAGACTTGGAATCTATGCTTCGCCTCAATATTGTTGTGTATGTGTTAATACAATTCGAGAGTGAGTCCGAATTTGTATTCCCCTTAATATGTGTGATATGGGTTTGGATAGTAGAGTATGCCCGCACCATAGTTTTTATGAGGGGTGTTGTTATGATATATATATATATTATACGAGTATTTAATATATATATATATATATGAAATTCTGAAATCTGGAACTGCCTACTATGATTTGATATGGTGTACATGGTTGATGACTCAAAAAAATTTAAAATACTTGTTGTGAGAAGGTATATTATGACACTGAAAAACTTTATTGATAAAGTTGAAATGAGAACTTTGGTTACAAATTGAAATCTTATGTTTTAAATAATTGTGTTGTTCAGTTTTAAATCTTACGAATAACCTAAGATAAGATGAATCGTCGGGGAAGATTAGTGTGGTATATGATAAATAATCCGTTGGGAAGGTTAGTACGATAGGCGTGCACATTAGAAGAGAGGTGAGAATTTCTCAAGAGAGTGTCGACTAATATGTTGTTGCATTGGCCTGTATCAATTTAAATACTTACTAAACGAATTTTAAATCAAACACACTATCGGGCTCTGACCCGTTTCTATTTCTCTTTCTCTCTTGTGTATATATGTATATATTACAGGTGCCCAGCCACAGGGGCGTCTTGCTTAGGATCCCTTGGGAGGAACCTGTTGCGGCTTAGGTGGGAGTTGCAGGCCACTTGCTTAGACGATTTAATTTACTTGATTCCTCTTCTATCATTCTCAGTTATTGGGCATGTGTCGCCTTTCCACTATTTATCTGTTTTTTTGGGACATTTGTATTTCAATTATTTCTAGTACTGTTACTTTGGGAGTTATTCAACATGAATGCTTTACTTTAAGTTTTAGATGTTGGAATTTTGAATGTTTAAATTAATTGGATTATGTTCCAGGATAATTGTGGTATGATTCTTACTTATTGATAATGTTGTTAATAAATAAATAAATGATTTTCTTTAAAAATAAAATTTGGAAAGAAATGTTAAAAATGGTTATGACACTTAGCTTAATTAATTAGGGTGTTAATTTGGAAAATTTATTTTTACGACAGTGATGCTACGAATGAACCAACTGTTCACCTTGATTTTAATTTAATAAAGGAGTGATCGCCCGGTATTTAATTAGGCGGGGTGTCACAGGTGGTATCAGAGCATTAGGTTCTAGTGTCCTTTATGATCTATGCGGATTATTATGTTTTCAGCGTTGCTTTCTTTGATATAGAGCCCTATTTTTAGGATTGTTGTATTTCTGCTTTTACGTTACGTCTTCAGCTATTTGTGATTTGATAATGACTGTAGACTAATAAACTTCTTCACATTTCAGATGCCTCCGAGACGTGCACCGAAGGATAGGCGTGCCCAAGCCGAGTAGCCAGCAGCTCCGGCACAATGCACTATGAATGCTAATGAAGTAGCCGCCATTGCTCCTCAGGCGGTGAATGTCGCATTAGCGGTGGTTCTGCAGGCTCCACCCCAGATTCAGGCAGTGGCGCCAGTACCAGCACATCTTCCATCTGCATGGGAGAGGGCTAGGGATGGTTTTCAGAAGGCGCATCCCACTGAGTTCTCTGGTAGCTCAGATATCGTCACAGTCAACCAATGGAAGAAAGACATCCTGTGGCATCTTCGTATGTGAGTGCACCGACGTACAAAGGCAATTATTAGCTTCCTTTAAGCTCGTGGGGGCCGCTTTGTAGTGGTGGGAGTCCACCACCACCTTGGAGGAGAGGGACACGATCCCTATTCAGTCGTTCTGGGAGCGGTTTGACCGCAAGTATTTTACACCCGCCGTGCAGACTGAGATGAGGCGAAAATTACTGAATTTTAAGCAGGAGAATTCTACCGTAGCTGAGTATGAGGAGGAGTTCACGAGACTTCTCACCATAGTGCCAAATGAGGCACCCACTGAGGGCAAGAAGATTATGTTATTTGTGGACGGGTTAGCTTGGAGGATCCGCCAACACCTTATAGGGAATTTATCTCTGAGTACTTTCATTGACGTACTCAATGTTGTGTTACTACATTGCTAGGATCACCGCTTCCATCTGCAGGGAAGCAAGAGAGCAGGAGAGTCCAGCCAGCAGGGCAGGACCGGGGGTAATAGTGCTAGTGGGGAACCATCTCATGGACAGACTCGTTAGCACGAGCAGAGTTCCCATCATGGGGATCCTGCTAAGCGATTCCGTTCAGGTGATTCCAGGCAGGGATTTGGGGGTTATAGGTAGGGTCAGCAGGGCCAGCCTAATCATCAGGGCCAGCAAGGCCAACACCAACAGTAGGGTCAGCAGCAGGGTCAACAGGGCCAACAGCGTGTTCAATAGGGCCAACAGGGCCAGTGGCGGGGAGGTAATGGCCAGTAGGGCCGCGGTCAACAGGGTCAGAGGGGAGGCAACTTCAAAGGCTGATGTTTTGGGGGTGGTAGACATGGCCATAGGCGCTAGGATTGTCCGGATGGAGATAGGGCCCCGCAGCAGCAGGGTGCCCGAAATGAGCAACAGAGACCACTTTTTCCGGCTGCCCTCCCAACTCCATCCCAGATGCCAGCCATTCCAGCAGCTCCAGTGTAGCAGGGGCAGTTACAGTACGGACGTGTCTATAACGTCCACCAGGCAGCATCCCCACAGGCACCACCCGCGATTGAGGGTATGTTTCCTATCCATGGTACTATGGGTCGGGTTTTGTTTGATACGGGGGCGACGCATTGTTTTATAGCTATGAATTTTGTGAAGGCCTTAGGGTTATTAGACATAGTAGAGAGCACAGTGGCGTGTGTGGACTCACCACTGGGGAGTGGGTCGCTTTTCTTCTTTATATGACGGGGAGTGGGGGTAGAGATTGGTAGTTTGGTATTACCTGCAGACATGTTAGTCTTAGATATACATGAGCATGATGTTATTATCTGTATGGATTGGCTCGTAGCTTATATAGCCATGATTGATTGCTTCGGTCGGAGCATTGTTTTTGCCATTCCGGGGCAAGAGATGTTTGTAGTGGCGATGCCTCGCCCAGAGGGAGGTTCGACCGCTCATTTGTATTATATAGAGGAGGATACCTCTAAGGAGGTTGTGATTCCTTTAGACTCGATCCCAGTCATTCGTGAGTATTCCGATGTATTCCAGGAGATACCAGGCCTACCCCCCAGTCGAGAGATGGACTTTGTCATAGATTTATTGCCAGATACGAGACCTATAGCACGCGCTCCATACCGTATGGCTCTGATATAGATGCGAGAGTTACGAGATCGATAGAGTAGTTGTTAGGTCAGGGCTTCATTCGTAGGAGTACCTCACCTTGGGGCGCTCCAGTTCTGTTTGTGAAAAAGAGAGATGGTTCACTGAGGTTATGTGTGGACTACCGGGAGTTGAACAAGGTCACGATACTGAATAAGTATTCGTTGCCTCGAATCGATGATCTGTTTGACCAGCTGAGGGGAGCAACTTTCTTTTTGAAGATAGATCTGAGGTCGGGGTACCATCAGCTACGTATTAGAGAGCAGGACATTTCAAAGACTGCCTTCTTGACGAGATATGGGTCTTACGAGTTCAGAGTGATGCCATTTGGTCTCACAAATGCTCCAACCGAATTCATGGACTTAATGAACCGAGTATTCAGAGAGTTCTTGGATCAGTTGGTCATCGTCTTCATAGATGACATTTTGATATATTCACACTCCGAGGAGGAGCATGCCGAGCACTTAAGGTAGGTTCTTCAGACTTTACGAGAGCATCAGTTGTATGCTAAGTACGAGAAGTGTGGATTCTGGTTGCGAGAGGTACAGTTCTTGGGGCATGTTGTTTCTGAACAGGGGATAGCAGTTGACCCAAGTAAAGTGTCAGCGGTGAGGGAGTGGGGACAGCCCACGACACTGATGGAAGTGCGTAGTTTCTTGGGGTTACCCGGATACTACAGGAGATTCATTCGGGGATTCTCCAAAATAGCGGGTCCATTGACGAACCTGACTCGCAAAGGGGTACAATATGTTTGGGATGATGCTTGTCAATTGGCTTTCGACGAGCTGAAAGACAAGATTACTTCAGGACCAGTCCTTGCTTTACCGAAGCCGGGTGTGGAGTACCTGGTTTATACCGATGCCTCTTTACGGGGACTTGGGGGAGTACTTTAGTTGGAAGAGAAGGCTATAGCTTTTGCCTCCCGCAATCTTAAGCCGCATGAGAAGAATTACACCACCCACGACCTGGAGTTAGCAGCGGTCGTTTTTGCACTTCGGATATGGAGACACTATTTATTGGGGGAAAAGTTCCGTTTGTTCACACACCACAAATCACTGCAGTACTTGTTCACTCAGCGAGAGCTGAATATGCGTCAGCGCAGATGGTTAGAGTTTGTGAAGGACTATTAGTTCGACATAAAGTATCATCCGGGGAAGGCCAATGTAGTTGCTGATGCATTGAGCCATAGACCGGTAAATGAGGTAGCGGATGTCTGGAAAGTGAAGTGGAAGGAGTTGGGTCACCAAGACGCAGTAGCCCGTTCCTTCATATCTATTATGATAGTCACACCCGAGATTGTTACGAGGGAGATACAGGAAAAGACAACAGACCCGTTTTGCCAAGAGAAGATTATACGACTTTTAGCCGAGGGTGCTGAGTCCTAATCTGTAAGTTCTGACCGGGGTTTGAGGTTTAATGGGAGATTGGTGGTTCCAAAAGGGGTAGAATTGCGTCATGCAGTGATGACCCAATCTCACGGGTCCCTATTTGCGGTGCATCCTGGAGGGGATAAGATGTACCAGGATATGAGGAGACAATACTGGCGGAGTGAGATGAAGAAGGACATTGCTGAGTTCGTGTCCAAGTGTACTACCTGCCAGCTTGTAAAGGCGGACCATCAGACCCCGTTAGGGTTGCTTCAGCCATTGGAAATACCTGCGTGGAAGTGGGAGAGTATTTCCATGGATTTTATTACAGGGTTGCCTACATCACAGCGGGTCCACGACTCCATCTGGGTGATTGTAGACCGTTTGACCAAGGTGGCTCATTTTCTGTCGGTGCGGACAGATTATACCACGGGTCAGTATGCTCAGTTGTTCATTTCTGAGATCATCATATTACATGGGGTGCCCCTTAATATTGTGTCAGATAGAGACAAGATTTTCGTATCACATTTTTGGGAAAGCTTTCAGGAGGCTATGGGTACTGAGTTGAGGTTGAGTTCAGCTTATCACCCACAGACAGATGGACAGACGGAGCGTACTAATAAGATGTTAGAGGATATGCTACGCATGTGTGTTCTTGATTTTGGAGGAGGTTGGGAACCACATCTTCCACTGGTAGAGTTTGCTTATAATAACTCTTATCAGTTTACAATTGGTATGGATCCATTTGAGGCTTTGTATGGCCGGCCTTGTCGTTCTCAAACTTTTTGGCTCGAGGTGGGGGATAACAAGTTGCTAGGACCAGAGGTAATTCAGGAAACCTCCGTGAGGATTGAGATGATTAGGAGTCGCATTCGAGTATCCCAGGACAGGCAGAAGAGCTACGCCGATGCGAAACGGTTCTTCTAGGAGTTTAATGTGGGGGACCAAGTGTTACTGCGTGTATCTCCTATGAAGGGAGTGATGAGGTTCGGGAAGAAAGGGAAATTGGCCCCGAGGTACGTGGGACCATTTCCCATTATCGAGAGGATTGGGCCGATAGCATACAGATTGGGACTACCATAACATTTACATCGCATTCATGATGTATTCCACATCTCGTCGTTGAGACGGTATCTTCGGGATGATATGGCCCATACTCACATCGCGATAGATGAGATAGACTTATAGCCTGATAGCTCTTACGAGGAGATACCGGTGGCTATCCTAGACTATAGTGAGAGGAGATTGAGGTCAAAGATAGTTCCACTTGTACGGGTCCAGTGGGAGCACCACAATGTGGAGGAATCCACTTGGGAGCGCGAGGACGATATGCGCGAGAAATATCCAGATTTGTTCTTACAAGGTATGCCTTGTTTTCTGAATTTCGGGACGAAATTCCGTTATTAGGGGGGAAGTATGTAATACCCCGTATTTTTATGCTATATTAATTTGGGGATTTATTAAATTTAATGTGAGTTAATTATTTAATAAAAATACGGAAATTAATTATGTTATAATTATTAACGTAACGAGAGTTAGTAATTATGGGAAATTTGTTGAATATTACTAATGAGCAAAGTAATATGTAATATTGGTTATATTGAATGTCACGAGTGAATAAAATGGCAATTTTGGAAATTTGAGTCGGGACGCGCCCGTGTCGCGTCGGGACTAAATATTGATAAATAAAAGTGAATATTTTATAAGTTGTTTGTATGGTCGTTTTGAGTGCGCCAACGCGTCCGAAAGGTTTGAGATAGTCAGAAAAGTGTACCCGGGGGTTTAGTTTGGGTCTCGGGGCATTTTTAGGCCTAATTAGTACCCCGGGAGGGCGTTTTGGACATTTCGCAATTATGGGTAATTAAACCCACGAAATTTTAAGGGTTATATCAGATGTCTAAGGTTTCCTTCTAGGGTTAGAACAACCAAAGACAAGTGACGGCAATAGGAGAGGAAAGGAGAGAGCTCTCAAGGCAATCCAAGGCCCAAAAATCCATCCGTTTGCACCGCCACCACCACCAATGCGTAGATCGCGCGACGGGGAACGCAACCACACCAAAATCATCTGCAAATAAGAACACCAAAAATCGCAGGCAAGTGTTTATCTTGCTTATTTCGTTGGTGCATCTTTCATATTAGTTTAGGAGTAATTAGAATGAGTTTTTTTATGGAAGAAAACCAAAGATTTGAGATAGGAATCACATGTAGTTATGGTTTAAATGATAATCCTGGAAACCCTTTCCATGTAGAGGAATTACCCACGAAATTATGATGTTTATAAGAAGAAATTTCTGGAAATACTTGTTAGAACCATGTTTAAGAGAATTCTAGGGTTCTTGATAATTATAAAAAATTTTGGTCTATTAATCCATGTTTAATGATAGAAATCCACAAGCTTTACATTGGAAATACCTAGTATGATGATATAATGTTCGTAGTATGAATCTTTGGACGTTTGGGAATGTAAAACTTGAATTTGGATGAAGATAGGTGTTAGAACCTGTAACTGCAAAACTGCAGAAATCGAAATACCTGTTTGATCGATCGATCGAGCCCAGTGCTTCGATCGATCGAGCCCAGTGCTTCGATCGATCGAAGGTTCACTCGATCGAGCCCCAGACCTCGATCGATCGACCCCTCCTGGAAGACTCCTATTTCCCTTTTTAAATTAGTTAAATTCAATTTAATGTGAAATAATTCTTCGACATCCTTAATAAAGTGTTTTGGGAGATAGGGAAGATCAGTAGGACATATGAATAATTTTGGGACTTTTAATATGAGACGAGAATTGTATTTTTGGGGATAATTGCTTAAGGGTCGATGAATTTATGTATTAAAGGGGGAGATACATAAGAGGTTTACGATGGAACATAAAAAGGACACCTACTGAATTTTATACTTGGGAGGATAGAGTCCATGTGAGTTACGTAATAAGTTGGAAGAATCCTTCGAATTAAGGTTAGAGACGAACCCTTATACGCGATACTAATAATGTGAAACTAAGGATAAATGTCGTAACTATGGGATTTGAGATATACCTAATATTGATATGGTAATATTAGTATAGTTATATGATTGTGTATGCATATACTATGTATGTGTGAAAACATACCCACGCTACTTGCTATCCCTGAGGTTTCTGCGCTGGGATAATCTTATCCTGTGTTGCCTTATGGGGGATATTGATTCGTACCCTAGGAGATAGATATCCTTGGTACAGGCTATCAGAATGATGGTTCAGACGATACTAAGAGACGCGGGTATGTGCCATCCTCTTAGAGACTTGGAATCTATGCTTCGCCTCAATATTGTTGTGTATGTGTTAATACAATTCGAGAGTGAGTCCGAATTTGTATTCCCCTTAATATGAGTGATATGGGGTTGGATAGTAGAGTATGCCCGCACCATAGTTTTTATGAGGGGTGTTGTTATGATATATATATATATTATATGAGTAGTTAATATATATATATATATATATATATATATATATGAAATTCTGAAACCTGGAACTGCCTACTATGATTTGATATGTAGGACATGGTTGATGACTCAAAAAAATTTAAAATACTTGTTGTGAGAAGGTATATTATGACACTGGAAAACTTTATTGATAAAGTTGAAATGAGAACTTTGGTTACAAATTGAAATCTTATGTTTTAAATAATTGTGTTGTTCAGTTTTAAATCTTACGAATAGCCTTAGATAAGATGAATCGTCGGGGAAGATTAGTGTGGTATATGATAAATAATCCGTTGGGAAGGTTAGTACGATAGGCGTGCACATTAGAAGAGAGGTGAGAATTTCTCAAGAGAGTGTCGTACTAATATGTTGTTGCATTAGCCTGTATCAATTTAAATACTTGTTAAACGAATTTTAAATCAAACACACTATCGGGCTCTGACCCGTTTCTATTTCTCTTTCTCTCTTGTGTATATATGTATATATTACAGGTGCCCAACCACAGGGGTGTCTTGCTTAGGATCCCTTGGGAGGAACGTGCTGCGGCTTAGGTGGGAGTTGCAGGCCACTTGCTTAGACGATTTCATTTACTTGATTCCTCTTCTCTCAATCTCAGTTATTGGGCATGTGTCGCCTTTCCACTATTTATCTGTTTTATTGGGACATTTGTATTTCAGTTATTTCTAGTACTGTTACTTTTGGAGTTATTCAGCATGAATGTTTTACTTTAAGTTTTAGATGTTGGAATTTTGAATGTTTAAATTAATTGGATTATATTCCAGGATAATTGTGGTATGATTCTTGCTTATTGATAATGTTGTTAATAAATAAATAAATGATTTTCTTTAAAAATAAAATTTGGAAAGAAATGTTAAAAATGGTTTTGACACTTAGCTTAATTAATTAGGGTGTTAATTTGGAAAATTTATTTTTACGACAGTGATGCTAAGAATGAACCAACTGTTCACCTTGATTTTAATTTAATAAAGGAGTGATCTCCCGGTATTTAATTAGGCTGGGTGTCACACCCAGCAATCCTTACACCCCCCTCCTCTTGAGAAAAATTAGGGATGACCTCGACTACGGTCATCGTTCTCAATATATTCTTCAACTTCAACTGAGCCCTGCCTCCTGTTCTTCTCACAGCATCCCTCACTGGTTGTCCTTCTTTTTTCGGCATACGAAGAACACCATAACGCATATAAGATTCACTATAATTATAAATTATAGCAGTAGAACGAAATCTCACCAGAGGAATCAACAATCCTAAGCATATGACTCTATATCAAATAGAAGGAAACGTTGGAAATGTAGCACGTCCGCAAAGATTCCTAAGGACACTAGAACCTGATGCTCTGATACCATCTGTAACACCCCGCCTAATAAAATACCGGGTGATCAGTCCTATATCAAATTAAATAGGAATCACTTATGGTTTCATTCTCAGCATCATTGTCGAAAACCATTTAATTACTAATAACCTATTATGCCCGGTGTCAAATTTTAAACTTTATAACTTTTTAGCTAAAACACACAAGTAAATCCATCCATATGAAGATATGAACAATAACTCAAATGAATAGGTAATAACCAATAACTTTCGGTAAAACATCAATACAACCATGTCGAAAGGGCATAAAAGAAAATGTGTAAAATAAAATAAATGACAACAATTGGGAAATATGCCTGAATATAACTCAAAGTACGTCCTATTTAGATCACAAGGAAATAAGAATCTATAAAATTTCCTTGCAACATCTACAGCTGCGGAAGCAACTTCTGGCTCGAAAGAATAGTCATCCAGGTGTCCCTATGTCTGGACACCTAATAAGTATAACAACGAAGAAAAAAAAGATAGATATGGTCAGAGCCTGAATTTTGAAAAATATGTTACCACATGCTTAACATACATTAACATTTAAGATATGATATTATCCGTATTTCAACTAGTGTCTCACTCGCATGAGATACGCCTCACCTCTCATCGAACAGTGCACACATAATGCATGTATTTTAAAACACCCTAGTTTAGCTACCTCGCCTAACTAATCTCTCACATCAACTAAATCATCATACACTATCTCAAGTCCCGCGTATATAGCCTTCTAAGATTTCGTGATACCTTACTATAATAATTTATCATTTATAATTTATTCATTCATTTTGAAAAGCTATTTGCAGTTATTATACACTACTTACATTTTAGTATTATTATCTCGTATATAATATTCTCATCTTTATATACATATATCAAATCTTTTATTCCGGATTTTATACTCCCAGATGATCCAGAAATTATTTTACCATTCATTCTTTATTTTGTCCACATATATATATATATATATATATATATATCTACTATACGCATCGAGTATATCCATTCTTATATATCACACACTATATAAGTATAATAATCATCCCTCAGGGCTATAACTCAATGGATGCAATCTCTCAATGCTATCATCTTTCAGGTAATTACTCAAACATCATCCTGGGTACCAGCGGTCGGAATCTCACACCGACTTGTTAAAAAACAAATCACAACGTATGGTAAGCGTTCGTAGTTCTTCACTGGAAATAAGACGAATCATACCCAAGACGTCTTACCCATGATAATTGTCACACAATACAAAAATGGATGTTTTGATCTGTGGAGTGTACGCTCCATGCTCCTCAAGCTCGGGGCATCACCCACATCACACAACTTCTCACGATAGCATTATAGGGGTATGCTTCACATAAATATATCTTTCACACACCAATAAATTAATAATCATGTCATACACATATTGTCTCTATACTCGTACGTATTATCAAATCCGGCCATACATTCCTATCAATCTCAGCATTAGCTTGTAAATCCTGAATATTCCAATTGATATTAATTCATATGCATACACAAAACATATTTTAATACCATAAGTATTTACTCACTTGTGATATAATTATCACATTCATTATTTCATAATAATATCTTATCACTTTTGACTAGTATTCTTAAATCATTCTACTCGCCCATTAGGATTCACTCATACGTATAATCGGCATATATACACAGGGTATGCCCGTGCCTGAAGGCACGACGATATTCATAAAAACTAACATAATGAAAACAAAATAACGATCGATCAATTTAATTTCAATACAAATAAGTTATTTTTTTTAAAAAGGGACAGTGATACCTTTATTTATAGGACTGTCCACATGTTTAAAGTATAAAAAAATACTTAAACAATCAAATAAATAATCAATCATGGACCTTGTATGAACTACGTCACCTTAAGGCACAACTATAATTTTTTAAAATAAAGAACGTGCTCACTACATTTATGGTGAAACTAAGTCGCCAATCAAAATGTGTCAATAAACTACAAAACATTCTTTTCAAATATAAATCTAAAACACTAATTCAGCCTTTTAATAGAAATAATACTGTTTCATAAGCTACCAATTTCTCTTAACATAATTAACCAATCACACCAATTCTCCGCGGTGAACATAGCTAAAAAAGCATATTATTATCTAGTTAATAAAAGTTGCTTATTTTTTCCATCTTCCTTCTAAATTCTTTTTAGTCTCTTTCCCCTTCCGCACCACTATAGCTCATAAAACAAAAAGAATAACAATGACAAAAAGAAAAGAAACCATAAAAAAAATTTAAGAAGAAATTTAGTCATTAAATTTTTCCTCTTCATCCCATTTTCAGAACTCTGGGGTGGCGAATTTCCAGAACAACTTTATGTTTTATCCCTCACTTTCCTCCTCTTACTCTCATAAAACCAATTGAAATTGTATATACTCATGTTGCTAATAGTGACCATTAGATTAAAACATACAACCAAAAATATTATTGCATAAATAATCTCCATGTGAGTATAATATAGGGATATGAAACCATCTACCAAGAGAAAAATAATAAAAAATGTAATTTAGCGTGAACCTTTAGATCTAAACCGATTCAACGACCAAAAATATTTTAAAAGTAAATACATGATGTTACTAAAATAAAAACTCAAAGTAGTTGAGTCCATCAACCAAGTTTTGTGAAACACCACCGAAGTTCCCATTAGTCTCTTAGTTGATGAGACTGACCATGTGACTTCAAATTTAGTACAACATTCCTCATGTTTAGTCGCGTCTACAGGTGCTGATCAACCTACCTCATGCATAGCTATTGTTGATCCTCACAATCATATATCTCGTTAAAATTCTGTTGAGGATACTATTCATATCAAAACATATACTCAATTTTAACCTACCTCATGCTTCCACATCTCAAAATTCTTTTGCAAGTCTAAATTAAATGTCTTATGAAATACATGGGTATTGGAGTGTAACTCAAAACATGTCACAAAAGTTGGGATTTAAGTTCAAAATAACCATATACTCTTTTGCATAGATCAAAATGAAAAACCATAAAATAATGTATATATCTCGCATAAGCCATACATAGTCAATTATGGTGGAGTCGATTCTTCTTAGTAAAGCTTCACATCAACAGAGAAGATTCTGTGAGAATTTAAAAATCCTATCTCGCTCGCATGCAGCCATGACGAAGGTATGTTCCAAATTTCAAGACTTCATTTTAAAGGTACTTTCCGGCCTTAATAGAAGGCCATACAGATCAAAAGTAGCCATTTTTTTACCAACAACTCAAAGAAAAATTACACATAATAGTCATATGAACCTCTTCAACCAAAGACAACAAAAAGACTTAGACAGTTTGTCATTAGTTTCCTGCCAACACATTTTTAGCCTTGTTCGTTATTGATTTAACCCTCCACTCGTTGCAGTCATCAAGTATTGATGGGGATGTATTTTAACATGGGTAGTTGAAATAAATGGAACATAGAACAAATTTAATTAGTTAAAACATTACCAGTACATACATTTTCATGAGTTACTATCATAGGGGAATAGTATAAGAATAATTTTTAATCCTATGTTTATTACTAATATGACATGAAAAAAATAAAATAAAGAATACTCATAAATACCCCAATTTAAAAGTATCAGACCAGAGCAAATATATTATCACTTCTAGCAGAGAAGGCATAATTAAACCATAGGACTGGTAAACATTATGAGAAGAAAAGAACATTTAGTAGGATGTTACGACTTATAGATGACTCCGCGACTTCGTAAAGTAAACTCCGGCTTGATCGCTTGCAATACTATTAACCTTTATATGAACATAAAAACTCAAGAAATCTGATTAAAATAAGATCAATGACAAAGTATAATAAAATGTAACAGAACAATCACAAAGGTATCCTGAAACATCAAGTGCCATCGGTCTCGCAAACTCACCTCTGTCTTTGATGACGATACTTCTACGAAACACCAAATTTACACATTCCCGTCATCATATAGTACTACAAATTGGGTGGAATTAATAAGTCAGTAGCAAAAGGAATAAATGAAATAAAGAATATAGTGTTTTAACTACTATACAATTGAAAAAGAGAAGAAAATGAATACATGAACATAACTTGTCAAATGAATACTGTCTAATTATCAGTTTAAACAATAAACTGATTAGAAAGTAAACTGCTTACATTAATTTTGGTCAAATATTTTCACTTGAATATTGGATTTGTATTATCTTTAAAATTAATTAATCATCTCTATGGAGATCCCGACCTCAACTGCTATGTGGGTCATTCCAAGTAAGCTGGAATAGTGTATTCTTATACAGTAAACGTCATGGTAACATTGCTTGGTATGGTCATAGAAAATAGGATAAAAGTACAATAGAGAGACAAAAGTAAACATACAACTCAGAATGAAGACGGTCATAATAGAATTCATGAGTTGGGGACTTGGGATGATACACCTAATGAATATTGAGGTCTCCACGCTAATTGATGCAAATTTGTTTTCAGATTATCGCTTCCCCAATTAGTCCTTGATTGAGTTCCATAAATATGCATCGTATATTCTTACATGGGATGAAGCATGATTCATTTCAGATTTATTAAAATATGTACCACATACGCTTCTAATTAGTCCCCTATTTTCGGATTGTCGCTTCAAGGTTTCAACGCAATGATATGTGTAACTGATACATAAAATTCTAAATAATTTAGGGGGAAGAAAACTCATCAAAAAGTTTATAATTCAACATGAAAGGAAATTTTCTCACCTTGCTTCAGCTTTCGCTGCTTGCTTGAGCTTGCTTGAGCTTTCGCATCACTATCCAAAACATTCAGCAAAAAGGAAACTTTCTCACCTTTCTTGAGCTTGAACATGCTTAAACTTGCTTGAGCTTTAACTTACATAACAATTTGATATTGATTACATATTCCATTTGATAAATAAGGAGGAGAAAATTTCAAATGAAATGTCCATTAAACTATTAACAAAACTGTATAAAGTAGTTCTGATATAAATCATAATCTCACGTCAAGTTCATACCCAAAGCTTTCTCCATAGACCAAGATCTTTTTTAGATACACAACTACGAATCACACCTGCACAGCAGGGAAAAATCAAGATAGTATACGATTCCATATATAAAGTGTAGTTGCCAAATCGCGAATTAAAAATATGTGAATCTGGAATCATATCATGAATTTAACTGGTGTTTACTTAATGTATTAAAGAACATTAAAACATTTTTAAAATCAATAACGAACATTTATTAAGGAATAAAAAAAGGCTTCATATATACTTTTATGTATAGAACCCCTGAAATCAAAATAAATAAAAATGGCCCTTAATCAAAACAAAAATATAATACATCAAGAAACCACAAATGTATTAGCTCCATCTGTTAAATACCACCTGCAAAGAACGAGAAACATATCATGTTTTGGTTAATACCTGTTAAGCACCTCTAAAAATAAATGTAAAATTAAAACCTGCAAAAAAAACATCAATAAATTTTATGATGAAGTTCTCGTGTCCGAGATTCGGCGAGCTCTAGGTATGAAATGAGGAAGGAACGTTTGACAATGGAAAAACATGTTTTGGTAGGGACTGTGCATGAGAATTTTTCCAAGAATAATCAAAGCTTGAGGATGCTGATTGAGGACTTCCTTATCTCACTCCACTCAACATGTCGTTCTGTTGAATTCTTTTCTGATGTGCAGTATTATCGTCCTCAATAGTACGTTAACATTTTCCTATGTCAAGTAAATTGAGCTAGTAAATAAGAATGTAAACACCTACCAGCATTAGTGCATCGGTGTATTCTGCAACGACATAGTCCGGAAAAGAAATTATAAGAGCTGAAGTGTTTAGGAAGCACAAACCAATTTAAAACGATTTACGCAATACAACGTGAAACTACAAAAATCAAGAATATGAAATAAATTAATAATCAATCACCATTACAAAGAAATTTCCTCTCTTGAGAAGGCGTGCACACTAGTTTTAAAATTTAGTTTAGCAAGTAATTAAAATGCTTACTAGCTAATGCAACAATCAAGTTAGTATGCGACACTCTCTTGAGAAATTCTCACCTCTCATCTAGTGTGCACGCCTACCGTACCATTTATTCCAAAAGTTTAGCTTACTTAATTCTCTCATAAGGTTTCATGCTGACAGTTACTAGGGATAAGATAATTAATTTCTGAAAACAGAGTTTTTCGCATGTATTTAATTTCATTACGAAATAATCCCGTGTCATCACAAACATTTCAAACACTTATAATAAAATTGGAGTATTTATTCATTACTTAACAACTTTTATTCACAGTAGAAGGTTCCCAGTTTTAAGTCTATAAATATTAATTACTCATATAATATATATACTATCGGCACCCCACATAATATTTATGGTGCTGGCATACTCTGCTATCAAATTCCTATATCACTCGTACTAAGGGAAATACTAGCTCAGAATCACACTCGAACTGTATAAACACAAATCACATAAAAATTGAGGCGAAGCATAGTTCCAAGTCACTAAGAGGTCAACACATACCCTCATGTCTCTTAGGACCATCTGAATATCAATTAGATAGTCTGTACTAAGGAGACCTATGTTCTAGGATATAAGTCAATATCCCCTATAAACGTCCCATCGAGATAATACTGTCCCGGCACAGTAACCTCAGTGATAGCAAGTAGTGCGGGCATGATTTTAACACATATATAGCATATGCACCAACACAGTCATTTATATACATTACTATTCCCATTTCTAAATTAGGTACACCCACAACCCATACATATGATATTCGTTCTTAGTACACATTACTCGATTAGCCCGTATAACGGCCTCGTCTCTTTTATTCTTATTTATAGGTTATTCCATACTAACCTCATATCTCTCATTTTATTTTATCTCCCTAAGTATAATTTCGGTAGGTACTCTCTTATTCTCTAATGTAACTTCATTATGAGTCTCACTCCCTTAGTTACACGTTCCTAGAATTTCCTATGTGTGAATTTCTCTCCGTTAACTCTAAACTCATCTTACATTAAATACTCATTTTCGTTTTAAGTCCTACTGGTCCTCTTTATGTCCCAAAATGTTATAACAATAATGCTCAAGGATTGCAACTCATTTTAATCGGAATAAACTATTATAAGAGGAGTATGAGTTTTCCAGGAGGGGTTGATCGATCGATCATCGATCAATCGATGCTCTTTGATCAATCGATTGATCAAGCAGTTATGGCGAAATTGTAGAAAACCCAGTTAAGAAAATCATTCTCCAAACTCAACCAAATCATCATATTTATATCCAAAACTCACAACAATTGATACTACAAGTGTTATATACCCAAACACTTAATTTTGTACGTAAAAGATATGGGTTTTCATCAATTATGACAATTAAAAGGGCAAAAATTATATAAACCTCAAGAACCGTAATCTTTTCTTTAACTTTCAATTCTTCCAATTCTTTTTCCATATTTTCTACAACTAACTCAATGAAAGTTCTTGGTTTATTCTCTACATGTGAATTAGATTTCCTGAATATGATTATTACCTCTACAACATGCGGATTCTAGTCTCCAATATATGCTTTCTTTAATGAAACTAGTTCTAATCAACCCTAGACTAACGTAATTGAAGCATTAAATAAAAATAAAGCAAGATAAATACTTGCCTGGAAATTTTGTTTTTGATTTGTGGAAGAAGTTGGTGTGCTTGTATTCCTCGTCGCGCGATCTACAATTTGGTGGTGACGGCGGTGCAAACGACGGAGTTTTTGGCCTAGAACTCCTTGGAAAGCTTCTCCACTTCTTCTCCAATGGACATTATTTGGTTTTGCTTATGTTAACCCTATATGCCAACCCTGAACATCTGATATATCCTTGGTAAATTCGTGGGTTTAATTACCAAAAATTTGAAATGTCCAAAACGCCCTCCTGGGATGCTAATTAGTCCTAAAAACGCTCCGAGACCCAAACTAAACCCCCAGGTACATTATTTTGACTATCTCGACCCTTTCGGACACATTGGTGCATTAAAAATGACCATACGAGTGACTTATAATTTATTCACTTTTAGTTATTGTAATTTAATCTCTACACGACACCGGGGCGCCCCGATTTAATTTCCCAAAATTATCAAATTCTATACTCGTGATAATTTTAATAAATTCGATTATAAAAAAAACTTTATCCAATAAGTAATTTTCAACAAAATCTCAATAATTACTAACTCTCATCACACTAGTAAATATTTAAAATAATTTTTGAGTTAATATTAAATTAATATCTCTAATTAAATTTAATAAGTCGCCAAATTCAGAAGTCGTAAAAATACGGGGTATTACATACTTTCCCCCTCTTTTTTTTCAACTATAAATAGACCTTATTAATTGATAACAAGAAAAGCCCTTCTTCGGTGGCTTACAAATTAGGAACAAGCTACAGAAAAATCATTTATGAAAGAATTAATAAATCTAGACTTAGGACCCTTATACGGTATAGCTTTGAACATGGTCCTAATATCTTGATGCATTTTTCACATTATGATTTGAGCTTTCATCAATTTCCCTTCAAAGACAGATTTATTCCTACAACACCAGATATTCCAACAGATTAAACTTGGAATAATATTACATAAGATCGAGTAAATGTTATTTCCCCGGGATGAGAACCACCAAGAAAGAAGCCTTGATTTGATATTGGTTGGATATATTTTCATACCCATTAAACCTTCAAAATGATTCCACACTTGAGTAGCTATGTCACCATCATTGAACAGATGTTCCTTATCTTCTTCATAACCTCGTAAGCAACATTAACATTTGGAGACTAAAGGAATTCTAATATCTTTGAAATTTTGATCCAGAAGGAGCCCATTGTGGAGAAGTCTCCACATAAATATGGAAAATTTTGCCAAAATATGCTTATCCCAAATCATCCTTGATGAAAATTAAATGCAGTCCCTTTTTTGATAAAATCCTAGGCAATTTTGAAAACAAAACCTTTATCAATCCACGAGTGAACGGCCATGGATAACTCATTTGAACTTAAGAGCTGCCAAATGTGTTGCATTCTTTTCCAAGTGGGGCTAGCTAATTTTATAGAACCTTTAAAATTAGAGATTGCCATTTTTATTTTATTTTTTGCGCATGAAATGGGCCCATAAAGTTTGATTTTGCAAAAAATTTACCCATAATTTGCATGTATAAACTTTGTAAATATGAATAATATCTCGCAGCACCAAACCACCTTCTTCTCTTGGAAAACAAAACTGACTCCAAGCTATCCAATGATGTTTGTGCATATCATCTTGCCTACCCTAGAAAAAATTAGCATAGACTTTGTCTAGAATAGGCGATATTGAAGCGAAAATGTGGAGACCCATTGTTTGGAGCACTGTTTTAATAAGAACAAGTCTACCAGCATGAGACAAAATTATGTTATCCCAAAAGGAAATTTTGTCCGTGACTTTATTTGGAATTGGACTGAAAATAGATTTACGTTTTCAACCCATAAAAAGCGGAATGCCCAGGTATTTGATAGGAACATTTTGATATTGAAAACCCGTCAAATTTATAATCCTGGCAACATGATATTGACTGCATTTTGGTGGAGATAAAGCAACTTTTGCTTGAATTAATAATCTGACCCGAATTGAATTCATACCTGGACATAAATGACATGAAATTTGTGAGCATTCTTTTATCTCCGTTGATGAAAAAAAGGATGTTGTCAATGATCAAAAGGGATGTAATAAGGGGACATCCACTCGGAATAGATAAGTGATTAATCTTGTGTTGATAAGCCAGATTTTGAATTCCACGATTTAAAGCTTTTGTAGCTATAACAAAAAGGGTCGGAGATAGAGGATCTCCTTGACGAACTCCACGATTTGATTTAAAGAACTCGCTTGGTTTCCCATTTATCAAAACAGACTACCAACAATTTGAAATTATCCTCCAAATCAAGTCAATCCAAACTTCAAAAAAACCGAAGGCTCTAAAAACCTTTATGATAAAATGCCATGATAATCGGTCATTAGATTTGGACATATCTAGCTTTATAACAATGTTTCCTCCAAGAACTTGCTTATTGAATGAAGCCAATAGTTCTTTCTCCAATAATATGTTATCCAAAATAGAGTTCCCTTTGATAAAACCTTCTTGAGATTAAGAAATGATATTGGGAAGGACACTCCCAATTCTGTTAGCAAGAATTTTTGAAATAATTTTATTTGTAAAATTGCAATGACTAATGGGTCTGAAATCTTTGCAAGAGACGGGGTTATCATTTTTAAGTATCAAAATAATGTTGGTTGAGGACCAACATGTTGGATTATCATCTCCAAGAAAATAGGATTGAATAGCTAATGTTATATCCTTTTTAATGATATGCCAATAATTTTGAAAAAATGCACCATTGAACCCATCCGGACCGGTTGCACTGCTTTTACCTAGAGAGAAAATTGCATTCTTAATTTATATTTTTGATGGAACATTCGACAGCATATTATTAGTGTCCTCATTAATAAGCTTAGGAATGTTATCAAAAATAGATTCATCATTAATGCATGTTGAGAAAGTGCCCAGGAGTGATTGAAAATGATTAATAATTTCATTCTCAATATCATTTTCTTTCTCTAGCCAATCACCTGAATCATTTTTTATCCTATAATTGGCTAGAGATTTTATTTTTTTTACTACAGAATGGAAATAGGATGAATTTTGGTCACCATATTGGACCCATTTAATGCTGGCCTTTAGTCTCTAGTACATTTCCGCAATTTTGAGCTTATAGGTGAATTTTATAGCAACCTTTTACCAATTTTCTCTATTCACCATTGACGGGTTTAGATCGTAGGTTACTTCTTTTCAAAATGAGATCCTCTTCTGCATTTGAACCCTATTAAATATTTTTGTGAATTCTTCTTTATTCCAAGTTTGGAGAGCTTTATTCACAAGTTTAAGCTTTTCATGAAAGGCTTTCATAGGTCTGCCTGCCACCTTCTTATTCTAAGCATTAAGAACCACTGAATGAAAGGATTTATGGGATGCCCATATAGATTGAAAGAGAAATTATTTTGGATACTTATCACTAGGAAATCTTAATTTCAGAATCAATAGAGAATGATCGGAATTTTCTCGATTTAACAACTCAACTGAAGATAAAAAATCACCTTTGAACCAGCCTTCATTGTCCAGAATACGATCCAACCTAGTCGATATTCTCGCATCACCAACTCAGTCATTACACCAAGTGAAGTTAGAACCATTTGAAGTTATTTCTTTTAGACCTGATTGAATCATGGAAGAATTAAAATCAAGAATGGCTTGTTGATCCACCATGTTCCCTCCAAGCTTTTCATCTTGAGAAGAAATATGTTGAAATCACCTCCTAGAATCCATTTATCAAAGTTTAAAGATGCCAGTTGATTTATATCACCCCTTAAATTTCTACGCTCCTCTTTATTACACTTCGCATAAACAGAACTGAAAATAACATTCCCTCCCAAATGAGGTAGATTGAGAGAGATAGCTAGAAGTTGAGTAGTATCACTTACAGTGTTGAATTGGCAGGAGAATTTCCACAAAAACCAAATCTTGCAGTTGAAGTTAGAAATACTTCACTCAAAATTCATCTTGCGACATAAGTGTATAAGATTACACTCATCAATCCTTGGTTCTTGTATTGCAATCGTAATAATAGAATGAGTCTTGATTATTCTCTTAAGCCTTCTAATTGAAGAATTGTATCCAACTCTTCTTATATTCCAGAATAGCGAATTAATTATGAGTAATTAGCAGTGATAAAGTATTTTATGCTTGCACCCGAGCTCGAGTTTGAATGGTTGAACTGATACTGGAACCTTTCTTCTTTTTGTTTTTTCCTTTCTTTAATTTCCCACTGTGTAAATCTAAAGAATTTTGGTACATGGATAAGGGATTCTTGATATGAAGAATAATTTATAGGTTTAAATTTGTGGATACTGTTGGGAGATAGTGGGATGACAGTGATTGGGTTATTGTTATAGAGAAAACTATGGATGGTAAAGGTTTTTGGAGAAAGGATAATTTTTTGGCTAGGATATTTTGAGAAATCTTGAAAAGATGCTTTGGAGATAGGTTTGGTTTTAAAAAGGTTACATAATGGAATATCATCATCTGATTTCCATAATAATTTCCAACTTGAAAGTGGAATGTTGGCTAAGGGAGGGGTGGATGAATTTTTTTTAGGCCATGTGGGCTTATTTTTGAAAACCATTTCATGATGAGGAGATATCTCACCTACCTATTGATCTTTAGCATCAGTTATCAAAATGTCAAATTGATTGTGGGTCTCCACCGGATCTTCTGAGCTGTTGGAAGAAGTCTCCTGATATTGTGGGATATTTTCCACCCCCACCCGATCGTCTTCCTCAATCTGCGAAGTGAAGTTATCTCTGGTTACCGATTGTCTACCAGTGTTTAGAATCGTCCCAGTTAATGATGTTGATGCAAGCCCATGTTTAGTAATTTCTTGAATGTGAGTTGGTATCTTTTCCTTTATCAATTCCTGTCTTATAAGCTGGAAGCATAAGACCCTTAGAGAGTTCTTTTTCAATGCAGATGCCCACGAGTTTAGGCTTTGATGGAGGATTAAAATGTTAGCCTGTCTTCACAGATTGAACATTTACTGTGGAAATTAAAGTTTGCTGCTGTTGTGAATCTTCATTCTTCTGACCAACATAATATTTATAAGGACAACAATCAGAATCCAAATGGCCCATCTTTGCGCATCCAACATAATACGATGGGACATTCTCATACATAATTTTTTGCCAAAAACTCTGAGATCCACAGCATATACGAAGCCTGTTAGCCAATTTTTTAGTAACATCAATCTCTACGCATAATCTGGCTTGACTAGGTCTAGTGACATTAGCAGTTGATTCATCAGTCTTGAGAGGATTACCAACTAAATTGTCAATGGCAAAAAGAGCTCATTTGGCAAAAAGATGGACTGGGAGGTGTGGTAGAGACATCCAAATGGGAATAATAGAGATATATTGACCTAGAAAAAAATCATAGGTCCATTTCATAACTTTCATGGGGGATTTATAAATATACCATTGCGCACGTAACCATAATCTCATGTAATCTTCTTCACAAAAAAGATTAATTAGAATATGTTTCTCAACAAGTAAACCTATTGAGAAAGAAGCTTTGAGGGAAAATGTTACAAAAACTTTACGAATGGATTCCATGGAAGGTCTGTCATACGAGAATCTTCCAATGATAGAGAACTTGTACGGATCCTCCAGATTAAGATTTTCCTTTTCTAAAAATGCAATCATTGGTTCTCCTTTGATGTTGTCATAGGTTTTAGGCTTGATGATTTGATCTGTAAAAGTGTGGATAATAAAGAAGAAAAGCTTTTAGCTTTATCTCGATCAATGTCAGGTGGTTTTGGCAGTGGTTACAGGTTAGGTACGGCTGCCATATATGGAAGTGATAGGGTGATCAGAGCTACAGAGAAAGATGGATAGAGAGAGAAAGCGATGAACAAAGTACTTCCCCCCTAATAACGGAATTTCATCCTGAAATTTGAAAAATAAGGCATAGCTGGTAAAAATAACTCTGGGTATTTCTCGCGCATGTCTGCCTCCTCCACATTATGTTGCTCCCACTGGACTAGTACAAGTGGAACTACCTTCGACCTCAATCTCCTTTCGCTATGGTCTATGATAGCCGCTGGTCTCTCGTCATAAGAGTTATCGGGATGTAAGTCAATCTCCTCTATCATGATGTGGGTATGGTCAATATCCTCCCAAAGGTATCGGCTCAATAATGAAATGTGGAATACATCGTGAATGCGATGCAAGTGCTTTGGCAGTCTCAATTTGTATTATACCATCCCAATCCTCTCGATAATGGGAAATGGTCCCACGTACCTTGGGGCCAACTTCCCCTTATTCCCAAACCTCATCACTCCTCTCATAGGAGACACGCACAATAATTCTTATTACCCCACATTAAATTCTTGAAAAAACCATTTTGCATCGGCGTAGCTTTTCTCCCTGTCTTAGGCTACCCGAATGCGACTCGTGATAAGCTCAATCCTAGCTGAGGTTTCCTGAATTACCTCTGGTTCGAGCAACTTGTTGTCCCACAAATCTAGCCAATAAGTTAGAGAAAGATAAGGACTTCCATACAATGCCTCAAATGGAGTCATGCCAATCGCGAACTGATAGGAGTTATTGTAAGCAAACTCTACTAAAGTGGAAAATATGGCTCCCATCCTCCTCCAAAATCAAGGACACACATGCGTAGAATATCTTCCAACATCTAATTGGTACGCTCTGTTTGTCCATCCGTCTGTGGTTGATAATTTGAACTCAATCTCAACTCTATACCCATGGCCTCCTGAAACCTCTCCTAGAAATGCGATACGAAAATATTATCTCTATCCGACACAATATCCAGGGGAACCCTATGTAGCCTAAAAATTTCGGCAATGAATAACTCTGCATACTGGCCCATGGTATAGTATGTCCGTACTGGAAAAAATGAGCCACTTTGGTCAAACGGTCCACGATCACCCATATGGAGTCGTGACCCCGCTGTGATGTAGGCATCCCAGTAATAAAGTCCATGGAAATTCTCTCCCACTTCCATGTAGGTATCTCCAGTAACTGAAGCAACCCTGACAGTCTATGGTGGTCTACCTTTACCATATGGCAAGTAGAACATTTGGACACGAACTTTGTAATGTTCATCTTCATCATACTCCACCAGTACTGTCACCTCATATCCTCGTACATCTTTAATCCTCCGAGATGTCTCTCAAATCTAGACCCATGAGACTGTGACATCACTGCATGACATAAGTCTTCTCCTTCTGGGACCACCAATCTCCCGTTAAACCTCAAACCTCCATCGAAACCTACTGAATAGGACTTATCTCCCTCAGTTAAAAGTAGTATAATCTGCTCTTGGCAAAATAAATCCGATGTTTGTGCCTGTATTACTCTCGTAATAATTTCGGGTATGACTGACATGAAGGAACGGGAGACCGCATCTTAGTGACCCAACTTTTTCCACTTCACTTTCCAGATGTCCTCTATGTCGTCTACTAGTCTACGGCTCAACGCATCAACAACCACATTAGCCTTCCCCAGATGGTACTGTATTTCGAACTGATAGTCTTTCACAAACTCAAACCATCTGCGCTGATGCATATTCAGCTCTCGCTGAGTGAACATGTACTGTAGTGACTTGTGGTATATGAACAAGCGAAACTTCTCCCCCAATAGATAATGTCTCCATATCTTTAATGCAAAAATGACTGTTGCTACCTCTAGGTCGTGAGTGGGGTAATTTCTTTCGTGCGACTTAAACTTGCGGAAGGCAAAAGCTATAGCCTTCTCTTCTTGATGAAGTACTCCTCCGAGTCCCTGTAAAGAGGCATCGGTGTAAACCAAATACTCCAATCCAGACTTGGGTAAACTAAAAACTGGTTCCGAAGTCATCTTATCTTTTATCTAATCGAAAGGCAATTAACAAGCATCGTCCCAAACATATGGTACCCCCTTGCTAGTCAGATTCATCAGTGGACCCGCAATCTTTGAGAAACCTCATATGAATTTCCTATAGTACCCGACTAACCCCAAGAAACTACACACTTCCATCAGGGTCATGGGTTGTCCCCACTCCCTCACTACTGACATTTTACTTGGGTCAATCGTTATCCCCAATTCGAACACAACATGTCCCTAAAACTGCACCTCTCGTAACCAGAATCCTCACTACTCGTACTTAGCATACCGTTGATGCTCTAGTAGAGCCTAAAGAACCTACCTCAAGTGCTCAGCATGCTCCTCCTTAGTGTGTGAATATATCAAAATGTCATCAATGAAGATGATGACAAACTGATTCAAGAACTCTCTGAATACTTGGTTCATCGAGTCCATGAATATGGCTGGGGCATTTGTCAGCCCAAACGGCATGACTCTGAACTCATAGGACCCATATCTCGTTAAGAAAGAAGTCTTTGATACATCTTTCTCCCTAATCTGTAATAGATGGTATCCCAATCTCAAATCTATCTTTGAAAAAAAGGTTGCTCCTCTCAGCTGGTCAAATAGGTCATTAAGTCGAGGCAATAAATATTTGTTCCATATCGTGACCTTGTTCACTCCCGATAATCTATGCATAACCTCAATGTACCATCTCTCTTCTTTACAAATAAAAATGGAGCGCCTAAAAGTGAGGTGCTCCTACGAATGAAGCCCTGACAACAGTTGATCTATCTGATCCCTTAACTCTCACATTTCTACTGGAGCCATACGGTACGGAGCACGTGTTATCAATCGATTATCCGGCATCAAGTCTATGACGAAATCTATCTCTCAACTGGGGGGTAGGCCCTGTACCTCCTGAAATACATCGAAATACTCAAGAACGACTGAGATAGAATCTAAGGGAATCATGACTTCCTTAGAGGTATCCTCCTCTTTGTAATAAAAATGGGCGGTAGAGCCTCCATCTGGGCGAGGCATCGCCACCATAAACATCTCGTACCCCAGAATGACAAAGATAATACTCCCACCGAAACAATCTATAATGGCTTTGTAGGCGGCGAGCCAATCCATGCCAATAATAACATTATGCTCATGCATCTCTAAGACTAACATGTCTGCTGGTAAAATCAAGATACCAATATCTACTCCCATACCCCGGCATATAAATAAAATCAACGACCCAACACTGATCTTCACCTGAGCAAGATGAGAAACCAGGGCATCATCTGTAGAGATGGGAATGGAATGATCCCCTTTCTGCATCTTGACTGGCCTCAGATGATTCGGGTCAGCCGTGCTCTTCCTCATTTTGGTAACATCAGTATAGGATGTGCCGAAGTTCTTCTTGGTTATAGGAGGGGGAACATTTTTGCCACCCCTCTTTTGCATCAGCTTCACCAGACCTATGGCAGACATTTCCCAAAGGTCTAATGATATGCCTTCAGGGCGCTCTGCAAGAGATAAGTATCTAAGTTAGTAAGTCAGAGATATAAATAGTAAGAGGTATAACTTATGAAAAATTAATACTTACGAAGATCTATCAAAGGAACACCCCAAGCCTGTCTGAGAGAGAAATAGGGGGTCATAAGGTGTTCATATTTTACAAGACCACCTTGCTCGCCCTAATTGCAAAGATCCTTAACCTTTTGGTAGTTATCCTAGATAAGACAAGGGTCAGCTTCAGCAGCAAGGGAGACCTCCCCCCATCTTAGAGGGATCCTTGGAATAGACGTTCTAGAGGCCTCATTTGGACTCAATTTCGATGCCCAGAAGTAAAGAAATACCAAGGTTTCCAATTATGGTTTGATGTTTGGGTAACCAACATCATTTTCTTCTCTGATTTCCTAGGTAAGAAGTGGTAATAACTAGGGTGGTTTTTGGCATAGGAGGGACCATAACAACATGTGAAAACCTTAACTGGAAGGTCCTAGTGGTGGACAACCCTCCAACGGATGATGGCCCCAATCATAACCCTCCAGGCATTGGGAGATAATTAGGAAGGGGCTATATTTATATTGAAATGTATAGCTCTGATGGTTGGGTCAATAGGAAGATGAAAGCCCAACTTAAACATATGCTCATAGATGTAGATCTCATCATCTTGACCGTCAAAGGCCCTCTCATTCCTGAGAGGTTTCCTGGGGATGATGGAAGAATTTATATAGTAGAGGTTCCTAAAAGAAAGAAGGTCCTACTCAGTGAGGGTACTCTCAATATCGGCCACCTCGAATGTATCAATATCACTCTCCTCACCATCATCACCATCCGCAGTAACATCGTCCTGGGCAGGTGCAGGAACACCACCAGGAAACCTCTTAGCAAATTCAGCCCGAGTGGCAGCCGACAGAGGAATGGCATCAATGATGGGGGAAATGGCCACACTCGGCACTATGATTTCAACATCAAAAGACCTGTGTGAGGTAATAGCACCGTGGTGAGATGAGGCATCACTCGAAACCTTGACTTCCTTAAGAGCCTATCCTAGCCTACGAGCGTAATCCATATCCTCTTGAAAGGAGTATAAAGACATGGGGTCTGAGGAAGGTAACTCAGACTCTGGTGTGGGATCCTCAAGGACCTCTGCAGGCACAATAAACTCAAATGGCTTAGGGTAGATAACCTTCAGAGGTAGAGGAAAAATGGGTCTGAAAGCAAAGGCCTCATCCCTACGAGCTTCCTCTTGGGCTAGCTCTATTTGCCTAATTTTCTTGAAGGTCTTATCACGAAGAGATGGGAACTATTCTATGAGTTGATAGAAGGGTCTGAGCATAAGTGGGACGACACTAAAACTGGAAGAACTCAAAACCACAACTAGGTACACAACTTGAAAGAACTCAAACTCAAGATCAATAAGGGAATTTAGAAAGTTTCAAATAAAATACATCAAGAACATTCAATAATAGGGTCGCCAAAAAAGGTGACCGGAGGTTCACCAAAAACCTAAAAGAGTGTTATTTCTGGCTAAAACACCTCTAAGCTACCTACAATTGTCATTAAATCACTCAACCACTACAATCCTAGCCTTACAACCACCAACACTGGTGGAAACCCTTGCCTAAAAACACAAAATCTCACCGAAAAACTCAGAAACGAGGATAGAAAGCCAAGAAATAGAAAAGAGGTTAAAAATGGTACCTAGTTAGTTGCAAGTGAGGGACAAGGATTATAGAAATCGAAGGAAACTTTCAAAAGCATTCAAAAATGGTGGTTTGAATGAATTTGCAGTTGCAGAGAAGGTTAAGGCGGTAAGAAATTTGGAAGAAAGAGAATGAGGAGAGATAAGAGGGTTTTTAAACCCACCTAATGATGGGGAGCCGATCGACTTGTGGGGAATCCTTTCAAACCACTTTTGTAGTGCATCATGTAGTGTAGAAAGTAAAATCCCGCACATGATTGCGTCATTATGACTCTATAAGGTCATTGCTTATCTATGTTATTTGACATGGTCAATAGGGTCTGTTTTTCAATCATAGACCTTAAACTTGGGGACATCAAATTTCTTTGGGGGCTCCTCACATTCGATCTCCCTTGAAAAAGAGGTCTTCATATGAGAGTTTATATCTCTAATACAAATCTCTCTTGTTGATCTGGATCGTCAGTGTCCCGGATGTTGGTCTATCTCCTTTCAGATCTGAATCCTCAAATCCTCACTTAGTCGATCATTATTCCGGTTGCGCCTCTCTTGTGGGACACACTTTGATCATACTCGCTCTGATCTATCACACTCAGTTCTCTCTTAGTTATGCCTAGTGCTCCTTTCTCGGCAGTGGGAGTCTCCCCCCAAGGTCTAAGAGTCATGTCTCTATGCCGCCTAATGTTTCGAGGGATATATCTCTCCATTCTTTTAAGTCGCCTCTTAAGGCGAGCATTTTCTTCTTCTTGGCAGTGCATTTCCTCTTCTTGTTCTCAGAGTTAGTCTTCATAGGCATCGACCATCTTAGAAATTTGGGTGAATCTTGGTGGACCATGGCTCTCTTCAGAAGGTTGCCTTTCCTAGTGAAACCTTCGGTTCGAATGTTGGCAAATTTTAGACGTGACGCTAGGAGGGGCTGAGTGGTCTTCCTGAACATTTTCGTCTTGTGGGATGTTGCTGTTGTGGTGAGACATTGTTGGCTTTTGAGTAATGGATGATTTCATAGGAATGCAAGTCATTACCTATAAACGACGCCAGTTGTGAATGTAGAAAAATTCATAATAAAAGAATCAACAAAAATAATCACAAATGGAAGAAAGTAATTAGAATACAACAAAACAACGATATACGTAGTTTGGAAATTTTCATACGTCCACGGAGAGGTTACTTGTTCTTATTAAGTGTCTCTCCATGATTATGATTTCCCATCCCTTTGCTGCGGGTCATGGTTTACAATTTATAGGTGTGTTTATTACAGAGTTTAAGTTATTTAAGGAACTCCGCCATAGTGTGTGAATTGGGCATGAGGTGACTGAATATCTCGACTGAGATTATTGTCACCTGATTTGACTATATCCGCGTGTATCCTTCTTTAACTACACTACCGTGTAGAAAGTAAGTCATGATTTGGGCTGCTCCAAACTACTCAAGTTATCCTGGTCGACTACTATCAAGGACTCGTAGAAAAATGGGTCCACCCCCCCACACACATAGATATATATTCCCTCTCGTTTTGTCATAACTAATTAGCTTTTATCGTCGCTAATTAATTTAGCATCTTTTACTCTTAAATTCTTAATTTCTTGATTCTCCTGAAAATATTTTATTCTTATAAAAGGGAATGGAGTGTGGCAAGGATTTCATACAGTAAAGTCAAAATGAAAAATTTCTTATTTTAAAAGGGAATTATGATATTTCCACATATCTCTTAATTTACATTTTATCTAGAATAATCATATTATGGGGACTTGATGAATTAAACCATAAACCTCATTTTCAGTACTAAAGTGGAATTCTTAAATCATAAGGATGTAATATCAAATTTAACATAACATATTAATTTACTTGAATCATTTTTGTGAACATACATGTGGGGAGAATTATAAAGGACTAATGAAACGTTTTAGTATATATAAATGGTTGTAACTTGCGAATTCACTAATTCTGCATAAGAATAGAAATTCAAATTCAAGCTTAAGAATGGAATCAAGTCTATCAAATTTTGTAAATCAAATTAATAATCACAATTTTAATGTTCAAAATTTTTATATTGGCATATAAATTATATAATTAAGGTTTATATATAAATTCATCAAATTCCTACATATCACAAATTACAAAAGTTCTAGTTTGAATCTAATTTTGAAACTATTTATATGTTTGTATATTACACATATAACAAAAATTAACCTATGATATAATCCAAAATAATAAATATCATAAATCATCACATCCTAATTAATATTAACTGAAATTAATAATTTCACAATTAAATAATATTATATCATTTAACTATAAACCCTTATTTTCTCTAATTGAGTTTAATTGCCGAAATTAGGTTGAGGTTGAAACTAGTATTTAATTGCATAAAGGAGAGGAGCAGAATGATAAATTTCTTCAATGTGGGAATTCACAAAATAATATAAGATTTGTAGGAGAATAATTGTAGAAGAAAGTCCCTTTAATTTTTTTTTGAAAAGACTCCTCAATTGTACCAAACAACTGTACAAATATTGCGAAAAAAAGTATCCTCAAAAAATACAATTGTTGTTGGTAATTTTATGATATATTTTTAGGATTGAAGTGGTGTAATTTAGGTGGAAAGCGGATTAGGATTTTAGGTTGAGTTGTGTAGTGAAAGTGAGAATAAAGTAAGGTTTTGTTGTTGGAGCTGTATATGAATTGAAATGGAGCATCATTTTTAAGAATAAAGATGTGTTGATTTTTTTAATTATTTATTTTTATGACATGTGACCCTTTTTAATTTTTTCAAAGAGAACTCTTTTCTCCTTTATTCTTTTCTCCTTTTTTATCTTTCCTCCTTTCTTAGAAACATAACACAAAACCTTTTCCCAAGAAATCTCTTAATTACAGTTTTACCCTAATCTTAAATCTACTCTTACCCTTATGCTGAAATCTTTATTTACGTTCCATAATTAGAAATTAACCATTACTTTAAGGTAATTTAAATTAAGCACACATATTATTAATTAATCATATAAATTCTAAAGTTTATTACATAAAATTCTACAATTACTCCCATTTTTAAAATATAAATTTAATTCTATTTTCCTCTCAACTAAATATGTAAAAATTAGTTTTAATACTTAAAATTATATCAAATTCAATTTCCATTTAAATAATTAATTAAAATTTTCAAAAATTTAACATTTAACTATTTATCAAAACAAGCCAAATTTATGGGGTATTATAGCTGCCATCTTCAAGAATCCCCAAATGAACTTCAAATAGTACCTTGTTAATCCCAAGAACATAAATACCTCCATAGGTGTCGTGGGATCTCTTAATATGACACAATCGACATCTTCTTGGATCCACTAATAAAACTTCCTCTAGAACTACAAGGCTAAAAAAATTTACCTCTCACTTCCAAAATTCACAATTATTGATATTAACATATAACTTGTAAAATCTGAACGTCTAAAGTCTATCCTTAAATGCTCGGGGTGGTCCTCCTCTCTCCGTGAAAAAAATAGAATGTAGTCGTTGAACCCAATTACAAACTAATCTAAATACATCTGGAATAGTTTGTCCATCTAGTTTATGAACATAGATGGGATGTTACTCATCTCCAAAAAGAAGTGGTCCTCCCATCGCAAAGTGAAATGTTGAATGAGACCCTGCACCATCATGTGATTAATCTTCTGCCTCAACTCTCTTAACTCCAAAGGAGCCATCCGGAACAATGCCCTAGCACTTGGCTTTGAAAATGCCAAAAATTGGTTTGCTAATGTCTTACAAGTGTGCGTGTGTGTGTGTGTGTTGGGGGGGGGGGGGGGGGGGGATAGGACATACTTGAAATTTATGGCCAGTTACAAATTTTCTTCTTTCAAAACCTGACAATAATGATTGATTTACATAATGTTATTCAAACTCACACTAACTTGGGAAATTTATCAAACGTTAACCTTAAAATGATTAGATCCCATTTTAGGTCAAGTAAAGGTTAATGAGATAATTTAAATCCAATTCCAAAGACTTTGAGTTCAATTACAACTACATAAGATAAGAAACTTACACCTAGATTGAATTAGATCAAAATTCATTTTTTATTAGGTGACATCTAGACAAATTAGTTCGATTCAATGGCAATTAGGTGAAATGTTAACATCTATAAACCTATATCATCTCTAGATATGGAATTATGTGAAGTTGTGTGTTGGGAATAAAATTAAATGATAAAATGAGCACAAGACCAACATGTTCGAGGAAAAATCTCACCTATGCAATAAATATCTGGGATGCTACAACATATTCATTAGGAAAGTGAAGATTTCACAAGGGATAATTCATTTAACTAGCTTGAGTTCACTTATATGCTCTCGTAATCCATCAATCCTCAATAATCCAGCCGATATAGTAGCTCTGATCTAAAGCTCTTTTATAGATGTAAACAAATCCACTTTTATTAGCTTCCACACATCGGATTTAAATAACACGTAACCCCAACTTTAGATATTCATCCTTGGTGACCTCTGAACTGAAGATCTCCAATCGCAAGTGGCAAATTTTTTTTCCTGAGGCTGATTTGATGAAATTACTTACAAATTTGTCAAAAAATATTTCAATGACAGTGACAAAACACCAAATCCTATCTAGGTTTTTTGGAGATAGAGAAAGAAGATATTAGATGCAAAATTTCGTAACTGGAATTAAAATTTATAAAAAAAAGTGGAGAAAAAAAGGTTTTTTATAGTGAAAAAATCATTTTTCTTGCTTTTATGATGTCAATGCACACGAATCCATTTGTATCAATGCATAATAATGTGAACAATGGTTAAAAATATGCATTCTGGTCATAAGCATGAGCAAGATATCATTTTCAATCTGTATCAATATTTTTTGGAAAATTTGAAAAAGTTTTAAAAAAAGGCCCAATCGAATGGCGCCATTCCACATGTTATCAAAATTGAATTTTATGGATATGTACTAGCGGAAGGAATGTGGGAAATAATATGAGGGCATATAGAAGGTATCCTAAAATGTATCGAAGATCATATACGATATGTGAAAAGGTCTAAAAGTACCGCCTAGGTCTATAAATTTAATGAGAACATGCATTGTAATCCAACTCGGACACGGATCGAGGCGTGTATGGAAATCAAGAATCTTGACACAATGAATATGTTCTTGGAGAAAAAACCTCTTATATGTCAAACAATTAAGAATATTTCGACACGATATAGGCAAAGAAATTGTTCAATACATATTAAGGATTAATGTCATGCGCTAAGTCAATCTTAAATTTAATCTTTTGAGATGGAGGTAAGGTTGGAATCTCCTTAAAGATGTTAACAAAAGACTAAACTTTGGGTATTAGTCTAGAAAACATCACGTCCTCATGGGTTGCCTCATCCATATACTACAAATGGATAATTGCATCAACATTCGCCGTGGGCATAGCCACTATGCACATCTCTTAGCCCGATCTTGCAAACCTAATTACTCAAAAACTATAATATATGTAAGACTCGTATATAATCAACCGATCCATACAAAAAATCACATCATAAAAATTGGATAAAAAAGAAATAAATTGGCTATGAATGGTAAATGGAAAATATATCCCAATACCCTCACATATTTTCTAAATACGAATATAAAAACCTAAATGAGTAGTGATCGACAGGCTTCTATCATAATGTCTCGATAACATGATCAATATCTTAATATATCTACATGATACAAAGGAGTGTGTGGTGTTAGTGTTAAATAAAACTCTAGCTAAGAAGCCATAAATGTAAAATGTATTGTCCATCACTTGGACTAGTCCTTGCTACTCACACTGTGTAATCTAGTACAAATTACCATATAAGAGCAAAGGATATGGTTAGTGGCACGAGAAGTACCGCTGATGCCTACGGTTATAGGGATGGGAATTTTTAGAGGCGATATTGATATTTTTGTTATTATTGTTGGGGCTGAAAACCTTATTCACCATAATATTGTCTCTACTATTATATTTATCCCTACGGACCCTATCCTTACTGGCCTATGTACTTTCAATTTGGAGAACTAAAAATTTACATATCCTAAATTTGCACCTGAAACACATACGTGTGCACAGAGCTAATAAAGCCCCATATATTCTCCACTTGTGTTACTATGCCTAATCTGCCTAAAGGGATCCCAATAGTTATTATTGGGGTGTTTACTAAGTGGATCTAAACCTCCTCAACTATCCCTGGCCATATTGGTCCTAAATCGCTTACAGTCCTCATTGCAAATGTATCTATATTAAGCCCACTCGACTCACTCATCTCCTCAATCTTCCTATTATTCTCACACATATAATGTTAGTTATTCAATGGTCCATCAATCACCTAAGCATACGTAGTGTATGTCATGTTATATATAACAACCTACCTAATATTCCAAGTAAACTTCTGAATTAAAAATTTCATTTTATCCTTCTTTGAACTACCCTCGTCTGGTATAATATGTGACAATGCCATGAACTCCTGCTCATACTGAACCACAATATGTGAAACCTATTATAGGAGGATAAACACCCTATTTTCAGTATCCTTAACGAGTATGTCTCAAACATTTCCTTCTCACGTTAGCTAAGACCTAAGGTTGTGCATTTTTGTATCATTCACCATTATATTGAATATATGTAAAAACACATATATTTTGATATTAGGCTTGATCAATTCCCAATATTAAAATATTAAATTATTTAAAAAATTTAAATATCATTCTGAACATAAAAAATAATCAATAAAATATGATATGACAAGATATAAATTGCAACCTGATAAACCTAAAATAATAAAAATAGAATCATCACCGACAACTATACTTATGAAATATAAAAGTGTCAACATCAAAAAAGATATTCAAATCCATAAGTCTCAACAAACAATGTCTTAATCCCAAACCACCAACATAATGAGAATAAAAGATGCATTCTAGAATATTCCCAATAATACATGAGAACTGAAAAGAAAGTCTATATTAACACACACTAACCAAAACATAACTAAGAAAAAACTAAAAGAAACCTACACCCAAGATCTTATAGGTGATGGATTTGATATGGAAAAGGGAGAGGATATGTGCTACCAATATTGGAATTATTCTCTCAATTCAGCCCAATCACCTAAATTATTTCCACGATATAATTGTTTTAGAGCTTAACAAGATATCAAAGTTATGTAACTCAAAAGTATTTTTATATATAATGGTGTTTTTATGTTCTCAAACCTATAATGATGCATGCATATAAAATGGAAATCAATAATCCATTTTAGTTACAAATTTATTTTTGGTAAATAATTAAACTCTTATTCAGTTCAATCGTAACCGCATCCATCCACTTCTCCCTGGACATTAGTCATGAAGTACACAACATATAATCCAATCACACCATCCAAGAGCCACCATTTGCTAGAATGGGCCCAATCAGCATGAGTGACACCTTAATAATAAACTTCGACTTTTTTGGGCACCACTATTCACTAGTATGGGCCCATCCCTCACCTAGGGAGCAACACATAACACTGTGACCCATCTAATCTATCCATACTATGATCACATGTTAGACACAAATTAGGTGGACTTTATCGCCACACAACTATAATCATAACATTTTATTATTATCAATGAATAGTTCTATTAATATATTCATTTACCCAACCGGATAATTAATATAAATTTCAATTTCCAATTATCAATTATATATGTAAGTGTAAAAATCACGGGGGTACATAATAATTGAAGTTACTTTAAACATTAAGATATATCTTTTAGTAAAGGATAATTTTTCTTTCAGATAATTGGGGACATTACATGTTTTATTAATCAATTAGTTTCTCTCAACGTTTATGGTGTAATGATAAAGTTCAACAACTAAAATTGAAAATCCATGCCAACAAAAATAAACCCACCATATGAACCTCTACTACAATTCCAATTGTCAATTTAAACTAACTACTTATCAATTTAAATCCAATAATTCATTCGTGGAAACTAAGGAGTTATAATCCAATTAAAATCAACTATATATGTAGTTACATGAGAAAGGATATATATATATATATATATATATATATATATATATATATATATATATATATATATAATAATAATAATAATAATAATAATAATAATAATAATAATAATAATAAAGGAGGAGGGATTTTTTGTCTCCCCTAATTAACGGTTGAGATTAAATTTGGTGGGTTTGGTCTTTATCAACTAACAGCTGAGATTTAACACGAGAGTTTGCACGTAAGGTTTGAAGATGGTGCAAAGGGAAGAACATTAATTAATACAAATAATACACCCATCAATCGAATGTGTTAGTAAACACAAGGATCAAGAAAATGTGTTGATCTTCCCAAGTTAAGATCTCGAACCACGTGCTCTTTTACTAAACTTATCCCCTTTCTCACTCCACAGTTCAAAACCCACCTTTTCCCACCACATCTCTCTCTCTCTCTCTCTCTCTCTCCATCTCTATCTCTATCTCCCTCATAACCACACATGGATGCTCCTTTCATAACAACACTTCATGAGTAATGGAAGAAGATTTACATCTGGTTTCGAGTTAGTTTTTTTCACAATTTTTGCGATTTAAGTAATAAATAAGGATTTTACTTTATGGTTGTTTCACTTGATTTTTTGTGGCTTTTCATTCAATTTTTTGTTTTAGGGGAGTTTCAAAATGAATTGTTCAGACTTGAGTTTGTTGTGGTTTAGAGTGGGTTGGTATGAGAGCATCCAGGTTGGTAGTTTTAGGTGTGCTGGAGAGTAGAGAGGGAGTTGCCATCAAAGATGTTTGGGTCTCAAGCAATGAATGAATGTGCAGTGGCTGCCTAAAGTGTGCTACACAACTCTCAGCCCTCACCCCCCGAGCTCCAAATTTTTGACTTATTCATATTTTGAATTCATTTTTTCATTTAAATTACATTGTTCATAATTATGGATGACAAATTTTTGTTTTTCCATTCTTTGTTTTTATTTTTATGTTTCAAAGAATAAAGATCTCAATATCGAGGTTTTAGATCCGAGTTTTGAAATCCTTTGTTTGTTTTATAGCATCTATACCTTTGTATTTTAAAGTTGCTTTATGTCTGAGATGATAAAATTGAGTGGTTACCCATACCATCTATGCATCTGTATTTTTAAACTTCGTTAAAGTTGGTTGAAACTTGGTTTATGTCTTCTATTTCGATTTTGATTTCTATCTTCTATGATATTTTACCTTAATTTCTTATAAATATCCACAACATTATCATGCTGCTATACTTCAAACTAAAATTTAAATTATATATAATGATTGATCCTTGAATCATTGGCACTCCACCAATGATATCCTTGATAACGGGTCTAACTAGTTTGTATCAATGAAGGTCAAGATGCCAAGTGTGTCACTTTTGAGAAATTGTTAGCACATTATGCACATTCAGCCCAGTTTATGGCTCTAACATGATCCATAATAGTTTAGATCCAAGTTGTCGGTGGCTTCAACTGGAGCTTGGCATTTCAATTTTTTACTTGATATTTTTAAGATTACTCTAATGATGGCTTCAATTGGAGCTTGCCGTATCGATTTTTTGGTATGTATTATTATCAATCTTCACTTTTGTTTGATGTTTTGTTTGAGATGTGTGGATTTTGATTTTGTGTCATTGAGTTAGTTTAAGAAGGCGTCGAAGATTATGAAGAGTTAAAGATGAAATCATTTTTTGACAGATATCGATATGAAATCTTTTTTTGATAGATATCTCTGGGTTAAGTGCAACAATCCGCGTAATTTTGGGATATTTTAATTAATTTCTGGAAAATGGAGGAAAATAAAGTTTTAAATAAAATTATTTTTATTGCTGAAATATGTTGGTTATTATTTTTAAAGGCGATAATTTCAAATGGTTTCGAAAACGGAGTTAAAACGGATTTTAAAATGATTTTTAAATATTTTTAACTCTTGCAGTTGTTTTGACTTCTAACTCTTCATTTATTTGCCTTATTTAAAGGAGTCTTTTGGATTCCAACTCTTCATTTCTTTGCATTATAAAAGAGAGTCATGGGCAAGCCTTTTAACCTACTTTTGGCACAAATTTTGGCAGCAAATATATTTTATATTCCTCTTCTTTTTATATACACATTGGCCCTTGTGATTTGTGAGTTCCAACCTTAGATTAGAGGTGTTCTTGGGGCTATTTTTTTGGAGGTTCTTGGAGGATCTTTTTTAGATCTTTTGTGTTGATCTTGAGGACGTGATCGTTGGTTTCTTATCATGGTTTGAGGTATGGGGTTTTACACAATATGCTTCTTAAATCTCGCGAGTGTCATTCTCTTTGAATTCTTGTTTAATTGAACTCATATTTGAATTGATAAATTCATTGAAATCTGGAAAATAATTGTTGAAATTATTTTAATTCATGTGGTATCATTATATTGTTGATGAGCACGTTGTCATGAGATTTTAATATGGCACGGATGTTGGGCACCGACCAAAATTCCTGTTTTCCGGGCTATGGCTTGATAAAGCATATACGGATGTGGTGAGGCCTGGTGACCCGATTAAAGTGTTGTTGAGAAATTATATTGATAAATTCTTTGAGATTTTCATTTTGATTTGAATATCCGTACTCGTTTTGTTATGTTTTATTCACTGCTAATTTATTTGTTGAGCATCTTTCCTGTCATATTGTGTACTTCCCCATATTTTCTTTTAGTTGGCAGGTTAGCGTGGATTGGGACGCTATGGACCAATTGGGATTATTTTAGCGTGGATTATTTTGGGAAGACTATTTTTGGAAGATTTGTATTATTTTGATGTATAGAGCTTTGGAGATTTGTATTTTATTTTCGAGATAGTTGTTGTATTTATTCGAGAGACTTGTTGTAATTGAAGAGATTGAGATTAGTGGATTTATATTATTGTGGGTTTATTTAGATGCTCTATACCTTGTTACTTGTGGATTTGGATTTATTTTATCGTATTAGCGTTCCGTTCGCTCTCCCCGGGTGGGCGGCGTGTTACAAATGGTATCAGAGCTTAGGTATACGAAAACCCTCGGGTCTTGAGTTTTGGGTTCATTGCGTGGTTTGCAATTTTTGGAGATAGAAAATTTTAGATGATCGTTTCGCGTTAGGCATCTAAATTAGATGTGAGGAAATTATTTTTGGAGATTGTTAGCCTGATTTTTTTAGAGTTAGGCATTCGGCGAATTTCGAGGGCAAAATTCCATTGTTAGTGGGGAAGTGTAACAACTCGCGTAATTTTGGGATATTTTAATTAATTTCTGGAAAATGGAGGAAAATAAAGTTTTAGATAAAATTATTTTTATTGCTCAAATATGTTGGTTATTATTTTTAAAGGCGATAATTTCAAACGGTTTAGAAAACGAAGTTAAAACGGATTTTAAAATGATTTTTAACTATTTTTAACTCTTGGAGTTGTTTTGACTTCCAACTCTTCATTTATTTGCCTTATTTAAAGGAGTCTTTTGGATTCCAACTCTTCATTTCTTTGCATTATAAAAGGAAGTCGTGGGCAAGCCTTTTAACCTACTTTTGGCACAAATTTTGGCAGAAAATATATTTTATATTCCTCTTCTTTTTATATACACATTGGCCCTTGTGATTTGTGAGTTCCAACCTTAGATTAGAGGTGTTCTTGGGGCTATTTTTTTGGAGGTTCTTAGAGGATCTCTTGTAGATCTTTTGTGTTGATCTTGAGGATGTGATCATTGGTTTCTCATCATGGTTTGAGGTATGGGGTTTTACACAATATGCTCCTTAAATCTCGCGAGTGTCATTCTCTTTGAATTCTTGTTTAATTGAACTCATATTTGAATTGATAAATTCATTGAAATCTGGAAAATAATTGTTGAAATTATTTTAATTCATGTGGTATCATTATATTGTTGATGAGCACGTTGTCATGAGATTTTAATATGGCACGGATTTTGGGCACCGGCCAAAATTCCTGTTTCCCGGGCTATGGCTTGATAAAGCATATACAGATGTGGTGAGGCCTGGTGACCCGATTAAAGTGTTGTTGAGAAATTATATTGATAAATGCTTTGAGATTTGCATTTTGATTTGAATATCCGTACTCATTTTATTATGTTTTATTCACTGCTAATTTATTTGTTGAGCATCTTTCCTGTCGTATTGTGTACTTCCCCATATTTTCTTTTAGTTGGTAGGTTAGCGTGGATTGGGACGCTATGGACCAATTGGGATTATTTTAGCGTGGATTATTTTGGGAAGAATATTTTTGGAAGATTTGTATTATTTTGATGTATAGAGCTTTGGAGATTTGTATTTTATTTTCGAGTTAGTTGTTGTATTTATTCGAGAGACTTGTTGTAATTGAAGAGATTGAGATTAGTGGATTTATATTATTGTGGGTTTATTTAGATGCTCTATACCTTGTTACTTGTGGATTTGGATTTATTTTATCGCATTAGCGCTCCGTTCGCTCTCCCCGGTTGGGCGGGGTGTTACATTAAGGTTTGGGTAGAGATAAAATCCTTTTTTGAGATTTTTTTTATCTCTATTATAGTTTCTACTCCTTATGTCTTTTATGTGTTCTATGGTTAATTCGCAATATTTCTAAACTAAGGTTTTAGAAGCGTATACGGAGACATTTCTACACACATTTAATGAATTTCAAGTTTTTTATAAAATGTACAAGTAAATTATATTTGTTTAGTGTTATGGAGGTGATGATTGTATTTAGGCTTTTAAAATGTCAACATTTGCATATTGAGTTTACTCATTGTTTACTTGATCTGAATTATTTAGCTAACATGGGTTTACTGATTTTTGAGATTTATAATTGGTTTACGAATGGGTTTAGTATCTGGGTTTAGTTTTCTATAACTCTAATGTGAGTTTTCTATGGGTTTTCTAAAACTCTAATGTGGGATTAGTTTACGAATGGGTTTCATATCTGGCTTTAGTGTTGTTCTTAGGTTTTGTTATATCATAAAGTTGATGCAATTAAAGTCTTATCTGAAGAATGATATTGGTAAATTCAAAGTAGTTCTGTTTTTAATCTCATAAATATTTTTAGAGTTTTAACATTAAGTTTGAGGCATGTTCGTGTGGAGTTCTTATAAAATTCATATAAAACAAGATGGTTTGGAGTTTTAATCACATATATTTGATTGAATTTTATGAATATTTTTACTTCACCATGACATCGACACGGGTACACATTAATTTCCCTTTGAAAAATAGATATATAAGAAAATAAAGGAAATGTGAAAAGAGAAATAAAATTTAAATTGAAAAAAGAAAAAAAGACATTGGTTGAATAATTTTTATCATCTTTAAACCCATTAGTCGAAATGATGTCACCTAGTAATGACGAGTAAGTATACCATGTGATGAACAATAGTATTTATATTTTCACTATTGGCGATACGTTTAAAATGCAACACATCACTCGAGCAAATTTATCAGGGGAATAAATTTATCGCGATGTCGTCGGTACGAGTACAAAATATTATGGGAACAAATTTATCGCCGTGCTATCTGGTGGAAGAACGGGTTTGGTACAAAATACTAGTGTGTGTGTGTGTGTGTGTGTGTGTGTGTGTGTGTGTGTGTCGATATATATATATATATATATATATATATATATGGTGGAAGAATTTCAATTTCAATAATAATCGTTCAAAACACCCAGTAATAACCAATTAAACATTTAGATATGATATTTACGTTTAATTCCGTATCATCGTACCTACAATATTTGGGTACTTATATCTAAGGGAACATCATATGATTCGAAATATACAAGTCCAAGATGACCTATGATATATTTCAAAATTAACCTAGTTCTAACATAAGGGTAATAAATAGTCTATAGCCCTAATAAATTATTATTACAATTTTCAATTTATAAAACCCTAATTTAATATTTGTTAACAATTTCTCAAATTAAATTATTAATTATATGAATTAAATGCTAGTTATTGACTGAACACGTACATTCTAATTCCATTTGTACATATTAGGGGACTAGATTAGATGATTTGAAAACCCTAATTGTTTATACTCAATTTTAAACCTAATGGATTAGTTTAGGTGAATATATCATTTATTTTTTATAAAAAGAGAAGTATAGATTCATAACTTGCATATTTAATTGAAGAAAAATATTTATTAGTGGTTGATTTATGAACACTCATAAAACAACCTTGAACTCTCTAATCTTTATTTATTGTAAACCTTCATTGAGTCAAACCATATTCTTTAATCTACCTATTTATTTTTAGGTTCTTGAATTTTAGTTGTTAATAGAGCATTTGATTATTTAGGTATTTTTTAGACATGGTATTAGTGTTTATAGGTTTAAAGATAATAGAGTTTGGGTGAAACCTTACGATAAACGTTATAATTTTGTGGTTTACAAGATAAAAAGATTCACGAACAAGCTGCGAGCGACCACGTCGTAACACACTTGCAAAAGCGGTCTATTTTTCTCGTGGTCGGGGTGGAATACCCACGATCATGACCCCTAAATACTTCGATCATGGGTCAACTCTAATGCCCTAAATAAAATTCGATTCTATTTTTCCAACTTGAAAAGTCCCCTAAACCATAATCTTGTTCCCAAGAAATACAATAAAGACACAAATATATTGGGGTTAAACCTTATTACCCCATTGTGACACCGCGCCTAATAAAATACCGGGTGTTCAATCCTATACCAAATTAAAATAGGAGTCCCATATGGTTAATTCTTAGTATCACTGCCAAAAACAAAATTAATTACTAATAGCCTATAAGGCTGGCGTCAAAATTTTACTTAAGTAATCTTTTTAACCAACCAAACCATATAAAACATTCACACAATTTATAAGCAACAACTGAAATGAAATAAAATTACCGAACACTCGGTTTAACATAATACAGCCAAATCGAATGCCGATCTAAAAGGCAAAAAATATAAATGAATGCAGTTAGGGTATTGGCCCGAATGGTTCAACGATACCTCCTATCTAGATTACAAGGATATAAGCGTCTACAGTAAACCTGCATGCATCCACAGCTGCTGCAACGAACGCCTGACTCGAAAGAATCTTCATCCAGGCATCCCTGTGTCTGGACACCTAATATATATATATATATATATATATATATATATATATATATATATATATATATACAGGAGAGGGAAAATATAGAAACAGGTCAGAGCCCGAGTTTGAAAATATTTTGCAAGTCCATAAATGCCATATGGTTGAAATATGATTTTATCTCATATTTAAATTGGTATCACACTCCCATGAGATACCCATCACCCTTCTTCTAATAGTGCACAGCTATCGCATGCCTTTTTAAATAACCTTGTTAAGCTACCCTGCCTAACTAATCCGTTTCACCCAATCTCTGAAAAATCCCTATAAACTCGAGTACTAAGGGCTAAACTTCTCCCCATTCCCAACACTACGCTATGTTCATGCGTGGGGTGGCTCGCGAAGCGAAATCCAAACAAGGAACCGCCCCTGATACACTACTACCTGGAAATGTTGATCGTCGAGATCCATTAAGCCCTAAGAACATAACGTATATATAAACTCATATATATATATATATATATATATATATATACACACACACACACACACACACACACACACATAATTCTCACTTTAATATACAAATCACAATTTAAGTGCGGATAAAATCTCTCGAAATTAGAACAAATCCTTATTCATTTTACTCTTTACACAAGTTAAAGATATATGATATCTTGTCCTCATATATAGGCAATATACTATACACAACAAGTATAATAACCATCCCACCGAGCTAAAATTGGAGGATGCAGTCTCATAACGCCTATTCGAATCCGAGTTTACTCACTCAACCACGGTCCCAAGCGAGACACACTCAAGGTCAAGGTAAAATATACAACGGTGGAGGCGGTCATGTTCCCTCTACAAGTGAAGTACACACATCGCACACAGATATATATGTATTTTCGTATCGTAATATATATATTATAATCCCATCGTATATATAATGTATATCCCTTCTCAATACATATGACTATAATTGCCAAACTCTGATAGCGATAGCTAATAATCCCGAATGTTCGTATTCGTAATAGTATCTATGTATTCGCACACTTACAATACTAAATTTATAATTATTCCCTTACTTAATATATAACTCGCACATTAAATTACTTTTAAGGATTTATATATAAACTCTCCAAATATACCAATTCATAATAATTAAATAAGTATACTCTCAACTTATTCAAGTCCCATAGGTATCGCATTACCTAATAATACTCGTCAACCGACACTGGATGGGCACTCAAACATCTCTATCCCTATCCATAATTCCATACTACTCACCTCCTAGCATTTACTCACCCTCAATTCTATCGTCTAGGAGTCGTAATGTCATATCTAGAATCCCCAAAAATATAACCTGCAGATTTATAATTAACTTCCCTTAAACTTAAAGGAAAGAAATTACCAATATTTTTAAGGCGAATCGATTCACCCCATCTGCGAATCTCTTCGGACCAGCGAATTGATTCGGTATAAATCCTAATTGATTCGGCCTGAGACAGTTTGACAAGTCTTCCTATGTGAATCGATTCGATACAAATCCGAATCGATTCGGCCTGTCCGGAGTTGACAGTTTGGCCAATTTTGCTTAAATCTTCAAAGCCCCAAAATCATCCCAATAGCCATTTAAATTATAACCCGGTTTTATTTCTATGAACCCAAATTTTTTATATTTCCTCAAGTCCTTTAGAGGTCTTAACACTCTATTTGGGAACCCCTAACATTTATCTCAAAATAATTCTTCCCTTAATTTCTGATTAATGATTTCGATCTCGGACACCTTTTAGTAGAAAAATCATTACTAATTAAAAAAAATTCAAAAAATACGCGATCAACGATTACACGACCGTAACGAAAAGGTCTATAAATTTTATTTTTTGACCTAGAGACGAATTGAGTCGCTTCCTAGCCGAATCGATTCGGAAAGGATGGAGTTACTATTACCATTCTTCTCCAAAATCCCAAACCTCCATTAATACACCTCCAAGCTTTTTATCTTCTCCCCCATCATCATCCAACCTCAAACAACCATATATACACACACATAAAAAGGGTTCTAATCATCCTAGAACCCATAACCAACAACTAATTTAAATTAATTCCTAAGTTACTCAAATCGGATATTATTCGAGTTTTATTCGTTAAACTTCCAAAAACCCGTTATGATTCACAAAAAACCATCCCAAAAATCTTTATAGTTTTACACTACCAAATGTAATTTGAGATTTATGGTCAAAGAAATAAAGCAAGTAAACATTTACCTTGGGGATAAAATCCGACGACCTCGAGTCGAATCCCGCGGAGTTTGCACGGAAATCTCCTTTTCTCCTTCTGTAATATTCCGCCCTTTTGGAGACACTTAAATCCCACATTTGAGTATAAATTGGAGATTTGAGGAATTTCCCAAAATACTGACTTTTGGGATTTTCGAGGATTTAACGATTTTTAATGGATGTTGTAATTATTTTTGGGACTATATAGGTCGCTATAATTTAATTATATGTCGTCGTGGAGAAAAGCGACGAAAAGATCAGATTTTAGTTGGAAAACTTGCATAAAGTTATTTTGGGTTAGAATAGTGATTTGCGGTCAAGTACTTCGAATGCAAATTTTGACTGTGCCATGAGTCTCGGAATGTCCGAGATAGTAAAAAAAGAGTGTCCGACTGTCGAAATTGATTTTATGGGAATTTTAGAGTTAAATGGGCTCGTAATTGAGTAAACGAGTCATTTTTGGGTTTTAAGGGGTATAACCCTTTTTCTTTCTTTATAAATAGAGGGATAGGGAGAAAAGAGAGAGAAAGAAGATAGAAGAGAGGGAAGAGAGAGAGGAAGAAGAAAAGAGGAAGAAAAAGGGAGATTCCAGCCTACCTCCGCAGGATTCGGCTCGAGGTCGTCGGAATTTATCCATGAGGCAATTGTTTACTTACTTTATTTCAATTTATGCAAAAATATCTCATACTTTAGTTTGGTATAATTAAACCCTAAAGATTTTGTGTTGGGTGTTCGTGGATAAAATCGGTTTTCGGAAGTTAAAACGAATAAACCCCTAAAATTGTAAAATTGGAGAAACTTAGGTTTTAACCTAAATTATTGGGTGATTCTGGGTTCTAGGATGTTTAGAACCCGTATTATAAGTGTATTTGTTTTTGGTTTGAGTTGTAGGCCGTTGGGTGAGGAGATGGAAGCTTGGGGGAAGCAAGCTTCCAGGGCTGAAATAGCTTCTCGGAGAAGAAGCTGCCCTCCATGATCGATCGATCGATCATGGGGGTTCGATCGATCGAAGCCATCGATCGATCGACAGCCATGGGTCGATCGATAGACCCTTGCTGAAAGATGAAATTTTTTCTAGGATGTTTGGGATGGGTTAGATTCCAATTCATTTTTGTTTCAAGGTTAATTATGTGATAACATAAGGGACCGTTTTGGACTATATGGTCCATTGATTAAAGGAATTTATGAGGGTTAAGTGAGGGTTTTAAATGAATGACCCTTAAACTATATGTTCAAGGAAAAATAGAATAATGGTAGAATTTATTGGTTTAGGGTTCCTAAAATATGTTGGGGACTTTAAGTGATTAATTGGACTAGATGTTGTCCTTGGGTTTATAGAAATGAAATCCATGACCCACTAAATTTAAGGTTATTCGGGAAAGAAATCCCTAAGTTATTATTTTAGGCTTTTAGGTCTATATGGTTTATGCATATAGGAAATCATAATCATATTGATCTTGGTCGGGTAAATCCTATGAGTGGAATAGAATAAATTTAGGGAGTATAGTTATATATTCGCTAAATGAGAAATGGTATAATCGGAGTTATCCAAGTAAATCCCTAGAGGGGATTAAGTTAAGTATTGTTTACTAAGGTAAGAAATACTTTGGGTTTAGTATCATGCTTAAATGAATGCATGAGTATGATTCCTTGAGGGAACCTTTGGGATTCATAGTCATCGATAGATGGTTTGGCAAACATGGCCATTTTTATATATTCAGGGAGGAATATAGGGTATATGTATATATACTATGTGATTAAAGTATATATGATATGATGAAAGTGATTATTGAAAATATAAAGATGAATGTTTTCAAAATGGAAAAAGATAAATGATTTTCATAATTGATAAATTATGGTTACACACCTCCCTAAATCTCTATCATAAGGGAAGTTGCGTGCGTTATGGTGATGCCCCCTTGCTAATGAATGCAGGGTGGCTATAGTCCTATAGGCCATATGGGCGATTATTGTTTACAATGCTGGTTAGGGGATTCTGGGTGTGGTCTTGACTTTCCCGCAGGCAATATGGCCGCTTCCCGACGTTGGTAAGTTCCCAGGTTGTCTTGTATAGATAGGCCCTGGAAGATGATAGCCATTTAAGGACGCGTCCAGTGGGAAAACCCGGAGGGGCGGTCTTAGTTTTATTAAAGGTTTGGCTTCAATAACTTGGCTTTAATTTACATTTACTGAGTATAAAAAGGGAAATGGGATAAAGGTTTGGCTTCGGTAACACTCACGGATGGAAGAAGGGATGTATAAGCATATGATATGATCAAAGCATTTTCATGATAATGGAAATCTCGTTGGGTACATTTCCTGAGTGTAAAAAGGGAAATTGGGGGATATAAAACGGAAAAGCATTTTTATGATAATAAAATTGGCTTTTAAAAGTATATGATTTGTTAAAGCAATTCATGATAATGAATTGGCTTTTATATTTACATTTCCTGAGTATAAAAAGGGAAATGGGATTTTTGAGAAAACGAAAAGTATTGATAAATACTTGATATATGGATGAACCGAGTACCGAGGGTCTAATGGATCCCGACGATCGACCTTACCGCGTAGTAGTGTATCGGGGGGTTCCTTGTTTGGATTTCGCTTTGCGAGACACCACACGCACAAATATGGCATTGTGTTGAGACTGTGGAGAAGTTTAATCCTTTGTGATCTTATATTTAAGATTTATTATATGTGTATATATATATATATATATATATATATATATATATATATATATATATATATATTCTGTACTGAGGGACTGGAGGATCCCGACGATCGACCTTGCCGCGTAGTAGTGTATCGGGGGGTTCCTTGTTTGGATTTCGCTTTGCGAGACACCCCACGCACGAATATGGCAATGTGTTGAAACTGGGGAGAAGTTTAATCCTTAGTGCTCCAATATTATAAATGCTTATGGTATATATATATTTATATATATCTTTCTGTATTAAGGGTCTGGCGGATCTCGACGATCGACTGTGCCGCGTAGTAGTGTATCGGGGGGTTCCTTGTTTGGATTTCGCTTTGCGAGACACCCCACGCACGAACATGGCATAGTGTTGAGACTGGTGTGAAGTTTAGCCCTTAGTACATTGCTTGGACTATCTAGGATTGATAGTGGTTGGGTGATAGACTAGTTTAGCAGGGTAGCTTGACTAGGATGTTTAGAGTGATGCGTTAGGAGTGCACTGTTAGTGGAGAGGTGAGGGGTATCTCATGGGAGTGCGATTCCAAACTAAAATATGAGATAAAACCTTTTTCAAAAAAATAAGTCATTTATGCAATTGCTAAATATTTTCAAAACTCGGGCTCTGACCTGTTTATCTACTTTTCCTTTATTGCTATATATATATATTATATTGGTGTCCAGACACAGGGACGCCTGAACGACTTTTCTTTCGAGTCAGACGTCGGCTGCAGCAGCTATGGATGCGTGCAGGATTCTCAGTAGACGCTTCTCAAGATTCTCAGTAGACGCTTCTATCCTTATACTCTAAATAGGAGGTACCGTATACACATTCGGGCCAATGGTCCAATTGCATTTATTTATTCTTTCAGTTCAGCATTCGATACGGTTGTATATTTTGACCGAGTGTTCCGTTATTTTATTAAATTTCAGTTTCATTTCCGCAAAACTGTGTGTATGTTTTATTTACAGTTGTTAAAAAGAGTAGTTAAGTTAAAATTTTGACACCGGCCTAATAGGTTATTACTAATTAAATGGATTTTTGACAGTGATGCTAAGAATGATCCATATGAGACTCCTGTTTTAATTTAATATTGGAGTGATCGCCCGATATCTTATTAGGCGGGGTGTCACACCTTCCTCTCGACCTACCTCTCTTATCCTCTTTCTTTTCTCTCTTTTTTTTTCTCTTTCTCTCTCTCCTGCCTTATATAGAGAGAAGTAATGGTTTATCGCTTTTAAACCCAAAATTGAATCGTTTACTCATTTGTGAGTCCCTATTAGTCCGAGAATCCCCGGAACCTAAACACTACCCCCGGATACTCTATTCTGACTATCTCGGCTATTTCGAAACTAACCGCGCACTCAAAATCTCCATTCGAGTCACTTAACTAAAATTCACTAATTAAACCAAACACATCTTGATACAAGTTTTCCAATTAAAATATTATCCTTTGTCGATTTACCCAATCGCAACATGTAATTAAAATGGTCCAACTTATTTTCTTAACCCCAAAAATAAATGTAACATACATCGAAAATCATCTACCCCTCATAAACTCCAAAAATTATTTTTCTGATAAATTCCTCAAATCTCCAAATTACACCCATTTATGTAATTTAAATATCCATAAAAGTGTTGGGTATTACATTCTCCCCCCTTACAACGAAATTTCATCCCTGAAATTCGGATACGAACGGTACTACTGACCTATGATCGTTAATCGCACTACATCCTAGTGCATAAAAGTTGAATGGTACTAACCCAATGTAAGTATATCGTACACTGGTTCTCGGTACCTACCTGGCTCAAGTCTTATACTTTAACACACTAGTTTAACAACAACTTTATCTAAATCTCTACATGTTATCACACTACCTCGGTCATAACGTTACCTCTGACAGCGGCGCGTCGCACCTAGTGCCTCTATAATCGCATATAAAGAAAATGAGCCTATAAATACTACTCTAACGTATCGATTCCACTGGAAATCCGCCACTATAAGAGTTCGTCCGTCTACACCATGAATTCAAATTTCCCTCAAAAAGGAAACTACACTACCGCTTGACTACTCTCGTCAGTCTTCTTGCTTATCTTAGTAGTGCTAACTATTTTTCCCCTAATATAATTGGATTATAACATGCCTCTTACGACATTCCATCCAACAAACTCCATTCTCATTATATAACTGCTTCACAGCATAATCTTTAATTTTTATAAACTACACCATTTCCATTTCAGGCGGTATTTAAATCAACTTACCAACATGTCCATACATCCTTTAATCCGTTCTTATGAGCACACTATTGCAAACGTCACAAGCGTAACACTCTCTCTAAAATGGGCCTTATTTCTCGTCCTGTTACAAACACCTAGGTTTTCCTAACCCGAAACGATCCAAAATTCGTACCTTCCTAATCCAATCCTTGTTAAAGTTAACCCAACAACCTTCTCGTGGTTAACTCCCAATAATCTTCCTAAAACCACGCCACATGCCCCACTGGCCTTACTTCATAACAACCCTAAGATCGATGTGTTTCCTACCCACGTAGAATGAATACTATACAAACCATCTCCCTTGTCTCGAAGACCTCTCCCGATATCCGACATTCCCTCGATTTAATGAGTGGGACATCTCGCAAAGCAAAATCTAAACAAGGACACTACTTCCTCGCATCGTCGGTCGTTGTGATGTAAAAGCCTAAGGCACACCATAGGGACATTCTAATATCCTAACTCACTAACCTACTAACGTACTTCTACCAATACGTCGTTTTGTCTTGGCGAAATGGAAAGTTTAACTAATCGGGGTGCCTACTCCCTGCGAAAGTGTTACGAACATTCTACCCAAAACATACTTCCTCTGAATTAGTCTTATCTTCAAGGCTTGGCTTTAAGGCTCAAATCCATTTCCTTTAACTTCTGCCTCACCCATATACTTGCAATGAGAGAAACATTTCAGTGCTTTTTCGTAGCACTTCTATCTCCATAAGCATGCAATCATCACATGACTCCGAGTTTATAGTGTTTTCTCCACACTAGGTAACTTTTCGTAAAAACCAACATCCTTGCATACTGTAACATGTCTCCACTCTCGATGCCATTAAGGTTCATGCGTGGAGTGTCTCTTAAGCGAAATCAAAATAAGGAACCCCTCCTATACACTACTGCTTAAATTTTTTGGTCGTGAAGGCCTGTTAGCTTCAAATATGCCACTGGGATAATCCCATCCCACCTACCAACAAAATGTGGTCAAAACTCCTATTTCTTTCCAGGAGACACACCACCAAGCGCTCGTACTAACACTAAATCCTTTGGCAAATAACGACGAGCTTAAACTCACAGCATAAAATTAAATCCTACATGCCTTAAATCATATATATAAGGTCTCCACACACTCAAATCATGATAATGAAACGTCAACTTTTTGAAGTTATCCATAAAATAAAGGATTACTCAACCTGTATATAGGTGAGATATCGCAACAACAACCTGTTCCGCCCTGGAACCGTGAATACGATAATCTTGCAATCATTATCTTACTATCGCTCAATCAATAAAAACTATATTATACTCATATAACACACACAAAACGAGCAGTGCAGGACCAAACATAAGCTCAAAATACCAATCCCCTCTATCGCTGAAAAACACACACACACACACACACACACACACACACACACATATATATATATATATATATATATATATATATATACCCGCTATAATATTACCGATACTACTAATAAACTGGAATCACACACACAAAATAGTGTGACTCAATCTTGCCACACGGAATATACCTCCTTCATCCGAGGTGAAACTCATAACAATAACTCTAGCAATCGCCTTAACTGCTCTATATGGTTCCCAGATGTAATACACTTGTCTTAACTAAACCAAGAACTACTCTAACCAATGCCCTATCTAGGAACCCTACTCTCATCCTTTAATTCCTACTGGCAAGGACCAACCACGTGGTTCTACATGCCACATAAAAATTATTCCCCATCTCTGGCCACTCTGACCATGTTAAGGTTATCAGTATCTCATGCTCTATAGCCTTTGTCTTAACAATCGCCTTCATAGTCCCCTTAACTTCATTGTCAAAAGGAAACTCCACCACACACCTCAACAGTCCTGTTTCAATGAATTGCCCAGGTGGATGTCCACCAATGAGGTTCCACGAATACAACTTCTCCGTAAGTGTTAACAATACTTACTAATGAGCCTATCGTTCCACATAAAGACTCTCTCTTCATTGTACCTACCTTAATTCGGTAAAAAGTTCAGTTATCCATATAATTTTTTATCCACTATCGGCCTCTGACCGATTCTTATGAGAATAATTCAAAAATGCATTCTTTTCATTCCAAGTAAAGCATGTGAACTCACAATGAAAACCATCCGTAAGATCCCTCTATGAGAAATACATCCTTATCCCCCAAATATGGTGACCACCGTTCCCACCATTTCAATATTGTTCCCACAAGTGAAATTTTTTTTCCTCAAATTTTTGCATATGGGCATTTCCATACCCTGCTCTAATCGAAAGCCTCTGAGCCCTATACTTCCACTGAATAAAGCTACACTGCATCTGCATAACTTAACTTCAACATATGGTCCTTATCAAAGTTTGCCTCACAGTTTTTCTCAATTTACTTCACTGGGTAATTCAAGTCTAGTAGCACTCTCTACTATAGTGGTACTTGGATAAATATAACTACTATACTTTGTTAGTCTTTGTAGCAAGTCATAAGAATGCCACAAAGGGAGTGACCTCGATTTTTTCCCTAGTCCCTGACTTCAACTAGCAGTGCTAACAAAGTCACGTGTCCTACTACACTCATAACGGCCTTCCTTGGTCTCCCTTCATCGATTAACACCCAAATCTTAAACGAGCGTTCAAAAGATTTACTATAATCTTACATAATGGCAGGAGAATGAAATATCATAGGAGGAATTAGCAATCCTAATCATAAGTTATATATCAAATCAAAAGCAACGCTAAAAGCGTAGTACATCCGCACAGATTCCTAAGGTCACTAGAACCTGATGCTCTGATACCATCTGTGATAGCCACCTAATAAAATACCGGGTGATCAATCATATACCAAATTAAAACATGAGTCTCATATGGTTAATTCTTAGTATCATTGCCAAAAACAAAATTAATTACTAACAACCTACTAGGTTGGGGTCAAAATTTTAATTAACTAATATATTTAACCAAACCAACTAAATAAAACATTCACACAGTTTATAAGCAACCACTGAAATGAAATAAAATTTACTGAACACTCGGTTTAACATAATACAACCAAATCGAATGACGCACTAAAAGGAGAAAAAAATAAATGAATGCAGTTGGGCTATTGGCCCGAATGTTTGTACTATACCTCCGATCTAGATTACAAGGATAGAAGTGTCTACAATAAACCTTCATGCATCCACAATTGCTGCAGCAAACGTCTGACTCGAAAGACTCTTATTCCAGGCATCCCTGTGTCTTGACACCTAATATATATATATATATATATATCAAGAGATGGAAAATATGAAAATGGTTAGAGCCCGAGTTTGAAATTTTTTTGCATGTGCATAAATGCCATATGTTTAAAATATGATTTTATCTTATATTTAAGTGGGACTACACACCCATGGTATACACCTCCCCCCTCTTCTAATAGTGCACACCTATTGCTTACCTTTTTGAATAACCTAGTTAAGCTACCATGCCTAACTAATCCGTTTCACCCAATCTCTGAAAAATCCCTATAAACCTGAGCACTAAGGTCTAAACTTCTCCCCATTCCCAATGATGTGCTACGTTCGTGGATGGGGTGTCTCGCAAAGAGAAATACAAACAAGGAACCCCCCTGATACAATACTACCTGGAAAGGGTAATAATCGAGATCCATTAGGCCCTCATCACATAACGTATATATAAAATCCTATATATATACATATAATTCTCATTTTAATATACAAAACACAATTTAAGTCCGGATAAAATCTCCCGGAATGAGAATAATTCCTTATTCATTTTACTCTTTACACTAGTTAAAGATATATGATATCTTGTTCTCATATACATGTAATATACTATACACAACAAGTATAATAACCATCCCACCAAGCTATAACTCAAGGATGCAGTCTCTTAGTGCCTATTCGAATTCGGGTTTACTCACTCAACCACGGTACCAAGCCAGACTCACTCATGGTCATGGTCAAAATACACAAAGGTGGAGGCGGTCATATTCCTTCTACAAGTGGAGTACCCACATCTCACTCGTACTTGGGACGAGACAAACTGGGTATATACTCTCCCTGCTCCTCAAGCGAGGGGATTCACCCATATCACGCAATCTCCCCGTATCGAACTAGAGAAAATATATTATATCATTGTTCCAACCCTGCGCCAAAGGAAACCCCATGGCACCAGCCTATAAGATACAAACATACAAATCACACACATATATATATATGTAATTCTATATCATAATATATATACTATAATCCCATCGTATATATAATCTATATCACTTCTCAATACATATGGCTATAATTGCCAAACTCTTATAGTGATAGAAAATAACCCCGAATGTTCCCATTCGTAATAGTATCTAAGTATTCACACACTTACAATACTAAATTTATAAGTATTCTCTTACTTAATATATAACTCGCACCTTAAATCAATTTTAAGGATTTATATATATACTCTCCAAATATACCAATTCATAATAATTGAATAAGTATACTCTCAACTTATTTAAGTCCCATAGGTATCGCATTACCTAATAATAGTCATCAACCGACACTGGATAGGCACTCAAACATATCTATCCCTATCCTTAATTCCATGATACTCACCTAATAGGATTTACTCACCCTCAATTCCATCGTCTAGGAGTCCTAATGTCATATCTAGAATCCCCAAAAATATAACCTCTAAATTTATAATTAACTTCCCCTAAACATAAAGGAAGAAAATTTCCAATATTTTTAAGGTGAATTGATTCGGCCCATCCGCGTTCTGATTCGGTCCAGTGAATCGATTCGGTTTAAATCTTACTCAATTTGGTCTAAGACAGTTTGACACGTCTTCTTATGCGAATCGATTTGGCCTATTCAGAGTTAATAGTTTCGCCAATTTTGCTTAAATCTCCAAAACCCAAAAATCATCCCAATGTCCACTTAGATTATAACCCGGATTTATTTATATGAACCCAAAGCTTTTATATCACCATAAGTCCTTTAGAGGTCCTAACAGTCTATTCGAGAACCCCTAAATTTATCTCCAAATAATTCTAGTCTTAATTTCTGATTAACGATTTCGATCTCGGACACCCTTTAGTAGAAACATCATTACTAATTAACAGAAAATCAAAAAAATACTTGGTTAGCGCCAATGTGACCGTAACGAAAAGGTCTACAAAATTTTGTTTTTTAACCAAGAGCCAAATCGATTCTCTTCCTAGCCTAATCGATTAGAAAGGACGGAGTTACTATTCACTTTCTTCTCTAAAATCCCAAACCTCCACTAATACACCTCCAAGCTTTTTATCTTCTCCCCCATCATCATCCAACCTCGAACAACCATATATACACACATAAAAAGGTTTATAATCATCCAAAAACCCATAACTAACAATTAATTTCAATTAATTCTTAAGTTACTCAAATTAGATATTATTCGGGGTTTATTCATTAAACTTCTGAATACCCGTTTTGATTAATGAAAGCCCATCCCAGAAATATTTATAGTTTTACACTACCAACTATAATATGATATTTATGCTCAAAGAAATAAATCAAGTAAACACTTGCCTCGTGGATAAAATTCGACGACCTCGAGTCGAATCTCGCTGAGTTTGGTCGAAAATCTCCTTTTATTCTTCCTCTCCTCCTTTCTCTCTTCTCCTCTTTATTTTCTCTCTTTTCTGTCTTCTCTTTCACTCTCTCATGCCTTATATATAGAGAAGTAAGGGTTTTTCCCTATAAACCCAAAAATGACTCGTTTACTCAATTGTGAGTCCCTATTAGTCCAAAAATCCCCGAAACCTAACCACTACCCACGAATACTCTATTCTGACTATCTTGGGTATTCTAAAACTAATCACACACTCGAAATCTCCATCCTAGTCATTTAACTACAATTCACTAATTAAACCCAACACATCTTAATACGGGTTTTCTAATTAAAATCTTATCCTTTCTCCCTTTACCCAACTGTGACATGTAAGTAAAATGGTCCAACTAATTTACTTAATCCCAAAAGAAAATGTAACACACAACGGAAGTCATATACCCCTCGTAAACTCCAAAAATTATTTTTTAGAGAAATTTCTCAAATCTTCAAATTACACCCATTTATGTAATTTAAATATCCATAAAAGTGCGGGGTATTACATTCTCCCACCTTACAACAAAATTTCATCCCCAAAATTCAGATACGACCAGTACTACTGACCTAGGATCGCTAATTGCACTACATCTTAGTGCACAAAAGTTGAATGGTACTAAACCAGTGTCACTCTACCATACACTCGTTCTCCGTACCCACCTGTCTTAAGGCTTGTACTTTAACGCACTAGTTTAACACTAAGATTATCTAAATCTCTTCATGTTATCACACTACCTTGGTTGTAACGTTAACTCTAACAACCACGCATCGCACTTAGTGCCTTTATAACCGCATATAAAGAAAACGATCCTATAATCACTACTTTAACGTACAGATTCCATTGGAAAGCCGCCACTTTAAGCGTCCGTTTGTCTACACCATAAATTCGAATTTCCCTCAAAAAGGAAACTACACTAGCGCTTGAATACTCTCTTCAGTCATCTTGCTTATCTTATGTGTGCTAACTCTTTTTTCACTAATATAATTGCATTATCGCGGGCCTCTTACGACATTCCATCCAACAAACTCCAATCTAGTTATATAACTTCTTCACAGCATAATCTTTAGCTTTATATACCACGCCCTTTCCTTTTCGGACGGTATTTAAATCAAATTACAAAGGTTTCCACACATAATTTAATTCGTGGTTATCAGCACACTATTGCAAACGTCACAAATGTAACAGTCTCTCTAAAATGGGCCTCATTTCTTGGCCAAGTACAAACATCTGGATTTTCCTAACCCGTAAAGATGCAAAATTCAATCCTTCCTATCCTTGGAAATCAAATCCTTCTTAAAGTTAACCCACCAGCCTTCTCGTTGTTAACTCCCAAGAATCTTACTAAAACCACGCCTCATGTCCCACTGGCCTTACTTCATAACAACCCTAAGATTAATGTGTTTCCTACACATGTAAAATGAATACTATACTAACCATGTCCCTAGTGCCGAAGACCTCTCCCGATATCCGACATTTTCTCGATTTCATGCGTGGGACGTCTTGTAAAGAGAATTCCAAAATAAGGAGCCCTCCCATTACACTACTTCCTTGCATCGTCGGTCGTCGAAAGTACATGTAGGTACCTCCTAGTATACTTTAAGTTAAGAACATATCCTCCTATCTCCAGGGGGCATAAATTGTGCAGCTAATGTCTTGACTAATTTTACACCCATCTTTACTTAATTGTTTAAGGTGGTAATATCATTACTATTTTTTGAAAAATTCCATGATAATGGTAAGAACATAGTTCTCTTGTCGTCATAATTCTGCGTTAATAAAACGTATGTTATAAATATCATATTTGATTGAAGATCTTCCACACTATAAGATTTTATGTCAGTGATAAAGAAGAATAAAAATAATATAAACACATTATAGCAAGCAAGAGTATAAGACACAAAATAGGTATTGCAAGTAAAAAAAATATTTTACAAATATAAAATAAATCTCGCTTTTGTGAAAAATTTAAATATTTTTTTAGAATATTTAAATGCATTTTGAAAAGGTTTTCAAATGTTAATCTATAGTATTTTTAGCCAAATATTTTTATAAACACTTAAAAATGTCCCTAATGTTATCCACCTAAAGGTATTTTCCCAAAGAAGAAAAGATATTAGAGAAAAATACAAGTGTTGATGATCTGTGACCCAACCATGGCCGAGAAAAGAATCTATAGGTCGACCGTCACAACATGGATGAGTTCAATTGTGGAGGTCAGGGTCATGGTCATAGCCTCAAATATATTGCCTCTTGTTGTTGGTCAATAACGTTTGTTAGTTTAGTATGAATTGATACCTTGTTTAGAATAAGTTTTAATGTCATTTAAACTCTTTTTGAGATATTTTTTTGATAAAATATTTGATAATTTATCTCTAATTTAAAAAAAAGGATAATTTTTTTATGCATTTTCAAGGCCTATTTTTTTTGGAGAGAACTTTTTTGAGACTTTAAACCCTAAAAAGATTTCATGCCCTGCATGGTATTTGTGTTATGTCTTCATGTTTAGAAAAAAAATTAACATTTAAATTAAGATCTTAATGGTGTATTCTAAAACATAAGTTTCACACAATTTAAATATAAAAACTATGGTGGTTTGGCTTTTATCGCGATCAAAGCTTGGTGAGGTTAAGGAGGTCAATGAGGTAATTGTCAAGCGTTGAGATCCGAGACACATTTGCAAAATCGATGAATCAGGAGTCAAAGGTGCAATGGAGTTATGAGCAACCACATCCATTTTATTTATCCAAGAATATTGAGGCCTGAGGTTTGGGGATGTCAAGTCAAAGATGAGGTGGAGATTAGAAAAGATAATATTTTAGAGGTTAAAGGTTTAGAATAGAAACAAATTATGGTTGTGATAAAACGTGGGTTGTAAGTCTTGTATATCCTTTTGCAAATCATATAGTTTTTTTTACTAGTGGACTTGTGTTTAGGGTGGGTGATTGTGTTTTTCCCCAAGAGGGTTTCCACTATAAACGAACGTGTGATGATTATGTTTGATTTCTTTTATTTTTAACCATCATTAGTTTCTATCACCTCATATGTAATTTAGAACTAATTAATTAATTCGTTAAATTATAAAATATAACTTCATTAACTTAATTCAAAACAAATTAAACCGGTTATTTCATTTTCACCATATTTAATTTAATTTAATTAATAAGTTTGGCCCAACAGAAATTATTAATCAAAATTAAAATTGATAACAATAAATTTTGATATTAATTTAATTTATCAATTAATATGGGGAAATAGTTGTCTTTCAAACTTGTATCATATCAATTGTTGAAAAGTTACATAGACATGATACTCTGTGTATGTTGGGGAGGGGGGGGGTGTTCATTGGAGGTTAAATCAGTTTGTAGACCACCTTTACTTGATAGGTCTAATTATGCATATTGTAAGGTAAATATGAAACATCTTCTCTTAAAGAGTGGGTTGGTATGTCCTTAGAAAGTTGGTGGGCACATCCCACAACTAAAGTAGGTGACATAATGGTATTAAAAATCGTGTATAGTTGGAGTAACGATGACAATATAGGTTATGCAAATATAATTCTCAGGGACTTAATGCTTATTTTGAGCAGCCACATCGAAAGATTTCCACTAGATCAGGCGTGTGAAACGTCTAAGGAGACGTGGGAGATATTACAATTAACCCACGAGGGTACCAATTTTGTATGATCCTCAACACTTCAAAATATCATAACTCGGTTCGAGATGTTATTGACGCACAAGAATATGAATTTTTATGAGTTCTACACTAAACTTTTTGACATTGTGAACTCATATTTTCACTTTGGGAGAGAAAATATGGATAATAAGGTAGTGCGTAAGATTTTGAGGTTCTTATCTCCTAGGTTTATTACATGAGTCACGACGTCATATGTTTTAGGTAACTTAAATAGTTTGAGAGTTGAGGAACTCATAGGTTATCTCTAAACATTTGTGCTAGAAAATTCTAGTTTGCAAAAAAGGTCATTTCTGCAAAATCCCATAAGACAGATGTAATTGTTCTAATGATTACTTCAGAAGTGTAAAAGAGGATTTTAATATAGTTTTTTTAAATTTAGGAAAAATTCCAAAAAATCTAATTTATCGAAATCTAAAAATTAGAGAAATATTAAACCAGTAAGGTATACAAATCTTCTAGGAGTTGGGATAAAAAGGGTATTTTTTTTGGCTATGTGTTATGAGCGTGAGGGTTTAGGCGATAGGTCGTTTAGTTTTCCCAAAAAACAAAAATGTGAGAGCATAAAAAGGTCTTGAAATGCCACCCTTAGTGATAGTGAGTGAGAGTTCCATGCCAATGATTCACCCTTGACCATAACTATACCTCTTTTACTGCCACTTTGGACATAGACAAAGCTAATCCCAAATCTTACAATATTAAAGATAATTTTGAGGATATTAGCAAGGTATCCAAATCCCTAAACTATAATGATGACAACATGTTGTAAAACAATGGGGAGGATCATTTTGTCATCGAAAAGCTTTACTTTGAGATTTATGAGAACGCTATCCAATTAGATAAGGTTAATTTCAAGATAAGGTCTAAGTTTAAGATGTATAAAGAGGGTAATTGTATTTTAACTAAGAGATAGAAACTATTATGAACTTCACAGGCCCGTGAGTGTACTTTTATTGACAATCTTTAAAAAAGGGATAACAAGATATATCTCTTACACGAGAAGGTCACTAGCCTAAAGCGAGAATTACTTAAGTCATCCCTGGCTATAACATTTCATGAATAAAAGAATACTAAGAAAAATAAATATCTTGAGGTTGATTTTGAACTAAAAGTGAAGCTTGGAGATATATATAATAAGCTTGAGAAAATAATCTTAACACATTCTCAATCCTAAAAGGACAAAACCCACCATGCCTATCATAAGACTTTAGAATCCTTCTTTGAAGTAGAAGAAAACATTGTCAAAGGTCGAAAGTTGAGACTAACTCATTCCCCACCTATAGATGTCCCTAAAATGATTAATTTTACTGCCACTCAACCAACTAAGGAGTATTTATTATTTAGATGAGGTCATAGGCAGATATCCTAATTCATGTATGAGAACTATTAAAAATCTACATAAGCATGTAGAATACAAATCCAAGACTTCTTAACAACTCATGAATGAGTTAAAGATGTCCGTTTCTCTCCAAATGGTAAAGGAGATGTATTAGTAATAAGAGCAGGAGGAACAAGGATGAGGTGTCTCCTCTTGATCATGATGCCATAAGAGCCATTTATTTTTGGAAGGATAGCATTTTAGCGCTTTAAAATTATTGCATCATATTTATATACCACGTAGACATGTACTATGTTTTTTAGATATTTATATCCTCTGTTTGGCTTATTTTGGTTATAATAATTGGAAAAACCAAAGAGTTTTTTTTTTTGTTTTCAAAACAAATGAAAATTCAAAAATATTTTTTGTCCTCTCTGGTTGTAACTCTTTTGCCCAAATTAATGGGTTACTCGTGCGCAACCCGGTTCAACCCAGGCATTAGGAGTGAAGTGTATTGAAATAACCTATATAATATTACCAGCCCTATTTTATTTAAGTGACATTGAACTGATTTAGCATCTGATTCCAATTCAAACTATGAGTGGGACCCATGGGAAGTGCCCTCGGAATCCAAGTAAAGAGAGCTACTAATGTAAAATTGAAAGGATACTTACCAGTACAACGCTCTCAAAACACGGAACCACGCCCAACTTGTCGTAACAAAGATGAGGGGATTAGTTGAATGCCGAGTCGAAAAAGACAACAATGCAATATATAGAATCGAATGACAGAAAAAGACTCTAACATGTTATATTTACTTGCACAAACAACTACCTTATATATATATATGCACTTTAATTCACACATTTGTTTTTATTCCCCAAATGTTACTTATTCCAATTAATTCATCTTAATCTTACAAAAGAATTCCTTTTTACTTGACATGATATTTATTTCTTGATTTAATACACTCAGTTAAATTCTAAAAAAAAATACCCTTTGTTTGAGGGAAAATATTTCTGTTATCGAAATTTCCCCTTTGCTCATACCAAATTTACGTGAGTATATTCATTGACACCTTTCAACACACGCAAGCACCGTGTTAGAAAATACTTATTTTTCTTTAAAATCCTTTTCTGTATACACTCTTGTGTTAATTGTGGGATGAACCTCTTTAGGTTGTTTACTTACCCATTTAATCACTTTACTTTACCATTCCTTTTATTTCATGGACATTACCTAATTTCCTTACATCACTTGTCCACATTGTCTTTTAACCAAAAAATGTATTAATTTCATTCGAGATAGATTATATTTTCTTATGTTCACCACACAACCCATTTCTTGTTATGTTCAACTTTTTTTTCTCAAAATATTCTAAATATCCACATACTTTAATGGGTACACATCGTCGGCTATGCTACCATATATGGTGGCCAATGATTTTAGGTCTTTCACCCTAGGGCTCTAAGCCCTACTAAACTATCCCAATGTCATTTGATTCCATATCAATGTTTTTTAACATTTCTCAAATGTCCACATTATTCCACTTTTTACCGACCGAAGCCAAAACCCGCGGTTTCAATCCACCTCGTGTTACACTTTAAAATCGTCATTTCTTGTCCGTTGTACAGTTGCCTTGGCTTTATCACCAATTCACTTTCAATTACGACTACTTGTGTAACACCCCTTTTGCAACAATTTGAATTCATAATAATGTTGAACTTTACGTAGGAATTTAAATTTTACCCATTTAATTCCAAACTTGCATTTTCATCCATTTTCACAAGTGCTATTTTCTCTAAAAACACTACTAAGATATACACACCAATTTCTCTAATGTTCTTAGCTCAATAACAATTATTTTAACACTTTGAGTGGCATGATTTACAAGCTAGAAATCTCTTCATTTCATTACTTCCTTTCCATTGGAAAATTTTAGAGACTATTTTACAAAAAAAATATCATTTTTCTTATTAATACATGTAGTCTTAGGAACAAACACTTATCATATTTTCAATATTTATTCACACACTTTAAGGGATGAAATTTCTATTTTCTTTATTACAAGTTAAAACTCGTTATAACCTCCATTAAACTTGTTTATATGCCTATCATCAAATACTATAAGTTTATACATGTGGTTAGAGTGATTTGAATTCGAAGAATCCAAGAAAAGGAGTTTAACACATGATTAATTCTAAAAATTTCACAACATTTGAATAAACATACGCTCCTCACAAGGGGCTATCACAAAAGAGATCTACATGAGACATTCTCTAATGGTCACCATCAGGCTAGCCATCAAAGTCACTTAACCAGCCTCGAGTATCTGCTTATTCGATGATCATAATAAATCAAGTACTGAGGCTCCTAAACTATTTCCCAAAGCATACTGGTGCCCCTATTGGGTAACATTCTCTAATGATCGATGCACACCCAAGAGAAATCAATGAACAACTATCACCTATTTTAAATTATTTCAATTCTTAGGATTACCTATCCCAAGTCCACTCAAATTCTTGGGTAATCCTAACCATGAAAATATACTTAAAATTTATGCTAACCTCATATATCTAGTTACTCACTCAGAGGGATGATGCACAAACCCAATTAGAAATCATGCGCCTGACTAAACCTTCAAAAGGACCCTTTATGAACCTAGTATAGTCTAGGAATCTAACTATGGAGCACTCACCCGAGTATCATACCAACCCATTCATTGCGGAAGAATAACACTAAGTGCCAAGTTTGCTCAATTTCTTACAACTTAGAAGATCATCGAATCATAATTATGTTCTTCATAACTAGACCCTCTAATTTCAATACCAACCAATTTATCAGTCCTTTATTAAATTATAACCAAGGTGAACGGTTGGATCATTCTTAGCATCACTGTCACAAAATAACATTTCAATTTAAACACCCTAAATAATTGAGTTAAGTGTCAAAACCATTTAAAACATTATTTCCATATTTAATTTAATCCCAATAATAAAAACCTTTCATAATTCATAGTTTAAGAGTCACATAATAACTAGACTGGAAAAGATCATCTAAGCAATTTAAGCATTCAAATAACTAATTCGAACTTTAAAACCACAAAGGAAAACATCCTGACAGTAACAAATTCCAAAGTAAAAATACTAAAAGTAAATGAATCACAATCTCTGACAAGACCAACTGAATAAGGAAAAAGGGCGACGCATGCCCAACTGGATAAAATAGAACTAAGAGTGGGATCAATAATGAGGTCGTCTAAGCAAAAGGCCTACAACTCCCACCTAAGCTGCAACATGTTCCTTCCAAAGAATCCTAAACATGACGCCCCTGTGGCTAGGCACTTGTAATATATACATATACTAGGGTGTACCCGTGCCGATGGCACGACGATAAATTTATTCCCGAGATATTTTGGACACGACGATAATAAATTTCCTTTATCGCCAATAATACAAATATAAATACTTCTGGTCACTTGCGACATGATTACAATTTCCTTTATCGCCATAGTACACTTGCGACATGATTACAATTTTAATACGGTGCATTCGTGTGTTAGGAACACCTAATTTAGATTTGCATTTAGTATTTTTTTTATTATAACATTCAAACTTTACCGAACCAAATTTTATAAATTTCATTGAAGATGTGAGTTACCCTTTTGCATGTCTCACTTTCTCGATACACGTAAGAACTATGAAAATATGAATAAACAAATTGACTAACATATGCCCCCGTGCATGTAACCCCTATGCTTAAAACAATCCAATGCCTTCGACAATTATTCGTCAAACTTCTCGTAATTTCCTTTGGTCTCTTACACTCCTATGTACTACATATACCTCATATACATTTGTTTATAACTATGAACATAATTTTTTTTATAAATACAATTTGTATTGTGATCCTTAGACCAAATTATTATACCTGTTCACACGTTTATAGATATATATTTGTGAAGGACAGTTGTGCCTTTATCTATCACAATAAAACAACAAAAATTCTTATTATCTACTGTAGTAAAGCCTCATTGGGCCCTCCATATTAAAAATCTTTTACAATAGTGTACGTCTTTTAAATAAAAGTTTTTATATTTTTTCAAAATGAAAAATTTGTTTTAAAAAGGGGGTTTTAGATTTAAAAAACAATCTTATGAAATATAAATCGTACATTAGTTATGAAATATTTTTCTTCAACTATAGAGTTTTAAACTATTTTAATAATTTAGTAATTTCATATTCCTCAAAATATTTGGACTTGTGTTAGCGTTGTAAGAGAGTATTTTAAGTAGATCAAAATTTTGTGATTATTATAAATGCAAAGGGGGTACAAAAATTATGTCAGGTCTGTTTTTAATACAACTAACGTCAACTTTTTATAAAATAAATAAAGAACCAATTTTTTTTATTCACGTCCATTTTAATAAAAAAAATCAATATAAATACCCAATATGTATACGCCCAACACAACCATACTCACACCCAATTAAAAATTAATATAAATGCAACCATCCACAACCAATATATATTAGGAGGCGTTCCTAATATAAACACATTATTAGGTTACATAAAAACTACATCTGAATACATGTATTGTATACTATTCATGTCAAATCCAAATTATACATTGTACAGTGTTAAACCCATACACAATCTCACCAGTAATCTACAGATTTGGTCAATAAATGTCGTGCTAAAACAATTAGTACCTGTTAAAGGTTGCCATGATTTGAAAAGGTTAAGTGCTAGCTATTAGAGTTATGTACTACATGCCACCTTCGAAACTTTAAACAAAGCAAGGCTTAAGGGTACGGGTGTGTAAAACTCTCAGCAGAAGTGAATATACGGGTGTTCAAGGAAATTGAATTAAAAAAATTTAAGAAAAAACTCTCAAAATGAAAATTTAAAAATAATTATCATCAGGATTAAGTTATAAAAAAAAGGACAACAAATTTCTGCAAATCAAACCAAAACCATTTCACATTTTGAATCTGCGGCAGATCGTTGTTTTCAATATTATTTTTCTGCGCTTTTATAAGCCCCAATCTCAATTAAATTGGGAGACAAAATAAGAAACTAAAAAAAAGGTATCCACCACCATGTTCAGTACACCCAAAATAATCCATTCAAAAGTAATAAAAAAGACACACATGAAGCATTAATGAAAACACCCTTATCACAATTTTTTTACCTTTAAACCATTTACTTCATAATAAATTAAGAAGAAGAAAAACTCAGGCTCCAAATCCAGAAAAAAAAATGCTTAAATTTCCATTTTTATGCAAAAAAAATCAGAAACATAAAAAATTAGAAAGATAACTTACCCAAAACTAAATCAAACCAAATGTTTTTGTGCGTCAACACCAACATAGGATTCTCTCATCTGTGTTTCTTTCTGCTGGGTTTAGTCATCACAATAGAGGATAGGGAGAATCATCTCTCAGCTGGCTTTCACCAACACAACATATGATTGAGAATCAAACCCAAAAATAAATCAATCCACGCCAAAGAAGAATACAACTAAGAAAAGGTAGTAATATTAGAACAACCACACGGAGACATCCTCCCAATTTTTTAGCCGTCGATTTAGCCGTCGGAACAGATATAGCCAATTGTTTAGGAGCCAAAACCGGTATGTAACAGAAATAAACAAATGGAAAAAACAAAAAATATTTCAGAATGAGAGAGAATAAATTAACCCTGCAAATTTTATGAAGGGGGGAAGAGATAAGGTAATAGTGGAGAGGGCCGTATACCGTAAATCCAAGATCTGAAAATCCAAAAGCCCCAAAAATTCAAGATCTGAAAACAAAAATACATGTACATACAATATCTTAAAATGCCTTGAAAATTCAAGATCTGAAAACGAAGGAAATAGAGAGATAGAGAAACTAAAAAACCCCAAAACTTGATTTTGCTGCGCCAATTTATGAAGAACGTTTGAGCAAAATTCAACAGAATTAAGCAGGCAATGGATGTTACCATTTGACAATTAAAGCCAAGACGAATATCCATTTCCTGATGGTGGTTCCACATCTGTTATCCATGGCAGCTTATGAAGAAGAAAAAAAAGATAATCAAAAGAAAAAAATTTACATCTAGATCTGGTGGTGAAAAGTCCATGGTGGCGACGATGGTTTCCTGATGGTCGTTCCAGATCTGTTATCCATGGCAGGTCGGAGTAAGAACGAAGGTGAATTCGGTTGGGTCTTTGGGTTGAAAACAAAAGATACGTGAGATGAGGAAGGGAAATGAGACAGAGAGAGAGAGAGAGGTGGGATTTTCTAGATTTGATTAAGAATTGTGATGATGGATAGAGGTTGTGAAATGGTTTAAAATTACTTGATGGACAGTATTACATCGTGTCCCAACTTCATCTCGAGCCTTGTGTTAATTCTCGGGAAAAGACCAAAAGTTGTACAGATAAATATCAACCACCAGTTGCGATCAAAGAGAGTTGAATCGTTTACCTTAAGAGATTGAGAGAGTGTTATTGTGGGTATGGGTGTGAGGCTCGAGGTAGTGGTTCAGAATGTGAAGGGTTGGACGCTGGAGGTAGTACAATACCCATAATAAATTGAGAGAGGGTTACTATGTTATACACCTCACCGTAGTCACTCCTCACATTTAATCTTAGCAGTGAGTTAGCTTTGAAAAACATAAAATATAAACCCCAAAGATTTCATCTCAGCCAACAGTTGGCATAGACAAAAAAAACCCTCCTGCTTTATTATATAGATATACAAGAGAGAAGAGATAACAGGAAACGGGTCAGATCCCGATTATAAAACAGTTTAAAATTTTAGTTTAGCAAGTATTTAAAATGCTTACTGGCTAATGCAACAATCATATTAGTATGCGGTGCTCTCTTGAGAAATTCTCACCTCTCTTCTAATGTGCACGCCTACCGCACTATTAATCCCCACAAGTTAAGCTTATCTTAAATTCCTCATAAGGTTTCATGCCGATAATTTTTAAGGCTAAGATAATTAATTTCTTAGAGTAAAGTTTTCATGAGAATTTCATTTCATTATAAAGTCTTTCATTATGGCCTTAAACTTTTCAAAATCTTATTTTAAAGTCGAAATATTTATTCATTACATAACTACTTTTAGTCACAGTAGAAAGTTCCCAATTTCAAGTCTATATATATATATATTAATCACTCATATAATATATACATAGTATCGGCACCCCACATAAAATTTATGGTGCTGGCATACTCTGCTATCAAGTCCCCGTATCACTCGTACTAAGGGAAATACTAGTTCAAAATCCCTCTCGAACTGTATTAACACAAAACACATACAAATTGAGGTGAAACATAGTTCCAAGTCACTAAGAGGTCAGCACATACCCTCACGTGTCTTAGGACCATCTGACTATCGATCCGATAGCATGTACCAAGGATTCCTATGTTCTAGGGTACAAGTCAATATCCCCCATAAAGGTCCCATCGAGATAAGACTGTCCCGACGCGATGACCTCAGTGATAGCAAGTAGCGCGGGCATGATTTTTACACGTATATAGTATATGCACAAACAATGTAATATATATGTATACTACCATTCCCTTTTCTAAATTAGGTACACCCACGACCCATACTTATGATATTCTTTCTTAGTACACATTACTAGATTATCCCGTATAACGTCTCGTCTCTTTTATTCTCATTTATGGGATTATTCCAAACTTACTTCGTATCACTCGTAGTATCCTATCTCCCTAGGTATAATTTCAGTAGGTACTCTCTTATTTTACGACGTAACTTCCTTACGAGTCTCACTCCTTTAGACACATGTTCCCATTATTCCTTAAGTGTAAATCACTCCCCGTTAATATTAATTTTGTCTTTATATTAAATGCTACATTTTCACAAAGTCCTACTAGTCCTCTTTATGTCCCAAAATGTTCTTACAATAATGTTCAAAGGTTACCACTCATTTTAATCGAAATAAACTATCTAAAAGAGGAATATGAATTTTCTATGAGGGGTCGATCGATCGATGGAAGTGGGCCGATCGATCGATCATCAATAAATCGGTGCTCTTTGGTCGATCGATCTATCAAGAAGTCATGGCAAAATTACAGAAATACCAGTTACGGGAATCCTATCCAAACTCATCCAAATCATCATTTTTAACTCCCAAACTCCCAACAAATGATACTACAAGTGTTATATAACCAAATGAATAATATCCTACGTAAGTCATGTGAGTTTTCATCAACTATAACGAATTAAAAGGGAAAAATCTATATAAATCTCAAGAACCCTAATATTTTCCTTAACTTAGTTCTTCCCATTCTTTTTCCAGATTTTCTACTCCTAACTCAATGCAAATTCTTGGTTCAACCTCTACATATGAAATAGATTTCCACAATATTTTCACCTCTACAACATGTAAATTCTAGTCTTCAATATACACTTTCTTTCACGAAAACTAGTTCTAATCAACCCTAGACTAATGTAATTGAAGCATTAACCAAAATAAAGCAAGATAGATACTTGCCTAGAAATCTTTATTTCTGATTTGTGGAAGAAATTGGTGTGTTTGTGATCCTCATCGCGCGATCTATAATTTGGCGGTGACGGTGGTGCAAATGGTGGAGTTCTTGCCCTATAACTCCTTGGAAAGCTTCTCCTCTTCTTCTCCAATTGTCTTCCTTGGTTTTTGGTTATGCTAACCCTAGAAGACAACCCCTACCATCTAATAGAACCTTAGAAAATTCGAGGGTTTCCATGCCTAAAAATACAAAATGTCTAAAATGCCCTCCCGGGATGTTAATTAGGCCTAAAAACACCTTGAGACCCAAACTAAACCCCCGGGTACATTATTTTGACTATCTCGCCCCGTTCGGACACATTGACGCACTCAAAATGACCATACGGGTGACTTATAATTTATTCACTTTTACTAATTCGAATTTAATCCCGACACAATACATGTACGTCCCGACAAAATTTCCAAAATTATCAAATTAGATTCTTGTGCTAATTTTACTAAATTAAATTACACATCTTACTTTACCCATAAATTAATTTACAACCAAATTCCAATAATTACTAACTCTCAACACGCTAGTAAATATTTAAATTATTTCCGAATTAATAATAAATTATTGTTACTAATTAAATTTAATAAATTCCCAAAATTTAAAAGTAATAAAAATACGGGGTATTACATACTTCCTCCCTAATAACGGAATTGCATCCCGAAATTCAAAATATAAGGTATACCTGGTAAGAATAACTCTGGGTATTTCTCACGCATGTCTTCCTCACGCTCCCAAGTGGATTCCTCCACATTATGACACTCCGACTGGACCCATACAAGTGGGACTACTTTCGACCTCAATCTCCTTTCGCTATGGTCTAGAATAGCCACTGGCCTCTCCTCGTAAGAGCTATCAGGATATAAGTCAATGTCCTCAATCGTGATGTGGGTGTGGGCCATGTCATCTCGAAGGTATCGTCTCAACGACGAGATGTGGAATATATTGTGAATGCGGTGTAAATGTTCTGGCAGTCCCAATTTGTATGCTACCGACCTAATCCTCTCGATAATGGGAAATGGTCCCACGTCCCTTGGGGCCAGTTTCCCTTTCTTCCCAAACCTCATCACTCCTTTAATAGGAGATACACGAAGTAATACTTGGTCCCCCACATTAAATTCTTGAAAAAATAGTTTTGCATCGGCGTAGCTTTTTCTGCATGTCCTGGGCTACCCGAACGCGACTCCGGGTAAGCTCAATCCTAGTGGAGGTTTCCTGAATCACCTATGGTCCTAGAAACTTATTGTACCCCACCTCTAGCCAACAAGTTGGAGAACGACAAGGCCTACCATACAATGCCTCAAATGGAGCCATGCCAATCGTGAACTAATAGGAGTTATTATAAGAAAACTCCACCAATGGAAGGTGTGGCTCCCATCCTCATCCAAAATTAAGGATACACATGCGTAACATATCTTCCAACATTTGATTGGTACGCTTTATTTTTCCATCCGTCTGTGGGTGATAATATGAACTCAATTTCAACTCTGTACCCATTGCCTCTTGAAAGCTCTCCCAGAAACGTGACATGAAAATCTTATCTATGTCTGGCACAATATCCAGGTGCACCCCATGTAGTTTAACAATCTCGGCAATGAACAACTGAGCATACTGGCCCGTGGTATAGTTTGTTCGTACTGGCAAAAAATGATCCACCTTGGTCAAACGGTCCACAATCACCCATATGGATTCGTGACCCCGCTGTGATGTAGGCAACCGAGTAATAAAACCCATGGAAATACTCTCCCACTTCCACGTGGGTATTTCCAACGGCTGAAGCAACTCCGAAGATTTCTGGTGGTCTACCTTTACCATCTGGTATAACCTTAGAAAATTCGTGCGTTTCCATGCTCAAAAATACAAAATGTCTAAAACTCCCTCCTGGGATGTTAATTAGGCCTAAAAATGCCCCTAGACCCAAACTAAACCCTCGAGTACATTATTTTGACTATCTCGCCCCTTTCGGACACATTGATGCCTCAAAATGACCATACGAGTGACTTATAATTTATTCACTTTTAATAATTCGAATTTAATACCGACACGACACAGGTGCGTCCTGATAAAATTTCCTAAATTATCATATTGGATTCTCATGATAATTTTACTAAATTTAATTACACATCTTACTTTACCCATAAAGTAATTTACAATTAAATTCCAATAATTAGTAACTCTCATCATGCTAGTAAATATTTAAATTATTTCCGGATTAATATTAAATTAATGTCTCTAATTAAATTAATAAATCCCCAAAATTTAAAAGTTATAAAAATAGGAGGTATTACAACTACGAGGAAATCTTGATGAAGAATGTACAACGACATTCACATGGAACTTGTGAAAACAAAGGTATATTTCAAACAAGAGCACACCCATTTATCGAGCTGCGATGACCACACATGGTCTATCCACACTCATATTGAGCCAAGTCGTGCTATGACCAAACTATCACATAAAATAATAGCATACCACCGAAATTATAAGGACATTATCCTCAACCCTTGGAACTAGTGGAACATGATTCTTGATTATAAAAAATATAAGACACAATGAATTTGGAATGAAAAAACAACCATTCTGAAAGAATCCCATCCGCAGGTAACCGCTATGGTTTACAAAAGTAGAACCTAAACCATACGCTCTGTGTCAATGATTCCTCCCAAGTATTCTCATCGGATCCTAACATAGACACACATCCTAGCTTGAATTACTAATAGTAATAAATTGACCTAAGAACCACTCATCTCCTCGAGACGAAAGTAACTTATGAACATATTAACCCATGGAAAGTCAAACATTGGACTTCCCTCATTAAGAATAAGGTTTCCTCCTTTCATCCTTGAAAAACACGAGGAACTCCAATCGACTGATGGTAACGACCTTATCCATCTCTCAAGTCAACATGAAGTTGTGATCGGCCTAACCCAACTGGGTTAGTAGCTACCTTATCGTACCATTATCATATCCCAACATCTCCTAGGGTAGTACCCAACTATGAGAAACATTAACCTTATTAGAACGTTTAGTAACACGAGGTCGTCATAGCGCCTATCGACAAATTCTTCTCAAACTAAATTTATGTTATGGTCACATCGCTCACTAATAATACTATAAGGATAGAAAGTACTATGTAGGTTTATGCTTGTTGATCCGTACTAGTCTCACTACAAGAAAAAACAGCTTTTGCAACAAATTTTTTAACAAGGAAGTAAATTTCGTTGCTAAAAGTATACTATTAGCAAGGGAAATTAAAAATCCTCTCTAAAAGCAAGATAATATCAAAAACATTTTGGAATGAATTATTTCGTTGCAAAAAGTTACTTTTAGAGAGGAATTACTAGAATCCTTGCTAAAACATAATGGCGGAAAATTTTTCGGCTATATCTTGTTTTTATGAAATACTTATTGCAAGGAAAAAACATTTTTATTGCAAAAGAACATATATATTTTTTTAATTAAAACTACATCGTTTAAATTAAAAAAAAGGAAAAAAATTACTTCGCTTATAAACATAACCCAAAACTAACCCATTTCTCTGTCAACTCTTCTAACCCCATCACGCCAACGTGTCCTCTCATCTTCCAGAACTGGAACGTTTTGAGCTCTCTCCTCTCCTCTTCGTTCACGGTCGTAGATTCTAAACATCATCGCTTGGTTAGTTTTATCGATCTCCTTTTTTTTATGGATCTACACATTGCTCATTTTGTATATTGGGTATTTAAGGTTCGGATTAGGTGGTGGTGGTAGATTAGGTGCAAAATTTGGGTTCATATTAGGTAGTGGTGCAATTATAAATCGATTAGGGTCAATTATAATTTTATTGGTGTTCTTGCAGATGAACACTTTGGTTTGGTTTCTGATTTGAATAGGGAAACGGAGTTGGGGATTTATATGTTATTTGTTTTGAAATTGTAATTTTGATTTGTATTTTCTTAGTTTTACGAATATGGTTTTAGGGTTTCATTTCGGTTTGCAATTTCTACTACGATATGTGTTCTTGGTGGGTACCTTATACTTGATGTTCAACCCACATATAAAAAATAATAAATTGTAATGTTTCTTTCTTAGTTGTTACTTCAAGATTGTGTGTTGGATCCCAAACATGGGTTATGGCATTGGCTAGTTATTCTTTGATTTTAACTCAGTACAATATAGAAACAATAACCTTTGATTTTTGGTTTTGTCTATTTAAGTAAAAAGAATAAATGACTTAGTTTTCCTTTTTTGGGGTGAGCACATTGTTTATGTTTGGATTGAACATTGTTTATGTTTTACCCTTTACATTTGTTTATATTGAAAGATTTACATAGATATATGTGTTGATATGATGAGTTATGGATGAAAAAATGTACCTATAACTATAATCCATTTATAGGACATTTTATGTGTTATTAGCTTACCCTCCCATGTTATTTGGTCTGTATTGATTCTTCAACACAGAGGTAATTAGAATTGATTCACAAGTGATGTGTGTGTAGTAAATAAACATAATCGTTTATGCCCGTATTTATGAATTTTGTGGGTTCAATTGCTTCAAATTAGTTCAAATATAAATGATTGATTGGTCTGGTGCCATTTATAATGGGTTGGTTAGGGTTCACATGTGTTTTTATGGGCCAATTAAGATTTTATAGATACTTACCTATGGGTTTGAAGGTACATGGAAGTTAAAACTGATTTTATGATTAAAAAATTGGAATCAATGTATGAATTATGAAGGTTAATTAATTTTAACTATTTTTTCTTTTGTTTTTTGAGATGTCTTAGTTGGTGAAGGTTCTTGGATTTTCTGAGTTTAAAATGTGCTTGTTTGTGAGGGGATTTTGCTGGTGAGTTGCATGCTTGAATCTGTTTGTGCGTGAAGATGTGTGCATGTGTTATTTTGAGTGAATATTTTTTAGTGGTTGTTGGGGGAGGGTTTTGGTGCTTTCAAAACATTTAAAAAACAATGGTGGCAATTTAGTCATTCTATAGCTCCCAAAAACAGGTCATAAATTGTGAGATAAATTACTAAATATTTTGGCGGTGGAGGAGATTTGTAAACCAAATATAATAATCGGGATGGGTTTACTAAATTTTTTAGAGGTCTGGGTTTGGGTCTAGCGACAAGAATTTGAGCTAATTTCGTTCCTCTTTTCTATACGTTTTGTTTTTGTTATTAAGGTTTGAATGATTTTAAAGATAGAGTCTGTGTTTAGATCCCAGTCATGTGTAAAAATTTAATGAAACTCGCTTGCCTCTTCATTTTTCTCTCAGACACAAAGTTTCATACATAATTCCACACACACTAGACTCAGATTTGGGTGCGCACATAGACATCGTTTCGTACATAGTTCCACACATAGAGAGTATACAGAATACTTAGTTCCACACATAATATTAAGTAACATTAAGTGCAAACTGAAACCTAACTTGAACGTTGAACAAAATTTAAATACAAACGGCCATAAATAAAGCTTACTGAACTCTCTACTCAAATCTTAATAACTACTCTAGTATCATCTCCAAATTTTATTAGTATTGCACAAAGAGAAAAGTGTGAACAGGAAAATCATGGATAAATATTCCACCACCTAAGGAGTTTAGTTTGATTTTACAACTCTCAGATTCTTTAATGGTTGGCCGTCGCATGATCTAACACATTTATTTGATTTGTTGCGTCCATTTCTGAAAGTAATGTGCATGATATCTAATTGTTATGGTGGTAAATGTGTATGTTTCATAAAGTAATGTGTAATAGGTCATCTGCCAATAAATCAAACACTTTCACAACCAAAATAGATTTTTATCCCAACCTAACATATACATTAAGTGGGTAGTAAAATATGATCCAAGAAAAAAACCAGCTCTAAACATATTCTCAATGATCTCCAAAACCTTTGGAAATGAATTTGTTATGATGAATATACCTATTAAGGTAAGATACAAAGTTGTCTCCAAACATTTATATATGTGACAACCCGCCTACTAAAATAATAGGTGGCCAACCCAATACTCCAATAATTACAGGAATCATAGATGGTCCATTCTTAGCATCACTGTCGATTAAAATAATAGTATGAGATAACCACCAATCATTTTAGAAAACGGATTGTCATATACAAAAAAATTTAAAAGTAAAAGAGAAACACTTAGACAATCCCATTTGTAAAAACGGTGGGTATCAAAAATCGATGAATAAAGTATGACAATACAATAAATAATCACCGAATAAGCTGTCGGTGCACAGACCAATACAAATGATATATTAAGTATTACAATTCAATATTTACAATAAAATAAATGAGTGCTAAACCTTGGGCAAACACGCCCGAATAAATGTACTGAACATAACTAGAGTACAATAGAGGGGAGCGTCTACTACAAGTATCCTACAACATCCGCAATATGCCATAGCTCCATGACAACTGGAAATGGAAATGTAAACACGGGTGTCCCTGCGGAAGAGCACCTGTAACGGCAAAGAATATGCCGAAACAAGGAAATATAGAAACCGGTCAGGGCCGGGTTTGATATGATTACCATGTGCCTAAAATGCTTGACAGTTAAGTGCGTGATTCTCTCGCAGATAACAATAATATTTCTCACCTCTCAATATAGCAGCAACCTAGCGCAATATCGTGAGATGTTCTAGCTAACCCTAAGTACTAAGGGCTAACTTTTCCCCATTCTCAACACTATGCCCTATTCGTGCGTGGGGTGTCTCGCAAAGCGAAATCCAAACAAGGAACCCCCCCGATACACTACTACTTAGGCAAGGTTGATCGTCGAGATCCATTAGACCCTAAGCACGAAATAATAAATAAATATATGTGTGTGCATAAGTGTGGGAGGTCACAATTACACCTAATCAAGAAATGTAAACGTAAACCCAATCCATAATCTAATGGTACAAGTCCTAATTCTTTCTTTAGGAATATCCATATATGGTAAATTCATTTTATCAAATGTTTGCCAATTAATCTCATTTCAAAACTTTCTTTACCAAATTTTATTTCCTTTCTTCTATCCAGGAAAAATACATAATTTAAAGCAAGTTTTATTATCATAAAAATGCTTTACTTTCATATCATATCATCCATTTTCCTTCTTCCATCTGGAAAATGTATTTAACATCCCATTTCCCTTCTTATATCCGGGAAATGTAAATTAAAGCCATTTTATTATCATAAAATGCTTTAATAACCAATAATGTCCCACATTATTGGATCATAGTTATATATCATATTATACAACGAAATCTAAGACCGCCCGTCCGGGTTTCACCACTGTGCACGCCCCTAAATGGCTATCATCTTCCAGGGCCTCTAAGACAACCTGGGATCCTATCGAAACGTCGGGAAGCGACTATGTGCCTGCGGGATAGTCAAGACCACACCCGGAATCTCCTAACCAACGCAGAAAATATATATATACAAACGCTCACATGGCCTAGGGACTATATCCACCCTGCATCATTAGCCAGGGGGCTTCACCACAACGCGCGCGACTTCCCTTATGATAGCGATTTAGAGAGGTGTGTATCCATAAATTATCATTTATGAAAAACATTACTTTTTCCCTTTTTGAAAACTCATATTTTACATTTCTAAAAATCACCCATTTATCCATTTAGCACCAAGTTTTTAGAAAATTCATCCCATTCTTATTAAGTCATATTTTATTAATGACCTAAGACCCAAAGTGCCACTAACCTCAAAATAGCCTCGAAGAGTTCATATAATTTCATAAGCCCTCAAAGTGAGTCTCCATAATGTAGTGTCTCCCAAAATCTCAACATTTATTTTCTAACTTCCAATCTATCTTTAGGTTAACCTCCTATATCATTCGGACATTAACCTATATGAACTAGTCCTCGGGTAAACCCAAATATCCACTCTTAGCCTAGGACATTAGTCTACCCAATACAACCCTCTAAGACTCCCCACTACTTCCCAAAGGAAGGTTCTTAAACCTTAGACCTAAAAGGGAAAGGGCTGAAAATCAAAATAAGAAAATCTCACAAAAACAGGAGAACCGAATCGATTCGCCCCTTGGGCCGAATCGATTTGCCCTTGCGAATCGATTCGCTAAATAGCCAAATCGATTCGTTGAGTAAAAACTGACCTTCTGCAATTGACGAATCGATTCGGTTTTAACCCCAATCGATTCGGTATGCAAGACCTGTAACCCTCTCCTTATCCGAATCGATTTGCCCCTCGGGCCGAATCGATTCGGTCCTGAAATTCTGCCCAGTTTGGGCGACGGGTTACATAAACCCTAAAATCCCAAAACCTCCATTCTTTGTTTTTACCCAACATCAACAACATCTAATTCTACCAAATCATTCCTACACCATTTACAACTAATAATTTATCCTCAAGTCAAATTTAAAACTAAGATTTAAGGGTTTAATCATCAAAATCAACAAATACCCATTAATGGGTTAAATCTCCAAAACCTAACTATACATGCAATTTATCACATTAAATCAATATCTAGCAAGTAAGAAACTTGCCTCGAGGTTCGTAGTCTCGGAACACCTCCGGTAGCGACGGATTTCGGCCCAAATCCTCCATTTCTCTCTTTCTCTCAACTCTCTCTTCTTTCTCTCTCTCTCTCTCTCCTTTGGCTTTCCCACCAAAAATGAAGAAACGAAAAAGGGGTGGGGGATTTATAAGGGTCTCGAAATATAAACCCCCACTCTAAAATGTTAATACACCACTAGAATGACTCGTAACCACTAAATTGAGTCATAATCCCTTAAAAATGCCCGAATCTCAAAAATTACAACTGGGCACTTATTTCGACTATCTCGACTATTCTAAAAACAATCGCACCCCCTATATTGGCATTCGAGAAAGTGTGAACTATTTTTACGTTCCAAATTCCATTTTAATTCATTAATTATACCCAATCATATATAGGTCATAACCGTCATTTTACATATAACGACGCAAAATACACAATATAACACTATTTAGCTTCTCATAACGGTAAATAGTCAAAACATAGTAAATATTATCCCTAAGTCTCACGGGAAAAAATATTTACTCCAACATTTCCTATTTTATAAAATTAGCCCATTAGGGAAAATAGTATAAAATAGTCGCTCGAAAACCTGGGTTGTTACATACTCTCCCCCTTAAAGGGGAATTTTTCCCTCAAAATTCAGGCGTAACCCATAACCATAAAAAGGGTATACTATAATAAAAACCGTGCTATCATACTAGCAAACCCCTGAATAGAAATGTCCCCATAGGACTCAGACTAAGGTCATCACTAACGATCTCAGTCCGCATACTCTTGCTATAACATAGCGCCAAATCGTTCCTCAGGAACTTTCGATCCTACCCTCTACTACGGGAGAAGATACCCACACAATCTCGGCACAAATTGCCTTACTTCTAAACACGTTATACCTCTACTAGGGAATAACTACACTAACTTATAATCGTTAACCCCAACACTACTTACTCCTATTCGCGTTGGTGTAGCCCTCAAGAGTGTACTTGCTCACTGAGCCCAATCTAAAGGAAGGTTCCCGGACCACTCCCAGTCCAGGGGATATAATATTCGCTGTTTCCATTCCAACGAGTAGACAAGGCATATTTCCATCTATACTAGGCTATGCACGACCTAACGTTAATCAAAAATGATCCGAACTATTGTACGGAAATTCGATCCATAAAACTACTACTCCGATCTCTCCTTAAAATCAAATCCACCCTTCCTCTTACGGGTGGTAGGATATACCCCATATCCCAACGGTTCCCATTTCTCCCTAGAGACTTTACCTGTACCTTGACACGAATGTCTTGTCTCGGTTCACTACCGTTCGATAGGAACCGCATACAGATCTAAAACTCCTACTAAGAAGAGTTGGGCGTACACCACCCGCTTAGTCCACCCATTTCCATTGAGTGAGTAGCGATTTATCAAATGATCCACAGTTTCCTCAACTAGAATCATGACCATTGTATTATCGACAATTCGATAAAAATGTCCACGGATATACCCGTCCTCGTTCCACACTACTCTCTACATACCAGTAGTTGAAAGGGTCAAACATGGACCTGAACGCTCTTACAATGGCGTCCCTTCGGTGAAGCTCACTCCACTTGGCATTCCATGCCACGAATAAACTCTAAGATGGTATCTACTCGGTGCCTATACTAATCTCGTTCGCATCGCCTTAGCGAAAGGAATTATCCTAACGATAGTCCTTCACGGTCACAAACTTGTTATTCGTGAAAAGAATCCAAATTCCTGCCCAAGAGAAATGCCTCTAAGTCTTTAAGGAAAATACTACCGCCATGAACTTTAAATCAAGCGTGGGATGACACTTCTTAAAAATGTGAGACACGCGATCAATATGTCCATGTTCCCATATTCATACTTCCCGTTCCTGGCCAAGACTCGTTCGTTAAATCCACTCTTGATCATAACAACACGAGTGCAGGAGAAAAGTTAGCTTATACTTCAACTCCTCCAAAGGTAGGTTACCCATGTAACCCTCTAACTACGAGAGGCCTCACCACTAATGGCCTAACATTCTTACGAGCTCGAAATCCCATACTTCTCGTCTAGGGACCAAATCCTACTTAGAGTTAACCCACAAGCTATTGTGGTCAACTCCCAACCATCTTCCTAAAATAACGCCGCATGCCCTAAGGGCCTAGCATCCTAAGTATCCTAAGGTCAATCTATCTATCCTAACCTAGTCGTATAAGTATAATACTAAATATCCCTAGTGTCCAAGACCTTTCTCGACTTCTGAAATTAGCTCGGTTTCATGCGTGGGACGTCTCGCCGAAGCGAAATCCAAACAAGGAACCCTCCCGTTACACTACTACCTCGCATTGTCAGTCGTCGAGAAGTAACGGTCGAAGACACATGATCAGGATCGACGAAAATCCTAACTCGAAATTCTACTACTACATATATACGTCTAAGTCCTATCATAACAATCAACTGAGGCATTTACTTTCAGTAAGATGCCACCACTACTCTACCCCAAGAGACACATATACCTCTACACAAATGGCCTTCTCATTAAGGCACAACCATAAGTCCCTATCGGACTTTCATCATCATAGTCTTCCCCACATCTATTTAGAGGAAAACCATCATCGCGCTCATATATCGCACATGAACTTAGCCCTTAATCACTCATATACGTGATTCTTGGCTAAACCTTCCAACCCAGCACTTAACCAACAAAAAAGAAAAGAAAGAAGAAAAGAACAGAAAGGAAAGTGCACATCTCTCCACTCCCAACGTAGTTAAGGTTCATGCGTGGAGCGTCTCGCCGAAGCGAAATCCAAACAAGGAACCCCTCCACACAGTCACCTTAACTAGCCGGTCGTGGAGATAAGGCAATAGCATACACAAGCAAAGAAAATAAAATAAAAACAAAAATAAAGGAAACTATCTACATACCGTGAACCACCTCTATAAAGTCTCAACCCGTATCCAGGAGAGATGTTATAGACCCACTAGTCCTCCTTCTAGAACTAGAACTGGGATAGCCTCGCAATATATTCGCTTGCTACCACACCCATCAATCTAAGACTATCTCTACTCGTATAATATATAATAAAAGTAGCACGTACCACACCTATCACCACTCGCCCCATAACGAGTGAGAAGTCAAATACAAAACTCCCCTATCATGGAAGTCACATAAATATACTTATTATATATAAAAATACGTACCGATACCATCACAAGCCCGATATACTCACCCGAATCTAGGGCTAACACCATACTACTCCATCCTACCTAAGGAATGCACTACTCGCACCCTAGTTGGAAATTCCACGAACATACTAGCCAACCTCCTTGGCTACTACCAATGGTTCCAAGACACGACATTCTAGTCTTACCCGAACCAAACTACTTCCATCAATGACTCAACTAGGAGTCCTATTCTTGCCGGTTATCTTCAATTGACAAGATCAGAAATCATAGTTCCCTTGACTTCTTCAGCAAGGAGAACATTCTACCAGCTTCCCCAACCTTAGCTCCACGAGTCTTCCCCGGGTGGATGTCCACCAATGGGGTCTCATGAACACTGCTTCTCCAAAAGTGTTTCCAACACTTACTTATGAGCCTAGCATTTCCACAGAAAGGCACTCTCTATGGGCAAAACATTCTGCCCCACCATAAAAAGGCGACTATCATATCTGCCACTTCAACCTTACTCCTAAGGGTGAAAGGTTTTCCTCAAATCCTCACACCTGGTCACTTCTATACCCTTCTCCAGGCCAAAACTCTCGGGCCTTACGTTCTCATCGAACGAGGTTACACTTCCTCTATCCAACCAAACTTCAACATGTGGTCCTGATAAAGAACCTCTCAACTCCGAATTGACATTGCTCGGAGTCCCAAGCATAGTACCACTCTCTACCGACAACGGTACTCGGGAAAACTATTTTCACCGTACTTAGTAGTCATGGCAGCATTATAAAATAATGTTACAAAAGGGAGGGACCTCCAAAGCGATCCTTATTCCCGACCACAGCCTACAACTTATAGTAATCCCATCCTATGACGCCTTCACAATGGCCTTCCTCCACGCCCTTCATCTAACGACTTACAATCCTCACACGAACGCGCAGAAGATCTTCGGGGTTCTCATACCATAGCAGGAGAACGAAATCTCACAAGAGAATTCAACGACCTTATTCCTAAGGCTCTAAATCAAATAGAGAGAAAAGCAGAAGACGTAAAACACCTGCACAGATTCCTAAGGACTCTAGAACCTAATGCTCTGATACCATCTGTGACAACCCGCCTACTAAAATAATAGGTGGCCAGCCCAATACTCCAATAATTATAGGAATCATAGATGGTCCATTGTTAGCATCACTGTCGATTAAAATAATAGTATGAGATAACCACCAATCATTTTAGAAAACGGATTGTCATATACAAAAAAATTTAAAAGTAAAAGAGAAACACTTAGACAATCCCATTTGTAAAAACGGTGGGTATCAAAAATCGATGAATAAAGTATGACAATACAATAAATAATCACCGAATAAGTTGTCGGTGCACAGACCAATACAAATGATATATTAAGTATTACAATTCAATATTTACAATAAAATAAATGAGTGTTAAACCTTGGGCAAACACGCCCGAATAAATGTACTGAACATAACTAGAGTACAATAGAGGGGAGCGTCTACTACAAGTATCCTACAACATCCGCAATATGCCGTAGCTCCATGACAACTGGAAATGGAAATGTAAACACGGGTGTCCCTGCGGAAGAGCACCTGTAACGGCAAAGAATATGCCGAAACAAGGAAATATAGAAACCGGTCAGGGCCGGGTTTGATATGATTACCATGTGCCTAAAATGCATGACAGTTAAGTGCGTGATTCTCTCGCAGATAACAATAATATTTCTCACCTCTCAATCTAGAAGCAACCTAGCGCAATATCGTGAGATGTTCTAGCTAACCCTAAGTACTAAGGGCTAACTTTTCCCCATTCTCAACACTATGCCCTATTCGTGCGTGTGGTGTCTCGCAAAGCGAAATCCAAACAAGGAACCCCCTGATACACTACTACTTAGGCAAGGTTGATCGTCGAGATCCATTAGACCCTAAGCACGAAATAATAAATAAATATATGTGTGTGCATAAGTGTGGGAGGTCACAATTACAGCTACTCAAGAAATGTAAACATAAACCCAATCCATAATCTAATGGTACAAGTCCTAATTCTTTCTTTAGGAATATCCATATATGGTAAATTCATTTTATCAAATGTTTACCAATTAATCTCATTTCAAAACTTTCTTTACCAAATTTTATTTCCTTTCTTCTATCAAGGAAAAATACATAATTTAAAGCAAGTTTTATTATCATAAAAATGCTTTACTTTCATATCATATCATCCATTTTCCTTCTTCCATCCGGAAAATGTATTTAACATCCCATTTCCCTTCTTATATCCGGGAAATGTAAATTAAAGCCATTTTATTATCATAAAATGCTTTAATAACCAATAATGTCCCACATTATTGGATCATAGTTATATATCATATTATATAACGAAATCTAAGACCGCCCGTCCGGGTTTCCCCACTGTGCGCGCCCCTAAATGGCTATCATCTTCCAGGGCCTCCAAGACAACCTGGGATCCTATCGAAACGTCGGTAAGCGACCATGTGCCTGCGGGATCGTCAAGACCACACCCAGAATCTCCTAACCAGCGCAGAAAATATATATATACAAACGCTCACATGGCCTAGGGACTATATCCACCCTGCATCATTAGCCAGGGGGCTTCACCACAACGCGCGTGACTTCCCTTATGATAGAGATTTAGAGAGGTGTGTATCCATAAATTATCATTTATGAAAAACATTACTTTTTCCCTTTTTGAAAACTCATATTTTAATTTTCTAAAAATCATCCGTTTAGCCATTTAGCACCAAGTTTTTAGAAGGTGCATCCCATTCTTATTAAGTCATATTTTATTAATGACCTAAGACCCAAAGTGCCACTAACCTCAAAATAGCTTCGAAGAGTTCATATAATTTCATAAGCCCTCAAAGTGAGTCTCCATAATGGAATGTCTCCCAAAATCTCAACATTTATTTTCTAACTTCCAATTTATCTTTAGGTTAACCTCCTATATCATTCGGACATTAACCTATATGAACTAGTCCTCAGGTAAACCCAAATATCCACTCTTAGCCTAGGACATTAGTCTACCCAATACAACGCTCTAAGACTCCCCACTACTTCCCAAAGGAAGGTTCTTAAACCTTAGACCTAAAAGTGAAAGGGCTGAAAATCAAAATAAGAAAATCTCACAAAAACAGGAGAACCGAATCGATTCGCCCTTGCGAATCGATTCGCTAAATAGCCGAATCGATTCATTGAGTAAAAACTGACCTTCTGCAATTGCCGAATCGATTCGGTTTTAACCCGAATAGATTCGGTATGCAAGACCTGTAACCTTCTCCTTATCCGAATCGATTTGCCCCTCGGGCCGAATCGATTCGGTCCTGAAATTCTGCTCAGTTTGGGCGACGGGTTACATAAACCCTAAAATCCCAAAACCTCCATTCTTTGTTTTTACCCAACATCAACAACATCTAATTCTACCAAATCATTCCTACACCATTTACAACTAATAATTTATCCTCAAGTCAAATTTAAAACTAAGATTTAAGGGTTTAATCATCAAAATCAACAAATACCCATTTATGGGTTAAATCTCCAAAACCTAACTATACATGCAATTTATCACATTAAATCAATATCTAGCAAGTAAGAAACTTGCCTCGAGGTTCGTAGTCTCGGAACACCTCCGGTAGCGACGGATTTCGGCCCAAATCCTCCATTTCTCTCTTTCTCTCAACTCTATCTTCTCTCTCTCTCTCTCCTTTGGCTTTCCCACCAAAAATGAAGAAAAGAAAAAGGGGTGGGGGATTTATAAGGGTCTCAAAATATAAACCCCCACTCTAAAATGTTAATACACCACTAGAATGACTCGTAACCACTAAATTGAGTCATAACCCCTTAAAAATGCCCGAATCTCAAAAATTACAACTGGGCACTTATTTCGACTATCTCGACTATTCTAAAAACAATCGCACCCCCTATATTGGCATTCGGGAAAGTGTGAACTATTTTTACGTTCCAAATTCCATTTTAATTCATTAATTATACCCAATCATATATAGGTCATAACCGTCGTTTTACATATAACGACGTAAAATACACAATATAACACTATTTACCTTATCATAACGGTAAATAGTCAAAACATAGTAAATATTATCCCTAAGTCTCACGGGAAATAATATTTACTCCAACATTTCCTATTTTATAAAATTAGCCCATTAGGGAAAATAGTATAAAATAGTCGCTCGAAAACCTGGGTTGTTACAATATACTTCTCAACAATTAGATAAGTCCTAATGAAAAACATTTGTTGATAATTATTTCTGGTCCTTTTTTATCCTAATATTATTTGAAACTATGTATATGATTGCAGTGTCTGCTATGTTGTCATTAGCAAAGAAGTGTGCATTTGAAGAGCTGTGTACGGAGATAATAAACGGTGAAAATATTTTTACATGGCCACATATGGCTACTTCTCTCTTTATTCTTCCTGTTATGGATTCACCTATTTTGTAGTTGCTAAAAAGCTTTATGAATATTAGTCAGTTAGACTACACTCTACACCCACCCTCTTTTGTTGCCAAGCTCATGCAAACTTTGACCTTTTATGGCCTATAAGAGGATCTACCATCTATAGTACGCCCAATAGCTTGTGGTATGAAATAAGGTGTGTAATACTTAAAAGATAAATGGGCAGTTCAGATGGAGTAGCCGATTAGGGAAATAAGAAAGCAGTGATGTTTGATAAAACTAAAATTTAAGGACCAGAATAGTAAATGGTATCAACTAAAATTAAGAAAGCAGAGATGTTTGATGACACGACTATGTGAAATGTTGAACAGGATCGTTGGGTGGTATGCGGTAATCCCACCTTATCCGTGACCTTCACCAGAGGATGGAGAGTGATAGGAAATACCAACCATACCTAGATGGATACAGGTAATTAATTTTTTTGTTGGGTGCGAGTTTGAGCATGGATAAACTTTCATTATAGTCGCTAGGAGAGGGTCGTTAGTGAGAGTCAACGATTAAGTGTGTCGCTAATTGATTTGCTAATAAAATTATTCACAACAAAGTTGTAATCGTTAATCACCCAAAGGCTGCGATAAAGACACTGATATGTATTCATAGGACATTGAGGCAGGGTGATCCCACCTCCAGAGAGAAATTGTTGAACTACTCGCACATAGGACATATTTTCCAAATATCCAATTTTAAGGATGACTCAAACCCTCTTGGTAAATTCTTCCACTTTTACATTCCATGCCCTCTCTCTCTCTCTCTCTCTCTCTCTCTCTCTCTCTCACACACACACACACACACACACAGATATATATATATATATATATATATATATATATATATATATATATATATATATATATATATATATATATTCTTTAGATACTTTTTATTATTGAAATGAGTAATTTTATGAGGACTCGGGATCTAGAAAACTGGGGCTCAATGATGTGGTATCAATGCGTTGGTTGTTGTTTTTCATTTTACATAGACTTGGAAATGTGACTCAACAAAGGTATTGGATGGTGTATGGGGTCCACTGATTGCTATTTAAAACACCAATCAATGCATTTTTCCATATTAGGAAGTCACTGATCACCAGTCCCAATTTCTAGTCGATGTAGAATTATTTATATTATATAGAGGAGACACACACACCAACGAATACATTGATTCCATATTAGGGGGTCGTGTTAAGTCCCGATATTATTTCGTAAGAAAATTAGTGTTTTGAGATAGAACCTCTTTTCTTTGTATAACTGGAATACTACTGTTCATCTTGGGATTGCTCTACATGGGTCCGAACATATTCGTTATTTTTATAGGAACGCCTCGATTGTTTTAATACATAGAGGCAGAGTGTTTAACCAAATCATTACCAGGAGCAAGCAAGGTGTGTGTTTTTTCATTAGGCTCCCTTCTAGTTTAGGGTGAAATTCATCACCTAGGTAAATATTAGTTTGTTTTTTGCAGTTAAAATTTTTGTTCACATATAACTGAAAATAACTGTACATGTTATAATTAAGTGACTTTTGATAAAATAGAGAAAAAATTAAATCTCCTGCAGTTTATTGCCATGTCTATACACGACGCAATTAAAGCTCTCAATATCAACAAAATAGTTTCCCGACAAGTTTATTTATACCTTTTATTTTCTATGTATATATTTTTGTCTAAATTTTAGAATAAAAAGACAAGGTCATTCAAACGAGACTTCTAACGAGATTGCTTTTTTCGCACTGAAACATCATTAGTAAAGTCGTTCGAACAAAAAAGTCGTTCGAACGAGTTTGGTGGGAACAGTTTGTTTGGCATTTTTGACAGTTTTCACCATGCTCCCACTACCTTTTCCCCACTACTTTTTGACAGAATTATCTTGTGCGGAAACCAACCTTTTGGAACTAACTTTTTCATATTCTAAGAGTTTTTGGAGAGAGAAAATTCTTTCAAGAAAAAGTCCCATGTTTTGTGTTTGATTTTTATGCATTAAATTCACAAAAAACACATACACACCAAATAGTTTGTTTATTCAAAGTTCCTTAATATATATATCCTTGCTTGGAGTGTTTGGCACTGCGTTTTTCTCTACACCTCAAAGAAGAGAAGTTTGGGTTACTTTTACATCCTAGAAAGCAGAAGTTTGTTTGTTGTGACATACCCACTTGGAGAAAGGTTCCTTGTTAGGGTAGCAGTGACCAGAAAAAGTCCAATTGGTGGATTCCGAGACCGCAGTGGAACTCCATGGTTATTCGCTAGGTAGAGGTGTGTACAAGAAGAAGCGTCGGGGCTTGGACGAAGTTAAGTCGGGTGCTGTAAGTCTTTTTATCTTGTACTTGTAAAACCGTACTTAGTGGATTTGAGGCTAGGGTTGTCCGAGGTTTTTTCCCATTGTGTGTTTTTCCTCGTACATCGCGGCGTAGTGGTTGTTTACTTAATTTATCTTTTTCTATATAACATTAGATGCATTCTTAGATAAAAAGATAGAATTGGTATAGTTAATTTGGTGAAAATTCAATTTGCGTAAAAATTAGTTTAATTCAAGTCATTAATTTAATTGGATAAAATTTGGTTTGGCCTAATTTGCAAATTTGATTAATTATTTTGTTAGGAAATTTTCTCGGACTTGGGTTGAGTTAATATGTTTAAGTGATAAGTTAATTTGTTTTTTTAGTTTAATGTCACTTTGAGTTTTGTTTAATTCTAATTTGAAAGAAATTAAAATTTGGTTTATGTACTCGTTTAGTTCAACCATCACTATTCTGCATTTAAAGGAAATTATTATTGTAAGATTTAAAAATTGGTCTCTCACATTTTCATTATGTATTTTATTTTCATATGTTAACATGCAGGTAAAGCACACGATACGTCTAAAGGGAAAATTGCAGTATTTTATGATACTCATTGGACGCAGAAAAATGGGTGGATTAGTGAACAAGCGAAGTCTGACTATGTAAGTATATACAAGATATTAATTTTACATGCTTGAACATAAAACATTACTCCCGAGCCGTGCGTGCTGGATTGTTTTGTGTTGAAATTGGTGGAACGGAGTTGTTGGATTATTGATTTGTGTCATAACATGTTGGATTTCACCAATAAATAAAGGCAACTCTGTCTATTTGTTTTAAAAATATAGTGAAATCGATTGAAGGGGCGTATTAACGATTTACTCGTAGCTATAGTTGTATTAGAGATTTGTGTGTCACATCATGTTGGATTTCATAATAAATAAAAGAAACTCTGATGATTTTTTTTAAAGTGTAAAAAATAGTCAAAGGGAGAGTGTAACATATTATTTTATTTTTCTTTGTAGAAAGAGATGATTGAATGAAAAAAAAAATCGGTGGATTTTGATGAAGCATCAATATGTCAGAACGTCCTTGGAAATAGGTCGGTATACATGAAGGGTCATGGTGCCCGACCTTTCAAATCACTATGCATGCAAAATTTTGAATTGGAGAACAAAAAATTACAAACAAATATCGTAGATTTTGAATTGGTTGCATTGAAGGTCGCCTTACTTCCAGAGAAAGGCGTTGCTCTTGAGGAAAATGTTCCTGAAGGATCTTATGTGCCTTCGAATCAACTTGCATGATAACAAGTGTTTATTTTATCTTTTTTTTTGTGATGAGAAAACTAGTTTAAACTCATTTCTTAATTATGAAGTATTATTCCAGATACACTATTATTATGAACGCTTAATTTTTTGCAACCAAAGTAATATTCTTTTGCAATGAAAAAAAAAATTTGCAAAAATATTTTCGCAAGAAACAATGACTATTAACAAGGAATTTTATCCATCGCAAAATATATTTTGCAACGAACTAAATGTCGTTGAAACTTATCGTTATAAAAGTGATTATTATTTGCAATCAAATATGTCTTTTTTTGCAAAGAAAGAGAGTGTTACAAAAGACTTGTAGCAATGAAAAATTAACATTTGGCAAGGAATTTTAATTCTCTCAAAATATCTTTTGCGAGGATTTATTAGAATCTTTTGAAACGAACTATTCATTGTAGCAGATTTTTAATCGAAATATGAGAATTTTTTGCAACGAAAAAGACTTTTTTCCAATGAAAAATTTCGTTGCAACATATTTTTAGCGACAATGACGAAATTTTCTTGCAAAAGATCTATAGCATGATGGATAGTGCGAGGAATGTTGCAAGGCAAAAAATTCATTGCAAAAGGTTTTTTGCAATGAAAATATACCTTTGGGAATGATTTCTTTTCCTTATTAAAAGCCATAATTCTTGTAGTGTCTGGATGGACTTCCTAACAACTAATCCTTACCCTTCAAGGGCAATTCCAACTTACTTTATCGACACGTGTTGACATCCTAATCATGACTTGATATCCCATCGGGGGTATCATACTCAAGACCTTATCACGACATCATCAATATAAGTCCCAGATACATTCCGTAGTGCCCATTCGAATCAAGCACTACACTTCCTACATTAGTCATTTTACGAGAAACGAGCAGCTTGTGTCACTGAGGTACCAATCTTCAATTACCATTAGAAGGTTACCTCACCTACTTATATTAAATTAGATGACCTTTCCAAGTACTACGCGGTTTGACTGTTTAAAATTGAATCCACAACCTGAGATCATTATTTAACCCTCGATATAATCATCACTAGAATACTATTATTTCATAATACTGACCTTAACTAGTTCTCTAAGGTATCCAAGCCTACCCCACGTAAAGTACATAAAAAATATAATAATATTTCATCACCTATAACTCTATCATCGTAGTCACGCTCTACAAATTTCTCAATATGTATATCACAATTGTTAGGTACTCGACAAGATACTAGTCTACAAGCCTCTATGCCTGGCGCATTTTTATCATTGAACACCTCAAGGTGTTACAACGAGTCGATTTCTATTCCCAATGAAGCCACATACAATCAGTCCCCCGAACACTTCAAGACCTCTTTAAATAGATGAACTTTTTATCCCTTGTGTTTGGAGTTCTATCAACCCATGACCCTCTCTTACTGAGGTCCAATAAAAGTTTGAAAACCTTCTTCCAAACAGCGGATGCCATACACCACATATCAAATAACAAATTGACACTACTAATGATTCTAGAAAGATATAGGAATCGTGAACAACCTATAATCCTATAAGTAAACACTACCAACGTCATGAAGGATCCTATTCCCTAAATGTTGCACCATTCTTTCTAAAACCTCGTTAAGGAAGACTATGTAGGGTTCACCCATACGTCCACTATAAATCATCATTGTTACGTGTGAAATACTCACCAGAAATGGCCTATAACTTTCATCAGAACATACGAGATACAACCTTCAATTGGCAATTGCCGAGGCACTTACTCACAAAGATAGTATTCCATCGACTGAGGTTGAGCACACATCCTCAAGTAATAATCGACACGATTCTACATGCCCACTGAGTTATCAAATGCTTACTACCCCATGGGTCAAGTTTGCCTAATCTCCATAGTTTACTTCACATAATTCATGTCCCTAATTCAATGGATGTTATCTTCCTTTTTAACATATTATTAGGCCTTTCACATCATCAAGGTTGACACAAAAACACCTCGCACTAAAAATTGTTGTGCCGCCACTATTGGCTCGTACAAACACTCCTAAATCACTAACATATCTAAATAAGAAGCATGGAATGGAATAATGACAAATAACTTGGAAATGTGCCACTTAGCAATGAATTACCCATCCTTCTAATCACCTTGACTCCACCGTCAAGAACACAAATTGAAACCGTCACCAATCTAGCATAATCGGCCCAAAACCAACACCGACATCGAAAGATCCACTACCGCCTTCACCATGTCACTCCCAAAAGGAACCTTGAACCTAAATCTATGATACCATTTGTAACGCCTCAGCCTGGATTTATGGGTTACTCGTGGTCAACCTAGCTCAACCCAAGCATTAAGTGTGATATGCAATGAAACAACCTATATAATATTACTAGTCCAGTTTTATTAACCTAACATTTAATTTGTTTCGCATGGGATTCCCGTTTTAAATAAAATTACGTGAAGGACCCATATGAAGCATCATCTGAATCCAGGCATACAGAGCTACTAATGTAAAATAAAAAAGGATACTTACCTATATAATGATCTCAAAATATAAAACCACACCTAACCTAGCGTAATAAAGATGAGGGAATGAGATGAATGCCCAGTCAGAAAACCTAACAATGCAATATAATATCAAACGATAACAAAGAGGCTCTAACACGTTTATATATATATATATATATATATATATATATATATAATGTGTATGTATTATATATATAAACTTTAATGCCCCTTTATTTAAAGAAAGCAATTATGTTATCGAAATTTCCCATTTACTTATACAAAATTTACCTATGTATTTTCATTGAAAATGACCTTTTAACACACGCAAACATCGCGTTAGAAAATACTTATTTTTTCTTTGAAAACCTTTCGTTAACACATTTTTGTGTTATTTATGGGTTGAACCTCTTTAGGTTGTTTACCTGTCAATTTAATAACTTTACTTTACCTTCCTTTGATTTCATGACATTAGCCAATTTCCTTACATCACTTTTCCACATTGTCTTTCAACATGAACATGTAATAATTTCATTCAAGGTAGGTTATCTTTTCTTATATTCACCACACAACCCATTTTTTGTCATGTTCAGTTTTCTATTATCTTTTTCGCAGAATTTACCGAATACATGCATACTTTAATGGGATCCACACCACCAACTTTGCTACCATATTCTCTGGCCAGCTCTTTCGGGTCTTAGGGATCCAAGCCTTCCTTAATCACCTGGTGTCATTTTGAGTCCATATTAATTTGTTTTTAAATTTTTTCAATGTCCGCATCATTCCACTTTTTAACGGATGATGCTAAAACCTCGAGATTAACCCCACTTTGTGTCACACTTTAAAATAATCATTTCTTGTCCTTTATACACTTGCCTTAATTTTAACGAAAAATTACTTTCATTTAGGACTACTTGTGTAACACACTTTTCCATAGAAATGTTTCATTTTACGTAAAATTACCATTTTACCCATTTATTTCCAAACTTGAATTTTCTTCCATTTCTACAAATGTTATTTTCTCCAAAAACATTATTAATTTATACACACCAACTTCTTTAATGTTCTAAACTCGAAAAATACTTATTTTAACTCTTTGGAGTAGAATTCTTAACAAGTTAGAAATCTCTTCATCTCATTACTTTCTTTCTTTAAGAAATCATTGGATATTTTAAAGACGGCTTTACAATAAAAACATCATTTTCCTTTATTAATACATATAGTCTTAGGACTATACACTTATCACATTTTCAACACCTATTCACACACTTTAAAGGCTGAAATTTCTAGTTTCTTTATTCCATATTAAAACTCATGATTTATATACATGGGAAGAGAGATTTTAATTCCAAAAATCCAAGAAAATGAGTTTAACACATGATTTATTCAAGAAACTTCACAACATTTGTATAAACATACTTTTCAAGTTAAATGAAATTTTTATTTCTTGAAAAGTTGAGTAAATGCATATTTATAGAAGAATTCCAATTTTCAGTAGAAACATCTTAAGCAAATGTTCATAAAATATTTTCAACAAGAGGAGTATTATTTCAAAGATTTTATTCCATAATATGTTTATATATCAAGATTTATTGATATATATTTTTTTCCAAAACTCTTGAAATCATTTATAAACCGTTTATGGAAAACCATAAGAAATTACCCTATTAAGTTATTTACGCATTTTACTCTAAGAAAATCTCGCTACAAGATCAATATAATGCAAAACTAGAGCTCATAACTTAAGGGTAGAGTTTTCCAACCTAAAGAAAGATCCAATGATGGTAGGATGAAGTGTAGAAGAAGATGGCAACATCTCACCTCCTAAGGTGGCCTTAAAAAAGGTTGCCTAGTTCCACTAGGCTAGCCTCCATAAAACCTCCAAGCAATATCCCCCAACAACAACTCTGTGACTTTACATCTTGACTAACAAACGACGTAAGTGGGTTTTATAGGCTTAAATATGGATGAATATGAGGTGAATATGGTGGTTTAGGTGGCGAGGTGGTTCTGGAAGGGTGGTAGTAGTGGTAGAAGGTGGTGAAGCTCTCAAGAGCTAGAAAGAAGGGGGATTAAAATGCCCTCATATTGCCCTAACACTACCTATATACCCCAAAGCCTTATGGGGGAAAATCCCTAAAATTCGCAAGAAGTAAATCCTGATCTTGAGTTATTTCTCTGAGAACATGACACGTGCCCTCATCCAATGACCCACATTTTGACAGCACATCTAATTGTCTTATTGGAACAACAATGGATTTCTTTCGAATGAGGACTCCTATTTCATTTTAACCAAGGTTCTACTTGTTCGAACAAGAAAGTCATTTCGTTCGTTTCAAAGTTGTGTTAACCCGCAGTGGGTCAAGAAGTTAAATGCGGAGGTGGAATGTTTAATTAATTTATTAATAAAAATCCCGTAATTTGCATAATTTAAATAGTATTTGAAGTTTGTATTTTTGTTTGAAAAAGGGTGACCACCTTATACAATTAGTTAAATTACATGATTTATTTATAAGAAAATCTAAATTAATCCACAGTACTAATTGAACTGAAATTAAATCACAACCATCGTAAATTATTACAAATTATGGTCGTATGCCTGAATAAAAGTCCAAATACAAAAAGTGCAAATAACAAATGTCCACTGTTTGAAAACAAGTACATAGCATTCTAGTGACGTTGATCGCCTTCGGAGGCTTTACTCGGGTCATGTCCAATATTCCTACTTGATGTACCTGGGGTGGTGGTGGGGGTTGGAGTATAAATATAAAAAAATAGGGGTATCAATAAATTGAGAATACATTAACAATTTTGCTAGTATTAATGAAATTACATGCAATGGATATGACCGATGAGCTTGTGCTCACACTTAAGAAATTTTACCACTATTTGCCGCGTATAGAGACTAATTATTCATAGTTTAACCTTTAGTCTCAATTACTACATTGCCATTAGGTTGATTTAATTAAATTACGAGTACATCAAATTAAATTCCTTTTTCATTATCTTTCTCAAAATCTTCCAAATACCGTGTACTTTAATGGGATCCACACTGCCAGCAATGCCACCATATGCTCTGGCTAGTGGTTTAGGGTATTTGACCTTAGGAATCTGGGACCTCTTTAATTTTCCAGGTGTCATCCGAGTTTAAATTTTATGTTCTTTAACATTTTATCCAATGTCCACATTATTCCATTCACCTTCACCATTTTCGTCATACCATGGTCTAGAAGCATTTTTCGCATTATCAATGTGCCAAAACATACTTTACCAATTTTAACCCAAAAATAGATCGACGGGGTCTCGAGAAGGAACCTAACCCTTAGGACCCTCGAGTTTTGTCAAATCCACTTTTTTCATAATTTTGAGAAATTATCTTTGACTTTATTTTGGCACCTTAAGTAAATAATTTTTTCCAACACTATTTCCATTATTTCATATTCAAAATCATATTTATCTATTTTATGTTTTGTCACGTAAAATGTTGGTTATCTTCTTGGATAATTTTATATAAAATCCATAGTTTTGTCTTATGATCACATGGAAATCCCAACATTAGTTCTTCTTCATCATAAAAGTTTTTGGCATAATTTGGGGATGTTTTTCCATACTTGTTCATCTTACTAAAAAAACCCATTTCAACATTTTGATTCAAGTCTTCCATATCACAATTTAACATACTACATGTTCCTACATGTTGAAGAGATGATTTTAACATACAAATACCTCGAATAAGAATTTAAATCAAGACTAATCATGTGTTTTATGTAAATTCACATGTTTTCTTCCAAACATAAAGGTAAAATGCCATTTTTATACAAATACTTAGTTAGGGTCTGTCTTTAAGAAAATCTAATTTATTGCAAGACCAATTATCTTGTAAATGTAACCACATTTTTATCCATTAAAACCCATCTAGCAACGTCCTAAATAATTTCATAGCTAAAAGAACCTTAAAACATGGAAGGAAAACCCTACCTTTGGTTTAGTAGAGGAGAAACAACAATGGATGACTTGAAATCTCCTAAACTCCTTAGCTCCGAGCGTTCTAGCTCCAAAAACTCCTAGCTTCTTCAAAGCTTCCACAAAACCTCTTTAGAATGTTGCTCCACCATTTTCTACTTAGAAGAGACCTTGAAAAATGGTAGAAATGGGAACAAATGGGTTATTTTATGGTGTAGAAGTGTTTGGGGACACTCAAAATGGAGGAATAATGGCCTAAGGGGGAAGATGGGTGTGTGAGCTCTTGAGAGAGATGAAGAAATTAAAAAATGGTGGTGGTATTTTCTCTCCCATTTCTCCCTCTTATAACGCATGCATACCCCCCTTAAAACATACAAAAAACCTTTTAAAATCCACCAGATTCATCAAGCTCAATGAACTTGATATGTTATCAAAATCTATGGCTAAAATCAGGACAACAAAGTTGGCATAATCTTTTTCGGATATATTCATTCAAACATGTATGATCTCGTTCGAACGAGATCAACTTCGCCAGAAGTTCCTTTCAAAGGACCTTCAAATGAGGGTCGACCATAAAGCTGTGGGGTTCGTTCGATGCTCATTAGAAGATCATTTAGAATGAGTTTTAATTTTTATTCGAACCACCAGGTCTCATTCATACGGAACAAGGAATCGACTAGAATGACCCTGGCTTCATCTGAACCACCCTATTCCATATTCTTCCCAAATCTAAATGAATAACTTCAACTAATTAACATAAAGATAACTAGTGCAATGAATGAAGTGATAAAAGACTTTGCAATGATAATTTTATCACATTAACTTCACATGGGTACAAATTACATGGAAAGGAATAAAATATTAGGTCGTGTTATTACATTCTCACGTTTTTAGGGAAATTTATCACTAAAATTGGGATAAGTGGCAAAAGGAAGAGTTTCAATTGCTTTTCCCCCATCTTCGACTCACGGGCCCAAGTACCACCTTTGACACCTTAAAAATTCCCAAATGACCTTCACTAACAGAATAATATTATTGCCTAGGACTCTCTACTTGTGATATATCATGTATATTGGTCGTATTATAAATGTTACATCTTGCTCTAACTCGATCAGGTTCCAATAAATAACATGACAGGGGTCATGAAGATAGTAGTTCAACATGGATACATGGAACACGCTATGCACCTGTGATAGCTATGATGGCAGCGCCAAGTGATACAACACATCTTTAATCCGCCCTAGTATATCAAAGTGACCGATGTTCCATGGGGCCGGCTTCCCTTCTGCCTGGATTGTTAGCTAGTGGTAATCCGCTCTAAGATCTCCAAGTGCGTTCAACGATTATAAACATAATTATTTTATCCTCTCTACTATTATGGTGAATTCCATGCACCTTAACAGTCATCTTTGGAATTAATTATGTATTCATGATCTACTTCTCACCCACTCTATCCTAACAAATTGGTAAATGACATGGTCTCCCACAAAGGGACTCAAAATGGGCCATCTCAATACTTCCCTGCTAGCTATTGTTGTAGGAGAACTCTGCCAGAAGAAAGTTATTTGCCCAACTACCCTGTACGTCAAGTAAAAAAGTCCTTAGCATATCCTCCAAGGTTTGGATATTCCTCTCCACTGCTTGTAGGTCTCATGATGATACAAAGTGATCATATGTAGTTCGATTCCCAATTCTTATTGGAACTTCTTCCAGAATCGAGAAACAAATCGAGGATCACTGTCTGAAACGATCGAGAGTGGGACACTATGGAGCCTGACTATCTACCTAGAATATAACTTCACAAATTCTTCCATATTGTCCATGACCTTAATTAACAAGAAATGTACAGAATTGATGAGCTGATCCATTATCACTCACACATTGTCGTGACCATGCACAGATCATGGTAAGGTCATGACACAATCCATTATTATGTGCTCCCACTTCCACTCAACCATGGGTAGTGGTTGTAATATCCCTGGTGGATTCTTTTGTTCATCCTTTACCTGCTGGAAGGTGTGACACTTGGGTGAATACGTCGCTATATCTCTTTTCAATTTGGAACACTAGAAATCCCTACAATGGTCCTTATACATCTTGGTGTCACCAAGTTGTATACTGAATTGTAAGTGCTGGGCTTCTTCCATTATCTTATCATGAAGCTCCTTAATAATGAGAATGATCAACCATTTCTTGTGCTTCACCCTGCTGTCCTTATCCTCGATAATGGTGTTAAACATTTCCCCATTGTAAATAGGATCGTGATATTGAATGGACTCATGGTTACCTGATTGAGCATTTAAAAATTTCTACCGAATGAGGGACCTAGACACCACAATCCAAAGTTAAGCTCTTTTATAACCTCGTTGCACGTGCATATCAAACATTTCCATTTCCCCAAACATCTTTACCCGGTGGCATTTCATTGTCGTAAATATGAGACTGGATTTTATAATGAAAGGCTCAATCATCATACTGGCCTTTCTCAGATGGTACTCTAGTGAAAAATCATAGTCTCTCATTAATTCAATCCATCTCTTCTTCTTGACATTAAGGTCTCGCAATGTGAATATGTATTAAAGACTCTTATGATCGAAAAACACCTCAAATAATTCCTCTTACAAATAGTACCTCAATCTTTTCAATGAAAATACTACGATAGTTAACTCCAAATCATGAGTGGGGTAGCTACTCCCATCAGCTTTTAACTGGCAAGATGCATACTCTTACCCTCGACAATACTTCTCCGAGTCCTGAACTAAACACGTCATAGTGTACCTTATAACCCTTGCCTCACTCCGAAAGGAAAATAACGGGTGTGGAGGTCAACCTCACCTTCAATTCATGGAAGTCTAGTTCACAGTCCCTAAAAAATTTTAAATGCACATCCTTCCAAGTCAGCATGTTGAGGGGTATTGGTACCTTTGAGAAGTCCATTACAAGTCGATGATAGCCCTCTACCAAACGCAAGAAACTAAGTACATGGGTGACTATCCTCAGCCGACTCCAACTCAGCAATGTTTTTACCTTGGGTAGATGAATAGAGACATCCTCGCTAGAAACCACATGGCTAGGCAACCTCACCTCATCCATCCAAAATTTGTATTTAATGAAGTTAGCATAAAATTGATTCTACCAGAGAACCTGCAGTGTCGCCCGGAGATGTTCCTCCTGATCGATATTTGATGCGAGTACACCAGGATGTCTTCCATGGAAACCAAAATGAGCCGATACAAATTGGGATGATATATGCGTTTCATCAAGGTTACTAGGGAATTCATCTACTCAAAGGGACTTACCATAAACTCATAGAGATCGTACTATGTCCGTAATGAAATCTTAGGAATATCCTCCTATCTGACACGGAGCTAATGATATCTGGATCGAGGTAAATTTTTGAGAACCTACATGCCCCAAAATACTAATCGAACAAATCATCAATATGGGGCAGAGGGTACTTGTTCCTAATGGTCACCCTATTCAACTACTGGTAATCGTTGCAAAGTAGTAGAGAATTATCATTTTTCATCGCGAATATGATTGGGGCTCCCCACGGGGACATACTGTGGTGGAGAAAGCCCTCGATTGTTAATTCTCTTAGTTGAATGATCAGTTCCTATAATTATTTAGAGGCTATCCTATGGGGTGGAATAAGATGGTTGATACACCCTGGTGAACCTCTATAGCAAACTCCACCTCTCGTCGCGGAAATAACCTGGGGAGCTCATTCAAAAACACATTAGGGAACTCCTGCACCACGGGATAGTCTAAAATTATACCCTATGGCTCATCATGAGCTTTCACGATTCTCAACCAACTAAAATACTTATTCTGCTAACGGTCTGTGGTTAATTTGCAAGGATAATCAATACTCTACTCACTGTTGAACTGATGACGAGACCCGTTCGAAAGCGAAACTAGGACACTATGTCGATGGCATTCAATAGTTGCTGCATCCTGTCCACACCAAGGTTAACCTCGAACCCATCCATGATCATTAGGATCAAGTCATACTCTAGGATAAAATCTCCCTCCATAATCACACATTTATGGAAAACCATGTCGAGGACTATACCACCACCCATTGGGAGCCCAATGAAAATAGGTGGATCAAATTAGTCTACCACGAAACCCAAACTAAAGTCTAGGGAACTAGCCATGACTGTAAAGGAAAATCATACCTTCAATCAGTGAGGCAACACTGAAGGTTGTAGTCTGCTGGGAATTGGTGTAGACTTGCCTGGGATTAATCACATTGGTCTAACTGTTGGGAACCTGATCCTACCCACGGTTACCCTGTCCCTGATTTGGACATAAATTATCCATGCTATGCCTTCCCGGCTACTGGTACCCTGAAGGAAATGGTTGCTGCTTCTTGGTGGTGTTTGTATAACTAGATCTTTGACCCAACAAGAAGTTAACGGTATGTTGGCTACCCAACTGACTACTCAAAAACTGCTAGGGACAGTCCCTCCTCATGTGACCTGGGAGCCCATAACTATAACATGTCCTCTTTATGGGGGTGATGGGGCTCTTATTGCAAGATCACCATGCTGAGGAAAAGATTCCCCCATAGAGTCCTTAAGATTCATGAAGAATCTTTTTTACCGTATTCGAGAGTTCTTATGACCCTCGACTGAGATCCATTGGGTTCCATCTTCTTCTCTCATATAGCCTTGCTATACTTCTCTTTAATCTATAATCGTCAGGTCTTATTCACAACGGTTATGAAATCGATCAGATCTAAACCTGCTATGATCCACTAGATACCCAAAATGAGGCCTTTGACGAATAAACTCATTTTCTCTGTCTCGTCCTGTTGTACGGAATCAACGTACTCACAGAAACTTTACATGATACTCATTAAATTAAGTCTACAATTTAATCAATACAACAAACTCATATTTTTGGTATCCTTGAATGCCTGTCGAAAGTAACTATCGAAAAAGGTCACTCGAAAGTTGCTTCAGTCGATCATCTCAGTGGTGATGTTAGAATATGCGCTCCAGTAGCACTGTGTGTGTTTTCATAGCTTGAATGTGGAAGTTTTGACCTTTTTCTCTATCGACATTTCTAATATCTCCATTATTATATTGAGTTCTTCAAGCCACTCCTTGACCACTTTGGGGTCAACTGCCTCGTTACAAGTAGGAAGGTGTAGCCTCTTGAATTCCTTGAGGATAGAAGCGTCGTTGGTGCTCTCCATAGTCCCATTATGGTTTGGACACTCCTACTACTTACATGAGTTGGCTAGCTGATGCATAGATTGCTCCATACATAGAAGCTCATTGGTACCTGCCCCGCTAGAAATGTCACAATATAGAAGAATCTACACAATAATGGGTAGTATAATATACAAGGATACAAATTAAAGGCGGTAGCGGAAAAAAATTTTATGCAATGACTAAAGCATTAAATACTAAGAAACATATGATGAAAGCATACTAGGAACGCGAAAACATGCCCCGACACGAGTTTAGGTCATCGTTCGGTCAACCCGCACCGAGTTAATGAGTTAAACGGGGAGGAGGGAAAGTTTAATTAATTTATTGAACAAAAATCCGTTAATTTGTCTCATTTATTTAGTATTTAAAGTTTCTAAAGTTTGAAAAAGGGTGACAACTTTATGTAAGTAGTCAGTTTTTAAGATTTATTTATAAAGAGAATCAAAATTAATCCACAACACTAATTAAATCACAACCATCCTGTATCATTACAAATTATGGTCGTAGGCCCGAATAAATATCCAATACCAAAAGTGAAAATACCAAATATCAATTGTTTGAAAATAAGTATATAGCGATCTAATGATGCTGATCTCCCCCAGGTGCTTTAATTGGATCTTGTCCAACCCTACTCAATGTACCTGGGGTGGGGGTGGGGCTTTTAACATAAAAAGTAGGGGTGAGCGAATGCTCAACAGGGTAGGTAATACTAAGCTATACATTTTTTACAAAATACTATACATATAAAGTGTATTTTAATTAATTAAGCAAACAATAATAACTTAACTAGTGTCAATGCAACTACATGCAATGCACCTGAGCGATGAGCTCATACTCACATTTAACAAAGCCCTTTACCGGGCATAGAGACTAATTATTCACATTTTAACCTTTTGTCTCAATAATTACATTTCCACTAGGTTACTTTATTTAAATTACAAGTACAACCAAATAAATGCTTAAAAGTTTCAAATTTCTTAAAATCAATTTTAAATTTATTTTTGTTAAATTTAAGAAATTTTCTAAATTTTCGAGCAAATAAATCCATGTCTTCCGAGTCACTATCACTCTCGCTCTCTACTACCTGTTTGACCTCTTTCCGGGCTTTTAAAGCAACACCCTTTTCAATTTTCTTTTTAGTTTTAGAGGGAAACATATCTACTTCATAGGTTTGTAAATCACCTACAAGCTCTTCTAATTTCGTAGAGGCTAAAGTTGGTAAAGAATTTAAAACGGTCATTTTTGGAATAAATCTATCGGGTAGGGACCTTAAAATTTTCTTTACAACACGGTTGTCAGGTATTTTCTCTTCCAAATTAAACGATGAATTGACAATATTGGAAAGTCTAGCATAAAATTCATCAAAAGTTTCATTATCGTTCATTTTGATAGTTTCAAATTGAGTGGTGAGGTTTTTGAGTTTCGAAGCTTTAACGACACTAGTTCCTTCATGAGTTAGTTGTAAAATATTCCAAGCTTATTTAGCGGTTTCACACTTCATAATACATCGGAATTCAACCGGTGTGACAGCGCTAAACAAGGCATCCAAACCACAGGAATTAAAATTAAAAAGAACACATTTTTGAGACAAATTCTTAGTCGCGTCAATTAGTTATATTGCACATACTTTATTTTCTATAAAAAAACAAAACAAATAAACAGAAGGTCACACCTATAAATTCTAATGGGATTATTCACCATATTTTCTTAAAACTAAAAATATCTTTTATACACACACACACACATATAATAATCTCTCATTTGAATCGATGGGATAAACCCCACCCGTGTGTCGCATGAGAACTATTTGGACTTTGATGCCTTTATAGGCAACATAGGCGTTTTGAGCTAAAACCCGAGACTCGAGTCCAATTTTACTGTCATTATATTTTCATCTTTTTCTTATTTTTTCAATACATAAATCATATATATTATACTTATTATTAATATTTACGTTTTATCTAACCATTATTATCGTTTCATTATAACGATATGTTGATAAACACGTGCATCATATTATCTAGTAATTATTTTGGGAACATTCCTTTGATGACCTTACTCTATCTTTTCCATGATATAAATCGAACGATTCCGATCTCTACTCTATATTTTTCGTGATATAAGTAAAATGATTCCCATCTCCAATTATATATGCACATGCAAACACACTTCACGGAGAAATTATGGAAAATTGTTAAATAAGGCCAAGTGAGACTGAAAGGGAGGGATGGGTGCCTAACACCTTCCTATTCCACAAATTAAACTATTGGTTTTGTAAGAATTATTTTGTCTTTGATTCCACTCTCTTGAGGCGATGACATGTTCTTTTGCGTATTTTGTGCAAAATAGGTTGGCGACTCCATCTCTTTACATCACCCCACATCCACAACGGTCGCAGCACTCCTAGAAAAGGGTGTGAGAATTTTCCTCCCTCTCTGATTGCGCAGCGCGAGCGTCAAAACCCCAAGATGGGAGGAAAAAGCCAAAGGAGGGATGGCCACACTGGCGAGTCTGCAAGGGACTGACTTATCATAAGAGTTACTTGTGTGCATATGCACATACCTATATGTTTCCTTCTTTCTACTTTATTATATATTATTTATATTTGCATCATGATTATATCAATCACTTTTTACTTTACACACTTGTAAATAATCTCCGTATACACCTCACACTAATTACACCTTAATATAAATTCATTTATATCCACATGCTTTACACACCACTTAGAATATCCGTGCTTAGGTGTCACTTGCACACACTTCCTCTTATCACACTTATATATATCCACGCTGAATCACACTTATCACACACCACTTGTAGTATATCCATGTTTAGGTTCACTAAACACACACTCAATTATAGATACTCAAACATCACTCACTCTCAGATATCCATGCTTAGTGTAGTCTTCGTTGTCCATGCTCGATTTTCTTTTCATGATACTTGTACATTCTTCCTTATTAGTATAGTGCTCATAATTCCAAATAAAAATAATCTATCCATAATATACTAACCAAGGATCATGCATTTTGCACACTACATCACCAAAGAGCATGGCTATTGACCAAATTTGTTGTACCATATTAGGGGGTCACTTTATGATGGGCATTGGTCCGTTATGTCCCAGTTAGCCTAAGCAATATGAATCTCACCTTCCATTGGCCAAATGTCATCGATGTATATCGAACGGTACCCCTGCATCGTACTTCTTGATAAGTTTCACAACGGGAGGTATATAGCAAGTAACTCGTTCACGTACGTCGAGTATATTGAATTTGCTTCCACACGCACTGTCCCCACCAGGTATGTATAGGAAATTCATGTACACTCACATATATCAAATGGCTTGTCCACACGTACCAATTGCCCTCAAAATCAAGACGTATATCGAGTAAGTCATGCCAAGGGGGGAACCTTTGCACTAACCTAAGAACTGCATACCCTCATATAGGCATCAAACCCAGGGCACTCATATTTAGTTTCTCGGTTACTACCGAAAACTCTTTCGAAATGAAGGTTTCGTATGCCAACCAAATTTTCGCGAAATTTCATCCTTTTCACAACGGGACCCTAACAATGAACGTGGAAATAAGTCAAACCATGTTTTAGATATTTTTCAAACCGAATTTTTCCCAATCTTGGGTCTTGTCCAGCTTTGTTTTGCATTTAAGTAAACCTAACACAAGTGAAAATATAATAATAATAATAATAATAATAATAATAATAATAATAATAATAATAATAATAATAATAATAATAATAATAATAATAATAATAATAATAATAATAATAATAGTAATCATGCTCAGATTCTTCTCTAGTTTTTCCTTCGTCCTTACCAGAAGTGTCAAAAACCTTTTCCCCACTTTTATCAAAATACTAAAATCACTCTCCTTCCTTTTATCATAAGCGTCAAAAGAAATTTTATCCTCCTTTTATAAAAAACATACCAAAAATATTTTGTCATTCCCTTTCCAAAAAATATCAAAAGCATTTTCGTTTTTTTTTTAAATATTCTTCCTTTTCTCTTTCAAGAATAAACCCGAATGGTTTTCCTTATCTGGTCAATCGCATACCCAACCCATTCCCTGGGGCCCCATTTGCTTTGGTCTTCTATAAAACCACCCTGAAGCTCTGTCAATTCTCCCTCTACTTCCTCCGAATACAGAATTCATCTTCACCCGCTTTCCATAGAGAATGCAGACCATGTACGAAATGTGTAACCTGATTTTGTTACGTTGTCCAACTTACCACCAAGATTGACAACCTTCAAATCGAGGTTCATGAGATGCAGCGAAAATGATTCCCGATTCCCGAAGATCCTAAGGTCCTATTCCCTTATGCTATGGGTCCACCCGTACCTAAGCCTATTTGGGTCCCGGAAGATTATGATCATGATCCACGTGTACCTCATTCTAATGGGCCACCTCTAGCTCAACTCCCTATAGCTAATCTTTCCCAAACAGGGACTAACATGCGAGTGATTGTCAATCCGAATGAAGAAGAGTTAAACAAGGTCAAGAAAGACCTTAAGCTACTGACCAAAATGTTGGACCAAGACCGAATCTCTGGGGATTACATGGATTACACCTATATTTCTCCCTACCCTAAAGTAAGGCTGCTGGAAAAGTTCAAGATGCCCAATATTGAGAACTTTGGGGGTTGCGGGCCCCCAATTATCCATCTTCGAAGTTACCACCGAGCCATGAGTCTCCAAGGTGCCTACGAGGAAATAATGTCTCGATGTTCCAACAAACTTTGAAGGACAATGCTTTATGCTGGTTCTTATCCCTCGAGGAATCCAAATTCATAGTTGGGATGATGTTACTCGTGAATTGATGTGACAATAAAAGTACAATGAGGAGTTGGAGGTTACACACCGTGATTTAGAACTTCTCAAGCAGAATCTCGGGGAAAATGTCAGTAATATGATAGCAGGGGGACAAAGCCACCACCACGACAAACCGGACCTCCGAAGTGAAATAAGTCAATATTGTGAAGAAAAACTTCTTACTTCATATTCGAGCTATGATGGCAGGAGAGTATTACCCCCATTTTTTAGCCCTCCAGGAAGCATGAGTGGAGATTTAAGAAAGTATTACCAATACAGAAGCTGAGCCAAAGAAAGTATCCATAAATTTCACTTTAGGAAGACATGATAAGCCTGCTACAGTTTCAACCATCAATAATATCTCATAGCCTTATACTTCATGATCACTAGAAAGTCGTGTTAACCTAGTTATAAAAGAATACACCGAGCTTCATGCCCCTCTCTCTAAATTCTACCAAGCTCTTTTTGGGAAAAATACCATCAAGCTATTAGACCCCCGTCCATTACGAAACCCACTTCCCAATAATTTCAAACTTGACGCCCATTGTTATTTCCATCAAACTGCTGGCCATACCATTGATGAGTGCTTTCATCTCTGGAATAAAGCTCTTGGCCCAGGGGAAGGTCATCACCATCTTGGGCGACATGGATAACAGTGAGAATGAGAGAATAAGTAATTCAGTATGAGAGATACAACATGGGGCCAATGACCTACTTATGTATGGTTTGCGAGTTGAACCACTCCTACTCCCACTCCTAGTAGGTGATGATTTCAAAGATAGAGTCTATCCAGAGAACATTCATCCTGGCAATGTCAACATGATATGGATGTTTAAGAACATGCACTTCATGGTCGGACTGGGTCTGGGAAGATAACAACAGGGAATATTGGAACCCAGAGTGCGAAAGAAGGACTTTCCTCCATATGGACTGGGATACTAACCATCATCAGAAGAACTCAGAATGCTCCGCCTACCCTGATTGAAGCGAAGGATAGAAAGTGCTAACACTATTTTGGGAGACTCCTTAAACGAAATATTTGTCACATAAGATGAAGATTTTTGCTTTTGTGGATTTACCGAACCAAGGTATGATCATGTGGAGAAGAATATGAAGTCTGGGATGGAGATCTTTTTCGAAGATAGTTATTCATGGGCTCAAAGTTTCCGGCATCATGTGTAATCTCTTATTGAGAATACTGCAACTGCTACCAAGGTTTTTGAGGGAAGTGACTCTAAGGACTCATTCAATCTATAGACACTGGGGTTGACACTCTCCATGATCCAATGAGACACTATGACATCAAATCCATCCATCTTCATCAAGACTGTTAATGCACCCCTCCTCAACGGGAATGCTATACAAATTCCACCCACTGAAAAATAACCCAACCTGGATGCTTATCTTATTTATTCTTCATATATTGTTCCTTATTCGGATCATAGTGTAATCGAGACCTCAATTGACGTGGTTCTCAATTCTTTTTTTCTTAAGAATGAATTAAACGAAGATTTTGAGTATTTTTTGTGCGTTACATTAATTGTCTTGATTCGAATTAAACTCTTGATGATGCTGATTTTGCAAATGAATAATTCTTAATTGATCTTAATAAGGTTAATAAGAAATAATAGAACCACATTCAAATTAGTGAAGATGAAACTGTTGTTATCAATCTCGGTTCTAGTTGCCAACTAGGCGAGATTATGATAGGGTACAACATTAACGAGCATGAGTGCACACAACGTGAGAAACTATTGAAGGAATTTATCGACATCTTCGCATGGTCATATGATGACATTACCGAAATTGATTCTTCGATCGCTCAACACGAGATTCCAACTCTCCTAGAATGCAAACTAGTTAAACAAAAACAGGGAAAGCTCCGCACCCAATGGGCGCTCAAGGTTAAAGAAGAGGTGGTAAAAAAAATTGAATGTAGGTTTCATTCAGATGATCGAATATCCCACATGGTTATCCAATATCGTACTCGAGCCAAAATCAGGTGGAAAGGTTAGCATTTTCATTGATTATCCAAATTTTAATAAGGCCTCTCCAAAGGATGATTACCCACTACCCAATATCAACATGCTTGTAGATGACATGGATAGCTACGCTTAAAGTCAATCATTGATTGGTTTTTCTAATACCTCATCACCAAGAAAAAACCACATTCATCACCCCTTGGGGAACCTTCTGTTACACAATTATGCCATTCTGTCTTAAAAATGTAGGGGCTAACTATAAATAGGCTGCCACAACCAGTTTGTATGATCCGATACACAAAGAGGTCGAGGTCTACATGGACAATATGATCATAAAATCTAAAACTCGGGAAGGTTATGTTCTCGCACTCCGGAAGTTCTTCGAAAGATGACGACAATACAAGATACGACTTAACCCATATACTTGTGTTTTGGGCATTGCTGAAGGAGAAATTTTGGGATTTATAGTTAGCGAGAAGGGATTGAAACAAATCATGCCATGCTAAAATACATACTCAAAATTCCACCACCCTAAACAGATAAGGAAGTTCAAGGATTCTTAGGCAAATTATAGTATATAAGTTGGTTGATCAGCTAGGTGAATTCCATTTATGAACACATATTCAAACTCCTCTTAAAAGATTCTACCAAAGTTTAGAATGAAGATTATCAGGAAGACTTTGACTGAATCAAGTAGTATCTTACCCAACTTTCGGTACTCATGCCATGGCAGCATGGTCTCCCCTTACTCCTACACTTGACCATGGCATACACTGTAGTTAGGGCTTTACTATCCCAATATATTGAACAAACCCACATAGAGGGACATTTACTATGCTAGTCGTAAGTTTTTCGGATACGAAGTCAACTACACTACATTAGATAAAGCATGTTTCGCCCTTGTCAAAAACTATAGGACAACATGCTTACTTTTTCGATGAGACTTGTGTCCTAAATGGATCCTACCAAATACATACTCAAGAAACTAGACTTATATAGCTGAATGGCCCGATGGTTGATGCTACTAACCGCGTACGATATTGTGTATGTAATGAAAAAAATTATTAGAGGAAAATCCATCTTAGACTACCTTGTTGAATACCCAATGCAAGAAGTTGACATATGGATATCTGAATTCCAACACGGGGACATCTTTGGTTCCTCCCAGGAAGACCTCCGATGGAAAATGTTATTTAATGATGCCACCAACAAGATATGATACGACATTGGGATACTCCTAATCGCCCCTGATGATTCTCACACTCCCATTGCCATTAAGCTAGATTTTCCATGCACCAATAACATGAACGGCTATGAGGCATGCATTATAGGCTTCAAAGTATCTCTCAAGAAAGGAATCCAGTATCTAGATGTCTATGGGGACTCTGCCTTCATCATCAGCCAGGTCCTTAGAAGATGGATAGTTAAGGACAAGAAGCTCCTACCCTTCTATGCCCACCTAGAAGAACTGGCCTCCCAGTTTAGAGATGTCACCTTACCCTACTTAACCCAAATAAGGAACAACTTACTTGATTCCCTTGTTACCCTGGCCTACATGGTCGATATGCCTCAAATAATAATAATATCCCTTTTCCTCATCCAAAAAGAAGCTAAATCGACCCATTGCTACCACATTGAGCTGTTTATAGAAGAGGACTCTTATAGGGTCAAGTGCTAGTATTATGACATTTGGCACCTCCTCAAGCACGATAGGTACCCCAAAGATTCTAACAAGAAAGATCTAGAAACCCTTCATAATTTGGTTGTCGAGTACATTATTTGTGATAAAGCACTATTTAAGAGAAACTTCAATGGAACCCACATACACTGCATCATAGGGGCTGACATTGAAGAAATGGTGCAGAAAATCCATAATGGGGAATGCAAGCCCCACATGAATGGCCATATGCTTGCTACGAAGATTACCCGAGAGGGTTACTATTAGACTACAATGATTCAAGATTGTACCTCCTATATTCAGAGATTAATTAAATGTCAGTAGTTTTTAAATCTTTAGCAGTTTCCTCCATGGTAATTATACACCATCACCTCTCCCCGGTCGTTCTCGACATGGGGCATTAATATCATAGGGAAAGTTACACATAAAGCCTATAATAGGCATTCGTTCATCGCCATTAATTACTTCTAAAAATGGGTTGAAGATGAGTCATACACAATACTGAATGCAGAAAAGGTAGCCAAGTTCATTCAAAAAGACAACATCTACTGATACGCGATCCTTCCCGAGTTAGTGTCAGACAACGGGCTACATTTCGAGCTAAAAGTTATAGAATTAGTGAAAGAGTATGTGATTTAGAAACACAAATTTTCTCCCTACCAAAAACAAACCAACGTTGCAGTTTAAGCCACTAATAAGAACCTCAAAGTAATCATCAGTAAGATGACTGAAAGTTACCAATGTTGGGCCGATCGAATCAATTACACCCTTTAGGTCTACCATAATTCAATCCGGGCATCTATTGGGGAAACCCCTTACTCTCTGGTATATGGAATGCAAGCAGTCCTACTGTTGAACTAGAAATACCTTCACTATACGCCATGCTTGAAAGCAAAGTTAACGAATAAGACTGACATCAAAGACGTCTTAATGAGTTGTCACTCTTTGAAAAAAGGATAATAAGGATTTATATCATATGTAGGGTTGCCATTGCTGAATAGTGTGATCATTTAATATGAGAGTTAAGGATCGTGGTGTCTGAGAAGGGGACTTAGCCCTCAAATAAATCATTGAACTTGTATAGGACCCTAGAGACAAATTCAATCAAGCTGGAGTGGGCCCTACATCATCAAGAAGATCATGTACGATGGTGCCTCTATGATCACTGACATTGACGGAGAAGAGGATGTTAGACCAGTCAACTCGAAAGGTCTCAAAAAATTCTACCCCTAGTCTGAAATCTCGCGCGCTACGACTGCTCTATCATTAAAAAAAATTCTTCACTTCCCTCTACTCAGAACTACATGGAGCGTGATCCTCTAAAAAAAACTTTTTGCTTTCAGAAAGGAAATATATAAAATTTTCAAACCCCCATAGGTGCGTAGGTAGCTCATACGCTTTGCATGGGCACGATTCCTTTCTTTTTCACAAAATGCTATTTTTTTATTATCCCTGAGAATGATAGTTCATTTTATCATTTACATGAACAAAAATATTATGTAATCCTTAGCGATTAGTATTATAATTAAAATCCTTTTCATTCCATTTTGGGATAATTCGGTACATTTACAAGAAGTATCATCATAGGGAGTCAAACAACTTCCCCTGCTAACCTAGTTGTACAAAAAATAAAAACTAATCCTAAACAACCATCCCAAAATTATTCCCATAAACCAAAAAATAACCATAACCACATAAAAGCTTCACAAAAACACTAACTCCCCAAAAAAGACCCAACCTGCAACTGCCATAAGATCCAGGTCCATCCTCATGAAAGAAAACTCCTCGTAGGCTGGCAGACCTCGTGCAAGCCCAAATGAAAACATTATTCTCAGGGTACCAGAAATGTAGTGCCGTCATCACCATGTTCTAGTTAATGGAACGGTTGCGCTACAAATAAACCCTGCATTGGTTAATGGCATCATAGTCTACATTGTATGAACACATAGCCTATAAATTTTTAAGAAAATAGGAAAATTTGGCACTTATGGGAATGGCCATTTTGTAAAATGACGAATAAATAAGAAACAAGAAAGAGAAAGAAAATGTGAATGGATGTAGAAAAACTCTCCACCTTATCTCCTTTAATACTTGAAAAACATGGCTAAAACTAATGATCCTGCAAAATTCGGATGGAACTCTACCCTAGTAAAGAAAATTAGTTAAAGAAAGTGCATTGAAAACCTCAAGGTGATTTTATTAAACTTACCTGCCGATAGGTAGGATAAGGGGTATGTCGATCGTTAACCCCCCATTTTTAGAAAATTCCATTTTTCCATTTTTGTCAAAATCAAAAACTCAATTTCTATTCCAAAAGAGTTCGAAATTCTTCTCTCCTTATATTTAACTCATCCTGTTTAAAAATAAATTTTCTTTTTAAGTAATTTTAATCATTTTTACGGTTTCAGCGAATAAAGTAAAATGTGCATGTAGATTAAGTCATTTAAAACAAGATAAATATATAAAACCCCATTCATTTCATATATATTTCTATCATCACATATTTTTACAGAAGAAGAAAAATAATGGGACACTGCCCGATACCCTAAAAACATTCCCACTTTCTCTCTTTATTGTCCCCCATCCGTGCGACGTGCAGGCTTTCCCTAGTGACGAGATGAGGAGCCTCTACAACCCGATCTATATTATCCCTGAGACAAAGAAAATGGCCCAAAATAGTAAGAAATCGGGATTAAATCCTGAATATGAGTTTTTGTAGAAGCCACCAAGTCTCGGATGTCCCTACGCCAGGTAGTCGACACCCGAACATGCTACAATAAAACAAAAAGATCAAATCAGCCTCTAGAAAAAGAGAAACAAAAGAGACAAAAGATAAAGGATAAAGCTATACCTATTTTGCTGGAGGACATCCTTCGTCAGCCCCAACACCATCGGTTCTATAGCGTTAGGACAGTGCTTCATACATCCCGATCCTCTGCTAGACAGTCTGATATTTTAGGATGGAGGAGAAATCCAAAGAAACAAAAACTTTGATGTTGTCAACGTTGCTGATGTCGACGCACCACCAGTGATGTGGGAAGACCCCACTAATTGACTCATACCACTGCCTGAAGAAGAACAAGGCTGCGATATATTCACCATATCTTAGATACATGATGGCATCATCCAGCTCATCACAGAATCAAGGTAGTCGTAGGTCACAATGGTGTTTATGTACAAGGAATAGGGCGCACCGATCATGGCCTCCTCCCGGGCCTAATCCAACATCTCTCGAACTCATCTCATATATACCGGGAGCATCGCTAGTGGGATCGCCATCTCTTCCTCCACAATCCATCGGACTACTCTCTCTCCTAGACACCAACAACATGCGCATATGTTCATTCCCTCCGGTCACCCCCGTATGCTGGATGACCATCCTCTATGGATAGAATATAACCTCTTTTTTTCTAGGAGAAAGTTAGTACTTGTACAAAGGAAATGCTGAAGAAAAAGGCTCAAAAAAAAGAAAAGAGGAAACAACCTAGGCACTTATTAGGGCATTAAAGACTTGACACACCACGGCTAAGGAAAGAGACTGCTTCGACTAACGATTGAACTTTTGCCACAAACATATCCTGTAAAAGCCCCCGTTGACAATCATGAAAACCAATCAAGTGTTATTTGAGCCCAATCACCTCATAGAACGACGTCTTCAAAAGGACAAAAGTAAGATATTGAAAGAAAATTAAAAAAAGAAAAATACCTCCAAAAGATACGTGGTTCCCGTAAAAGTCTGATGGAAGCACTAGGTGAAAGCATCCAAAGATGAATAAAAGGTCTCCAAGGTCAGGATCCCCTAATTAAAGAGAGGGATATTTTGAAATACCCTCAAGTATGGTAAAAACCATAAGTGTACACCGTCCCCACTCGACAACACTAAAAATCCTCCCAATAGCAATATACTAAACAAATAGGCCATCAGACGAACCTGCAGTCCGCCATTCTCGAAGAAGATGTATATAGATCAAGTCCCTCGAGATTTTCATCTAACATCTCCTATTGCCACCTCCACCATCGTCGTTGTCTCTCTCAGGGACTGGTCCATCACTATCTACGTCCCCTCTCAGTTTATCCCCATCAGCTTTTGGACATTAATGGGGGTCACTGTCATCTCCCCAAACCCCTAATATATGATGTGGGTAGTATCCCACCACCTCTCCCCCAGGGCACATATAATAGCCATCGAACGGGATGTCTCAACCAATAGAGACGCCAAACGACCGAAACCAACATAAAAATGATAAAACCCACCAGTTTTGGAAGTTGCTACTAGAAATATCTAAACCCCGTCGTCCCCGGGGAGCGAAGACTCATCGCAATAATATCAATCTGTCAAAACAAAGGAGATACCTTTGGTGAAAATTTGAAGAAATAATAAAATGTAAAAGAAAATGCAAAAAGGAATATCAAAAGTCACGCAGTACTTATATAACCCTCATGTATCCTCACCTTATACGATTGAAGGTACGAAGGATCACATAAAGGAGTACGCTCGTCAACAATAGGCTCAAACAGATCAAAGTCATTCTCATTGCCCAACGTTAAGGGCACACCATCCCAACACTCCAAGTGAGCCTAATGTCAATAGCTAGCCACGCCATGTGGGTTTCGCTGCTTCAAAAGTCTAATATTTTCTAAACTCAAATGAGGAAATAATGCAAGAGAAGATCACAAAATAGAGAATGAGAAGATAAGAAAGATGGAAACTATGAAAAATGAAAAGAATTCCCTACTTTATATAGGAGGCTAAGGGGTATATCGAACGAAAATACCCTGACACTCACCGATCGGCATTGCCCCTTACCCTTCCCTAGGCAGGATAAAAGACTATGCCATTACCATTTTGCGAGTCCTATAACCTGCCGGACGGCAACCCTCTAAAATTTCGTACAAAAAATGGTAGAAAATTCAAAAAAATCCAAAAAAGTTCTTAAAATTTTTAAATGAACATTGAAACATTTCTTCATGAAGAAAATCATTTTTAAGCGCCTAAAATCCCTAGAAGGATTGAAACCACGTTTTGTCCCCATCTTAAACCCTAAGAATGAGTGCACCGACAAAACTCACTGCAACTCCACACCAAAATCTCGAGAACTTCATCTTCTGCAGAAATCAAGTGCCATTGTTACACCCCACCTAATAAAATATCGGGTGATCAATCCTTTACCAGATTAAAATAGGAATCTCATATGGTCCATTCTCAGCATCACTGTCGAAAACCAATTTAGTTACAAATAACTTATTAGGCTAAAAATTTTAATTAACTAATATTTTTAATCAAACCAACCAAGTAAAACAATCACAATAATTTATATACAACAACTGAGATTAAATAAAATAACCGAACTCCCTGTACAAAATAATACAACCAAATCAAAATGTCACAAGTTAAAATGCTGTAAAAGAATAAATGAATATAGTTGGGATATCAGCTTGAGTATTTCTTCAATACCTCCTATTTAGATTTCAAGGATAGAAGCGTCTGAAATAATCCTTCTTGCATCCACAGCTGCTGCAGTAAATGTTTGACTCGAGTAAATCATAATCCAGACGTTCATGTGTTTGGACACCTAATAGATATATATGGCAAGAGAGGAAAAAATAGAGAATGGTACAGAGCCCGAGTTTTGAAAATATTTAGCAAGTGCATAAATGTCATATTTTAAAATATAAAATTTCTCATATTTAAACTTGTATCGCACTCTCATGAGATACCATCATTAAAACCTTATGAAGTCTAGTGTTATGATCAAAACTCACGAATTTTCACACCAAGCTTCAATTCATCAAAATATTTATTTTGAACCAGAAAACTGAAAACCATAAATTCTACCTTTATATTCCATCTCAAACTTTAAAATCAAAACCAAAATAATCCTTAACATATCAGAAACAAAACTATGTTCATAACAATCCCTACTATATTTTTGAAGGCCATGAATGTTAAGTCGAAATTTTGATAGAACACACAGTTATGGAATTTATGATATTCTGTATCTTAATCCTAAAATCCTATATATTTGGATTCTTAAGAAATTTTAGGTTGGGTTATTTATAAATCATCTCTAATGGTGTAGAAATGAAGGAGATATTCAAGGCCAATAATATGAAACCCTAAAGTAATAAATCGAGAGGTTGAAGATGAAGTTTATGACCAGAAGAATTGACCATGTGCATGAGGATGCGTGGCCAATCACAATTTTCTAAATTTTTTTCCAATGCTTTTATTTAATTTTTATGGTCAAATTGCATAAGGTAAGGTAATTTTTGGTCAAGCCTAGCCAATGTTATGGAAAAATTAGGTTTTAAGTTTGAAATATTTTTCCTAAATTATAATTTGACCCCTTTGGGTTTTTCAACTTAGGAATTTGAACCCCAAAGTTTACCTATAACTACTTCAAAATATTTTAAGTCAAAAAGTTTTACACCAAAGTGCAAATACAATCTTAAGTCCAAGATTTTAAATTCCCAAGTTATTTACAATTAAACCCCGAAAGCATTACAAAGATATAGTTTTTGGTATTAACTGACCAACCCAACCCCAATTCCAACAAATGCTTATTTACCCAAATAATGCATACATAGAATCATGTACCAGCTCCTCCCAATATCCCCTTTTGATCCATAAACAGTCAGAAATACTAAGCAAGAATGTTTCTTTTACATCTTTTATAGTAAATTTTGCATATTTGATAACTACTACTGACATCATTCAATGATAGCCAAATTTGATTCCATGTATGTGTTGAAGTTACCATACTCATATGTTGTTATATCATATGATTATTTGAATTATGATCATTCGGATAAAATTTAACCCTTCTCACCTAATAACTGATATCACAACAATTCATTGTCTCGATTCAGTTTACCCTACGCTTTTGTGCATCATTCTTATTTAAATAGTATTAGTATTAACTAGGGAGTAGATTGTTGTGTTATCCCGTATAATTTTTCTACTTGGTTCATGGTCTGCGATGTTGAGACAAATTTTATTACTACATAAGTATGAGTGTCACTTTAATTGTATGTCTAGCTAATTATTATCTAGAGGCTTTGGGTTCTTTATTATTTTGTTTTACTGATGGCTTACTTATTTCTATACAACCCTAGTAAGTTGGTAACTATGGGATTATCAGTTCAACGACCCTTCATTTTCTTCAAGTAACCCTTAACAAACTGATAAGTATGCGATTATGAATTCATCAACGTTGTTATACAAACACTGAATTCTATATACACTCCATCTCCCATCTATAAAGATATTTTAAGTAGAATTGGTAAAGCCTGGTTAGTATATATGTGCTAATTCCTTTTTCCTTCCAGATGGAGGCCTCGGAGAAAGAAAATTATATCTCTTTCCCTTTAGAGACAAATTTCGATCATCTATTTGCATACATAATTGTGTTGGCAGGGAATAAGCAAGATGAGAGCAAGGAGTGGAACTTTTCAATTTTATGGTTTATAGTTCATATTGACAAATAAAATATAATTGATCCATGCGGTGGAAATACACTTTTTTTTAATATTTATTTTCATATTTTTTATGGAATAGGGATTAAACCCCCAAACATAAATTTATTGATGAATAAAGAGCCTCTCTAAGGGATTACAAGTAAATGAGAACTAGAAAATGATATGAAAGATTAAATATGGGAATTTATAAGTATCCCCGTTACAAATAGATAAAAAACTATTGAGTAAATTGGTAAGAAGATGTAATGTAGCTACATCCCATCTTATTAACCCTATAGGAACCTCTAATAATAGAAGGAAGAGCATGAGCATTGTAAAAAATCTTAGGAGAATTATCAACAGATACATGATTAGCCAAAGTATCTGCAACCATATTAGATTCCATGTAGCAATAAGAGAGAGTATAATTTAACATCGATAATTTTGACCTGATTTCATTAATTAAAGGGATCAAATGCCAAGGAGGTTTCCAATTTCTATTAATCAGATCCACCACAAACTTTGAATCAACTTATATCAAAACACTTAAAATTTGATGATATGTAGAAATATTTATGCCCGTGTAGAGGCCACTAAGATCAGCAGAAGAGTTGGAATTAACACCTCCATATTGGGAAAAGGCCCAAATCATCTCACCCTAGTCATTTCTTAAAATACCCCCTGAGCCAGACAAACATGGGTTTCCTTTAGAAGCTGCATCCACATTTAACTTATAGCATTTAAATGGAGGACTCCATTTAACTGATTTGAAAATTTGAATTCTCCTAAGAGTGGTAAGATTAAAAATCTCTGCAATTCCTTTATCAAAGAATGATATAGTTTTTTGGCTTAACTTTAATTCATTGGGTTATATACACTCTCTTGTGCATCCATATAAAAAAGGACGATGTGAAAAGTTGGTTTCAGAGCATGTTTTAAGTTTAAAAATATCACTAAGTTAGCATTCTATACGGGAAAAGTTTATATGTTATTATTTAGTTTATCTTTTCGTAACTTCTTTTATTACTGTTATACGGAAATTTCATTTTGTAGTATGGATACATGGGATGCATTTATGTTTATTGTGGATATTGTACAAACGAACCTTTGGGAAAATTAGTCCAATAAGAAGCACTCATAAAACTTAGAGATATGATCCGTGCAATAGATACGGATTGGGTAGGTTCTAGTAGTGATATAAAGAGAGTTGTGCTAACTAATCCAATGTTGGGCGAAATGCAAGTAATGAGGAAAGTGGATGACTATGTCAATGATCTAGTGATACTCCAGGAATCCATAAATCATGACTTAGGCGATGCACCACTAACTCCACTGATGTATCTAGATTCTACTTCTAAAGGTGAACTCATACTTGGTGTGTCTTCTGATATGAGTAATTCAACAAATGATGATGATCCTCCAAAACTAGATGATTATTATGGTGACAATTATTATTCAACACAAATAGATAAGAGAAGTGCAATCACCAAGAAGAATAAGGAAAGTAAAATGCCAATCACACAACAGGATATATATGTGGTTCAGTAAAAATGCCTACGTCCACGGTGGTGCAGTCAGTATTATTTTTATATACTCTGGGGAGCGTTTACATAGAATACAGTGCGTGTCTTTTGCCCTAGACCTAGGGTTTATCATATACATATCTGTCTTCGGGGAGTAGGGTGTTGGGCTCCCCCACGTTTACCATCTTCTCCTAGAACATCTCTATTTGAGAACATAGGAGAAGACTAAGTTATAACTGAATTAATGTTAAGGTGCGAAGGTCTTGGACTTTGGGCCGTTTTAATTGGCTACTCGTCCAGGCCTGTAATACCAATTTCGGGTACCCACAATTACCACTAAATTTGTTGGGCCATAATTTGGGCTCAATAAATTTAAATGATTTGTCATAATGGCTCTTTTGCATATCACGTAACTTTTCTCAAAGTTTGAGAGCTGATTTAGGCAGCAGTCGCTTCGTGTCCTGTGCGCGATGATTAGTATCATTTAAAAGTCATTTTGAGAAGCGTTTTATAGTTGTCGTTTCAAGCTTCTTAGTGTTCTTCCATCTTCTGCAATTTTTAGCGATTTGTGCCCTCTTTTCCAGGTCTTCATTTTCTTCGCTTTCGATATCCCTTGTCATTTGGGCATGTGACCATGCACTGCCCATTCCAAATTTCCATCTCGTAAGTCTCCCTTGCTTTCTCTCTGTGTTTTCTTTGAATTTGTAGTTTAGCGTTTTGCGGGTTTAGGAAGTTTTACAATATCCCAGAGTGGGTATAGATTGAGTGCACTTCTCTCCCCAAAAATGTTACAGAGATAGAAGGTGCTCATTGGATTCACGTCTTGTTACTTTCTCAAGGGGGGCTTACTTTTCCTCCAAATGACTTATTCTTGCATTTCTTTAGTTATTTCAATATTTTTCTTGCATAATGTTCGCCTAATGTATGGAAGATAATCAATGGCATCCATAGAATAAATCAACTTTATGGCACCAAATTAGGGCTCGCCAAAGTCTATTTTTGCTATTCCTTTTCTCGAACTAGCTCTGGTGTTCTTTATCTCAAAGCCAGGAGTCCTGACAGGGTATTGGTAGTAAACCTACCTAATTCCCATAAGGATTACTGGCAAGATGGATTTATAGCTAGAAATTGGCAGTTCTCCCCCCATACTGAGGGCTTGAGGTCTGATAGATTCTCGGTCCCCTTTTATGGGGAGGAGTACATAGGTAGTCTTTGCCCTTCCCTTTTGATTTCTTTGTTAATGTGTGATTTCTCTGATACTTTTCTATTTTTTTTCAGCGAGGTCGAAGAACTTGGAGCCTTCTCTTAGCGAGGTTCGGCTTTCAGAGTTGGTCAAGGCTTGGAATATCAGGGAGTCCTTAGCTGACGGTGAACATCCCCAGTCTGCTGCTTTCTTGCTCGAGTACAAAAACATTGGGTCTATCTTTATAGAGAGGAATGTGGATAGTATTCCTGAATTTGATACCTCTGAAGAGATTGCTGCCGATCACATTCAGTTGGATGAGTAGAGAAGTTCTGAGAGTGATATCAGAGGTGGTACAAAAGGAAATTTTGGTGAGGGGAGCTCCAGTGGTGAAAGTTCTTCTGATTCAGAAGAGGTTTCTGAAGCCTAAGAACCCTCGAGCACGTCCAGCAGCTCCAGCGAGGAAATGGTTCCTCTAAGGAAAAATTTGATCCGAGATGATGATGATGATCATGTGTTTCTCGCTCAGAGGTCAAAGAAGCAGAAGTCTAGCAATGGGGCTGTTGCTACTGGTTCTCGGTTTACTCCTCAGGAGAAGGAGAAGAAGAAAAATGAAGAAGATCAGGTGAGAGAGAGAGAAAGGAGGAAGGAAGAAGAGAAGAAGAAATTTAAGGAGAAGAAGAAGGTCGAGGAGAGGAGGAGGATAGAGAAGGAGAACGAAAAGAAAGAGGAGAGGAGAAAAATGGAAGCGAGGACAAAGGCTGGGTAGGCCTTGGTGCCTGTGTCCGCATTATCGGAGGGTGGCTCGGTTGCAACTTCTCCCCAATTGGCCCATGCACTTCTCGAGTGAGCAGCCCTTCCTATTGATATCCAAAGGGCGATGGGGACTGACCAGTTAGCTCTGCATGCGAGCCAGAGGCTATCCTTGGTAAGTCTATTTCTCTTCTCTAATGCTTCCTAATTTCTGTTTATTTCCTTCTTCTAAAATCTTCTTTTACTTTGCAGTTTGTGACTGATTTCGCCGTGATGTATCGCTCTCACGATGAGCTGATCAATAAGAATGGCAAGCTGGATAAGCAGAATGATGCTTTGAGGGTGAAGGGTACAGACCTCAAGTCTAGGTTAAAGGCCGCTGATGCTGCTCGGAAATCTTTCGATCTTGCTCTTGCTAAAGCCAATCGTGAGCAGGAGGCAGCGGTTAAAGAACTGAATGAATTGCAATAAGCCTATGATCTAGTATGCTCGAGCAAGCTGTCTATTGTGGAGGAGAACAAGGTGATGACCGAGCAGCTGAAGGAGAAAGAGTCTCAGGCAGCCACTGTTAAGGAGGACTCATATAACTCCGGGTGGACTGCTGCGTATGAAGACAATAAGGTTCAGATAGGCTACATCAGTCATCTGAACTTCAAGAAGGCCTGGAACAAGGCCCTTTTACCTGTTGGTGTGGATGTTGCTTGTCCTCTGTTTGACGAGCACAATCCAAGCCCAAAGACAATTATGGATGAAGCCCTTACCCCATCCATTGAAGGTGTTGACCCTGCCTCCCAGATAGTTCCTACTGATGCCCTTCCTGCTCAGGCGACAGAGGTTGTCCCTACTGAGGGAGGTGCTTTTACTGCTGCTGATAAGAGGAAGCACCCGCCTTCTTCTGGGCAGCCTGAGGTTGCCAGCTAATTTACCTTTAGGGTTACTCTTATAATTTTGTTTATAATTTTCCTTTATGCTTCATCAATGTACTCTGATCTTTTTCATATGAATGAAATGAGAATACTTTTTCCTTTAGTGTACTAAATAATTCTATCTTTCATTGCTCTTTTATTGCTTGTAATTGATTGATGTTGATGATTATATACCAGCCACTTCTCAATTGGGAAGAATGCTTGGTCCTGATGTAAGTTTTGAAGTTCGTCATACCTTTGTGAGGATTTGCAAATCACTGCGATTGAGGAACAAGCGTTTCATAGAGCAGACTGAGCTCGTCGTTAAACTGCGATTGAGGAACAAGCATTTCACAGAGCCTCACTCCAGGAAGAGGTGAATACTCTGAGAATAAGGCTTCTAGATGCTTCTGAGATCATCCAAGTTGGAGAAATTCTTCAGCAAGAGAATGAGGCTTTGAGGAGGGAAGTCTCACGACTTAGGGAGCATGCACCGAGCATCACTCCTGCAGTATTACGAGGTTCTTTCTCCTCATGAGCTAGAGCTGGACCAAGTGATGTTCCTTCGACGCTGCGAGGTTCTAACCCACTGACCATTCCATGAGTTGGTACAAATGCAAGAAGTTCAGCTAGGGAAATGTAAGAGCTTTGCGGTGATGTCCAATGAGGATATGTGATTGCTACTGGTCTTCAAAGGGACATCACTCGGCTGAGGCATTTATTTAAGAGAGGACCTCAACAAGCATGGGCCGATGGTTATGAATAAGGTTGGCTGGATGCTCCGACGAGGCTAACAGAATTTGAAGAGCTTGATTTTATTAGGGTATGGTTGAGTCCACTGAAGGAGCTATAAGTTCCAAGGAACTCAATGCTCTGGTATCGTCACGAGATCTCTCCTTCCACTCTAATGCACAATCCCTTCTGGAAAGATGATCAGTGGATCCTTATTGATGTCATCCCTCGGCAGCTATTAGAGTTGGATGCGAATGAAGTCGAGGAAGAGCTAGTTCCCCATCTCGATTATGATCGAAGAGCCCAAGTGGCTGATTATCTCGTTCAGAGGCCTCGACCTCATTAAGAGTTTACCAGTAGTAACTCTGTATATTTTGTAATGAAGTAATGCAATGTTGATGTTTTGGGCGAGCTCGCCGACTAAACATGGGTTGTATTTGTTGTAAATACGATGAAGTAATCTAAAGTTTATGTTCTAGGCGAATTTGTCGATCAAACAAGTGTTGTATATTTTCCACATCTTTTAGACTTTGCTCAATAATCTTGAGCCTCTCTTGGCTGACTAGATTTGTAAGTTTGCATTATCAAGTGAGTGTCCCTCCAATCCAGTATGCTTATGTGATACCATTCTTCCCCACTTTACCTTTGACGTCATGCCGTCACACTCCCTTAGGCCTAAGTGTGGAAATTAGTGAGGACACACCTGGTGTTGGATGCTCTATCCGATCAAGATTTTATTAACCAAACATTGTTTGGCGACCAATTTTGACTTGGCCATATTGCCTAAGGATCTCCTGTAGGGCTTCATATATTTCCAGGGGCAATGCGAAGAGGTTCTTCGTGTTTCATAATGAAAACCTGAGGAGGGTGATTTCCCTGCTATAGTATAATGATTAATGTGCCTATCACTTGGAAAAGGTGTGTGAGTTATAAAGTTCATATACTAGTTAACTGACACTTCGTAAAATACAACTGCTAAACAACTTTTATTAATGAGTTTCCAGTATCACAAGTAAAATTCAAAAGAATAATCTCGAAATAGAATTTTTTAAGATTGGCTGCATTCCATGCTCAGGGTATCTCTCTGCCTTCTAGCATTTCTAAGTGATAGGCTCCTCACAGATCATCTCTTGTTATCTTTAATGGTCCTTCCCAGTTTAGCCCTAACTTGCCGTCAGATGGTTTTACTGCACTGCCCAAGACTTTCCTTAGGACACAGTCCCCAACTCGAAATGCCCTTTGATTGATCTTCTTGTTATAGTGTTTTGCGAGCTGCTGCTGATAGCTCACTAGTTTCACCAGGGCAAGCTCTCGATGTTCGTCACCTAGGTAAAGTTCAGCGAGCAATGCTGCATCATTATGTCCCTAGTCGATAAGGGTGGACCTCATAGTGGGTAATCCTGCTTCCAATGGGATGACTGCTTCCATTCAATATGTTAGTGAGAATGGGGTTTCCCCCGTTGCTCGATGTGGGGTGCTAAGATAGACCCACAGAATATACGGTAGTTCACTCACCCATGCGCCTTTGGCTCATTCTAATCATTTCTTTAACCCATCGATCACCGTCTTGTTGGAAGCCTCAACTTGGCCATTGCTCTGAGGATAAGCCATCGAGCTAAAGTGGTGTCTGATTCCGTGTTCATTGTAGAAATTATGAAAGGAGAAGCTCTCGAACTGCATTCTATTATCCGTGATAATGGTCCTAGGGATCCCAAAATAGGTGATTATATTTTTCCACATGAATCTTATCATATCCGCGTCTCGAATGTTTTCCAGTGGCTCAGCGTCGATCCATTTGGTAAAGTAGTCAGTTGCAACCAACAGATACTTGTGAATGAGGGCAGTGGTAGGAAGAGGTCCTACGATGTCCATTCCCCATTGGGCGATGGCCATGGGCTGGAAAGTGATTTTAGGTCGCTGGCAGGTTGATGGACCATGGGAGCATGAAGTTGGCATTTCTCACATTTGCAAACATACATTAAAGAGTCTCTTTGCATATATGGCCACCAATAGCCTTCCTTCATCTCAAAAATCCAATGACCTTCCACCAATATGGCCTCCACAGATTACCTCGTGGAGTTCATGTAGGATTTGTTCGACATCCCTCGGGTGAACACATTGAAGGTAGGGACCGAAAAATGATTTCTTATATAGCTTGCCTTCAGGAGATAAGTGAAAGCGAGCAGCTTTGACTCTTATCTGGTGATCGGTCTTCTTATCATCTGGCAGTGTGCCATCCCTCAAATAGTCCCTTAGAGGATCCATCTAGCTGGGTGCTGACTTAATTTGGAGCACCTGCTCCACGCTTAGCAGCTCGTTGTCATGGTTAATGCTCGAATGAGGGAGGAAATCGATAGGGATTGTTCTTTTTATGTCGGAATTGATTGCCAAACTTAGGGATACTAGGGCATCAGCATGGCTATTCTGTCCTCTGGGAAACTGTTGGACACTGACTTCTTCGAAGTTGGCCATTAGCCTTTTTGCGAAGGCGAGGTAGGCTGCCATTCTTTCATATTTTCCATTGTAGTCTCCGTTTATCTGATTGGAGACTAATTGTGAATCGTCGAACACCTGTAACTGCTTTGCCCCAAAAGTTGATGCCTTCTGGAGGCCGGCTATTAAAGCCTTATATTCTGCTTCGTTGTTGGAGGCTTCAAATCCAAGCCTGATTCCTTGTTTGAGGATTGTGTCCTATGGAGTGACAAGCACAATTCCTACTCCTTCCCCTTTTGAATTGGAGGGTCCATCAACAAACAGCTTCCAGACGCCCTCTGTTGCGTGGTTCTTTCTTTGATTTACGGGTTGAAGTTGGCCGAGAGGCTGCTCGCCTATGAATTCGACTCTGAAATCAGTGAGGATCTGCCCTTTAATTGCATTCTTTAGTTGAATATGGATATCAAATCGTCCAAGCTCGATTGACCATTTAGACAGTCTGCACGACAAATCCATTTTCCTCAAGATTGCTTTAAGGGGATGTGACGTAAGGACGATGAAAATGTGAGCTTCAAAGTATTTCTTAAACTTCCTCGAATCCATTACAAGTGCAAAGGCGAGTTTCTCTAGTGGTAGGTACATCTTCTTGGCCTCTAATAGGGTCTTGCTCGCCTAATAAACGGGGTGCTGGATTCCTTCTTTTTTGCACATCAATGCAGAACTGATAGTGTGGTTGGAAACATCGAGGTATAAGTACAAGGAATCTGTCTCTTGGGGTATGACGAGCAGTGGTGCTGAGCTGAGGTAAGACTTGAGCTCGACTAATGCCTGCGATCAATCTCGATTCCATTCTACTATTTTATTTCCCTCTAAGAGCTGAAAGAAAGGCTGGCACTTCTCGAAGGACTTTGAGATAAAATGGTTCAAGGCAGCGAGCATACCGGTGAGCTTCTGTATGTCTCGAATTGTGCAAGGAGGTTGTACCCTATTTACTGCATCGATTTGGTATGGGTTAACCTCGATGCCTCTTTTACTGACCAAGTACCCAAGAAATTTTCCTGACTGGACACCGAAAGAATACTTACTTGTGTTAAGTTTCATTCGATACTTCCTGAGGATTTCGAAGGTTCTTGATAGGTCTGAGAAGTGGTTTTCTTTCTTACTACTTTTGACGAGCATATCGTCGATGTAAACTTCCATGGTGTCACCCATTTGGTCCTTTAACATCTTGGTGACTATCCGTTGGTAGGTTGCCCCTGCATTTTTTAGCCCAAAAGGCATGACCCTATAATAGTTTAATCTAACGGTGGAGATGAATGATGTTTTGTCCTGGTCTGGGGCGTACAGAGGGATCTGATGATACCCTGAGTATGCATCCAGAAAACTCATTCTCTCATGAGTTGTTGTGGCATCCACTAGTTGATCGATTTTTAGAAGAGGGAAACTATCTTTAGGGCATGCCCTGTTAAGTCCAGTGAAGTCGATGCAGACTCTCTATTTCCCGTTGCTCTTTGGAACTACTACTGGGTTGGATAACCATTTGGGGAATTGGACCTCCCGTATGGATCTTGCATCCAACAGTTTTTCAACTTCTTTTACCATGGCTTTTGCCTTATCGGGTACAGTTCGCCGTGCCTTCGGCGTGATTGGTTTGAAGGTGGGGTCGACGTGCAACTGATGACAAACCATACTAGGATCAATTCCAGGCAACTCATATGGTTCCCATGCGAAGACGTCTACATTGCTCCTCAGTAGAATCGTCACCTCCTTCTTTTACTGATCTGTGAGAGAAGCTCCAATCAAGAAGATCATGTTATCGTTGCTATCTCCAGCTGTGACTTCCTCTAGGTACTCGGCGACCCGTTCAGAGGGGAGGAGCCTGGTCTCCTCCACTCCGGGCCTTCCGTATTTTAACTGCTATTTCGAATGTATCAGACTTTCTTGTTCTTCAACTTTCTCACTGGACTTGTCAGCCTTCTTCTCTGGTCTCGAGTGGATGGCTACTATGAAGCACCTTCTTGCCATCGCTTGATCACCATGGATCTCCATTACTCCTCGCTCGGTCACATATTTTAGCTTCTGATGGTAGGTCGAGGAGACTGCCTTCATCGCATGCATCCATCCACTGCCGAGGATATCATGGTATGTCGAGTCAATATCAACCACTAGAAACTCAATCATCTTAGAGACATTTCCTGCCCTCACCGGTAGCACGATCTTTCCCAAAGGAATAGTTACTTTCCCAGCGAAGCCAACTAAAGGGATAGTGGCTTCCTTTAGGTCGGTGATGCTTAACTTTAGTTCTCTGAACGGGTCGAGATACATTACCACGGGCGAGCTTCCTTGGTCGACGAGCAACTTGTCGACGTCGTAGTTAGCTATCCTGAGAGTAATTATCAAAGCATCATGATGTGGGGTTCTCACTCCCACCAGATCTTCATCTGTTAATACAATATGCATACTATAGTCTACATCATCTGCTCGCCATGCTTTCCTGATTGTGTCTTTGCTGGATCGATCTGAAAATCTTGCATCACCCCTGTAAGCTTTTTTACCTCCATTCGAGCTGAATTTTCTTAAATCTCCTGTAACACCCCGCTCGCCCGGGGAGAGCGAACGGAGCGCCACTATCGATAAAACTAATCAAATCCAAAAATAACAAGGTATAGAGCATCTAAATCCCATAACAACAAAAGATAACTACAAATCCGGAATCTCTTCAAAATACAAATACAACAATTCTCTCTAAATAAAACAACTAACTATCTCGATACTAAAAAAAATCTCTAATGCTCTATACATAAAAAAAATACTAGTCTTCTCTCTTGTATTAAAAATCTTACCAAAATAATCCTCGCAATAAATCATCCCAATCAAATCCAAAGCGCCCAAAAATCCGCGTTAACCTGCCACTAAAAGAAAAGATGGGGAAGTACACAATACGACAGGAAGATGCTCGACAAAAAGTTAGCGATGAATAAAACGTCACAATACGAATACGAATACTCAAATCAAATAATGCAAATCTCAATAGCATTTTATCAATAAATTTCTCAACAACACATTAACCGGGTAACCAGGCCTCACCCCATCCGCATATGATTTATCAAGTCATAGCCTTTGGAAGTAGGAATTTTGACGGGTGCCCAACGTCCGTGCCATATTAAAATCTCATGACAACGTGCTCAACAATAACAAGAATAATACCACATGAATGAAAATAATTCCAACAATTATTTTTCCAGATTTCAATGAATTTAACAATTCAAAATACGAGTTCAATTAATAAGAATTCAACAGAATAAACACTCGCGAGATTTAGGAGCATATTGTGTAAAACCCCATACCTCAAACCACGATGAGAAACCAACGACAAATTTGCCCAGAAACACAGATAACACCATCAAAATCAGTCCTTAAACATCCACAAAAACACCTCCAAGATCATCCTCAAAACAACACCCAAGAACACCACAAAAACCTAAGGTTGAAAGCATAAATCAAAGGGTATTTTTGTGTATAAACGAGAGGAGAAAAAAATATGTTTTTTGAGTATTTTTTGGCCCCAAGACTGTTCCAGAACAATAGCCACCGATCCCTTTATATAAGGTAAAAATTCCAAGAGTTGGAAACCAAAACAACTTCTTAAAATGACCTTTTGCGCACGTTTTCTGGGGTGGTCGATCGATCGACCCCCAGGCATCGATCGATCGATCATGCCGAAAATCTGACAGTCCTCCTTGTAAAAATTATAAGGGACACAAATTATAAAATCAATATAAAATCCGTTTTAACTCCGTTTTCGAAACCGTTTGAAATTCTCGCCTTTAAAAATAATAACCAACATGTTTGAGCAATAAAAATAATTTTATCTCAAAATTAATTTTTCCTCGTTATTTTGAAAAATTCCCCAAAAATTACGCGGGTTGTTACACTTCCTCACTAATAATGTAATTTCTCCCTCGAAATTCGCCGAATGACTAACTCTAAAAAATCAGGCCACAATCTCCAAAAATAATCTCGTCACCAAAAAAAAATTCCTCACATCTAATATAGATACCTAATGCGAAACAATACTCTTAAAATTTCTATCTCCAAAATATGCGCCACAAAAACGCAACAAACCCAGAACTCAAGACCCGAGGGTGGTCGTATACCTAAGCTCTGTTACCATTCTGTAAAACCCCGCCCGCCCGGAGAGATCGAACGGAGCGCCACTATCGATAAAACTAATCAAATCCACAAATAACAAGGTATATAGCATCTAAATCCCATAACAACAAAAGAGAACTATAAATCCTGAATCTCTTCAAAATACAAATACAATAATTCACTCAAAATAAATCAACTAACTATCTCGACCCAAACAAAAAATCTCCAATGCTCTATACATCAAAATAAAAATACATGTCTTCTCTATTGTATTAAAAATCTTCCTAAAATAATCCTCGCAATAAGTCATCCCAATCAAATCCAAAGCACCCAAAAATCCGCGCTAACGTTCCACGAAAAGAAAAGATGGGGAAGTACACAATACGACAGGAAGATGCTCGACAAAAAGTTAGCGATGAATAAAATGTCACAATACGAATACGAATATTCAAATCAAATAATTCAAATCTCAATTGCATTTTCTCAATAAATTTTTCAACAACACATTAATCGGGTCACCAGGCCTCACCCCATCCGCATGTGCTTTATCAGGTCATCGCCCTTAGAAGCAGAAATTTTGACGGGTGACCAAAGTCCGTGCCATATTAAAATCTCATGACAATGTGCTCAACAAAAATATGAATAATACCACATCAATCAAAATAATTCCAACAATTATTTTTCTAGATTTCAATGAATTTAACAATTCAAAATATGAGTTCAATTAATAAGAATTCAACGGAATAAACACTCCGAGATTTCGGAGCATATTGTGTAAAACCCCATACCTCAAACCATGATGAGAAACCAATGACAAATCTATCCAGAAACGTCGATAACACCATCAAAATCAGTCATCAAACATCCACAAAAACACCTACAAGATCATCATCAAAACTGCCCATAAGAACACCACAAAAACCTAAGGTTGAAAGCATAAATCAAAGGGTACTGTTTGTGTATAAAAGAGAGGAAAAGAAAATATGTTTTCTGAGTATTTTTGCGCCCCAAGGCTGTTCCAAAACCATAGCTAACGATCCCTTTATATAAGGTAAAAATACTAAGAGTTGGAAACCAAAACAACTTCTTAAAATTACTTGTTGTGCACATTTTCTGGGGTGGTCGATCGATCGACCCCCAGGCATCGATCGATCGATCATGCCTAAAATTTGACAGTTCGCCTTGAAAAAATTATAAGGGACAAAAATTATAAAATCAATATAAAATCCGTTTTAACTCCGTTTTTGAAACTGCTTGAAATCCTCGCCTTTAAAAATAATAACTAATAAGTTTGAGCAATAAAAATAATTTTATCTCAAAATTTATTTTTCCTCTTTATTTTGAAAAATGCCCCAAAAATTACGCGGGTTGTTACACTTCCCCACTAACAATGGAATTTCGCTGAATGCCTAACTCTCAAAAATCAGGCCGCAATCTCCAAAAATAATCTCGTCACCAAAAATAAATTCCTCACGTCTAATCTAGATGCCTAACTCTAAATGATTCTCTAAAAATTTCTATCTCCAAAATATGCGCCAAAAAAACGCGATTGGCCCAAAACTCAAGACCCAAGGGTGGTTGTATACCTAAGCTCTGATACCATTTTGTAACACCTCGCCCACCCGGGGAGAGAGAACGGAGCGCCACTATCGATAAAACTAATCAAATTCACAAATAACAAGGTATAGAGAATCTAAATCCCATAACAACAAAAGAGAACTACAAATCCCGAATCTCTTCAAAATAGAAATACAACAATTCACTCAAAATAAAGCAACTAACTATCTCAACCCAAAAAAAAATCTCCAATGCTTTATACATCAAAATAAAAATACATGTCTTCTCTCTTGTATTAAAAATCTTCCTAAAATAATCCCCGCAATAAGTCATCCCAATCAAATCCAAAGCACCCAAAAATCTGCGCTAACGTGCCACTAAAAGAAAATATGGGGAAGTACACAATACGACAGGAAGATGCTCGACAAAAAGTTGGCGATGAATAAAACGTCACAATATGAATACGAATATTCAAATCAAATAATGCAAATCTCAATAACATTTTATCAATAAATTTCTCAACAACACATTAACCGGGTCACCAGGCCTCACCCCATCCGCATATGATTTATTAGGTCATAGCCCTTGGAAGTAGGAATTTTGAAGGGTGCCCAACGTTTATGCCATATTAAAATCTCATGACAACGTGCTCAACAACAACATGAATAATACCACATGAATCAAAATAATTCCAACAATTATTTTTCTAGATTTCAATGAATTTAAGAATTCAAAATATGTGTTCAATTAATAAGAATTGAACGGAATAAACACTCGCGAGATTCAGGAGCATATTTTGTAAAACTCCATACCTCAAACCACGATGCGAAACCAACGACAAATCTACCCAGAAACGCAGATAACACCATCAAAATCAGTCCTCAAACTTCCAAAAAAACACCTCCAAGATCATCCTCATAACAGCCCCCAAGAACACCACAAAACCCTAAGGTTGAAAGCATAAATCAAAAGCTACTGTTTGTGTATAAAAGACAGGAAAAGAAAATATGTTTCTGAGTATTTTTGTTCCCCAAGGCTATTCCAAAACAATAGCCAACGATCCCTTTATATATGGTAAAAATACCAAGAGATGGAAACCAAAACAACTTCTTAAAATTACATGTTGCGCACGTTTTCTGGGGTTGTCGATCGATCGACCTCCAGGCATCGATCAATCGATCATGCCTAAAATCTGACAGCTCACCTTGAAAAAATTATAACGTACAAAAATTATAAAATCAATATAAAATCCGTTTTAACTCCGTTTTTTAAACCACTTGAAATTATCGCCTTTAAAAATAATAACCAACAAGTTTGAGCTATAAAAATAATTTTATCGCAAAATTTATTTTTCCTCTTTATTTTGAAAAATGCCCAAAAAATTATACGGGTTACATCTGCTTCACGTCAGATGCCCCATGAATTAATGCGAATTCATTGTCGGCATCGTCTTCGAGTACGTTATCAGGCCTTGCTTCTCTATGGGCATAAACTTTCTCTGCCTTCTTTTCCACGAATTCGTTCTGATGCCCGGACTGGGCCAGCTCTTCGAGGTGGGACTTAAGAGCCTTGCAATGCTCAGTTCTATGTCCTCCTTCTTTGTGAAAAGCGCATCTCAGCGCATTGTTTCTCTTTAAGGGTTCTCCTCCCATCTTTCTGGGCCACTTAATAAATGGCTCGTCTTTGATTTTTGCGAGAATTTTTTTAAATTTTTTCTCTGAAGACAGTGTTGACCGCTTGAAATGCTTTTGGCACATCGTTGCTGCCTCCGTTCTTGGAGCCATTCTTGCCCCCACTCTTTCCTCCTTTCTTCTGGTTCTCAATTTTTTCATTGCCTTTGGAAGCGAGCTTAGCTCTACCATTTTCCTCTGTGCTGAGGTGGGTCACATCCTCCACCTTGGCATACTTCTCGATGTGAGCCATCAGGTCATTGATGGTTATGGCCTCTTTCTTCGTCAATGATTGGTACAGAAGAGAAGATCTGGGTAGCCTAATTTTGAAAGAGGCCACTGCCACTTTCTCCGAGAAGTCCTTGATCTCATTGAATAACTCCCAGTACCTCTTCACGTAGTCTCAGAGAGCCTCTTGAGGTGTCTTTTTCATTGTTAGCAAAGCATCCATCCTTTTGGGATGGGAGCTACTAGTAATGAAGCGGGCTGTAAAGAGCTTGGCTAGAGACTTAAAGCTTCTTATGGACGTATGGGGGAGCCTTTTGAACCATTTTTGTGCCATGTCATGTAGGCTCGAGGGAAAAATTCGGCACATCAGTGCGTCTCGATGGTTCCAGAGGGTCATGGCTTGCCTGTACTGCGTGACGTGATCAATGGGATCAGTTTTACCATCATAAATCTTGAACCTTGGAATATCAAATTTCTTGGGGGATTCCTCTTCTTCTATTTCCCTTGAGAAAGGCAATTTCATCTGAGTTTTGAGAGCTCTCCTAGCGATCTCTTAGGTCGATCAGGTACCGTAATGCGCAGGGTGTTGGTCCATCTCCTTTCGGACCAGACTTCGTATATTCTCGTTGTTGCGAGCTGGGCTACTGTAACTACGAGCTAGTAGTAGTTTCTCGAGCAGGTCATCCTCTGACTCGTTACCTCAAATTTTTAGGACCCGCATCTAGGGCTCCTTCCTCAGCTGTGAGACTTGCTCCCCTGAGGGCTAGGAGTGCAGTAAGGACGTCGCCTGGTGCTAGGATAGAGATCTCTCTCCATTCTTTCTAACGTTCTTTTGAGGAGATCATTCTCAGCTTCATGCTTGCGAGAAGACTCCCTCTCCTCTTGGATCCTCGCCTCATATGCATCAATCAACCTCGATATTTGTGTGGACCTCGCTAGCCCTTGGATATCCTCTGAGGTTAGCATTTCAGGGTGAACCTTCTGATCTGATCGCCAAACTTGAGATCTGATCCTGCGAGGAGCAGGCTGTTCTTAGATATCTCCTGCCTGAGGAGCATTACTACTATGACCAGACATTTCAAACTCCTTTATTGGTGTGGGTTTTCTCAGGGAAGATAAACGTTCCGACAGATGGGGCCAATTATGGTGACAATTATTATTCAACACAAATAGATAAGAGAAACGCAATCAGCATGCAGAATAAGGAAAGTAAAATGACAATCACACAATTGGAGATATATGTGGTTCAGCAAGAATGCCTACGTTAACGGTGGTGCAGTCAGTATTATTTCTATATACTCCGGGGAGCATTTACAAAGAATACAGTGCGTGTCTTTTCCCTAGACCTAGGGTTTATTATATACATATCTGTCGTTGGGGAGTGGGGGTGTTGGAATCCCCCACGTTTACCATCTTTTCCAGGAACATCTCTATTTGAGAACATGGGAGAAGAATAAGTTATAACTGAATTAATGTTAAGTTGTGAAGGGCTTGGACTTTGGGTCATTTTAATTGGGCTACTCGTCCAAGCTTGTAATGCCAATTTTGGGTACCCATAATTACCTTGATATTATAGTTTTTGTCTCGTTAGAAAATAATGCTACCATTCCCAATTAAGGAAAATCAAATTTAAAAGAAACTCATATCTCCTAGTGTTATATAGAAAAATTAAGTAATGTACATAGTTCATCTTACTAATCTTTAGGATGATGATTAACTGTAACTGTTTTTGCATAAGTACTGTTATAGACAAAGCGAAGTGACATAACTCTAATGTATCATCTAACTCTATCCTGTATAATGTAATAAGCTTGTGACATATTCCTATTTTATGTTCTTATTTATTGTTATGATTATTATATTGTAATTTAGGATGGTTAGTAATCGAATTCCCTCCACTGGAAGTCAAACATAACAGACCCACACTAAAGGAAGCATGCTATATCTTCAGGAATTAACGTCTTTAGTCTAACAACCGCAAATTTAACGCTCTGCTCCATAGGAAATATCATAAGAAGTTCGTAGGATTAAGACTCTTAAAGAATTTTTGAGACAACGAACTTCGTCATTCCCTTGAAAGCTAGGTGCCAGTGAATCTGGGAAATTAATTCTTCATTGTGAAAAAAATGAATGGAGTAGGAATAGCAACCCATATCCATGTAACTTTAGCCGATTATATGTTGAAAGGTGAAGCTAGTTTTTGGTGGCAAGCATTATCTCGTAACCAAACTGTCGTGAATTTTACTTGTGATCATTTTGAAGAAATTTTCATTAAAATGTATTTTCCTAAAGCCAAATAAGATCATTGAACCATAGATTTCTTAAAGTTTCAACTAGGAAACATGTTTGTCTCCTAGTATGATGCTAGATATATCGAGCTATCTCGTTACGCCATTGAGTATTTGGATACTAAGATAAAGAAATACAAGCAGTTTGATAGAGTAGTACATCCTAAGATTAAAAAAAATTTCGCTCCTTTACAGATCGATGAGTATACTCAACTTTTTGACGTTACAGTAATTGTGGAAAAAAATTCTTCTATCTTAGTACCATATTCTCAACTCGTTACTAGAAATAACCATGTGATTAGGACTTTACCTCGATCTCGACCTCAACCCTATGACAATTTAAGTGGACAGGCTTATTCCCATATTCATCATAACGCAACCACTTAGTGATTCGTTGTCATGAATGTCAAAAACTAGTGCATACCCATCCATAGTGTTCTACATTATGATCTTGCCCTATTCATCGTCAGAGAGATAATCCCTCACGAAATCCAAAATCCCATCGTATCCAAAATCCACCTTAGCCAAATCTAGCTAAGAAAATTGTGCCAATCCCGAGTCGTGGAAAGAATTCTGTGATATTGCGTACACAAAATTCCCATGACATGATAAAAGGTACAATACTTTTTCATCATTTTCCAACACATAATTTATTTGATTCAGGATCAACACATTGTTTTAATAGTCTTGGACTAGTTATATTAGTACGATTACTACCAACAAATTTAATTGTTCCACTGGATATTAAATTACTTAAGGTGAAATCAAGACACCAACAAAAGGTTAAAGAAATTGGAATATTGAGCTTTGTTTTGGTATACTCTTTATGGACTTGATAATCTTAGATATTTGTAATTTTGACATTATTATATTAAGCCTCCAACACAAGATTATAGAAATTGCAAAATTGAGCTTGGTTTTGCTATACTCTTTGTGGACTTGATAATCTTAGATATTTGCAATTTTGACATTATTATCGGAATATATGATCTATTAAGACATTTTGTTTATATCGATTGTCATGCCAAGAAAAATTATTTCTGAAATGAAGAAAATCATTCCTTCATATTTCAAGGATAAATTCTGTTCGAACCATCATGTTTTCAAATTCAAAATTCTACATTAATCCTAAGAATTTTTGAACTATTCCAAGATGTATTTCCTGAAGAAATACTAGGATTACCCCCTTCCCGAGAGATTGAATTTAGTATAAATCTTTATCCGAATACTCTTCCTATTTTGATACCACCATATTGAATGCCTCCTATAGAACTTACAGAACTCTGTACCCAATTACATGATCTTCTTGAAAAATGTTTTATTCACTTTAGCTCATCTCCTTTAGGAGATCCAATACTATTTGTTAAGAAACATGATGGAAAATATAGATTATGCATAAATTATTGTAAATTGAACTCAGTAACTATTAATAATAAGTATCCTTTACCTCCACTTAGAGATCCATTTGAACAACTTCGACGAGCTAGGGTCTTTTTAAAAATAAATTTATGATTTGGTAACCTTTATTTGCGAGTCAAAGAAGAAGACACACTAAAAATTTCTTTTCGAACTCGTTCTAGACATTTCGAATTTATTTTCATGTTTTTTTATTAGCTAATGCACCCGATGATTTTATGGCTCTTATACGTATAATTCTTAGACCTTTTCTCGACGAATTCGTTATCGTTTTTATTGATGAGATTCTTGTGTATTCCGAAAATTCACTAAAACATGCACAACATTTAAAGATAGTATTAGGTACTCTAAGAACCGATCAGTTATATGATAAGAAGAGAAAATGTGATTTTTAAATGAAGAAAATAAAAATTTTAGGGTGTGTGATTTCTGAAAATGGAATCTAAGTTGATCCTACCATAATTCCATCCATCTTAGAGTGGAAAATGCAACCAATATTATCGAGGTAAAACTTTTTTTTGGATTAGCCAGTTATTATCATCGTTTCTTAGAAGGTTTTTCTCGTATTGCTCTTCCCCTCCTAAAGCTAAGTAGGAAGAAAATACCATTTGTATGGACAAATGAATGTAGTCAAGCATTCCGATTTTTGAAGTAAAAATTAACAACGGATGATGTCCTTACTATTCCTTCTAGTAATCTAAGCTATGATGTATTTAGGATGAATTTTAATGCAGAATGAGAGATTCAAATAGTATGGGTCACGACAACTCAAAACTCATGAACATAATTACCATATCCATGATCTTTAGCAACTGTATTTTTTGCCTTAAAAAATTTGGTGTTGTTTCCTTTCTGGTGAAAATTTTGAAGTCTTTTCCGATCATATGGATTTGAAATATATATTTACTCAAACGGACTTAAATTTAAGACAACCACACTGGATAGAATTTCTCGAAGATTATCAATTTAAGTTAAAGAACCATTTAGGAAGATAAAATGTAGTAAACGATGCGTGAAGTCGTAGTCCAATATGAAGACTCCATACTTTGATTTTTTATGATATTGCTCCTATCATAGAGAAATATGATCTTCAATTAATATCCCCTTCATCAAAATTTTCTAACATCATTGCATATCACAAATTGAGAGAGAAAATCTTAGTCAATAATCTCAAGATCCTTTTGTACAATCCCTTCAGGATAAGAATCATGACTTCTAATATGAAAAGGAAATGGGTCTATGATTTAGAAATATATTATATGTACCTGAGGATTTATCTCTTGGAGAGGAAATAATGAAAGAAGTCCATCGTTATAAGTTTATGATTCATGCCGTAGGCTCCAAAATGTGCCATACCCTGAAAAAACAATATTGTTGGCTAAATACGAAAAATGATGTCAAGAATTTTGTAAGTAAATGTCTTACTTGTCAATAAGTAAAGATAGAACACCAACACCTTAGTGGACTCCTCTAAACCCTTACCGATTCCTGAGTGGGAATGGGATTATAATACCATGGATTTTATGAGTGGACGACATCCTAAGTTTCAAGTATATAATTCCATTTCGATAATAGTAGATCGACTTACAAAGGGTGATCATTTTCTACCGGTAAAAACCATCGATCCGTTTCAAAATCTCAATAAACTCTACATTCGAGAAATTTTTCAATTACATGAAATTCCTTTATCTATAGTATCGGACAGAGAATCCCATTTTCTAGGAAAGTTTTGGCAAGAAATTCAAACTGTAATGGTTACAAAACTTCATTTGAGTATAACATTCCACCGATAAACATATGGACAATCGGAACGTACAATTAAAACTTTAGAAGATATGACTACGAGCTTGTACCTTAGATATGATCGAAAACGGGAGTGAACATTTACCCCTTGTTGAGTTTTCTTATAACAATAATTTACAGTCATGTAATAAAGTTGCCCAATTTTGAAGCTTCATATGAAAGATCTTGTTGTTCGCCTATATTCTGGATAAAATGGGGAAATAGTTAAGAATTTGGTGTCGAGATAATCTAAGAAACTACTGAGAGGATACAACAAATTCGAGAAAGATTGGAAATAACCCAAGATCGTCAAAAAGTTATGTAGATCAGCGTCGAAAGCCCATAGAATGTCAAATTAGTGTTCGAGTATTTTTTTGAAGTTTCTCCTCGAAAAGGAATTTTACGCTTTATAAGAAAAGGAAAAATTGACTGCATATATGTTGGACCTTTAACTATTTCTAATCGTATTGGCCCTATAACCTATCAATTAGAATTACATGAAAAATTATCCAACACTAAAAATTTATTTCATGTGTCCTAGTTATACCATTATATTTCCGATCCCTCTTATACCATCACATGGAAAGCAATATCGATCAAACCAAACCAAGAATTTGAAGTATGCCCTATTCAAATTCTGGATCGCCAAAGGAAGCGTCTCAGGAACAAGGAAATCCTATCCGTCAAAGTACTTTGGGAAAATCAAAATCACCAAGAAGCAATATGGAAAATAGAACAAGCTATGAAAGACTAATATCTAGATCTCTTCCATGTTAAATACAAGGACGATTTTTTTTTAAGTATGTAGACTACGATAAATCAGGAATATGCATAACCAAACATATTTATAACCAAGTCCTTAAAGTATTCATTTTAAACCCTTATGATGACATCAAATTCAAAAGTCTCTTAAGAACAATGAAACTACCCTTGATGCCATACAACATTACTAAATAAACTTAGACACCATGAAGTTTCACTAATTACAGATTAGCCTTTGAATATTTCAAACAGACATAACTTGACTTATACTTAACCCCTAAACCTTGACATTGAATCAAATTAATTCTCTAGATTTCAAATAACACGAAATTAGAATTTCAGCATTAAAACTTTTCAAATTATAAAAATGTCACTTAAAATTCTTTAAAAATATACTTTTAAGGCTATATACATTAATATTTTACCAAACAAGGACCAACCACCAAATCTTGAGTATTTTCACATAACCCCTGCACACATATGAAACACATCATCACTAAAAGACGAAAATAACACTTGTTAGCATTATGCAAGCATTTGAAATTTTTAAACACGCTTTTAAATCCTTTTAATTTTTTCTTGAAATCCACCTCCATAATAAACAAATTGAATTCCTTGACGAAGTACAATAAAGACCCTACGTTTTCATAAGTTAAAAGACACACCATAAGCATACTAAAAGCTTGGAAAATTTACTTAAAAAGATACACTATGATTTTATGCATTATAATCAATTCTTTCATTTTCAAATTATTTTTGTGTGATTATTATGCTTAGAGAAATCATAATGTTAAAGCTTTTACATGTAGAACACTATAAAATTGGAAAATATGAATTTGCGCCAGTAAAACTTGAGCTTTAATGGTCAACTTTTATATAAGGATAAAATATCGTATTTGAGTCTATGAATACCTTCATTAGAACCTTAGGAACTTTAGTGAAATAGTCAAAACCCAGGAATTTGCATAACAAGCCTCAATTCATCAAAAGTATGTTTTTAACCAGATTACTAAAAAAAATTAAGCCCCTGTATAACCCATCTCAATCCTTCAAATCAAATCCAAAATACTCTTTAACATAGCATAAATCAAACTATGTTCATAATAATCCCTTCCATATTCTTGAATGCCAATATTAACTCAAAATTTTGTAAAAACAAGCAGTTATGGTACTTACGATATACTATATCTGAATCCATAAATACTATATATTTGGATACCTTATGAAATTTTTGGTTGAGTTTGTTTAGAAATAATCTCAAATGGTGTAGAAATGAAGAAGATATTCAAGGTCAAAAATATGAAACCCTAAAATTAAAAATCGAGCGGTTGAAGATGAACTTTTTGACCATAAGCATCGACCACGCATGTATCAAAATTTTCTAAATTTTCTTTCCAATATATATGTATTTTTTTTTTGTCAAAATGATATAAGGTAAGGCCATTTTTGGTCAAGCCTATCCCAAGTTAAGGATAATGAGGTTTTATGTTTGAAATATTTTTCCTAAATAATAATTAGCCCCTCCCGACTTTTTCAACTTATGAATTTGAACCCCAAACTTTTCCCACAAGTACTTCAAAATATTTTAAGTCAAAAAGTATGTCACATAAAAGTTAAAATATAAACATATGTCCAAGATTTTAACAATTAAACCCCTAAAACATTAAAAAAATACATTTCTTTGTATAAACTAATCAACCCAACCCCAATTCCAACAAATGCAAATGTACCTAAACATTATATACATTATATCGAGCAAGTAGGTTTCTTTTACCTCTTTTATATTTATTTTTTTGTATTTGACAACTGCTGTCGATATCATTCAATAATAGTCAAATTTGATTCCAAGTATGTGTAGAAATTACCGTAATCATATGTTATTATATCAATTGATTTTTTTAATTATTATCATTCGAATAAAATTTAACCTTGATCACCTAATAACTGATATCACAAAATTTCTTTATAGGGATTCAGTTTATGCTACACTTTTGTGCATTATTATTATTGAAAAACCATCAGTATTAACTCGAGAGTAGATTGTCGTGTTATTCCAAGGAATTTTTCTACTTGGCCTATGGTATCCGATGTTGAGAGTCAGTTTTATTGCTACATATACGTATGAGCGCCACTTTAATTATGTGCCTAACTAGTTATTACCTAGAGGTTTTAGATTGTTTATTATTTTGTTTTACTAATTGCTTACTTAATTTTATACCACCCTAGTGAGCTGGTTAATATGGGATTATCGGTTCAAAGATCCTTAATTTTTTTTATTTAATGTAACACCCCGCGCATTCCAATAAGAAAGGTGGACAACCGCCGCAGCCAAACTACACCGGTCCTCACTAAATAAGTTATCATACATAGCATGTGAAAGATATATGAGACACATAAAATTTGTCCACAAGATAATATTCAAATTTAAACCCATCAATATAAACATTCATGCAATACTAAAATTGATCACCATGTTATCTCCAAAAATCAAACTCCAAATATATAAATAAACCAAAATGAAATAATCTAACTATAAATATCTCATTGAATCCATAACTAATTGTGAAGGTGAGGGGACCACCAAATCCATAACAAAGGTCTAAAAATAAAACGACGGAATGGAAAGTAATCCTAAACTACTATATCGTCTAAAATAAATCTCCAACTACATCTCCAAAATACCTCGAATCGTTCCTATACAACTACTCTAATGTTATTCCTGATATGCTAGTAAATGCAATGGGTCAGATCCCACTGCATCAATACTAGCTACTCTTCCCAATTAGGGTCTGTGAACCCAAACAGTAGCACTATACATGATAAACATCATAACAAAGTATTTTAATTCATAAGAGATATAAATTAACATGAGAGTAAAATAAAGTAACAATATTTACCCATAAAAACAACCCAATAACCTAACAAACATAATAACAAACACACTGAGACCCATTTGTCTTCTTTTTCTACTTTCATTCTAAAAGTGTCAAAACATTTTTCTATCTTTTATCAAAAATACCAAAAACATTTTTCTGAAGCCCTTATACTTTTGACTCATTTGAGTCTAGACTGTATAAGAGCTCATCTAGTTTGGAAATTGTGACAAAATTGTGTCCATCCTAGAAACCAAAGAGCCTCTGAGATTTTTTTGTTTCTTCTCCTATTCATCTTGTAATGATCCTCAGACTATAGCCATCACTCACACACTTAGAACTTATTTTTGCATATCATATTGCACCTTTATGTGTATTAATGTGGTGAGTGTGTTTAAATCCCTCAATTTAATTTTTATTAATTTTTTTGGAATTTTAAACACCGTTTAATTAAGGTTTTATTAAACTAAAACATGATTTAAAAAGTTTTGGGGTTAATATCTAAATATGTTTTGTTGTGGTTTTTGGCCTTAAGTTACTCTGGGTAGAAACCAAAAGCGCCAGAGACTCCAGGGTTGGCTTTGTAATTAGTTTTGGATGCGTGTTTGTATTCGTTCTATGGCCAACACTTGCTACTCCCTGATTGGCCTGGCTTGTGTTTCTTTACAGAGACATTAGTTGAGAACGTTATCAGCCCTTGGATCAAATGTCATCGATGGCCTGCATCTTGTTTTGGTGAATCCCCGTGTAATCCCCTAAGCCAATCACAGCCTCTTTAATCCACCTCCTGTTGTGAGCCCTTGGATTGAAGTCAAAGAAGCTTGACTCAATCACAGTCGTCTGTTTTGATTGAACGTCTGGAACCTTCTCCTCTTGCTATTTAAAGGACTCTCATCTCAGCCTTCGAGAGCTTTTGTCATTTTGAATATTCTCAGAGAAAGAATAGAGAGAGAGAGAGAGAGAATAAAGAGAAGAGAGAGAGAGAAACCAGAGAGTCAAGTTAGAAACCCTAACTTCGTCTAAAACTTCTCCAACCTAAACCACTTACCTCTCCAAAACACCATAACCAAATAAACACCATCTTTAGTGTTTCTTGAGTTTATGAGAGTTCGAGTTGCGTGATCTTGGGTTGCTGTAACCTTGTGTTCATAAAATCTTATTTCCAACTTAGACACCTACTCAGATCTTGTTTCTGATTTAATAGAAATCATAGATCTGAAGTTTTTCATGTCATAATACACTTAGTTTCATTTTATTTCTCATCTTGAGAAGTACATTGTTGATTGTTTTCTATTAAAACATTTTATTACTTCAGAATCAACAATAAATGTTTTATAGTTTCTGTTTTTACAAAACTTAACCTGACCTAGTTGGATTCGCACTTGGAGGGTTTTCAATCTCCTAAATATTTTCAAAAGAGATTGAGAAAGGTCTTGACCGATTTCTTAAGGAAGATCTCCGTGGAATCTGGGTTATATTGAAAGGTCAAAAGGTTTTTGGTTTTGTAAGAAAGAAAAATAACAAACTCACTGCATATAGACTTTATATGTAATTTGTATAGGACTGTTTGTAAATCTAAGTGTGTGTGAGTTCATGCATGTGAATAGGATTCACTACACAAACACTTAACACACTACATACACTGAAAGTGTTGGCTATAAGATTTGGTGAACATAAGTCGACGTAACGTGCTGAAACAAAGGAAGAGTTGACAAACTGAGAAGACTACATCAACAATCAAGATCTGCAGAAAAGTTTAAGGACGCCAGAGGGTACAATCCTGAACTTGTATAGATTTGTTATTGTGTGCATGTTAGTTAAATAGATTGTAACTCACATATTTGTTTTAGTGAATTTTTTTGTGTTACTCCGTAGAGGGAGTCGTGGATGTTTCTTCAAGGGTGAGGTTTTACCACGTTAAAAATCCTGATTATTGATATTTCTACATCTTCTCATCCCATTCTGATGTGTGCTGAGTTTAAAATATTTTAAACTGTTTACTAAAACTTGTTATCAAATCTTGTCCTAATCTCGTACATAATTTTGTTAACACATCTTGTGTTCAAAATCAGTTTGATTTAAGTAAAGAGTTTCTTCAACAAACTTTTCGGAGTTGCTTAAATAGTTTATTTTCAATAAACGGCTTTAGCAACACTATTTCAATTGGTATCAGAGCTATTGGTGAACTTATTTCAAAAAGATCCTGAGTTTCTGAAACTGTTTTCTCAAAATCAACCATGGACGAGAAAAATGAAAGATATGGTAACTTGACCAGACCTCCAGTCTTTGATGGAACCAATTTTTCTTACTGGAAAGTAAGGATGATTGCTTTCATTCAAGAAACTTTGGGAGATGATGTCTGGGACATTATTGAAAATGGATACTCTTATCCTACTAAACCAGCCACTGAAGGAAGTAATGAGAGGGTTAAGAAAATATTAAGTGAGTTTACTCAAGAAGAGAAACAAGTTTCTCGAAATAATAATAAAGGAAAGAATGCCATATTTATGTCTATAAATGAACATGAGTTCAAGAGAATCTCATCTTGTACCACTTCTAAGGAAGCATGGGATACCTTGATTACTGCCCATGAAGGAGACTCTAGGGTTAAGGATGCTAAAACTTAGATGTTAATTCAACAATATAATTCTTTAATCATGTCTGAATCTGAGTCTTTTGATGACTTCTATATGAACCTGACTGATATTGTCACTAAACTGCATGCTAATGGTATAACTTATGATAGACAAGAAATTGTGTCTAAAATTCTGAGATCATTACCACAGAAATTTGACAATAAAAGATATGCTATTGAGGAAATGTGTGATATAAATCTCACTCCTGAATTACTCAGTAGTAAATTAAGAACTGTGGAAATGGAATTAGAGTTTAAGAAACAATTGACCCACACTCATAGGAAATATACCAATTCCAATCTTAGCTTTACTTCTAAGATGATTAAGCCTGAGTTAAACACTCCTAGTAATGATTCTGATGAGGACTGTGACTTAGAAAGTCTAGATAATCAGATTGCCCTAATGTCAAAACAATTTAAGAAAATTGTTAAATTTAGAAACAGTATTGAAAATAGACAGGGCAAGTCTAATTATTCAACTCCTTCAAATCACAAGTCCCATGAGAAACCTCATGACAAACAAAACAAGGACAACACAAGACCTCATAGAGACCTCAAGAAGACTGAATGCTATAGATGTGGTAAACTAGGACACATTTCTCAAGACTGTAGAGTTAATTTAAATACCCAAAACAAACACTCTAGAGCCAACATCTGCAAAACATGGGATGACTCAAGTGACTCTGAAAATGAGGAACCTGAGACATCTGATGGTTTTGATCCCTGTTTATCCTTCTTTGCCAAAATCATATATAATGATGATATGCCTGTGCTTGATAGTGAGGATGAGTCTAGTAATTCAAGCTCTGTTGCCTTGAATCATACTTTAACTGGTTTAGATTCTTTACTTACTGAGAACATTAATACTTCTTCCTCGGGGTGTGTGAGTCAAAGGGGAATTGATACTGCTGATGTCAATGGGTGCGTGAGTTTAAGAAATGAAACCTTAGGGGTCACTTCACACACCTCACTTAGTGACTCAGACAATGAAGATCTCCCAGATATACACACTCTATATTCTAAAACTCTAAAGAAAAGCACTAGACTAGAAAAGATTGTGAAAGATCTTACCAAAAAGCTAGAGGATCTAAGCCTGATGGTAAAACTGAATGCTGAAGAGTGTACTACTCAATGCATGTCTCATGAAAGTGAAATCAAAGTGTTTGATGAAAAACTGAAAACTTTGACTGAAGCTAATGAAATTCTGGAGAAAAAATACAAAGGGAAATTATTAGAATTGGAACAAACCAAAGAAAAGACAGCAACTGTGTTCAAAAAATTTACAAAATTTGAAAACAATTCTAAATGTTTTGAGGAATTCGTTGCTGAATCTAAAACCAATTCTGATGATCGAACTGGTATAGGGTTTTGCCCCAATTTGAAGACACAAACAAAACATGTTGAACCTATCAAATTTGTGTCAGGAGGCAAAAGACCTATTGAAACATGTCCAGACTTTCATTCACTAAAAACTGAGTTTGATCATCAAAACACTAACACTGGAGATGCAAGTTGCTCTAAGCATGAAAGTTTACCAAAAGGAAAAATATGTCTGCCCCCCAATTAGGAAAAGTGAACCTGCTTTCAAACCTGTGCTACATAGGAATAAAATTCAGCCTCAAAATTTCTCAAAACCTTTGTTTAGAGACTTTCCTAAGGTAAACCCCATTCTGAGCAATCTTTATTGCTCCTATTGTGATATATACGGACATTCTTTCGATGATTGCTATGCTAGGAGACTGATTAAGCCTATCTACAATACTTCCATGTATCAAAACTTTAACTATTCTAGGAGGAGTCGTAACAATTATGTCCTTCCCAGGCCACCAGACAAAAACTCCAACTATAGGAATAGAAAGACTAAACCTAAAAGGACATTTACTAGAAGGAATCCCAGAAACTTTTCTAAATCAAATGCTCAGGTGTTTAAATTTACTCAAAAGCATGCGCAAAATGTTTTTCAACAAAAATCTAATGCTCGCAAATTTTATCAAATGAGAGCAAACAAGCGCAAACAGAAAACAAGAGCAATTTGGGTTAGAAAAGATGATCTAGTACCCCAGATGAAGTGTAATATTGTCATTTCTGCCTTAAAAGCTGAACTTACATCTTCTAGTTGGTATTTGGATTCTGGATGTTCCAAGCATATGACAGGTGATGATACAAAACTTTTAAATAAAACCCACTTTGATGGTGGAAAAGTTGTTTTTGGTGATGGAGTATCATCCCAGATCATAGGCAAAGGAACTCTTAAAGAAAAAGGACTTCCTGTTCTTGAAAATGTTCTCTTAGTTAAAGGTCTTAAGGCTAATTTACTTAGCATATCGCAATTATGTGACTCAAACCATACTGTTACCTTTTCAAAGAACAATTGCAAGATTTTAAATGAAAAGGGAGAATGCGTAATTACAGGATTCAGGACTCCTGACAATTGTTATACTGTCATGACTAGTTCTGAAATCTGTAATGTTGCCAGAATGGATGACAATGAGATATGGCATAACAGAATGGGTCACATTAATTAGGAAAATTTGAGTAAATTGTCCTCTCAACATATAGTTAGAGGAATACCAAAAATTAAACCTATTCATAACATTGTCTGTGGTCCCTGTCAAGAAGGAAAAATTGTTAAAGCAACTCATAAAAGGGTTAAAGATATCCTTACCTCTAATCCCTTAGAACTCATCCATATGGACCTAATGGGTCCTTCTCAAACTGTTAGTCTCTGTGGACACAGTTATATTCTAGTTATGGTTGATGACTTCACCAGATTCACTTGGGTAGCTTTCTTAAAACAGAAATCCGATACTTTTCAAACTTTTTTAAAGATTCTTTTACGAATTAAAAATGAGAAAGACACTCAAGTAAATAGAATCCGAAGTGATAGAGGTGGTGAATTCAAAGACACTGGTATTATAGAATACTGTGACTATAATGGTTACAAACATGAGTTCAATGCTCCTAAGACTCCTCAACAAAATGGTATAGCTGAGAGAAAGAATCGAACCCTTCAAGAGATGGCACGTGTCATGCTCCATGACAAGAACTTACCTAAGTATTTTTGGGTAGAATCTATTCGTACAGCATGCCATCTTATTAATAGGGTCTATCTTAGAAAGAATTCCAAACAAACTCCTTATTAACTTTGGTACAATAAAAAGCCTAATCTTAAGTACCTTAGAACCTTTGGTAGTACCTGCTATGTGTGCAAAGATAGGGAGCACTTATCTAAATTTGAGAGCAGGGGAGATAAAGCCATATTCTTAGGATATTCACCTAACAGTAGAGCTTATCGGGTGTATAATCTTCGCACTAAAACCTTAATGGAATCCATAAATGTAATTGTTAGTGACACTACTATAGAAAGCAAGACTAGTGAATTAACTATAGAAGAAGAATCGTCAAATATTTTAGAAAATGACTCTTCTGAAATAGATAATTCATTACCTATTGAGTCACCTGAAGTACCTAACTGGGTTTCTAAAGATCATCCCATAAACAACATAGTTCGTAACCCTAGTGAGCCAGTACGTACAAGATCCCAACTTAGAAATTATGCACTTTATGCATGCTTTGTTTCTCTTGTGGAACCAAAGAATGTAAATGAGGCATTGAATGACTCTCACTGGATTTCTGCAATGCAGGATGAACTTTTACAATTTGTCATTCATGATGTATGGTATCTTGTTCCACGTCCTGATCACAAAAAGGTTATTGGTACTCGTTGGATTTTCAAAAATAAAACTGATGAAAATGGGATGATAATTAGAAATAGAGCTAGACTAGTTGCTCAAGGTTATTCCCAAATAGAAGGAATTGATTTTAACGAGACGTTTGCTCCTGTTACTCGTTTAGAATTAGTTCGTCTGCTTCTTGCTATAGCTTGTCACATGCATTTTACATTATATCAAATGGATGTTAAATCTGCGTTCCTTAATGGAATACTTGCTGAGGAAACCTATGTAGAACAACCTAAAGGGTTCATTGACCCTAATTATCCTAATCATGTATTTCGGTTGAAAAAGGCTTTATATGGTCTTAAGCAAGCTCCTAGAGCTTGGTATGAGCGCATGTCCAGTTTTCTACTGGATAAAGGTTTCAAAAGAGGTGGAAATGACCAAACCTTATTTGTCAAACATTTTGACAAACACATTACGATCGCTCAAGTCTATGTAGACGATATCATATTTGGATCCACTTCTACCTCAGAAGTAAAATCTTTTGCTGAAATTATGAGTAAGGAATTTCAGATGTCCCTTATGGGGGAGTTACAGGTCTTCCTAGGTCTCCAAGTCAAACAACAACCAGATGGATTGTTTCTTTCGCAGACTAAGTACGCATTAGAGATAGTTAAGAAATTTGGCCTCGAGAGTGCTAAAAGTGCTAAAACGCCTATGAGTACTACAGAAAAATTGTCAAAAGATGAAAATGGAAAATCTGTAGATCCTACTTTATATCGTAGTATGATTGGCACATTACTCTATCTGACTGCCTCGCGTCCTGATATCATGTATGCTGTGTGTGTTTGTGCGCGCTATCAAAACAACCCCAAAGAGAGCCATTTAAACTCTATTAAACGGATAATTAAATATGTTAAAGGCACTCTAAATTTAGGAATTTGGTACACGAATGACACACCGAGCACTATTATTGGGTACACTGATGCTGATTGGGCTGGTTGTACTGATGATAGTAAAAGCACTTCAGGCGCATGTTGTTATATTGGTAATAACTTGGAAGGATGGAGTAGTAAAAAATAGAACTGCACATCTCTCTCGACTGCTGAATCTGAATACATAGCCGCTGGTAGCTGTTGTGCCCAATTATTGTGGCTTAAACAAATGCTAAGTGATTATGGTATTCTAGAACCCACACTTCATCTCTATTGTGATAATCAAAGCGCGATTAATATTTCTAAGAACCCGGTTCAACACTCGCGAACTAAGCACATTAAAATAAGACATCACTTTATTCGTGAATTAGTTGAAACCAAGGAATTAGAAATCAATTATCTTCCTACTGATCTACAACTTGCAGATTTATTTACCAAACCTCTTGATTATAAAAGATTCATTTCTTTACGTAAATCTATTGGTATGGTTTGTGTCGAGTAAATACCTGTTATATTTTCCAAGTTCCTTCCCTTTGTCCATTTGAGACAAAATGGGGGAGAAATTTGAGTCTATCTATGCATATACTAAACAGCTTGATCTTAGTAATTCTTTGCAGGTATTCTTCTTGTACAGTCATTCTCTATTGTAATAATAGGATGTTAAACTGTATATAGTTGAGTTATGTAATTTTTTCTTTCTAGGATTTAGGTAGATAGAACTTTTATATGAATAGGTTTTTCTTATTTGTTGTCGCCCTACGAGTTCTAGATGACTCAAAGGAGATTTTGTCTCATATTTCCAAAGGGGGAGATTCAAGCCCTTATACTTTTGACTCATTTGAGTCTAGACTGTATAAGAGCTCATCTAGTTTGGAAATTGTGACAAAATTGTGTCCATCCTAGAAACCAAAGAGCCTCAGAGATTGTTTTGCTTCTTCTCCTATTCATCTTGTAATGATCCTGAGACTATAGCCATCACTCACACACTTAGAACTTATTTTTGCATATCATATTGCACCTTTATGTGTATTAATGTGGTGAGTGTGTTTAAATCCCTCAATTTAATTTTTATTAATTTTTTGGGAATTTTAAACATCTTTTAATTAAGGTTTTATTAAACTAAAACTTGATTTAAAAAGTTTTTGGGTTAATATCTAAATATGTTTTGTTGTGGTTTTTGGCCTTAAGTTACTCTGGGTAGAAACCAAAAGCGCCAGAGACTCCAGGGTTGGCTTTGTAATTAGTTTTGGACGCGCGTTTGTATTCGTTCTATGGCCAAGACTTGCTTCTCCCTGATTGGCCTGGCTTGTGTTTCTTTACAGAGACATTAGTTGAGAATGTTATCAGCCCTTGGATCAAATGTCATCGATGGCCTGCATGTTATTTTGGTGAATCCCCGTGTAATCCCCTAAGCCAATCACAGCCTCTTTAATCCACCGCCTGTTGTGAACCCTTGGATTGAAGTCAAAGAAGCTTGACTCAATCACAGTCGTCTGTTTTGATTGAACGTCTGGAACCTTCTCCTCTTGTTATTTAAAGGACTCTCATCTCAGCCTTCGAGAGCTTTTGTCATTTTGAATATTCTCAGAGAAAGAATAGAGAGAGAAGAAAGAGAAGAGAGAGAGAGAAACCAGAGAGTCAAGTTAGAAACCCTAACTTCGTCTAAAACTTCTCCAACCTAAACTACTTACCTCTCCAAAACACCATAACCAAATAAACACCATCTTTAGTGTTTCTTGAGTTTATGAGAGTTCGAGTTGAGTGATCTTGGGTTGCTGTAACCTTGTGTTCATAAAATCTTATTTCCAACTTAGACACCTACTCAGATCTTGTTTCTGATTCAATAGAAATCATAGATCTGAAGTTTTTCATGTCATAATACACTTAGTTGCATTTTATTTCTCATCTTGAGAAGTACATTGTTGATTGTTTTCTGTTAAAATATTTTATTACTTAAGAATCAACAATGAATGTTTTATAGTTTCTGTTTTTACAAAACTTAACCTGGCCTAGTTGGATTCGCACTTGGAGGGTTTTCAATCTCCTAAATATTTTCAAAAGAGATTGAGAAAGGTCTTGACCGATTTCTTAAGCAAGATCTCCGTGGAATCTGGGTTATATTGAAAGGTCAAAAGGTTTTTGGTTTTGTAAGAAAGAAAAATAACAAACTCACTGCATATAGACTTTATATGTAATTTGTATAGGACTGTTTGTAAATCTAAGTGTGTGTGAGTTCATGCATGTGAATAGGATTTACTACACAAACACTTAACACACTACATGCACTGAAAGTGTTGGCTATAAGATTTGGTGAACATAAGTCGACGTAACGTGCTGAAACAAAGGAAGAGTTGACAAACTGAGAAGACTACATCAACAATCAAGATCTGCAGAAAAGCTTAAGGACGCCAGAGGGTACAATCCTGAACTTGTATAGATCTGTTATTGTGTTCATGTTAGTTAAATAGATTGTAACTCACATATTTGTTTTAGTGAATTTTTTTGTGTTACTCCGTAGAGGGAGTCGTGGATGTTTCCTCAAGGGTGAGGTTTTACCACGTTAAAAATCCTGAGTATTGATATTTCTACATCTTCTCATCCCATTCTGATGTGTGCTGAGTTTAAAATATTTTAAATTGTTTACTAAAACTTGTTATCAAATCTTGTCCTAATCTCGTACATAATTTTGTTAACACATCTTGTGTTCAAAATCAGTTTGATTTAAGTAAAGAGTTTCTTCAACAAACTTTTCGGAGTTGCTTAAATAGTTTATTTTCAATAAACGGCTTTAGCAACGCTATTTCATTTTCAATCTTTATACCAAAAATATTTTACTCCTTTTTACCCTAAAAATAAACATTTTGTCCTCATCTTTTAAAAAAATGTCAAAAAACATGTTTCCCTCTTTCCTTTCTTCAAAAATAAATCATAATTTTTCACCTTTTTCAGGTCGATCGCATACACTTGGCCTGGCTCCCTATCGTCTTTGGTCTTCACTCTCGGTCAGTCCCCTCACTTCCTTTGAGTCCAAAATTCATCCGCTTTCCACGAAGAACACAAACCAAGTACCAAATGTGCAGCCCGATTTGATAACGATCCTAGGACAACTTACTGCCATGATTGACAACCTTCAAACCGACGTTCATGAGATGCAACGAAATTGTGTCCCTATTCCCAAAGAGCCCAAGGTCCTCTTCCCTCGAGCTATGCATCTGCCTCGACCCGAGCCTATTTTGGTTCCTGAGGAATACCATCATGCTCTATGTGCTCTGTAATACCCCGTAATTTTAAGGCTTCTATTTATTTATTATGGGATTTTTATTAAATTAAATAAGGATATAATTTAATTAATATTAATCCAGAATTAAAATAAATATATACTAGCGTGACGAGAGTTAATAATTATTAGGTGCAAATTACTTAATGAGTAAAGTAATATATATAATTGATTTTATTAAAAATGGTCGCGAGTGAGTAACACGACAATTACAGAATTTAAAGTCGGGATACACTTGTGTCGTGTCAGGACTAAATTAATGCAGTATAGAGTAAATAAATTATAAGTCTCCTCTATCGTCATTTTGAGTGCGGAATTGTATCCGGAATGGTCGAGATAGTCAGAAAAGTGTACCGGGGTGTTTAGTTTGGGTCATAGGACGTTATTTAGGCCTAACCGACAACTCAAGGGGGAGTTTTAGTAATTAGCCATTTTAACGCTTAATTATGGACAAAAATTGTAGGGTTAAATCTGATGGAAATTACAGTCCTCGAGGGTTAGGAGTGATATAATTACAGAGAGGCTAAGTTATAGAGAAGAGATAAACCTTCCAAGGAGGAGAACCACCAACTCACACCACCGTTGTCGGATTTCACCACTATCGCGTATATCGGGAAACAAGGGATGCAACCATACCCATCAACACCTGAGAATGAGACTTTCATCTCTGAGGTAAGTATCTTTCTCACTACAAATTTGGTTGATATCACATCCTTGATAGTGTAGTAAATAATATTTAAGTTTCATGACAGAATATTGATATTTGGGAGGAATTGTTGAATCTTGTAGAACATATGATTTGTTAGGATGATCCCTTGGTGAAATTGAATTGATGAAAATGGAATTATACCTAGTAGAGATAAGCATGTGTTATTTAATGAAATTCTTGAAGAAGTTAAAGGAAACTAGGGTTAAGGACTATATTTTGAGTTTTGATTCAGTTGAGAATGATTACTGATGAATTTAGAGGAAATTTACGTTAATAATTGTCCATTAAGGTTGATGTAACATTCCTTATTATTGTTTGGGAGTTTCGGATACATTAATGGTGTTTTGGGTGAAGTTTGTTGAGGAAACACATAGGTGATAGTTGCGGAATCTGGGCATAGACTATTCTATCGATAAATCAACTCAAGAATGGTGATCGATCGATCGACCCCTCTTCATCGATCGATCGACCCCTCCTAGAAATTGATTAATTTTTCTCTTTTGAATTAATTCGAGAAAAAGGTGTAGGAGCCTTGGATATTATTTATAGATAATAATGGATCATGGGGAGGACCGTAGGGTCTAAGTGAGTTCGGGTAAATCTAATATATACGTGAGATATCCATGGGATAACGAGGACATAAAATTTAATAGAAATCATGCAGACGTTAAGTGTGGTATCCAGAGACTTAAACTAGTATGATGGTGAGGGTATGCCTACTGAATTTACATCCACTAAAAGGAAACACATGTAGGGACGAGAAGAAGTTATATAAGGGAAATAATTGAGAATAAAATGAACTGATTAATTATATGTAGGACTTGGGTGATATGTGCCACGTATGGTTATTATATTTATTATAGGTCATGGGCAAACGCAATTAAAATATGTGAAGGTATATATATATACATATATATATATATATATATATACATATATATATATATATATATATACATATATATATATATATATATACATATATATATATATATATATATATATATATATATATATATATATATATATAAATGTTCATGTGTATATGTATATATATTATTATATATCTCTGTATAATCATACCCAAGCTACTTTCTATCACGAGGGTTTCCGAGTCGGGATGGTCATTTCTCGATTAGACCTTTATGGGGGATATTGACTTGTACCCTAGAAGATAGTATCCTTGATATAGGCTATATGAGAATGATAGTGAGATGGTCCTAAGAGACGTGAGGGGTATGTGCTGACCTTTTAGGACTGGGAACTATGCTTCGCCTATAATATGTGTGTTTATATTAATACGGTTTTAGAGTGGATCCGAACTAGTATTTCCCTTATTGTACAAGAAGTAGAGGGACTAGATAGCAGAGTATTCCAACACCATAGATTTTATGTGGGGTACTCTATTGTATATATATATATGGTGTGAAATATGTACCTACACTAGAAATTCTTGTATTGTGCGTGTAAGTAGATAAATATTGAATAGGTGTTCCAAATTCTAGTATGTGCATGAGATTGTACATCAGTACTGAGATACACATAATTGTTTTAAATGATTCTTAAGAAGATGTTAAATTAAATAAAGTGTAATCATACGGTCTCGCATACCAGAACTTATGGGAGGAGAATTTGGGTTAAACTTATGATATTTTAGTATTACGATAGGCGTCCACACTAGATGAGTTGTGAGAATTCTCAAGAGAGTGTTGCGCACTAACTTGTATGTCATATCAACTAGTAAGCATTTTAAATTCTTTCTAAAATATTTTTAAAAGATATTTTTACATTCGAGCTCTGACCCATTTCTTATCATTTTCTTTCTTCTCTTGTATATATACATATATTACAGGTGCCCTGCCACATGGGCGTCAGGCATAGACTCTTTGTTTTGGACGTACTGCAGCTTATGTGGGAGTTACAGGTCCTTGAAGTAGACTATTTCTCCCTTGATTTTGCTTCTGATCTAGTCTCTTCTTAGATAGGGCATGTGTCGCCCATTTCTTGTTTCAATTTAGCCCTATTTGAGATTATCTATTTATTTATGTTCCGAGTATTCAGTGCTCATTTGGGATTTATTCTTCTGTCATGTGGATTACATTTGTGGATATTTATTTGTGTTGGTATTTCTAGTTGGCATTTAATTTAAAGGGATTGTTTTATTTATCTCTCGCGGTAGTCATAAATTGTTATGATTTAAAAGTTTTTCATTATGTAATGTAATAAATGAAATATTATTCTAAAATGTTTTGACACTTAGCTTAATTATTTATAGGGTGATAAAAATGGAAAATTATTGTGACAGTGATGCTAAGAATGAACCACACCGTTCACCTTGATTTTAATTTAATAAAGGACTAATTACCCGGTATTTTATTAGGTGGGGTGTTACAAGTGGTATCAGAGCATCAAGTTCTAGTGTCCTTTAGGATATTTTCAGTTCATTGCGTTTTTGCTTAGTGTCCTTTGATTTAGATCCCTAATATTAGGAATGTTGTATTCATCTTTATGCATTGGAAATTCGTACTTCTGCGATTTGTTTATGTGAATGTTGAACTCATCCAGATTATTTCAACATTCAGATGGATCGTCAAGAAGAACAAGCTAATTCCATTGGGGGAGTTAATGAGCAGGGTCATCTCACACCTTAGGTATCTCCGTAGAGGGTATTAATAGCCGAATTTGCAGGTATTGCGGCATAGGAACTTACCAATGTAGTCTTACAGTGCCAAGATCACAGTACACAACTTAAAGGAGGCAAAAGATCAAGAGAGATTGTGGGAAGACACCAAAATCGCAACAACAAGCTCCTTAAGACCGTAAAATCCATGAAGGTAACAAAATTAGCATGGAGAGACAAAATCATTAGGGACGGCAAAGCCGGGGTCAGAATGAAATCACAAAAAGGTGTTTCAAATGTGGAAAGGACGACCACGAACATCGAACTTGTTCGGATGAGACTACAGAGAAAATTTGACCCGACCAGCGAGAACTTTCAATACTCTGCTATAAGTGTGTATAATCGGGTCACAAGTTGAGGGACTACTCTCAACCTCATATTGTTTTTCATCAAGATGCCCATCAAGGCCAATAAGGCCAAGGAAAATGTGAAACCGGGCAACAGGGCCGAAATCAACAGAGTCATAAAATGAGACAGTTTACTAGTAGATGCTTCAACTGTGGCATGATGGGTCATAGGAGGTAGGATTGCCCAGCTAAGGGTAAGATACCCCAGCAACAGGGGCAAATACAACACGGTTGTGTGTAAAACGTCTAGCATACAATAATTCAGCATCCACCATCGGCCATTGAGGGTACTTTTCTATTCATAGTACTATGGGACATATTTTATACAATACTGGGACATGATGCTTCTTCATAGCCACTAGTTTGCATGGGCCACAGAGTTGTTAGGCACATCGGAGAGTACTATGATAGGTGTAGACTCACTACGGGATAATGGGTCATTGACTTTTGTCATATACTGGGGAATACACATAGAGAATGGGAGCCGAATTATTGCCTGCACATAAAATAGTCTTTGTTATGCACGACCATGACGCCATTACTGGCATAGATTGACTTCCTGCTTAATAGACTATTTCAGTAAGAGTATTATCTCTCTATTCTGCGCTAGGAGATGTTTCTAGTAGCAATGCCTCGTCATGAGGGAGGAACTTCTACCTATTTATTTTACATAGAGGAGGAGACCTCTAAGGAAGTAGTAATTTCCATTAATTCTATTATCATGGTTCGTAAATAATATATGATATGTTGATATCACATCCATGATAGTTTAGTAAATAATATTGAAGTTTCATAAAAGAATTTTGATAATTAGGATGAATTGTTGAATCTTATAGAACATATGATATGTTAGGATGATCCCTTGCTGAAATTGAATTGCTGAAAACGATATTATACCTAGTAGAGATAAACATCTGTTATTAAATGAAATTCTTGAAGAAGTTAAAGAAAACAGGGGTTAAGGACTATATTTTTTGTTTTGATTTAGTTGAGAAAGACTAGTGATGAATTTAGAGGAAATTTACGTTAAGAATTGTCCATTAAGGTTGATGTAGCATTCCTTATTATTGTTTGGGAGTTTCGGATTCGTTAATGGTGATTTGGGTAAAGTTTATAGAGGAAACCCATAGGTTATGGTTGCGTAATCTGGGCAACAACTGTTTGATCGATCGATTGACTCAAGAATGTTGATCGATCGATCGACCCCTCTTCATCTATCGATGGACCCCTCCTGGAAATTGAATAATTTTTCTCTTTTGAATTTATTTGAGAAAAAGGCATAGGAACCTTGGATATTATTTTTATATAACAATGGATCATGGGGAGGAACAGTAAGGTCTAAGTGTGTTCTAGTAAATATAATTTATACGTGAGATATCCGTGGCATAACAGGGACATAAAATTTAATAGAAATCATGCAAAAGTTAAGTATGGTATCGGGAGACTCGAAAGACTTAGACTAGTATGATGATGAGGGTACACCTTCTGAATTTACATCCAGTAAAAGGAAACACTTCAAGGGATGAGAAGAGGTTATAAAATGGCGATAATTGAGAATAAAATGAACAGGTTAATTATAGGTAGGACTTGGGTTATATGGGCCACGTATGGTTATGATATTTATTATAGGTTGTGGGCAAACCAAATTAATATATGTGAAGGTGTGTGTATATATATATATATATAACAGTGTGCATGTTTATATGTATACATCTTATTATATATTTCTGTATAATCATACATGAGCTACATGCTATCATGGGGGTTTCGGCGTCGAGACGATCTTATCTCGATTGGACCATTATGGGGGATATTGACTCATTCACTAGAAGATACTATCCTTGATACAGGCTATCTGAGAATTATAGTCACATGGTCCTAAGAGACGTGAGGGGTATGTGCTGACCTTTTAGGACTGGGAACTATGCTTCGCCTCTAATATGTGTGTTTATGTTAATACGGTTCGAGAGTGGATCCGAACTAGTATTTCCCCTATTATACGAGAAATATAGGGATTGGATAGTAAAGTATTCCAGCACCATAGATTTATGTGGGGTGCTCTATTATATATATATATGGTGTGAAATATATACTTATACCTCAAATTCTTCTACTATGCGTGTAAGTAGATAAATATTGATTAGGTGTTCCAAATTGTAGTATGTGCATGAGATTTCACATTAGTGCTGAGATACAAATAATTGGCTTAAACAACTCTTAAGAAGCTGTCAACTTAAATAAATTGTAATCATATGGTCTCGTGTACTAGAACTTATGGGAGGATAATTTGTGTTAGTCTTATGATATTTTAGTTGTACGATAGGCGTGCACACTAGATAAGAGGTAAGAATTCTCAAAACAGTGTTGCATACTAACATGTATCTCATATCTACTAGTAAGCATTTTAAATACTTGCTAAACCATTTTTAAAAGCTATTTTTACACTCGCGCTCTGACCCATTTCCTGTCATTTTGTTTCTTCTCTTGTATATATATATATATTACAGGTGCCCTGCCACAGGGACGTCAGGCATAAACTCTTTGGTTTGGACGTGATGGAGCTTATGTGGGAGTTGCAGGTCTTTGAAGTAGACGATTTCTCCCTTGATTTAGCTTCTGATCTAGTCTCTTCTTAGATAGGGCATGTGTCGCCCATTTTCTGTTTGAATTTAGACCTATTAGAGATTTTGTAGTTATTTATGTTCCCATTATTCAGTGCTCATTTGGGATTTATTCTTCTGTCGTGTGGATTACATTTGTGGATATTTATTTGGGTTGAGATTTCTAGTTGGCATTTCATTTAAATAGATTGTTTTATTTATCTCTCACGTTAGTCATAAATTGTTATGATTTAAAAGGTTTTCATTATGGAATCTAATAAAGGAAATATTATACTAAAAAATTTTGAAACTTAACTTAATCATTTATAGGGTGATTAAAATGGAAAATTATTGTTGACAATGATGCTAAGAATGAACCACACCATTCACCTTGATTTAATTTAATAAAGGTTTGATCATGCAATATTTAATTACGCGGGTGTTACATGCTCCTCCTTCCAATGGACTGCTGCCAGCCCAGCTTCCTATGCCGAGTCTTAACCAACTAGGGGCAAACTTATCCATGAACATTGATCCAAAGGAGGGAGAGTTAAACAAGGTCATGGAAGACCTTAATATGTCGACCAAGAAATTCGACTAAGTCAGACTCTCTAGTAATTATGTGGACTACACTCACATGTCTCCCTACCCTAAAGCACGATTACCAGAAAAGTTAAAATGCCCAACATTGAGAAATTTGTGGGTAGCGAACCCTCGATCATTCATCTCTGTACTTATTCTTGTGTTGTGACTCTCCTAGGGGCCTCCAAGGAAATAATGTCCTAAATGTTCCAACAGACCTTGAAGGATAGTGCTCTCGATTGGTTCTTATCTCTCGAGGAGTCCGGAATCCATAGTAGGGAAGATGCTGCCTGCGAATTCATGTCATAGTACAAGTATAACGAAGAATTAGAGGTTTCTAGATATAATTTAGGGTTGCTCAAGAAGAATCTTGGGGAGTCAGTCAGTAATATCATAGCTAGGTGGAGACAGAAAGCATCCACCATGACCAACCATCCTTCCGAATAGGAGTAAGTCGGTATTGTGAAAAAGAACTTGTTACCCCATATCCGAGCAACGATGGGAGGAAGTTTCCCTAACCTTCCCAAGACAAAAGTTGAACCAAAGAAAGAATCTGGATAGTTTACTCCTACAAAATTTGAAAAGCCATCCAGTACCATCGTTTTAACCATCAACAACATCTCTCAGCATTCCACTTCATGGGAGCCAGAAAGTTGCCCTAACCTAGTTCGGAAGGAATACATCAAGCTTCACGCTCCCCTCTCCAATGTTTACCAGACCCTCTTGAGCCATAATCTTATTAATACTTTGGATCCTCGTCCATTACCAAACCCACTTTGCAAAAAAATTATACGTGATGCACATGGTGACTTTCACCAAACCGTTGGCCAAACCACAAACTAGTGTTTCCACCTTTGAAATATGATTCAAGGCCTAATTGACTTGGGTGTCATCGTCCCACCAGCCAATCCTAAACCAAACACTACCCACAATCCACTCCCAAATCATATAAATTCCATCTTTCGAGATGAAAACCAAAAATTTGACCCATCTACCCATATCATACCAAGAAAATCACCAATCATACCTATATACTCTCCTAAACCTCTCCAAACAAGCGCATACTTTCTCCTACACCCTACGAGCTTTGTCGATCAGGCCATATCACTCCTTATTAGAGAATGAATCGTTGTCCGCACCCGTTCTAGAGGTAAAGATATTGAATTATTAGAAGTATTGAACCAACTCTTAGAGTTTGGGCTGAAATTGCCTTCCCGGATGACCGTTGATTGTTAGAGATTTAGTACGTTGTTCTCAGAAGCTCAAAAATGGTCGAGAGTCAAATAATAGGGTGGTACCGACCGATGAGCTCTGTTTAGATGATATAATCCAGATCTTGGTTGATTTATTCTAATAGATCGGGGATATTTGCAGCATATTTGGGTTACTCGGTGCTTTGAAACTATGAGGGCATCTAGTCCCTTCACTTCTACATCTCCTCACCGAATTGGAAGACTTATAAGAAGAGGCTGATGAAGTCATGGAATGCATAAACTTTTTATGGAAAAATAATATCGTTTACACCGGGTGGGGGACGAATTCAATAATTTAGATGAAATGCAGAGTCCCAAAAAGAGTAGTCTAATAGTCAGCATATATGGGATGATATCAGTTGAGGATGTGTTAGGATAGATCAACAAGGTGAACGAATAACCCAAGATCGATGAGGAAATAGTGTTTATATTCTTCCTCTCTTCTGTGAACCATATGACCAGGTCAGGGAGGCATTACCAAATACAAATCCTGCAAGCGACAGAGTAAAGGGTGTCAAGAATCTTCCTATGCCAGGAATGACCCTCGAGGCGAGCAATATTATTGATCAGTTAAAGAAAACCCAAGCTAAAATCACTCTATGGGTACTTTTTATTTCTTTCCAGATGCATCAAAATGCCCTGATCAAGCTACTCACAGGACCCACAGTTCCTCCTCCTACCACGCCAGAAGAAATGAATCTGGTCAAATCCCTAACCTCTACTCGAATGATCTCTTTTTCTGAAGAAAAAATCCCCAAGATGGGTACAAACCACAATTATGCTCTCAACATCTCCATCGATGTCATGGGAAAGACAATCCCACTTTCACTTATTGATAATGGTTCAACTCTGAATGTCTTCCCATTAAAGACCCTCAATTATTTAGGACTAAAAGTAAGAGACCTTTCCTCAACCTCTGTCACTATACGGGCCTACAATAATACTAGTCGAGAAGTGATGGGATCTATAAATATTGCAATAGGGGTTGGCCCTATATATCCAAATATTGAATTACAAGTCATCGATATCCTAACCTGATTCAATCTGTTGCTCGGATGACCGTGGATCCATAGCATCAAGGGGTGTCTTATTCCTTTCATTAGAAATTGAAGTTCTTCTCCTATGGTAAGGTCATCACTATCTTGGGCGATGATGATAATACCAAGAAAGTAAGCACCAACAATCCATTACTAAAGATATAGCACGGGATAAATGATATGATTCTGTTAGGTTTTCAAGTTGAACTACTTTTACTCCTAGCACGGGACGATTTCAAAGATATGGTTTGTCCAAAATATAACCCTCATAGCAATGTCAATATAATTCATATGTTCAAGAGCATGCACTTCATTCCTGAATTGGGGTCGGGACAAAGACAGCAAGGGATACTTGAACCCATTATGTTGAAGAAAGCTTTCCATCCTTATGGCATAGGCTAACATCCATCAGTAGAATAACTCAGAATACTCCATCAACCTCAACTAAAGAGAAGGCTAGAAAGTGCCAAGACTGTCTCGAGATATTCCTTGAACGAAAGATTCATCAGAGAGTGTGAATATTTCCCGCTTTGCGGATTTTTTGGAACCATGGTACGATCATGTGGACAAGAAGATGAAACTGGGAAGGGAGATCCTTTTCCAAGATAATTATGCATAGGCCGAGACTTCGTAGTATCGTGAGCAACCACTCACTGAAAATACCATAGATGATACCAAGGGAAGTGACTCTGAGGATTCATTTTATTTACAAACGTTGGGCTTATCACTCTGCATGATCTACTCCAGGGCTACATTATCGGATCCATCCCGCCTGATCAAAATTTCTAATGCACCTCTCCTCAACTAGAATGCTTCACCTATACCACCTGTTAAAATTCAACCTAACCCTGATGTTTATCCCCTTTATTATTTCGTAGTTATTCCACCTTACTCCAATGGTATTTTTCCTATCAATGAAATAAATGAAGATTTGGAGTATCTTGTTGTGGCTTAAATTAATTCTATTGATTCTAATCAAACTCTTGATGATGATGATTTTACAAATGAACAATTCTTAATTGGTCTAAATAATCTTAATAACAAACATCATAATCGCGATTAAGTTAATGAAGATTAAAATATTATTATTAATCTCGATTCTAGTAGCCAACTGCGCAAGATTGGGATAGGGGCTATCCCTGACGATCTTGAGTGTGCACAACTCGAGGAATTACTAAAGTAATTTTTGAATATCTTGGCATGATCCTACGAAAACATGCCCGGTATTGACCATGAGATAGCTAAGCATGGGATTCCTACTCTCCCCAGATGCAAATCGGTCAAATAAAAACTGCAAAAGCTCCTCACCGAATGGTCGTTCAATGTTAAAGAAGAATTGGTCAAACAATTGAACGTGGGTTTCATACGTGTGATCAAATATCCCACATGGCTAGCCAATATCGTACCCGTTACAAATTAGAAGGGAAGGTTGGTAAGTTTGTCGACTACTGAGACTTGAACAAAGCCTCTCCAAAGGATGATTACCTTCTACCCAATATCAACATGATTGTGGATAACATGGCCAGTCACGCTCTCAAGTCATTCATCGACGGGTTTGCTGGATATAATCAAATTAAGATGCACCAAAATCATCAAGAGAAAACTCCATTCATCACCCCTTGGGGAACCTTTTACTACACCGTCATGCCATTTGGCCCGAAAAATGTAGGGGCTATATACTAGAGGGCTACCACAATCATCTTGAATGATCTCATACACAAGGAAGTCGAGGTCAATATGGATGATATGATTATCAAGTCTAAGACTAAGGAAGGTAATGTTCCTTCTCTCCGAAGGTTCTTTGAATGACTCTGATAATATCAAATGTAATTTAACCGACATAAATGTGTCTTCGACATTACCAAAGGAAAACTTTTGGGATTCATGGTTAGTGAGAAGGGGATAGAATTGAATCCTGCCAAGCAGAAAGCCATACTAAAAATGAAACCACCCCTAATGGAGAAGGAAATTCGGGGATTCCTTGGAAAATTATAGTATATTAGTCGGTTCATTAGCTTGTTGACTTCCATTTGTGAGCCCATCTTCAAACTCCTCTGAAAGGATTCAACCAAGTTTTGGATTGAAGATTTCCAAGAGTACTTTAACTAAATGAAGAAATACCTAACCCGACCTCTGGTGCCCATGCCACCTCAGCCTAGTCTTCCCCTACTCCTATACCTAACCGTGACAGATACCGCAGCTGGGGATTTGCTTGCTCAATACTTTGAATAAACCCGCAAATAGATAGCCATCTACTATGCAACTCACAAGTTAATCGAGTACTAAGTTAACTACACAGTCTTGGAGAAAGCATGTGTCGCTCTTGTCTGGGCGACCCAAAAGCTACGACACTACATGCTCACCTTTCCCATCAAACTTGTCTCCCGTATGGGTCCCATCAAATACTTAATTGAGAAGCCCTACTTATCCATCTAAATGGCCCATTGTTTGATTATTCTAGCCAAATTTGATATCGTATATGTCACGTAAAAATCCATGAAAGGAAGAACCATCTTTGATTACCTTGCTGACTACCCTATAGAATAAGCCGATGTCTAGATTTTTTAATTCCCAGATGAGAATATCCTCCGTACATCCCAAGAAGATCTTCGATGGAAAATTTTCTTAGACAACACTGCCAACAAGAAAGGGTATGACATTGGGATCCTCCTAATTTTCCCTGATGACTCTCACATTCCCATTGATATTAAGCTGGATTTTCCCTACACCAATAACATGACTGAATACGAGGCATGAACGGTAGCCTCAAATTTACCCTCAAGAAATAAATTAGATACCTAGATGTCTATGGGGATTCAACCCTTATCATCACTCAAGTGATCAGAAGATGGAAAGTCAAGGATGATAAACACTTACGCTTCCATGCCCTCCTAGGAGAGCTAGCTTCCCAATTCCAATATATTTCCTTCCATTACCTGCATTGAGCAAATAACAACCTAGTTGATGCCCTCGCTAACTTAGCCTCTATGATTCACATGCTCGAAGGAATAACTATGGCCCCTTTCCTTGTCCAAAAGTAAGATAAACCAACACACTTCTACAACATTGAGCTCAGCACAGAAGAAGACCTTGAGATATCCAACTACTGGTATTATTATAGTTGGTGCCTCATTAAGCATGGTAGGTACCCCCAAGGTTCTGATAAGAAAGCTCGAGCAAACCTCTACAAACTGGTTGCCTAGTATATTGTCAGTGAAAAAGAACTATTGAAAATAACTTTTGATGAAACTCACTTGTACTACATCATAGGGGATGATATTAAAGAGATGTTACAAAAAATCCATAATGGAGAATGCAGAGCCCACATTAATGGCCATATTCTTGCTAAGAAAATCATATGATAGGGTTACGATTCCACAACCTAGGTTAGAAGATGCCTCAAATTCTGGTAATTTTCTAACCTACAACACTTGCCTCCATGGAAATTGTACAACGTGAATTTTCCCTGGCTGTTCTCCACATAGGGAATTACATCATAGGGAAGGTTACACCCAAAGCATCCAGGGTACATGAATTCATCATGGTTTCCATTGACCACTTCACTAAATGGGTCAAAATCGAGTTATATGCAGTGATGAATGCCAAGAAGGTGGCCACGTTCATCCGAAAAAACATCCATTGTCGATATGGGATCCTACACGAGTTGGTGTCAAACAATATGTTACACTTTGAGGTAGAGGTTATAGAGGCAGTAGATGAGTATGGGATTCAAAGACATAAATTTTCTCCGTACAGACCCAAATTAATGGTGCAGTTGAAGCAACAAATAATAATCTCAAAGCCATCATCTGAAAGATGATCGAGAGTTGTCGATATTGGGCCGACAGTATCCCTTACGTCATCTGGGCTATTGCACTTTAGTTCAAACCTCTAATGGGGCTACCCCTTAATCTCTAGTCCGCGGCATGGAAGCAATCCTACCCATAGAGCTGGAAATCCCTTTTATGCACATCATGCTTAAAATCAAGGTTAGCAAGGAAGATTGGCATCAAAGCAGTCTCGATGAGTTGTCACTCTTGCACAAAAAGATGATGAAAGCTCTATATGACATACAAGTGTATCATCGTCGTATGGTGCGATCATTCAATAAGAGAGTCAATGATCGCGGTGTTGGAGAAGGGACTTATCCCTAAAAGAGATTATAGATCCCATCTCGGACCCCCAAGGAAAATTCAAGCCTAGTTAGAGCGGCCCACACATTGTGAAGAAAATCTTATGAGGTGGCACCGCTACGCTCGCTGATCTTGATAGGGAACTGATTGTCACACACCAAACCCAATATCCATACTAATCATTCATTATTAGAATAATTAAACCATAATCTTGAGCCCATTGGAAATATAATTCATCTATCCATATTTTACTGCATAATGTGCATAATCAACATAATAATATTCTTGTACCATAACGAAATCAATATCAGAGTCATAATTAAGCGGACATACTATACTATGATTAACTATGATAAAATTTCACAATCATCAACTCAATCCATACTAACGCAAAATGTACAATGTGTGAGTAGATTAAAATCTTCAGTGTGACAATGATAAAATCCTCATATTTAAACCCCGGCTCTTTCCAACGGTGCAACTCTCAAAGTTACCGGTCATATGGTATTCTAGTTGGCAGCATACAAATCTGAAATTGTTAAAATATAAACTGTAAGCATTAAGCTTAGTGAGGTACTCCTTCCCTACAATGTAACAACAATTCTATATAGAATATGTGAATATTCTATCCGAACAATCCTGCCCATTGGCAATTACAAATCATGGATCATAAGATCCAAATAATTCTGCCCATTGGCAATAACAAATCATGGAACATAAGTTCCAAATAATTCTGCCCATTGGCAATAACAAATCATGGAACATAAGTTCCAAATAATTTTGCAAATCCTGGAACATAAGTTCCAAATAATTCTTCCCATTGGCAATAACAAATCCTGGAACATAAGTTCCAAATAATTCTTCCCATTGGCAATAACAAATCCTGGAACATAAGTTCGAACAAATCATTGGATCTTTGTCCAATTCCAATCCTGGATCATAAGACCCAACCAATCCTGGATATTTTAATATCCAAACAAATCCTGAATACCGAAGTATTCAAACAAATCCGCTCTTAGAGCTATATTCATATTTATATATGAAACAAATCATAAGTACAGTCACGTTGACATTTTAATTGGCTTTTCCCTTGCTTTTATCTGGTACTTGTTCAATCAGTTCTTCTTCCCTTCCTATCATTCTTACAATATTAGTATCATCATAAGAATATCAACAATTTAAAGAATAACTTAAACATAACTCAATCCATAAGCATCATATAATTCTATTCAAATCATTCATTATAAATGAAGTTCCACAAAATTTCCTGTTAGTACATTTGTCATATCCAAATCATAGACCAACATATATTCATTTATTCTTATTAATTCAATCCTTATCATGTTAGGATTCCAATACAATAGCCGACACATCATTTCAAGTTTCCTAGAGCAAAATAAGCCTATTTCTTCACTACCTAGCAAATCTTCCCTATAGGCTCTTTTATCGTTCATTAAACTTCCAGGAATTTTCATAATTTTTCTACATCATAACTTTACATGATATTTTACCGAACATCATTAAACACATTGAAAAATATAAGATTAAAGGTTCATAATTTTTAGAGTTGATTTGTTATGTCATGAAAAACATCGAACACATGGCGGGCATACTTTCACCCTTAGGGAAGATTTCATACCCGAACTTCAAACTCTCACCAAAGACTCATTTATTGGTATTGTAACATGATTTTCCGATATGTCATACATATATGAGTCCAAGTTTCTATCAAATTGGAATCAATCAATTCCAGTAAGTACACAAAAATATATGGAAGTTTGAATAAACAGAGTTTCTAAACAAAGCAATTTTAGGGTTTTATACATTAAACTTAACTTAAACTTTCTTCTAACCAAACATATATATCAAGGGCTGAAAGTTTAGTAAAAAAATGATGGTTTCTATCATATAAAACATAAATATAAGAAAAACAATAATATTTGCAGTTAGAATTACCTTCGGGGCTTTTACGTAATTTTCTATGAATTTTCTTCAATTTTCTCCTCACTTTTTCTTCCTAACTTCCTACTTCTCTTTCCTTAAGCTTAAAATCTCTCTTGGCTGCATTTTGGATGAATAAAGAGGTAATTCTAAGGGTTTAAGGTCGGCCAAAGTTACCACCTTTCCCAACTAATGAGAATAAAACATTTGTTGCCATAATAAGACAAAATACTACTTAACGGATGTACTATTTGGCCCTTGTTTCATAATTTTGGTATAACTTCTCACTCGAACCTCCGTTTCACACACCGTTTGTTATGTTACAACCATAACTCACTTGTATACAACTATATAGTTTTCACCTCAAGTCAATTGTTATGTCATAAAGGTCAAAACTAGCCTTAAACATGAACATTCCTACCGAAACCTTCAAAATTTTGTATTTCTAACTAATTCGACATTTCATGCGTTTTGGAGGTAGGATTAGACTAAACATAATAAATTAACATCACATATATTAATAACACACTAATAATATCACATAATCTAGGCATGATTTAAGCATAATTAATCATAATTATATTCGGGTTGTCACAATTTTCCCCCTGTTAGGAAATTTCGTCCTCGAAATTGACATACCTTGGTTGTCCGAATCAAACAAATACGAATAACGCATTTTCATGCTATCCTCACTCTCCCATGTATCTTCTTCCATGGAATGCCTTCTCCACACAACTTTCACAAGTGGGATCACCTTTGATCTCAATATTTGTTATTTCCTATCGACGATAGCAAGCGGTTCTTCCACGTAGCTCAAATCTTCCTTCAACTCAATAGGTTGTTCCACCAATACATATGAAGGTCCCTCTACATACTTTCTCAACATAGAAACATGGAAAACATCATGTAATCAAGCTAACTCTGGTGGTAATGCTAACTTATAGGCAACCATCCCGACTTTTTCAAGGATTTCATAAGGTCCAATGTAGCGTGGACTTAATTTTCCTTTCTTTCCAAACCTCATAACTCCTTTCCATGGAGATATTCGAAGAAAGACATAATCCCCTTTCTGGAATTCCAAATCTTTTCGTCATTTTTCCGCATAACTTTTCTGTCTGCTTTGAGCTATTCTCATTCTATCTTGAATAATATTCACTTTTTCAGTGGTGACTTCAATCAACTCTGGACCCTCTATCTTCCTCTCACCAACTTCACCCCAATATACGGGTGTACAACACCGTCTACCATACAACGCTTCATATGGAGCCATACCAATAGTAGACTGAAAACTATTGTTATATGAAAATTCTATCAAAGGCAAATATTCATCCCAATTACCTTTGAAATCAAGCACACAAGCTCTAAGCATATCTTCCAAAATCTGTATTGTTCTTTCAGACTGCCCATCTGTCTGGGGATGAAAAGCCATACTAAACTTTAATTTGTACCCATAGCATACTGCAAACTATCCCAGAATCTGGAGGTAAAAGTAGGGTCCCTATCTGAAATAATAGAAACAGGTGCTCCATGCAATCGAATAATTTCATTAACATGCAATCTAGCATACCTATCAACTGTATACGTAGTCTTGACTTCTAGAAAGTGAGATGTCTTGGTTAACCTGTCTACCACTACCCAAATCGAATCTGACCCCTTCTAAGATCGAGGAAGCCCAACTACAAAATCCATCGTTACACGATCCCATTTCCATTCTGGTATTGGCAATGGTTGAAGTAAACCAGTAGGTTTCTGATGCTCCACTTTTACTTGCTGACATATAAGGCATCTAGCAACAAAATCAGCTATTTCCTTCTTCATATTATTCCATCAATAATGCTCCTTTAAATCCATTTACATTTTAGTACTACCAGGATGCATAGTATAAATGGAATTATGAGCCTCATCTAAAATTTCCTCTTTTAATCCACCCACATTAGGCACAAATAACCGCTGTTTATACATTAAAGTGCCATCATTCACAATACAAAATCCTTCAGACTTACCATCTTGGACATCTTGTCGTTTCTTCTCAAGGAAAGGATATTGACTTTGCAAATCATGAATACGGGTAGTTAACAAAGGCCTCACGCTTACATGAGCAAAGAATCTATCCCCATCTACTAGCTGCAATTCTACTCCCATCAATCTCAACTCCATAATATGAGCAACTCTAGCACATCGAATACAAGATAACCTGCCTGAAGCCTTTCTACTCAAAGCATCTGCAACTACATTTGCCTTTCCTGGGTGGTAGTGAATTGTACAATCATAATCTTTAATTAACTCCATCCATCGCCTCTGCCTCAAATTCAACTCCTTCTGAGTAAATAAATACTTAAGACTTTGATGGTCAGTAAAAATTTCACATACCTCACCATATAGATAATGACGCCATAATTTCAAAGCAAACACAATAGCAGCAAGTTCCAAATCATGTGTAGGATAATTACGTTCATGTGTACGCAACTTCCTGGAAGCATAAGCAATAACTCTTCCATGATGCATAAAAACACAACCCAACCCCTGGTGTGAAGCATCAGTATAAATAACAAAACCATCTCCATCATGTGGAATAGTAAGAACCGGGGAAGTTACCAAACTCTTTTTCAATTCATCAAAACTATTTCATAATCAGAATTCCATTCAAACTTAACATCTTTCCGGGTTAGTTTAGTCATCGGTAAGAAAATCCCTTTATAAACCTCCTATAATACCCAGCTAAACCAAGAAAACTCCTCACCTCAGTCACGTTATTGGGCCTCTCCCATTTTACAATAGCCTCTACCTTTTTAGGATCAACACATATACCATCTCCTGAAAAAACATGGCCTAAAAATGCAACTTGTGATAGCCAGAATTCACACTTGCTAAACTTGGCATACAACTTCTTATCTTTCAACAGATTTAAAATAGTTGTGAGATGCTTTTCATGTTCAACCATATCACATGAATAAATCAGAATATCATCAATAAAAACTATCAAAAATGAATCAACAAAAGGATGAAGTACCCGGTTAATAAGATCCATAAATACAGTTGGAGCATTAGTCACCCCAAAAGGCATCACCAGATATTCAAAATGACCATACCGAGTACGAAAAGCAGTTTTAGAAATATCACTCTCCTTGACCCTCAACTGATGATAACCCGATCGTAAGTCTATTTTTGAAAACACTTTAGCACCCTGTAACTGATCAAACAAATCATCTATACGAGGTAAAGGGTATTTGTTCTTAATTGTAGCTTTATTCAGTTGCCTATAATCAATACACAAACGCATGGTACCATCTTTCTTCTTCACAAATAAAACTGGCGCACCCCATGGAGATACACTAGGCTGTATGAACCCCCTATCAAGTAAATCTTGCAACTGAATCTTGAGTTCTTTCAACTCAGCAGGTTCCATTCTATATGGTGCCATAGAAATAGGGGTTGTCCCCGGTGCTAATTCGATACTAAATTCAACTTCTCTTTCTGGAGGTAACCCTGGAAACTCACTAGGAAACACTTCAGGAAAATCCCGTACAATAGGAACATCGACTAATTGTAAAGCCCCCTTCCTAGTGTCAAGAACATATGCAATAAAACCCTCACAACCCTTACTCAATAATTTCCTCATCTGAATAGCAAAAATGATGCAACTGGGAACAATTTTCCTTTCCCCCACAAATTTAAATTCAGGCTCACCAGGCATATTAAAAACAACTTCCTTACAGAAACAATCCATAGATGCATGATATTTAGATAACCAATCCATTCCCAGAATTATATCAAAATCAAAAATATCCAACGGAAGTAGATCTATAACTGTATCTCTAGACCCCACAGTCAAAACACAATCATGAAAAACATATTCAGCTACAACCATATCCCCCATAGGCATATAAATACCCAACCCCACATCTAAACGAGTACACGGTCTATTCAGGTATATGGCAAAAGCATAGGACACAAAAGAATGGGTCGAACCAGGATCAATTAAAACATAAGCACTTCTATAAGTAACAGAAAGTGTACCTGTCACCACATCCGGGGTAATATAAGCCTCTTTCATCGTAAAGACTCGTCCACCTGGCCTGGAACCACTGGCTTGTCCTCTTCCCATACTTTTCAATGCACTGCCTGGAGAAAACACTCTACTTGCTGCTTCGCTAGGTGCTGCTATAGTCTCTTCCAACTACGGACAATTCTTCCTAACATGCCCCACTTGATGACAATGGTAGCATTCCACTCCTTTAAGCTTAGGACAGTCGGATTTATAATGCCCCTCCTCTTTACAAAAGAAACATGTAACAATTCTTGTCGATGCCTCACCCTTTCCTGACCTCCTAACCAGATTAGAAGATTCCCCACTCCTAGTATCTCTGCCAAATCTCCCTTGGCCTCTACCACTATATCCATCACCTCTCTGAAATTTATGAGGTTCCACCTTAACACTTCCACCCTCACCTCCTCTATACTGAGATGCGTCAAATTTGCTTTTCTTAAAACTCTCTCGGCTCGCAACACCTTAGTTCATTTGCCTTTCTGCTATCGTGGCTTTATTTACCAACGAAGCATAATCTTCTAACTCATAAGTGGCCACTCTATTTTGAATAGGCCAAATCAGTCCATCTTGTAACTTACTACATTTATCTCCTTCATCCTGCACATACTTAGTAGCAAATTAAGACAAAGCAGTAAATTTAGCATCATACTCCCTCATGGACATTTTCCCCTGGGTCAAATTTATAAATTCCCTCACCTTCTCCCTCCTATAAACCTTAGGTAAATTCTTAACGTACAAAGCTTTAATAAACTCATCCCAACTAATAACACCAGTACCTTCCATTCTGGGCACCAAATGCTTGTTGGCTTCCCACCAATATTTGGCCTCTCCTTTCAGCTTAAACACAACTGGATTCACTTTCTGGTAATCTGGAACTTTCATAACTGCAAAGATGGTCTCTATATCTCTTACCCACATCTCAGCTTCTATAGGTTCCACCGACCCTGAATATTCTGGAGGATTCAGCTTCAAAAACTTCTCATGCATGGAATCTTTCATTTCCTTCCTTGCCTCTCTCTCAATTCTGGCCACGGTCTTTGATTCCAGATATCTAGCCTATTGCTCTGCCATTTGCGCCATATTTCGTTCTTGTTGCTCTGCCATCCTCAGTATTGCCTGAGCCATTATTTTCATATCCGTAGGCTGTTCTTTCTCTCTAGCCCTTCTAGTAACACTTTGCTCTACTTCAGTATTCTCTGGACGAGAAGCGACTCCCTCTTCTCTAGGTTGTCTATTCCCAGGTTCCATCTGGAATTATCTGTAATACAACAAAATTCAAACATCCAATATAAACAGTTTATGATACTAAACTATTGGTTAGTATATAGCCAATTCATAAATATAAAATCAACTAAATACTGCCATCTAATCGTCACACACGTCCAGAATTAATAACCACGCTCTGATACCACTAATTGTCACACCCCAAACACAATATCCATACTAATCATTCATTATTAGAATAATTAAATCATAATCTTGAGCCCATTGGAAATATAATTCATCTATCCATATTTTACTGCATAATGTGCATAATCAACATAATATTATTCTTGTACGATAACGAAATCAATATCAGAGTTATAATTAAGCGGACATACAATACTATGATTAACTATGATAAAATTTCACAATCATCAACTCAATCCATACTAACGCAAAATGTACAATGTGTGAGTAGATTAAAATCTTCAGTGTGACAATGATAAAATCCCCATATTTAAACCCCGGCTCTTTCCAACGGTGCAACTCTCGAAGTTACCGGTCATATGGTATTCTAGTTGGCAGCATACAAACCTGAAATTGTTAAAATATAAACTGTAAGCATTAAGCTTAGTGAGGTACTCCTTCCCTACAATGTAATAACAATTCTATATAGAATATGTGGATATAAAATCCGAACAATCCTGCCCATTAGCAATAACAAATCCTGGATCATAAGATCCAAATAATTCTGCTCATTGGCAATAACAAATCCTAGCACATAAGTTCCAAATAATTCTGCCCATTGGCAATAACAAATCCTAAAACATAAGTTCCAAATAATTCTGCAAATCCTGGAACATAAGTTCCAAATAATTATGCCCATTGGCAATAACAAATCCTGGAACATAAGTTCCAACAAATCATTGGATCTTTGTCCAATTCCAATCCTGGATCATAAGACCCAACCAATCCTGGATATTTTAATATCCAAACAAATCCTGAATACCAAAGTATTCAAACAAATCCGCTCTTAGAGCTATATTCATATTTATATATGAAACAAATCATAAGTACACTCACGTTGACAGTTTAACTGGCTTTTCCCTTGCTTTTATCTGGTACTTGTTCAATCAGTTCTTCTTCCCTTCCTATCATTCTTACAATATTAGTATCATCATAATAATAATAACAATTTAAAGAATAACTTAAACATAACTCAATCCATAAGCATCATATAATTCTATTCAAATCATTCATTATAAATGAATTTTCACAAAATTTCATGTTAGTACATTTGTCATATCCAAATCATAGACCAACATATATTCATTTATTCTTAATAATTCAATCCTTATCATGTTTGGATTCCAATATAACAGCCGACACATCGTTTCAAGTTTCCTAGAGCAAAATAATCCTATTTCTTCACTACCTAGCAAATCTGCCCTATAGGCTCTTTTATCGTTCATTCAACTTCCAGGAATTTTCATAATTTTTCTACATCATAAATTTCCATGATATTTTACCTAACATCAGTAAACACGTTGAAAAATATAATATTAAAGTTTTATAATTTTCAGAGTTCATTTCCTATGTCAAGAAAAACATCGAACACATGGCGGGCATACTTTCACCCTTAGGGCAGATTTCATACCCGAACTCCAAACTTTCACCAAAGACTCATTTATTGGTATTTTAACATGATTTTCGGATATCTAATACATATATGAGTCCAAGTTAATATACAATTGGAATCAATCAATTCCAGTAAGTACACAAAAATATATGGAAGTTTGAATAAATAGAGTTTCTAAACAAAGCAATTTTAGGGTTTTATACATTAAACTTAACTTATACTTTCATCTAACCAAACATATATATCAAGGGCTGAAAGTTTAGTAAACAAATGATGGTTTCTATCATCTAAAACATAAATATAAGAAAAACAATAAGATTTGCAGTTAGAATTACCTTCGGGGCTTTTACGTAATTTTCTATGAATTTTCTTCAATTTTCTCCTCACTTTTTCTTCCTAACTTCCTACTTCTCTTTCCTTAAGCTTAAAATATATCATGGCTTCATTTTGGATAAATAAAGAGGTAATTCTAAGGGTTTAAGGTCGGCCAAATCCACCACCCTTCCCAACCAATGAGAATAAAACATTTGTTGCCATAATAAGACAAAATACTACTTAACGGGTGGACTATTTTGCCCCTGTTTCGTAATTTTGGTATAACTTCTCACTCGAACCTCCATTTCACACACCATTTGTTATGTTACAACCATAACTCACTTGTATACAACTATATAGTTTTCACCTCAAGTCAATTGTTATGTCATAAAGGTCAAAACTAGCCTTAAACATGAACATTCTTACCGAAACCTTCAAAATTTTGTATTTCTAACTAATTCGACATTTCATGATTTTTGGAGGTAGGATTAGACTAAACATAATAAATTAACATCACATATATTAATAACACACTAATCATATCACATAAGCTAGGCATGATTTAAGCATAATTAATCATAATTATATTCGGGTTGTCACACTGATGGTTCATCCAGTCAACCTGGACCGTCTCAATAAATTCTTCCCATAGTTCGAAATATCGACGCGCTATGATTATTCCCATCTCCCTTCCATTCTAAAAAAAATCTTTGTTTCCCTATACTCAGAAATACATGGGTCATGAACCTCTAAAATTACTTTCTCTTTCAAAAATGAATTTTCGAAAATTTTCAAAACCCCCTGAGGTACATAAGTAGCTCATACCATTTACATGAGCACAATCCCCTTCTTTTTCATAAAATGATATTCTCTTTATATCCCAAAGAATGACAGTTCATTTTAATGTATACGTCAACAAAATGATTATGTATGCCTTAGCGATTGGTATGGACAATTCAAATGCAAAACTCATCAAGAGGAACAACTAGATGATCAAAAACTCCTTTATTTCATTATTTAAAATTTTGATCTAATTATATCGACATATGGTATAAAATGACTTCCCTTACCAACCTATCATTACCTTCCGAAAACCAAAATAAAACAATCCCTATTAATCCTAAAATAACCCCCAAATACAACGGGAATAACCCACAAATTACACCAAAACACAGAACCACACCCATTACAAAATCTTCATAGATCTTACCCGTCGCTGCCAAAAGAACCATCTCCATCTTCACCCATATCATGGGGTCACCAAACTTCCCCTGCCTGAATAGAGTACCGTAAACTCTCTATAGAATTGAAAGTTCGGACCAACCTTGGTGAAACCTCAACGCCTCCCTCCATGGTGTTAGATATGGAGAACGACCTTTGCCCAGTCTCCATAACCATCATCTTTCAAACTACCTTTCTCTATAACCACTTCATGTAGTCCCATAAGATATGCCAGACTCCTCCAACAGACGGGGATGGATATGTCGATGATCGATGATTCTCTCATAAAGATCCAAATCATATATGCATATGCTCTCTTAGATCCTTCATTGGAAACAAGTCCAGTGCCCGAGGTGGAATAATCTCCTCTCAGTTGAATTGGCACAAAAGTCTCTAGGGAAAGTAAAGAGAGGTCTGCCCAAGGCCTACCAGCCGACCATAATGGCACTCTCCAAGTTCTAGGATGGGAAAGAACTCTCCCCACTAAGGCACTGGCCAACGCAAGCCTCGAGCCCCATACTCCAAGAACCAATTTTCCTAGCTCTCGATGTCCAGGCCTACGCTGATCAAAGACCATGAGAAGAAGTTTGGCAACGTCGACAAAGGATACTAAGGTGGCACCGCCATACAGAACCTCTATGACAACCACGAGAATAGCATTATATGGATACTCCTTAGCAAGTCAGAACGATCTTCCGGTCAGCCATCCAGACCATTCAAAGTCTCCACTAGTATCACCATCGTAGGATTGCGGTGGTATGACATCCTGGAAATAATAGTTGTAAGTTTGGGGTCCACTATCATTTCCCCAGTAACCAACAACATTTTTGAAACATGGTCGCATCAACGTAGGTAAAGAAATCATTCCTCCCGTAACTAATGACCTGGCTATTAAAGGTGAAATGTTGAGAAGTCCTGCCAATAGCTCCCTAGGGGATCTTGAAAACTCAGGCATTACTACTGCAATGATGAGATTTATCCCCTACATGGCAAAAAACTCTTCATATGTCAAAAATATTTCGTCCAACTTGAAGCGAAATACATAGTCCACGGGGTTCCAGAACCCAACTTCCGCCAACAACATATTCCACTTTATAGTCCGGTTGCACCACAAAGAGACTCGCCGCATTTAAAAGCGTCGTAGTCAATGTTATAGGCGCACATTGCTTCTAAGGTTTCGATGTAGTTTGAAAACTCAACACTTCCAGGGAGAGAAATATCACAAAGTAAGAAGAAAGTTATCAAAAAAGAATTCGAAGGAGAAGGAATGTGGAAGTTTTAATAAAAAGCTCCATCAACACCCGTATTTATACTTGAAAGCTCTCAAACAAAGAAAAGAAACGCTACATAAATTGGAGTAAAACTTACCTCCCCCCCCCCCCCCCCAAGTACCAAGAAATTGAAGAAAGTGCAATCAAAGACTTTGTTTCATTAGACTGGACTGATATGCTGATAGGCATGACAGGGGTCAGGCTAATCGACATATCCCTATTTTGGGAAATTCCCTTTTTCCTTTTTTTGTCAAAATAAAAGAATTATTTTGGGAATATTCCTATGGATGACTTCACTCTATCTTTCCCGTGGTATGATTTGAACGATTTCGATCTCCATCATATATACACGAACACACACTTCACGTAGAAATAAAGGAAAATAATAACACAAGACCACGAGAGACCGAAAAGGCGGGATGGATGCCTAACACCTTCTCATTCCATAAATTAGCTCCCGAACCACCAACTATTGGTTTTGTATGCATCAGTTTGTCTTCGATGCCTCTCTCTCGAGGAGGTAACATGTTCTTTTACTTTTTTTGTGTAAAATAGCATGGCAACTCCATCTCTTTACATTAACCCCACATCGACGACGGCAGAAGAGTTCCTAAGTAAAAAAGGGTTGCGAGACCTTTTGATCCCGCCCAGTGCACGATATCGATTAGGATGGCCACATTAATAATTTCTCACGAGATAAAAAATTAATCTAAGTTCATCCGTTCCATCGATATTCATAGTTAAACAACTTATTTTATGCAACTAATATAATTTCATCATCATGCAAGTTTATGCTGCACACAACAAAAATTTATTTGTTATCACACCTACATAATTTTATATGATTTCACGAGTCACCAATTCACAAGGCTACTATGAATTACTCACATGTGAATCTACATCCATATTAACGAAAACCCATCATCTATCCTAAGCACACAAGGGTTATAAGTCTTAATTCATATTATGATTTTTCATAAAAATACTCCCAACATAGATTTCACTTTACCTATTTAAGGTTTCTACTTCAATTTTAAGAAAACCATGTTAATTAATATTTAGGAAATAATTTAAACGCATAATAATAAAGAGAAAGAATATAATTATACATTCCTTAGAAAAATCGTTTTATATTTCTAAATTGCTGCTGACATTACTCTTCAGAAGATGACAAAAATGTGTTCTGATATCGAGAAAACCCGATTTGAACCTCCAAATCTTAGGTTGAATCTTTCTTTTAAATGGTGTTGTTGATGGAAGAACGTGAGAAATCGAAGTTTACTACTTTTACGTTTTAAGTAAATGTGTTTTTTAAAAGACTAACCCTGAAATACCTTTATCTAATTATGTGGAAGTGTTTTAATCCAACTCACACTCGTCCAAAAAGTATCTCACTATCTCTGTCTATCTAGGTGAATCGCTTCGAACCCATGGACGAACAGGTTTGGTGGACTTGAATGACCCATATTTTCTATGGTTTAATAAAACAGTTTAAAGTCTCTAGTATTAATTCTGATCGAAATTCTGATTTTCTAAAAATTAATGCAACATTTGCATTAATAAAAGTAATTAAACCCCCCCAAAAAATATTTATCGATTTTTATTTCAAAATGAGTTATTTAAGGTTTTAAAAATCACGAGGTATTTCATACTTCCCACTAAAACAAAAATTTCATGCGCAAAAATAAAATGAGGCTTACATATGCCTCCCCGTAAAATGCCCTAATTAGGTGTTTACATACCTAATCCCATTCGTACCTACCCCACGATCAAATATAATGTATACATATTATCTATATATACTTATTATCTAAAAAAGTAATATTTACCACCCTATCCTCCAAGCCACGGATTGGAGCCTAATGTGTTTATCCTTCCTGAGGCTCTCGAGTTAGAAGTAAATAACACATGCCCATTAGGAGTACCGTTAACACTCCTTATGCACTTGGTGATGTCGGTTCTAGAAGCCCTTGGCTTAGTGCTCCTTAGTGTTGTTGGCCCTGTTTCTTCGAAAACTAAGAAGATCGATGCCCTACCTAACCACAAACAAAACAAGGACCCCTAAAGGGTCTGGTATGCCTAGCCAGGTTTTTCTCACCCTACTGTCCCTGCTCTAGTCACAGTGTCTTCCACGGATGGTCATTACTAACATTGGGCTCCCTTCCTTGACCAATAAACTCCTATCCATTTCCCAATTTCTTTTGATAGTTAATTTTGTCTTCATAAACAACAATGCGACATCCAACACCTAGGTGTAAGTAGTGTACATCGAATTCTATAAAACTATCTACTTAATAGACCATTAGAATCCCTTAATGAAGCACTCCATCTTCTTTGCCTCGGTATTCTCCTCCTCCGATACAAACATCAAGATAATTGTTAACTCTTGCTCATACTCAACAACTAATTTCGGTCCATTAATTAGATTAAGAAACTCTCTCTTCTTCATGCTCCTAATCGAATACAAAAACTAGTTGTCATTAAACTTCACCACAAAGTCTATATAGTTCAGGCGATCCCTATCCTTAAATTGGTGACACTCACCACCACTTCAATGCATCTCCCGTTAGCTTAAATGAGTGCCTATCCATGTTTCTCCTCCATTGGTAATAAACTCTTGGGTCATATTCTCCTGGGAAGGTGGGAGTATTTCCCTTATGAAAATTGTCCCTCACCCTGTCCCAAGTCGAGGCGGGTGTACGTTGCTGATGTGCCTCTATATTCTTCAACCTTTGTCTCCCAATCTCAATATTGGACGCTTTGGCCTCAACAACAATAATAGATAACTCCCCAAAACCTACAACATACTGACCCTCCCTCCATAGAGCCGCAGGACCAAAAACTAAACCCTCTCTCCTATCTCCTATCTCCAGATCTCCTAGTATTCGCCATCTAAAAATACGGGAACAAAATTAAATCAGACTTGGAATAACTATGATTACAAATCATCAAAAGTAATCAAAGATAGGAAATGCAGAAGTTAAAATGGACTCACAACCTATGAGACCTAAGATCATGATCTGATACCATCTGTAACACATTGTGCATTCAGGTAAAGCGAGGTGGTCAGCCGCCGCCACCAAACTACGTTGGGCATCATAAAATAAGTTATCATACTCGTCATGTGACAGATATATGAGTCATATAAAAAATTTCCACAAGATAATATTCGAATTTAATCCCATCAATATAAACATTTATGTAATATTAAAATCCATCACCGTGCTATCTCCAAATATATAAATAAACCAAAATGAAATAATCCAATAATAAATATCAGACTATATCCATAAATAATTATGGAACTGAGGGCCCCACCAAATCCATAATAAAACTCTCAATATAAAAAGACGTAATGGAGCGCAATCCTAAACTACTAAAGCCTCTAAAATATATCTACAGTTTCATGTCCAACCTATCGAAAATCACTCATCTGCAGCTACTCTAGCATATACCTGAAATGTTAGTCAACGAATTTGGGTCCGTGAACCTAAATAGTAGCATTATACTTGATAAACATCACAATAGAATATTTTAATTTAAAAGAGATATAAATTAACAAGGAGTAAAATAAATTTCCCCTATTTACCCATATAAACAAGACACCAACTTATAAGTCCAATTATAATTTTTCGGTCATTTAGTTATATTAAAAAGATTAATACCGTTCAATTCAATTAAACTAATCTTGATGATATCAACACCATCATAGCCAGCCGATCATCATAGCAGTCTTATACTTATTTGGTCCCGCCTAAAGTTTTACACCTCACACATTCCCATCGCTCTAGCCAACTGACCCAATTTGGTTAGCTATTCAATTATTAACGAAATTCCACACACAACATGCCAAAATAGCTAGCCAACCTGTATTTTGTTAGCCCTGCACTTATTGATGACTCTTACACACACCCATATCGCAATAGCCAGCCAACCCGTACTCTATCAGTCCTGCACTTATTGACGATGAAAATTCCATTTGAATACCCGTTTATTATCTTAGGCATTTATTCTCAAATTCTCATTATTTCTATTATCCCCACCCTTTTATCAAGTGTAAATCCTCAAAATCACCCCTAGTACCATACCTATAGGTATTCAAAATAAAAGTACGTCATATCCAATCATGAAGGAAAAAATTATACCCTCAATTATATCCTAGTCTCGTTTCTAGACTATCAAATCAACGGAACGACATAAAATCAACCCCACTTCAGAATATCCCCTCCGTAGGAATCCACACTAACTTTAACGATACCTAAAAAGAGTTAACAACTACTAAGAGATACCAAATATTCCCAATCCTAGCAAGCACTACTAAAATTATAATGAGAGCATAACTACCCGAAAAAACCCGCCATCCCCGCGGTGTCAAATGTAATAAAATCAACAAATCACATAAGACATTTTATCAACAATTCTACCAATTTCTCATAAGATCACAAATTAATCAAAGTTCATCCATTCCATCGAACTACATAGTTAAACAACTTATTTAATGGAACAATTATAATTTCATCATCTTGCAAATTTATGGTGCACACAACAAAAATTTCTCATTTATCACACCTACATAATTTTATATGATTACACCGGTCACATTCAAATAATAAGGCTACTACGATTTTCCAACATGCAAATCTACATTGAAATTAACAAAAACCCATCATCTACCCTAAGCGCACAAGGGTTATAAGTCTTAATTCATATCAAGATTTTTCATAAAAATAGTCCCAACATAGATTTCACTTTCCCTAATTAAGGTTTCTAGTTTATTTCAAGAAAACCATGCTAATTTATATTTAGGCGACATTTGAAATGCATAATACTAAAGAGAAATAATAGAACTATCCATTCGTCTGAAAAATCATTTCAGAATTCTTAAATGATGGTCACGTTACTCTCAAGAAGATGACAAAAATGCGTTCTGATGTTGCGAAAGCCCGATTTGAACTTCCAAATCTCAGGTTGAATATTTCTTTTAAATGGGGTTGCAGATGGAAGAATATGAAAAGTAGGAGTTTAATGCTCTTAGGTTTTATGTAAATGTGTTTTCTAAAGGTCTAACTCCTAAATACGTTTATATAATTATGTGAAAGTGCTTTAATCCCAGTCAAAATCATCCAAAAATAATCTCATTGTCGCTGATCTATCTAGGTGAACTAGTTCGCCCCCAGGGCCAAACCGGTTCAATCGACTTGAACGACCCAATTTTTTTACGGTTTAATAAATAGGTAAAGTCTCCAATTTTTATTCCGATCATAATTCTCATTTTCTAAAAATCAATGGAACATTTTCATTCATAAATGTAATTAAATCCCCCCAAAAAATATTTTTCCGATTTTTATTTCAAAACGGGTTATTTAAGGTTTACTTCCCCACTAAAACAAAATTTTCATCCTCGAAATTCAGCGAAGCATAAATGCGTAAAAATAAAATAGGGATTACATATGCTTACCCATATAATGCCATGATTAGGAGCCCCTAAACCTAATCCCATATGTACCTACCCCACGAGCAAAGATACCATATACATATTATCTATACATATACAAGCCTTATCTGGGAAACTAATATCTACCGCCCTATCCTCCTAGCCACGCCTAATGTTCATATCCTTCCCGAGGCTCTCGAGTTGGAAGTAAATAACACCTGACTTGGGGGTGATGCGGGCACTACTTATGCCCTTGGTGATGCAAGTGCTAGAGGCCCTGGCCTTATTGACCCTATACTCCTTAGGCTTGTTAGTGCTACTTCTTCTAAAACCTAAAAGATAGGTGCCCTACCTCTCCACAAACAAAACATTTACCCCTAAACAGTCTGGGATGTCTACCCAGGGTTTACTCACCCTGTTGTCCCTGCTCCTGTCCTTGTGTCCCTGCAGAAAATTATTTCCATGGTAAAAAGTCTCTTGCTCCTAACCTACTCACTCTCTCTTCCACTGATGGTCATTAACACTATTCTTCTTCATTCCTTGACCATTGAAATCATGTCTCTTTATCAACTTCTTTGGGTAGTTCACTTTCTCTTCTACAACAACAATGTGGCATCCACCATATAGGTGTAAGTAGTGTGCATCAGATTCCCCAACACTATCTACCTAATATACCAAGACAAGCCCTTAATGAAGCAGTCCATCTTCTTTGCCTTGATATTCCCCTCCTCTAGTATAAACATCAACAAATTTGTGAACTCCTGCACATACTCAGCAACTGATTTTGATCCTTGCGCTAAATTAAGAAACTCTCTCTTCTTCGTGCTATTAATCGAATATGAAAAATACTCTTCATTAAACTTCACCAGAAAGTCTATGCAGTTCAAGCGATCCCCATCCTTAGATGTTATAACACTCTCGCACCACTACAATTCCTCTCCAGTCATCTTAAATGAGTGTCTCTCCAAGCTCTCATCCATTGGTGAGCAACTATTTGGTCAGATCCTCCCATGAAGGAGGTAGGATTTTCCTTATAAAAACTATCCCTCGCCTTATCCCAAGCCAAAGAGGGTGTAGCCTGATTTTGTGCCTATATTTTCACCCACATTTGTCTCCCGATCTCAATACTAGACAATGTGGCCTCAACAATAATAGTTGTTAACTCCTCGACAGCTACAACATGCTGACCCTGCCTCCCCGAAGTTGTATGACCAAAAACTAAACCCTCTCTCCTATCTCCAAATATTCTTATGTTTGACATCTGAAAATATAGGAACAAAAATAACATCAGACTCAAAATAATTAAGAGTACAAATCATCAAAAGGAATCAAAGATAGGCAATGAGGAAGTTAAAATGGAGTCACAACCTACAAGACCTAAGATAATTCTCAGATACCATCCATAACACCTTACGCATTCTGGTAAGCGAGGTTTCCAGTTGCGGCTGCCAAACTATGCAAGCATCACAAAATAAGTTATCATACTCAGCATGTTACTGATATATTAGACATATTAAATTTTTCCACAAATTAATATTCAAATTTAATCCCATCAATATAAAAATTCATGCAATACTAAAATCTATCACCATGCTATCTCCAAAAATCCAACTCCAAATATATATATATAAAGAAATAATCAAACTATAAACATCTTACATAATCCATAAACATTTGTGGAACCGAGGGGCCCAACAAATCCATAATAAAAGTCTCAAAATAAAACAACGGAATGGAAAGTAATTCGAAACTAATAATGCATCAAAAATAAATCTCCAACTGCATGTCCAAAATATCTCTAATCACTCCTATGCAACTACTCCAGCGGTATACCTGAAATGTTAGTCAACGAAATAGGTCAGAGACCATCGCATGAATACTAGTTAGTATTCCTAATTAGGGTACGTGAACCCAAACATAGGCATTATACACGATAAACATTGCAACAGATGTGCAAGTAAAATAAATTACCTCTAATTACCCACATAAACAAGCCACCAACCTATAAGTCCAATTATTATTTTTCTGTCATTTATTTATATTTAAGCGATCAATCCCATTAAATTCAATTAATCTAATTATGATTATAGCGACAATGTTATAGGCAAACGACCATCCTATTAGTGTTACACTTATTGGGCCCGCCTAATGTTTTACACCACACACATTCCCCTCGCTATAGCCAGTCGACCCAATTTCGTTTGTCCTTCACTTATTAATGAGATTTCATGCACAACATGCCATATTAGCCAGCTAGCCCGTATTCTGTCAGCCCTGAACTTATTGATGATGCCTACACATGCCCATATTGATATATCCATCCAACCCGTACTCAGTCATTCCTGCACTTATTGACAATGGAAATTCCATTTGAATACCTGTTTATTATCGTGGCATTTAGTCAAAATTTCTCATTATTTCTATTAGCCCCACCACAAAACCGCCCCGAGTCCCATACCTATAGGTCACTAAAACAAAAGTACGTCCTACCCTATCATATAGAATGAATTTTTACCCTCAATTAGATCCTAGTCTCACATCTAGACAACCAAATCAACGGAATAACACAAAAATCATCCCCACCAGGGAATATCCCCTCTGTAGGAATATACACTAACTTGTCCCGTAACTAGAAAGTGTTAACAAACAATAAGACATACTATCTAGTCCCATATCTTGCAAGACTACTAAAATTAAGATGAGATCATAGTCACCCGAAAAAACTCATCATATCCCCGGTGATAAGTATAATTAAATCAATAAATCGCATCAGGCATTTTATCAACAATTCTACAATTTCTCATAAGATCACAAATTATAAAAAGTTCATTCGGTCCATCGATCTTCATAGTTAAACAACTTATTTTATGCAACAAATATAATTTCATCATCATGTAAATTTATGGTGCACCCAATAAAAATTTCTCTTTTATCACACCTACAAAATTTTATATGATTTTACAAGTCACTTTCAGTTAATAAGGCTACTATGATTTTCTAACATGCAAATCTACATCTATATTAATGAAAACCCATCCTCTACCCTAAGCAGACATGGTTATAAGTCTTAATTTAGATTAATATTTTTCATAAAAACAGTCCCAACATAGGTTTCACTTTCCCTAATTAAGGTTTCCAATTTCTTTTCAGAAAACCACTGTAATTAATAATTAGGCGATATTAAAAATTCATAATACTATAGAGAAAGAATATAAGTATCCATGCATCCGAAAAATTATTTTATTATTCTAAATTCATGGTTACGTTACTCTCGATAAGTTGAAAAAAATGTGTTCTTGGATGATCTTTAAAAAATCCGGTTTGAGCCTCCAAATCTAGGGTTGAATCATTACTTTAAATGGGGCAAGGGTTTTGTAGATGGAAGAAGTTAAAAAAGATGAGTTTATTGGTCTTAGTTTTATGTAAATGTGTTTTTCAAAAGTTTAACCCCCGAAATACCGTTATATAATTATGTACAAGTGTTTTAATCCAACTCAAACTCGTCGCAAAAGAATCTTACTGCTGCTGATCTGTCTGGGCAAACCTGTTCGATCGACCTAAATGACCCAGTTTTGCCATGGTGAAATAAAAAGGTTAAAGTCTCCAATTTTAAATCTGATTTTAATTCCGATCAAAATTCCAATTTTCTAAAAAATAAACCCCCATTTTTCTTTAACAAAAAGTAATAAAATCCCACAAAAAAAAATCGATTTTTATTTCAAATCGAGTTGTTTAAGGTCTTAAAAATCACAGGGAATTATATTTAACCCTTAATAAAATTACTAGTATGGGTTTATCATCTTTAATTCTTTCGCATTGCTCTACAAACATTGAAGTATATACACAATCCACCTCTCATCTATATAGATATTTGTTGTAGAATTGGTAAATCCTACTTAGCATATTTATCTCCTTTTACTCTAGATGTCTTAGGACAAAGAGGATATTATCTCTTCCACTTTAGAGATAAATACTCATCACTTTTTTTCATACATGACCGCATGGGCAAAGAATAAGCCAAATGGGAGCAAGGGGTGGCACTTTTCAATTTTCTACTTTATGGTTCGAGTTGACAAATAGAAAATAATTCACCCTTGCGATGGTAATACACTATGTTTACCATAATGAATAATGTTCTTTTTTCGACCATAAATTTACTACATTTCTTTATATATACTCTCTTGTGCATTCATACCAAAGAGCAGGGTGTGACATAATATTATTGGAAACTACTTGACGATCGATGAAACCAGGCACCGAGGGGATAATCCAAACAAGGAAACCTCCGTACTAAGTCCCTGTGACACCTCACCTAATTAAATATAGGGTGATCAGTCATTTATTAAATTAAATCAGACTATGCATCACTGTCAAAAACTTTATTATTAAATACTAACCACCTAATATTTAAAAAGGTTAATGTCAAAATTTTATCTTTTCATGAATATAAAACTAGGTTAATGAAATAATTAAACATTCACCACTCACATCAATATCATATGATAGGAAATAACTGCAATAATAAATGAAACTTGAGAAAACATTTCAAGTATAAGTCCCAAATACAATAATCGAATAGAAATAAACCCAACAACTGAATGGAGTAAATAACCAAATCCAAAATCTTTGAATATCTGAATAGAAAAGGGGAAACATTCCCTAACTGATGAAATAACTCAAAAGGAAGAAATGATAGACATGAAGGCATCTAGTAACAAGGTCATGTAACTTTCACAGCAGCTACAGCTCGTCGATTAAATGGAACTCCTATGCTCGTTGTCCCTGTGGCTGGGCACCAAAAATAATTTGTCAATAAAAGAGATTTGCAGAAAACGGGTCAGAGCCCGTGTTGAAAACAGTTTAAAAATCAGCAAGTTCTTAAAATGAGTTTATATCACATATATTAATCAAGTTAGATTATCATACTCACTTGAGATGCTCACTTCTCATCTAACGTGCACGCCTAACGTTCAATCTAACCCTACTAGTTTCTATTCCCATGCTAACTAGTTCTTTCTCGTCTAACATCTAATCATAGCCCAATATTGTTCCCATGTATTTCCCTCGCAATATAAATAATCCATGTAATTAATTCTTCGTTAATTTGGAAAAGCGCCTTTTTAACTTAATATAGATAAAGTGTTCAACAATTTAATTCATTTTTGATCTCATTATTATTCATCTCTACCTAATTCACACAATAGATAGTATCACAAGTATATATATATATATATATATATATATAGTGAGAGAGAGAGAGAGTGAATATATATGTATATATATATATATATATATATATATATATATATTCACTCTCTCTCTCTCTCACTATATATATATATATATATATATATATATATATATATATATATACACAATACGGCATCCCGAGACACAACTTCAGTGCATGCATACTCTGCTATCATGTCCTGGCGCATCATTCATTGCATAAAGGACTATAGGTTCAATCTCTCGCGAACCATCAAAATAAACACACATATTGGAGGCGAATATAGTTCCAAGACGATGGGATATGCACATACCTACGGACCCATAGGACCGTCATCACTATCATTCTCACAGATAGCCCGTACCTAGGTTCTATGCTCTAGTCGTACAAATTAAGATCCCACTCGGAGGCTCGTCAAGGCATGATTGTCCAAAATGCACAACCTCCACTTGATAGGATGCAGCGTAGTTATGTCGTACACATAATAGTTCAATCAATAAGTATACACACAACTTATGAAATTCATTAGGTATTCATGCAACCTAAGTCCCCGAATTCATATGTAGTATATTTGTCCCTACTACCCACAATTCTTTAACTGTATGATTTACCTCTCTATCGTATATACTCTTGAAGGTTCTCTCACTACAACTCATTCCCGTAGTAGATACATAATTCCTCTCCCTACTAAATTATGAATATGAAGCAACTCCATTATAGCGTAGGTCCTATTCTCTTACTTAAATGAACCTAAAAGGATTTTCAACTCATTTGTACAAAAATTAGAGTTTCTGAAGCCACGTTAGAACCTGGGGATTCTCATTCGGACCACGTCATTGGAATGATATTCTCACTTTGAACGAACACTAATACATCGTTAGTAATCTCGTTGGAATTCTCATTCAAACGAAAATTTCGAGAGCCTGCATGTCTTCCAAAAAATCGTTTTCCCAAATTATTCAACAACAAAATCACTTCAAACTCATTCTAATCCAAATTTAACAACTCTAAATCACGTCCCCTAGTATTAGAACACTTTCCCATCCATTTTTAACATCAAATACCTAAAATTATAACTTGAATTTTGATAAATTTCTCAAATCTTCAAGAAGCCCAAATTTCACATACCTTCCATTAATAAAAATTTAATCCCAAATTTAATTTCATGAAATGAACAAATAAAACCCAGATTTATCATACCGAGAGCATGGTTATTCAACTACATGCAAACCTATAATCCCAATTAACGATCAATACCCAATTTCAATCCCAAATTCATAAAGTCGTTATTATTCCATCAACTAAGTTAACATAACTCATATATGCTCTAAAAATTTAGCAAGATAAACACTTTCCTTTTGTGAACATCTGATTCGCGTGATAAAATTGGTATAGGGGAGATCCTCTCTTCACGATCTAGGCGTTCGTATATTTTTTTGGTGTGAGAGCTTGAGTCTTTATCCAAGGGTTCCTATGGAGTTCTTCTTCTTCCTCTTTCTTTATTTCTCTCTCTCATATAGGTTTGGAAACTGATAGATAGCCAATTGCCCATGTACTCTTCCTTTTCAATTTTCTATTTTCGTCCATTTTAATTCTTAAAAATCTCAAAAGACCATAATAACCCTTCAAGGTGTCGGTCTGACCTAAATCTCCTGAAAATCCAAATAAAACACCCGAGTAGAGTTTTTTTAACTATTCATCCCTTCCGGACTCATCGGCGCTCTCAAAATAGTTATAAGAGTTACTTAAAAATAAAGTATCTTTTAAACCCAATAAAGTAATACCAACATGACTCACATGCGCATCCCAACAAAGTATATTGCAACTGTCGTACTTTACATTCCCGGCCATAAGAATATCTTCGTAATCATATATTACTTTACTTCACTAAGTAATATTCAACATAATTATCACCAATAAATACTAACTCTCGTCACGCTAGTAATTATTACCTTTAAATCCATATTAATTATAAATAAATTTTCTCCATTGAATTTAATTAATCCTAATTTCGTAATTTAAAGAAAATCCCTGACAAATACGGGGTATTACATACTTCCCCTAAATAATAGAATTTCATCGCGAAACTCGAAAAAGATTAGAATAATGGTATACCTGGTAGGAATGACTCTGGATATTTATCCCACATGTCATCCTCATGCTACCAGGTAGACTCCTCTACATTATGATGTCATCACTGCACTCCTACTAATGACACTATCTTTGACCATAGTTTCCTCTCACTACTATCTAGAATCTCAACCGGCCCCTCCTCGTAGGAACTATCGGGTTGTAGATCAATATCCTCTAAGTCAATATGGGTGTGGGCCAAGTCATCCATAAGATATCTCCTCATTTAGGAATAGTGGAACACATCATAAATCCTATGCAGGTGCTCCAGTAACCCAAGTTTGTAAGCTACCTGCCCAATCTGCTCAATAATAAGGAATGGCCCAACGTATTTTGGCGCCAACTTCCCTTTCTTCCCAAACCGCATTACCCACTTCATAGGATATACTGGCAACAACACCTGATCCTCCACACTGAACTCCCTAAAGAAACTTTTGGCATCGACATAACTCTTTTGCCTATCACGAGCAAACCGAATGCCACTCTATATCAACTCAATCTTAGTCAAGGTCTCCTGAATTACCTCCGGCCAAAGTATCTTAGTGTCCCCCACCTCAAGCCAATGCGTTGGGTAATGACAAGGTTTAACGTATAACGCCTCAAATGGAGCCATGCCTATAGTAAACTAGTAGGAGTTTTATAAGAAAACTCCACCAGTGGAATATACTACTCCCATCACCCTATAAAATCAAGAATACACATCCGCAACATATCCTCCAACATCTGGTACGTATGCTCTGTCAGTCCATTCATCTGTGGATGATAGCACGAACTAAATCCTAACTCTGTACCCACGGCCTACTGGAAAATCTCCCAAAATTTAGACACAAAAATCTTGTCTCGATCGGACACAATATCAAGCGGCACCCCGTGGATTCTCAAGATCTCGACAATGAAGATTTGAGCATACTTGACCATAGTATAGTCGTTCCGGACTGGCAAAAAATGAGCTACCTTAGTCAATCGATGCACAATCACCCATATGGAATCGTGATCCCTCTTTTATGTAGGCAACTGACACGACTCAGAATGTGTCTCTAAAGTGTGTACTCTCTAGGCTCAAGTGCAAGCCTGTCGTTCAAGTAATAATCCGACAAGTCGGGTATCGATCCTCAGGGAAAAAGAACAACGAAGTTGTGACGACGGGATAAGACGGAAGAATCCTAACGATGACTCTAAGAAGGAATGAAAAGATTGATTTTTGGTTTTTGGGATTGATTAAACTAAATGCAATTATGAAATTATGATGAAATATGCAACTACTAAATTATCTAAATGAGGAATGAAGAGTTGAATCAAAAAAAAATTTGGACCTAAATGATGAGAAAACAGGATGGGAATACAATCCCCCAACCCTATTGTAGTGTAGTGACAACGTCAATCATAAATTTATCCGATTAATTCAAACCCGGAATTTAGTACTCCCAAGCATTATGTATACGAGGTTCAAGCCCGCGTCATACCTAATCCGAGGATGAGTAAATCGGTATCGCGGTAATTACACTCAAATTGTACTCTAAATCATCACGAGTACCCCGGGGCAAACGAGATATAAAGATCCACAATTATTATGAAATTACGCGATACGATCAAAATTAATCATTAAATTCATCGGATTGACGTTATACACATGCACTAACACATCAGGTTGGGTTCATGCATCCCAACCTTTAAAACCTAGGCGGACATGTTAAATGGACTAATGCATGAAATAATAACGTTGCATGTGTATGAATTCATGATGAAACTAGATTTAAACATGTAAACATATATTATGAACGCATCAATGAATTGAATCAACTACGAAAAATACGCATGCAAGAACAATAACAAGAATCTTGAATTAAAACGTGAAAAACAAACCCGAAACAATGAAATCTTGAAGCAATATAATCCCTTGATGTTCCTAGATGTTCCTACTTGTTATGGAGCTTTTACATGAATGAAATCTTAATAAAAAGAGTCCTAATGACTAAATATATAGGCTAAGGGTCGTTTAGAAGAGTCCCCAAAACATAAAACTCTTTTGGCTAAAAGATAAGCACAAAATAAAAATCTCGTATCTGCTAATTTGTCACACTTAGAAAGCGTGACTAATTTAGTAACGGATCTGGGGCGTGACTAATTTAGTAACGGATCTGGTGCGTGACAAATGGGCGGGCCGGTTTTTTCTCAGCTTCGGTTCGGTTTGGGTCTAACAGCTTTTTTTCTTGAATTTCTTCTCAACTTCAAATGGGCATAACTTCTTCACCGTAACTCGGATTGAGGTGCCGTTTTTTCCAGTGTTCTTGTAATTGAAAGATCTTCAACTTTCTAGTTGGCCCCACTTCCGGACTAAGGCTGAAAAATTACGAGAATGCCCTTCAACTCCCCGATTCTTGGTTTCTTTCACTATTTTGAGTTCTCTTTGGCACTAACTTGCATGAAATATCTGTAAAACACATAGGAGATACACAAAATACGAAATACTTGCCAAAAAGGGTTAGTAGCATAGATATGAGATAAATCCAAGCTATTTAGACCGCACGGGATCATAAAAATATCGAAATTAAGGGGATAAATATGAAGAATTTATGCCTAATCAAACCCCCCTAACTAAGAACTTTGCGCGTCCCGAGCAATGTAAAAGAACAAGAGTATGAGTTAAGGACCCTTCAAAAACTTTATTGGGATAGAATACCTTTTTCGCGGGCAAGCGATTGCATTTAGCGTATGCAACAAGCCTTTAAACCCCTAGGTTACCCTAGCAGGACGAGTGGTGTCTCGTGAGGGTTTGCAGTGAATATACCCACAAAATTCATTATTGACTCAAAGAAATTTCAAAATATGCAAAAATTGTGTAATTCAAACTTTCCAGAAAATAATCATCATCAAGTTATATTTACGAGTCTCAAACCTTAGTGCGTGTGTGCGAAGCCGGAAATATAACCGCCAATTTCCACCGATTGATCATTACGTTACTTATCTGAAAATTCGTTTTGATTTCAATTTCTAACGGAACCCTCTCACAAACGAATCTCTTGGATTATGGCTATTCTCTCGGTATGCGTGATATAAAGAGTAAATGTAAGGGAAATAAATTCACGCATACAATAGAAAGACGGAAATTTCATGGTGATAGGATCTCATCAATGGATTACGGTTTTAAAAACGGGAACATTGCCTCTATTTCGTGAACTTAGCCTCTTATATTATCTTTTGTTGTCTTAACTCTCCACACGGTAATCAATTTTCGCAATTTGGACTCGGTTAGGACTTTTTCGGGGTTTAAGGTATATTGGGTAACATGGAAATGGTCGGGAAATTCGGAATTGGAAAAGTTATTTAGGATGTCCATTTGTGCTTTTTTCCCGGGCTATTTCTCATTTTTTTTTCTTTTTTTTTTCACTTCTTTTCTTTTCTTGCTATTTTTTTGTTGAGCATTCTTCTATTTTTTCTTCTCCCTTTTTGTTGCACTTTTCGGACTTAAATTCTGATTTTTTTTTTCATTTTTCGCAATTCCGGGCTATTTGGGTTTTTCGGGTTGTCAAACGAAAAGGATAATTTTTATTGGATCAATTTGGGTTACAAAAGGGATAATTTTTCGTTACTTTTTCTGGACAATATTTTTGGGGTGACAAACGATGGCCTACTTCATTATCCGAATTGCCAATTGCTTACCATATGCGTTTCGAGGTGAATTTAAGTTTAGAGACGTTTTTCAAGGCAATATTGCACACATTTTTCAAAACCGATCAAAATGAAAGAATTGAGATCCTTGACAACTTATTAGCTGCTAAAAAGAACTTTGAGTTAACAATTAACTCGGATTGATTTAAAAACTCGCAAAAAGTGATAGGCTCGAATCTCACCGGGTTTGTTAATCTCCACATTTATTCGTTAAGTCGTCAATTTTCGCTCAATTTCCATCTTTGGTCAATTTCGGCTTTGTGTATGTTGGATGTTTACAATTTGAGACTCCAATTAGACTTTTAATGATATTTTTGAAAAATTTGAATTCCAGTTTTTATTTATTTTGAACAAAAATATTTTTGGAATTTTCAAAATTTTATGATTTTTTTGGAACTTTTGGGCATTTTTGAAAATTTGTGAAGTTTTAGAAATACGCACTTGTGACCCCCCCCTAACTTAGACTTTGCATTGTCCTCAAGCAAAAAGGGCGAAAATCTAACTCAAGGCGAATGAAAAGTGCGGAAAAATAAAACAAACAAATATGAAAAATGCAACAAGACACTATATGGCACACATGCATGACTCAAAAATGGAACAACAATCACCCCATACGCGTCGGGGGTGGGACGACCTCTCATCTCTCCACAAACTCACCCGACCCCACTTACGAGGGTCGATGCTCTCCTTGTCTCTCCCGTCCTAGGATTATAAGCTAACAATCGGAATAAGTTGGGACCTCGCCCATAGATAAAGGATAGACCGGGAGACTCGTCGTCACTAACTGGAAAGGGATCCTCGTGATGCTGGCTCAAAGTGTGGTCTGCATGGACTGACTCGGAGGGAACACCTAGTTTTCTTTCAATTTTTAAGATGCATGGGTCGGGCTCTAAGTCAGATGAACCGCAACTTTTCTCCTCACTTGCCTTCGGGGCCTCTAGTGTTGTGGGTGGATTGTCACAACGAAGGAATTCATTAATTTTTGCTTTTAATTCACTGTCGTCTAAGTGACTACATGAATCCAATAGGGATTGGCCTTCAATAGTAATACTTTCATCCACCTTCCCGAATTCTCTTTCAAAATCTTCCATGCTCATGTCGCCTAGTTCTCCCTCTCTAGTAGTGCCTACATCCTCTCTTACTTGCTCGATCTCCAACTCCACCAATTTTCTCTCTTCTACCCCCTCTCTCTCTCTTTCAATTGCGGTCACAACACACCTCTCCCCCTCTTTGCTCTCATCGTCACATCTACCACTATTACCTGATGAAATAGGGCACACCCCTAACGGCTCTCTCTTGTGGGACCTCTCATTCTCATGGCTCGACACTAAGCAGGACCCCGAAGCATCTCCACAATCATTTTTCTCAAAGTACTCCCCTACAACCTCATCTATGAAACTCACCTCGTGAAGGTCATCTTCTTCCCCCGTATGTTGAGCGACATGGAAGATGTTTGTCTCTAAGGTCATGTTCCCAAAGGTGAGTTGCATTCGCCCATTCCGAGTATTGATGATTGCATTAGCCGTCGCTAAGAAAGGGCTCCCAAGGATGATGGGAACATGATTGCTCGAGTTGAAGGAGGGTTCCGTGTCCCAAATGACAAAATCTACTGGGAAGTAGAAAGTGTCAACTTGGACGATCACGTCCTCAATTATGCCTCGTGGAACTTTCACGGTTCGATCCGCTAGTTGGAGAGTGACCTTTGTGGGCTTGAGGTCTCCCTAGTCAAGTTGCCTACAGATGGAGTAATGGAGGATATTGACACTTGCTCCCAAATCAAGTAAGGCTTTTCGATTTTGTTTTCTCCAATGATGCAGGAAATGGTGGGTACACCGGGATCTTTGAATTTAGGTGGGAGATCATTGATTAGAATTGAGCTCACATTCTGTGCTAGAAAGACATTCTTCTTTGCCTTCATCTTTCTCTTTACCGTCAACAAGTCTTTGATAACTTTTCCATATGCTGGGATTTTCTTAATGGCATCGAGGAACGGTAAATTCAACTTTACTTGCTTTAGCACGTCTAACACTTCATCACGTGGGGTCCCCTTTTGAGCGGGAATTAGATTTTGAGGAAATGGTGCCGCGGTGGGTGGTTTCACTACTACCTCAGGATCACTAGTGTCGTTTTCATCACCTTCATTCAAGGGGACATCTTCGGCCTCTTTCCTGACGGGCGAAATCTCCTTGTCTTTAAGTATGTCTCGTGGGGGAGGTGACAAGTCAACTACCCTCCCACTGCGTAGAGTGGTAATTGCGCTACATTGCTCAGGTTGGTCATGGAGTGTCGAGATAACACTAGTTTGACCTTGGAGAGGTCTTTGGCCTTGGGCAGGGAATTTTCCCTTCTCTTGAACACTTAACGAGGGTTGTATTTTAGACAGATTCGCATTTATGTCGCCGATCAGACGATCATATTTGGCATTGGTTGCGGTCTGGTTTGCAATGAATTGATTCACGGTATCCTCGAAAGTTCTCCACTGTGGCGGGATATAATTTCCATGAGGTGGTGGTACTTGCATATGTCCCTGCATGTGCGGAGCTTGTTGAAATTGTTGTGGAGGAGGAGGGGCAACATTTGAAGGAGGGTTCATTGCGGCATGTTATTGCCCGTAGCTAAAACCGAGATGGTTTTTCCATGAAGGGTTGTATGAATTCCCGTGCGGGGCACCAAAATTACCCTTAAAGCCTCCTATCCCACTAACCTGCTCTTACAACATTACTTTGTAGGCGGGTATCGTCGGACACTCCTCAGTTGAATGTCCCGCCTCACAAATCGCACACACCGTTATGATAGGATTTTTGATAGATCCAACTACCTCACATAAGTCTCGCAGTCCTTTCTCAATGGTGTCCAACCGACAGTCCGACATAGAATTCTTATCTACGTGGAATAGACCGGACGCCGACGGAGCAGTGGTGGTTTGTTGATTTCGGTTTTGAGCGTTCGGATCAGAGGTATCCCAAGATTGGGTAGTCTCGGCGACATACCTCATGGGAAGATAAGCGTCATGGGCATCTAGATCGACAAATGGACCACTTCCCATGGTTTCAACCAGCTATTTAGAATTGAGATTCAACCCATTATAGATAAAGGAGATGATTTGCGATGGATCGAATCCATGATGGGGGCATGAAGCCACTAACTCGTTGAAACGTTCATAACATCGATGGAATGGCTCATTTTCTTGTTGCTTGAATGCTTGAATTTGAGCCTTTATAGAGATTGTTCGATGTGTTGGGAAGAATTTCTTGATAAATTTAGACTGTAGCTCATTCCAGGATGGAATCGAGCTTGGAGATAAAGACAATAGCCAAGCTTTAGCTTTATCTTTAAGCGAGAAGGGGAAGAGTTTGAGACGGATTACCTCTTGTGTGTAGGTTTGATCGTTGAGAGTATCACACACGTCCTCAAATTCCCTTATGTGGAGGTATGGCTTTTCAGAATCCATACCGTGATAATGTGGTAGCGTCTGGATCATCCCATTTTTGAAACGAAACTGCCCGGCATTATACGGGAGTATAATGCATCCCGGGGTGACAGTGCGCTCGGGATATAAGAATTCTCTCAACGGGCGGTACGGGGGCTCGTCCTCACCAGTAGGTGCATTACTGTGTTGCGACATCTCTCTCTCACTTGATGACTCGACGATCTCACTGGGTGTGCTCGAAGTGTGTCCTACGAAGGAGAAGGGAGTGTTACTAGAGATTGAGTGTACCGGTGTGGGAGGTGGGATCCAGAACTGTGGGGCGTTCGGAGTGTGGGGACTATCCGGATTATACTCAACAAGTGGATTTTCGTGAATGCTGGTTGGAGTATTATGGGGTGTGGGAGTGGTTTCAGAATTTTGCATTAAAGCTTAGGAGAGAGGAAAGTTGAGAATCTTTTTGTGCTTTTTATTTTTTATTTTTTTATTTTTTTATTTTTTATTCTTTTTTTTTTGTCAAAGCTTTGGATTAACTCGATCTAATCTTAACTCTACCTAATTCCCCAGCAACGGCGCCAAAAACTTGACACGACTCAAAATGTGTCCCTAAAGTGTGTACTCTCTAGGCTCAAGTGCAAGCCTGTCGTTCAAGTAATAATTCGACAAGTCGGGTATCGATCCTCAGGGAAAAAGGACAACGAAGTTGTGACGACGGGATAAGACGGAAGAATCCTAACGATGACTCTAAGAAGGAATGAAAAGATTGATTTTTGGGATTGATTAAAGTAAATGCAATTATGAAATTATGATGAAATATGCAACTACTAAATTATCTAAATGAGGAATGAAGAGTTGAATCAAAAAAAATTTTGGACCTAAATGATGAGAAAACAGGATGGGAAATACAATCCCCCAACCCTAGTGTAGTGTAGTGACAACGTCAATCATAAATTTATCCGATTAATTCAAACCCGGAATTTAGTACTCCCAAACATTATGTATACGAGGTTCAAGCCCGCGTCATACCTAATCTGAGGATGAGTAAATCGGTATCGCGATAATTACACTCAAATTGTACTCTAAATCATCACGAGTACCCTGGGGCAAACGAGATATAAAGATCCACAATTATTATGAAATTACACGATACGATCAAAATTAATCATTAAATTCATCGGATTGACGTTATACACATGCACTAACACATCAGGTTGGGTTCATGCATCCCAACCTTTAAAACCTAGCCGGACATGTTAAATGGACTAATGCATGAAATAATAACGTTGCATGTGTATGAATTCATGATGAAACTAGATTTAAACATGTAAATATATATTATGAACGCAGCAATGAATTGAATCAACTACGGAAAATACGCATGCAAGAACAATAACAAGAATCTTGAATTAAAACGTGAAAAACAAACCCGAAACAATGAAATCGTGAAGCAATATAATCCCTTGATGTTCCTAGATGTTCCTACTTGTTATGGAGCTTTTACATGAATGAAATCTTAATAAAAAGAGTCCTAATGACTAAATATATAGGCTAAGGGTCGTTTAGAAGAGTCCCCAAAACATAAAACTCTTTTGGCTAAAAGATAAGCACAAAATAAAAATCCCGTATCTGCCAATTTGTCACACTTAGAAAGAGTGACTAATTTAGTAACGGATCTGGTGCGTGACAAATGGGCGGGCCGGTTTTTTTCTCAGCTTCGGTTCGGTTTGGGTCTAACGGCTTTTTTTCTTGAATTTCTTCTCAACTTCAAATGGGCATAACTTCTTCACCGTAACTCGGATTGAGGTGCCGTTTTTTCCAGTGTTCTTGTAATTGAAATCTCTTCAACTTTCTAGTTGGCCCCACTTCCGGACTAAGGCTAAAAAATTACGAGAACGCCCTTCAACTCCCCGATTCTTGGTTTCTTTCACTATTTTGAGTTCTCTTTGGCACTAACATGCATGAAATATCTGTAAAACACATATGAGATACACAAAATACGAAATACTTGCCAAAAAGGGTTAGTAGCATAGATATGAGATAAATCCAAGCTATTTACACCGCACGGGATCATAAAAATACCGAAATTAAGGGGATAAATATGAAGAATTTATGCCTAATCAGCAACCCTGTGATGAAATCTATGGAATTCCTCTCCCACCTCCACATAAGGATTTCAAACGGATATATTAATCCTCCCAGTTTCTGATCGTATGTCTTCACTAGTTGACAAGTTGCACACTTCGACACAAACTTGGTGATGTCCTCCTTCATGCCACTCCACAATATTGTCGCCTTATATCCTGGTACATCTTATCCCCTCCGGGATGTACTGCAAATCATAAACCATGTCACTCTACACTCACTGCATGGCGTAACTCCTTCTCCTCTGGAACTATTACTCTGCCATTAAAGCGTTAAACTCCATCTGAGCTCACAGAGTAGGACTATGCTCCCTCGACTAGAATCTATATTATTCGATCTTGACAGAAGGAATCTGCTTTTGAGCATGCATCAACCTAGTAACTATCTCTGGTGTAATCGTCATCACCAATATGAATGAATGGGAAACTACATCTTGATGTCTGAGTTCATTCCATTTCATCTTCCACACTTTGACTATCTCACTTACTGGAATACGTTTCAACGCGTCTGATACCATGTTAGCCTTCCTCGAGTAGTAATGGATGTCGAACTGGTAGTTCTTCACAAATTCCATCCACCTCTGTTGACGCATATTCATCTCCTGATGCGTGAATAGATACTACAGTGACTTATGATTCATGAACATGCAAAATTTCTCCCCTAAGAGATAATGTATCCATATCCGTAATGGAAACACGATTATCACGAACTACAAATCATGGGTGGGGTAACTCCTGTCTTGAGGCTTAAGCTTACGGGAAGCATAATCAATCACCTTATCCTGTTACTGAATCACACCCCCACGTACTAGTAAGGACGCATCTGTGTAAACCAGTTATTCCACCCCTAGCTTGGGTAGGGATAGAACTAGTATTGAAGTCAGCTTGTCCTTCAGCTCGTCAAAAGCAAACTGGAAGGCATCATCCCATATAAATTGCATCGCTTTGCGAGTCATGTTTGTCAACAGACCCGCTATCTTCGAGTATCCCCGAATGAATCTCATGTAGTATCCTACCAGCCCCAAGAAACTACGTATCTCAGTCGGTATTGTGGGCTATCCCCACTCCCTCAGCACTGACACCTTACTGAGATCTACCGATATCCTTTCCGCAGACATGATGTACCACAATAACTGATACTCTCTCAGCCAGAACCCACATTTCTTATATTTCAGATATAACTCGTCCTCACGTAGAGTCTGTAAAACCATCCTCAGATGCTTAGCATTCTCCTCCTCAGTCCGGGAAATAATCAGAATGACATCAATGAAGACAATTACTAAGTGATTTAAGAACTCTCTTAACACCATGTTCATCAAGTCCATGAAGACTATCGGTGCATTGGTCAGCCCAAATGGCATAACCTTGAACTCGTAAGATCCATACCTTGTCAGAAAAAAAATCTTAGGGACATCCTTTTCCCCAATATGTAACTGATGTTGCCTCGACCTCAAGTCTATCTTCAAAAAATAAGAAGCTCCCCTCAATTGGTCGATTAGGTCATTTATTCAGGACAACATATATTTATTCTGTATTGTGACCTTATTCAACTCTTGATAGTCAACACATAACTCTAACGACCCATATCACTTCTTCATGAACAACACGGGAGCAACCCAAGGCGAGGTACTCCTATGGATGAAACCCTGACCCAGCAACTGCTCGAATTGATCTCGCAGCTCCCTTATCTTGGTCCGAGACATACGCTAAGGTGCACGGGCTATCGACAGAGTGTTAGGCGACAAATCTATCACAAACTCTACCTCCCTGGTGCGTGGTAATCCCAGTGTGTCCTGAAATACACCAGCGAACTCACGAACAACCGAAATCGAATCAAGTGATATCACCACTCCCTTAGATGTCTCCTTTTCTATATAATATAAATGAGTCGACGAACCTCCCTTAAGACGAGGCATCACCACCAAAAGATCTCCTGGCCCGATATGGCAAACTGAATACTACAACTATAGCAATCACTCATAGCCCTATACGTAACTAGCCATTCCATCCCGATAATATCTGTATAGTAGTGCATCTCTAAGACAACCATGTCGGCCGATAAAATCAACCTCCCAATCTCTATGACTACTCCCCAAAATATAAATAATATCAAAAACCCATAGCCCATCGGTGAGTCTACGTTAGTAACTATGCTATCTACCGTGTCTAATAGCCCTGTGGAGCGTGCAAAACCTATGGCAATGAAACTATGTGAGGCCCCCATGTCAAATAATATCCTCCCTATACATGAATGTAAAACATACCCTCAACTGCGGGTGGGGCGTGATGAACCGTGATCTGATGGACATTGCAGACGCGCCCATACAGCAATTGACCCTGCTGTAACGGAGGAACTGGAATAAATGGCAAAGATTGTACCTGGGGTGGTGCTGGGAGGGAGGCGGGAAATATCGGTCGTTGGGACTCTTTACGAGTACCCTGTTACTGCTGCGGGACTCTACCCCTTTAAGGAAAATCCTCGCATTTTGTGGCCAGTGTTGCCACAAGTTAAGAAACTCCCTAGAAAGTGTCTCCCCCTCTGTCCCACTAGCACTACTAACTCGTATCTGACCTTACTGGATGGACTCCCCGACTCATTTTCTTCCCCGATGATGGAAGAGATGTCCCTCACAGTGTAAAAGAGCAGCATTAACAACATCATAATAAGTGGTCGGTGAAAGATTCCATAACAGATGCTGGCAAATCCTCCAAGTCAATCCATCCAAAAACCTCTGTTCTACATTCACCGCCTGTGCCACAATAGCAACAACTTCCACAGCATTCATCAAGCCCTGGGCTGGAGATGGCTGAGGATCGAGCTGGGCATCCCTATTGGCTCGTTATGCACCTTAGGGAGGCATCTAAAATAAGAGAGAAGCTTTATAAGTCCACAGTAAATATCTCAAATAGCTGAGGACGTAAAATTCACTTCAATGAATACAACAATCTTAAATATAGGGCTCTATATCAAAGAAATCTACGCGGACGCATAATAAGCTACACAGATCCTCAGGACTCTGGAACCTGATGCTTTGATGCAACCTGTGACTCCCCGCCTAATTAAATACTATGTTATCAGTCCCTTTATTAAATTAGTTAAAAATATTCAGTTGGTTCAAATTATGCATCACTATCGAAAACTTTATCATTAAATACTAACCAACTAATATTTAAAAAGGTTCATGTCAAAACTTTATCTTTTAATTAATATAAAACTAGGTTAACGAAATAATTAAATATTAATCATTCACATCAATCTCATACGATAGGAAATAACTGCAATAATAAATGAAATCGGAGAAAATATTTCCAGTCTAATTCGCAAATATAGTAATCCAACAACTGAATGAAGTAAATAACGAAATCCAAAATCTCCGAATATCTGAATCGAAAAGGGGCAACATGCCCTAACTGATGAAATAACTCAAAAGGAAGAAATCATAGACATGGAGGCGTCTACTAACAAGGTCCTATAACTTCCATAGCAGCTATAGCCCGTCGAGTTCATGGAACTCCTATGCTCGATATCCCTGCGACTGGGCACCTAAAATAATTTGATAAGAAAAGACATTTGCAAAAAATGGGTCAAAGCCTGAGTTGAAAACATTTTAAAAATTAAAAAGTTCTTAAAATGAGTTAATAGCACATATATTAATCATGTTAGATTATCGTACTCACTTGAGATGCTCACCTCTCATCTAATGTGCATGCCTAACGTTCTATGAAACCTTACTATTTCTATTCCTATGCTAACTAGTTCTTTCTTGTCGAACATCTAATCATATCCCAATATTTTTTCCATGTATTTCCCTCGCAATTTGCATAATCCCTATAATTAATTCCTCTTTAATTTCGATAAGCGCTTTTTAACTTAATATAGATAAAGTGTTGACCATTTTAATTAATTTCCGATTTCATTATTATTCATGACTACTTAATTCACACAGTAGATAGTATCACAAGTATATATATACATACACTACATTATATATATATATATATATATATATACAATATTGCACCCCAAAACACAGCTTCGGTGCATGCGTACTCTATTATCATGTCCTGGTGCATCAGTCATTGCATAAAGGCCTGTAGGTTCAATCTCTCTCTAACCAGCAAAACAAACACACATATTGGAGGCGGACATAATTCCAAGACGATGGGATACGAACACACCTATGAACCAATACGACCTTCATCACTATCATTCTCACAGATAGCCCGACCTAGGTTCCATGCTCTAGTGGTATAAATCAAGATCCCACTCGAAGGTTCCTCAAGGCATGATTGTTCGCAACGCGCAACCTCTTCTTGATAGCAAGTAGCGCAGGTATGTCGTACACATAATAGTTGAATCAATAAATATACACACAACTTATTACATTCATTAAGTATTCAAACAACCTAAGTCCCCGAATTCGTATGTAGAATATATGTCCCTACTGCCCACAATTCATTAACCGTACGATTTACCTCTCTATCGTATATACTCTTTAAGGTTCTCTTATTCCAACTCATTCCTACAGTAGTTACATAATTTCTCCCTCTTCTAAATTACGAACATGAAGCTACACCCGAATAGCGTAGGTCATATTCTCTCACTTAAATGAACCTATAAAGATTTTAACTTGTTTCAGCAAAAATTAGAGTCTCTGAAATCTGGTTAGAACCTGGGGATTCTCGTTCGAACTAGGTTATTTGAATGATATTCTCACTTCGAACAAAATCTAAAATATCATTAGTAATCTCTCTGAAATTCTCGTTCGAACGAGGTCATTCGAATTACTTGGACAGGTCTTTGAACGAGAATTCCGAGAGCCCTCATGTCTTCTAAAAATTAGTTTTCCCAAATCATTCAACAACAAAATCACTTCAAACTCATTCTAATCCAAATTTAACAACTCTAAATCATGTCCCCTAGTATTAGAACACTTCCCCATCTGTTTTTAACAACAAATCCCTAAAATTATAACATGAATTTCGATAAATTTCTCAAATCTTCTACAAGCCCGAATTTCACATAAGTTCCATTAATAACAATTTAATCCCAAATTTAATTTCATGAAATTAACATATAAAACCCCGATTTATCTTAGCCAGAACATGGTTATTCAACTACATGCAAACCTATACTCCCAATTAAAGATTAATACCCAATTTCATTCCCAAATACATAATATCATGGCCATTCCATCAACTAAATTAACATGAATCATATATGCTCTAAAAATTTAGCAAGATAAACACTTGCCTTTTGTGAACTTCTCATTCGCTAGATGAAATTGGTATAGGGTGATCCTATCTTCACTATCTATGCCTTGTTGTAATTTTTTGGTGTGAGAGCTCGAGTCTTTATCCTAAGGTTCCTACGGAGTTCTTCTTCTTCTTGTTTGCTCGTCTCTCTCTCTCTCTCTCGTATGTTTGGAAACTGATAGATAGCCTATTACCCACGTACTCTTCCTTTTTAATTTTCTATTTCTTCCATTTCAATTCCTAAAATCTCAAAAGACCAAAATATGCCTCCAGTGTCAGTTTGGCCTAAATCACCCCGAAATCCAAATAAAACACCGGAGTAGAGTTTTCTAACTATCTCGACCCTTACAGACTTATCTGCGCACACGAAATGGTCATATGAGTTACTTAAAAATAAATTATCTTTTAAACTCAATAAAGTAATACCGACACGACTCACATCCGTGTCCTAACAAAGTATACTGCCACTGTCGTATTTTCCAGTCCCAACCATAATCATAGTTTCGTAATCATATATTACTTCACTTCACTAAGTAATATTCAACATAATTATCACCAATAAATACTAACTTTCGTCACGCTAGTAATTATTACCTTTAAATTCGGATTAATTATAAATAAATTTTCTCCATTTAAATTATTTAATTGTAATTCCATAATTAAAAAAAATCCATCAAAAATATGGCGTATTATAGTCCCTAACCATTCCATAGTCATCCATAATACACATCACTATCAATTGTTAATTATTGAATTACCATATATTAATTTTAATTTTAATTTCAAATTATATAAACATATATAAATATATTACACATTAGAGTGTATAAATAAATAATGACATTACATCGCACTACAGACAAATATAATAGTTTTATAATTTAAAATAATGAACATAATAGTAAGGTGTATTACAATTTATGTCATGCCAACTCTAATCCTTTCTTTAAAAACAAACGATAGATAATGGTTCATTTAAAATAGATTTTTTTGTTAATTCCTTCAATATGTAAAATAACTAGTATGGAACCCGCGCGATGCGCGGGGATTTTATAACAAAACTACTTAAATTTTATTTTAAGTAGTTTTAATAATATAAATACATAATAATGGATATAATTTTTAAATATGTTTTGCTTAATATTTTATGGTGAATATCCAATAAGTTGGGACCTAGTAACTTAAGCAACACTCAGAACAAATTATTGCGTATAATCTTAGATTCCTAAAAGTTAAAAATGAAGATGTAAAAGGAGCCTCATCAATAAACTCTGAATTTTGTGGCACAAAAATCAGTAAAAACGTTATAATGAAAAATAATCACATAGAACTCCAAAATCATGTATATATGAATTATCAAACATTAAATAACCAATAGTAAAGAATGTCAATCTCACTAATAATACTTGTTTATTATATATAAAACAAAACTGTCAAACGTGTTACACGTTAGCATATCTGTGATATCGCTACCTAAACGGTAAACCCAAAAGCTGGAAGTGGGCAAAACCAATTCGTTGTCGTAAACTCATAATTTAAAACAGATTTAGACATATACATATGAATCACATAAAATAATCCAACAATTATAGAAAAATAATAAAAATTTTAGAGCTATTTATTATGAACAAGAAGAATTTACGTGACAGAGGAAATGGGTTAGGATTGATTATTGTCAAAAATAAAATCTTAAAAAACTTGGCAATAGATAAAGGTAAAAAAAATATAAAATTAAAATAAAATATTTACCTGAAAGATGAGATGCGGAGAATGATCATGGGAGATTGATAAGGCCATTTATGGAGCTACAAATATACAAATAAATAGATAATGGTTCTGACAATTAAATTTCAACACTATATAGAAATAAGTTAAAAGTGGATAAAATTAGAATGTAAATCTTCATGTAGAATGCAAATGTGAAATGGTAACAAAAAAGATTACACTAATAATGTAAAAGTTGTTACCCATGTGTAGATTGCAACCCCATTGGAGTTCACTCTGTATGAATCAAATTCGCGTGGATATTTCCTAACATCATTTTAAAGGACTCGTAAAGATCTGTATGTATCCCACTGCATATGACTATTATTTATACTACAAAATTAAAGAACGAATTTGAAAAGTCTAAAAATTGAATATGAGTTTGAATGGATACAAAGAGTCTATGCACGAAAAAAAATACGAAGAATCTCTTTTTACTTTCAAGGAAAAAATACGAAGAATCTTGAATATAGCAATTATGTTGGAAACCAAAATGTGTAAAGATGACATTCCACATGGACTACCTTGCTATGTTTTAGCATTAAAGCCTCATTATTAACCTCTAATTCCAACATATTAGAGGTCTAGTAAGGATGTATATAACATTATTTATTAAAAATATTTTTATTTTTTTTTAAAAGTGAATACTTAATATATTGACATTTTTGGGAACATCAAATGCCAATTTTTAATATATTGCATTTTTTATTCACGAATAAATTTAATTTTTAATTTAATATTAGGGTGTAACTTTTAGGGGTGGAAATCTTAGAAATTACTTGAAAACACGACACATAATCAACATGAAATTAACACAATATTTGCATATCTATAGTCTTTGTATCGGGTCTTTATGGCACGAAGTTGTGTTCAGTCCATGTTAACATTATAAGTTACGTTAAACTTGTTAACCTGTCTCTTCAGCCTAATTGTGTCTTATTTGGGTAGTCATGTGTGTAATTCAGTGTAAAATTTAGGAAATCATCTAAAACAGGTCGTGTTGTATATGGTTTATGTCCGTGTCAAATAAAAGAGCATTAAGTCGTGTCGTGTTTGTGTCTAAAAACACTATCTAAAAACGATAAAGACAAGTATTCACTTCTAGTGTTCACGTAGACCACATAAATTTATTTTTGTGCCATTTTGAGTCATATTTAAACATGACCCAAATATACGAATTGTCACTAGTAGGGAGTTTTAAGTATTTTATTAGGTGATTGATTTATAGTCAGTAATTCAAAAGAGCTATATTGTTCTTGATCATTCGTGTAATATTAGTTCTTCATAACATCATACTTTATCATTAATAATTTTCAAAATCATGTAAAGGCTGATTGTTTTTATCCCATTTGTGTATCGTCTTGATATTTTATGTCGAGTCATATTTGTTTTTGTCACGAAATTGACGATGGGAGATATTTTTAAGGAAAATAATTTATTGTTGTCATATATCTATGTTGACAAAATGTAGGTTAGGCATTTTATATTTTATTGAAGATCTTCCACATGGACGAGTTTCACATGAACAAAAAATCGGCATCAAAACGACTTCAAAACCTCCAATCTCAAGGAAGTACTAGCCCTAGAACAGGTAGTACTAGTGTGTAAAATTAATGTTTTAAATATAACAATAATTTAGCTTTCATGGATCACTTTAATTTCTTTTTATAAAATTAAATAAATTTGAAAGAGGTCTAGTACAGTATTTTTGTCGACGTACTTTTAATGACACTTAAAAATGTTCTGAAAGAATTTCCACCTAGTTGTGTGTTCTAAAAGATTAAAACATAACATAACAAAACACAACCAATGATAATCATGCAGCCTTTTGCAGCAAATCCGTGAAGCCAGATAGGTTTCTTTTCACAAAACTCTTGAAAATTTACATATAATTTTCTATAAAAAGGAATTTCATAATTAAGTTTTATAAGGCCTTATTTTTTGCCTGTAGATAACTTCTATGAGTCTTTAAACCCCGAAAAGCTCCTCGGACCTCTACTTCGTGTTTGTCTGTCCTTTTATTGTTTTGGAAAACATTTCCTCATTAAAATTTATATCTTAATGGTGTTTCATAAAACACATGTTTCTCATAAATTAAATAAAAGCTATGTGGAAGTTTTGACTTTGGTACCGATCAAAGGTTGTTGAGGTTGAGGATATTAGTGAGCCTATTGTCAAACGTTGATATTCGAGACATGTTTATGAAACTAGTGAGCCAGGAGACAAAGTTGCGGTGGGCATTTAAGAAAACCCATACATTTTATAGATCGATGGATACTGATCGAAGGTTGTGGATGTGAAGTAAAACTTGAAGTGGAGATTGATAAACTCCATATTGCAGAGGTTGAAGGTTCAGAACATAAACGATTTGTATTTACGGTCAAATTTGGATTGTAAGTGGTATCTATCTTTTTATAAATCTTGTGAAACTTCTTTTACAAGTTGATTTTTGTTTGGGGTGGGTGCTTGAAGTTTTTTCCAAGACGGTTTCCACGTTAAATAAATGTGTACTTATTGTGTTTAATTCCATTAATTTCTATCACCTCATATATTATTTGGGCCTCCTTATTAATATGATCCATTTTAAGTTTCAATTCAATAATTTAATTATGAAAAAATTAAATTGGCCATTTAATTTAAGCCATATTCACTTTTTTAATAAATTAATATTGAATTAATAATTTTGACCCAAAAAATTATTAATCGGAACTAAAATTGAAAATAATTATTTTTTAGATTAATTTAAATTACTAATCCATGTTTATGACATGTGTTTTTCAATAATCATAATCAATTCAACGAAAATTCAAAGCAATATCGACCATTAAGGGCCTTATAATTTTCAAACATTTCAAGGTTGGTAATAGATACTATAATTTTTTACGGTTAATAGTGTAAAAAAATATCGAATTATAATCCACCAATTTATACACAATTAAAGACATTACGTTGATTACACCTTAATTGACCATTTCGATGTCATTATTAATTCTCACGTTATACATGAAATATTTTCTTTTCTTATAAATTCATGAGATACAAATCAAGAAAATAAATGATCAAGAAAAATATTCTGTGTACTTGTTTATAGGGTGTGGCTCACTTGGAGATCATAAATATTGGCAAAAATGTAATCTATACAATGGATCTAAAGATTTGGTTTATTTGTATGGACAAGATAAGTTCCATTGATAAAATTTGAGGCGAAATATTATTTTATAATTTGAGGTTATGTTATATATGAGTACGAATTTCAATGCGACTAAAGACCCCAATGTTCATCAGGATACCTACATATCACTCTTGTTTTAAGATACCCCGTGATGAGGTACTCTTTAGAGGCTTTCGAGGTAATTTTTTAGGATCATAAATGCATTGATTTTGTAAGATCAAACCTTACATTGATAACTTCGCCGACTTGAATAGGTTCTTTGTAGATAACTTGATTGGAGGTTATAAAATTTGCAAAACAATCACATCACTCCTTAATTTCAGATAGCAATTATGAAAAATTCCATTAAAATATGCCAAGAGGTTAAATAAAAAAAATATGTGTATGTAGAGGACCACAATGATACGGTATCTTTTGATTTGATTATTTCTGTTTTTGGCTCTAAATACTGGCCAAGGTCTTTCAGCAAGAATCCACCCTATTTCATGGCCAACCTACTTAAAAGAGACCAAATATATATGAATGTAGAGTATACCATCTCGGCTAGGATATCTACCACCCCCACCACCCGTGCCTGAACTCCACTATTAGTAGGGAAACAGGAAAGAAATCGCTATCCATTAAAGGTAGAATACTTCAGGATAATAGTCCCAATGAAGAAGAGATGACTTAAACGAGTAAGGAAAATGGTTAAATATTTCATTCCCCTTAGAACTGCAATTGCACAATTAGCAATGGAGCTGAAGAAAGGATAAATAGGAGTAAGCAAAATGGTTTACATCCAAATCCTCAGCATATGAATACGCCTGATGCAAAAAGGATAAATCCTCATATTGTCAGTTCCAGAGAGAGCACGACCATGAGAGAAATAGTTCCTACCTCATTAGAGAGGCCATATAGAAAGTCATAAATAAAGGTCATTAAAACTTTAAGAGATAAAGGAGAAGGTAAGTGTAATGAAATAAGGTTATTTTATGTACACACCATCTTAAAGGGATTCATAAACAACAGAACTACTTTTGCTCACGATGGCGAAAGTCTCAAGAATGATCCTCCCTAAGACCGAAGTCCTCGGGTTACCATAATGTTTTGATAATCCATTATTGGTCATAATAAATGATATCATCGTCATAGAGCCTTACGAAGTTATAGAGTTTTTAGTCAAAAGAACTCATAACTGTAGTCACCCCTCTGGCTTGTTTCGTGAAAAATATATAGCACTGTTAGCTTAAATTATTATACCCACCATGACTAGGGTTAAAAAGTGCCTTGATGTAGACTTACCATCATTATACAATGTCTTACAAGGTCGACTCTCTCTCGATCAGTTGGACACGATAATTTAATTTAGAAGAACATTAATACAATTCCCAACCCCATTAGGAATGGGAGAACTGCACGAAGATCAAATGGTAAAATAATGCCATAACCACAACATCTTTAATATTATAATAAGGTCTCTTGATGCCTGTAGAATTTTTATTATATAGGATGGAGTCTATGTCCCCTCCATCAAAAGTGTAAAAATCATCATGATTTCTACCACGACCTTAGGTTATGTATTGACGTCGAAGGATGACATACAATTACGAGAATAAAATCCAAATAAGTAGATGCTAGATGTGGATACTTCAGATCATATATACAAAGGTAAATAACATTAGGAGAACCCGTTGATGACATCAATGACATTTTTCTTAATTCTTATGTACGCACAATTTTTTTTTTAAATTGTTACTAATCTCAGATCTCCCTTAAGTGAGTTTCTAATTGAGTTCCTCAAAGATAACAAAGGTATATTATCATGGTGACACTAACATATGGTAGGAGTATACCCCTCCGTTATGGTCAAAAATCGCAACATGGATTAAAATCAAATAGTGGGGTGATATGAAAATATATTATCTACCCAAGAAAGAAACCAAGATGGTGCAAAAGATGTAAACAAATGTTTTGAAATCCTAATTCATCTAGGAATCATGATACCTCGAATTGTTGTCCAAACTTATACAAGTATTGAAGCCCAAGCATAAGGGGAAGATATGTGTATTCTTAATTAACCTCAACAAAGCTTTCCCTAAAAATTCTTACCCACAACTCATAATTGATATAGTAGTAGATTAAAAGGGAATCATCTATTATCCATGATGGATGCCTAATAGTGTTATAATCAAAATAATATGGATTATTTTGGGTGATGATAAACTTCGTTAATCACTAACAAAGGCACCTACTACTAGAAACGGATGCCTTTTATCGAAAGAAGGCTAGGGATAGTTATAAAAGGGTTATCGACGAATTGTTTAAAAATTTGATTGGAACAGAAATGGAAGTATATATCAATGATATGATGGTAAAAAGTATAGAGGTGGTTGACCAAGCATAAATTCTTCTGAATTTAGCCCCTTAAGTTAGTGATTTTGATATCCCGAACAAGGTAATTGAACGATTTTTATTCCATATCATTGCCATTGATTGTTTCTAACAATTTCCCCAAGTTTCGTGTATTTCTGATGGATTTTACAGGAATTTAGTGCAAGAAAAGAGAGAAAGAAATCGGAAGAAAGGAAAGGAAGAAAAGTCAAAGGGAAAAAGCTTAAACTTCTATCCAGAATTCGAATTTGACACCTAAAGGGAAGTTGAAGTGCTTGATTTCACAAGAATATCGGAAGAAACGACACTCAAATCGGAGCTCGAGATCAAAAGTTATGGCCAGTCAAAGATGAAAGAGAAAAGTCAACATGGAAGAAAATCGGATTGATCCGGTGGGGACCGGACCGATCTGAAATGACCCAAGTCCAGTAGACCCCGGATGGATGACAAACCGAAGACAGAAGATTCGATCCGGTGGATACCGGATCGATCCGGTATAATAAAAAAAGAATCGATCCGATGGCTGAAAAACGGACCGATCCGAGGGATATCCGGACCGGTCCGGTCATGCGAAATCCTGGCATTTATTGTGAAGATTTTGATGTGCATAGATGGTGAAATCTTGCGCCACAAGCAACTCTGGCTGTCAAATTCGTGCTACTTGATGCTATAAAATCCCATGTCCTACTTAATTCTAGAGGGGGATTTTTCTTGGAGAGATTTTTAGAGAGAGGAATTCAGAAGTTAGGAATTTTTCATTTTCTTGATAAACCCTAGTTTGTAAGGTTGAGAGAGCGACTACAATTTCTGGATTCAAATTCTTTTACTGTTGCTGAAATCAAGTATAACAATTCCATTCTCTTAGTTGGTATATATGTTAGTTAAATTTCAATTGCTTTGCAAATTATTTTCAATAGTTGTTAGATCTATAATTCTGTGTATGAAGTTGTTCTTTAATCAAATCATGTCTAGCTAAATTCTTAAGGGCTGGGGTACATGAACTCACTCCGAGGCAAATTACTTATATAGAAAATATAGGGTAAATTAAATTTTGACCGAATCGTGAATGAAAATTATACAAACATAGTCAATCTTTTAATCTCTCTTGCCCTAGGTACTTGAGATGTTTAAGAACGCTTTGCGAGTGTAATTGTTCATTCACCCCTTTATATTTACCTTTGATTTCATATGATAAGGGCTAGATCCTTCATATATGTAATGCTTAGCATTTATAAAGGCTGGATTTAGTCAAGAAATTTAATTTTAAATTCTAGTATTCTACACGATAATTCGTTAAGGTTTGAGGGATTGTACCCTACCCTATTTTCTCTCATTTGTCAATCTAATTTCTTCACAATTTTTAGTTTCTTTTTCTTGAAAGAAATTTTTTATTTCACTAGAAATTTCCCAATCATTAATCATCTTTTCCTATTTCTTTTGAGGAATCATTTCAAGATTTAATAACTTCTCCTACACAAGTGTCAATTGTTGATCCCTGTGGATACGATCCCTACTTGTCGAATTATTACTAACGCGATAGGCTTACACTTGAGCCTAGAGAAAACGCACTTTTGAAACAAATTCTTAGTCGCACCAGTGGTGGATCACATCCAACACTTGAAAGAAAATTTGTCCCTACTCAAAAGAAAAAAAATAAGAATTTACCCTATGAAGTCCGCCTTTTTACTATTAGTAGGAAAGATGTTGGGGTTCAAGGTTATAAGGATGGCTGTTGAGGTAAATCCAAACGAATAAAAAAAATATCTTCTAGAAATATAATCTTCGAGAAACGTGGAAGAGGTGTAATGACTAACAAGAAGAGAAGTTGTCCTTAATTGATTTGTATTTAAGGAAATTGATAAGTTCCTGCCATATTTCAATGTCCTGAAGAAAGCATTACACTAAATAGCCAACGTACAGGAAGATTTTTCAAACCTCGAGAAGTATCTGGGCTATCCAAATCTCTTGTCACGAAACATCATGGGAGTGGAATTGTTCGTCTATTTAGCGACTTGTCCAACCACATCAAGTTAATATTTAAATACATATGAAGTTTACAATCAATAACTTGCCTATATTGTTAGTAGATCTCTGTAAGGATTTGAAATCATATACCCGAATATGGATAATATGACATTTTTCTTGATCATATATGTCAGATGTCTAAATGTATATATCCAAGTTTTGGGGTTTTATTCTTAAAATATTGTATGTCATTTATTTATTAATAAAGTTGTGTTAGGTTCAATTTTGAATGACATTTATGTTTGTGCCAATCCTTTAAATTTAATATAGATATATCATATGCATGTCAACCAATTAAACTTAATATAAATTCTGGTGAGTTGGGTTCGGCCTGATCGCTAAAGATTGGAATTTTGGTTCTAGTTTTATTAAAAAATTAAGAATCTAGATAGGGAGTTAACATCGATTCACTAAATTTTTTAGTACAATGTTAGTAGTTTATCTTTAGTTGAGAAAAATATTTTATGCTTTCGGAACATGTGTGATAGTTCAAACAAGATCGTACATGTACATCGGGACTAAATTAAATGGGACATAGGTAACGTTCCTGTGCAATCTCATTATATTTTAAAAGGGAGCATAGATTCTTTTTCCCTGTGAGTATAATGAATTGATTATGAAAAAAACATTTTTTTAGATTGTAGTAGGTGGATCCAACTTATTAGGTCAAATATAAACATGTTGGGTAATCATTGTGTTGACATGTGCGAGATAATACATTAAAGGAATCCGTGTCTAGGAGAAATCCTAGATTTTGGTACCCCTTTATAAACTTATAAGTATTGATTAGACCTATAAACCTGATCAGTGGATTATTTTATAATACATTAGATTATCAAATAAGTTAAGTTTGATTTTAATGAATAATTAAGACGTTTCTGAAAAAATTATTAGAGGCCAATTTAATATCACTAAGAAGGTTTGTATGATATATGTGGGGAATAATGATATGTACCATTTAACTTTGCAAACAAGACTCATTATTCGAGTAATTTAGAGATAATTAAATCATAATAAAATTGTCATCATTTAGTAAAATTCGTTACAATTATAGGGAAAATAAAATACATTATGAGAAGTAATATGCGATTTTGCAATATTTGTTTTGAGGATAATTTCATTATTAATCTCGATTCCCTTGTATAGTCCATTACCCAAGTAGTATGCCGAAAACTTAATGAAATACCTAATTGGCAAGCCCACGGCAAGTGCTTGTGTGTGTGTGTGTGTATGAACTTATTGAAGGGATTTAAGGTAGATAATCACATGTAAAGGGTAAGAGATAAAGAGAGACCAAAATAGTATCCATATTTTTTAGAATAATGATCTGAGAGAAACCGATTTCTCTTACAAATCATTAAGTTTTTATCTACGACAATACTCACACATTTAAATTACTTTTTAGGATCACACATAAAAAGATTCAAGGCAATCAGCAGATCTAACAATGTTTTGGAGGAGGAATAAAATTAGTCTCTTAATCTTCTAAATCAAACATTTCTTCTCATTCAGATCACTAACAAGATCTGCAAAGGTGTTATAATTTCAATCTTAAGTGTATGCCTTAGATTTAGTTTTTCCCTCTTTTTCTAATTAATGATTGACAAAAGTTCTTAAGGAAGAAATTTTCTTATTGTATTAATCCCAACATTTGGTATTAGAATCGTGATTATTGATTGATCATGTTTTAAAAAGGTCCATGTCATGCGCCCTTGAAACCCTAGGTTACATGTTAGAGAATATGCTATGGATGTATATGTTAAAAAACTTTTGTACAATTTTAATACTGCCTCTATCGTGGTCATATATTTATTTTTTATGGATAGATACTACGATGGTTTATCCATGGTTACTTTTCCTATATTAAATTTGGTTGTAATAATTAAGTTAATTTCTATTCTTTTAATAATTGATATAATGGTGGATTTTTTTTACTGTAATCCTACGATGTAATGGGTTATGCTCATGGTGGAAAATCCATGAATTTTGTCATCATTCTGATCGAGATTGAGTAGGCCCTTAACCGCTTATCTTTACGCAAAGGCAATATTTTTGAATTTTTTAAAATTTATCTTTTACAAATCTTAAACGTATCTTCTCAAAACCCAATTTTTATTTACCAATTTTATCTTGTTAATCCTATAGAATGAATCTGAGTGATTTAACAGATAAAGAAAATAAATCAATCATAAGAGATGCCAATGTTCGAGCATAACACTGAGGGAAAAACCTCGGACGACTAGGCTACACAATCATTATGATACGAAAAATTACATGAGAGAATACAGTCTTACTCAATGACTCGATTACCTCCAAGCGTTGACGGCTCTTCTTCTCTTCAACTTCGCCTCCACAGTGCAATGCAACAATCCACCTTGGAAAGCATTCACAACACATGACTCCACGTGTACCTCGGTATCCACTGATGTAGCCTTGACACATTAACGAATTGAAACAAGGAATCCACTACTTCTTCTTTGTAACCAGCATGCACAAAATCGATAAAAAGATTTTTCAAAGGATTAAGAACAATTTTTCGGTAACAAACTTTAAGATCTCAATCCAGGGAATTATGAGTTTTGATCTTAATAAACTCCAGATGATGGAAAACTTTGGGCACTTTTTTTAAACTGTTACACAAACATTTTGGAGAAAGTTCTCTCTGAATTCCGAAGAAAATGATGTCCTTATATATGAAAACACTAAATTCGAGGTGTCACATCGTTCGAACGAGATATATATCTCATTTGAACGAGTAACAATGTCATTCGAATGACCTAAAAATCTAATTTTATTTTTAAATAAATCCTCGAAATTTCTAAAAATATTTTAGCTCGAAAATAATTAAATACGCTTCCAAAAATTATTTTCCAAATTCTCAAGTTTATTTTAATTTAAATCTTCCATCATTTAAACAAGATTCTAAATCCCATAAATCACTAAGCATGCATACCTTTTCGATCTATAATCAACTGAGTGTGAAGAAATAAACTCGCCACAATATCATCTTCAAAGCTTTAACCGCAAATTCTTCGACATGGAACGTTATAGGCTTTGTGGGATCATAACTCAATAACTAGCCTAGACTCAAACAGTTTTATTCAAAATTAAGCCAATTGCAAACAAATTGACTCGACTGTAAATTTTTCCTTACAAAGATTGGAGGTCTTTTAGTGGAGTTTTCAAGGCCAATGGAGGCTCAAAATCATAGTTTTGAAAAAAGATACATAAACCTTATAACTAGTTGAAATAGGCGAGATGAAGGGTATGACAGGAGCTAAAAGTCATTCTCATCAATGTTTTTTAATTATATTCAAAAATTTAATTCAATATGGTAAATAATTTTAGGAATTAATTATATTATGGTTTGCAGATTTGATTTTAATTAATAAACATTTTAGTGTTTGAAAATGTTGGAGTCACTTGTTCATTATAATTATCAACATATTGGGAGTTACGTGTAAGGGTTACCTTTGTACTCTATTTATATTTCAGTTGGGATTTTGTTATCAGAGGAAATTTTTATTATACTATTTCATTCAGTTGAATAATTATAATCAGAGGTTTTTATGTAGTGGGTTTAGTTTTCACCGTTTAATATGTTATTTGTTCAACATATCTTATTAAATCCTTTATTTTGGTGGTTTTAATTTACATGGTTTTTAGTTTACGTTGATGTGTAGAATGATATACTTTTTTTTGACATCCCCAGTATTTCATGTGCGGCCTGAGAAAACGATCGCGGGGTGTCACACTAATTGCCTCCTAAACTCTACGTAAGACCTGCATGGTCACTACCGATGTCAATTTAGACTCATGATCATTTGATTGCCCGACTAGTAAGGAAAATTATAAATTAGTATGGCTGCTACTTCATCATGCAAGCACTTTAAACCTTAGGAGCCAGTAATGACCAAAACGTCGTAGATAATTTAGCCCGAGTCAACCAACAATCAGTGTGTAATGGAAACTTCCTACACTTTAAGAACTTTAAGAATATTAAAACTTATATAACTCATCAACCTGACCTATTAAGGATAATTTAATGTATATCTATTCATGAAACATTCAATATTTAACACTGGGCAAACATTATCTTCACCTGCATACACAATAAAAGAGTAATCATAGTCTACAATCGCAACATGATCTTATTTTCTATTTAAACATGTGATATATAGAATATGTCCCTTAGTCTTATCCACTATCGGACGATGTAAGTATATTGTTACCTACATTATTAATGAAATCATGTAACTACGACCGAGGTATTTTCCTAATCATACTGAGATCCTCAAGCATGACCATCATTCTAATCAAGCGATGACATGACAATCTTTAGAAGAAAAAGAATGTTATTATCATGAAATATGTTCGCTCCCCCCTTAGAGGTTATACTCACTCATTTACCTTTAATGAAGAACGTATGCTAAAAAATAATAAAGAACACTAATAATTCTCCACTATTCCTTATGAGTATTGCATATCATAACTTTGTAAACCCGATGGTTCATATTTTAACATCCAAACATTATAATAAGAAATTAATAATACTCATTTAAGAACATCATTATTGACTCTTACTGTATGGGGATACACTTAAGCTACTTCGGGTACTATTTCCCTATGGTTACTACCATTGCTCCCTTATCAGGGCTATATGCCAACTCACACCAACCAGCCTTCAGTACCTTAGGGAATCAATCCTCCTAGATATCACTATAACATATTTTTCTCTAAACATCACAACTATTACCAATCAATAGATTAAACAACCCACTGCATCTTAAGGTCTATCCAAGGGGGTTGAATCCACACTTGAGGTCCTACTTTCTTAATGTCTATGTTGAGACTACATTTGAGTCTTAATCGTATTGTTATATTACTAAAATACAACTAGCATATGAGTTGTAAATTCTAATGTGGATGCAAGAGATCTTATTAATTTGTTCTCCATTAATCCAAGGCACTAATGAAAATTTTAAGCCATTATATGGTGTTCACAACTTTACCCATTATCATAAGGGAAAGTCAAAAGTGAAAATATTTATATTTTTTTGGGGAAAACACATGTCTTTACTCCAAGATCATTACCAAAGATGTTGAGGTCATTCGTTCCTTAAGTGTAATAAAATTTGGAACTCCACTATAAAAATTCAATTAATTTATCATTTATTGACTACAAGTGCTCAAAAACCTTTCATTAAGTCCTTCCATAACTCTTTCCAAGTCATTAGCACAAATAATTTGTTTCCTCCCAATAGTACTGTAAAATAAATTCATCAGACATCCTTGAGTGACTTGTCATATGTCTCCTATGGAAACTCAATTATCATGTCTAAGAAACAAGACCAATTTTTCTCTCGATACTTGTTACAATTAAGAGGAGAGTCTTCACATCTCGGCACACACCATGGGTCATAATGACTAAATACAACATACATTCTTTCTCTAATGTCCCATATATAACCTCAATCCAAGTATTTAAGATTTGTACACTACCGTATACTTACTTAACTATTAAAGCTTATTTTTACCCTAACACACTTGTTATGTTGGGTACATATATTAACATTTTTATCTCTAAGGACCCACCAGAATCTTTGTATTGTATCACGGGTCCTTGAAATTAACAACTTTAAATACCATTAATAATCTCATGGATAACTACTGGTGTCATAACATCCTATAACTTTTAACTTGTTATTACTAAGGTGATAAAGTTCATCATATTGATTCCTCACTCGTGTACATAAACAGTGTTAAAACCCCAAGTTCCCATTATGGAATTATCATTTAAAGTCGAACCTGAATATCAGAGGGTTAAACCTTGTTCTAGTAACCTAATACTACCATTATTATCCTAATAGCAAAAAAAAAACTAATTCCTTATCCTAAAGAGAATGTAATAGATTATCCTTTATATGAAAGTGAAGCCCAAGCGTACACTCCGACACTCATGTAACCTATGATTTGACATGAAGTTGTGTTACCTCGATTCCGGGTGTCAATGTGGAAAACCTTTTAATACTTCAATTTTGATTAAGAAAATCCTATATTGAAATAAAAACACGCTTTATTCACTTGTGTTGTAAAATAAATTTTCTTTAATTACTGAAGTGATGTCCATCTTATGAAATTCATTAGAACACTTGAAATAAAAGAATTTTTACAGTTTCATGGAATAAATGACAACTAAGGTAAAATCCACATTGTCTTGTATTATTACATTCCAAACTAATGTCCCAAAAGTACTATAAAAAACTTCATCAAACAAAATAGAGTGACTTGTCATATGTTACTTATAAAACTCAAGCATTCCATATAAGAAACAAGGCCAATATTTTCCCGATACTTGTTACAATTAAAAGGAGCATCTTCACATCTCGAGACACCTCATGGGTGATAATGACTAGAGACCACTTACATTCTTACTCTAATTTACCATATATAACTTCATTCCAAGTATTTGAGATTTGCACACTACCATATACTTACATAACTATTGAAATTTCTGTTTAGACTAACACACTTTCCATGTTCGGTATATATATTAACATTTTTATCTCCAAGGGTCAACCTGAATCATTTTATTGTATCATGGGTCCTTGAAATTAACAAATTATAATACCGTCATCTTGATTCCTCACTCCAGTCCATAAGAAGTTTTAAAACCACGAATTCCCTTTATGGAATTATCCTTTAAGCTCGAACCTCTATATCGGAGGGTTAAAACTTGTTCTAGTAACCAACTATTACCCTTAGTCTCCGTGTAGAAAAAATGAACTAATACCTTTGCATAGAGATAATATAATAGTTTACCTTTTATATGAAAGTGAAACCCAAGTTCACACTCCAACACTCACCTAACATATTCTTTTATATGAAGTTGTTCCATCTCGATTCCGAGTGTCAATGCGGAAAACCTTTTTATACTATAATTTCACTTAAGAAAATAATATGTAGAAATAAAAACTTACTTTACTCATTTGTGTCATAAAATACATGTAATTTAATTAATGAAGTGATGTCCAGCTTATGAAATTCATAAGATCCCTCAAAATAAAAGAATATTAGTAATTTCATGGAATAAAAAACAACTAAGGTAAAATTTATACCGCCCTCTATTTTTGCATTCCAACTTAAAGTACTTGTATTAAAGTCTAAATGATAAAAACATAGTTTTAAGCGAATTAGATAATTAAAACAAATAGTCATAGAGATGTATTGTCGAGGATAGCCCCATTTCCTTTTCGGTTATCCTTATTGTTTCCTCTACCAGAAGTACCTATGGGGTTGCAAATGGTAGGGTACGGGCATGCATTGAGAGGAGAAATAATAGCAGTGTATATATATTTTATAAAGAATATTTGTACATATAAAATGTATTTTAGCAATTATGAAATCATCCTTTATTTAATTAAGTATTTTCATGAAAGATGTATCCTAACCTTGAAATATGCATTATGACCATGCACACCAAGCGATGGGCTAACTCTCACTAAATCTTTCTTTTGATACTACCCGTATATCGTTAATTTATTAATTAAGATACTCTCACATTTTCCAAGTTGTCACATTAAAATGTTTGCACATTAATGAACGTCGTTCTTAAAGTCATATTTTCATTTACTTAATCAAGGTACCAATCCCATGTGTGTTTGGTAATTTCACCGACTGCCATAATAATGCGATATCGTCCTCGTCAATGGTGTATGGTGTAAGTAGTAAGCGTAGCCCTAGGGATCCATTACTTCCTTAAATCTCCCGATAACATATGAGTATCTTTGACTTATTACATCATCACATCCCTTTTTCATTTCCTTATTTATCATCCTCTTTTAACAGTTGTCCTCTATTTCCTTGTTATCGGATGATGAGGTAAAATACATGGGAAGTGTTTGAACATTTATTTCCATGCTTCACACTTTATCAAAAGTTCGTTTTCATTTTACCTTTAGATTGTTTTTTCATCATTCAAATCATTTTTTTTATCAATTCTTGTGAAATATAACCCTTGAGTTCAAATGCCCATTTTATATATTTTAATGTGCTTTTAACTATTCACACACTCTCTTAAACTTTCATTTTATACTCTTTGCCAAAAATTACTCTTTTCATCTATACTTTACAAAACATGAGTTTTCATCACATAAAGTCCAACTCTTTAACTGGAGTCAACTAGTTTGGAGAATTTATTCACAAGTCAAACTTTTGACATAAAATGATACTTTTTATACATAAAATTACACTTTTATACTAAAATGTTCCTTTTGCCATTTCAAGACTTATATTTCCAAATTATTCACTTTGCACTTTCTATCATATTTGTTATCGTTTTATGTTTTCATTTTTAGTCCATTATTTCATGTTTCTTAAGGACTTTCTTCACAAAAACTGTATCATTTCACGTGATTAACATTCTTAAATTAGGAAGTTTATCAGTTCATTTTCAAAAGTTCATTTTAACATATGTTCAATGTATTTAACCCATTTATCCCAACTACATGAATTTATGTTTATAGAAGTGGTGTTTTATGGCAATAAAACACAAGAAATTCATCCTACTATTTCTTCACAGGTTTAATATAACATGTTATCACTAAATCAAGAAGTTTAATGTGGTTTGTTGAAGAAATAGTTAATTTAACATAATGAAATTTGTAATCCTTTAAAACTTTAACTTTCATCCATTTTGGATCACATATGTTCTAGTGTAATATCATATGTAGTCGTAATAGGCATACATAAACTTATGAATCACATATATATATACATATATCTACCATGCTTTTATTCAAACATGAAAATAGTGTAGAACCCCTATCTCTGGAAGATAATAGTTTCTTTGAAGAAAAGGTAAATAGAAAACCCAATAAGTTCCTATCTTCATTTTATTCTCCAACTAAAGGTCTTTCTTCTACAAAATAACACCCTCTTTAACCCTTGATAATGGGAAGATTTAATGGTGGTCTTACAAGCTCAGTTTATAGAGATCATATGGGGACTAAAGGGTACTGAAATGGTCAATAAGAAGGCTCAAAGTTTTTCTTTTAAGTTGTATTATTCTTTGCAAAATTGAACGAATGAATCATCAATGTCCCCAATTCCTCTATCTTATAATGCCTCAAACTCTATTCTATTAATACCCTATCCCTCAATGATGTAACCACTATGTTTAACGGGGTAGTAGTTCAAATAATATATCCTACAAATGTGGGAGGTTTAGCTACCTTTACACCTGGATCAATGAAAATGTTGACATCTCAAAAGAAAAGCAATGTGCTGGTGCTGAGTCGATTTGGTCCAAATTCGAATCGATTCACATCTGGGAGTTGTGAATTTTGATTTTAATATTTTTTTTTCGATTTCCCTATTTAACCTAATGATATTTAACATATATATAAATATAATTATATAAAATTTTCTTTATAATTCTTTTAATCCAATTCAAAATGAGTAACTTGATTAACACGTGTAACGCGATACGCAACATTTGTTCAATTTTCTCTTTAACCTTCATTACAATTAAAAATAATCTATTAAATTAATCCCACTAACTTACCATAATGTGACTTTATTAATTCAATAAAAACACGTGTTATAGATACAATGAAGTCTCCCACAATCAATAGTACAAGATTTGTATCCAATACGTAAAGCAAGTGCTTTGCAAAAATAAAGGTGGCATGGGTACTTTCTTTTTCTTAAAAAGTAAACAAATAAGTGATCTCATGTATTTTGTTTAAGTGGTTTTGGGGTATTGATCAATGTCTTAGAATATTTCGGTTTTAATCTTTAAGCATACACATTGTTTTGAGGTAACATATCTAAGGAGTGTTATGGTTATTACAACCCCCTAACAAAAAGAATTTTGCCCTCAGAATTCACAATTAACCCTTCATTTACTTGAGTCAACAATAATAACACCTCTTATTCCTGAATCAAATAATAACATCTCATATAAATGAGCCAAAATACCAATTCCTCATATAAAATGAGTAAAAAACTATTTCCTCATGTAATTATCTCTTTCTACATAATAAGTCAACATAATCACCTTATTTTCCATAAAAATATAAATCTCCAATAATATTTGGCCCAAACAACCTTGTAAAAGAGGGTGAAATAAATCATCAATATTGATGAATATTCCAGGTCCAGCACATATGAGTTTTGCTAATGAGCACTAGATCCACCACCGATGCATTAATAATTGTGAAAGTAGTCAGCCAGTATAGATCCTGCGCATAGAGTTTTTGACGTAGTCAGCCGACACTATGCACTGCATTAACTAATATGCAAAGCCAATTAAATGTAGAAATTTAAATATCCTAAACTCTGAACTTTTGATCTTCCCTAGATGCCATGCATGAGACGTGTCATAAAATAAAATCCAAACAAGGAATCCCTCGATACACTTATGTTTAGGTTAGACTATCACCAAGACACTACAATAATCATATTAATTGCATACTACTTAAGAACCACATACATCATCTTATATCTCCTAAAATGCTAACTCATACCCTCTTTATACTTCATGTGTGATAAGTCTCGTAAAAAATCCAAACAAGGAACCCCCGAATACACTACTTATCTAGATTAGGTAGTTGTTGAGATGAGAATTGGGCCAATAATCTTACACATTCTTCGTTAATATTAGTTATATTGGCACCTTTTTACCCTATATCTTACTTTATGGGGAAATAGAACATATCCTGCTATAATCTATCTTAACTATTTTGCCATTTTTTCCAATTATTCCTATCCAACAATAAATTCTCATTTTTACAACCTTATTTCTCTTTTAATCCTAGTTGTTCCAACAATTTGTTCAGAAAGAAAAAAATCCCAATTTTATTCTTTATCTTAATACAATTTCGTTAGTGTACCATGTGCATATCATATTTATATCTCCCACTAGATCCAAGAGTGCGTGTGCTCGAATTCGAGATGGACGAAAGATACCATATTAAAATCTCTTGTCATGATATGATGAAAATTTCTTTACAAGTTCAAGTTATGATATCAAATACAAGCCCTAAGGTATATGTGATAAATTATTTACCAAATATATTAAAGAAAATTTTATCTTTAATGAGAGGTTATTTAATTTAAGTTCATAATAAATAAATAATATAGCACAACACATAGGCGTATAAGGAAAAAAATAACAATGAAAAAAAACCTTTCACTGACAAATCCTAATGGCATTCTAACCGAATAAAGATTATTTCCCACCATATCTTTCTCAGATAGCACTAACATCTCATGTACACTAGACAATCGCGACAGGTTTTTTTCCCCACCCGATGTAGTAATGTCCTCAAGCCCAAAAATCTTCCTTTTAATTTCAAAGGAAACTCTCTTTGTTTCGAGTTTGAAGAATAACCTATGTGTTCCACTAATTGGAATAAAATGAGAAGCCTCCTCAGAGTGTCGTACCATTTTCTTGGTAAGTGATGACCTAAGGTAAAATTATTTCTTAAAATATGGCTTAACTTACAAATTATATCTTTGTGATATATGAAATATAAAAATAACTCAAGAAAAGTTAGAAAGATATTTGTTCAAGATTTTGAAAGGGTTTAAAAGAAAACAAGTTCGCTTAAAAACATTTTAAGATATGACAAGTGTTTAAACTTAAAGATCTCTCAAAAATATCTATAAGAGGAAAACAAAACATAAAACTTGGATGAATACAAGATTAAAAAAGAATTTTTTATCAAAACATTTTCTCTCCTTGAAACTGATTCTTGTGGTAAGAAAGATCTCGCGAAAATATTTTACCAACAAAAGAAATCGCAGAATCACGCTAAAGGTCATGTAGCATATATGGGTATAATATGGATTAGGGTGAAAAATAATAAAACCAATTTTTTTCCTAATTTTCAATGAATTATATGTTCAATTGTACGATTAATCGAAATTAAAATCTTGCCCCAATTTTAATTAAAAAGTTGCGATAAATAGATTAATCAATTTTATCTTAACCTAAAAATGCATCTAGGTGAGTGCCGGATAAAATTAGTAAATCAACCACAATGCCTAATGTAAAAGAAAAACCTCGGGTGACCCAGCCAATGCAATTCACTATGATGTGGAATTACACTAGACATACAAAAAAAACTCGACACCATTGTAACACTTGACGCTATTCCATCTCCAACCTCTATTATGCAATGCATGTAAGATTCCAATCATGCATTGTGACAATATAAGAGTCAACACACGCCACAGTATCCACTGAAATGGATCGACAACCATCACACACGGAGTCCATCATATGTAAACAAACCAGCCATGGCACATAAAATCGAATTTGTTTCTGAAAGAGTTTGGGAACTCATAATCTAGGTTAAATCCTCAAATAAAACTACTGCTCTCCACTCCTATATCTAGAAGGTTTTCCAAAATTGATATATGGATGAAAAGCTTGAAGAAAATATCATAAAAATAAAAGGCCTTGTCAGATCATTCGAACGAATTATTAAGACTCATTCGAACGACTCCACGGAGTTTAATTGAACTAACATCAAACGAGAAATCAGAACTAGAAAAATAACATGTTGTTCAAAGTTCATTGGATCAGTTCTAGTGAGACCACAATGCTCTTTCGAATGACTTCATAAATGTCATCAAACGACATAGCGACTTTTCAAAAACATTTAAAAATAGTTTTGAACATTTTGATAACTATTTTTATGAAACCAACACCCAATATTGAAATCTCTAAGAGTCAACATATGTATGCACTCATACCTGAGAGGTCTTAGGAACATGAAGATGAAAAGAAGGCATAAAACTCGACACGATAATGAACATGATATCTTGGCCACTACGTCTACAATTAAACACGTCATAGGCCTGAAAAGTTAACACACTCAAGTCCTAACGTATGACTCAAAGGTTTCATCCAAGAACAGAATATGCAGAAATACATACAAACTGACTCTATAAAAAAATTTGTCTATACACACACTTACATGCCCTCTTTAAAAATGAAGTCCAACCCACTTACATATAACACCACGCTTGAAAGAGAAGCTAGGATGGCACAAGTAAGTAAGTAAACTTCCAAGGTGTAAGATAGAAAATATATGGAAGGATCATTAATTTCCGATGATACTAAAAATATGTGCAAGTATCTAACCCCAAAAGTGATTTTTGTGATTATTAGATGTATATTGGAGTAAGGTCATTATAGAGAGAAATTACATCGTTGCGGCGAACCATAGGTGATCCAAAATCGGGTACTTATGCACATTATTTAATAAGACACAAGACAACCAGCGAGGCTGTGTCACTGCAATGAACTCTTGTGTCGCTGCAGTGAACTGAAAAAGAGGATACAAGGTAAGCTAAAGGTAAAAAAACTCTTTGAAAAAAGGCGCAGTTAGTGAGACCATGTCGTTGCGACAAAGATCTTATGCAATATACCACAATTGACTTTACAAAATGTAAATTGTAATATTATTCAAAAGTAGTTTAGCATTTCCTAAATAACTCCAAAGATAAAAAAACACATAAACACACACTAACACAAGGTAGTTTCTTTAAAGTGACATATGTGAGTAAAAATTTGTATGAGTCATCATGTGAATTTACCTTCCCTAATAGTGGTATAAATGGTTACACATGAAGGTGAGGATGTCAAATGAATTATTTTCATAACACTTTATCGGAATGATTTTAAGGACAAGATTCAAAGTATATTTAGTCAACGAAATAACACAATCTAGTCTTATTGGGGAACATGAGTAAAATCAATAATCTTACAATCTCTCTCTTTGCTTATTCCATGACAAACTATACAAAAATAAAGATTACAATTATTATAGAGAAGTCTGGCAAACTTTGACAAATAGACATAAGCCCGAAAAAAAAAAGACATCCTTATACTAATAATACACTTTTTTAGAAGATTTCCTAGATATTTTTCCACCTGTTATCTGTCATACAATCTAATACAAGATATAGATATAGAAATGTGATGGTCAGTTAACATAATACATGTGATGAATAAGATATGTAAGTGATTCAATATTTTAGGGTGTATACAAGTTCAAAAAATGAGAATATCTTAATTCTAATGGTTATATTGAGATATTTACTACATTTCTTACATATATAGTCCATGTTCATCTCGTTTATCATAAAACAATTCAAGATATGTTCATAATTAGAACTCCACCTTAATCTAACCTTTCCTTCCCTTTTTGTCATGGAAATGGCAAAGATAAATGAACATTAAATTAAACAAGTTTTCTTAGAAAGAACATATTATGAGTTATTTTAATCAAAATTAAACAAATATTGAATCGAATGTAGACCATATTTTAGTAATAGAGATAGAAAACGACATAATCTGCCTAGAGAATATAACACTAATATGAGTCAAAGTGCACTTTGAGATAAATATAATGAAGCACGTGTTCAAGTTGACAAGTATCAAACATGGTTTAGTAGGATATTAGATAAGGAAGTATGAGTTGAGCCTAATTAGTCCTTGGTGTGCCAAGTAAAAGGCCAAAACCTATAGTGAGCTAATTGCGATAAAGGGGTAATCATTATAAGTAATTGATATGCACATAACTCATATATATGTAAAATTACATATAAAATGTCATATGATATCCAAAGGAAGCTTAAAAGTATCTTCACCAAAATTAGTATGCCAATCTGTTGAGTGATAATGATTTCAAATTAACAAAAATTATAATAACATAAGTAACTGGATATACAAATAACCAGAATATCCCGAAATAGTTTTTTTTAAAAATATCAAAAGAGATGTATAAAATATCATACATATATCCATACCAATAGATATCACCATCATCAAGAAAGTCCCCACCACCTAATCCTAATCTTCATCATCCTCATCATCATCAGAGAATCTGTGTCAGCTTGTACTTTAAATAGAGAGAAAAATCTTTTGGTAAAGTGACGAGAAAAGGAAAGGTCTATTCACTTTAAAATCATTATCGCTGCAATGATACTTACCAACGGTGGCGACCTCCGCAAGAGCATTGGCGAATGTCGTTGTGGAAAAAAAACTTCACTGTCCGCGTGTTTGGGCAGGAAATTTTCATAATCTCTCCAATGAGTGTTCAACATAAAAGAACAACTCTCAAATTTTATCGAGCGATCAATATCACATGATTTATTTGTAAACCGACTTAGAGAAATATCATTTTAAGTATTTTCCTTAATGTGGAATTGTCATAGGCCATGTATAAATGGTTATACCAAATACTCTAATAGGTGAATAAACAAGCTACTGATAAAATCATATCCTCTTTTCACGTCAATTTATAACAGAATACAGCAGATAACACGTCTGAGGGAGAAATTGTACAAAAATGAGAATTTCAAACTTTAAGCGATTGTTATTGAAAAAGTGTCAATTTCGTTGAAAAATAAAATATTTAAGTACGAGTTTTTTATTACTCAAATAAGTGATTTATGGTTTAAACCATTGTTTCTCATCCTTGAGATTAATTCAATTTTCGATGGACATAAATTTGTGAAACATCTCTTCTAAAATCAATTTTGCATGTGGCGGCTTTCGCGCAGTGATTACTATAATGGAATGCTATTTCAAATTTTCAAAGGTAGTATTTCCCAATAAAAGTTGTAGCCCTAACCGCATCATCTCTCATGTTTTTAAAATATATTATTTTCAATTCCTACCATGAAGATACGAAGTCTCACACAAACAAAGGCAAAAATGACACCCTTTTTCAATTCACATGCATTTTGTAAATTTCGTAAACTTAAAAGTTTTTTGTTCTTGAGTTCATAATATAATGCTAAAAATGTGATGTGGTGTAAGTGAGACAAGTTATGTCATATTCTCTATATAAATTAATCTCAAAGAATCGTAGATTTTTCAAAGATTTTAAATTCTAATTATAGAGTTCATAGTCATACACCTAACTAAGATACAAACACCATGCACAAACAAGTCAAATAGATTAATCTTAGCATTTTAGCAAGGTGACCTATAAATAGTTATTAAAAAAAAGGATCTACAAACAAATTATGTGAATAAATCATAAAATGTTTATAATGATCTAAGAAACAACGTAAGCGTACTCAAAGTCCTATGTTCATAGAGAAACCTTCTAACAAGTAGAAGTCGAGGGGATCAATAAGTGATCCAGTCTAGTTCCTTTATATACAAAATTTAAATGATCCTTCCTAATTCATATTCGTTTAAAATGAGATGGAGTAAGAGTAGGTTGGATCTTGAGCGTATTTACAATTCTTTTTCCACTTTTCTTACGAATATAACTAATACGTTCATGTTTCTTTCAAATGCTGTTATTAATATCAAAGCAATAATTCTTTCGACCATTATGAAAGTGCGAGGTTGATTAAATAAAATAACATAATTACATAAAATTCCATTCCTTACTACAACGATCACATTTATAAAAATGAGGATGAGGCATATGAGTAGATGTCGTGACAGAAATTTTATCAAAATGTTGAGCCTTTTTCAACATAAAACAAAAATCACTATGATGATATATTTTATTACAATAAAAACAAACAAACTCCTTTTTGGTTGTCTTATGATTAAGCAAGTGATTTTTGTTAGTACAAATGTGAGGAGAAATATTCTTCCTTTTCAAATGATTGACTCGTTTTCCTATATTTTGGGAGATTTTAGGAACATTTTTAAAGAGTATTGTCTCATTTGATGACGAAGGTTTGACAAAGATTGATTCTCCTCTGGGAATATCTCGTTTGCTAGCATCCGAGTCTTTTTGAAGTTATTCAATACTTTTTAAAATAATAGCATTGGATTCTTAACAAATTTGATATTCTTTTTTAGATTTTCCAATGATATGGTTAAATCATCTATTCCCCTTATTAATTTGGACACACATCCATCCTTTTCTTTATCGGCGTCCTTTCGGTCCTTTAAGTCATCAAGAAAGTCAAGTAAATCACTAAAGTCAACATCATCGGCTTTAATATTATAAAAGAGGGAATGACCATGAGCTTCCAAGGCTTGAATGAAAAAAATTTCTTCTTTTACAAAAATGAGCTCACTAAAAAAATTTGGTTTCTCATTGCTAAGGGTTTTAATTTTCACCAATAGAATGTCCATTTAAAAGAGCAACAAAGATAATGAATGATCATACTTTTTCTTAACGACACTTCTCTTTTTAGAAAAAAAATTCTATACAAATTTTGTAAAAAGTTTGGAGAACATCTTTATCATTATCACCAGTACTCTAGATAACACAAGCCTTTTTAAAGTTAGCAAGAGAGATTGAAAAGATTGAATGGAGTTACAAGTCTTGTAGAAACTTGGCAATTAGATGTGTCAATAAAATTACGAATATTATTGCATATGTTAAAGTCCATTTCACACACACTAAACCTACATCAAGCTTATTAAACCTATAAAAGTGAGGTTTAGCTCTGATACCAGTTGAGAGCGTGTGTCCTTAAAACAAAGATGGACAAAAGATAGCCAACTGAAATGTCTTGCCAAAATTTCACAATGTTTTCTTTACAAGTTTAATTTGGGATATCAAATACGAGCCCTAAGGTCAAGATCACAACTTTTTTACCAAATAGATTACACCAAATTTTATCTTCAAGATTAGGTAATTTAATCTAAGTGAAGAATAGGTAAATAATATAGAGAAACAACAATGCTTATGAGGAAAAACCAACAATTGGATAAATATTCACTCCGACAAAATGACAAATGCACTATGGAGAGTATTAAAATAGAAGAAACAAACTTACTACCCTCACGACGCTTTACCATACTAGACACTCTCTCCCACCATACCCTAAGCAGTAGTGAGCGACAATAACCGTCATGACAAAAATCATAGCACAAATAACAAGATAAAACAATCACAAAAAAGCTAAGAACAACATGCAATCATATTCACAACACAAGAATATATATAGTTCAACAAATTTCCTACGTCCACGGAGAGGTCCACTATTTTTTATTTGGTATATCTCAAGAAGGCCTCTATTCCACACCCTTATGCCCCGGACCAGGCATTACAATATACTGCGATCATTGAAGGTGGTTGAAACTAACACGATAAACCCTACATCCCTTAAAATTCTCTCTGAGGATAGACTCGGTCTTATCTTAGGTTTGATTTATAGTCGAAGATCATAATTTGGGCCGAACACTTAATTAGCCTTTATGGTCTTAGACGGATAACATTATGGGATAACTGAAAATAAGTACCAATAATTGCCCCTAAATAAGTACCAACAATTGCCTCCCTCCCGACGACACTATTGTAGTTTACATGATTAGGAGGGTTTTGGTCGTCATTTTGCTGGATATTATAGCGACAAATCTTCTTCGATTAGTGTGTGCTATTATTGAGGTGTTTAAACTTAAGTGTTGGATGAACTTAATCACCACTTCAACTTATTTACTTCTCTTTCTTACTAAGATATCTCTTGCTCTTTGTCTCCCAAGTTGTCTCTTTCTCTTTATTTCCCAAGCTGTATCTTGCTCTTCATCTTCACAAATTCATGGTTTTTCAATATTCCCAGCTTGATTCTTACTCTGTAAGTCTTCAATTCCCTTTTTTTTAATTTCTTTTCATGATTGTTCTTCACTCCACACTAGCTAGGGTTTCTGGAATTTTTCCATGGTGATAATAGGCAACAAATCTTTTCTTGAATTTAGAAAATGCTACAATATCCATGACTGGGTAGATATTGAGTGTTCCCATTTTCCCCGCAACGTTCGTGATATTGAGGATAGACCTAAATGCATGTCCACCTATTATCTCAAGGGGGTTTCATATTCCCCCAAATCGTCTATTTTTACACTTTTTTCAATACTTTGACATGGTTCCTTATCAATGCTCTCCAAATGTTTGGAAGATCATTAATGGAGTCCATAGAATAAATCACTTTATGGGACCAATTTAGGGTTAGGTGAAATTTTCTACTATTATACTTTTTCTTGCACAAGCAGTGGTCTTTTATATCTGAACGCAACGAGTCCATATAGGGTATTGGTAATAAATGTACCTGATTCCCACAAGGACTATTATTCTGAAGGGTTCATTGCTAGAAACTGGTTATTTCCTCCCCAAATAGTGGGCATAAGGTATAGGGGACCTCAGATCCCTACTTTTGAGGAGGAGTACATAAGTTGTTACAAAAAAATTTCATTTATTGCTCACTCATTCACTTTAATGTGTTTTTCTTCTAATGTTCTCTTCTCGTTCCCTTTTTCAGCAAGGGCTAAAAAATAAGAACCTACTCCTTTAGAGATCCGAGTTGCTGGGCGGATAAAGACTTGGGGGATAAGGGACTCCATAGATGAGGGTGAACACCTTAGGTCTGCTACTTTCTTGTGGGAGTATAAGAGTATTGCCACCGGTATAATTGCTCGTCGGGAAGACACCAATACCCACCTTGATATCCCTAGAGAAGTTGGTTCTCCTGAACCCATCGAACTAGATGATGAGAAAGGGAAAAGCTAACAGGTTGGTAGTGCTGAAAGTGGTAAAGGTTGTAGAGACGAGTTAGGATCTAGTGAAGATGGTTCCAGCGAAGAAGGATCCAGTAGGGAAAGGTCTAGTGAAGAAGGATCCTATATAGGAGAGTTTAGTGAGGAAAAGATGACTCCTCTGAGAAGAAAAAAATTGATCCTAGATGATGATGATGATGATGATGATGATGATAATGATGATGATGATGATGATGATGATGATGATGTACTTTTGTCTAGTAGGCTAAAGTTTCAAAAGAAAAAGTCTGGTAATTTTGGTGGTGGTTCAAAGATAGTATCCCATGAGGAGGAGGTGGAGAAGAAGTGGAAAGAAGAAGAAGAGAAGAGAGAAGGAGAGAAAGAAAAGAGAAGAAGATAAAAAGAGATAATAATAAAGGAAGAGAGGAGAGGACAAGAAGATAGAAGTAGAGAAGAGAAGAAAAGAAGAGAGAAGGAAAACGAAATAGGCTTTGCAGGCCTCTTAGGTACCTATTGCTATTCCAACTGAGGGAGCTTTTATGGTTGTGGCCCCTCAACTTTCTCCACTAATACCTGAGAAATCAATGTTCAAGACAGACCTTGACCGTTTGTTGAGCATGGGTCTTGAGCAGATAGACCTAAAAGGAGCTCAAGGGCTTGCTTTTGTAAGGCTACTCCTATTTTATCTATCTTCCTGACATGTATTTTCCTCTTACTCTGTTCATTAACATTTGTCACTCTTTACAATTTATGTATAACTACATCGGTCTATTGCGTGTCCAAAATGATCTATCTAGAAGGAATAATGAGCTTAAAGTGGGCCTGAGGTCTTCCAATGAGGCCCTAAAGTCTTTTGAGAAATCTTTGATAAAATGCAAAGCCTCATTCACTCAGTAGAAGGCCGATGTGGGAAATGAGCTAAAAGAGCTGCGTGAGGCCTTTGATCTGGTGGTTAAAGGCAAGTTGGCCACAACAGAGGAGAATAAAGTGCTAATAAAGGCAGATAGAGTACTAGATGAGAAGGTGGAGAAACTGGAGGTAGAGGCATCTACCGTTCGGGAGAGAAGTTATAATGAGGGTTGGGAGGTAGAGTACGAGGATGCTCATATTCAGATCGCTTATATCAACCGAGCAAACTTCAAGAAAGGCTGGGATTGAGCCTTGGTCATAGCTGGAATTACTGCTGACTCCCTTCTCTTCACCTAACACTATTAGGGCTCCAAGAAAATTATAAATAAGGATGCCCCTATCAGTCGAGTTATCATTGAGCCTATGTCCCCTACTATTTATTCTCCTTCTAATATCCAGGAAGAAAATACTCTCCTAATGGAGCTACGTGCATCATGTTCTAGCATAGGTTAGGTCGTTGATAATCTTGCTTCTCATAAGGGTAAAAATGCAGTTTCTTCCGAGCAGGTTAATGCCACTAGTTAGACTTATATGCCTTCTTTTCCATCTGTGCATTTTTTTCTTTTTGGCAAACTGATGTACTTTGTATTGGTACGATGCCACTTTATGATGAATGAAAGAAGTCTCACTTTCACATTCAATGATTCATCTGCTATTCTATGTTCGAAACTTATATTTTGTTAATCTTGATGGATATATTCCTGCCAATTCCCATCTGGGCCAAATACTTGGCTCGAATATAAGCGTCCAAGCTTATCGATCTTTTGTTCAGATTTGCATGCCCCTTAGGGCAAGAAACGTGGATTGTAAGGATCAGTCCGAGCTAATTACCACGATAAAGGACAGACTTATGGAGATGAAAGAGATTGGTGCTTCTGTTCAGGAAGAAATGGATGCCTTTAAAGATAAGCTTCTGGATGCATTCGAGATCGACCAAGTAGGGGAGTTGTTTCAGAGAGAGAACGACACCCAAAGAAGGGAGGTCGTGCACCTTAAAGAGAATGCTCCGACGAACGCTCCTCGAATTTTTTGAGGTTCCTTATGGTTGTCCATACCATGAGATAGGTCTGGTGATGTTAGTACCTAAATGGAGATTACCGAGCTGAAAGGGATGTTCGACGAGCATACACAATCATTATCGGACTCCAAATAGACGTCTCAATTCTGCAGCACTTATTTTAAAAGGGTCCTCAACAGGTATGGTCTAAAGGTTATGATCAAGGTTTGGCAGATGCCTCCACAAAGTTGAAGGAGGCTGAGGATATGGCCTTTTTTATAGGGTGACTGAGTGCCCTTAGGGAGTTAATGGTTCCTAAAAAACTCTCCCATGTGGTACATGTATGAGATCATTCCACCAATCTTAGATTCAAATCATTTTCGAAGGGATAACTGTTGGATCCCTATAGATGCTATCCCAAGGCACCTACTCGAGACATTCCCGAAGGGAGATGTAGAGAATTTTGCTGCTTAGCTTGAGGATGATCGTAGAGCTTGAGTAGATGACTATCTTTCTCGTCGACTAGAACCTTCATAGGTCTTAGTTGATCCTTTATTGTTGAACATATAATCGCATAACTCTTTAGTAAAAAATATAATTGAATATTTATGTTTTGGGCATAGGCGAACTGAACATGTGTTCTTGATTTCGATTTATTAGTTATCAAACTCTCACTATTTTTGGAGCTTTAGCCGACTAAATGTTATTTAGAGTTTAATCTCAATTGAGCATTCCCTTAGTCGAGTATTCCTTAGCCATACCATTCCATCCACTTTCTCTTTTTAGTCGGGTCGTCACACTACCGTAGGCCTAAGTAGAGCGATGGTGAGAATGGACCTGATTAATGAGCACTCCACTCGAGCAGGATTTTAGAGCCAAGATATGTTAGCGACCAACTCGAGTTGGACACGTTGCCTAAGGATCACCTATAGATCTTTATTTATTGCCAGAACAACCTAAGAAGCCAATTTTGCTCTTGGACAAAGTCCTGTGGAGGGTTACGTGTCGACCCCACTAATTATTCTTTGGATGTATTTAGTTAGGATAGACCTAACATTGTATTGCAATAATAAGGGGGCTAGTTTACAAGATCATTTGACTAAAGTAAGTTAGCCAACTTACTGTAGTCCAGTAATTCTATTATAGTCATAAAATGAGTGAAGCCTGTAACTTGGAAAGGGTGCATATCAAAATATAATTAAGACAACCAATGTGTGTGGAATGACAAAGAAAATCAAGTTTTATTAATCAAAATTGTAAATGAAGACAAACATTGGCCTGCAAAAAAAAATTGCCCAAACTAATAATGCACAAATAAAGAATGTCTAGAAGTAGAACTTCTTTAGATTGGTCGCATTCCAAGCCCTTGGTATCTCCCTGCCCTCTAGTTTTTCCAAGTGATATGCTCCTTGTAAGTCATCCCTCACTATCTTGAAATGTCCTTCCTAGTTTGGTCCCAATTTTCCATCTGATGGTTTCACAGCAATACAAAGGACTTTTCTTAGGACGTAGTCCCAAACTTGGAATTTCATTTGATTGATTTTTTTATTTTATTTTTTTGCTAATTGTTGCTAGTAGGATGCCAACTTAACTAAAGCCAATTCTCGTCGTTCATCAGCTAAGACAAGTTCAGCGAGTAATGCTTCATCATTGTGGCATTGATCGACTAGTGTAGACCTTATGGTAGGGAGTTCGGCTTCAGAGGGACGACTTCTTCCATTCCATACGTGAGCGCAAAGGGAATTTCCCCAGTTTCTCACCTTTGGGCCATGTGATAAGACCATAGGATATGGGGTAGCTTGTTTGCTGAAGCTTATTTGGCCCTCTTGAAGCGTTTCTTCAGTCCTTCAATCACTGTCTTGTTAGAGGCCTCAACTTGACCACTTCTCTAGGGATATGCTACATAGTTGAAATAATGCCTGATCCCATGATCTTTACAAAAATATTAAAAGAAGCCACTCTCGAACTGGGTCCTGTTATCAGTAATGATGGTTCTCGATATGCCAAAATGGGTAATACTGTGGTTCCATATGAATCTCACCATATTTGTGTCCTGAATATTCGCTAGTGGTTGCCTCTATCCACTTAGTGAATTAGTCTATTATGACTAATAGATACTTCTGATTCCCTACTATGGTAGGCAGTGATCTTACGATGTCCAAACCCCACTAGGAAAAGGTCCATATACTGGTAGATGACTTGAGGTCACTTGCAGGCTGATGGACCATAGGTGAGTGTTTGTGGCATTTTTGCACTTTCGAACATAGACTCAATCATCTTTCTGCATAAATGGCCATTAATATCCTTCCTTTATTGCTCGAAAGGCCAGTGACCTTCCTCCTGTATGACTTCCACAAATTCCCTCATGAAGTTCGTACAGATCCTGCTCGACACCTTGTGGATGAATGCACTGGAGGTATGGGCAAGTGAAGCATATCTTATGTAATTTCCCATCAGGAGATAAGTTAAAGATAGCGACTTTGACTCTTACCTCATTTGTCGACCTCGTGTCACTTGGTAGCATATCACTTCGTAAGTAGTCTATAATGGGGTCCATCTAACTTGGTGCTCTTTCTAAGTGGAGAAACTTGATCAATACTGGGGCAAGGAAGTCTATTTGGATCGTTCTTTTTAGGCCAGAGTCTATTGGAGAACTCAGAGCTGCTAGGACATCTGCATGGCTATTTTATCCCCTAGGGAACTGCTGAATATCAACCCGATCGAAGTTTGCCATGAGTTTCTTTACAACGACGAGGTAAGATGCCATCCTTTTATCTCTTATGTTGAAATCACCATTTATCTGGTTGGACACCAGTTGCGAATCTCTATAGACTTAAAGGTGCCTTGCACCTAGCACTTGTGTTTTGCATAAGCCAGCCATCAGCTCTTCATACCCTTCTTCATTATTGGAGGCTTCAAATCCCAATCTGATGCCTTGTTTGAGCACTGTATCCTAGGGTATTACAATCATGATGACTACCCCTTCCCCCTTGAGTTCGAGGATCCATCATCGTATAGGCTCCAGACACTAGATCCATGTATGCTTTCCATTGGTCGACTAGATGCTGGATGAATCTGTTCTCTTATGAATTCAATGATAAAATTGGCTAGAATCTACCCCTTGACGGTTGCTCTTGGTTAAAAGTGGATGTCGAACCTTCGATCTCTATTGACCACTTTGACAGTCAGTCGAAGAGGTCAACTTTCCTCAGAACAACTTTGAGAAGGCTTGAAGTGACCACAAAGAAAGAATGAGCCTCGAAGTAGTGCTGCAGCTTCCTCGAGGCTATCACTAATGCATATGCAAGTTTTTCCAAAGGCAAATACCGATGAAAGGCTTATAAGAGTGTCTTGCTTACATAGTAGGCCGAATGTTAGTTTTCTTCTAGTTCACACACCAAGGCGGAGCTCACGGCATGGTCTGATGTAATAAGGTAAAGGTATATGGGATTTCCTTCTCTAGTCATCATGAGAAATTAAGGGCTGTTTAGATAGTCCTTGAGTTCTTCTAAGGCTTTCGATGAGTCCTCATTATAGGTCAAGCCCTTGTTTATTTTTAATAACTGAAAGAATGGTTGACATCTCTCTGAGGATTTTGAAATGAAGTGGTTGAGCGCGGCGAGAATTCCGGTGAGCTCCTCTATATCCCTTATCATTTGAGGGGGATGGACTTTGTTAATGCCATCAATCTGGTGTGGGTTCTCCTCCATTACTCTATTGCTAACTAGGTATCCAAGGATTTTTCTTGACTGGGCATCAAAAGAACACTTGCTTGCATTGAGTTTCATTCAGTATTTCTTAATTATATTAAATGTCCCTTCTATGTCAGAGAGGTGGTCATCCTTGAGCTTTCTCTTGACAATCATGTCCTCAATGTAAACCTCCATAGTCTCCCCCATTTGATTCTTAAACATCCTCGTAAATAGTCGTTGATAAGTTGCCCATGCATTGTTAAGGCAAAAAGCCATAACCTTGTAATAATATAAACCAACGGTTGTTATGAAGGAGGTCTTATCTTGGTCCAGCACGTGAAGGAGGATTTGGTGGTATCGAGAGTAAGCGTAAAAAAATTTCATCCTCTCATGAGCTGTTGTGGCGTCGACCAATTGATCAATCTTTGGAAGGGGAAAATTGTCTTTGGTACAGGCCCTGTTAAGGTCGGTGAAGTTGATACAAACTCTTTAATTTCCATTTCTCTTAGGAACATCTACTGGGTTGGATAACAACTTAGGATATTGGACTTCACGCATGGAACCTACATCCAGTATCTTCTCGACCTATTTCTCTACAACTTTTGCTTTCTCTAGAGCTGTTTGTCGAGTGTTTTGTGCGATTAGCTTGAAAGCTGGGTGAACGTGCAACCAATGACAAGAATTATTTCTTCTCACGAGCGGTTAAGGAGGTACCAATAAAAAAAATCTTAATCGAGTTGCTTTCAACCGCAACTTCTTCCAGGCCTTGAAAGACCCCGCTAAGGGATGGGGACTGGTCTCCTCCACCCCTGGTCCGTCGTACCATAGCTGTTATTTGAAGGGTGGCAACTGCTCTTGGGCTTCCTCCTTACTCTTCGATTCATCAGTTTTCATTTCCTGCTTGGGTTGGATTGCCGTAATGAAGCATTTTATGGCCATAGCTTGGTCTCCATGTATCTCGACCACTCCCCAATTTGTTACACACTTAAGAATTTGATGATAGGTTGATGTTATGTCCTTCATTGCATTGATCCATCCCCTGTCGAGGATGGTGTGTTACGGTGACTCAATGTCAACTACTAGAAACTCAATCATTTTCTAAATATTTCATACCCTGACTGACAGGACAACCTTCCCCAAAGGAAGTGGGATTTTTCTAGTGAATTCAATCAATGAAACAATTTCTTCCTTGAGGTTGACTATGCTCAGCTTCAACTTTCTGAACAACTCATGGTATATCACTTCGAACAAGCAACCTTAGTCAAAGAGAAATTTGTTGATGTTCCAGTTGGCTATCCTGAGTGAGATGACCAGCGTATCATGATTGGGGGTTCTCACCCCAACCAAGTCTTCATCAGTAAATACAATGTGCATATTATATTCGATGTCCTCCGGTGGTCGATGCTTCCCACCCTGAGTTTTGGTTGGGTCAATAAAAAATTCCTATATAACGGTACTAATATTCTTGACTTCCATCCCAGCGGCATTTCCTCGAATCTTCTTAAGGTTTGATGCCCCGTGGATTACTACAAACTCATGTCCAATATCCTCCTCGTGGACACTATCAGGTCTCTACTCTCCATTCTCTGCTACGTTTTCTACCTTTTTTTCCCATGAACTCATTAAGATGCCCAGCTTGCGCCAACTCCTCGAAATGAGATTTGAGGGCTTTATAATGCTCAGGTTTTTTGCCGCCCTCCTTGTAGAATGCACACGTTAATGCGTTATTTCGCATGGAGGGGTCTCCTCCATTTTCTTCGACCACTTAATAAGTGTCTCATCTTTAACCTTGGAAAAAGTCTTCTATGTTGTCTCCTTGAAGATTGTATTCACAGCTTAAAATGCCTTTGAGGTGTCATTTTTGTTTCCATTCTTGGAGCCATTTCTCCCCCATTCTTGTCCCCTTTATTATGAGGCTCATTCTTCTCCACTCATTTTCCAGCCTTTACGTGACCATTATCACCTGCATGAAGATGGGCACATCCTCAAAATTTTCATAGTTCTCTGTACGAGCCATAAAGTCGTCGACAAATGTAACCTCCTTCTTATTTAATGACTGGTGCAGGAGGCAGGAGCTCGGTAAATCAATTTTGAAGGATCCTATGGTAACCTGCTGTGAGAAATACTCGATCTCATTAAACACTTCCCAATACCTCTTTGTGTATTCTCTGGGGGTTCTCTTATTGCTTCTTTTTAATAGTAAGCAGCGCATCCATCCGCTTCGTGTGGGAACTGTTTGTTATAAAATGAGCTTTAAATAGCTCAAACAAAGATTTGAAATTTGTAATGGACCTATGGGGTAACTTTTTAAACCACTTTTGGACCACATCGTACAAACTGGAGGGGAAGATTCGACACAGGAGCGCGTCATTGTGTCTCCATAGACTCATGGCTTACCGATATTACTGGACATGATCAATGGGATCGGTCCTCCAATCATAGATCTTGAACCTAGGGATTGCGAACTTGAAAATGAGGACTTAATTTGGGTTGTAAGTACTTTTATAGATAATTCTCACATTAATTTGTCACCGCGACGAGTTGGGTGCTAGTCCATCTTTCTTCGGACTAAATTCCTTATGTCATCATTATGCCGAATAAGACTTATATAACACCGAGCCTATTGCGGTTGTTCTAAACGGTCGTCATCTGACCTATTCCTCTCGATCTTCTATGAGCCACACCTGGGTATCCTTCCATGACTGTGAGACTTTCTCTCCTGAGGGCTAGGAGTTCGATCAGGGCGTTGTCTAGTATTCTGATGGAGCCTCTCTCCATTCTTTCAAGTCTCATTTTTAAGCGACCATTTCCATCTTTTTATCGGTGCGTGGCCTCCTCTTATTCTTGGATTCTGTCTTCATATGCATCTATTAATCTAAAAATTTATGTGTACCTACATGGCCCTTAGCTTTACTCAGATACTTTCCTCTCTCGGTAGAGCCTAGGGTTTGAATGGCTAATTTCATACCTTACCCTTGGAGGGATAGGATGTTGCTGATTATCACGTACTTGAGGGACGTTATTGTTATGATGAGACATCATTGGCTCTTATTGATGAAAGATTTGGTAGGTCTACTTACCATAGACGGTGCCAATTGTGGAGACAAAAATCATAACACAAATAATAAGAGAAAAAAATCACCATAAATCTAAGAACAACATGCAATCACAATCACAACACAAGAACATATGTGGTTCGACAAATTGCCTACGTCCATGGAGAGGCCTACTACTTTTTAAGTAACTCTCAATAAGGTCTCTGTTCTATGCCCCTATGCCCCGAGCCAAGGGTTATAATATATTGCGATCATTGAAAGTCTATCTAACTAACACGATAAACTCGGAATTCCTTGAATATCTCTTCGAGATTCTTGGGGATAGACTCAGTCTTATCTCAGGTTTGATTTATAATCGAAGCTCATAATTTGGGCCGAACACGTAATTAGCCTTTATGGATTTTTCTTTGGCTACTCTCATGGGCTAACCAAAAAAAAGTACCTACAATAACTATAATACGTTAGAGAACTGGGATAAGTTTCGGTTTTCAATCGGTGACATAAATTCTATGTGAAAAGACAAACTTCTTTTGAAGTTCGAAGTCAATTTTCTTCATTTTGAGTTTGAAGAAGAAACTATATGTTCGACCGCTTGGAACAAAATGAGAAGCCTCATTAGCGTATCTTACACTTTCTAGTTATATGATGACCTCAGGTGAAAGTTTTTCTTAAAATATGGCTCAACTAGAAAAATATATTTTTGAGATATATTAAATCTAAAAATAACTCAAGAACAAATTAAAAATAGATTTGTTCAAGGATATGAAGAGATTTAGAAGTAAACAAGTTAATTTCAAAACATTATTAGATTTCATAAGTGTTTAATCTTAAATACATATAAGACATATATAGCAAAGAAAAACAAGACTTAAAAAATTTATGAATATAAGATTAAAATAGAATCTTTTATTAAAAGAATTTTCTCTCCTTGAAAGTTATTCTTATAGCAAGAAAGATTTAACTAAAATATTTTATCCACAAAAGAAAATAACAAAATTACACTAACACTTTCTCTTTTAAAATGAATTCCAACCAACTTAGATATAGTACCAAGATTGACAGGGAAGCTAGGAAAGTACAAGTAGGTTAGTATACTTCCTCGGTGTAATAGAGAACATATATGAAATGATCTTTTATTTGTGCGGGTACGAAGAATGGTGTGCAAGTATGTAACTCAAAAAGTGAATTTCGACACTTGTCAAATGTCTATTGCCGCAAGGTCACTGCAAAAAGATATCGCATTGTTGCAGGGAACCTTAAACCATCCAGGTCGCATAGATATTCAACGTTTTGAATGAGGTACAAGATAATTAGCGAGACAGTCGTTGTAATGAGATTTTGGGTTGCTGCGGTGAACCAACAATGATGATAAAAGGTAACATAAAGATGAGAAAATATCTAAACTAAGTCGCGATTAGTGAGACACTGTCGTTGCAGCGAGCTTCCATGTCGCTACGAAGAAAGTATCCTGTGACAGACCTCATTAGCCTTTATGAAATGAAAATTGTAATATTTTTCAAATGTAGTTTTTCATTTCATAGACAAGTCCAAAGATCCATATTAAGACAGAAACTAAAGTATTTTCTATGAGACGACATGTGTGAGTAAAATGTTTATGAGTCCGCATGTGCATTTAACTTTCATAATAGAGGTATAAAGGTTATGCATGAAGTTGACGACGTCCATTAAATGATTTTGCATGACTTTTTGCTGGAATGACCTCAAAGACAAGACTCAAAGTATATTTGGTCAAGGTCATAATACAATCTAATCCTATTGGGGTACATGAGTAAAATTAATATACTTATAGTATCTTTATAAGATTTCAAGCATAAAAAACTTCTGAGAGTAAATATCATAAATCGACATCGCTCCCTAACTATTTTCAGCATTCTAACCTACACCTACTCTCATCACTATCTCGTGATTGAAATTAAAAAATCCACATGTCATTACAACAACCTTTTTGTCAATACACAAAGTTTCAATCCCAATATTATCTTTTAAAATGTAATTCAACCACCATTGAGGATAAACACCAAGGAAAACTTTTTTAATCATGTTTGTGACTATTCATCCAGTCACACTTTGCGTACTTACAACAATTCGTAATCCTGCAACATATACCTTCAATATATACACAATAATTTTTCTATCTATGATCACCACCAACATCCTTCAAGAAAATATCCCAATAACCAAAGGTACAATTTCCTTTCTAGCCAAATAGGCTAAGAATTTAAAATTCTGAGCATAATCTTTCTAATAACAAAAATCCATTAATACCCCACCTTCCAATTTGAATAACGTAAGTATAGAAACAAATGTCTTCATAATAATTTTGTAATCTCAATGAATGTATCCCTTCACTCATCAAACATATACTTTCAAATCATACACATAAAACAAAATTTAGAAAAAAAAATCAAGAAAGATTTCATAATACATTATCTAATCTGTATTGAAGTGGGATTCATATGAATTACCCAACAATCAAAATATATCGAGAGATACTTAACATATCTTAATGATCACTGCATTTTACTAATGCACCAATACGTTTTAACCTTTTGAATATGTTTTTTCCTATTTTAGACCCAACACATCCAATCGTTTACTATGGGAATTTTCAATTCATTAATTTATTAATACTTGGATCATATACCCAAAATGCCATTTTTTTTATATAACAACTACTTAATTTAGTCAACAAGCCTCAACATAAATATCCATTATACCATAGAAATTTGAGTTCTCCATTCATTCATGTATTGAAACAACCTTCGAGAAAAATGTATGTCAAATAGGATTAATATGAATTGCCAACAACTAATCGTGTCCTAACATCATCACAATTAACCTATATTTAAATTTCATGAGACTTTTCATAATAATATTTTATAGTTCAATTATCAGAAGAATTATGGGGGGCAAATTTTAAATTATTGGCGAACTAACATACTATTTATCCCCTCGTTACAAATTTTAGTCATTATACTTTGCATACTTATTTCGTATCTATAATTAATATCCAACAAGTACTTGTGAGACCCCACCTAATTAAATGCCGAGTGATCAGTCCTTTATTAAATTAAATAAGAGTATCCAATTGGTTCATTTTTAGCATCACTGTCGACAAATAATCTCTTATTAACTTATCTAATAATTAATTAAGCAAAGTGTCAAAACCTTTCCAATTTTAATTTTATTAAATCCATTCCACCATACTAAAATAAATCAATAACATCACATCATAACTGAATTAAAAGTCAACAAGAATAAATGTAACTGGTATAAACTCTCTAGTTTAAATATCTCAACATCACCATCTAAAGCAAATGATAACAAGTGTACTGGCATAAAACAAATACAATATCCGAAATAGAAATGGAACCACTAGAATCCTGGGCAACATGCCCTAACAGAGACACACACTATAGAAATAGGAATCAATGAAATGAAAACATCTAATCCAAGTCTGCATCTCTAGAAGCACGTCAAAGCATTCATACGCTATGTCGGACATACCTCATGCTGGGCACTTGGTGTAATAGATATAGTAAAGGATAATATGCAAGTAAAGAGGTTAGAGCCAAATTGGAAAGGATTTTCAAAAATAGCGAGTGCTTAATAAGTGAAATTAAGTAGTTATTATGTACATGTTAGTTCTCGGCTCTCACTTGAGAATCTCACCTCTCATCTAGTGTGCATGCCTAATGTACCTTATTATCCCCCTAGATAAGGTTCTAACTTATCCTTCTATCCCCTCTCATTTTCCCATATTTTCCCTTGCAATACTTATATTAGTTAAACATGTTCATTCTCTTTAAGATGAACTAAGCATTCAAGGATTAATTATTCACTTACTTAATTCAATTAAGATTTTACAATTCACTTTTATCTACTAGTTCGCATAGTAGATCACATCATAGTATATATATGTTCATCACGCTATTATAAATAGTAATACGAAACCTCCCCAACATAGTTGCGGTGCATGGATACTCTGCTATCAAGTCTAGTTATATCTGTAGCTGTAAAAAAGAGTATTGGCTCGGCGTCTCTCCCGATCCATAAATAACATAACACACATATTTGGAGGTGAGCATAGTCCCTAACCATCATCACAATTCACGAAATCTCATGAATTAATATTATCATCAATTGGGTTTGTTCTTCAATATTATCTAATTCGATTTTGAACTCATTATTTCATTTTCAAGGATTAATCCCTCACCTATATATTTTTTTACCTTTAATCACCACCCTACTGACCTTCCCAAAGTACCATTATGTTCAATTTAATTAACACTAAGAATCCTTAAATGTTGGGATTTAATAAAATATTAAAAAGGAAAACAAATCACATTTTTCCAGGGAAGTTAATCGATCGACGAATTTGGTCGATCGATCGATCGACATTCTTGGGTTAATCGATCGATTGATCAGGTATTTGCCCATATTTTACTAACAGCTACGGGTTTAATAATTTTCCATCTATAAAACCTCGACTATATGATCCCAAACTCCTTATAATTCATCCCAAATTATATATCAAGGTTTCGAACATTTAACCAACAAATATCATCAAGAAATTTGAATGAAAACATATTATTTCCCTTAAAATTAAAAAACCTCTTATTTTGTCATTTCCCCAATAACAACTTATAAAATGATATTTTCATCACTAAATGATTCCAAATTTCGTGGACTAAAATATATAATCAATAAGAGATTAATCATACATGTTTCTCCTTCTAAGGAATCAATGAAAATCACCATATTTTATCTTCGAATCATGCATCTTTCATGAATTTCATAACTATCCTAAAATAGACAATGTGCATGCTAAGTTTGAAAAGGTTAAATCACTTGCCTTTAGATTGTAGGTCTGAACCATTGGGGATGATGGTCTAATGGTGGTCCTTCCTTTTTTTGGCCAATGTTCGGTGGCGGTGGTGATGTAAAATGACCTTTTCCCTCTTGGCTTCCTAGAGGTGTCTCTTCCTCTCCTATAGAAATCTCTTACTCTCCCCTAAGTATTTCTCTGTATGTTTGGTTAATGAACTATGAATCTTATCACCTTTAGACTTATATAATAACACTCAATTTTTGTGGGTAATATTTAACTTATTTGTAAAATGACCAAAATACCTCTTCGGGGTGTCTATTCGATTCCAAAATGTCCCGAGACCCAAATCATACCCCCAAGTAGACTTTTTTGACAATTTACACCCTTCATGACACTTTGGATCAGTCAAAACAACCATTAGGATGACATAAAAATGATTTACTTTTCATTCCATTTAAATTTAGTCTCGACACGACTCACACGCGCGTCCCGACTTAAACACCGTAATTGTCATATTTATCACCCGTGATAATTTTATTAAATCGTAATCATATATAATGTCATAATCATACATTACTTGAAACCACTAAGTATTATTCAACATAAATCACATATTACTTTATTCTCGAGTAATTTTTAAATTCATATTAATTTTAAATTGTCTCACAATTAATCCTAATTAATCCCATTTTAAAAATCATTAAAATTACAAGGTATTACATACTTCGCCCCATGTAACGGAATTTTGTCCTGAAATTCAAAAAATAGCATACCTTCTAGAAATAACAATGGGTATCGGTCACGAATCTTATCCTTGCACTCCCAAGTCGAGTCCTCCACATTGTGGTGTGCCCACTGAACGCGCAGGAGCCGAACTACTTTCGATCTCAAACGTCTCTCACTGCGGTCTAAGATCACTACCGATCACTCCTTGTAAAATCTATTTATCTATAAATCAACCTCCTCCAATGCAATATAAGTGTGATCCAACTAATCTCGAAGATATCACCTCAGTGAAGAAATATAGAACACACGATGTATACGATGCATGTGCTCTAGAAGCCCAAGTCGGTACGCTACTAGTCCAACCCTATTAATAATAGGAAATGGTTGCACATATCTCAGTGAGAATTTTTCTTTCTCCCCGAGTCTCATTATCCCCTTTATAGGAGATACCCGCAATAACACTTAGTCCCCTATGTTAAACTCCCTAAAGAAGCGCTTGGCATCAGCGTAGCTTTTCGGCCTATCCTAGGCTAACCGAATGCAAGTCCTGATCATTTCATTCCTGGAAGACGTGGCCTGAATCACTTTCGGCCTAAGTATCTTGTTGTCCCCCACCTCTAACCAACACCTAGGAGACAGACAAGGTCTACAAGTGGGAGTTGTTGCTCCCAACTTCCCCCAAAATCCAAAATTACGTTCGGTCTGTCCATCTGTCTGTGGGTGATAGGCCGACTCAATCGCACCTCGGTAGGCCTCGTGAAAACTCTCCCAAAATTAGGAGACAAATATATTGTCCTGATCTGACACAATATTGAGTGGTGTTCCATGTAACCTCACTATCTTGCCTATAAAGAACTGTGCACACTTCCCCATCGTATAATCAGTCCGAACCGACAATAAATGAGCTACCTTAGTCAAACGATCCACAATCACCCATATGGAATCGTGACCCCTCTGAGTAGTAGGTAACCTAGTGATAAAATCCATGGAAATACTCTCCCATTTCCATAACAGAATCTCTAGCGGCTGAAGAAACTCGGTTGGCTTCTGATGAACCACCTTCACTAACTAACATGTAGACAAACTTAATAATGTCTCTCTTCATCCACTCCACTAATAATGTCATCGCATATCCTATTACATATTATTCCCACCAGGATGTACCTCAAATCAGGATCCATGCAACTCTGACAATCAGTCTACCATTAAAGCGCAAGCCTCCCTATGAACTCACTGAGTAAGTCTCTACTCGTTCGACTACAAATTGTCAAATTTTCTCCTAACAGAACGGATCCACTGTTTGAGCCTGTATTATCCTCGTCATAATTAGAGGAGTAACGGTCATACCTGATATGAATGACCTAGCCACTGCATCCTGATGGCCCAGCTCCTTCCATTTTGCCTTCCACATCGTGGTTATGTCACCCTCAGTCCTTCGACTCAATGCATATGCTACCATGTTAGCCTTCGCAGGTGATAATGTATCTGAAACTGATAGTACTTCATGAATTCAAGGAACCTGTGCTGACTTATATCCAACTCTCTTTGGGTGAACAAATAGTGACTTGTGATCCGTGAATAGGCAAAATTTCTCACCCAATAAATAATGTATCCTTATCCGAAGGGCAAATCCGACTACTGCTATCTCCAAGTCATGGGTAAGGTATGTTTTCTCAATAGTCTTAAGTTTTCTAGAGGCATAAGCTATAACCTACTCTTCCTACTATAATACCCCCATAAAGTCCCTGTAACGATGCGTCAGTGTATATTAAGTACTCCACTCCTGACCTAGGCAGCACTAGTACGCGTGTTGAGGTTAAGTTATCCTTCAGTTCATCAAATGCCACTTGACATGCATCATCCCAAATAAACAGTACGCCATTACGAGTTAAATTGGTCATTGGACCCGTAATCTTTGAAAAGCCCAGATAAATTGTATGTAATAACAAGCTACTCCTAAGAAACTACAGACCTCTATCAGTGTCATGGGTTGTCCCCCCCTCCCTCACCACTGATATTTTTCTAGGATCCACTACTATACCAGTTTCTGACAATATATTCCCCCAAACTGAAGCTCCTGGAGCCAAAACCCACATTTTTTATATTTTTAATAAAATTGATGCTCCCGTAGTGTCTGTATGACCCTTTGGAAATGCTCGGCATGCTCTTCTTTGGTACGAGAATAAACCAGGATGTCATCAATGAAAAAACGACAAACTGAACCAGGAACTCTTTGAACACCCTATTCATTAAGTCCATAAATACAACCACCGTGTTGGTTAACCCCAATGGCATAACTAAAAACTCATAAGATCCATCTCTTGTCAGAAAAATATTCCTCAACACATCCTGCTCCCTGATCCGCAGCTGGTAATACCCGAACCTCAAGTCAATCTTTGAGAAGTGCATTTCTCCTCTCAACTGATCAAACTAGTCATCGATGTGGGGTAATGTATACTTATTTCGGATCGTAATTTTATTAAGTTCCCACTAATCCATTCACAATCGTAGTGATCCATCCTTCTTCTTCATAAATAGAACTGAGGCACCCCAGGGTGAGGTACTCCTATAGATGAAACCCTATCCCAAAAACTGCCCAATCTATTCTCTCATCTCCCTTATCTCTACAGGTGCCATACGACAGGGGGAACGGGCAATTGGTCGAGTGCCCGGTGTTAAATCAATTAAAAATTATAGTTCCCTACTTGATGAAAACCCTCGTATGCCCTGAAATACATCAGCAAATTCCCTAACAACTGAAATCCAGTCAAGGGGAATCACAACTCCCGTAGAGGTCTCCTCGTCTATAGAATACAAATGATTAGATTATCCTCCCTTAAGGAGAGGCATCTCCACTAAAAAAATCTCATGACCTGGGATAGTGAATATAATGCTCCTACTAAAGAAATCAATTGTGGATCTATAAGTAACAAGAAAATTCATCCCAATTCTAGCATCGTATTTGAACATGTCTAACACAAGCATATCATTTGATAAAATCAGACTTTTAATCTCTATACTCACACCCTAACATATAAAGAAAATAAGCATACCACTACCCATTGGTGAGTCTATATAAGTAACAGTACAACTTGCCGGGTTTAAAAATCTCGTGGCCCATGAAAATCTAGTTTCTATGAAACAATGTGAGGCCTCTGTATCAAACAAATAATGTCCCAAAGCCCCAGAAATAGAAAACATAGCCTCAATTATGGGTGGAGGCTGCTGAACTTCTGCCTGTTGGACGTTGTACACATGCCCATTTTGTAACTACCCTTGCTATGGTGGGGATACGGGAGTAATGGAAGGTAAAGATGACATCTGCACTAGTACTCAAAGTGCAGCTGGAAACATTGGCCTCTGCGGCTCCTGATACGCACCCTGCTGATGGGGTATCTTGACCTTATCTAGGCAATCCTGCTTCTTGCGAATAATTTACCATAAGTGAAACATCTTCCTACAAATTGTCTCCCATTTTAACCCTGTTGGCCACGTCCTTGATGACCATTCTGACATTTCATTGGCCCTAATGGACCTGTTGATTATGCTACTAGCCCTATCTATTACCACCCTGACCACAATGAAATCCTCCTGATCTCACTCTCTTAGAATAATCCCCTTACTGCGACTGATGTTCACCTTGCCGCTATTATCCCTGGGCTGATGATGATCCCCTCCCACTATTTCCCCCATTTTAGCCTTGACTAGACTCATACCCCCTCTTTATTCCCTTATAAAGATGGTGGTCATGGCAATGAAGTAATTCTACATCCAATACATCTCTATAAGTATATAGAGATGGATTACCAAAAAGATGCGGTAAAATCCTCCATGTAATGTCGTCTCTGAACATCTGAATCTTCTTCTCTATAGTGGGTACCTGAACTGGCACCAGATTAGTTAGCATAGTAAACTCCTCTTCATACTCGACAACTAACTTCCCCTCCTGGGTAAGGTTCAAATGTTTCCTCCTCATTTCGGTATAAACAACTGAAGGAAAGTATTTATAGACAAACCCCACCTAGAAGTCATGAATAGCCATTATGTCCCTCTCCTCTACTGTTGTAGCGGAGTCCCACCAATGAAGAGCTGATCCAACCATCTTAAATGTCTCTATGATCTACTTCTAAACCTCCGTGCACTCATACATACGTAGATTCCCCTGCATGTCTTTATTCCATTGGCTAGCAGTCACGACATCATAACCCCTTTGGAATTCTGGTGGTTGTAACTTTTGAAAGGCATCCTTGACATGCTCCCAAGCAGTGGGAAAAACTTGCGCTAGTTCTGGTGGCACTACTTATGCTGGTGGTGGTGCTTTCTTGAAAATCACTAAGTCTGCATTAACGACATGAGCGATAATGGCAGCAACCTCTGTTGCGTTCATAGTTCCATGAGCTGGAGAGGACTGTAGGGGTTGGTTGTCCTACACTAGGGGCTCGTCATGCACGTCAAGGAGCCATCTGAAACGAGGGAGAGATATTTTTATCATCATTTTAAATATCCCAAAAATAGTTGAAGTCGTAAATTCGCAAATATAATGATAACAATCCTAATGATAGGGCATTATATCAAAGGACGCGAAGCAGAAAGCATAATAAGCCATAAAGATTATAAGGACACTAGAACCCAATGCTCTGATACCACTCATGACACCCCGCCTAATTAAATACCGGGCGATCAGTCCTTTATTAAATTAAATGATAATATCCAGTTGGTTCATTCTTAGCATCACTGTCGAAAAATAATTTCTTATTAATTTACCTAATAATTAATTAAGCTAAGTGTCAAAACTTTTCAAATTTTAATTTAATTAAATCCATTCCACCATAAGGAAATAAATAAATAACATCACATGACAACTGAATTAAAAGTCAACAAGAATAAATGTTACTAGAATAAACTCTCTAGTTTAAATATCTCAACATCACCATCCTAACCAAATGATAACAAGCGTACTCACATAAAACAAATACAATATTCGAAATACAAATAGAACCACTAGAATCCTGGGCAACATCTAATCCAAGTCTGCATCTCTAGATACTACAGAAATAGGAATTAGTGAAATGAAATTGTCTAATCCAAGTCTGCATCTCTAGAAGAACGTCAAAATATCCATATACTAAGTCGGGCATCCCTGATGCTGGGCACCAGGTGTAATAGATATAGTAGAAGAGAATATGAAAGTAAATGGTTCGGAGCTCAATTGTAAAATATTTTTAAAAATAGCAAGTTCTTAACAAGTGCAATTAAGTAGGTATTATGTACATGTTAGTTCTTGGCTCTCACTTCAAAATCTCACATCTCATCTAGTGTACACGCCTAACAAACCTTATTATCCCCCTAAATAAGGTTCTCACTTATTATTCTACCCCTTCTCATTTTACCATATTTTCCCATGCAATACTTATATTAATTAAATATGTTCATATCTCAGTAAGATGAACTAAGCCTTCAAGGATTAAGTATTCACTTACTTAATTCAATTCATATTTATAATTCACTTTTATCTACTAATTAACACAATAGATCACATCATAGCATATATCTTCATCACGCTATTATATATACTAGTACAAAACCACCCGTCACAGTTTCTGTGCATGCATACTCTGCTATCATGTCCAATTACATCTCTCGCTGTAAAAAGACCTATTGGCTCGGTGTCTTTACCAATCCATAAATAACATAACACACATATTTGGTGGCAAGCATACTCCCCAACCGAATAGGTCACGCACATACCTCTCATTCAAGTGTCGAAATTATCATTCACACTGATAGAACGTTTCCAAGGTCCTATGCTCAAGGTACGAATCTAAAATCACCTAAATGGTCTCGTCAGGATAAGATTGACCATAATATGAAACCTCCACCCATATAGCAAGTAGCGTAGGCATGACATACACAATATAAATTATAATATAGGTATTCACCCCACCTATATAAAATCAATAAGGTATTCTCACAACCATACAGTAATTCCATACTTAGTATATTTTCTCTCTAATATCATATGAATTTATAGATTATGACTTTACTGTTTATATATTCCTGAGCTTTCCCCCCACTCAAAGATTATCAAATTCTTCTCATACAAATTCAATAGGTAGAGCTCTACATCCTACTGGTCCATGTCATCCCAATTCACGAATTCTCATGAATTAATATTATCCTCAATTGGATTCATTCTTCAATAATCTCTAATTTGATTTTTAACCCATTATTTCATTTTCAAGAATTAATCCCACACCCTCATATTTTTCGGGCTTTAATCACAACCCTACTAACCTTCCCTATGTCCCATTATGCTCAATTTAATTAACATTAAGCACCCTTAAAAGTTAGGATTTTATAAAATATTAAAAAGGGAAACATATCACATTTTCCAGGGGAGTCGATCGCTTGACGAATTTGGTCGTTCGATCGATCAGTCGATCGATCGACGTTCTTGGGTTGATCGATCTGGTATTTTCCTAGATTTTCTTAATTGTTACGGGTTTAATCATTTTTCATCCTCAAAACCTCTACTATATGATCCCAAACTCCTTATAATTCAACCCAAAGGATATATCAAGGTGTATAAATGATTTCTAGCCTTTAATTAACAAAAATCATCAAGAAATTTGAATGAAAACATATTATTTCCCTTAAAATTTACAAACCTCTTATTTTGTCATTTCTCCAAGAATAGTTTATAAACTCAGATTTTCTTCACCAAATGATTCCAAATTTTGTGGCTTAAAATATGTAATAAAAAAGAGATTAATCCTACTTGTTTCTCCTTTCAAGGCGTCAATTAAAATCACCATATTTTATCCTTGAATCGTGCAACTTTCTAGAATTTCATAACTATCCTGACATGGACAATATACATGCTAAAGTTTCAAATTTTAAATCACTAGACTTTATATTGTAGGTTTGAACCATTGGGGATGATAGTCAAGTGGTGGTCCTTACCTTTTTCAGCCAACTTTCGATGGCGGTGGTGATGTAGGATGACCTTTGCATGTTGGCCTCCTAGAGGTGTCTCTTCCTTTCCTATAGAAATCTCTTACTCTCACCTAATTTTTCTCTCTATGTTTGGTGAATGAAATATGAATCTTATCATCATTAGACTTATATAATAACACTCACCTTAATTGTAAAATGACCAAAATACCCCTCTGCGGTGTCTTTCGGTTCCAAAATGTCCCGAGACCCAAATCAAACCCCTAAGTAGACTTTTTGAACTATTTAAATCATATCAGACACTTTCTACATGTCAAAATGACCATTTGGATGACATAAAAATAATTTAGTTATGATTCCATTTAAATTTAGTCCCGACACGACTCACACGCGCGTCCCAACATAATTACTGTAATTCTCGTTTTTATCACTCGCAATAATTTTATTAAATCATAATCGTATGTAGAGTCATAATCATATATTAGTTTTAATCACTAAGTGATATTCAACATAAATCACACATTACTTTATTCTCAAGTAATATTTAAATCCGGATTAATTTTAAATTACCTCACAATTATTCCTAATTAATCCCATTTAAAAAATCATAAAAATTATGGGGTATTACACTACTACAATAGGGATAATTAGGTTCATCTTTACATGATTAAATATCTAATTTCTTTTAAATCAATTCACATATAGATTTAAGCAAAATATACATCAGTTAGATACTAGAGTATTGTATTTGTGTTTTTAATATATTCCCATGGTGCGTTTACTTGTCTAACTTTTTCTCGCTTAATTTTTGTAACAACCCTCTCTTTCGGTAGCCTATTTTATATTTATTTACTATGTGTAGTAATTAATTATAAAATGATAGATGTTGAGTAAATATTAATTTAATATGAGAAAGGTTAATATTTACTGAAATGTTGTATGATTACCTGATGAGTAGGTAGAAATATCCATGTGGTGATTTATGGTGTCATAAGATATAAAATGGCATTTTGGTTTAATGAGAAACCAGAACTTAAAATGAGTAATAAAATTTTCAAATGATAATTTGGAGGGTGTAGTTAGTCCCGGTAGGTGCGAGACAGTCAAAATAAGTGCCATATTGTATTTTGGCATTTCGAACACTTTCGACTAGTTATAGCTTAAATGTGTAGCGCGTATCATTTTATCACGTATTAGTCATAAGTCCGATTTAGTTTTGCTAACCTCATTATTTTCCTCATTTTCTCTTAACACACAATTATCAACCTAGAGAGAGAAAGGAGAAAGAAGAGAACTTTGGAGAAAAGAGAGATTGGAGCTTGGATCTTGCTTGCATCTTCCTCAAATCTCATTTTCTACATTAAGGCAAGTTATCTACTTGCTATTATATGATTTAAGGAGAATAATTAGTTGTGATAGTTATGAATTTGTTGTGTTTAATCATTTTAGGGTTTTGTTGGATTTATGGGTATTAACCCTTGGAAATTGATTTGGATGATTAATATTGTAAATGATGGTAATTAGACATATTTGTGGTGTATTAGTTCCATTAAATGATATGGGCTTTGGTTGTTGGAAGAATAAATAGGGAGGCTAGGTCTGCTATGATCGGTCGACCGCGGTTATCAGACCGGTCGATCGGGCCTTCGGGAGAGGGCACACTGCCTTCTTTCGAAGGCATAAATGTTGAGTCACGGTTGACCGCGTCCCCCTTACCGGTCGATCGGCCCTGCCGAAGTGAGCTTTCTGCTTTTCTTCTTAGGCAAAAACTTGAGATGTGGTCGACGGTCGACCGGTCCCCTGTTTTCTTGCCAAAATTTTACTTTTGCTTTTAAATCTTTTCTTTTCATAGCGATTTAGGAACCTTCTTGAATGAAGTAAACTTTGGCTTTTACAGTCCTAGTTGAGTCTGGTTGTCACCCTAGAGTGGAATGGATTTCACTTGGGGTTAAGTCCAAAAGGGGGAAGGGGGTGTTCCAAAGTGATGTTTAGGCATCACTCTTTTGGTTACTTCTTAATAGGAGGATAGGGGTTATAGGCCCATGTTTGGATGACTTAAGGGCTTATCAAAAAAATTTATGAACTTTGGGGACTTGTAGGATCATAATGATCATTTGGAGATTTAGTTGGGACTTGTAATTTGAGGAATATTAATGACGATATTTGAGGGGAATTAGGTTCAACTAAAATGAACCCAGTTGTTTAATGATGATATGTTCGAATAAAAAGAACCAAACACATGGATATTTGAAATGGAATTTGGTAATGGTAATTGAAAATGAAAATGAGATTAAAATGGTAAATATTAATTTACTGATTACACACCTCTCTAAATGACATCATAAGGGAATTCGCGCGCTTGGTGATGCCCCCCAGCTAGTGAATGCAGGGTGGATATAGTCCTAGGCCATATGCGGGGTTTTTATATGTTTTCTGCGCTGGTTAGAGGATTCCGAGTGTGGTCCTGACTTTCCCGCAGGCATATGGCCGCTTCCCGATGTTGCATTATGATCCCAGGTTGTCTTGTATAGATAGGCCCTGGAAGATGATGGTCATTTAGGGGCGCGCCCAGTGGGGAAACTCGGAGGGGCGGTCTTAGAATCGTTATATGTATTAGACGCCAGTTTTGATGTTCCCATTCCTTTGCTTTCGACGAGCTGTAAGATTTTGCGGGTTATTATAGGAAATTGTATTAGACGCTCTCATCTTTGTATTCTAGATATGATCGGGTCTTTTCATCGGGTGTGTGGCCCAAACATTTGTACTTGTTTAATGAATGTATTAGGTAAAAATATTTAAATTGGGTACTTCGTTGTATGTTGTTGTGGATCGACATCTTATTCGGTCCTTTTGTATACATTCGTCTTAGTTGTATTATATATACTCTTTTGGAATTCCACTTTCTTATCAAATGGGGTTGTTTTAATTTAAATTTCTTAACTGCATTTTAAACTTCTAAACTTGTTGACAACCCGTCTTCTGAATTATTGGGTGGTTTCCCTGTATACTCAGTTTATTATTGTTTATGGTGAGAATGTTATCCATCCATGATTCATGTTACGTTTGAGTATCGGGCTGGCCACCCCTTATCTCGGATCGTGGGTTGTCACAGATGGTATCAGAGCATCAGGTTCTAGAGTCTTTAGGATCTATGTGGATTCGTCACGTTCTACCGTAGCGTTCTTTGATATAGAGCCTAATGTTAGGACTATGTAGTTGTCTATGTTTACGATCTTCTGCAAGATAGATAGTTTCAAATAGTATTTTAACTCTATTGTTTCTTCATCTCGAATGCTGCCTAGAGAGGTCGCCCAGGGAGATGAAATAGAGTTGTATAAGAGGAGGTAGATTCTCCACCACCGCCACAAGGGACCGTTAATGATGTGGATGTAGCAAACATAGTATCCCAAGTGGTTAGCGCCTCCATGACCGCAGTGGTTGAACAATTTCCAGGGACTCATGATGTTCAAACTCCTATGAGAGTCCTTTCTAAAAGGAAATTCCCCCAGAATTCGAGGGAGGCATGGATGTTATCAAAGCCAATAAATGGAATAAGGACAGACAACGCCACCTTCCAATGATAGAATGTAGCGAGGAAAGAAACAAGTCCTTGCCACTTTCAAGTTAGTCGAATCTGCATTATACTGGTGGGAGATGATGACCACACTAGAGAAGAGAGACAAAAATTACGATCACTAAGTTTTGGGCTTTGTTCGATCGTGAGTACGTTCCTCCCGCAGTTCAAAAAGGGAGATGAGAAAGAAGCTCCAGGATGTTGTGCAAGGAGAGAGAGATCAGTGGTGGAGTATGAAGCGGAGTTCATCCGGTGGGCGAGTTTTGTACCGGATGAAGTGGCTTCGGAAGATAGAAAGATCTCAAAGTTTATGTGAGGTCTAAACTGGAGAATCCGGCAACAATTGCTGGGTAATCCAGCTTTACAAACTTTTGGTTAGGTTATGAACGAAGCCTCAATCCATTGCCATGAGCATTTGTTATATACACCGAGTAGCAAGAAAGATACTGACGTGGGGCAAGCAGGAAAGCTTGGAGAACATGGGATTGGAGGAGGATCATTTTCCCTCATCCCAACCTTTGGGTTATGAGCAGAAAGAGAGGGACCCTTGACAAGGGGTTTCATCTCAGATACTACGCTTTGGAAGGTTTATTACTGGTGGCAATAAATTTAGGCACGGTGAGGGTGCTTCACAACATGTTGGTCGGGGTGGTCATAGAGGTAAAGACCATTTGGGCCAAGGCATTTCCCAGTTTAGAAATAACGGGGGTCAGTTTCCTAGGGCTTCGCAGCAGCCATACGTTTAGCTTCCACCTCGGGTACCTGATCCGGTTGTTCCCATGCAGCAGGGACAGCTACTGTATGGGAGAGTTTATTAAATTCGGGAGGTTATACTTCCTCCAGCTTCGTTAGAATCGCCTGCTATTATGGGTAAGTTTTATTTCGGAGGCGCTTGAGTTACGTATTATTTGAGGCGGGTGTTACGCACTCAGTTGTTTTATGAGCTCTTCTCAGACTACAGATTTGATGAGATCTGCTGAGAGTATTTTTACTAGTGTTGAGTTTTCTACGAGTGATGGTTCGCTCAATTCCTTGTTTGTTTACACATAGGGATTTATTGTGGTATTTTGTGTTTTGAGGCCGATTTATTGGTCCTTGATATGGTCGGGTATGATGTGATTGGTATGCCTTATCTCCACGACCGACACAGTTGAGTAGTAGCGTATAGGAGGGGTTCCTTGTTTAGATTCTGCTTTTGCGGGACGCTCCTCGCGTGAACCTCGACGACGTTGGAAGTGGAGAGATGTTGTTCTTTCTTCTTTTAGTTAATTTCATTTTATTTTATTTTATTTTATTTTGTTGGTTGAAAGGTTTAGCTGAGAATCACGTAGAAGAGTGACTAATGGCTATTAAAGTGCGAAATAAAAGCACTGTATACAGTTCTCTCCTCTGGTCGATGTGAGGGAGACTGGGATGTGAAGTCGAATTAAGGCTTCGGGTTATGCCTTCATAAGAAGGCTATTTGAAAAGGTATATATATATATTGTGGGGTATATAATTATAAGGCTTTATGAAAAGTGAATGTTTGATTTGCTAAATCTTTAGTTATTTATATGGTAATGTATATAAGTAGAATCTTTTCGGTCCCGAACATGTGTCTTAGACCTGTATACCTTGACGACTGACAACGCGAGGTAGTAGTGTAACGGGATGGTTCCTTGTTTGGATTTCGCTTCGGCGAGACGTCCCACGCACGAAACCGAGCAAATGTCGGGAGTTGAGAAAGGTCTTGGGCAATAGGGATATGCTTAGTATTAGGTGCATACGACTTAGATAGGATATAGGTAGGTAGACCTTAGGATTGTTTGGACATAAGGCCTTTAGTTTATGTGACGTTAGTTTAGGAGGGTTGTCGGGAGTTTACCACAAATAAGTTGTGTGTTAACTCTAAGAGGGATTGTTTCCTAGTAACGAGAAGTGTGAGATTTCGAGAAATTTGGTTGGTTAGGCCGAAGGAGATGGGGCCTCTCGTAGTTAGAATGTTACGTTGGCACTCAGCTTTCGTAAAGAAGGGTTAATTGACTTTCACTCCTGAGCCCATGTTTTTAAGCTCGGGGATGGATTCAATTGACAAGTCTCTGCCATGATGAGGGAGTAATAATACCGAAGTATCGACTTATTATTGATGCGCCTCATAAGTTTAAACGTGTGAGAAGTATTATTCCCTGTTTGAACTGAAGTTCAGCGTGGGGGTGACCGCTATGTAGGAAAGGGAAGTGTTACTTCCTGGGCAGAAATTTAATCCTTCGTTCGAGGAACAATTTTGTTGCAAGATGTCGTAGGAGAGACAAGGGTGGTTAAGACCACATATACAAGCTGCTGATTTAGGAAATAGAACTCTGCTCTTATGACCTTGAGGGTGGGGTGCATTTCCATAAGAGAATTTTTGTCCCGAATGAATGGACTTAAGAAAGGCAGATATGGCGGGATCTTGCGGTTCTAAGGTTGCGTTACATCCGGGTAACGACATAATGTGTCAAGTTATGCGCCGCCAGTAGTAGTGGTCGGGCATGGAGAGGTTGTTGGACTGCATGGGTGCCTTTGATTTTAGTTTCCGACTGAGACAAGATTTTCATTTTCCACTTGTGGCAGGTTTCCAAGAAGCCATGGGAACCGAATGAAGATTAATCACTCCTTATCATCCTTAAACGGATTTCCAGACCAAAAGGGTAAACCTTATGTTGGGGGATATACTGCTTATCTGCGTGCTTGACATCAAGTATAGTCGGGAACAGTGTCTCTCTCTAGTCGAACTCGCTTATAATGATTTGCATCGATTCACTATCGGGATGGAGATTTATAAAGTCTGGTATGGTAGGTCTTGTGGATCTCCCGCTTGTTGGTTAGAGGTGCGAGATGATAAGTCTCTCGGACCTGGAATAATCCGAGGTACTTCTTCGAATATTGAGCTCATTCGGAATCGCATTCGTATAACCAAGATCGAAGAAAGAGCTATGTCGATGCGGGGAGAAGACATGTGGAGATTGAGGTCGATAGACCAAGTGTTGGTGCGAGTATCGCCTATGAATGGCATTAAGCATTTCGAGTAAAAGGAAAACTTGCACCGTGTTACGTTGGACCTTTCCTATATATGATAAGGTGGGTCCGGTAGCCTATTAACTTGCTTTACCGAAACAATTGCAACAAGTTCATAACGTGTTCCATATCTCTCCTATATAGTAGTGCAAGAGATGTGATTGGTGCCCTTAGGCACATTTCTTTCGAAGTAGATGCAACTTGATGTTCCTTATGAGGAGTAGTCGGTTGATATTTTAGAGCAGGGAGAGTGGCGATTAAAACCGCCGGTAGTACCTTAGTTAGGGCGTATTGTAATTATCCTAGTGTCGAGAAGTCGACATGTGATCGCGGGGATGACATGCGAAAAGGGTATCCGCATTTCTTCTTGCGAGGTATGCCTGAATTTTGGGGGCAAAATTCCCTCATAAGGGGGGAGAATGTAACAACCCTCTCTTTCGGTAGCCTATTTTATATTTATTTACTATGTGTAGTAATTAATTATAAAATGATAGATGTTGAGTAAATATTAATTTAATATGAGAAAGGTTAATATTTACTGAAATGTTGTATGATTACGTGATGACTAGGTAAAAATATCCATGTGGTGATTTATGGTGTCATAAGATATAAAATGACATTATGGTTTAATGAGAAACCGGAACTTAAAATGAGTTATAAAATTTTCCAATGATAATTTGGAGGGTGTAGTTAGTCCCGGTAGGTGCGAGACAGTCAAAATAAGTGCCATATTGTATTTTGACATTTCGGACACTTTCGACTGGTTATAGCTTAAATGTGTAGCACGTATCATTTTATCGCGTATTAGTCATTAAAGTTGGACATTTTAGACTAGTGGTCCGATTTAGTTTTGCTAACCTCATTATTTTCCTCATTTTCTCTTAACACACAATTGTTAACCTAGAGAGACAAAGGAGAAAGAAGAGAACTTTGGAGAAAAGAGAGATTGGAGCTTGGATCTTGCTTGCATATTCCTCAAATATGATTTTCTACATCAAGTCAAGTTATCTTCTTGCTATTATATGATTTAAGGAGAATAATTAGTTGTGATAGTTATGAATTTGTTGTGTTTAATCATTTTAGGGTTTTGTTGGATTTATGGGTATTAACCTTTGGAAATTGATTTGGATGATTAATATTGTAAATGATGGTAATTAGACATATTTGTGGTGTATTAGTTCCATTAAATGATATGGGCTTTGGTTGTTGGAAGAATAAATAGGGAGGCTAGGTCTTCTATGACCGGTCGACCGCGGTTATCAGACCGGTCGACCGGGCCTTCGGGAGAGGGCACACTGCCTTCTTTCAAAGGCATAAATGTTGAGGCGCGGTCGATCGCGTCCCCCTTACCGGTCGACCGGCCCTGCCGAAGTGAGCTTTCTGCTTTTCTTCTTAGGCAAAAACTTGAGACGCGGTCGACGGTCGACCGGTCCCCTGTTTTCTTGCCAAAATTTTACTTTTTCTTTTAAATCTTTTCTTTTCATAGGGACTTAGGAACCTTCTTGAATGAAGTAAACTTTGGCTTTTAGAGTCCTAGTTGAGTCTGGTTGTCACCCTAGAGTGGAATGGATTTCACTTGGGGTTAAGTCCAAAAGGGGGAAGGGGGTGTTCCAAAGTGATGTTTAGGCATCACTCTTTTGGTTACTTCTTAATAGGAGGATTGGGGTTGTAGGCCCATGTTTGGAAGACTTAAGGGCTTATCAAAAAATTTTATGAACTTTGGGGACTTGTAGGATCATAATGATCGTTTGGAGATTTAGTCGGGACTTGTAATTTGAGGAATATTAATGACGATATTTGAGGGTAATTAGGTTCAACTAAAATGAACCCAGGTGTTTAATGATGATAGGTTCGAATAAAAAGAACAAAACACATGGATATTTGAAATGGAATTTGGTAATGGTAATTGAAAATGAAAATGAGATTAAAATGGTAAATGTTAATTTACTGATTACACACCTCTCTAAATGACATCATAAGGGAAGTTTGCGCGCTTGGTGATGCCCCCTGGCTAGTGAATGCAGGGTAGATATAGTCCTAGGCAATATGCGGGGTTTTTATATGTTTTCTGCACTGGTTAGGGGATTCCGGGTGTGGTCCTGACTTTCCCGCATGCATATGGCCGCTTCCCGGCGTTGCGTTATGATCCCAGGTTGTCTTGTATAGATAGGCCCTGGAAGATGATGGTCATTTAGGGGCGCGCCCAGTGGGGAAACTCGGAGGGGCGGTCTTAGAATCGTTATATGTATATGAATATAACTTTTCTGCATCAAGTGGGACTTGATGGATATATGCCATAAAGAGCATGATACGTGCCATAAAGAGCACGGGAATGAGATTAATGAGATATGTGCCATAAAGAGGACTTGATATTAATGGTATTCCTATTAAGGAATGGAAAGATGAAACGGTAAGATAATTAACTATGGAAGTTAATAAATGGTTTTATTTCTATTAAGGAATACAAAAGGTAATGGAAATTTGATAAATGAGGAAAGGTTTTAAATTTAAGTTATTACTTTTCTTTCTTTTATGTAAATGACATTTCATTTCATCATTTAGTTAAATTGTAATGTAAATTTATCATCCTTATCATTCATACATAACTGTTCATTTCTATCATGCTTTTTATTTCTTCTGGTGATTATATAGAATCCGGCCCTGACTAGTTTACTTTCCTTGTTGTGTATATGATTGTATCTGCTCAGGTGCTCCCCCGCAACGATGCCAGTTTTGATGTTCCCATTCCTTTACTTTCGACGAGCTGTAAGATTTTGCGGGTTATTACAGGACATTGTATTAGACGCTCTCATCTTTGTATTCTAGATATGATCGGGTCTTTTCATCGGGCGTGTGGCCCAACCATTTGTACTTGTTTAATGAATGTATTAGGTAAAAATATTTAAATTGGGTACTTCGTTGTATGTTGTTGTGGATCGACAGCTTATTCGATCCTTTTATATACATTCGTCTTAGTTGTATTATATATACTCTTTTGGAATTCCACTTGCTTATCAAATGGGGTTATTTTAATTTAAATTTCTTAACTGCATTTTAAACTTCTAAACTTGTTGACAACTCGTCTTCTGATTTATTGGGTGGTTTTCCCGTATACTCAGTTTATTATTGTTGATGCTGAGAATGTTATCCATCCATGATTCCTATTACGTTTGAGTATCGAGCTGGCCTCCCCTTATCTCGGATTGCGAGTTGTCACAATTTCAAATAACAAATTATCATCAAGCAATATTTAAATACCATAAACACTTGAAGTGCCTTATTAAATGGGTCCATAATATTCATCGTAATTATATAACGATTAACACATAAAATACATTAAACGTTTTTCACATTTACCCATAATAATATGCCTCAACCTAAGTGTCAATAAACTCAAAACACAAGTCAGAAGTTATAATATATGTAATCATAAGTACTAGAACACACTCGTAAAATATAATGATAAATTCATGAGCATATTACATGAATAGAACTAGTCATGTTTAAGCTATAAGAGAAGCAATCCCATGTCAATTGAAAGTTTTTAAACATCCTTTTGTATCTCTTCAACTGTAAATGTATGATCATAATGAGTTGGATTTCTAGGACATCTTGTAGTCCGGGTTTATTCCTCTCCACATGCATAATAAGCACCTGTAAATTGGCCTGATTTCCTAATTGATACTTGTTCTCCCCATTAGGATCCTTGATCTCGAACATATGTAAATTGTGGGTCTCTATCGTCTGTCTCTGATCATACTCTAATTGGACCCTCTTGCCACAATATTTCTCATGAAAGTCCTCCTGATCATCAAATTCATTACTAGCATTATATGTTCTCCTCTTTTCTATATTTAGACAATTCGTTTCTCGATTATTTGATAAATGTTTCTAATATTCTGTTTGATCCTGCTAAAGAATCAATGCTGCATTCACTACTTGAGTATAAGTGGTGAAAGACGGGTTTCCTAATATAAACTTCTTAATCGAACAATTCCACTCTTGGATGAAACAATTATTCTTTTTCTCAGTGTCCACCTCTATTGGGATAGGTGTCGGTAGATTCATGAACTCTTAGTCATACTCGGCCACAGTATCTGAACCTTTCTCTCGAGTGAGTAACCCCATCCTCTTTTCAAATCTGATAGCATACAAGAAGTATTTAACACTCTCCCACCATTGTAAAACATTATCGATTATCTTAAAGGTATTTAACATCTATTATTTCACCTCCATGCATTCCTCCATCCTAAGGTTTTTTCCAAGTCTCACCTCCATTGATGAGACCACATTAGGTCAAATCCCCCTTAGAACATCTTGCCCTCACCTTGTGGAAAGATGATATGGGAACTTCTGGTTGTTGCACAAATTGGGATCTAGCCCTTCAAATTCTCATCTCAACTCCGACCATTATGTCATCTAGAATGATTGTTTACAAATCCTCGGCTCTCAACATAAACTTACCATGTTTGGTTGTTCTATCAAACCCCTTATCGCATTAGACACCAGAGTTATCCTAACTTCTTTCATCCTAGTGTTCACAGTATGAAAATATAAGAACAAAATGCGTATTACTCTCAAAGTGTAAATAGGGCACAAATCTCATTATATTTTAAACCCCACGTATTTTTAATAATTAAGTTGATTAAGTCTCATCGTCATCATCATTATTTTCTTAATCCCATCACATGGGGCCAGTCACATGGATGCTCCTTTTTTCCATTCTAATCTATTACAAGCAATGTTTTCATTCAAGTTTAAATACTTAAGATCATTCCTAATAACTTCCTCCCACTATAGCTTATGGAGGCCCCTTCCTCTTTTACCCTATATTTCCAATAATCTTCTTCTTGTTATATGTGCATCTACTGTTCTACGTAAAATATGTTCGTACCATCAAACTCTACTTTCTCTTAATTTCTAGCCAATGGGAGGTACTCCTAACTTTTCTCTCGCATAATGATTTTCAACCTTGTCCTTTTTATAAATCATTATCGCACATCGGAGCATCCTCATCTCACTAACCTGGAGAATTTGTTCATGTTTTTTCGTTAAAACCTAACATTCCACTTCATATAGGGTCGATGGCCTAACAACTATTTAATAAAAGTTTCCTTTTAAATTATTAGTTATCCTATTATCACATTACACCACACTTACTTGTCTCCATTTCATCCAATCAGTTGACATTCAACTACTCGTAACATCCTCATCCATATCCCCATTACTTTTCATCACAGAACCTAAATAATAAAATGTATTAGTTTGGTTTGTCATTTTTTCTTCAATCTTTAACAATATTCTATAAGACACCTCGTTATTAAATTTACATTCCATAAATTCAGTTTTATTTCCTTAATTTTTAGTCCCTTGGATTCTAAGGCATTTCTCCAAGTATCTACTCTCGCCATTAAGGCTCCATTCGAAGTGTCAATTAAAACTATATCATCCGCAAACAACATACACCATGGGGAATCTTCTTGTATGTCCTTCGTAATCACATCCAATACTACGACAAATAAGTATGGACTTAAAGTCTATCCTTGATATAGCCCACTTTAATCATAAAATCATTAGTTTTTTCATAAATACTTCGAACTTTAGTCTTTGTGTTATCATACATATCTTCAATAATTTTGATATAAATCATAGGGATTATTTTCCTCCTTAAGGCCACCATATTATATCCTCTGTTACTATATCATATTCCTTTTCTATGTCTATAAAGACCATATATAATTTTTTATTATTACTTCTACATGTCTCCATTAACTATCTCAATAAGTAAATAGCTTCCATGGTAGATCGCCCTGGCATAAATCTAAATTGATTGTCCAAAATAGTTGACACATTTCTTAATCTTTGTTCTATAAAATTTTCCATAATTCCATAGTGTAATTCATGAGTTTGATTCATCTATAATTACCGCAATTTCGTATAGCCCCTTTTTTTATATACAAAGGTATTATGGTTCTTTTCCTTCACTCATATAGCATGTTTCCTTATTTTAAAATTTTATTAAATAAACATGTTAACAATTCTACTCCTATACTTACAAGGATTCTCCACACTTCTACGTGTATTTTATCTGGGCCAATTGCGTTATTCCTTCCCATTTTTCATTAATATATCTACTTCTTTTTCAGTAATCGGATATACAATTCCTACATTCGTTTCAATGTTCTCAACATCTTTTTTGGGATATTCTTCATTTAATAATCCTTGAATATATTGTTTCCCTCTATGCTGAATTTATTTATCATTAATTAATATATTTTAAATTGTATCCTTAATACACTTAATTGGACCCATATCCTTTATCAGTTTATCTCTACTCTTTGTCAATTTTTATATTTCTTTTTCACCTTCCTTGGTACTAATTTACTACAAAGATTATCTAGTTCATTTTTTTGTGCATCTCAAATGATATTTTTTACTTTACTTTTTAATTTCATATAACTCTCTAAGTCTTCTTAATTTTTCCTCTTTTTTCCATTTTTTGAAACTTGCACTTTTCTTTTGTATTATCTTTTGTACTTCCTCATTCCACCACCAAGTACCTTTTTAATTTCATCTCAAATGAATCTTTTTTCTTAGGTCTCACCTAATTTCTCAATATCATTCTTTATTCTTGACAAAATGGTGTTAACATTGCCGTCTTAATCCCAATTCATGTTTAACAGGAACTTATGCCTAAATTCTATCTATTTGCATACTTATAAATCCTTTTATTTTATATTTTGAAAATCTTTTTTTTCTTTTCAGTGCTTAAATCCTTTAATTTCCAAATATATTTCTAATAGGCGATGTTGATATGTTAAACTTTCCCGTGGTGTAACTTTACAGCCTTTGTATGTGTTTAAATGTCACACCTCGCGCAATCCGACAAGCGGGGTGGACATCCACCGCCACCAATCTGTGCTAGGCCTGAACTCAATAATTATCATTCTCATCATGAGACAGATATGATACATAAATAAATTCATCCACAAGATAAATAATTGAATCAATCCCAACAAATGAATGATAAACATCCATCACAAGTTAAAACTCTGAAAAAAAACAGTCTCCAATAATAATTAAATAAGATATGAATAATAAAGATCTGAATAATCCAACCGAAAACCCCTAAAAATTTTGGAACCGAAAGGGCAAAAAAATCCAAATGAAGTCTCAAAATGAAATATGACTGAAAAGGAAAATCTAAGTAAATAAAGCGGTAAAATAAATAAATTTCAACGGCACCTCCAAATGATAAACTTCGATAATCCTATGCAGCTTCTTCAAAACATAACCTAAAGAAGTTTGTCAACGCACGAGGTGAGAGCCCTAAGCATGAATACACATTACTCCCCTCAAATAGGATCCTTGAATCCAGACAATAGCATTATACACAATAAATATCATAATAGAATATTTTAATCAAGCGGGATAATTAAACGTGATGAATGTAAATCTCTAACTACCGGTAGAGATCTCCATTTAACAAGCACACCAATATGATTTTAAATTACCAAGTTCCACGATGTTAAACTCTTATTAACTTAACTCGACTTTTATTTTTGTTCTCACTTTTTATTATGATGGTCCTCCCATCTCGGGTGGTAATCCACCAAAGTTTCACACTTCCCCTTGTCAATCATCCTATGACCCCGTTTAAACTGCTGGCCCCAACACATGCAAGGTTCCACACACGACATGACATAAATCGTCCTCATACCCATTTAAATTGTCGGCCCCGACACATTATGTCGCCACAAATTTTAATACTAGTTTTTATCTTAGGCATTAATCCTCAATTTCTCAATTTCACAATTTGTAAATTACCCCACCCTTTTATTGATGTGAGATCCTCAAAATAGCCCTTAGTCCCATACCTAAGGGTCCTTGAGTTATCAATCCGTCCTACCCTATGTATAGGATGAATTTCTAACATAAACCTCGACCTAGTCTCATGTCTAAGCTACCGTAACGATGATAAATATCAAAAATCAGCCCACCCCCGACATAATAAAGTCACAATAATCTACCCTCACTAGTCTCATACCTAAAAGGCATAAATCATCTAAAGGCCTATGCACTGGTCCCATACCTAGAAGACATCCTAAAATATAGGGAGAGGAAAATTACCCAACAAACCGTCGTCACAAATGCAATATAATAATACCAACAAGTCACACAAACAAGCATAACTAATAAACGTATAAAACTATGCATGATAGTCCAATTCAATTAAATCTTAATTTAATTATCATAACGTCAGAATACCCAATTACTCTCATTTAATTATTTTAAATTAATTATACCGAGTTTTCATCATTTATACATATTAAACAAAATTTCATTATCTCTAGACAAATTACATGAGTTATACGCCCCCAACTTCATTTATTTTAGAACTAGGATTTTTCTACATGCAACCTACACGAACAAAACCCAAAATTCACTCATGAATCCTAGGCACCCAAGGCTTATGAAAATGAGTCATATTAAGAGATTACATGAAAATAGGTCCAAGTTTTATGTGTCCACTATCGCATAATACTAAAGGAAAGGAATAGAGTAACAATGCCTGAGATTAAGTTAATGAAAAAACTCGTAGAAAGGTTGGATTCCTCTCGAAAAATTAACAAAGAAGTGTTCTTGAACAAACATGATTAAACCTTAATTAAACCTTTCAATCTTATGTCAAAACTTGTGACAAAAACTTGATCTTGCTGAAGATTGATGATTATGGTGGAGAGGAAAATCTTTTGGAAGAGCTTTCTGATGAAAAACTTAGGAAAAAGTGTTTATGAGAAGTCCTCCTACGGATTATAAGTCTTATATAATAATTAAGAGTCCTAATCCCAATCCAACTCTAAAATCTGACTAAAAGGGTCGATCTATCGGCCCTACAGAAAATCTGACAGTTCCCCCACGAAAATTACATAAGGCAAATATTAAAAACTCCATTAAAAATTTATTTTAAATTCGATTTCAATTCCTCTTGAAGTTATATTCTACTGAAATCATAACCAAGATATTTAACTAATAAAAATCATTAAATTCAAATTTTTATTTTTATTGAATATTCCAATTAATTAATAAAAACACGGGGTGTTGCATTAAGTCCCCTTTTCCATGTAAGCAATAATCTATTTGATTTTTATTATCACCTCTTTTAAATGTTATTAAATGTTCTTCCCATTTAAAAAAAAGGTGTTTGTTAACGCTAGATCGTATGCCTTAGCAAATTCTAACATAGTTTTCCCTCCTTCATTTATCTTTCAAAAATAATAATTTTCGTCTATCCCTGGACATCCGCCACTTTCGACTCCTACATGCCTATTCAAGTCATCTCTAAAAATATGTTTTCATAATAGGAATTTGTTGTAATATTTCATCCAATAATTCACAAAATAACTAATTTAAATTTTCATCTAAAGCTCCTTAGTTTATCTAAGACAATATTAATTCTCATTAATCTATCTCCCAATCTTTTAGCATCCACCACTTTATCTTTCATATAGTTATGAACACAAATACCTACTATATTTCTATGATTATCTTTTCCTCACGAATAAAATAATTTATAACCTTCTCCTATCTCTCTAGACTTTTCACCCTTCCATTTAGTTTCTTGCAGATATGTTATATTGAGTTTTCTTCGTTTTAAGGTATCCAGAAGTTATTCACACTGTCTAGTTAGCATTCCTAAATTCCACATACCCAATTTAATTTTATGTATATTATTTTTATTTTTGTTTCTTCTTTTAACGAGAGAATTTATCATCAAGATTTAACATAAATTTTACAATTGGCTGTCAGCCTGACACTAGCCCACCTCGTTTCATATCCAGACTTGGGCACCGGCTGGAGCCAAAAGATTAATTAATTAATTAGATAATTAAGTAAATTGTCTTACAAATTAATGGACTAAATAAATTAACTAAAAAGTAAAGTCAAATATTACAAACGAACCTCTACATATGATGAAGATAACAATAACTCTAGACCATAAACATTCAATGCTCCTACAGAAAAATACATAAAACATCATACAAGACAAATAATAATGAATCAATAAACAAACTTGTAGTAAAGGAAATGACACACCTGGGTAAATGGCAGCTTTGCAATGAATCGTTGTCTTTGACAAATAGACCAACTCAGCACAAATATGAACGTATCAAAACAATCAAATAATGAACATGCCAAAACTCGAAAACTCATTGCGTTTGACTCCTAGACTTCCTTAAACTAAGTATAAGAAATTTCAGAATGTGTAAAATCTAAATGTTATATAGCCAGGAATGTTCCAAAACGATTAAAAGTCGAAACTCCTTTGATTGGATTTGAGAACACAAATCAGTTTACAAAATTAAAAACACATATTGTGTTTAGTAAAAAAAGAAGATATGTTTAAACAAAAAATCGGATAGATTTTTTGTGTTTTAAAGAAAAATAATTAATAAATAAATAAATATTTACAAAATAAAGTAGTTGGATAGAAAACTCGGATCACTAAAAAAATAATTCAACACGATTTTTGAAAAATAAAATCTTAGGTCCGTTTTCTTTTTAAGTTTTATTTTCAAAAACATCAACATCGGATGCCACAAATGTTGTAACCAAAGATGAGCATTTGAATTTCAAAACTGAGTTATGAGTGTTTCGGGCGGCTACGTGAATACCACAGAGGAAATTCAAAAGAAGAAATTAAAGAGGAGAGAATATCTAGTTATGCAAATCTGGGGTTTTTGAGAAATTGAATTTTGTTTACCTTGGCTAAAAACATAATTATTTACAACATAACTAATAAAGTCATAACAGTCTTCGAAACCTTATACAAATCGGAGTTATTGCTTAGAAGTTGTTGGATCATGGGCAGATCAAAAAAGCGTTTGGTCAAATTGTGGGGTATCGACGGTGTTGATGTAGAAATAGAAGCAAACCTTGGACTGTAGAAATCAAAGAAAATCTTCATAGACCCTTATTAATTCAATTCAAATATCGTCTTTAACATGTTATAAGAATCAATTAATAAGGAGAAACAAACTAGAGGACGATATGAGAAATCCTCAATTTATCATATGATATAGGTAGAATAAATCACCACCACTAAGTAAGGTAAACATTGTTCGATAATAACTAATACATGCAAAATATTTGAAAACTGTATTGTCTCAAAAACTGCGTACAATTGCTAGAAAATGATGTAAACTTCATGACTCAAACATAAAGTAAAAAATAACTAAAGTAAGTTGAATACCTACATCTCTAAAATTTTGTGTGACTGGGATGAAAGACTCCGTAGTCGAGTGGAAAACTAGGTCCTGTACACTTAAAAACCTGAAGCAGCATGATGGATCAGTACCGCCACAACAAGAAAATAGTTATGCACTTAAGAAGTAAAGCAATCAGTCGTGAGTATAAGTAATAATTCTACCATCATTAAATTAACTATTATACCCCCCCCCCCCCCCCCCCCAATCGATGTAGTTTCCTTTAAATTGTGCATTCAACAACAATATTTAAAATCCTCCTAGTTCCAATATTAGAATATACAACTAGTAAATATAATTTACACGATATCAGTAACCAAGATGTATCCCAAGTAACCTTGCAATAAATCATATATATATATCGATCGTGTCATGTTTGGCCCTCAGTCCCCTTTAAGATCACCAAGCCCCATGATATGGAATACTACCATAATTACCCAAACATATTTATAATCATAAAATAAAAAAAGAGCCCCCATGTATATAGTCGCATACATAAGAATAATATTATCACACTCTCGATATAATTTTATAACTACAATTCACCCTTCGCTAATGTATTTAACATATTTTATTCTTAATCTTTTAGTTTATCTAGTTTTATTTATTTCATTCTTAATGTTTAACTACCTTAAAAACAAAGGGGTGAGTCATAGATTCTCCATAAAAGTATAAAAGAATAATTTTACTCCACTCACATCACGTTGACAAAATACATTTTAGACATATTTTTCAATGCTTGTAATTTGAGATTGTACTCATTTATGATATTACAAGTTCTTTTTTATAACCCTCTACATCCATATGAACGAGCCCTTTAGACTCCCCAATGCGAGATAAATAAGAGGAGGTTGTTTCTGAGACACCCTAACCCTGCCCTGCTTAAATTATTGTATCCATTGAGGGTTTTCAAACTAGAGACATTTTCCATAAACGATCCACCCCTAACCACTACAACAACCCAGGGTGGCTAGGATATTACAGGTATTATGATGTCGGAGAATTAATTTGTTAATATGGGCCCCTTATAATCAGATTTTAGGAAAGCTTAAAATTTGAAAGTTGTCCAGAATGTGCTTCTCTACAAGAACACAAAATATGTCTAAATTTATGCCCTTTATAGGGGTTAACAGTTCACTTTTCTATAACACTACTGCACCTCGACAAATATCCCTCGTCTAGTTTTTCTTATTTTTCAGGTCCCAAATGACCTTGTAAGGATGTTGACGCGACTTAATATTTGTCTCATAAGTGCGTATTTATCTAGGCTCAAGTGCAAGCCTTGTCGCTCAAGTAATAACCCGGTAAGTCGGGATCGTCTCCACAGGGATCAAAATTGCCAAACAATAACAAGGAAAATTACCAAACCTTGAAATGATTTCTTGAAAGAAATAAAAATATGATTGATTTTTGAGAAAATTTCTAAAACTTTACTTATGAAAAACAAATGGAAATTAACAGCAAAAGTTGGGTTTAACAATTTAGAGAAAATTAGGGTAGGGTACAATCCCTCAATCCTTAACAAATTATCCTTTAGAATACTAGCATTATAAATCAAAATTCTTGATTAAATCCAGTCCTTATCATCACTAAGCATTACATATATGAGGGTCAAGCCCGCAAGATATGAAATCAAAGATCAATATAAAGCGGTGAACGACAAATTATACATACAAAGCATTCTTAAACATCCCAAGTACCTAGGGCAAGAGAGATTAAAAGATATGACAATGCATATATGATTTTCATTCACGATTCAACCACTATTTTCATTTATTTTCTAATTATCCATACAAATAATTTACCTTGGATTGAGTTCATGTACCCCAACCCTTGAGAAATTAGCTACTCATGATTTGGTTGAAAAACAAATTCACATATGAAATTATGAAACTGCAGAACATTGTAAGAATTTTGCAAAAATTAAAGCAAAAGAGAATAGAATGATATTACTTGGATTCAGCACAAAAACGGAATTGAGATTCAGAATACAAACTAGGGTTCATGCAAATCTTGAAGGAAATGGAAATTTGACCTAACAATCTGATCTAAAAACTCTCTCTAAAATTCCTAACCCTAGCCTCCTAAAAATGATGTAGAACTTGGATTTTTATAGCACAAATCATCCAAAGTCGGTCTCCAATTGTGCTTGTGGAACAAGATTCACAGCTACGCACTCATCAAATCTGCACAATAAATGGCAAATTAATGCCAGGCGTTCGCATACCCGGATCGGTCCGGGTCTTAATCGGATCGGTACGATATCCATCGGATTGGTTCTTTTATTTTCTTCCGAATCGGTCTGATAGTGTCCGGATCGGTTCGATTATTGCTCCCATCGGTTTGCCATCCATCCGGGTTGCACTGGACTTGGGCAAATCGGATCGGTCCGACTCCTACCCGGATCGGTCCGAATTTCTTCTTCTTTGACTTTTTTTTCTTGCAGCTTTGACTGGCCATATCTTCTTATCTAGACCTCCGATTTAGATGCCGTTTCTTCCTATGCTCTTGTGAACTCATTCTCTTCAACTTCCCTTTTGGTGTCACTATAGAATTCTGAATGGAATTACACTTTTTCACTTTGACATTTCTTGCTTACATCTTTTCTTTTCTTTTGGATTCTTTCTTGCATTCCATTCCTGAAAACTTCATCCAACTTATACAAAAACTAGGGAAAGTTGTTAGGAATAAACAATGGAGTGATATGGCATAAAAATGGCTCAATTACATTGTTCGAGATATTAAAATCACTAAATTAAGGAGCTAAATTCTGAAGAATTTATGCTTGGTTAAATCCCCCTAACTTAGGACTTTGCACGTCCCGGGCAATGTATTTGAATCTAACCAACATTCATTTCTTGAAAACTTCTTTATTGAAATAGTATTCCACTTTCGCAGGCACGTGATTGCATTTAGCGTATGCAACAAGCCTTTAAACCCCTAGGTTACCCTAGTAGGACGAGTTTTGTCTCGTGAGGGTTTGCAGTGAATACACCCACAAAATTCTTTATTGACTCAAATAAATATCAGAATACTTAAAAATTGTACAATTTAAAATTTTCTAAAAATAATCACCATAAATTCATATTCAACTGTCTCAAACCATAGTGTGTGTGTGCAAAGCCAAAAATTAAACCTCCAATTTCCACCGATTGAGCATTACGTTACTTTCCGAAAATTCGTTTTGATTCAAATTCTTACGGATGCACTCACAAACGAATCACTCGGATTGTGGTTGTTTTTCTCTCGGTATGCATGATATAAAGAGTAAATATAATGGACACAAATTCATGCATACAAAATTGAAAGGAAGGAAATACATGGTGAACAGATCTCATCATCGGAGTACAATTATTAGGAATGGGAACATCACCTCTAATTCACACCATTTTAATCTCTTATTTTATCTTTTCATGTCTTAGCTCTCCACGCGGTAACCAATTTCGCAATTTGGACTCGGTTAGGACTTTTTCGGGTTAAAAGGTGTAAAGGGTAAAAATATAAATGGATGGAATGTTCGGAATTGGACAATATCTTTATGACGTTCATTTGTGCTTTTTCGGGCATTTGCTCATTTTTTTTTCTTTTCTTTTTCTTTTCTTGCTATTTTTCTTTTTTTTTTTGTTGATCATTTTTATTTTTTTCTTCTTGACCCTTTTTATTGCACAATTTGGACTTTATTTGATGAATTTTCTCAATTTTCACAATTCCGGGCTATTTGGGTTTTTCGGGTTATCAAACGAAAGGATAACTTTTATTAGGCTCAAATTGGGTTGCAAAAGGATAATTTTATTTTTCACAACTTTTTATGGCTAATATTTTTGGGTAACAAACGAGGGCCTACTTCATTGTCCAAATTGCTAATCACATTACCATATGCATCTCGAGATAAATAAAGTTTTAGAGATATATTTAGCACGAATTTCGAGACAATAATTTCACACATTTCCCATAACCGATCAAAACAAAGGATTGAGATCATCAACGACTTATTAAAACGCTGAACAGAACTTTGAGTTAATCATAAACTCGGATTGATTTAAAAACTCATAAAAAATTGATAGGCTCGAAATCTCACCGGGTTTGATCAATCTCCACGCTTATTCGTAAAGTCGTCACTTCTCTTTCAATTTCCATCTTCTTTCAATTTTGGCTTAGTGCAATTGAGATTTAACAATTTGAGACTTTAAATAGAATAAAGGTGATATTTTTGAAAAATTTAAATTCCAATTTTTATTTATTTTGAAGAAAAATATTTTTTGTTTTTTCAAAATTTTTCAATTTTTTTTTTAATTTTTTTTACATATATATGAATATAAGCGAAGTTTTATGAATACGCACCTGTCATCCAAAAACTTGACGCGACTTAATATTTGTCTCAAAAGTGCGTATTTATCTAGGCTCAAGTGCAAGCCTTGTCGCTCAAGTAATAACCCGGTAAGTCGGGATCGTCTCCACAGGGATCAAAATTGCCAAACAATAACAAGGAAAATTACCAAACCTTGAAATGATTTCTTGAAAGAAATAAAAATATGATTGATTTTTGAGAAAATTTCTAAAACTTTACTTATGAAAAACAAATGGAAATTAACAGCAAAAGTTGGGTTTAACAATTTAGAGAAAATTAGGGTAGGGTACAATCCCTCAATCCTTAACAAATTATCCTTTAGAATACTAGAATTATAAATCAAAATTCTTGATTAAATCCAGTCCTTATCATCACTAAGCATTACATATATGAGGGTCAAGCCCGCATCATATGAAATCAAAGATCAATATAAAGCGGTGAACGACAAATTATACATACAAAGCATTCTTAAACATCCCAAGTACCTAGGGCAAGAGAGATTAAAAGATATGACAATGCATATATGATTTTCATTCACGATTCAACCAATATTTTCATTTATTTTCTAATTATCCATACAAATAATTTACCTTCGATTGAGTTCATGTACCCCAACCCTTGAGAAATTAGCTACTCATGATTTGGTTGAAAAACAAATTCACATATGAAATTATGAAACTGCAGAACATTGTAAGAACTTTGAAAAAATTAAAGCAAAAGAGAATAGAATGATATTACTTGGATTCAGCACAAAAACGGAATTGAGATTCGGAATACAAATTAGGGTTCATGCAAATCTTGAAGGAAATGGAAATTTGACCTAACAATCTGATCTAAAAACTCTCTCTAAAATTCCTAACCCTAGCCTCCTAAAAATGATGTAGAACTTGGCTTTTTATAGCACAAATCATCCAAAGTCGGTCTCCAATTGTGCTTGTGGAACAAGATTCACAACTACGCACTCATCAAATCTGCACAATAAATGGCAAATTAATGCCAGGCGTTCGCATACCGGGATCGGTCCGGGTCTTAATCGGATCGGTCTGATATCCATCTGATCGGTTCTTTTATTTTCTTCCGGATCGGTCCGATAGTGTCCGGATCGGTTCGATTATTGCTCCCATCGGTTTGCCATCCATCCGGGTTGCACTGGACTTGGGAAAATCGGATCGGTCCGACTCCTACCCGGATCGGTCCGAATTTCTTCTTCTTTGACTTTTTTTTCTTGCAGCTTTGAGTGGCCATATCTTCTTATCTAGACCTCCGATTTAGATGCCGTTTCTTCCTATGCTCTTGTGAACTCATTCTCTTCAACTTCCCTTTTGGTGTCACTTTCGAATTCTGAATGGAATTACACTTTTGACCTTAGACATTTCTTGCTTGCATCTTTTCTTTTCTTTTGGATTCTTTCTTGCATTCCATTCCTGAAAACTTCATCCAACTTATACAAAAACTAGGGAAAGTTGTTAGGAATAAACAATGGAGTGATATGGCATAAAAATGGCTCAATTACATTGTTCGAGATATTAAAATCACTAAATTAAGGAGCTAAATTCCGAAGAATTTATGCTTGGTCAAATCCCCCTAACTTAGGACTTTGCACGTCCCGGGCAATGTATTTGAATCTAACCAACATTCATTTCTTGAAAACTTCTTTATTGAAATAGTATTCCACTTTCGCAGGCACGCGATTTCATTTAGCGTATGCAACAAGCCTTTAAACCCCTAGGTTACCCTAGTAGGACGAGTTTTGTCTCGTGAGGGTTTGCAGTGAATACACCCACAAAATTCTTTATTGACTCAAATAAATATCAAAATACTTAAAAATTGTACAATTTAAACTTTTCTAAAAATAATCACCATAAATTCATATTCAACTGTCTCAAACCATAGTGTGTGTGTGCAAAGCCAAAAATTAAACCTCCAATTTCCACCGATTGAGCATTACGTTACTTTTCGAAAATTCGTTTTTATTCAAATTCTTACGGATGCACTCACAAACGAATCACTCGGATTGTGGTTGTTTCTCTCTCGGTATGCATGATATAAAGAGTAAATATAATGGACACAAATTCATGCATACAAAATTGAAACGAAGGAAATACATGGTGAAAAGATCTCATCATCGGAGTACAATTATTAGGAAATGGGAACATCACCTCTAATTCACACCATTTTAATCTCTTATTTTATCTTTTCATGTCTTAGCTCTCCACGCGGTAACCAATTTCGCAATTTGGACTCGGTTAGGACTTTTTCGGGTTAAAAGGTGTAAAGGGTAAAAATATAAATGGATGGAATGTTCGGAATTGGAAAATATCTTTATGACGTCCATTTGTGCTTTTTCGGGCATTTGCTCATATTTTTTTTCTTTTCTTTTTCTTTTCTTGCTATTTTTCTTTTTTTTTTGTTGAGCATTTCTATTTTTTTCTTCTTGCCCCTTTTTATTGCACAATTTGGACTTTATTTGATGAATTTTCTCAATTTTCACAATTCCGGGCTATTTGGGTTTTTCGGGTTATCAAACGAAAGGATAACTTTTATTAGGCTCAAATTGGGTTGCAAAAGGATAATTTTATTTTTCACAACTTTTTATGGCTAATATTTTTGGGTAACAAACGAGGGCCTACTTCATTGTCCAAATTGCTAATCACATTACCATATGCATCTCGAGATTAATAAAGTTTTAGAGATATATTTAGCACGAATTTCGAGACAATAATTTCACACATTTCCCATAACCGATCAAAACAGAGGATTGAGATCATCAACGACTTATTAAAACGCTGAACATAACTTTGAGTTAATCATAAACTCGGATTGATTTAAAAACTCATAAAAAATTGATAGGCTCGAAATCTCACCGGGTTTGATCAATCTCCACACTTATTCGTAAAGTCGTCAGTTCTCTTTCAATTTCCATCTTCGGTCAATTTTGGCTTAGTGCAATTGAGATTTAACAATTTGAGACTTTAAATAGAATAAAGGTGATATTTTTGAAAATTTTAAATTCCAATTTTTATTTATTTTGAAGAAAAATATTTTTTGTTTTTTCAAAATTTTTCAAATTTTTTTTTTAATTTTTTTTTACATATATATGAATATAAGCGAAGTTTTATGAATACGCACCTGTCATCCAAAAACTTGACGCGACTTAATATTTGTCTCAAAAGTGCGTATTTATCTAGGCTCAAGTGCAAGCCTTGTCGCTCAAGTAATAACCCGGTAAGTCGGGATCGTCTCCACAGGGATCAAAATTGCCAAACAATAACAAGGAAAATTACCAAACCTTGAAATGATTTCTTGAAAGAAATAAAAAGATGATTGATTTTTGAGAAAATTTCTAAAACTTTACTTATGAAAAACAAATGGAAATTAACAGCAAAAGTTGGGTTTAACAATTTAGAGAAAATTAGGGTAGGGTACAATGCCTCAATCCTTAACAAATTATCCTTTAGAATACTAGAATTATAAATCAAAATTCCTTATTAAATCCAGTCCTTATCATCACTAAGCATTACATATATGAGGGTCAATCCCGCATCATATGAAATCAAAGATCAATATAAAGCGGTGAACGACAAATTATACATACAAAGCATTCTTAAACATCCCAAGTACCTAGGGCAAGAGAGATTAAAAGATATGACAATGCATATATGATTTTCATTCACGATTCAACCAATATTTTCATTTATTTTCTAATTATCCATACAAATAATTTACCTTGGATTGAGTTCATGTACCCCAACCCTTGAGAAATTAGCTACTCATGATTTGGTTGAAAAACAAATTCACATATGAAATTATGAAACTGCAGAACATTGTAAGAACTTTGCAAAAATTAAAGCAAAAGAGAATAGAATGATATTACTTGGATTCAGCACAAAAACGAAATTGAGATTCAGAATACAAACTAGGGTTCATGCAAATCTTGAAGGAAATGGAAATTTGACCTGACAATCTGATCTAAAAACTCTCTCTAAAATTCCTAACCCTAGCCTCCTAAAAATGATGTAGAACTTGGCTTTTTATAGCACAAATCATCCAAAGTCGGTCTCCAATTGTGCTTGTGGAACAAGATTCACAGCTACGCACTCATCAAATCTGCATAATAAATGGCAAATTAATGCCAGGCTTTCGCATACCGGGATCGGTCCGGGTCTTAATCGGATCGGTCCGATATCCATCGGATCGGTTGTTTTATTTTCTTCCGGATCGGTCCGATAGTGTCCGGATCGGTTCGATTATTTCTCCCATCGGTTTGCTATCCATCCGGGTTGCACTGGACTTGGGCAAATCGGATCGGTCCGACTCCTACCCGGATCGGTCCGAATTTCTTCTTCTTTGACTTTTTTTTCTTGCAGCTTTGACTGGCCATATCTTCTTATCTAGACCTCCGATTTAGATGACGTTCCTTCCTATGCTCTTGTGAACTCATTCTCTTCAACTTCCCTTTTGGTGTCACTTTCGAATTCTGAATGGAATTACACTTTTGCCCTTAGACATTTCTTGCTTGCATCTTTTCTTTTCTTTTGGATTCTTTCTTGCACTCCATTCCCGAAAACTTCATCCAACTTATACAAAAACTAGGGAAAGTTGTTAGGAATAAACAATGGAGTGATATGGCATAAAAATGGCTCAATTACATTGTTCGAGATATTAAAATCACTAAATTAAGGAGCTAAATTCTGAAGAATTTATGCTTGGTTAAATCCCCCTAACTTAGGACTTTATACGTCCCGGGCAATGTATTTGAATCTAACCAACATTCATTTCATGAAAACTTCTTTATTGAAATAGTATTCCACTTTCGCAGGCACGCGATTGCATTTAGCGTATGCAACAAGCCTTTAAACCCCTAGGTTACCCTAGTAGGACGAGTTTTGTCTCGTGAGGGTTTGCAGTGAATACACCCAAAAAATTCTTTATTGACTCAAATAAATATCAAAATACTTAAAAATTGTACAATTTAAACTTTTCTAAAAATAATCACCATAAATTCATATTCAACTGTCTCAAACCATAGTGTGTGTGTGCAAAGCCAAAAATTAAACCTCCAATTTCCACCGATTGAGCATTACGTTACTTTCCGAAAATTCGTTTTGATTCAAATTCTTATGGATGCACTCAAAAACGAATCACTCGGATTGTGGTTGTTTCTCTCTCGGTATGCATGATATAAAGAGTAAATATAATGGACACAAATTCATGCATACAAAATTGAAACGAAGGAAATACATGGTGAAAATATCTCATCACCGGAGTACAATTATTAGGAAATGGGAACATCACCTCTAATTCACACCATTTTAATCTCTTATTTTATCTTTTCATGTCTTAGCTCTCCACGCGGTAACCAATTTCGCAATTTGGACTCGGTTAGGACTTTTTCGGGTTAAAAGGTGTAAAGGGTAAAAATATAAATGGATGGAATGTTCGGAATTGGAAAATATCTTTATGACGTCCATTTGTGCTTTTTCGGGCATTTGCTCATTTTTTTTTTCTTTTCTTTTTCTTTTCTTGCTATTTTTCTTTTTTTTTGTTGAGCATTTCTATTTTTTTCTTCTTGCCCCTTTTTATTGCACAATTTGGACTTTATTTGATGAATTTTCTCAATTTTCACAATTCCGGGCTATTTGGGTTTTTCGGGTTATCAAACGAAAGGATAACTTTTATTAGGCTCAAATTGGGTTGCAAAAGGATAATTTTATTCTTCACAACTTTTTATGGCTAATATTTTTGGGTAACAAATGAGGGCCTACTTCATTGTCCAAATTGCTAATCACATTACCATATGCATCTCGAGATTAATAAAGTTTTAGAGATATATTTAGCACGAATTTCGAGACAATAATTTCACACATTTCCCATAACCGATCAAAACAAAGGATTGAGATCATCAACGACTTATTAAAACGCTGAACAGAACTTTGAGCTAATCATAAACTCGGATTGATTTAAAAACTCATAAAAAATTGATAGGCTCGAAATCTCACCGGGTTTGATCAATCTCCACACTTATTCGTAAAGTCGTCAATTTTCTTTCAATTTCCATCTTCGGTCAATTTTGGCTTAGTGCAATTGAGATTTAACAATTTGAGACTTTAAGTAGAATAAAGGTGATATTTTTGAAAAATTTAAATTCCAATTTTTATTTATTTTGAAGAAAAATATTTTTTGTTTTTTCAAAATTTTTCAAATTTTATTTTTTTATTTTTTTTACATATATATGAATATAAGCGAAGTTTTATGAATACGCACCTATCATCCAAAAACTTGACGCGACTTAATTTTTGTCTCAAAAGTGCGTATTTATCTAGGCTCAAGTGCAAGCCTTTTCTCTCAAGTAATAACCCGGTAAGTCGGGATCGTCTCCACAGGGATCAAAATTGCCAAACAATAACAAGGAAAATTACCAAACCTTGAAATGATTTCTTGAAAGAAATAAAAAGATGATTAATTTTTGAGAAAATTTCTAAAACTTTACTTATGAAAAACAAATGGAAATTAACAGCAAAAGTTGGGTTTAACAATTTAGAGAAAATTAGGGTAGGGTACAATCCCTCAATCCTTAACAAATTATCCTTTAGAATACTAGAATTATAAATCAAAATTCTTGATTAAATCCAGTCCTTATCATCACTAAGCATTACATATATGAGGGTCAAGCCCGCATCATATGAAATCAAAGATCAATATAAAGCGGTGAACGAAAAATTATACATACAAAGCATTCTTAAACATCCCAAGTACCTAGGGCAAGAGAGATTAAAAGATATGACAATGCATATATGATTTTCATTCACGATTCAACCAATATTTTCATTTATTTTCTAATTATCCATACAAATAATTTACCTTGGATTGAGTTCATGTACCCCAACCCTTGAGAAATTAGCTACTCATGATTTGGTTGAAAAAATTCACATATGAAATTATGAAACTGCAGAACATTGTAAGAACTTTGCAAAAATTAAAGCAAAAGAGAATAGAATGATATTACTTGGATTCAGCACAAAAACGGAATTGAGATTCAGAATACAAACTAGGGTTCATGCAAATCTTGAAGGAAATGGAAATTTGACCTAACAATCTGATCTAAAAACTCTCTCTAAAATTCCTAACCCTAGCCTCCTAAAAATGATGTAGAACTTGGCTTTTTATAGCACAAATCATCCAAAGTCGGTCTCCAATTGTTCTTGTGGAACAAGATTCACAACTACGCACTCATCAAATCTGCACAATAAATGGTAAATTAATGCCAGGCGTTCGCATACCGGGATCGGTCCGGGTCTTAATCGGATCGGTCTGATATCCATCTGATCGGTTCTTTTATTTTCTTCCGGATCGGTCCGATAGTGTCCGGATCGGTTCGATTATTGCTCCCATCGGTTTGCCATCCATCCGGGTTGCACTGGACTTGGGAAAATCGGATCGGTCCGACTCCTACCCGGATCGGTCCGAATTTCTTCTTCTTTGACTTTTTTTTCTTGCAGCTTTGACTGGCCATATCTTCTTATCTAGACCTCCGATTTAGATGCCGTTTCTTCCTATGCTCTTGTGAACTCATTCTCTTCAACTTCCCTTTTGGTGTCACTTTCGAATTCTGAATGGAATTACACTTTTGACCTTAGACATTTCTTGCTTGCATCTTTTCTTTTCTTTTGGATTCTTTCTTGCATTCCATTCCTGAAAACTTCATCCAACTTATACAAAAACTAGGGAAAGTTGTTAGGAATAAACAATGGAGTGATATGGCATAAAAATGGCTCAATTACATTGTTCGAGATATTAAAATCACTAAATTAAGGAGCTAAATTCCGAAGAATTTATGCTTGGTCAAATCCCCCTAACTTAGGACTTTGCACGTCCCGGGCAATGTATTTGAATCTAACCAACATTCATTTCTTGAAAACTTCTTTATTGAAATAGTATTCCACTTTCGCAGGCACGCGATTTCATTTAGCGTATGCAACAAGCCTTTAAACCCCTAGGTTACCCTAGTAGGACGAGTTTTGTCTCGTGAGGGTTTGCAGTGAATACACCCACAAAATTCTTTATTGACTCAAATAAATATCAAAATACTTAAAAATTGTACAATTTAAACTTTTCTAAAAATAATCACCATAAATTCATATTCAACTGTCTCAAACCATAGTGTGTGTGTGCAAAGCCAAAAATTAAACCTCCAATTTCCACCGATTGAGCATTACGTTACTTTTCGAAAATTCGTTTTGATTCAAATTCTTACGGATGCACTCACAAACGAATCACTCGGATTGTGGTTGTTTCTCTCTCGGTATGCATGATATAAAGAGTAAATATAATGGACACAAATTCATGCATACAAAATTGAAACGAAGGAAATACATGGTGAAAAGATCTCATCATCGGAGTACAATTATTAGGAAATGGGAACATCACCTCTAATTCACACCATTTTAATCTCTTATTTTATCTTTTCATGTCTTAGCTCTCCACGCGGTAACCAATTTCGTAATTTGGACTCGGTTAGGACTTTTTCGGGTTAAAAGGTGTAAAGGGTAAAAATATAAATGGATGGAATGTTCGGAATTGGACAATATCTTTATGACGTTCATTTGTGCTTTTTCGGGCATTTGCTCATTTTTTTTTCTTTTCTTTTTCTTTTCTTGCTATTTTTCTTTTTTTTTTGTTGATCATTTTTATTTTTTTCTTCTTGACCCTTTTTATTGCACAATTTGGACTTTATTTGATGAATTTTCTCAATTTTCACAATTCCGGGCTATTTGGGTTTTTCGGGTTATCAAACGAAAGGATAACTTTTATTAGGCTCAAATTGGGTTGCAAAAGGATAATTTTATTTTTCACAACTTTTTATGGCTAATATTTTTGGGTAACAAACGAGGGCCTACTTCATTGTCCAAATTGCTAATCACATTACCATATGCATCTCGAGATTAATAAAGTTTTAGAGATATATTTAGCACGAATTTCGAGACAATAATTTCACACATTTCCCATAACCGATCAAAACAGAGGATTGAGATCATCAACGACTTATTAAAACGCTGAACATAACTTTGAGTTAATCATAAACTCGGATTGATTTAAAAACTCATAAAAAATTGATAGGCTCGAAATCTCACCGGGTTTGATCAATCTCCACACTTATTCGTAAAGTCGTCAGTTCTCTTTCAATTTCCATCTTCGGTCAATTTTGGCTTAGTGCAATTGAGATTTAACAATTTGAGACTTTAAATAGAATAAAGGTGATATTTTTGAAAATTTTAAATTCCAATTTTTATTTATTTTGAAGAAAAATATTTTTTGTTTTTTCAAAATTTTTCAAATTTTTTTTTTAATTTTTTTTACCTATATATGAATATAAGCGAAGTTTTATGAATACGCACCTGTCATCCAAAAACTTGACGCGACTTAATATTTGTCTCAAAAGTGCGTATTTATCTAGGCTCAAGTGCAAGCCTTGTCGCTCAAGTAATAACCCGGTAAGTCGGGATCGTCTCCACAGGGATCAAAATTGCCAAACAATAACAAGGAAAATTACCAAACCTTGAAATGATTTCTTGAAAGAAATAAAAAGATGATTGATTTTTGAGAAAATTTCTAAAACTTTACTTATGAAAAACAAATGGAAATTAACAGCAAAAGTTGGGTTTAACAATTTAGAGAAAATTAGGGTAGGGTACAATGCCTCAATCCTTAACAAATTATCCTTTAGAATACTAGAATTATAAATCAAAATTCCTTATTAAATCCAGTCCTTATCATCACTAAGCATTACATATATGAGGGTCAATCCCGCATCATATGAAATCAAAGATCAATATAAAGCGGTGAACGACAAATTATACATACAAAGCATTCTTAAACATCCCAAGTACCTAGGGCAAGAGAGATTAAAAGATATGACAATGCATATATGATTTTCATTCACGATTCAACCAATATTTTCATTTATTTTCTAATTATCCATACAAATAATTTACCTTGGATTGAGTTCATGTACCCCAACCCTTGAGAAATTAGCTACTCATGATTTGGTTGAAAAACAAATTCACATATGAAATTATGAAACTGCAGAACATTGTAAGAACTTTGCAAAAATTAAAGCAAAAGAGAATAGAATGATATTACTTGGATTCAGCACAAAAACGAAATTGAGATTCAGAATACAAACTAGGGTTCATGCAAATCTTGAAGGAAATGGAAATTTGACCTGACAATCTGATCTAAAAACTCTCTCTAAAATTCCTAACCCTAGCCTCCTAAAAATGATGTAGAACTTGGCTTTTTATAGCACAAATCATCCAAAGTCGGTCTCCAATTGTGCTTGTGGAACAAGATTCACAGCTACGCACTCATCAAATCTGCATAATAAATGGCAAATTAATGCCAGGCTTTCGCATACCGGGATCGGTCCGGGTCTTAATCGGATCGGTCCGATATCCATCGGATCGGTTGTTTTATTTTCTTCCGGATCGGTCCGATAGTGTTCGGATCGGTTCGATTATTGCTCCCATCGGTTTGCCATCCATCCGGGTTGCACTGGACTTGGGCAAATCGGATCGGTCCAAATTTCTTCTTCTTTGACTTTTTTTCTTGCAGCTTTGACTGGCCATATCTTCTTATCTAGACCTCCGATTTAGATGTCGTTTCTTCCTATGCTCTTGTGAACTCATTCTCTTCAACTTCCCTTTTGGTGTCACTTTCGAATTCTGAATGGAATTACACTTTTGCCCTTAGACATTTCTTGCTTGCATCTTTTCTTTTCTTTTGGATTCTTTCTTGCATTCCATTCCTGAAAACTTCATCCAACTTATACAAAAACTAGGGAAAGTTGTTAGGAATAAACAATGGAGTGATATGGCATAAAAATGGCTCAATTACATTGTTCGAGATATTAAAATCACTAAATTAAGGAGCTAAATTCTGAAGAATTTATGCTTGGTCAGATGTCATTAAAAACAAAAAATTTAGAAAACTAGATTTACAAAAGAATACAAAGTTTTATTATTATCTGAGCAAAGTTAGTATTTTAGAAAAAAATACAAGACTATCTCAGATCTTCAGCATATTTCATAAATCCAAAATTAAGAATTTAATATTTATTAGAACCCCATTTCTAAAATTATGAATTCTAATTAAAATTCAACATAATAATACATGCATTTAATCTAATATGATGATTTTGAACACATATAATTCTTCTGGGGTTAGATTTAATATTGAAATTGTATCAAGAATGTAAAATTCATGATCCTATTCAATTGTACCAAATTAGACTAAATTAATGAAGTATATAATTTTCGTGAATTCAAATCATAAATTTATCTAGCAAAAATTAGAATTTATAAAGTAGTGATCAAAACGAGATAAGCTTTAATTATCTCTTCACAAATTTTAGAATTTATAAATACCTTTTTACGTAGAAAATATTATTTATCTCATGAGAGGACAAAGTATAATTATCTTGCCTCAGAGTACAAATCCACAAAAAGAATTAAGAACTATAGAATTAGAATTATAGAAGAAATACTCGTGAAAAATTGTTGAAAACTCCCCCCAATTCCTCCCAAAACACATGTGTAAATGTTCCTCTAAAAAGTATCGTAACAAATTATAGGATTGTTACTTAATGAAAAAGTATAATTTTTTAGGATATAATTATGTAATTTGGATGGAAATTGGATTACATTTTTCAGTTGAGCTATGTAGTGAAAATGAGAACGAAGCATGGTTTATTAGAAAATGAAGAAGAAGAATGAGTTCAAGCTCATTTGTTCATTAGATGCACCGACGCATTCTTTTTTTTTTAATTTTTCGAAGAATAGAATGTTGAATAGTACTATTCGGAATAGTAGTATTCATAATATATAATTATTTATTTATATTTTTTTAAATAATCCAATGTTCAATGGTACTATCAAGAATAGTAGTATTGATAATTTATAATTTTTTTATTTCTTTAATAGAATCCAATGTCAAATAGTACTCTTCCCAGTAGTACTATTAGTAATGTATATATTTTTTAACGTAATTTTAATTTAAATAATCGACAAAAAAATTGCCCCAAATTATTGTTTGACTATTATGAGTACTAAAAATATCACAATAAAGAGATCAACGAAACAATCACAAAAAACAAAAAATAAAGATCACACACAACAATGATATACGTGGTAGGGCAACTTCCCTATGTCCACGGAGAGGCTACTATTTATTATAGTGTCTCTCAACAAAGTTTTTCATATCCTTTTACCCCGAGTCATAGTGTACAATTTATAGGTGGATCACCATAGAGTTTGAGTTGTTCAAGGAACTCAAAATAACAAATGGATATGCCAAGGAGTACCTGAATATCTCCTTTAAGATTGTTGGTAATTTATTTTACTATATATGTAAGTGTTCTAATGTATCTAAAACACTCATGTATAAATTAACTCATGAATTGGGTCGGGCAACGTTTTAATCAATCTGGGTCGATCGACTACTTTCACGAATTGTATTAAATGGGCTCCGACGATCTCCCCTAAAATTTTTGGGCCTTGTGGACTTTGGTCTAGTAATTTTTAAAGGTCCCATAAGTTGAAATATTCAATCCCTGAGTCTAAAATTGCATTTTTATAAATACTAGAGACAAAAAGGGGTACGTTCATCCTGAATGGATCTTGTGTTCATCATTGGTATCGGTTTTTAAATTGGTGGTATATCCCTTCTCTTCAGTCAAGTTTAGTTTCTTACTTGCTTGCTAATTTTTCAAGGTTCATCTTCCTCAGTGTCTTCTTTATCTCCATGGCTTCGTTCGTTTTTTGAAGTCTATCTCTTTTTTCTTCTAATATATTATCTAGAACTTATTGCATAACTATAGTTAGGGATTTCCTCCTTGTTCATACGATCATGGCGATGCCAGATAACTAAACAATAGATGAATGACAATACAATATTCATGATTGGTTAGTCATCGATTGTGCCCCTCTTCCTCGGAATGTGCGTGATATTGAAGAGGAACTTGACTCACACCCTACTGATAACTCAATGGGGTCTAATATTTCGCACAATCAAGTTGTTCCTTAGGTTCTTCTGATATTTTGAAATTGGTCCTGCCGAGTGTACCCCCAATGTTTGGAAGATAGTTAATGGGGTCCACAGAATAAAAACCCTTTATGGGATAAAATTAGGCCTTGCTGCGATCTGCTACTACTATGTGTGGTCGCGAACCAGGGAAGGTCTTTTGTATATAAAAACTAGGAAGGATGAGAGGGTTCTTGGAGTAACACATAATTTTATCCGCTAATTAATTATATTAATTCGAAATTCGAAAAGTTAGATTAAAAACTACTAATATGTGTATATATAAGTCTTGGGTCATTTAGAAGAGTCCTGAAAACATAAAACTCTCTAAGAAAAAAATAGATCCAAAATAAAAATCCCGCTTCAGATAATTTTCCATGGCTTTAAAGCGTGACTAACTGTTCGTCACTTTTTCAGAGCGTGACTAACTGGTGAACTGTTTTAGTTTTAATAGGATTCTAATGCCACTTAAATTCTCTAATCTTTCTCCACTAAATTAATACAGGGTTAGGAGTTTTCAAACATAATTTCACAACCTATAAAAGAAGTAGACCCTTATAATTTTCATCTTCTTCCTCCAATAAACCCTATCCCCAAAGTTATCAACTTCTAACTAAAGATTTGAAGGCTTATTTGGTGTTTACTCGAGTTTGGACTAGAATGTGTTTTTCGTGGGAGGAATGCATTAGTGTGATCAGAATTTTGAGAAAAAATATTATGAGTTTCTTGTGATGATTTTAAGGTATGGAGTTTACGTAATAATTTCCATGAATATCTCGAGAGTAGTTATTTTGTTTCTCATTTATTTGTACTGACATTGTTGATATCATGACGTTTATTGGAATCTAAAATATTGATTTAATTTGAGATATTGTATTTGTTGATGGGCATGGTGTCATGGAATTTTTGTATGACACAAAGAATGGTGACCCACCAATATTCCAAAAGTCCAATAGCCAGGATGAGGCTTTACTAAGATTAGGTGAGGTGAGGTGAGGCCCGATGACCTATTGATGTGTTATTGATAAATTAAATTGGTAGAATGTTTGCATATCGAATTGGACTTGAATTCAAGTTTGTATTATTGCACTTATTCACTGTTATTGCTTTGAGCATCTTTCCTATCATATTGTGTACTTCCCCAATTTTTCTTGTAGTGGAAGGTAGGCGTGGATTTGGACGCAATAGTTTTTTGGAGGTTTTTTAGAGCATGACGTTCGGAGGATTTTTATTTTTATATAGCTTAGCAGTGTAATTTATTTGGAGAGCTTAGTATAATTTTTGAGATAAATTTAATTGTAATTATTTTGGAAGTGTAAATTTTGGATTCATTACATTTATTTTATGGAATGCTCTATACTAATTGTTGAGGATTTAGCTTTGTTTTAATCGTAGTAGCGCCCCGTGTTTTACACGGGGTGTTATTCATGGTCTTAGAGCTTAAGTATACGAAACCCTCAACCCTTTGGGTTTGGGTTTAGCATATAGGTTAGATGTGTTTTGTTTGAGATAGGGAGTTTTATTGAGGATGTAGTAGGCATCGAGGTTACGATTAGTAAACTTGATGTAAGGATGTTTAGAATTGATTTGAGTACTTTAGTGTTGTGATGATTTTTGAGAGATATAATTGAGTAGTGATTTGTTAGAGAGCTCGAGGGGAAACATGCATTTGGGATTGGGTGTATGAGTGCCTAATCGTGGTTTTTATCGGTAAGCATTTGTGCACCATATTAATCTCAAGCGTTAGGCTTTATCAAATTTCGAGGACGAAATTCCTGTGCTAGTGGGGAAGTATGTAACAACTCGTAATTTTATCCAGTAATTAATGAAATTAATTCAAAATTCGAAATATAGCTTATAAGACTCATAATATGATTATATATATGTCTTGGGTCGTTTAGAAGAGACCTCAAAACATAAAACTCTCTAGGCAAAAAATAGGGCCAAAATAAAAATCCCGCTTCAGATAATTTGTCACGACTTTAAAGCATGACTAACTGTTTGTCACGGTTATGCAGCGTGACTAACAGGCGAACTGTTTAAGTTTTAATAGGATTCTAATGCCACTTAAATTATCTAATCTTTCTCCACTTAAATTAATACGGGGGTAGTATTTTTCAAACATATTTTCATAACCTCTAAGAGAAGTAGACCCTTATAATTTTCATCTTCTTCCTCCTACAAGCCCTATCCCCAAAGTTATCAAGTTTTAACTCAAGTTTTGAAGGTTTATTTGTTTTTTAATCGAGTTTGGTCTAGAACGAGTTTTGATTATTTTCGTGAGAGGAACGTAGAGTTGTGATCCGAATTTTAAGGAAAATATTATATGTTTCTTGTAATGATTTTAAGGTATGAGGTTTACGTATTATGCTCCTTGAATCTCTCGAGAGTAGTCATTTTGTTCCTCATTTATTTGTAATCATATTGTTGATATCATGACATTTATTGGAATCTAAAATATTGATTCCATTACAGTATTTGTTGATGGGCATGGTGTCGTGAAATTTTTATATGACACGGAGATTGGTCACCCATCAATAGCCCAAAAGTCTGATAGGCTTAGGTGAGGTAAGGTGAATCTCGGTGACCTATTAATGTGTTATTTAGAAATTCAATTGGTATAATGCCCGGAGTGGACTTGAATTCAAATTTGTATTGTTTCACTCATTCAATATTGTTGTTTTAAGCACATATTCTTGTCAGATTGTGTACTTCCCATATTTTTCTTTTACTGCTAGGTTAGCATGTGATGATACGAGAAATCATCCACTTATCGCTCTCGTATCATAAAATCAAGAGTAAAGTGCATAATAAGCAAATAGAGCAAATAAGGAGAGATAAAAGATAAGATATAGAGTGGTTCAGCCTCTAAAACAGGCCTACGTTCACTCCGTTGCTCCATTCTCATTATATATGTTACATAGTACAATATAATGAAGCCTAAAGTGGAGTACATGTATAAGAATAAAGGATAATACATGGTAGTAATGAGAATTCCGGTGCATGACTGAGATGCCAGCGAGTACCCCCCAAGTTGTGCCCAGTGGCATAAAGAGAGTAATCGACGCTAAGCCTGACGCTGATGTAGGAAAAAATGAATCTGGATCCCTTATTCGGAGGTGTTGACCTCTATTTATAGGTATTGTATTACTAGTAGGTGAAATGGGGGTGCGTCTAGTTAATATGGTAAGACTGGGGTCGCACCCTACAGTAAGTTAGGCCGCGCCCTATATTAAGTAGGTTCGTGCCCTATAGCATGAAGTGCCTCATCCTGTGCATGTGAATGATTTGGATAAGGCCGCAGACTGCAGGTTATAGGCTGTGGCAGCAAGTCTTCGGTACTTCCCCATTGTATACATTCCGCGGCAAGGTACTATATATATATAATAAATCATCCCTGAAGTCATAGTTCCCTGAGATTGTGATTGGCGCTGCGACTGAGTAGTCAAGTCCGCTTAAGGTGTCGGAGTACTTCCAAGGCGACGCTACGTCTTCCTACGCCCTCTTATATAAATTTTCCCAGTCGTGGACTTTATTAAATTTCCCAAATCTTTGAGAGGATATCGAAAGAAAATCCTATTTCATACTTCATCTTTAGTTTTTCAGCGACCTTTCAAGACAATGTGTGGTGGTGTTGAGGTGGTTTGAAGTGGAGAAACCGGATTTCACCCATTTCTAGGTAATTTTCCAACCAAAAACTTCATGTGGTTCACTTTTGTTATTTTCTTTTGATTTCTGCTTGATAGATGGTCTATTCGAATTCATGTCTTACAAAATAATTACTACAATCACAATTATCCCTCATCTGAATCTGTGATTGTTTGGGTTGTAGTGAATGACTCATTTGAAATTGAATTGATAAAATAACCCTTACTTGATAAGATATGTTGATAACATCCCCATTAAGCCGATGAATGAAGTCCCTTAATCTTCCATGGTTGATCCTTAGGATTTTTGAATTACCAGTTCATAGAGACAGCATCAAAATAGACTATTGAATTGTACAACTATTCTTGATGTTCTTGAACAAAACCCTTTATATTTTTGGTCTTTAATCTTCAAATTTATCATCATTAAATACTAACCTGTTTGAGTATATAGCCGCAGCATAAGGAACTCATGCCTGCGGAATAATATAATCTGTAAGAACTTTAGGGTTGCGTTGGGTCAATGTCTGAACCCTTAAAATATTGAGAAAATGGGACACGACATGAGTCAAATTCTCTCTTGCTTGCGGATAAATGTGACTTCTCCAAGAATTAAACTCGTATCTATCGATCTCTCCTTGAATTGGGCACTCCTTTAGGCAAGCTCGTATCTTTAGGCTAACTCAAATGATTACTCATTATAACTTGGGTTGCAAAATAATTATTGCGAAATTAATATTGAATACGATTGTAGACTTTTAGGCTTCATCCTTTTTTCTATGTTCTTGAGAGAGACGTTTCACATTCTAAGTCCTTTGATCATTGAATTTACTCAGATTAAATACAAACCTGTTTGAGTGAGTGGTTGCGGCATGATAAAATGTCCCTTAGCGAAATTAAGGATGTCATGAATCAATGCAACCTTTAAATATTGATGTTTAAGAAACATTTGCATCATTAAGAATATTTCTACGGCGGGCTCTAAACATAATGATGCGACATGTACTGAATAAGATTCCTATAGGCTCATATTAGAATTCGCCGCATTTTAGCCCATAGTTTAATGACTACAGCCTACAAAAAGACCCTATGCATCCTTCCCCCAAAATCATATGACGTGACGATAATCAACTTCTAGGGATTTAGAACCCAACACTGGGTATACTTAGCCAATTTTGCCTAACTTTTCTTTTTTATCCTCTTATTAATATATCATTATACCTGATGTGGCCTATGAGAGGCCTTAAGACCATATTGGTTGCGGCGCCTAATTGCGGAATCTACTTTTCAGTTATAGCTACATCCATATGAATTTTGACCCAGACGAATTTTTGAGAGGCTTTTGGGACAAACATTTTGGAGCCTCTCGTCCCGAACATCCTTTCGTTCGCCCTTTGAAATCGATTGGACCTTGCCAGCTAACAGATTGCCCCAACTGCGTGGCACTAGATTCAGATTCAAACCCAGACTCCATGGCCATCGAGGAAGACGCTAATTCTAGTAACCATCAAATGGACATAAAGTAGAATGTCACGGCAAGGGGTGCATCTAATGTTAGGGATGAACCTGCTGGCATATCTAGAAGGGCTGAGGGACCTCTTGTTGCACTTAGTATCCGCAGGGCTATGACCCAAGAATGGGTTGATCAAGTATATGAGGCCTTCGAGCTCCCCGAGGGTTTGATGTGCTCAACACCTGGCATGGAACAAAGGCCATGCATGACACTTGCTGACGATGGGGTATGCTTCCCCTTGCACGCCTTCATTTATGGGTTGCGACTGCATGTCCCTATTCCCATTAAAAGAATTTTCCAAACAATGAGGTTAACCCCATCCCAATTAGATCCCAATGGATGGAGGGCCATTCTTGCAGCTGTTGTACTGTGGAAGAATCAATTCAAGAGAGATATTACTCCTATGGTGTTTTTCCACTTCTACCGCCCAAAGGAAAAATCCATCAAATTTGTGCGGTACTACTATTTTTCTATCCAGAGAAGAGATGATACCTTTTATTCTGGGAGGTCTACGAGTGTAAAGAACTGGAAGGATATGAGATTCAACTTGAAGAGACTGAGAGGGAGAGAACCTTTAGGATGCCACGGCAATGGGGGTATCCCTCAAAATATGGTACTTTTCCAATTATTGTCTTGTCCTATCTTTATAGTTACATATTATTCTCCATACTTTACTTTTGTACTAACCTTTGTATTTTTCTACAACCCTTGACAATTTACAGCTAAGTAAGCGGCAAGAGAAGAGAGTTGGTAAGGCCGTGGAAGTTCCTGATGAGGAGAAAAAGTTAATCACACTTGTAACCTCTGCCTCCATTTTTGAAGTGGGATTCTTCCCCAACATTTATATTCCCAAAGAGATGGGTGTTGAATGTATTATTATTGTTACTTTTTGATTCTGCAGCAATTGTCTTCAACCTTTAGATATTGACCTTGATTTATTTCTTTTCAGGTGAGGAGATTGACAGATCTCTATTAGCATCTCAGCTTGCTGAGATGGATAAGGATGTGGTTGTCATCAATAACACTACCAGGTAGAGGAAGAGGAAAATGACCAAGTCCAAGGCTCCTGTCGTAATTATCCATAGTGGCCAAGTTGATCCTTCCACGCATCAAAATCTGGTTGCGGATCGAACCAATGTTGTGTCGCCCTCGCTCCAAGTTGAGGAGTTGGCCCATCGCGAGAAGCCTAAGGGCACTTTTAATGATGATATTGGGGTTAATCTGGCCGCGAAAGGTCTAATCTCATCACTCTCTAACCAAGGTGTCCACGGCACTTCGTGTGTTCATGAGAGAAATTCTCTTCCTCCATCAATAATTATTGTCAATGAAAATTTTCCTCCTCCACAAAGAAAACGTCCATGGCCACAACTGCTCAGGCCAGATCCCCAGTCTTCTTAGGACACAACTATTCGTACTTTCCACATGATAAGGAAGGCGATGGATCGATACAACCTATATCGATTAGTGAATGAGGACTACGAGGGTGTGGAGTCTTACGCCCTTCACAGTCTGCTGAGGGTAAGTAATTCTAGATTTCTAATATTCTCTATAGTTTCTGCTTTATTTTCAAACTCTCAATACATTTTTTGGTTGTGAAACATCTACAGACCCTGAAACTTAAGTATGAGGGTCTCTGTAGACTTAAGGAGGCTGCGAAGGGTGTTCACACAACTGATTTGGCAAAGTCAAGGACTGAATCTTTTGAAGTTGAAAAGAAATATTTTACCGCGGCACTCTAGAGGCTCAAATAGACCTTGAAGCCGCCTGCACGACTAAGTAGGAAGATGAGGAGAATTTTAGGCAAGTCATAGAGTCACTCAAGATTGCCCAAACTCAAGCTGTGGAAGCTTCCAAGGCTGCAGAGTTTGCCAATAGCAAGTTGGGACTTCTTCAGGAGAAGTATGATGAATTAAAGACCAAAGCTGTCAATAATGACGAGGCCCATGCCCAGGCGATAAATAAGATGGAGGAAGATCATTATGATTCCCTAAGAAAAGATTAGCAACATATCGAAGCCCTTCAGTTAGCAATTTACAACTATGTAGCATCATACAAAGGCTCCCTGGACTTCTTCCTTATCAACAACAGAGCTTATATCTGCGGTGACCACGAGCTGAGGTATAGGGTGGTAAAGAACTTCCCTAATGCCACAGCTATAATTAAATCTTAGAGTGTGTCGGATGAAGAACATGATTCTTGCGTGGCTGAAATGAAGGCTACAGCCGAAGAGAGGGCTAGGCTAAAGGCTGAGGCAGAAGTCGTGGTAGCCGATCAGGAGACTAAGACCGCAGTAAATAATGATGAGGTAACTGATGAAGATGATGCAACCTCCTAGTCATCCTTTAATTATCCATTATTGGGGTTGCTTCCCTCTTAATTTAACTATTGTTATTCAAGGTTGCGACCTTTGTTTGTATATCTTGAATACTTAAAATTTTTCCAGAGATTTTTAATCTCCGATATTTAACTTATAGGGCTAGTACCCTTTTATACTTATGCGACCCTTATTATCAAGGCTACAGTCACTTTTGGAAATTAATGGTTTTTGTATCTCATTTGCATGCTTTATACTTGCAATGCTTCAAAACATATATTATTATATATTAATTCCACATAAATATGTTTACAACATTAAGGATAGGCTGCAACCTCTTCTTGAATAGGGACGCGGAACCTTTATTGATTTTTTTTAGTGATGATAACTCCTGCACCTTTTATAACTAGGCTTTATTTGTATTCTCATAGCAATAAAGAATATTGGGGAATAAGTCCCTTGTCGTAGATAATTAGGTCTTTGGACCACTTTGCTTTAGTACTTTTGTACCCGTACTGGTGGCTGCGGCTAAACTTCTAACACGTGTGCTGAACTTCTTATATTATAATTTCCAAATGCTTTCAAATCCTTGTCCAACCCAAATGATAAGGCTGCAACCTCCTTTGATACAGAATGAACTCCTTGATAGGGCTACGGTGCCTTTTCGACCTTTAACACAAATTGATGACAGCATGCTGGGATGAATCCATTCCCTTCCTGTAGATTTGGCATGCTTCATAGTGATAATAATACAACATCCTTTTAGTCACTTCAATTGCCTTTCATGGATTTCCTTTAGTCGCTTCAATTGGGTTATTATCAGGACACCCCGAGCTAGGTATTATAATGCTTCCCCAAACTATGTTTAGGTATATATATAATGCCTTCTGAGGCTATAATAGGATTATTCACAAACAATTAAGTCTTTGGCCCCCTCAAATATAGGGTTATCGGAAGACTATTAAGTCTCCAAACCCTGTGGGTTATTATCAAGCCTTCCTGACCTAGGTGTTATGAATTTTCCCCACGCTAATATGAGATCACCAAGTTAATGATGTTTCATCCCTATTCACCAAGTTAATGATGTTTGCTAGGGGAGTAACCTCCCCGGGATAATGACGCATCCCAAAAGCTAAGAACGGGCATTTGAAGCCCCTATGAGTGATGTTGTAGACCAATTTAGATAGCTTCTCTCGATAGTTGCTTTCGCCATTTTCAATCGTCTCTTACTTTTGGATAATCGGGTGTCTTGATAGTCATTGTGGTCCCATTTGGATGATATCATATCCAATATAACATATTTCCTTCACTCAAAATTTGTTTAAGGCAAAGAGTCTTTCACAAGATATCATTTAATGGAATTGAGAAATTGAAATATGGGACTATAAAGTGAACCTGATTTAATTTATATAAGATTTTTCTACTTCAATACAAAGTTAAAATGGAATTATTCAAAAGACATAACTAAGAATCAGAAATAGATCAAATATAAATATGGGCATAAAAAGAGGAATGTGGCATGTCTAGATAGGTTGCATCCCTTAGGCATCCTTGAGGAACTGCTGCAACATCCCCTACCTTATGAGCCTCTCAATTTCATCTTTTAGAGCATAGCAGTGCTCGGTGTGGTGGCTGTGATCCTGGTGGAATTTGCACCACTTCGATTTTTCCCTTTTATGGGGTGGAGCCCTCAGATTCTCTGGCCATCTGAGTATCTTATCTTCCTTTATGCATTCAATAATGAACTCAATTTGGAAGGCCAATGGGTGTAGACCTTAGAGCTCCCTTTATCCTTCTCTGATTTCCTTTTCTAGCTCCTGTTGGCTGCTTTCACGGCTGGAACACCTAGGGATGCGACAACAATGACCCTAGGTGCCGCACCCAAATTGAATGAGGTTGCGGCTTCAAGAACGAGGACCCTTTGAGTTAAATAGTTGACTGGGGTTTGGAGTGAACCATGACTGTCATAGAGATGGTTGAGGTGATTGTACAATTACATAATCTTATCTTTGACTTCTCCGCTTTGGCTTGATTATCCTTCCATTTTCTGCTTTTTTAGTCTTTATAGAGTATATATAATATGAGACAAACTAGTTGAAGTGAGTAATCATAGAAATATTGAATTAACCAAGTGTGAAGTTGGGATACAACGTTTGAAATGCTGTATGATATTACTGATAAGGCCACGACTAGTAAGGCACATAGGTGTACTGCCATGGATTTTGAATGATATTCACCAAGGTTGAGCTGAAGACCACCTGAGTCCTTTACCTGATGATTTGGAGCTATTGTAATAGAATCGCACTAGTAGGGGCCATGGTAAGAAAGGAAGTTCAACTGCCAAGCCGTACCCGTGTCTAGGCAGTGAAGGGAATAATCCCAAAATTAGAACAAAAAAAATGAGTTTTTCTCCCGAAACACATGAAGAGCATACCTACTAGGGTCTAATAATGACAGAATGCCCTCATGGTGCATAAAACGACACAAGTCCAATGATAAACCCTAGATCATAGGTCAAGAACAACGAAAAGGGAGAAAATATAATCCTTCCCTAATCACTAATCTTTAAGGGACTAAAGCCCATCAAGCTTTTCAGCATTATCTAGATGAAATGATATCACAGGGGTATGTAAAATAGATTTGAGTTTAAGTATAAAATAGAGCTCAAACAGATCTGAATATACAAGATACCCATTCAAGGGTGTAGATATAAAATAAAGCTCAATAACCAGAATTTACTCGTAAGACGATGATCCAAAGGATCCCCACAAATAAAATAGGGTGTTTAAGAACTCAAAACATAGAGAAACAAGGTTGAAATATCTCATTTCCCACAGACGGTGCCAAATTGATGATATGAGAAATCGTCCACTTATCGCTCTTGTATCAGCAAATCAAGAGTAAAGTGCATAATAAGAAAATAGAGAAAATAGTGAGAGATAAAAGACAAGATATAGAGTGGTTCAGCCTTTAAAATAGGCATACGTCCACTGTGTTTCTCCATTCTCATTATATTAGTTATATAGTACAATATAATCAAGCCTAAAGTGGCGTACACGTATGAGAATAAAGGAGAATACATGGTAGTAATGAGGATTATGGTGTATGGTTGCGATGCTATCGAGTAACCCCTAAGCTGTGTCCAGTGGCGTATAGAGAGTAATTATCACTAAGTCTGACACTGATGTAGGAAAGAATGAATCCAGATCCCCTATCTCGAGGTGTTGACCTCTATTCATACCTGTTATATTGCTGGTAGGTGAAATGGGGGTGCGACCACTTCATATGGTAAGACTGGGGCCACAACATGTAGTAAGTTGGGTCGTGCCCTGTATCAAGTAGGTCCGTTCCCTATAGCACGAAGTGCCGCAACCTTTGAATGTGAGATATTTTGATAAGGACGCATCCTACAAGTTATAGGTTACGGCAATAAGTCTTCGGTACTTGCCCATTGTATACGTTCCGCGACAAGGTACTATATCTGTACTATCAACATGGATTTGGATGCATTGAATTTTTGAAATATTTTATAAAATGACTTTTAGAGGATTTTATTTTTTTATATCTAGGCAGTGTAATTTATTTGGAGAGCTTAGTATTTTTTTCAAGCAAAATTTAATTGTAATTATTTTGGAAGTGTTTAAATTGTGGATTCATTATGTTTAAATTTTAGGAACATATATGCTTTATACTAATTACTGAGGATGTAATTTAGTTTTTAATATTATTAGTGCCCGTGTTTTACGCGGTGTGTTACAGATTGTATCAAAGCCAGGCTGTGAAACTCCTGTGCTTGTGGGGAAGTATGTAAAAACCCGTAATTGTATACGGTAATTAATTATATTAATTCGAAATTCAAAAAGCTATATTAAAAGACTTATAATATGAGTATATATAAGTCTTGATTCGTTTAGAAGAGTCCTAAACATAAAACTTCCTATGCAAAAAAATAGGGTAAAAATAAAAAATCCCGCTTCAAATAATTTTCTGGGCCTTTAAAGCATGACTAACTATTTGTCACGGTTCTGGAGCGTGAAGAACAGGAGAACTTTTTAAGTTTTAATAGGATTCTAATGCCACTTAAATTCTCTAATATTTCTCCACTTAAATTAATACGGGGTCGGGACTTTTCAAACATATTTTCAAAACCTCTAAGAGCAGTAGACCCTTATAATTTTTATCTTCTTCCTCCAAAAAACCATAGCCCCAAAGTTATCAAGTTTTAACTCAAGATTTGAAGGCTTATTTGGTGTTTTCTCGAGTTTGGGCTAGAATGAGTGTTGATTGTTTTTGTGAGAGGAACGCAGTGGTGTGATCATAATTTTGAGGCATAATATTATGAGTTTCTTATGATGATTTTAAGGCACGGGATGTACGCTATATGCTCCTTGAATCTCTCGCGAGTAGTCATTTTGTTTCTCATTTATTTGTACTCATATTGTTGATATCATGATGTTTATTAGAATAAAAAATATTAATTCGATTATTGTATTTGTTGATGGGCATCGTGTCATGAAATTTGTATATGACATGGATAATGGTCACCTTCCAATAGTCCAAAAGTCTGATAGTCAGGATGAGGCTTTACGAATCTTAGTTGAGGTGAGGTGAGACCCGGTGACCTATTGATGTATTATTGAGAAATTAAATTGGTATAAAGCTCCGATGTCGTATTGGACTTGAATTGAAATTTGTATTGTTACACTTATTAACCATTATTGGTTTGAGCATCTATTCCTGTCATATTGTGTATTCTTCGTATTTTTGTTTTAGTGGAAGGTTAGAGTGGATTTGGTCGCTATGGGTTTTTGGAGGATTTTAGAGCACGACGTTGGGACGATTTTATTTTTGTATAGCTTGGCAGTGTAATATATTTTGAGAGCTTAGTACTATTTTCGAGCGAAATTTAATTGTAATTATTTAGGATGTGTAAATTTTGGATTCATTATATTTATTTTGTGGAATATAGATGTTATATACTAATTTTTGAGGATTTGTTTTTGTTTTCATCGTAGTAGCGCCCCGTGTTTTAGCCGGGATGTTACAGTTCTAGTGGTGAATTTTTCAGATTCCCATAAGCATTATTGGGAACATGATTTCATTGCTAGAAATTGGGAATGTTCTCCTCCTGCTGTGGGCGAAAGGCAACGGGGCCCATATAATTTTTTACTATAGAGAGGGCCAAATAGGTTGCTTCTTCTTTTTTGTTCTTGACTATGCATTTCTAGACTTTTCATCCTCTATCCCCTTAGCTAATGTTCTTGTACTTTTGTTCTTATAGCTCGTGCCAAAAATCCGGAGCCTGATATAAGTGAGGTTGAGTTAATAAGGTTGTGAAAACTTGGAATATCAAGGAAAGGCTAGCAGAGGGTGAGCATCCGAGGTCGACGACCTTATTGTTGGAATATAAAAATACATTTACTAGTTTTATTGCTCATCCCATTAATAAGGTTCCAATCTAAAAGGCTCTTGAGGTCGGTCCTTCTAGCCTTATTATCAGAGAGGAGGAGGAAGAGGAATCCGAGGACAAGGGAGAAAATTATGTCGAAGAAGAAGAAGAAGAAGAAGAAGAAGAAGAAGAAGAAGAAGAAGACATTTCCCCTTTGATAAAGAGAAGGAAGATGAGGATCCTTGATGGTGATGATAACGATTAGTTCTCCCTGTCTGATCAACTTAAATCTGTGAAGACATCTAATACCCCGTCCCCTAGGGATACTGGCTTTATCCTGCTAGACAATGGGAAAGAGAAGAAGAATGAGAAAAAGAAGGAAGTAGGATAAAGGAAGAGAGATAGAGAGAGAGAGAGAGAGAGAGAGAGAGAGAGAAAAGGAAGGGGAGAAGAATTTAGAGGAAGAGAGGAGGGAGGCCAAAAGAAAGTTGGATCTAAAAGCCCATAGTTTTCCCCTTTTGTTGCAGCTACTAAAGGAGATAGCATGGGTCATGCACCTACCTTGTACCCGAGATGTCCCTAGTAAGTCCTCAAACCTAAACTATCTCACTTTTCTCTATTTTGTTTTCCTCCGTTATAACTCTATAATTATAATTGTCTTTATGAAGTTATTATCTTATTTCACAACTCTTCTTGACGTTCATGTTGTTAAGTCTACGAATGAGCAAGAGCTGAAAGATGCTCTAGATGCCTTCGCTGAAGCTCACCAGGTATGGGAGCAAAAGAAGAGGAAGTTGTCCAAGGCTTTTGATGAGATTAATGCATCCCAAAATAAGGTGGTCTTTATAAAGGATAAGCTCATTGAGAAAAATAAGAGATTATTGAGGAGTGCCCAATGTGTGTTTTCAAACAGAATCATTTTTTCTCCGAAAAAGATCCAACTTTTAATTATGCACCAAACCAAGTTGTGAAATCCCAATTCTTACTTTAAACAAATTTTATCTTGATTAATCCTAATCATGCGTCTAGTGATTAAAGAAAGTAAATTAAAGTAAAGAATACTCACAACCCCGGATGTACGAGGAAAAATCCAAAACGGGAAAACAACCTCGGACGGCCCAAGCCAGACAATCACTATGAATAATGGTTTTACAAAGACAGATTAGCCTTTCACTAAGAATCGATCCCCACGGGTCTTGACGCTCCTTATGATCTTCAACCATTCTTCAATAGTGCCCATGCAGAAATTCCATCTTCTACGATTTCTATCCACAACACACGCATCCACGTATGTCTCGGTGTCGACCGATATGGCTTTGATACGTCTACGATGTCGAACACGATGTCCATCGCTTCTTCACCGCAAAACCCTTTATGTTCAATGTGTAGAACAAAACAACTTTGGTGCAGCAAGATCACGTAAACATACATGAATGATAATTCGGATCTTTGCAAACTCTAAGGATGTGTTTAAGCTTTGTAAACCTTAGAAAACATATGCAAACAAGGCTCTGGTTTGTAAAATAGTTTTCCAGAAAGCACACTTACGAAATTATGATGCAAACACTGTTTAAATAGGAATTAAACACCGCCTCGAAAAACGTGTCGTTCGAACGACTTAAGCATGTCGTTCGAGCGATATTATATCTCGTTCGAACGAGATCCAATGTCGTTCGAGCGACCTCGCGAAAGTTTGACTTTCTGATAAAAACATCTCTTAACAAAGAGATTCAATCTAGTCAAACTCTATTTCGAGCTTATCATCATAAAACGAAGTTTAAACCTTTACAACACTTTTAAAATATTTAAAATTATTTTTCTTTATAAAAAATTGCATCCTTATCTTTTATAAAATAATCCCAAGCACCATTAATTATACGCATTCATACCTGAGTGATCTCAGAATGATATTAAATTTGAAGACGAGTAAACTTGCACCAAATAAACTTCGGCATGATTAAATCTTTGAAGCTTTGCCGCAACGTCTTCAATTTCTTCAATACGTCATAGACCTTGTGGGATCGTGACAAATTAAAATTTTCCCTATGACATATTACAAACACAGTTTTGTTCACGAAATTAAGTCAAAACAATACAGGGACTCAATTGGAAATTTATGTCCTTACAAATCTCCCCCTTTGACTATTCCAGGACAAAACTAAACCAGTGAAATGCCTAACCAGGTCGTCAAGCCGTATGACGCCTAAATCCCATCCCATAAACTCAAAATCAAAAATACAGGACACGGACTAATATATGTAGCACCAGCAAGCATGAACTGTCTGAATGTGATGTAGACTCGAAATCTCAAATCGCTGAAGCATACCTACACACATGAAACAGATAAACAAATACCAAGTGATGTATGGAGGAACAAATGAAACCAATTTATACATTCAATAAGAGCATATCATTTGAAAAACATGTGAGCAATTATTTGATACCAATTTGTTACCCATTTTAAACATAAAGTAGCGCTCAACAAATCTCCCCCTACATCACATACATCTCTCCCCCTTTTTGTCTCGAATAGACAATCCGGTGAAAAGATAAACCAATATGAAATATCTAGCAGGAGAATATGATACCAAATTGAATCAAGTTAATACCAATTGTGAAAAGTGAAAACCGCTAGATAAACATGAGAAAACTAGCTAAACAAGATCATGTAATGCCAAAATAGTAGCTAGTAAACCAAGGAATCACACAAAGAGTATACAAATCAAATCAAATTAAGTGTGATAAACGGACTAATATGAAAAATACCAATGTGGAATAGAAAAGAACTTGCATATAAATTAAATAGTCCAGAAATGCTTCCCGCAGTACCAAAAATATACCAATATGAACCTGAGGACTTCAAACCAAACAGAAGAAATTTTATCACCCTGTCGTTCGAATGAGCCAGGGACTTCGCTCAAACGAGATGAGGAAGTCGCTCGAACGAAGTACAAAGTCATTCGCGCGAGATGCAATGTCGTTAGAACGACTTCGCGCGACCTGCAAAAATTTCCCAGTTTCCCAGAAATATTATAAAGTATTGCCTAGTGAAAAAAAAATTCACAAAAAAATTCCAGGAAGGGACTGACAGAAGCAAAAAACAGTGCTAAAACAGTAAGCTTTTAACGCAAAACGCAAAAACTCATTAAAACTAAAAATGTGAGTTACATGCAAACATAGTACCGATGTGCTCAAACATGGACATGGAATGAATGGGTGTGAAACTACAACAAATGAGTCACAATTCCAACACATTGAAACAATCAAGAAGCTCTAATTGATAGCGATAAATCATCAAACTTTATCATAGCCAAATGACAATTAAGGTGTGAGCTTAATGAACTAAACATACTACATGCACACAAATCCAGAATTTTGATGATTCTACAAACAATATCGTCAAATTGCAATGTTTCAACATTAGGATTAGATGTGCAAACCCGTTTAAATTTTCTCCAACCAAACGCCCTCATATAAAAATACTTTTTCAAGTTCTTTTGAGGTTTCTAGCATTCTCCACTTAGAGAAAATCTTATTGGCCATTTTCTTAGCATCTTGCTTTTTTCTTTTTGAGCTCTTTTTAAACGGTGGCTTTCACGACGAGTTAAATTGAACTCTCGCAGCCCTTTCCCGTGAATCACTCATCATTTTTTCAATTTTAAATCCTCATGGTAAATGGTTATTACATGCACACTTCTCCTTAAGTTTACTTACGCATAGATGATAAGATTGAGATAAGAACGCCTAACCAAATTCAATTATGCAAGAGAAGTCAAACATTCATATAAACTCGTGCATGTGTTCAATGTTGGCATATATACAAAGTCATGCATATCAACTTCAAAACCACCCCATATAAACAATGGTTAAGATAATTGTAAGTATCAATAATAATGGCCAAATGTCCTAGCCACATTGATAATGAAACAATGGGGGGGGGGGGGGGGTCCAAGCACACCAATATGCCACATCAAACATGTAAACTCAAAAACAAAAACCGAAAATCTTTTTGTCTTTTCAAACATATTTTGACTCAAAGAAAACAAAAATCTTTTTGGAATTTCAAAAGTTTTCTCAAAAAACAAAATATTTTTGTACTTTTCAAAATAGGACTCAAACTATAATACAATATGATACACATGTCATAATACTAGCAATGAGTATATAAGAAGCAAACTAGCATATGACAAACATGGCAACACTATCATCCTTTAGATTTAGCATGGGAAGAATCAAGTGCACCCAAACGAGAATCATGAAGTTTAATTCCTAAAGCCACTAAATCCGATTTCCTAACCCAAGTAGGTGTAAAATGATGCATGTGGGTGTGGGGAACCGGGGCAACTTTATTCCTAAACATCCTAGGAGCTTGTCTAAGGTTGTAACAATAACTCCTAAGGTGACCTTTCCTACCACAAAATGTGCAAGTGTAGCGGTGGTGGGAATGATTACCTTTATGGGGACCTTTTCTAACCATCCTAGTGTTTCTCACGCGTGCGGGGGGAATGGGAGCAAATCTCTCACTAAAACCTATACCTCCCTTATATGCCTTAATTTAGACGGTGCCTAAGATCTTATCTAACTTCTCCGACCTAGCCTCGAAATCAAACTTGACTCTAGACGAGTCTTTCAACCTTTCCTCAAACTCAATAATCCTAGACTCGAGTAAACGCCTAGTCTCCTCAAACTCTACTTTCTCCCTAAACTTCTTCTCTCGTACCCTAAGATCCTCAATCAAACTATCATTATTTTCTATGGCGCGCTAATTCAACTTAGATTGCAATTTTGAGTTATCCTTTTTCACTTTCACCGTTTCGGCATACAACTCATTAAACGCATTTTGCAATTATTTCACATCTATCTCCTCCTCGTCACTCTCTTCACCCTCACTAACATGAGATACACTCAAAACCTCCTCAAAAGTTTCATTCACATGAGTATTGTCGTCATCGCTCACATGGCATGCCATAAATGCAGTAAAGTTATGTTCAATAGGGGAACTCTCTCCCTCTTCCGGTTCACTATCACTTAAGGTGGCACTATAGACAATGGGTTGCTTTTCCTCTTTCTTAAGTCTAGTGGGACACTCCTTAACCTTGTGACCGTACCCCTCACACTCGAAACACTTATCCGACTCATCTCTATTAGGTTTTTCAAACTTATCCTTAGAGGTGGGATCTACTTTGTTGTTCTTGAATTTTTCAAATTTCATGGCATCTTTCGATTGCTTTTGAAACTTAATAATTTTTTTAAATTTCTTTGCCAACAAAGCAACATCCTCAAAATTGGAATCGGAATCAGAATCTGAAACTTTAATTTCCTCCTTTCGGGTTTTCAAAGCAATACCCTTTCTGTCTTAGGAACTTGCTTGGAGGTAATCATGTCGATTTCATAGGTTTGTAAGTCACCTACAATCTCTTCTAGTTTCGTTGACTCTAACCTACCCAAGGAGTTTAAAGTGGTCACTTTCGCATCAAACCTACTAGGCAACGACCTAAGGATTTTCTTAATGACACGGTTGTATGGAATTTTCTCACCTAGGTTAAAAGACGAGTTGACAATATTGGACAACCTAGCATAAAACTCATCAAAGGTCTCACTCTCTAATATCCTAATGGTCTCAAACTGTGTAGTAAGATTTTGAAGTTTTGACGCCCTAACTGTGCTAGTGCCCTCGTGAGTGAGTGTCAAAATATCCCAAGCCTCTTTTGATGTTTCACAAGCCATAATTCTGCTATATTCTTCGTGTGTGACATGTGAAGCAATAACGTGCATACCCTTAGAATTATATTGTGCAAGTCTCTGTTCAGTTTCGGTCCAAGATTCAATAGGCTTTAAACTAGTGACCTCACCTACAATAGTGACTGGGGGTGTCCAACCTTTTTCAACTGCAAGCCAAACTCGCTCATCAATAGATTTTAAAACACATCTCATTCTCATCTTCCAATAAGTGTAATTAGTGTCATAAAAAATAGGAGTTCGAGAAAATTCATTATATCCTGAATTCAACTTTGAAAACACACGGGATCACAAAACAAATAAAAAAATTTCCTATCTCTGATACCAATTGAGGAGTGCCCGATGTGTGTTTTCAAACAGAATCATTTTTTCTCCGAAAAAGATCAAACTTTTAATTATGCACCAAACCAAGTTGTGAAATCCCAATTCTTACATTAAACAAATTTTATCTTGATTAATCCTAAGCATGCATCTAGTGATTAAAGCAAGTAAATTAAAGTAAAGAATACTCACAACGCCGGATGTACGAGGAAAAATCCAAAACGGGAAAACAACCTCGAACGGCCCAAGCCAGACAATCACTATGAATAATGATTTTACAAAGACAGATTAGCCTTTCACTAAGACTCGATCCCCATGGGTCTTGACGCTCCTTCTGATCTTCAACCGTTCTTCAATAGTGCCCACGCAGAAATTCCATCTTCTATGATTTCTATCCACAACACATGCGTCCACGTATGTCTCGGTGTCCACCGATATGGCTTTGATACGTCTACGATGTCGAACATGATGTTCGTCGCTTCTTCACTGCAAAACCCTTTGTGTTCAATGTGTAGAACAAAACAACTTTGGTGCAGCAAGATCACGTAAACATATAAGAATGATAACTCGGATCTTTTCAAACTCTAAGGATGTGTTTAAGCTTTGTAAACCTTAGAAAACATGTGCAAATAAGGATCTGGTTTGTAAAACATTTTCCAGAAAGCACACTTACGAAATTATGATGCAAACACTGTTTAAATAGGAATTAAACACCGCCTCGAAAAACGTGTCATTTGAACGACTTAAGCATGTCGTTTGAGCGACATTGTATCTCGTTCGAACGAGATCCAATTTCATTCGAGCGACCTCGCGAAAGTTTGACTTTCTGATAAAAACGTCTCTTAACAAAGAGATTCAATCTAGTCAAACTCTATTTCGAGCTTATCATCATAAAACGAAGTTTAAACCTATAAAACACTTTTAAAACATTTAAAATTATTTTTCTTTATAAAAAATTACATCCTTATCTTTTATAAAATAATCCCGAGCACCATTAATTATACGCATTCATACTTGAGTGATCTCGGAATGAAATTAACTTTGAAGATGAGTAAACTTGTACCAAATAAACATCGGCATGATTAAATCTTTGAAGCTTTGCCGCAATGTCTTCAATTTCTTTAATACGTCATAGACCAAGTGGGATTGTGACAAATTAAAATTTTCCCTATGACATATTACAAACACAGTTTTGTTCACGGAATTAAGTCAAAACAATACATGGACTCAATTGGAAATTTATGTCCTTACAATTATCGAGAAAGGTTTTAAAATTTCTCAGGAGAAGGACGCTAGCTACCGTGAAGGCTCTAATAAAGCCTATGATAATGTCGAGGGGAAGTTCGCCTACACTTACAAGGTTGACTTTAGGTTGGGGCCAGGCCCTGAAGGATGTTAGAACTTCTACTGAATCTAAACGTTTTGGCCTTCAATCCCCTGGCCTAGATCCACATGAGGAAGAGGGATAAGGGTACAATCAACTTGCTGGTGGCATAGACATTGTTCCAACTGAGGGTGGAATTGACGTTGGCCAAGGCTCTGAAGCTGTTGATAAGAGAAAGAAAATGGTGGAAGAAGAGAGGGTGACATAGGAGGGCTTATATATTAGGAACTTAACCTCCGAACCCTCCTCAAATCATTTTTTATTTCGTATGACTCGGTATGTCTTGGATTCTGTCCTTCGGGATGGCTCCACCATCTTTTGTATTTTTTGAGTAAAATGGACTGGGGACTCCATCTCTTTATATCTTTCACCTCACACATCGCCGACGACGGTCGAAGTGCTCCCTAGAGGGATGCACGAGATCGAGATCCCATATCTATCTATCTCTCCCTCTCTCTCTCTCTCTCTCTCTCTCTCTCTCTCTCTCTCCATGAGGATCGGGGATGGACATAGGGGAGACTCCACTGGGGATGTTACTTTGAGGGCTAGACTTTGTTTACATGAGTATTTTTTATCCATATATTCCTTTCTCTTCTTCTCACTAGCACACACCTTCACACTTGTATATAACCATGCTTAGTGTAGATTTGATTCTTATTGTCATACTTGCCCCATGTTTAGAATGATGTTCATTAATGAAATATACATCTCTCCATAAGATACTAATAAAAGATCATGCATTTTTCACACTACTCCACCGAAGAGCATTGCTATTGACCAAATTTTGTCCCGTAACTAGAGGGTCACTTCGTGATGGGCACTGATCCGACAGGGCGTAGTTATCCTAAATGATATGACTCTCACCTTCCATTTGTCAAGTACCTTTAACATATATCTAATGGTTCCCCCCCATCGTATCGATTGACCTAAGTAATTACGGGAGATATATCGTAGGGAATTCGTTCACGTACGTCGAGTATATCGAATTCGCTCTCACACATACTGTCTCCCTGAGGTATATCACGAGGCAATTCACGTACACTCACGTATATCAAATATCTTATCCACACTTACCAATTTCCCTCAAAATTAAGACGTATATCTCGGAAGTCATGCCAAAGGGGGGACCCTTTCCAATTAACCCAAAAAAATTGCATACCCGCATATAGGGGTCAAACCTAGGGAACTCATGTTAATTTTTTAGTTTCTAGAAGTCAGCGTGATTCCTACATCCAAATCACTTTCTAACCCTCACTTCTCACCAAACTTGGTGGATTAACTATCCATCATCATCATCCAAGTGAAAGGGCTTCCCTCCAACATTCAAGATCAAGCTCAAGATATTCAAAAAGGTCTAACTTTCGCAACTCTCTCTTTAAATTCTCTTAAATACGCATTAACTTCTTTTATTACTTACCATTTTTATTCTCCCTGTATCACATAACCTAATATACTTTTTATTTAGTATTATTGCACATTTCATATTTTTCATATAAAACCCCCCAAAAAATCAAGAATAAGAGGGTTTTCTTATAAATTCCAAACGGGGATTCTCTCATCTTTCTCAGCATTTTCTCACACTTTTTCTCAGACTAAAACACCTTTTTACACGCACATACACATAAGTGAAATCCCCGATTTGATTTATGAAATAAACCCCACCCCTCGTTTTGCATACGAACGACGTGGACTTTGATGCCTCTATAGGCTACGTAGGCATCTCAGGGTAAAACCCGAGACTCGAGTCCTATTTTTTTCAATTTTCTATTTTTCTACTTTCCTAATCATTTAACTTAATTATCTTAAATTATCATCTCTACATATTTACAAATACATACATTTGTTTTTAGTAGCGTATTATTCCATACGTGTTGTCATTTCGTTATAACGATCAACGCAAGGATAATCACGTAAATCCCATTTTGTAATATTACTTTTATAAACATTCCTACCGATGACTCACTTTATCTCTTCCATGATACAAGTCGATGATTTATATCTCCATTATATATACACATGCACACATATCACGGATAAATAGAGGAAATAACAACAAATCCATGAGAGACCGTAGGGGCGGAATGGGTGCCTAACACATTCTCATTCAGTAACTTAGCATCTCAACCTTCTTTTAATCATTTTAAGTTTCGTATGTATTGGTATGTCTTTGATTCTGTCCTTCGGAATGGCTCTAGCTTCTTTTGTCTATTTTGAGTAAAAAGGACTGGATACTCCATCTCTCTACATTTTTCACCTCACATATCGCTGACGATGGTAGAAGCGCTCCCGAGAGGGATGCGCACGACCGAGATTATCTCTCTCTATTACTCTCTCCGCGAGGATTGGGGATTGACATAGTGGAGAATCCGCTAGGGATATTGTTTCGAGGTCTAGACTATGTTCACATGAGTATTTCTTTATCTATATATTCCTCTCTCTTCTTCTCACTAGCAGAGACCTTCACACTTGTATATATCCATGCTTGGTGTAGATTTTCTTCTCACAGTCGTACTTTCCCCCTGCTTAGCATGATGTTCATCAATGAAATATACATATTTCCATAAGATACTAATAAAAAGATTTTGCATTTTGCACACTACTCCACCGAAGAGCATTGCTATTGACCTTCGTGATGAGCGCTGGTCCGGTAGGGCGCAGTTAGCCTAAGCGATATGACTCTCACCTCCCATTGGCCATGTACCTTAGACATTTATCGAACGCTTCCCCCACATCATACCACTTGACCGAAGTCATGACGGGAGATATATCGTGCAAAATTCGTTCACGTACATCGAGTATATCGAATTCTATCTCACACATATTGTCCCCATGAGGTATATCATGAGGCAATTCACATACACTCAGGTATAACAAATGGCGTATCCACATGTACCAATTGCCCTCAAAACCAAGACGTATATCTCGGAAGTCATGTCAAAGGGGGGAAACCTTTCCAATTAACCCAAAAAACATGCATACTCGCATATAGGCGTCAGACCTAGGGCACTCCTGTTAATTTGTCAGTTTCTACCTGAAAATCTTCCGAAATGGCTGGTTCGCATGCCGCCCAAATTCTTTAGCGATTTAATCTTTTTCAAAATGGAATCCTTTCCATGAGCTTGGTAATAAGTCCAACTTTTTCATATTTAATTCAAACCCCAATTTTTCCAAGATTGGAACTCGTCCGCCATTTCCTTTTTGCATTTAGGTAAACCTAATACAAGAGAGAACATAATAATTATAATAATCATGCTGAGACCCGTCCCCCATTAATTCTCTCCTCCCTTTATCAAAAATACTAAAAAAAGATATATTTCTCCTTTATTTATCAAAAATCCAAAAACATTTATCATCTCTTTATCAAAAGTCCAAAAAAAAACTCTTCCAATCTCAAAAAGAAAAGCAATGTCAAAAATATTTTCATTCCTTTTTCAAAAAATAAATCCCATTTTACGCCTTCTCAGGTCGATTGCGAAGCCTTGACTTGGCTCTTTATTGGTTCGGTCTTTAGTCAAATCACCCCGGAGTTCCGTCCGTTCCACTGCTACTTCTTTAGAGTCCAGAATCCATACGCTTTCCATGGAGAACACAGAACAAGTACTAGTTGTGCAGCCAGATCTAATGACAATCTTAGCTCAGCTCGTGTCCAAGATTGACAACCTCTAGACTGAAGTTTGCGAAATACAATGAAACTAGGTCCCTATTCCTCAAGAGCTCAAGGTACTATTCCCTCTCACTATGGGACACCCATGCTTATCTGGGTTCCCTAAGAGTACCAGGACGTTCCACATGCCCCCTACTAATGGGCCATCGCCTTCCAAACTTCCTATGCCAAACCTTGCCCAGCCTGGGGCTAACTTGCCTATGATCGTGGATCCAAAAGAAGAATAGTTGAACAAGGTCAAAGAAGATCTCAAGATGCTAACTAAGAAGTTTGACCAAGTCATAATCTCTGGGAATTACATGGAATACACCCACATGTCTCATTATCCTAAAGCGAGGTTACCCATGAAGTTCAAGATTCCAAATATTAAGAAATTTGGAGGAGGTTGTTGATACCAAAATTAATATGCTGATGTGGAAGAATCATACGAAGACACTTGTCAATCTACGTGGTACAATAACAACGAGGAAGTTCATTTCCCTGATGAAGTCATGTTCTCTCCGAGCAACGAGGACATCCCGAGGAACTTTAAAGCACCTGTAGTGACCCCTAAATATGATGGAAAGACAGATCCTATTCTTCATATAGAACAATACCAAGCTGCTGCCGACATATATGCTGTCCCCGACGAGATGAGGTGTAGAGCGTTTTCGAGAACTTTTACCGGATCTGCACAGATATGGTACAACAATCTTCCTCGGGGCAAGATTTCGACTTTTATTCAGTTAGCCAAGTTGTTCATTGGTAATTTCTGTTTTGGAGCAAAGCCGGTAAAGCGAGTAGCGCACTTGTTAAGTGTTAGACAAAAATTAGGTGAGAGTACTAGAGATTACATAACCCGTTTCAATAACGAGAAGTTGGAAGTCATAGATTACGAAGAAAAGACAGCGATCACTGCTTTGATGAGTGGATTGCTGCCTAACAAGTTATACTATACTTTGGCCAAAGATCCACCTAAAACTATGTCGGAGTTGATGGCAAAATAGGCCAAAATCATGATTGCCGAGGAAGCTATAGCTGCGAAGAAGAATATGGATAAAGAAGCCAAGGTGGAAGTTGACAAATCTAAGAAGAAAGAGCAAAAAGGTAATGGTGGTGACAAGCACTCCAAGAATAATAGGACGTCATGGGAAGTCCTGAAGAAATATGATAATTATACTCCATTGAAGATGGGTATTAATCATGTTTTAGAAGAAATCAAGAATAACGAAGAAATCAAGTGGGCAGATAAACTGAGGACCAATCCTGAACTGAGAAATAGGGCCAAATATTGCGACTTCCATAAAGATCATGGCCATACGACCAAAAATTGCATAGCCCTTCAGAACGAGATTGAAACGCTCATCCGAAGAGGAAAGTTGTCAAAATATGTAGATCGCAGAGGTGAAAGGAAGAATGATGATAGAACTAGAGATCGTTCCAGATCTCCTCGTCGGGCGGAGGAGAAAAAGAAAAGAGATCATGAAGATGATCCAGATGAAGACCCCGATCTTCCAAAGAAGCCAAGACAGCCTGAACGAGAGGTATTTTCCATATGTTTTGGGTCATTTGATTGTAATGTTATTACAGGAGGAGATGCTGGAGGGGGAGACCTCACTGCAGAAAGAAAGGCCTATCTCGGAGAGGCTCAAGCCTGCTCATATATTCAACGAATAAATCTTGCCGAGGATGATCGTCCGAGGAAGGTAAATAAAGAGAAGCTAGTTATTGGTTTTTCAAAAAATGATTTGGTCGGTGTTCTTTACCCTCACGACGATCCCTTGGTGATCAAAATGAGGATGAAAGATGTGGTGATTTCAAGGGTGTTGGTGGACAATGGTAGTTCGGCAGACATCATGTACTATTCATGTTTTGATAGCTTGAATTTGAAATTATCTCAACTGGAACCTTATCACAGACCCCTTCTGGGTTTTGCTGGCGAGAAAGTTTTTCCACTTGGGACGATCAAGTTGGACATATTCATTGGAACTTGGCCTGCTTGTCGAACAGAAAGAATACACTTCTTTGTGATGGATAAGAATGTGCAATCAGCCTATAACATCATCATGGGAAGAGTTGGTTTGAAGAAGTTCGAAGCAGTTCCATCTACAGTGCATCAATGCTTAAAATTTCCAACAAACTTCGGAGTAGGAGTTGTAAAAGGTGATCAAAAACTAACTTGGGAATGCTATTATTCGTCTGCCGAGCAAGAGGAGCTTGAGGAATCAAGGAAAAAGACTATTACCTACCAGGTAGAGGAAGGTACAGAAATTGAAACTCTTGATCCCAGGGATGAATCCCAACTTGTAAAAGGACAGGTGGTAGAATCTACAGAAAATGTTATTCTGGACGAGGAGCACCCTGAACGAGTAACCCAGATAGGCTCGTCGTTGGATGCTTCAATAAAACAAGAGTTGATAATGTTCTTGAGAAATAGGAAGAACACTTTCGCATGGAGTCATGAGGACATGCCAGGAATAGATCCAAACTTCTTATGTCACGAACTCAATGTGAATAAGGAGATCAAGCCTGTAAAGCAAAGAAGAAGGGTATTTAGCCCCGAGAAGAATCAAGCCATACAAGAGGAGGTCGAGAAGCTCCAGAAAGCCCAATTCATTGAAGATGTGAAATATCCAGACTGGCTGGCAAACGTGGTGATGGTAAAGAAGAAGAACAATAAATGGAGAATGTGTGTTGATTTCAGTGATCTCAATAAGGCATGCCCAAAAGATCATTTTCCATTGCCCAGAATTGACCAACTAGTGGATGTTACCTCGGGACATGAGCTGCTCAGCTTCATGGATGCGTATTCTGGTTACAACCAGATCAAGATGAAACCTGAAGACAGGGAAAGTACTTCTTTTATTACCCCTAGGGGAACTTATTGCTATAATGTTATGCCTTTTGGTTTGAAAAATGCAGGAGCGACATACCAGCGGCTGATGAACAAGGTCTTCACCGAACAAATCAGTTGTAACATGGAAGTCTATGTCGATGATATGCTGACAAAAATCAAGAAAGCTGCAAATCATTTAGTTGACTTAGCTCAGACATTTGATCAACTGGATAAATACCAGATGAAGCTCAACCCGACGAAGTGCACATTTGGAGTACGAGAAGGAATGTTTCTCGGATATATTATCAACCAGCGAGGCATTGAAGAAAATCAAGATAAGATCAAAGCTCTTTTAGGGTTGTGATCTCCAACAACAAAGAAAGAAGTGCAGAGTCTTACAGGACGAGTTACAGCGCTCAACAGATTTGTATCCCGAGCAACTGATAAATGCCTCCCATTCTTCAAAACACTCAGAAAAACTTTTGAGTGGACTGATGAATGTGAAAAGGCCTTTCAAGACTTGAAAAAGTATTTGGGAGCACCTCCATTGTTGTCCAGGCTAATAACAGGAGAGAAGTTATACTTATATCTGGCGGTATCAGAGAATGCAGTTAGCTCAGCATTGATTAGATTGGAGAATGGAGTTCAGAAACTCATCTATTACACAAGTAAGGCTTTTCGAGGTGCAGAAATCAGATATCCAAAGCTAGAAAAATTGGCATTGGCATTAATTGAAGCAAGTAGAAGAATGAGGCCATATTTTCAGGCCCATACAATCGTCGTATATACCGACATGCCATTGAGGCAAGCCCTTCATAAGCTAGAAAAATCAGGAAGACTGATGTACTGGGCAATAGAACTCGGGGAATATGATATTGTGTATGAACCAAGATCATCATTAAAAGGGCAAGTTGTAGCAGATTTTATAGCAGAGTTTACATACCCTGATACCCCCGAGGAGCAAAAGGTGCTCGCTGACCAACCTGTGGATGTTACAGGATCAACATACATAAACCCAGACCAACTTCGGATGGTAAAAGGGCCTATGGATGAAGACAAATCATCAACTTCGAGCTCAGACCAGCTCCGGTTGGTAAAAGAGCGAGAAAAGATGGTCGACGAGGAGCGAAAAGTGTCAAGGGAGGGCGAAAAGAAGCAACAAATATTTCATCGAGGAACCCTGTTAGATAAGGAATTTGAAGACGGGTTACCCATATGGAGATTATATGTAGATGGCTCATCTTTCACAGCAGGTTGCGGCGCAGGAATTGTTTTGAGCACCCCAGACAAGATTGACATGGAATATGCTTTACGATTCCAATTCAAAGCCTCTAATAATGAAGCTGAGTATGAGGCCATGATAGCAGGTTTGAACTTAGCAAAAGTTATGGAAGCACGGCAAGTAATTGTATTCAGTGATTCTCAATTAATTGTAAATCAGATGACAGGAACATATGCAGTTAAAGGAGATTTAATGGCAAAGTATCATGCAAAGGTGATGGAGTTACTGACAGAATTTGATGCCATTCAATTGGTGAGAATACCGAGGATGGAGAATGTACAAGCAGACGCACTGGCCCGACTAGCATCAGCTACTCGTACCGAGCTGTGAAGAACGATACCAATGGAAGTATTGGAAAGTCAGAGCATAGATGAAAACTTGAAGATGAATGTTATTACCCTTGATTTAGGACCATCTTGGATGGATCCCATCAGGGTATATATTGAAGAGGGAGAATTGCCAGAGGATAAGCTCGCTGCCAAAAAATTGAAGTATAAAGTTGCTCGGTATGTATTAACTAATGGTATTTTATATAGACGAGGAATTATGGAAGGTTTGCAGAGATGTGTACATCCATCCGAAGTGAAATAATTGATTGAAGAAATCCATGAAGGGTCTTGTGGAGCTCATGTAGCAGGCCGAACACTTTTACAAAGGGTAATGACTCAAGGATACTATTGGCCGACGATGAGGGCTGATTGTATAGCCTATGCTAAGAAATGTGACAAGTGCCAACGTTTTTCGTCTATCCGACGAACTCCACAAGCATTGTTGACACCCATAACTTCCCCTTGGCCATTCGCCATGTGGGGAATTGATTTGGTGGGACCATTGCCGACCACCCGAGGAAGATTCAAGTACCTCGTCGTCGCAGTAGACTATTTTACCAAGTGGGTAGAAGCTGAACCCCTCATCGACATGACGTATGAGAAGGTATACCAGTTCATTTGGAAGAATATCATCTGTCGATATGGTCTCCCTCATGCCTTCATCACGGACCATGGAACCCAATTTGATAACGAGGAATTTGCTGCTTATTGTCATCAGTCGAACATTTTGAAGGTCCATTCAGAACCAGGCCATCCTCAAAGAAATGGACAGACTGAAGTGACGAATAGAACACTGCTAAATGGTTTGAAGAAAAGGCTAAGTGAAGCTAAAGCTAACTGGATTAACGAGCTACAATCAGTATTGTGGGCTTACCGAACAACTCCCCGAGCAGCGACTGGAGAATCACCATATATACTGGCATTTGGAAGTGAGGCTGTAATACCTGCCGAGTTAGGTCTCCCAACACACATAGTGCTGAATTTCAATTCCCTAATCAGCGACTTGATGAGAAGACTGGATTTGGATATGCTCGAGGAAGTCAGAGAAGAGGCAGCCATTAGGAATGCTGCTTATCAACAACGAACAACTCTTTTCTACAACAAAAAGGTGAGGAAATGCGATTTAAAAGAAGGAGATTATGTGCTAAAGAAGGTAATTCAGAAACACAATAAATTGGAGGCAAACTGGCATGGGCCTTACCGAGTTACAGAAGTTGTTCGACCAGGAACTTACCGAATAGTAACTTTAGAAGGAGAAGAATTCAAGAATGCTTGGAATGCTGAACACCTTCGCAAGTATTATCAATGATGTAAAATGTACAACGGGTTCATCAATATGAATAAAACGATGATGTTTTCACCATTTTCCTCTCCTTTGTTTGAAAGTTTTTCGGGGAATACTAGTGTTGTGCACTACGATGCTCGACAGCAAAAAGAAGATAATAGTTTGAAAGAACCAAAAAATATACTCCTTTGGTTAGGAGGCGTACACTAGCGTGACCAACTAAGGTTGGTAAGATAGCTAGTGGACAAATAGTTCGAAAGAACCAAAAAATATACTCCTTTGGTTAGGAGGCGTACACTAGCGTGACCAACTAAGGTTGGTAAGATAACTAGTGGACAAATAGTTCAAAAGAACCAAAAAATATACTCCTTTGGTTAGGAGGCGTACACTAGCGTGACCAACTAAGGTTGGTAAGATAACTAGTGGATAAGATAGTTCAAAAGAACTTGATAATTCAATAATCAACTAGGGTTGGGGGAAGAACAATATCATTTGATTTGAAAATAAGCCAACAAGTTGGTCGGAAGGTAAAATCATTCCAGAAAATACAAAGAATTCCAAACTAAACCAAGTATAGTTGGTCGGTGATCAACTATACTTAGTCGACGAGGTTAAATTATCGACCATGGTTGGTCCGGCACATTTTATGAAAAATATTTACCAAGTATGGTTGGTCGGGGATAAAAATCCATAAACTGTAGTTGGTCGACAAACACAATTTAACAACATTGGTTGGTTGGAAACATTTTAAACATTTTATACTCATTACTTTATTATTAAGTGATTGAGCAATATTGATATTTGTAATTTTGATTACTAAATTGGTTGATGAACAACGTCATATTGTTATCTTTTTAACAGATACATATACACAAATGTAAAAATGTAAAAATAAACACAAGATAATCGCAATACAAATTTGCAAACAGAAAATGAAATTCTTTCATTAAGATACAAATGTATTACAAGCTATACATATGTGCTAATTATTACATTGAAAAACCTATTATATTGGTTTCTTTCCTTTAGCTTTTGAAACAGGTTCCTCGCCGACAGGAGGATCTTCTAAGAAAAGAGGAGAATTGATGAAATTAATATCTCTAAGCATTCTGACGTTCATCACAGAAGGTGTATCCAAGAGATGCTCTGGACGAGATAATTCAGTCTGAGAATGAAGACTATAGTCACCGAGATATTTTGAAATTAAACTCCGAGGAATTGAACGAGATGGGATCCATTCCATGTCCAATTTGAAAGGTGGCACATGCAAATCTAGTAACCCTGGAGCATGATAATCCCATAAAAAATGCCCTTGCTCCAATTTCAGTACACCTAGGGCGTTCAACCATCCTTGCTTATAACCTTCATTATTGGCATGTTCAATCCGAGCATCCAAATGAATAAGGGCTTCATTGTATCCTGCCATCCAAAATTCCCTGGGCTGTTTATGGAATTGGAAGGTAAATCTATCCAATTGTTCGTGAAGGCTCCTGGCAAAAACATCTTTATCATTCAAAGCAGACTTCATTGCAGTAAGTTGATCTTCCAAAGATTGATTTTTCTTGGACATTTCAGATAAAGCCCGATCTTTGGCGTTTAATTGGTATGCTTGAGTTTCCAAAGTAGATTGAGTACGAGCCTCTTCAACATTGTGGCTAAGAACTCTTGATCGACTCCGAGCAGCGACTGGAGAACTTTGCTCCTCGGCAACATTTTGAACAGATCTTCCTCGCCCACGAGAACCTCTTCCTCATCCCCGAGCAGTCACAGGAATAACAGATCTTCTTAAGTTATCCAGTTCTTGCCTTAATTTGGCATTCTCAACCTCTAAGAACGAGAAACCTTCATCGGTAACTTGTACTAAAGCAGTGGAAGATGACGCTGCAGATTCATACTGTGCTAACTTTTTCTGAAAATTTGGTTCTCTTATTCCAGCAACTCAGCAATCTGCCTGCAGGCCTCAACTTCGCCTTTTAAAGTTCTTTCCCTAATATTGTATCCAGCAATGATCTTTTTATGGCCTGTTTCAGAAGAAAGCTGCTGATATCTATTTTCATACTCCTTGTGCAGCAAAGCAGTTGATTCATTGTGTTGATGTTGTAGATCTTCTAAGGTATAATGAAGTTCCTCGATCAAGTCATAATAGGCCACGCTGTTGGCCATAGCTCGGTCAAGTAAATCCTTCAAGTACCGATAAGCCTCAATTGCTTGTTCTGAGGCATCATGGCCAAGGATGTCAGCAATTTTTGATGTACTAAGGTCTGTATGACCAGCCTTATAATATTCGTGACATTGCTGCATCAGCTTTGTATCATGTGCAGATATCAGTTCCATTCTAGCAACAAACTAAGGATGAGAAAAAGACAACAATCAACAAAAACAAATCATCAACAACAGAGATGAACAAAGATGTATTTTATTAGATTACAAAAGGATTACATTGTTTGATTACAAATAATGAAAGATAGAAATGATACCGAACAACTTCACACCTTTTCCTTGTCTCCCAAGACTTTCTCGGGAGGCTGGGACGAGGAGCTTGGTTGCTCGGTGGTAACAGCAACTTGATCTGCAGGAGTTGAAATTTTTTCAGGAGGAGGAGGCATGGAAGAAATGTCCTCTTTGGCAGAAGATAGAGATTCAGGGACTTGATCACCTATAGCCATAGAAGATTCATCAGAGACAGGCTCATCATCTTCTTCTTCCACAATTGGTGGAGGAGGACCAGGGAGGTGCAACTGGAATAGTTCGGAATCATCCTTGATCTTCAATTCCTGTAGGGCAACTACCCAGCCATCTCGAAAGTATTTCAACTTCCCATATTGAACTTGGGATGTCATCGCAGCAATCCCCTTGTCCCATCCTTTATCCCAGCCTGCGCTGAAGGATTTTTTAACTGCGAGCTTTCTTCTCAATTTCTCCGAGGAGAGCTTCGCATCCAATTCTTCTTTTTTGCCCTTGATATCTCGCAAGGCGGACAATTCTTCCTCTGCCTTCCTTAGCTTATCCTCAAGTTCTCCAAAATTCTTGAGCTTGTAGTCATATTTCTTATGCTCGACCTCTAAACGTTTCACTTTATTCTCCAAACTCTTGGAGATCTCAGTCAACTTCACCTTCTCAGCTTCAACTATTGACAACTTTTTCTCCCAAACAGCCTTGTACTCACTATACTGTTGGCGAGATTCCTTCAAGGATTGGGTCAAACCCAGCAGAGCATCCTCTACACCTGACGAGGAGCTTGAAGCTTTAATAGCTTCATCCTTCTTCACGATATTATTGAAACAGTTCACCAGCTGAAAGATGAGAAAAACAGTAAAGTCAATACAAAATGCAAGCATTCAGAGAAAGAAAGAAAATTCATAGTGTGAGAAATTTACCGAAGCAAGATGGCGAGTAGCTAGGGATGTCAGCATATCCCTAGAAATTTTTTCATCAATTCCTTGGACCTCGGGTATGATCCAAGTTTTTACCGAGCTCATTGCAGATCTCGGAGGAATGATGGTTGGAACACCAACACCGCCAGCTGGTAGAGAGGACGCAGTTTCAGCCAAATTGACTGAGGATGATTTCCTCAATCTCCTCAAAGGGACTTCAGCAGCTTCAACCAAGGAAGAACTCTTGGTTGGAGAGATGGCAATTATTTCCACAGGATCAACCTTCTTGCTCGGAGCCACTGGGGGCTTCTCGGTAGCTTTGGAAGGTGCAGCATCCACCTTCTTAGTCCCCTCTGGGACATCAGTTTTTCTTTTCTTGGCCCCAGCAGCAGAAGTAATGTCATCAAATAGAGCAGGAGGAGCTCTTTTCTTGCCCATTCTCTGACCTAAAGGAAGATGAGAATCTGAAGAAGAATCCTCTGGAGTTGAAGCTGGCTCAACAGGGCGAGCAGTATAAGAGGTTGTATAACTCTTATACTGTAGCAAATATGATGCAGACCTGATGTGCTCGTCTGCAACGTTCTTATGCAAACCCCAGGGACAAGATCAAAATACTGACAAAACTCAAGACACAATGGGTTTGGCGGAAAAGAAAATCCACATTCAGCAATGAATAGACTGGGGAACCAATGTCCCTCAGCCAATCGAAAATAATCTAAAGGCTCAGAAAGAACCTCCAGAGTTACCCAGGAAGGAATGGAAAAATCGGAACGAAATTTCTCAACAGACTCTACAATATAAACCATACTGAATAAAAGAGATACAGAAGAAAGGAAGAAGATCTTATAGGAAGAAAGGAGGTATGTTGACAACGAACGAAAACAAGGATGAATGCACAAGAGAGAAGGAGAGAATAGAAAGCTTGAATGCAAGAAATTGGAAAAAGAAGAAGACGGTATGGTTACCTAAGAAGTTTAAATACTTTGCCTTGGGAAGCGGCGAAGGAAATGATTACAAAAAAGAAACTATTGAACTTCCGACGGCTAAAAGAACAAAAAGGGCACTAAGATCGAAGCGCTCTTAAAAGTTCAAAAAAAGGCGAATTCTTTGAATTTAGAAATAAATTCAAATGTGATGCTCCTAAAACCCAGGAAGATCATTCAATATTGCCATAGACCGAGAAAGAATGTTCCATACTCCTCAAAGTTCGAAATATGAAACATTGGGGGCTTCTGTTGATACCAAAATTAATATGCTGATGTGGAAGAATCATACGAAGACACTTGTCAATCTACGTGGTACAATAACAACGAGGAAGTTCATTTCCCCGACGAAGTCATGTTCTCTCCGAGCAACGAGGACATCCCGAGGAACTTCAGCACTCCGAGGTACTCTAGCGCTCCGAGGAACTCCTGAGCAACGAGCAACTAAGGCGGTCTGAGCTGCATCTCGGCCGTAGTATTAATTGCCAGAATATCAACAGTTCAACTATTCATTGAATGTTTATCATCTTGACGCACACGCTGCATTAAATGTATTACCCTTTCATATGTATATCATTTAATGTCTCAACCCATTCATGTACAGCCTAAGGGCTATAAATACCTTGTATCACCCTCATTCAAAGGGACCGGAATTTCTTGACTGAACTTGTAATCGAGAATTCCCAAACACTCATCAATAACATAACAGTGGACGTAGGCCATTCTTATAAGGCTGAACCACTTTAAAAATCTTTGTTTCATTTTATTTATCTATGATTGAATAATTAGAGCGATCTAATTTTTTACATCAATAGAGGTGGACCCCTGATTGTTCATCTTCATAGTTATCATTGTTATATGACTCTCCTAGGGGCTTCTGAAGAAGTGATGGCCCAATCATTTGAGCAAAATTTGAAGGATATCGCCCTCCGATGGTTTTTGTCTTTTGAGGAGTCCAAAATCCATAGCTGGGTGAATGTAGCCTAAAAATTTATGTCTCAATACAAATATAATGAAGATCTTGAGGTCACCCATCGTGATTTAAAGATTCTCAAACAAAACTCTAGGGAATCAGTTAGTAACTTCATTGCCCGATGTAGGGAAAAATCACCCACCATGACCAATCGGCCATCCGAAGAAGAACAAGTCGGCATAGTGAAGAAGAACTTCTTACCCCATGTCCGAGAAACAATGGTAGGACAATACTATCCCCACTTTTGAGATCTCAAAGAAGAAGGAGTATAAATCGAAGAAGGTCTTGCTAAAACAAAAGTTGAACCAAAGAAAGTGTCCGTACTTTTCACTCCCAGAAAATATGATAAGCATGTCAATGGTGTAGTCTTAACCATCAACAAAATCTCTCAACCAACCACCTCGTGGGCACCAGAAAGACGTCATGTCCCAGTTTGAAAGGAATACACCGACATCCATGCCCCTTCTCCAAAGTTTATCAGGCCCTGTTAAGCCAAATCCTTATCAAACCCTTGGACCCCCATCCATTGCCAAATCCATTTCCAAAAAACTTCAAGGCATATTCCCATTGTGCCTTTCACTAAACTATTGGCCATACCACTGACCAATGCTTTCACCTTTGAAACATAATCTATGGTCTGATTGACCGGGGTACCATTGCCCCACCGCCCAATTTTAAGCCAAACACTACTCACAACCCACTACCAAATCATGCCAATGCCATCTTACTAGAAGAGAACCCATAATTTGATCCATGAACTCAAATCACACCCATATACTCTCCATAACCTCTCCAACCATACCCATATTTCCTCCTACACCCTGCTAGCCTTGCTGATCAGGCACTGTTAATCCTTACTAGAGCATGCATCGCAGTCCTTACCCGTTCTGAAAATAGAAGTATGGGATTATAAGAAGTATTAAACCAACTCCTAGAGTTCGGGATAAATCTTCCCTCGCAGATGGTCATTGATTGCCAGAGGTTCAGTACGCTATTCTTGGAAGCTGGAAAATGGGCCCAAAAGTCAGACTGTTTGGTGGTACCAATCGATGAAGTCAACCTAGATGACATTGTTTAGATCGTGGTAGACTTATTCTAGTAAACCAATAATATTTGTAGTATGACTGGGTTACTTTATACTCTGAAGCTACAAGGGTGCCTGGTCCCTGCACCCTTACATCTACTCACAGAATGGGAAGACATATATGAAGAAGCCATTGAAGTCTTGGAATGAATTGACTTTACATAGAAGGACAAAATTATTGCCATTGGATGGGGGGAAGGATTCGAAGTTTCAAATAAAGACCAAGCTTCAGAGAAGACTGGATCGGTAGCCGATATGTGTGGGGTGGTATCATTTGAAGAACTCCTCGAGGAAATAAACAAGGTGGCAGAACAACCAAAGATCGACAAGGAAACAGGGTTCATGTTCTTCCCTTCTTCAGTGAATCACATGAATAGATCAAGGAGGCCTTACCAGAGACCAAGCTTACTACCAGTCAATGACAAAGGGAATGGTGTTGAAAACCTTCCTATGCCAGAGATAAGCCTTGAGGAGAGCAAAAAACTCGATCAACTGAATAAAACTCAAGCTAACGTCACTCTATAGGGACTTTTCATGTCTTCCCAGCTACACAAAAATGCTTTGATCAAGTTGCTCACTGGACCCACAGTTCCTCCTTCTACCACACTAGAAGAAGCGATAAATTTAGTCATATCCTTGACCTCTACCCGAATGCTTTCTTTTTTCGAAGAGGAAATCCCCATAATTGGGCCAAACCAAAATTTGCACTCAACATCTCCGTCGAAGTTATGGGGAAGATCGTACCACTCTCTCTTGTTGATAATGGATCCTCCTTGAATAGAACCTTCAAATTCTTATGACTGAATAAAAGTGACCTCGATCCAACCTTCTCTGTTGTACATGCCTATGATAATACCCATCAGGAAGTGATGGGATCTATAAACTGGAAATAGGGGCTCGTTCTATAAACCATGTCATTTAATACCAAGTCATTGACATCCCATTTTGTTTCAACATATTACTTTGACGACCTTAGCTCCACAGTATCAAGGGTGTGTCTTCCTCGCTCCATCATAAATTGAAGTTCTTAGCCAATGGAAGAGTTACCACCATTTTGGGAGATGGCGACAGTGTCGAGAGTGCAAGTACTAGCAATACAATGCTTAAGATACAACAATGATCAAATGATATGCTCCTATCAGGATACTGAGTTGAGCCACTTCTACTCCCAACAGGGGACAATTTCAGGGAAAGGGTTTATCTCGAACACGACCCTCATGGCAACGCCAATGTGATTCAAATGTTCAAAAACATGCACATCATGCCCATCCTGGGGCTTGGACAAAGATAACAACGGATACTTGAACCCATTATGTTGAAAAAAGCTTTCCCTCTTTGTGGTTTGGGGTATCAACCATCGGAACAAGATCTGAGAATTATCCACCAGTCTCGATCGAAGAGAAGACTAGACTGCATCCAGACTGTCCCATGTGACTCCTTGAATGGACGATTCATCAAAGAGAGTGAAGAATTTCCCTTTTGTGGCTTTTCGAAACCATGGTATGACCATACAAACGAGAAGATGAAACCTAGAATGGAGATCTTTTTCCAAGGCAGCTACCCATGTGCTTAAATTTCCCGACACCGTGTACAACCGCTCATCAAAGATACCGACGATTGCTAGGAAAGTGACTCTGAGGATTTATTTAACTTATAGATACCGGGTCTGACACTCTGCATGATTCATTCAAGCACTACATCATTGGATCCATCCAACCTGATTAAATTTGTTAATACACCTCTCATCAACTGGCATGTTGCGCTAGTTCTACCTGTTGAAATCCCACCTAACCCCAATGTACACCCCATATTTTCTTATGTTGTCTATCCTTGCTCTAATGTAATATAGACCTCCTTTGATGAGGTTCTCAATGTTTTTTTTCCTATCAATGAAATAAATGAAGATTTAGAGTGTCTTGTTGTGCCTTACAGTAATTGTTTAGATTCTAATCAAACTTTTGATGATGATGATTTTGCAAATGAACAATTCTTAACTGATATAAATAAGGTTAATAACAAAAAACGTAACCACATTCAAGTTAAGGATGCAAAAATTGTTGTTGTTAACCTTGGTTCTAGTAGCCAACTTCACGAGATTAGGATAGGGGCTACCCTTGACGAGCAGGAGCACTCATAACTCAAAGAATTACTGAATCAATTAATTGATGTCTTTGCATGGTCCTATGATGATATGCCCGATATTGATCCTAAAATAACTCAACATGAGATCCCCACTCTTCCAGATTTTAAGTCGGCTAAAAAAAAGTTACGAAAGCTCCGCCCCAAATGGTTGCTCAAAGTCAAAGAAGAAGTGGTCAAATAGCTGAACGTGGGCTTCATTCGCATGATCAAATATCCCACATGGCTATCCAACATAGTGCCTATGCCAAAATTAGGAGGGAAAGTTCGGATGTGCATAGACTATTGGGACTTGAACAAAGATTCTCTGAAGGATGACTACCCGCTACCAAATATCGACATGATCGTAGACAATAGAGCCAGATATGTTCTTAAGTCATTCATCGACGGGTTTGCGGGATACAACCAAATCCAAATGCACCCAAATCACAAAGAAAAAACTGCATTCGTCACCCTGTGGGGAACCTTTTGCTAGACTATTATTCCATTTGGTCTCAAAAATGTTGGGGCTACCTACCAGAGGGTTGCCACAACCATCCTGTATGATCTGATTCACAAAGAAATCTAGGTCTATGTGGATGATATGATTATCAAATCCAAAACTAGAGAAGGTTATGTTCTCGCTCACTGAAAGTTCTTCGAATGACTGCTATGGTATCAGAAGAGATGAAATCCATAGAAGTGCATCTTTAGCATCACCAAAGAGAAACTCTTGGGATTCATGGTTAGTGAGAAATGGATAGAAGAATATCCTTCCAAGTTGAAGGACATACTTGAGATTCCAACACCTCAAATAAAAAAGGAAGTCCGAGGATTCCTTGGAAAATTGTACTACATCAATCGGTTCATCAGCCAACTAACCTCCATCTACGAACCTATTTTCAAACTCCTCCTAAAGGACTCAACCAAGGTTTGGAATGAAGCCTGCCAAAAATCCTTTGATCAAATCAAACAATATCTAACCCAACCTTCGGTACTCATGCCACTGCATCATTGTCTCCCCTTACTCCTATACCTAACCATAATCGACACTGCAGCTGGGGCTTTGCTAGCCCAATAACTTGAAGAATCCCATAAAGAAATAGTCATCTATTATGCTTGTATCAAATTGATCGGATACAAAGTCAACTACACTGCTATGGAAAAGGCATGCATCGCGCTTGTTTGGGTCACCTAAAAGTCATAACAATACATGCTCGCCTTCCCCATCAAACTTGTATCCCTAATGGACCCCCTCAAGTACCTACTTGAGAAACCTACCTTATCTAGACGAATGGTCTGATGGTTGATGCTCCTAGACGAGTTTGATACCGTGTACTCCACGTAAAAAGACATAAAAGGAATAGCCATCTCTAACTACCTCGCTGACTAACCCATGGATGAAGTTGATGTCTGGATCTCTGAATTCCCAGATGAAAACATCCTCTGCGCTGCTCAAGATGTCCTTCAAATGATGATGTTCTTCGATGGAACTGCAAAAAAAAATGGATATGGAATTGGGATACTTGTGATTGCCCCAGATGACTCCCACACTCCCATTGCTATCAAGTTGGATTTCCTCTACACCAATAACATGAATGAATATGAGGCGTGTACGGTAGGCCTTAAACTTGCTCTCAAGAAAGGTATTTAATGCCTAGATGTCTACGAGGATTCTTCCCTCATCATCGGTCAAGTGCTCATAAAATGGAAAGTCAAAGACGAGAAAGTCCAATTCTTCCATGCCCACTAACCTCCCAATTCCAATATATCACCTTCCACTACCTACCTCTAGCAAAGAATAACCTATCCGATGACCTTGCTACCTTAGCCTCCATGGTTAACATGCCCGAAGGAATAACAATGGTCCCCTTCCTAGTTCAAAAGCAAGATAAACCAACCCATTGCTACCACATTGAGCTCATCACCAAAGAAGATCCCGAGCTAGTCAATTACTGGTACTATGATATTTTCACCTCTTCAAGCATGGTAGGTCTCCCTAATGTTATAATAAGAAAGATCGAGCAACCCTCCGAAGACTAGCTACCCATTACTTCATTTAAACAGCATCGCAGGGGCTGATATTAAAGAGATTATGCAGAAGATCCACAATGGAGAATGCGGACCCCACATGAATGGTCAGATGCTTGCCAAGAAGATCATCCGATAAGGCTATTGATGGACCACCATGGTCTAGGATTTCACCGCCTATGTCTGAAGATGCCCCAAATGCTAATAATTTTTCAACATTCAACACCTGCCTCCGCGATAATTATACAACATGACTTCTCCCTGGACACTCTCCATCGGGAAATCAACATCATACGGAAGGTTACACCCAAGGATTCCAACAGGCATGAATTCATCCTAGTTTCCATTGATTACTTAATGAAATGGGTCGAAGCTGAGTCATACGTAGTTCTGAACGCCAAGAAAGTGGCCGAATTCATCAGTGAGAACATCATATGCCGATATGTGGTCCCACACAAACTAATGTCAGATAATAGGTAGCACTTCGAGGAAGAAGTCACAAAAGTGGTCAAGTAGTATTGGATTCGGAGACATAAATATTCTCCCATCCGAACTCAAACCAATGGTGTAGTCGAAGCCACCAATAAGAACCTTAAAGCCATCATCAATAAGATGACCGAAAGTTATCGAGATTAGGCCGATCGAATCCCTTATGCCCACTGGGGCTACCAAACCTTAATTCAAACTTCTACTGGGGCTACCCCTTACTCTCTAGTCTATGACATGGAAGGAGTCCTACCCGTTGAGCTAGAAATCCCTTCACTTCATGTCATGCTCAAAAGCCAAGTCTGTGAGGGGGACTGGCATCAAAGCCGTCTCGATGAGCTATCACTCTTAGACGAAAGGAGACTGAAAGCATTGTATCACCTACAAGGGTACCGTCACCGAATAACACGTTCATTCAATAAGAGAGTCAAGGACTGCGGTGTCCGAGAAGGGTACTTAGACCTTAAAGAAATCATAGAACCCATTTGGGACCCAGAGGGAATTTCAAGTCCAATTGGAGTGGCCCTTACATTGTAAAGAAGATCTTGTCAGGAGGTGCCGATATGCCCATCGACCTTAATGGAGAGGAGATGGATCGTCCAATCAAATAGGACCGTCTAAAAAAATTCTACCCCAAGTTCGAAACCTCAGCACGCTACGACTCTTCCCTTCTCCCTTATATTCTAAAAAAAATCTTCATTTCCCTCTACCCATAACTACCTGGGCCTGATCCTCCACAAAACCATTTTCTTTCAAAAAAAAATAAAAAATTTCAAAACCCCCAGAGGTACGTAGGCAGCTCATATATCTTACATAAGCATTCCCCTTTCTTGTTCACAAAAAACTATCTTTTTTTTCTTATCTCCGAGACCGATAGTTCACTCTAACATATACTTGAACAAAAGGATTATGCATACTTTAGCGATCGGTATAGATAATTCAAAATACAAAATTCATCAAAAGGCACAGGTGGATGATCAAAAACTTTTTAATTTCACTAATAAGAAATTACAATGCAAGTAGATAAGAAAATGTATGGATAACTCCCTTCCCCATACCTTCCTAAAAAGATAAATAAACTCCCAAATTTATTCCCCAATACAAAAAAAACTCCCCAAGAGACCTACCCAGAGGAGCCCGCTCCATCATCATCTACATCCTGGGGTCCCCAAGATTCCCATGCCTGAATAGAGTGTCGTAGATTCTCCATAGATCGATAAGCTCGAACTAGCCTCAGAAAAACCACAATGCCTCCCTCCATGGTATTGAATAAGATAAACTACCTTTGTCCAGTCTGCACTACCAATTTCTTGCAAACTACTCTTCTCCACATCAACTTCATATAATCCCAAGAGATGGGCCAGACTCTCCTAACAGACTAAGAAGGACGGGTCGACGGAAGTCGACTCTCCCACAAAGAGCCAAACCGCATGCACAGATGCTCTATCAGATCTTATACCGGAAAGAAATCTAATGTCCTAGGTGAAATGATCTGCTCCTAGCCAAATTAGCATAGAAGACGCCAAGGGAAATAGAAAGAAGTCTGCCTAAGACCAACCAGCCGAACGTATGAGTATTCCCCCAGTTCCAGAATAGGCAGCATTTGTCCCCACCAAGGCACTGACCAACGAAGACTCAGAGAACTTTTACCACAAACTAGTTCTCCCATCTCTCAATATCCAGGCCAACGTTGATGAAATAGTGCGAAAAGAAGTTGGTCACAATCGACAAAGGATATTTCGAAGGAGTCACCAAGCGAAACCTTTCAGGCAACCACATAAATAGTACCATAGGGCTACCCTTCATAAAGTCAGAACGACCTTCTCGCCAGGCATCCAGGCCATTCAAAGTCTCCGACAGTATCACCACCGTAGGAATACGACGATATGACATCCATGAAGTAATGGCTGCAAGTTATGGGTCCACCAGCAGTTCTCCAATCACCAACAGCAATTTCAAAACCAAGACAAGAACGATAATTCCGGTATAGCCAACATCACCAACCTCCTATAAATGCACAGACCGCAGCACCACCGAAAGGGAAATCATTCCTCCAATAAGCAAAGGTCTACCCGTCGAGGGCAAGACGTGGAGAAGTATAGCCAACAGCTCCCGAGGAGACCTAGAAAACTCAGGCATAGTAGTCGCCACACTAGGGTTTACCCCCAATATGGCAGAAAACTCCTCATAAGTCGGGAAGACTTCTTCCAAGCCAAAGCAGAATACATGGTCTTCGAGGTACCAAAATTGTCCGCCGCCATTAGCATGTTCCACTCTATGGGAATATTACGCCATTAAAAGAATCATAGTCAACATTGTAGGATTACATCACCTCCAAAGCCTCGAGGTAGTTAGAAAACTCAACACTGCCAGGGAGAGCCATCTCACGGAATAAGAAAGTAGGAATGTGAGGGTGTGATGAAAACACTCCACCCTTACCTCTTTTTATACTTGAAAACCCTCATAAAAGATATAACCCTTGCAGTAATCGGAATGAATCCTGCCCCATAAGGTACCAAAAGCTGAAGAAAGTACCAATTAAAGCCTTGATTGATTAGAATGGATTGACCTGCCGATAAGTAGGACAAGGGGCTTGCCGATCGACAACCCCCTATTTTCGGAAACTTACCTTTTTTCCTCTTTTGCCAAAATAAAAATAAAAATAAAAAAACTCAGTGAAAATAAATTCATATTCTCCACAAAATGTCAAACCCCTTTTCATCTTTAAGTTATTTCTCGATTAAGTTTTATTTCACTTCTAAAATAATCCCTTTTTACGGTCTCAGTAGCAAAGTAAAAAAGCGCATATGCATTTATCCATCATTAAGAGAAGATAATGACAAAAAAACTTTATTCGCAATGCATATATATTTTTTCTCTGTTGCATCAGTTTTGCAAGAATTAAAGAAAAAAATAGAAAAGCAACGGGACTCATCTCGAACCCACATTCTCTCTCTTACCTATCCTTCCCCTCTCTCTAAGAGCTTTCATCCCAGCGACGCGCTCTCTTTACCCTGTGGCGAGATGATGCACCATCGCGGCCTGAACCAGACTCCTCCCTGGATGACGCAGATGGCACCAAGCAAGAAAGAACAGGAACCGCATCTCGAATATGGGCAGTCGTAAAATATATCAAGTCCCTAATGTCCCTCAGCAAAGTGGTAGGCACGCGTACTTACTGCACAAAAGGCAAAATCAGTATCAAGCAAAGAAGATCAAAAGAAACCAAAAAAAAAATAACAGAAAGGTATACCACAAGATGAAGGACCTCCTCTATCAATCCCAACTCATCCAGTTCCATCGCGTGAGGATGCTAAAACATAGGAACCATCCCTCTATCATCCCATCGAATGTTGTAGGAATGGGTATACAATCGAGCAAAGGGAATCTCCGAAGTTGTCATCGCTGTGGATAATGACAGACCACCACCACTGTGGGAAGACCCCACTGGACGACTAGAACCCGCATGAGGGAGAGGCAACATAACATATATTCTAGGATCCATCATCCAACTCGTCACGAAGTCCATATAATCATACTATACAGTCGTGTCTGTATACAACAAATAGGACTCGCCAATCATCACTGCAATCCTCATGTCCTCTAGCAACATTCTCTCTCACCTCATAGACATATGGGGTCTCACAGGTGTCACCACCACCTCCTCCTTAGAAATTTGTCGGACCACCCTCTCCCAGAGATACCAGGAGTGGCCAAACTCATGCGCCAATAAATGCCTCATCTGCGCATTCATCCCAGTAAACACCATGTCCTAAACAGCCATCCCCCAAGGGTAAAAGGTCACTTGAAAAAGCCACAGCAGATAAAATTCAATATGGAAGCAGAGCACACAAAGACCAAGTCTGAATAAGGAAAAGGTCTTACCCTATCACTGGTCAGTCCATTCAAAACCTCGATTGCAGATTGGCCTTCCACTACCGATACAACTGGAAAAAGTCCCCAATAATCTCATCCTTCAAAGAAATCAGCTGGGTATTACACCCAATCACCTCATAGAACCACGCATGCCAAAGACAAGAATACACAATCAAAAAGAGACGGATAAGGAAAATGCGAATGCATGAAAGGAAAATGCTCAAACTAAAGAATACCATAAGAAGATACATGGCTCTAGTAAAAGTCTATCTGTAGATCCAGCTAAATGCATACAAAGAAAAATAAAGGGTCGCCAAAAGTTAGGCTCCCCAATCATAGAGAGGGATGTTCAAAAACATTCTCAAGTATGGAAAAAACCACAAGTGGACAACATCGCGGACCGACGCCACTAGAAATCCCCCCAACACCGAAAAAATAAACAATCGGGCCATATGCCTCAACTTCAGCCCATCCTCCACATCAATCACCCTACTCAACAAAACGTACCTCATCAGAGACAAACAGATAGAGTCCCCATATACTATCCTCCCCACATCACCTAATGCCTCTAGCACCGCCTCTAGCCTCACTCGTAAAGAGATATCCAACTCTATCTTCTCTCTATCACAATCCAGCCCCAGTAGCTGCTGCACATATATGGGAGTGACAGTCATCTCCCTAAAGCCAAAATGGATGGGGTGGGTAGTGTCCCACCACCTATCCCCAAAAGCACATAAGGCTACGGCCGAACAAGGCGTCTAATCCAGCACAGACGCCATCCTCCCAAAGCCTGTTGACGATACTACCCAATGCACCACAGGTGGAAAGTGCTCCCAGACATCCTTAAGCCCTGTCGTCCTGCGGGCACGCATAGTCGACAAAGAAACATTATATTGTCAAAGAAAAACCTTGTCAAAATCCCAGAAAAAAGGAAATCGCCAAAAGAGAATGCCAAAAGTCATTTTTTACTTACATAACCACCAGGGTTCACCACCCTAGAAGAGAGATGATGCGATGGATCCCGTAGTAAAGTCTGCTAATTCACAATCGGCTAAAACGCATCTAAAGAGTTATCACTCCCCAAAGCAAGAGGCGCCCTGGCCCTACAATCCACATTCTCCCAGTCATCAACAGCTAACCAATCTTTGTGTGTCGCAGTGCTCACAAAAGCGGACATTTTTTAGGTTTCGAAACGTTAAAACGATTCACCGAAAGAAATCGCAGAGAGAGAAAAGTCAAGAAGTTGTGAAAAATGACGGGAACCCTCCCCCTTTTATAGGAAGACAAGGGTCATGTCGATCGACACTACAACCTCACATACCGATCAGCACTAACATTTCACCCTCTCGAGGCAGTCCAAAAGTCCGTACCACTACCGAATGGCGCCCTCCACACCATGCCGACCCCCCCTTAAATTTTCATACAAAAACTCCCAGAAAATACCAAAAAATCCTGAAAAATTCCTAAAAATCTCGGGGAGGATTTAGAACATTTTCACCAAGAAAATTTATTTTTTTCTCACACTCCCTCAGGCGGAACCCCTACTTCCCTAGCGGAACCCTCAAAAGCCAAGTCGATCTCTCCCCGACAACATCCCCAAAAGACCCCTAAAGTATACCAAACTTCAGGTTATCTCCTATTCCCCAGTGGAATCCTCAAAAACCATTACGAAAAAGTCTCAAATTTCCCCGAGCAAAATGTCCAAACTCTGGATCACCAAATTACTTCCCCAGTGGAATTCACAACATCAAATTATCCATTCCCCCCTAAAGTTTCCAGAAGACACAAAAATTTCCCCAACAATCAGCTCCCCAACTCAAATCAAAATCACCAGATGCTTTCCTCGACAGAGTTCCCCGAGAACATCATAACCTAAGCCCTGAGAATTGGCTTCAACCTGCAAGAATTGGTCATCTAAATTTAAGCCCTCATAATTGGCTTCAACCCGTAGAATTGGTCATCACAATTTAAGCCCTCGGAATTGGCTTCGACCCACAGAGTTGGTCATCACAACCTAATCCCTCAGAAATGGCTTCGACTTATAGAAATGGGCATCACAACTTCAACCCGTAGAAATGGTATAACTTCAACCCGCAAAAACGATCATTACAACTTCAGCCCTCATAATTGGCTTCGACTCGAAGAATTTTTCATCTCAATTTAATCACTCAAAATTGGCTTCGACCTGCAGAATTTGTCGTCATAATTTAAGCCCTCAGAATTGTCTTTGACCCGCGGAATTGGTCATCACGACTTAAGCCCTCTGAATTGGACTGGACCTGTAGAATTAGTCATCTCAATTCAAGCCCTCGGAATTGGCTTCGACCCACAGAAATGATCATCATAACTTCGGCCCGTAGAATTGGTCATCACAATTTAAGCACTCAGAATTGGATTTAACCCGCAGAATTGTTGATCATAACCTAAGCCCTCAGAATTGTATTTAACACGTAAAATTGGTCATCTTAATTTAAGCCCTCAAAATTTGCTTCGACCCGCAGAAAGGGTCATCACACCTTCAAACAGCATAAATGGTCGTCACAAGTTAATCCCTCAGAATTGGCTTCGACCCGCAGATTTGGTCATCTCAAATTAAGCCCTCAAAATTAGCTTTGATCCGCAGAGATGGACATCTCAAATCAAGCCCTCAGAATTGGCTTCGACCAGTAGAATCGGTCACCCCCAGCATTGCTGTAGGTCCTTAAAATTGACCTCAATATTTAGCCATCACTTCCTTTAGAACATCCCCAGTATTCCCCTTAGGTCCTCAGAATCGGCATCGACCCTCTGAATTGGTGATCGACCATCATAATCGGTCATCCTCGTTTCCTTAGGTCCACAGAATCGACCTCTCTCAAAGGAATCATGCGATGTCTATTCGAAGAATATCATTTATTCCAAACTCACCTGTAGAGGGGATATATAGACACCCCATTCTAGCACCCCCTAATAGCTCCTTAGGTCCCTAGCAACCCCCTGTATCACTACGAACCTAGGTCATACCTTGAGTACTGACCTAGAGGCCATAGGGTGCTCCCATGATCCATTTGACCAAAAGTCAAACTCTTTAGCTCAACCGAGACTGAATGAATCTTCAAAAGGCTAAAACCCCCTTCCAATGGTCCACCCTGTGCGTGATTCTGACATATGGTGCGGACGAATGACCCATTTTCACTCAAAACTTTATCTAGAGGCTATCGGATGCTCTCGGGCTCCATTTGACCAAATTCAACTCTTTATCTCGAATGAGACTGAATGAATCCTCAAAGGAAACTTAAACCCCTTTCCAATGGTCCCCTCTGGTCCCAATTATGACTTACGGTACGAACGAACGATCCATTTTACTCTGACAGGTCACCGAATGCTTTTGGTCCCCGGTTGACAAAACTCAACTCACCAAACCAAGTTAAACTCTTTGTAATGTTAAATTAAATCTCCTAACCTTTCCAATGGTCCTCCCCGAGAGCAATTCTGACTTGCCATTTGGACGAGCGACCCTTCGTTGTCCGATGATCCCCCATCCAAAGGATCGACGAGCGCTTCTAGGCCACATTTGACCAAAAGTCAACTCCCGGACCCGGGAGCAGTCCAAAGGACTTTTGAAGGTATCTTAAGTATCTTTATATAGGTATGCCCCGTGTGTGATTTGGATCAACGGATTACATTTTATGACAATTTTCCCAAAAGAATCTAAACAAGACTGCCAAACGGCAGGTTCAAAATCCCGCCTATCGGCAGTGTGCCTAAAGACACCTACCAATTGGAAGGACCAGACCTATGTCGATCGGCAATTCCCTGGTCCTATAAAAATAAGGGCTTGACCTCATGGCAAGGCGCCCAAAACTCTGAGATCCATCACTCTCAGCAAACTCAGAAAACCTCTCTAGAAGTCAGCATGATTCCTACATCCAAATCACTTTCCAACCATCACTTATCACCATCCTCTTCACCAAACTTGGTGAATTAACTATCCCTAATCATCATCCAAGTGCAAGGGCTTCCCTCCAACATTCAAGATCAAGATCAAGATATTCAAGAAGGTCCAACTTTCTCAACTCTCTCTTTAAATTCTCTTACATTCGCATTAACTTGTTTTATTACTTAGCAGTTTTATTCTCCCCATCTCACATATCCTAATATACTTTTTATTCAGTATTATTTCATATTTCTTATTTATCATATAAAAACCCAGAAAAAATAAGAAAAAGAGGGTTTGCTTATAAATTCCAAATGGGGATTCTCTCACATTTTTCACACTAAAACACCTTTTTACACACACACATAAGAGAAATCCCTGGTTGGATTTATGGGATAAACCCCATCCCTCGTTTTTCATACGAACTACGTGGACATTGATGCCTCTATAGACTATGTAAGCGTCTCGAGGTAAAACCCAAGACTGGAGTCCTATTTTTTTCAATTTTCTATTTTTCTACTTTCCTAATCCCTTAACTTAATTACCTTATATTCTCATCTCTACATATTTACATATACATACATTTGTTCTTAATAGCGTATTATTCCATACTTGTTGTCATTTCGTTATAACGATCAGCGCAAGGATAATCATGTAAATCCCATTTTGTAATATTACTTTTATAAACATTCCTACGGATGACTCACTTTATCTCTTCCATGATACAAGTCGATGATTCATATCTCCATTACATATACACATGCACAAATACTTGCTCCTACGTGGAATGGTTTTTGAGACCAGAGATTGAATGGAAGGCCAGAGATATCCCTCCTGAATGACTCCCACAAATGCCCCCATGATGTTTTCCAAATACTTGCTCGTTGTCTTGTGGGTGGATGCACTGGAGGTAAGAACATTTAAATGACTTCTTCTAGAGATTTCTTTCTAGGGAGAGGTAAAAGCAAGAAAACTTGACCCTTATATAATGGCCCGACCTCTAGCTATCGGGCAATGTGTCACTCCTTAGATAATTTCTGATGGGATCCATCCAATTGGGGGACTTTATTATGAGGAGGACCTGCTTTGATATGACTTCCTAGTCAATAATTGGATGCACGAGGAATTCTATCTGAATAGTCCTCCTTAGGTCGGACTCGATTGCTGAACTCAGGACTGCTAAGGTACCGACATGACTGATGAGAATGATCCCTCCTAACCCTTGGAATTAGATACTCCATCAACGTATAGGGTCCAGTCCTTACACTTCGCTTCCTCGGTTATTGACTAATCCGTTCCTAGTTGGTCAGTTGGCTAATCGGCTTTAAATTCAATAGTAAAGTCTGTTAAGACTTGTCCTGTAATCTCCATTCTTTGTTGGAAGTGGATATTGAATCTCCTAAGATTTATTGACAACTTAGAGAGTCATCCAAAGGGGTTGGATTTTCATATAATAGTTTTGAGGGGGTAAGTAATGATTACAGTTTTTTAATTTGCTTCAACATAATGCTTCATCTTCCTCAAGGTGACTACTAGAGCATAGGCGAGATTCTCGAGAGGCAAGTACCGTTTTTCAGGGTCCATAAGTGTCTTAATGGCATAATATATTGGGTGTTAACCTCCTTACTTTTTACATACTAGGGGGGATCTTACAAAATGGTCTAATACTATCAGCTAAAAGGTAAAATGGGTCTCCATCGTTTGGGATCACTAGTAAGCGTGGCTTGCTAATGTAGGGTTTAATTTCTTCCAAAATATCACGAGAAGTCATGGTTCCATGTGAGTCCTTTATCCTTCTTTAGGAGATGAAATAATGGTCAATAACCTTTCAAATACTTGGAGATGAAGCGATTTAGTGTCCCGAGCATGCAAGTGAGTTTTTGAACATCTCTCAATGTCTGAGGAGGTTAGACTCTACTGATAGCATCAATCTGATCCGGATTGGCCTCCATTCCCCTTTTACTGACTAGGTTGCCAAAGAACTTTCTTGACTAGACTCCTAATGAATAGTGACTCTCATTAAGCTTCATTCAATAATTTCTAAAGATCTCAAACATTTTGGGTATGTTTATGAGGTGGTCTCCCTTGTTATTGCTTTTGACTAGCATGTCATCGAGATTCTCACATCTATTTCTTAAACATTTTAGTGACCAATCTTTGGTAAGATTCCCCCTCCTGGACTTCCTCGTGTGCATCCTTTAACTCCTTTTTCTTTACCTTCTTGGGGCGAATGGCTGCAATAAAGCACTTACTGGTTGTGGATTGATCACAACGGATTTCAACCACTCCCCGATCAGTAATGCACTTTAGCTTATGGTGGTACGTGGATGGTGTGGCGTTCATGGCGTTCACCCGTCCTCTGCATAAGATGGCATGATATACGGACTTAGTGAACACCATTAAGAAGTCATTCAGCTTTAAGATGTTGCATGTCCTCACGGGAAGGATTATCTTCCCTAGAGGCATCACGATTCTCCGTGTAAGTTCGACGAACAGAAGTGTGAATTTTTTAAGGTTAGTGATGTTCAGCTTTAGTTTATGGAACAATTCCCTGTACATCACTTGTAACAAACTCCCCTAGTCGACAAATAGCTTGTCAACATCCCAATTTATAATTCGTAGAGTAATCGACAATGCATCGTGATGTGGGGGTCTGACCCTAACCGAATACTCCTTTATAAACATGATATTCTTGGTATAATCAACATCCTCTGGTCATCGATGTTTAGAAGCCTATGTATTGGAGGGGTAAATCATAAAAGCTTTCATAACTTTAGTCACCTTCTTAAGCTCCATCCGAACAACGTTCCCCTGATCAGCTTAAGGTCTGATGCCCCATGCATTTCTTCAAACTCATGTCTCGTATCATCATCGAGGACATTGGTCGGCTTCTGGTCGCCATTGGTTATGACCTTGCCTTCTTTACTCTTAATGTACTCATTGAGGTGCCCTACTTGATCTATCTCCTACAACTGTGACATTAGAGGAAAGAAATTATTGGTTCTGTGATTGCCATATTTGTGGAATGCATATCTGATCGAATTATTCCTTTTGGTTAAGTTGTCATCCATCTTTTTGGGTCACTTGATGAATGCCTCATCTTTTATTTTTCTTAGAATTTTATAAATGGGTTCCTTGAAGACTGTGTTAATAACCTGGAATGCCTTGGAGGGGTAGGCCTTATTTCCATTATTAGAGCCATTCTTTCTCCCGTTCTTATTTTTGTTATTTTGAGTATCACTCTTCTTTGTCCCTTCGTTCACTTTTTCTCTACCATTATCCCTTGCATTAGGGTGAACTGTGTTTTTTACCTTGGATTATTTCTCAATACGGGCCATAAGGCCATCAACGGTGTTGGCTTCCTTCTTAATGAGGGACTGGTGCAGTAAAGAGGAGGTCATCAAACTAATTTTGATGGATTCTGTGGTAACTTGCTCCGAGCAGTCCTCAATCTCATTAAAATCTTCCCAATTCCATAGGTTCTCAAGTGGCTTCTTCTTCATCATAAGAAGTGCATCCATTCACTTAGGGTGGGAGCTGTTAGTTATGAAGCGAGCAGTGAAGGCCTCTACTAGAGCTATATAGTTTATGATCGACCTATGAGGAAGCCTCTCAAACCACTTATGTGTTAATTGATGTAGGCTAAAGGGGAAAATTTGACACATTAGTTCATCATTGTGGATCCATAAGTTTATTGCTTATATGTATTGCTGAACGTGGTTTATGGGGTCTATTTTTCCTTCGTCGATCTTAAACCCGGGGACAGTGAACTTCTTTGAAGTATGCGCTTATTCTATTGCCCTTGAAAAAGAGGACTTCATCTAATTATTGAGATCCCTACTTTCTAGCTCCCTGGTGGATCTATCTCCACAATGGGATGTATGTTGGTCCATCTCCCTATGAACCAGAATCCTAATGTCTTTATTTTTTTTATAATTGCTTCGATGGTGTCCCTCTAGCTAGACATGCTCTGATAGACCATGCTCTCACCTGTCACGTTCAGTTCTTTCCTGGTCATGCTTGGACTCCATATTAAAATGGGTTTATGCATTGACTATCTATATTAGACACTTAGGAGAGTTTCGTTTTCAAATTGGTATCATGGAAAGTGTCTATAAGTTGTTTAGGTATTAATCTCAGAGGTTTACATATGTAAGATCAATAGTTTTCTATACCAACTTTTCTTGATTGGTCTACATACGCATAGTGAAAAGCACATATGAAATATTAACTTAAGTATATTGATGAGTGGGTATGGTTAGATGTTGTTTAGTGGTGGAACTCTATCAGGTGAAGTTCATGTGCCTAAATATGTTTAGACCTTGAATGGGGATGATCATAAATTGTGTAAATAAAAATATCAAGGTATAAATTCTTTGTTTAGTGCGTCAACAACTGAGGAATTCCATCGAATTACGATGTGAGACACGCACAAAGAGTATTGGGACATACTCAAACTTATTTATGAAGGAACTAATATAGTTAAAGTTCCAAACTTCAAAACCTTACCACTCAGTTTGAAACCTCTATAATGGATTAGAGTGAAACCTTTGACGGTTTTTATGATTCATATTCGAATATTGTCAACTCATCTTTTAACTTGGAGAGAGAATACCCAACACCAAAGTTGTGAAGAAAATCTTATGGCCCTTAATGGAAATATTTAACCCTAAACTCACTATTTTGATTTCTTTTGGAACTGTGGGCTCAATGAAACTAGAAGAGCTTGTTGTTGACCTACAAAAATATAAAATTAACATGTTTCCATCCAAAAATATAAAGATAAATAAGGGCATTACTTTAAAAGGATGGAAGGCGGAAACACGTGTTTCTGATGATGAGTCTGACATAAATACCTATGATATGACTACATGTGCGATGAATTTTAGGAATTTTATCAAATAAAAAAAACTCAAGGTTGATGAAAATTAATTTTTAAAGAAGACGTTTGACAAGGATTAAAAATTCCCTAAGAAAAAGGATGAATCGGATTCATACTTTAGGTGTAAGGATTATGGCCATAGGGAAGTTGAATGTCCCACTATGTTAATGAAGGAAGGCAAGAAGTCAAAAGAATACAATGATACCCTTATAGATAGTGAATTAAAAGAGGAGCCTAATTCCCCCATTGAGCATAACTACACTTCATTCATGGCCAATCATGTGAGCCTTAGTAAGTCTTCGAAGGAAAAATAATTATGTTCATGATGATTTCGGGGCCAAGTGATTTGAATACCAAGTGAGTGGTGATGAGCAAAAGGAAGAATAGGATGAGGATGGTGAACTTCAAGTTGCCTTTCGATAATTATACATGGAGTCGATAAAGTTGAAGAACATGAACTTAAAGTTGGAATATGAGTTTAAAGACCATAGGGAATGGTGATTTAAATGTAATTGAGGACCTCAGGGAACATGATAAGACTCTTAGGGAGAAGCTTGAACTCACTAAGGGGTTGATAGATAAACTTTGAGGATAGATGGAGAATTTGAAAAAGGAGTCTGTAGTTTTTTATGAGTCTCGTTGTATGCTCGAGTCTAAGAATGAGGAGTTAGAAGAGATATTGAGCTACTCAAGTTGCGTTAAATTTGATTTGGAATTTAGGTCAAAAAAGTTGGATAAAATGTTAAGCATCGTCTAAATAAAAAATGACAATTTTGGAATTGGCTTCGATGATCCCATTGCTTCCAATACTAAATCCAATATCAACATTTTGAGATTGTCAATTATAGCCAAGGACATTAGAAAAGGTCAAACTTTATGTCCCATTCATCGTTGTGTCTATAGGTGCAAACATTGTAGTAGAAAATGTCACCTTATGTGTTTTTTCTTTGATCTTAGAAAAGGTCGTAGGAATTCTAAGACTAGTATCACTAAGGTTCCCAAAACCCTAGATTGTCCCGTTAAACCTATGTGGGTTTGAAATCGGATTTGGAGTCTCTAAATTTTAGACTTGTTGATTCCTGCATGCTAAATCCAAAAGAGGTCATGATACTTCTCATGTTTTCATACTCTAAAGTTTATGCATCATATTGTATGGTATTACCAGTTGTATTATGTTTATTTTCTTATTTTGATTTTCATTTTATTGGGTCTTATTGATAAAAATAACAAAAAAAAATTATCTTTTCAGTTGTTTTTTAAACTGGTGTTATTTTTTAAAAGTGTTTCAAAAAATGAAAAAAAAAACTGTTTGTTTGTGTATTTTAGTTTTACAAACCTTATGTAGCAAATATATGTGTTCAAATCCCATTCATTCTATTTTTTCATGTGCCTAGGTCATTTGGTTATGATTTCCAGTGCTTATGAGTGTCCTTAATCATCCTAATATGGAGTTAATCAAACTTGATTTGCTTTATGGATTCACTTTGCATAGGCCTCCGAACAAACTTTTCATGATAAATTTTGGATTATAACTATCTATATTGCATGATCTAAGTGAGGTGTTATCGTATCAATATATATATATATATATATATATATATATGACTGTAGGGGATCTGTGTATGTAAGAACCATTACCCAATAGTTTGTTTTGTTTGAAAAATATAAGGGTGCAATGGAAAAGGAATACGAAGCGAGTAAATCTACTTTACGTGAAAGACCACCATTGGCAAGAGCCTAAAATGAAAGAGAGTAAAAAGAAAAGAAAAATTGCCAAGGCAATGTTTTTTTAATTGATGCTTCAAAATTTAGATCTTCAAAAAGGGAGAGTAAAATATTGAATATATGTTTATTTTAAGGGTGTTTAAGTTGAAGATCATTGAGTTTGCACAACGAGTCATAGTTAAGATTAATTGTTTGAGGCTATTGATTCGATAATATTCATGATTTCTAAGCTAGTGAGAATTTTGTATGTTTATCCATTTTGAGTTCAATATTTCTCACTTGAGGATGACCTGAAGTTTGATAAATTTATGTGGTCAAATAGATCTTCTTGGACATATTTTGAATGATTGGGTCATATTTCTTTGGTTCTAGATCTCTCACCTTCACTTCATACCACAGTTTGTTTAAACACATCGATACTCTGTGAGTGTGAAAATATTATGTGTTTGTGTATTTTGTGGTGTCTATACTTATTTATTTATGTGTTTCATTGGTATCTGAGTGGTTATATATATATTGTATATTTTTTTTTGAGTATTTGCATTCGAATTTAATTCGTGTTTTCCATATTATTTATCTTCGATTCAAATTGTGATGTTATATGATCATATTGGTATCTTTTATTACATGTTTACATTGGTATGTTATGCTTCAATTCGTGTATTAAAATTAATATCATTTGTACATTATTTGGATTGTTTTTTATTGTATTGTCGAGTTTCATTGTCATTGCATATTTCACTTCACATCATTGAATAATATTCTTGTTGTTCCTCTATATTTACATGTTTTACATTTAAAGGAGATTTATTATTTCGCACCTTATTATATGTCAGTTCTTGAAAAAAAAAGGGAGATATTGTATCCAAGTCTTTAACTCGGGGGGGGGAGGGGGTATAGATCATTAGACGAAGGGGAGAGCTCTTCATATATAGATATATTTATGTTATATAATCTTTTTGAAGATGAAGGTGTGTTTAAGTGTCATGTTCGCAACGATGTAGAAAAGTTTTCACACAAGAAATGCTACTCAATGTTTGCGTATGTCAAGTGTATATACCTTTTCCTTATGGGCTTAGCATTGAGTCTTTAGAGAGCTTGACAGCCCATAGTTTTTGTCTTTTGTGTTTTGTCCTGGAATAGACAAATGGGGAGATTTGTAAGGACAAATTTTCAATAGAGTCAGTTTGTATCTATTGGTTGAATCCCGTTTGGACAAAAATGTTTGAGTTGTTGGTTAGAACTTCTTTTTGTTTATCCTTCAAATCCTATGACGTGTGTGATTGAAGATAAAAAAGGCAAGTAAAAGAGTCTACATCATCGTATCATGTTTTGTGTCGCATTTCATCTTTAAAGTCCATAGATCTCATGAGGTATGAATTCGTATTATTTTTTATCCTTACAAATTTAGTTGGGAGTTTTTTTTAAATTATTTGTTGTGAATTTTTCATAAAAAGTTTTTTTAAAAGAAAATTTTATTTTTGTGAAAATTCGTTGGAATGACCAAGTCAAATTAAATTACTAGATTCATTTAAACGAGATGCTTTCTTTGTTTAACTGAGTTTTTGTATGTCGATCAAATGAGATTCTAATGATTTTCACACGAACTGTTTATGCTTAACATTGGGACCTCATTTGAAGATTGTTCAAAGTATGCTCGAATGAGATTAGTCATTTCATTTGAGGGACCTTGTTTTTGGTTCAAAAGATATTATGCACTTTCTTTGAAAGAGCCTATTATTTTTCTTTGAATGAAATTACGGTGACTATTATTATACATCAAATGAAATTGCAGTGCCTAAAAATTTATGTTTTGTATATAAAGGAATGTTGGCAACTTATTTTTAAGAGAGGTCATGCAAAAATTATTTTCCAAAGATAAATCCAAGAGCCTCCATACCCTAGTTTTACCTAATAGTTTTAAGATCCATGTTTTAATCTAATATGATAATTTGATATCTCTTATTTGTCAGCAAAGTTTGTTTACTCGTCATCTTTATTGAGAATTGTTTCTTGCGATGAATTATGTAATCGTTTCCTATTTACATAAGGTTGACACCATGTCCAAAGTAGTTTAAAGAGGTGGACTTCGTGTTCAATCAATTGATGGTTATTAATCTTGTATCGATGGATACCGACGTGTGTGAGGAGAACATGTTCTGGTAGATCATTAGTGGACTCCTACATTTCGTTGTCAAGAGAAGGTTAAAGGAACGAAGGCACATCAAGTCTTCAAGGGAGTCGAATCGATTGTGTAAGTCATATGTAGTCCTTTTGTAATTTCTTATCATAGTGAATTTTGCATGGTTGAGTCATTCAAGGTTTTTCCCATTGGGGGTTTTCCTATTAAATTTGGTGTTATGTGATTTTTTTAATTTTCTTTTATTATACCCACCTAGATTCATGCTTAGGAAAGACAAAATTTGTTAAATTGTTTAACAAAACACTTGGTTTAATTACTGCAGGTTTAACTAGGTTAATCAATCTTATAAATTTTTAAATTGGTTTGTTTGTTTGACTATCCATACTAGACACTTAACATGGTTTCATTTTTTAAGTTAAATCGTGATTCTTAGGACTAGGGAAGACAATATAGGTGCCAAGCACTAGAGGGGAAGTGTCACTAGTTTATAGCACCACTCGTATTTGTGGTGATAGTAATAGAAGAACCATTGGCTCATCCATAAAGGAATCAACCATTACAGTATGGGCATGTATCACGACATATCTAGATATGTGTCGGCACCTGCCTAGAAGGTTGATGGTATGTTTCATATCCATGGGCATGTGTGATGCATAATGTTTTACAATGGCGCATATCATTATTTTTTTAATGGAGCATTTTTCTTAGACTTCAATAATGATATATTTATCATTAGAGACTTTATTGTATGTTGATTCACAATTGGGTAGATGTCCATTTATTCATTCAGAGGGTAGAGGGATGGGTGTGGATACATGTAGACTTCAATTTGTAGTTAATTTTCTTATTTTAGATATGTCCGAATAAGATGTTATCCATGGGAATAATTTTTCATTTACTTGTCATATTTATTGCTTTAGGAAATCCACCATCTTTACCATTTTACGAAAGTAGATGTACCTGGTTCCGATGTCGTATCCAGCGCGAGGGTGAGTTCACAATTGTATTACGTTTAAGAGGATACTTATGAGGGAGTGATTGTGCCATTGGACTATATTCTGATTATTAGAGATAATCAAATAACCTTGTTTCTCAGATTCATTGGATATGAGAGAACTGAAAGAAAACATTCAGCAATTATCGGGCCACGAATTAATTCAGAGGAGTACTTTAACTTGGGGATCACTAGTCCCCTTTGTGAATAGGGATAGATCATTGAGATTATGTGTTGATTATCAAGAGTTGAGCAATGCCACCATACATAATAAGTATTTTTTAACATGTATTGACAACTTCTTTGATCATTTGAAGGATTCTTCGTACTTTTCAAAGATTAATTTGAGATTGGGGCGACATTAGTTAAGGATATAAGAGTGGCATGTCCCTAAGACGGTGTTTTTGATGCGTTACGGATATTATGACTTTATGGTTATGCCATTTGGGCTAGCCAATTCACCAGCAGTGTGTATGGACTTTATGAACCATGTGTTCACAACGTTTTTGGATCGATTTGTCATCATATTTCTACTTAACATGTTTATTTATTCTCAGACTACAGACGAGCATGTTCAGCACTTACGAATAGTCTTACAAACATTTTGAAACCATTAAATTTATGTTATTTTCGAGAAGTGTTGATTCTTTTTGACATCGCTGATATTTTCAAGTCATATTATGATAGGGGTAAGGATCTCGATGGACCCAAGTAATGTATCGACGGTGTTAGAGTGGGGCATCCCACATCACCTATAAAAATACATTATTTTGATGGATTAGAAGGTTATTCTCCTATGTTCATCCAGGGCTTCAGAAAGATAGTTGGGCCTTTGACTAACTCCCAAAAAAGGGGTCGCCATTCGTTTGGGATGCATTTTTCCACCATGTCTTTAATGATTTAAAAGTCAAGATTACTCCAACTCCAGTGCCTACTTTACCTTGTAGTTTGGTGTATTACATGGTTTATATTGATGCCTCTCTATAGGTACTTGGGGTGTATTTATGAAGGATAGGAGGCATATAGCTTATGGTTCTCGAATTCTTAATAATCATAACGCTAATTACCAAACCCAAGATTAATAGTGGAAACAATTATTTTTGCACTTCAATTGTAGAGTCATAACCTATTGGGGGAATGATTCCATCTTTTCATAGACCATGAGATCTTCTAGTATCTGTTCATGCTGATGGAGTTAAGCATGAGACAACGCTGATGGATAAAGTTCATGAAAAATGACAAGTTTGCTTTGTAGTGTCACTCAACAAGGTAAATGTAGTAGCAAACGCCTTCATCCATAGGCCAAAAATTACACTTTTGCCAATTTAAAACGTGTAGTGGTGTTATCTTCATAAATAGGATGAGTTGGTGAACGTCTTTATGGAGGTTCTTATCCATCACACCTGAGATCATTATTTTGGTTATGAAGGCATATGAAGGGGATATTTCTTATCAAGTGTAGGTCAGCCAGTTGTTGTCTGAGGGATAAGACTCGTATTCAATCAGATCAAATGAAGGTTTGTAGTTCCACGATAGATCAGTGGTATAGAATGATGATAATTTACCACAATTCATGTTAACTGAGATGCATGGGTACCATTTTTTAGTACATACCAATGTGGATAACATGTAAAAGGATATGAGGCACCATTACTGATAAGCAAGCATGAAGAAGAACATTGTCGTATTTGTGTCCGAATATACTACTTTCCAGATGGTGAAGGTAGATAATTAGATACTAATGGTGTGTTCTACATTCTCTTGATGTTTCGATGTGGAAATGGGAGAGAATTTCCATAGACTTCATTATTAGGTTACTTACGTCACAATAGGGGCATGATTCGATATCGATAATCATGAACCATTTGACTAAGGTGGCTCACTTTCTACCAAATCGAGGAAATTTTACTTTAGAATAATATGTCACACTTTTCATATTTAAGATTATGAAATTTTATGGTGTACCATTTGATATTTTGTTTGATAGGGACAAGAAATTTATGTCCTATTATTTAAGGAGTTTTGAGCAGGCATTGGTGATAAATTTGTTATTGAGTACGTCATACCACACCCAAATGGATGGATAGACTAATATGGTAAACCTAAGACTTGAGTATATGCTTCTGGCATGAATTTTTTATTTCAAAGGTAGTTGGAAGAAATACTTAACATTGTTGAAGTTTTCTTACCAAAACATTTACCTTCAAGAGATTAGCATGGTAGTATTTCAAGCTTTGTGTAAGAGGCATTGACGTTCTCCTTCTTGTTTGATGGAGGAGGGGGAGAATAATATTCTCGAACCTGATTTGATTGAGGATATTATGGAGAAGGTGGATCTTATCAGAGAGGGGGTTAAGACTCTCTAGAGTAGGCAAAAGAGCCACACATACTTGGGGAGGAGACACCTATAGTTTTTTATTGGGGATCGAGTAATAGTTAAGGTGCCATAATGTGGTCCCATTCACCATCTTTGATCATATCAGATCAATTATGCATTATTTAGCCTTAATGGATCATTTTCAATAGGGGAATAATGTATTAAATTCCTCTACGTTAAAGGGGTTCCTTAGGGATTATTTGACATACCATCACATTTATCTTGGTGAGATAGAGCTTTATCCTGATATGATTTATGAGGAAAAGATAATTACTTTATTGGATAGTATGGAGAAGGTTCTTCTCTCCAAGTTTATTACTTTAGTGTGTGTCCAGTGGGGGCACCACAATAAGGAAGAGTCAAGGTGGGATAAGGAGGAGGATATGCGATAACAGTATTCGAAATTCTTCTCATGAGGTGCGTATTGAATTCCTAATACATAATTCCTATATTAGTGCGAAAGATTGTAATGCCCCATATTTTTGTAGAATTTTTTATTATTTATCAATTGTGAAATAAATTAATAAATGGAAATAATTATTAATTGAGTTAATTTGTAATAATACAAATGCATAATTTAGTTGATAATGAAATTTTGCATGTTGTGTTATTTTGTGATGCATGTTATTAATAATTAATTGATACATTAATTATATGATATTTTACTATGTGACGCTAAGCGTAATATATGTAAGTGTGTATTTCATTTTACGTTATGAAGTACTACCATGTGTATCGTACTCTTATTGGTTTTGTTTGGGCCTAGTGGGTAGGTATACCTTTGGGCAATTTTTGAGATTTTTTGGGTAGAATTATGTGCTAATTTGGAGGACCTGCGAGTTTTAGGATTATTTAGGTGAGTTAACCTTCATTTATAAAAACACTTTAAACAACAAAGAAAACCCTATCAATTTATAGATTTGGGAAAATCTTCAGGCCTTTGCTGAGGAAGAATAAAGATCAACCTTTAATTTTATTCAATAAAGAAACATCTTACTTTATCAATATGTAATTTGTAACTTTATTATAGTTTCATTGTCATTTAATTCAATAAGGTATTAGAAGCATACTTATGTTCTTAAAGCTTCTGACATAATCATGTTGTTGTTGGGTTTAATTAGGTTAAATCGTTGGACTGTTATGGGTTAATATGATTTCAAAATTGGGAATTTTAGGACCTTAAATTGAATTGTTTCGGGTTATGATTTTAATGTTAGAAAATCTGATTTACTTGTATGAATTAAAGCACCAAGTTTATTTAATATATGGACCTAAAATCATCTATTATCTTGACTAAATTGAAGGTAGAAGATGAACTTAGGTTTAAATTGTGAGTTTTTAGACTTGAACCTTAAATTATGTTAAAATGATGTTAAGCTTTGTAGGAACTATTTAAGAACCTCAATTTGTACTTTACATGATTGATATTGAGCTACGAATGATGTATATAGGTTTGAGGATTGGCTATGAAGGTTTGGGATCCGTCATGAAATTTTGAAGAAGAAGAAACCTTCCCAAACCAATCGGATCCATCCACGTCAAAGTCGGAACGAACCAACCTTATGTATGTATAACAGTTAGAGAAACATTTGTAATTTTTTTTTTCGAACGTCAAAAAATTTTGAGAGGTCACATTTTGAATATTTCATCTCATTTATATTTTATTAACGTAAAATAATACAATATAGAATTTTAATTGAGGTTTTAAGATAATAAACTTTTAGTTATGGACAATCTGGCACTAAGAGATTTTGGATGATTTGGGTATGCTTAAGAGTTATGCGATATCTTATAATTGTATATATTTTTTTAGTGTGTGTAAGTTGTTTATTTATGTGAACCTATCATTTGGGACTCATGGTGAATCTATCGATCGGGGTTGGATTTAAATGGTTGTGACCTAGTACATCACTCCTAGATAATGATGCAGGACTTGGGTGAGGTCGATGAGTTTTGATCATATGTAAGTCGATATACACCTCGTAATGTAAGATGTGAATGACTTGATCCATCGAATGAATTTTTGTATGGGATTGCGTGTTGGTGTAATTGTGTAGTGGTTCCCCATTTTATATATGTGCATGCTTTTGAATTTGTTATGTGAGGGACTCCCAGGGATTTAATAATAGAAGCACGAAAGGTTCATCGATGGTTGTTCTCTTTGTGTGATTATTATCAGAATTATAACAAGATATATTATAATCTAGTGACGGACACTTGAATAAATAAACCATATGTCATATTAATGTGTTATATTATAAGATCATGTGTATCCTATTTTATGGGTGACATATGTCAGGTTTGGTATAAGGTTGTATTATTTGCACATGTAGTTAATTACATCTCGATGCAGTATCTTATTATGTGTTGTACATTATTAGTCTAGTGGTAGAGACTTTTGGTATTGGCTATGCATTATATTGGGACACTCGTGTAGCATTTCACTTATGTTGAGGGGTGAGGTATTTCTTACATGCGAATATCGAAGGGTTGGAAGGTTTATCGTAAATGAGTCACGTGATTATTACTCCATCAATAATATAAGATATGTCTTGCAACATTAGGGACCTAGTCTGAATTATATTAAAAAATCCAGGCACTACTAAACATATGCATCAGGGATGAGGAGTTTTAAATGTGACATTTTTCCATTTATCTATTATTCTTATACAATGATTTGGGTGCTATTTATATTTAAGACAATTTAGTACTGAATATTTTTTAGGGATTTGTATGGACCATGTGGCTCCAGTTATTATTTATTCAATTAGTTTTATTTATGAGATTTGAGAAAAATATAGCCAATTATTTTAGTTATTGGGACATTGGATTTTTATCAGTATTATAATTTATTCATCATAGAATGTTATGGAAGTTTTAGGTTCACATATATTATTGTTTTTGGGTGTGGATGGTGAGAATGATATAAATTGATTGTAATTCCCTGTCTTTAGTGTATCGGAATTTCCAACTAGCACATGAGAGAGCATGGGGTGTTACAGGCATCCCTTAAAGAAACCACCCGCTGGATGTGTGTTTTTTCATGATATTTTCTTGTCTATTATATCATGAGACATGACAAGGTTCCTCGACTATGGAGCCTTTTTTTATGGGTTTCGGAACCATTATGGTAGGACGGTGATGAGAGTACCCAATCGCACCTTGTGATTGTGATAATATTTTAGGGGGGACATGGATTGTTCGGAGGATAACTAACAAGAGGGTGATCGATAGTTCCCACCAAACTGAGGGAAGTGCGGTGGGGATAATGATATATGGGGGCATATGAATGTGTAGTGCCATGCGGTGAGATCCTAGGATGTTATTTATATCTTAAGATTATAGTTGAGCGTTCGCATGCATATACACTTATATATGTGCGCACACGGGTATGTGTAATTCACATGGAGCATTTGTACGAGACTATTGAGTTTCCCTCTCACACCCCCATAATTTATATGAACTAAAGGTTTTGACTCGATTAGTAGTCCATTGTTGATGCTACGTGATTTACATTTCGGATACAAGGACGAGTAGAAAACTCTGTATTTTATTTTGAAAAGTGTTACACCTAATTCTAGTTAAAATAATGGTAAAAAACATATGAAGATTTAATGACGATAAAGAGTGTACGTAATCATTTTATGCTTCTACAAATTTTTATTTAGAAATTGGGAAATGTTAAATGGTTTTGAAAAATGTTTTAAGTTGGACATATTTTACTTTATTTTGTTAGCACCCCTCGAGGTGTCATAGTTCCCAGTTTGCCATCTATTAATTTTTAACTCCTTGTAGATCCACTTGCACCCTATGGGTTTTACCCCATCACTAAGTCTACAAGCTCCAAAATTTGATTTGAATATATCAAATCCATCATGGTACCTACAACATTAATTTAAAGAAAAAAATTCTTGTCTTAGAACTCCTCATTGTAGTTTTTGGGAACTAGTTTTTGTTTCCCTAGGACCTCAACTAAATGTTCACTAAAACAATAACTTGTCAAGATGTCTCTTAACACTTCCACTAAAATGTGGCTCCACTTGTAGTCCCGTATAAGTGACATGTGTTACCTAATTATAGGTAATACATTCACAAGAAATAGGTAATGCATTGTCGATGTAAGGTTTTATTTATTCCTATAGAGGGAATTTACCAACATTGGTAATGTGATCTTCCTTATTCTATTATAAGAGTAACTTCGTATGAGAATGTGGTTTATTACTTAATTTCTTTTTATGAAAATGGCATTGATACCATCAATGACCTTGTTGTTCTAAGGAACATGGCACAAACTACCTTTAGAACCCTTTGCGATAACCAACAAAGTGGCATACTTCCATCGATTCCCACTCCTATGGATGCTTCCACAACTCGTGTTTGAAACCTCCACATCATCATATGTCCTCGAGTGGTTTTGCCAATTTTACGATTTCATTTGAGTTAAAGGGATTGAGTTATATGGAATTAAATTCAAAATGTATATCGTCATCTCTTAGTTAAATATCCCAACAAGAATGTCACATTCCTCAATAAATAAACATAGAACTTTCCCTATCTAAGATATTATTATACCTTATTTATTCTACACCACTCCATAGTGAAGTATTAGATGTCGATAATGGGAATATAATACCCACCTCCGATTACTGATTACTAAACTCTACTAAGATATTATAGTCCCACGATCAAATCGTGGTGTTTTGATTAGTTCAACACGTCTATGGCCCACCTTAGTCTTGTACACTTTGAACTACTCGAATGCTTCAGACTTGAGATGAATAACATAAACATATCAATTACTCGAGTAATCATCAACGAAATCGATGAATTACTCATACCCACCTCTTATCCAAAAAGTCGTATGATCACATACATTGAAATGAATCATATTCAACACATCTTTGGTTCTATACCTTACGATCATTAAGGACCTCTTGGTCATTTTTCTTTCTAAATAATATTAATAGACTATAAGTTCCTCCACTTCAAATGAATTTTATTGTCCATTTTATACCACTATTTGAATTATTTTAGATTTAAATGACCTAAACGTAAGTGAAGAAATGTGTTTGGTTCAATTGAGAAGAAAATTTTCTCTATAGTGACTACCCATTTATATTATTTAGTTCAGTATGTAGCATTATTGGTGAGATAATCTTTATAATGTATAAATTATTTTATGATGTACCAATAGAGATAAAATATTTTCCAATTTTGATTCAAACAAGTTGATTACAATAATCGAATATTTGTGAAAAAAACTTAGAAACTAAGAATAACTTTTCTTCAAAAAATATCGACGCATAAAAATAATTTTCCAAAATAATGTTCTTTGTCTCCACCAATTTTAAAACCATATATCCTACTCCTAATATTGTTGCTTTATTATTATTTTCCATTATAACGAACATATCTCATCTAGGTAGTTCCCTAGTTACCTGAAATATATGCATGGTGTTACAAACCTTATCATGGATCCTGAATCTAAATACCAAGTTCCTATAGTCCGGATCCCAAATCATGCTTTTACTTTGAAGAAAATTATCCATTAAATTATAATTTACCTTATATTTCTAGGAAAACTGGACACCTTTGCTATCAATTATCTAACTACTTACAGTATAAAACCTGCATTTTGCCTCTTTCACTACTCCCCGTGGATTATGAGTTTTCTTTATAAACACAAACCATTGCACTTGATACTTATGGTTATGCTTATCCCTCCCTTTAGGTAAAGAAGTTAGGTTCTTATAAATTATTAACACCATGATTTGGCTTCTGATGGTGTTCACTATTGAATCTCAAAATTGATCTTTATTTTTCCATTAATTTCTAATCCAAGGTATCTCGAGTACACCTAAGATGAAAACCATATAACAAACTAGATCCCCAATGTAGTGTCATCATGCAACATCATTGTTTAACAATTCACATTGATCCATTCTTTAAAAAAATATGTTCAAAATGAAATTCCCTTTGGGGAATTTGAGCATACTTACACTTCAAAGAATCAACCACTATAAATTTTGAAATATCATTATATCGTGATTAATTCCCCCCATAAAGAAGGAAATCGAATGCTAATATGAGGAATTAATCACATCACTTTTTTATAATTTTGATGGGAATTGTGTGTTAAATAAGTTTATTATCCACCATAGTTGGAACAATGCCTAAAATCATTTTTAGTTCTTTAAATTTATTCCAATTAAAAAATATATTTTTAAGCCTAAAACAAGTTGGTGAAAAGTCGAGCTCATTTATGAAATCTTCTAATCATCATTGAAACAATAATTTCGAATTAAGTATTTGAAAATTATTTGTTCATTAAATTTTAATTTACCATCCCTCTACCGATAATTACAATCAATGCCATTCAATAACCTAATTCCCTTGTGAAGTGAGATTTCTAGTTGGTAGCCTAAATCGCCTCAATGTGAATGATGTAGACTTCTCATCTTTATATAATATTATCTAGAAAGCCTAGAAAATATCTTTCAAATATATTTAAATAGCTGACATCTTTTGGATTCATTATTAATAATAGTGATGCCATTAGGGGGATATCAAAAATTGTGTTTAAGTGTATACAATCAATTCATTCTTTAAAAATAAATTCTATCGTGTAGAACTTTCTTGTTATGGGGATCGAGTTCATGAATATTTAATTTCAAATAATTACCAATATTAAAATCACGTGATGCCATGATTTATTCCATTTGTTGCGTAGGAAAATAAAAATAAAATGAGGAATAAAGCACATCACATTATAGAATACCGATGGAGACAATGGTGTTTATGTTGAAACCCCTCTGTTGTTTAATATTTCTAACTTGAGGAATTAAAGTAAATTATTTATTTAGTTTTCAATAAGTAAATTAAATCACAAATAATTTTCTAATTTTCCCTACAGATTAAATAACTCGATCTCAATATTTTAATTTGTATAACAATTTTTTAATTAACATAAAATTGAGAGAAAAAAATTATTTTATACCTTAAATTTATTACCCAATGAAATTTAAATTTTTAAAAGAACAAATAAAATTTGATTTTCTAAAAAAATCATGATATAAGTCAATCATATAAGTAAGTCCACATTATTAATAATAACGTGGGTCCCTAATTAATTTGATAATTAGGTCACAAAATTATCAACCTTATAAAGTTGATATGATAGAGATATAACAAATCACAAACACGAGCATTTATATATCAAGATGTATTAAAAAAAGTCCCTTTCCATAACAGTCAAAACTTATTCCTTGAGTAGATTCCATTAGAGTCCATAAATCTTGAAAAATAGTCCACGCAATTGCGAGGAGTGCAATGGTGACCCGGGCTCGCTGGAATTTATGATGTGGGCTGATGTCATGGACTCATCAATTCATAACTTAAAAACAATTATTGGTAGGTTCTAGAAGCGTTTCTAAAGGGGTATTTGCATAAAAGTGACGTCTTGGGGGAAACCCGAGGTTCTTTAGTAGACCCCATAAATAAAAACATTTCAAAATTTCCCAAAGTTGTTAAGACTCTTAATTCTGACTTTATAGAGATAAAGTGAGAATTTGGGAGAAAAAAGGAGGAGCTACTAGAGAGGAGGCCATGAACTGATACTACTCATCAGAGGAGGTGCGCTAAAGGTGGTAGTCAGCTATTGTTCATCAAACTTAGGTCTACCACGGTAAGGTAGTTGTCTGTATCTTATTATTCTTTACTTAAAACCTTAGTTTCCATGTTTTCTATTGAGTGAGATGATCCCTTGTGTGTAATTTTTTGTTAGTCCATGTAGTTGATGAGTTTAGAGTCCATGGCTTCTTACTGTTCACAACCTTTATGGGTTTATCGATTGTTCTTGGAAGATTCCTCTATCTTAGAACTTTTTTATTAAGGTTCTTAAAGATATATTTCGTGACTGTTTTGATGATGCTCTTATTTAAGCATATGAGTTCCTATTTATCGCTTTACCTTTGATCTTTGAGGTTTGGAGTTATGAGATCATTAGGGTTCAAAAATAATGTTCTACTAATATGTCCCTTGGTTTGATGATCCAGAGTTCAAACACCTTCTTTGAGGTTGTGGCCTGTTAGTAGAGTCCATAGAGTGGAAAGAAAAATATATTGTGCCTCGGTGAATTTGAGATGAGATTTGATGTTGAGGTCGCATAACTATTTGGTCAAGATGAGATGTTATTGTCCATTTAAGGGCCTCTTGCTTAGTGCTTGAGGTCAAGACAATAATTCTTAAGGATATTGAGCTTACGAGTAACTATGGGGCTTATACCATAGAAGATCTCGACTAAAGTGTGGAGTTAGCATCAGACCGCATATTCACAATCTTGGAATTGTAAACGAGGGAAAGTTGCTGCCTATGGAATTAATAGGTGAAAACTACCCAAGATTAGTTGGCAAAGATTAAATTGTTTAAGGCGATACATCAAAGGCCACATACTATGTGGACTTGAGGTGAACAAAGTGAGATTGATCTTTAGGAAGAGCCATGGTATTATGATCTAACGAAGATTGAGCCTTAGAACACTGGGGAATATCAGGGGTTGTGGAACTTAAATTCTTTTCCTTCCTATTTCATGCTACTTCTTACTGGATTGATACATTTCTATTCACACTATTAATATATCATGTATTTGTTAAATACTAACACTGGCAGGTGGGATAAGGACTTGATTTAACCATTACTGAGCTATTTGACCTCACCCTTTCCATATTCCTTGTTTACTTTGAATGGAGGTCGCAGAGAGTTAGAAGTCTAGGAGCTGAGTACTAGAGGTCATGATCTATTAGCAGGGATCTCAAATTGTTTTGTATTGGGGAACTTTTAAGGAGAATTTAAATACTTATGCCATATCTAAGTTGTAATCATTTAAGATTCTGTATTAAGGAATCCCATGAAGAGAAAAAATGTTGTATCATATTTCAAGGCTTGTACTTAGATACTTTTCCAATTATTAGTGGAAGTAGTATTAAGTTATTAAATCTATTTGTGGAGACTTATTCTAAGTATAATAATGAGTAGATTTCGTTGATTATGATAAGGATGATGTGCCCTTATTAAAAGGTCGTTATAGTGTAAGATTTTCCCTAATTATAACCTACTAAATTTTAAATTGCTAGCAAAAGGTGACATAACGACCGCGGCCACATAAGGAATGTCGTGGGACATTATTTGAAGACCTGGCTCTAGGGTGTTAGACTCGTACGTGAGTGATTTACCTCAGGAAAATATGGTCAGACGAAGGAGAGGCTGCAGAGATACAAATAATATTGAGGTCACGAAACTTGTCATCCTAAACTTTGTTCCGGAAGTGGTAGTATGATTTGTAGAAGTCGTAGCCCAGGCAATGACTGCAAGGGAGGCCAAGGTACGACATTTCGACTACACTAGAGTCTAATCCTTTGAAGGTCAACGATTGGAATCACAAGATAGATACAATATTTATGCTAAAGAATTATGTCGATGAGAAAATGGTTCCATTTTCCTCCTTCATGTTTGAGACGGAGGTGGGTCACTATTGGTCTATAATCAAGAGGACCCGGATAGAGGAGTAATCCACTATTATGTGTTCGATTTTGTTTAAAGCACTCTTTTTGGGAAGGTACTTCCCTTTCACAGCCAGGGTAAACTAGAAGTAAAATTTATGGAGTTAACATAGGGAATCATGTCTGTTACCCAATATGAGATAATGTTCATAAAGTTATCGCACTTTACCCTCTATATTATAGAAATCGAGGAGAAAAATGATGAAAAGTTGAAAGGGATTTGAAGAGGGGCCTCCACACTCGAATGTTGAGATTAAGATTAAAAATTTACATGTAGCTGGTTGAGGTGGATCGAATCATGGAATATTATTTTTAGGCTGGATTGAAGGCAAAGGGTGAAAAGAAAAAGGGCAGAGAAGACAGGATAATGAGGATAAGCTACGACAATAGTCTCAAAGGACACATGCCCATCAGGGGATTATGGAGAGGAAGGTCGATGCTGCGAGCATTACGTCCTTTTACTGTGGCACTATGGGGCATTTTACTGAGGCTTCCACAATGGAAATGATTTGCTACATCATTAGTAAGATTGGTCACATGGTTAAAGACTGCAGACTATAAAGAATGATATAGATAAGTTGCAAACTCCGGTTAGAGTCTTTTCCCTCAATCCCAAGGATTCTGAGAAAGTCAAAGACGTGATAGCAAGTACCATTACTATAAATGAGAGATATTTTAATGTGCCTTTGGATTTTAAAGCCACACACTCATTTGTATCCACCATTTTTGCATGAAAATTTAAGACGAGGTCATGGACCCTAAACCCGTCATTATTGATTGGCACACCAGTAAGGGGCTCCTATGAGGTTGCGATCTTAAATGTGGGTAGTGTTGCAGATATGGGAGGTAAAAAATTGAAAGTTGGTTTGATTGCATTATAAATGGAAGATTTTGATGTGGTCTTAGTCATGGATTTATAGTAGGGAAGTTACGTTGTCCAGTTCTAGAAAGGCTAAGGTAGGTTTCAAGTGAACTAAACATAGTAAAAACCCTTTGATAATGTTAGTCTTGAGGGATAAAAAGATGTTGATGGGTGGATTTCATGAATAATTAAACTATGTGAGATACCTATAGAAGGCTCCAGTCACATTTCAAGATGTACGCATAGTCACATAATTTAATGATATTTTCTTGAAGAGTTGCTAAGGTTACCCCTGAATAGTGAAATTGAGTTTACCATCGACATTGTCCTTGGGTTTGTGCCCAATTCAAAGGCATTTTCTAGGATGACTCCTATGGAGTTAAAAGAATTGAAGGAGAAGTTGTAGGAATTCTTTGGTCACGAATTCATAAGGCCTATCACTTCCTCTTAGGGTTCCCCAATGTTTTTTATTAAAAATAATTATGGGTTTATGAGGATGTGCATATATTATAGGGAATTGAACAAGATAACAGTAAAGAATAGGTATCCTACGTAGGATTGATTATCTTTTTCACCAATTGAAGAATTATAGATATTTCTCTAAAATTAATTTCAAGTATGGTTATCACCACCCTAAGATAAGGGATGCATACATTAATAAGAAAACATTTAGAATTAAGTGTGGCCATTACAAATTTCTAGTGATGCCTTTTGAATTAACAAATTCCCTAACTTCTTTTATGGAACAATAGTGTGTTTTTGACCTTCCTGGACAAATTTATGATTGTTTTCATTGATGATATATTTGTTTATTCTAAAATCGTAGAGGAGAATTGAGATCATCTCCTTGGAATTCTTGGGATTCTTAGGAGAGAGGATATCTGTAAAATTTTCTATATGTAAATTTTAACTTTAGATGATAAACTTCCTCGTCCCTATTTTGAATAAAGAAGGTTTGGCCGTAGACCCTGGGAATCTCGTGAACATTATTGATTCGGAGGGACCAAGGATTGTGATCGAGGTTTGGAGGTTCCTCCTCCTATAAGGTATTATAGAAGATTTGTAGTGGAATTTTCTAGGATTTTCATTCCCTTGACCCAATTGACTCATAAGGATAAGAAATTATTATGGCTCACAGAGTGTGAGGAGAGTTTCCAATAGTTAACGGAAAAGTTGTTGACCGCCCCTATTTTGTCTTTAACTAAGGATGGGGGAGGATATGTGATATATATTGATGCCTCAGTATGCAGCTTAGGATGTTTACTAATGAATAATGGTAAGGTGATTGCTTATGCCTATAGGTAGCTGAGGCTTTACGAAAAGAACTACCCTACCCACGACTTAGAGCTTGCAATAGCAGTTTTTCCTTGAAAATTCAGAGACATTACTTGTGTGGAGAGAGATATTAGATATACACCAACCATAAGAGTTTAACATACATTTTTACGTAAAGATATTTCAATATCAAGAAGAGGATATGTTTAAAACTAATTGAGTATTATGATTGCTCAATTAATTATCACTCGCGAAAGGTAAATATAGTGGATGATGCCTTACGTAGTAATGTTTCTCTCAGTGGATTGAGAATTATTAACCACGAACACACTCTTTGGGATTTGGAGGCAATGGGAATTGAGGTTATAGGCCACAGGGTCCGCTAACATATAAGGGCCCTTATCGTGGAATCAAGTATAAGTGAAGGGATGAGGACAGATCAGGCCGTAAACCTAAATCTCTAGAAAATATGTGACCTTATAGATAAAATGGAGAAGACCACCTTTTGAGTAGATGACCACAGAGCCTTGCATTTTGGAACGAGACTTTGTGCACCACAAAATGAAGAAATCAAGATCGAGGTGTTGGAAGAGGGACATTCCTCACCCTTCGCAATTCACCCCAGAAGCACCAAGATGTAATAAAATATTAATGAAAATGTATGTTTACCTAACGTGACGAGAGAGGTCGTGGATTTTGTTGCAAGGTTCTTTGTATACTAGAAAGTTAAAGAGTATCACCAAAAGCTAACTGGACTTCTGCAACCCATGCCCATCCCAAAGTGGATGTGGGAGAATATTTTCATTGCCTTTATTATCGTACTTTCTCCTGGACTTAGAGAGTAATGGATTCCATTTAGGTTAAGACCATCCCAAGTCCGTGCACATTTTGGCCATTAAGACCACGATAAATTTTTATCAATTGGCGAAACTTTTCATCAAGGATATTGTAGGACTCCATAGAATCTCAGTGACTAAAGTGTCTACACGCGACCCGTGATTTATGTTATGGTTTTTGAAGAGATTTCAAAAGGCTATAGGCCACGGATAGATTTATTTATAGCCTTCCATCCCCAAACAAATAGGCAAATGGATAGAACCATTAATACCCTATAAGATTAGTTGAGAGCATTTGTTTTGGATCTCTATGGAAATTAGGGAGAACACCCATATTTAGTGGAGTTTGAGTACAATAACAGTTATAAAGAAATAGTTAAAATCTCCCCTTATGCAGCCATGGATGGGGGGAGGTGTATCAGCCCTTTATGTTGGCATGAAATTAGTGAGAGGCAACTTCTTAGGTTAGAAATAACAGAAGAGGTTGGCATGTAAACTTAAAGGCAAGGAACCGTGCCTTAAATAACATTTAACCTTGGAAGGGAGTTATGGGATTTGCAAATAAAATAAAGTTGAGTACATGGTGTGTGTGTCCTTTTAAAGTACTTAATAATATGATGAAGACATCCTATAAGCTAGCACTGCCCCCAAACTTGTTAAGTGTACACAATGTGTTTCATGTTTCAATGATGTAGAACTAAATCAGATATCGTAACCACATTGTCAATCATGAACCCATTGAGCCCTGCAGAGACTTAAGCTATGATACGGATCCATTTCAAAGTTTGTAATGAAAATAAAATAAATTAAGGACCAAAATCATTTCCTTGGTCAAAGTTATTTGGACACATCAAGTCATGGAATATGCAACAAGGGAGATGGAGTCAGCCATTAGAAAAAAGTATCCATATTTATTTCCAGGTATAAGTTAGTAATTATATTAAAATTCTTACATTTATAGGATGTAATATCCTAAGTTGGGGAGGTTGTAAGGATTTTAAAAATACTATGGAGTTGTGTCCATGACCATAAATGAGATAAGAAAATGAGGGCCATGATTAGGGAATATAAAGGCGGCGGAAGGGTACAGAAGGCCATAGCTAGTGTATAGTCCATAGTCATAGAAAAAAAGTAGGGAAAGAGGCCACAACTTCGAAGATACGAGGCCACAAACTTTGGAAGAGGCCACAATTTAAGGGGAAAATGGCGCGACCAATATTGACCTGGGTTCACTAAAATTTTGCACATGGAGTGATGAGATAACTTCATCAGGTCATAACTTGAGAAAACTTATTGGTAGGATCTCTAAGCTTTTATAAAGGGGTATTAACATAAAAGTGATATCTTGAGGGGAAAGCTTATGTTCCTTAGTATACCCTATAAATAAAGAAATTTTCTAGCCTTCCCAAAGATATTAACCCACTTAATTCCCACTTTAAAGAGTGAGACTTTGAGAGGAAAAGTATGAGCTGCTGAAGAGGAGGTTACAAAAGGCTACTATTCATATAATGAGGAGCACTAGAGGCGGTGGTCGTCTTCTTTTCATTGAATTTAGTTCTACCGTGGTAAGGGAACTATCCTCATCATTTTCTTCCTTGCTTAAAACCTTAGTTTACCTAATTTCTATTGAATTAGATGAGCCAGTATGTGTACTTATTGGTTAGGCCATATAGTTACTTTTTTTAGAGTCCATGACTGCTTACTATCCATATCCTTTATGGGTTTGTAGGTTGTTATTAGAAGAATCCTTTATTTTATAAGTTTTTTATAAAGGTTCTTGAGGAGATATTTAGTGAGTGTTTTGACAATGTTGTTATTTAACCATATGAGGTTCTATTTATATTTTTACCTTTAATCTTTGAGGCTTGGACTTATGAGATAATTAGGGTTTGAAACCAATGTTTAATTCAAATGATCATTGATATTTTATTGATCAGGAGTTTTACTCCTTCTTCGATGTCGTAGCCTATCAGTAGAGGTCATGGAGTGCAGAGGCCATATATATTGTGCTTTGGTGAATTTAAGATGGGATTTAATGTTGAGGTCGCTGAACTTTTTGTCCAGGTCGAAATGTCATTATCTATTTGAGGCCCTCCTGCTTAGTTATTGAGATCAAAACAGTTATTCTTTAAGAGATTGAGCTTAGGACTAACTATGGGACTTACACCATGGCAGAGCTCGACTAAGGTGTTAAGTTAGTAGCCAAATACTGACCCATAATCATGGGATTAGATAGGACGCAGCCTATGGCATGACTAGGTCAAAGATACCTTGGATTAGTCTGGGAAAATTGAGATGTTCAAGGATATAAATTAAATTCCAAGGACTATGAAACTATGAGAGATTGAATCATGGTGATCTGAGGTGAACCAAGGGAGATTGAGCCTTGGGAGGAGTCGTGGTATTTTTATCTAAGGGAGATTTAGCCTTAGGTCATTGGGGGTATCTGAAGGGTTGGAAAACTAATATTCTTTTCCATCCTATTTATTAATATTGCACTCTCCTTCTTATTGCATTGATACTTTTCTATTTACTTTGTTTGTATATCTTGTATTTGTTAAGTACTAAGACTAATAGGTGGGTTGAGCACTTAATTTAACCCTTGGCGATCTATTTGATCTCATCCCATCCATATTCCTTGTTTCCTCGGGATACAGGTCATGAAGTGTTAAAGACCGCATAACTTAGTACTAGAGGTCGTGACCTATTAGCATGGTCACAGATAGTTTTGTATCTGGGATATTTTGAGGAGAATTTAAATACTTATTCCATCTCTCAATTTTAATCCTTCTAAGTTTATCTATTGATGGAATCATGGGAAGATAAACGGTGTTATATTGTGTGGAAAGGGTTATTTTTAGACACTTTTACAATTTTTAATGGAAGTAGTATTCACTGGTTAAATGTTTTTCATGGATCCTTATTCTAAGTATAATTATGAGGATGAGGACTTATTAGAAGGACGAGGTAGTGTAATATTTGACCTAATTACAACCATGTAAATTTTAAATTGTGAGCAAAAAGTTACATAGAGATATCATCCAAATAGGGCAGTACGCATGGTCATTATATTACATCCACAAATAAGGAGCATGTGATCGTGTCTATTTAACATGCAGTCACACCTAAGGATCCGCAGTCTCATCTATCCGCAGTGATGCCTCTTGCAGTTTTGTTCTAGTTCACCTTTTGTTTTTTAAAACTACATCATTTTTCCATTTTTACAACGTCAAAAACTTCTTTGTTGGACCTATAAACTTGAGCAGATTGCAACTGAACTCCATGGAAATTCCTCCTAATAAAGCCACACTATAATAAAGGATTACATCGCCTCATAAAAATTTTACATGCTCTCATAAATTCCTCCACTTACATTAATTTTTCCAATAACTAAAATAACATAATTGTTATAACCAAATCGAATATAGAAAAAGTTACTACAAATAAATCACTGTAGGCTCCATGTAGAAACATAAATATATTACCATGATGAACGGTGTATAATAATCCTACAAAACCATGTTAGTAAAAAAGATACACATCCATACATATATACTCTAAGATGCAAACCTGTGGTTCTAAGGGTCGATGGCATGGATATTTCTAATCGATGGGGACTAACAATAAAAAACCTTTCTACCCAAAAAGTTTTATTGATGAAGCTTGAAGACATAAAAAAAACTATATATATAGAATGGATCTAAGGTTTGGACAAGGATATTTTTATAGATCTTGTAGTTGATCTGATGTAGCAAAATTATTTGATGAGGATGTTGTTTTTACTTCCTTTATTTGACCTTCATGTCCCGCCTTAGATGTGTTTTATGCCTTAGATCTTCTATCATATGATCATGGAAAAAAGAAACATGTGTGTGGGAACTTTTTGAAAGGAAAACTTAGTGAAATATGGAAGAAACAACTTTTTCCCTTTACATCATTTCACAAAAGCATGAATAGAGTTTTTTCCTCTCTCTTTTTCTCTCTCTCTCTCCCTCCCAAACCATTATTAATGTCTCATGCATTTTCAACAACTTTCATTAACTCATATATATAGGTACATGAAGTAGACTTTGGCAAAATGTGGTTTTGAAAGAGTTTGGACTTTCTATTTTGTAAATGAACTATATTACGTGCCCAAGGCTATTAATTAAATTGTCTTCCAAACAAATATATGAAAATATTATACAACTTCCACGATATAGTTTCTTTTATGTTAAGTTGTAATAAATTCCACTAAATATTTACAATTTTCCTACAATTTAATTATATCATAATGAACCGAATAAAGATGTCTTGCTTGCAGTGTTATATAACGCATGATATGAAACCCCGCATGAAGCATATAACACATGCTTGATGAAATTTGATTTTTTGCTAGTCGATTTTTAAAAACATCTTATTTATTGATTGATATTAAATTTATCTTATTTGATACTCTATCAGATTATAAAATCCACCTATAGTTTACCTATAGACTCAAAACTTATAAGTTTATCAACGGAGTATCACAATCCATGATATTTCCTAGACATAAATTTCTCTCGAATATGATCCAGACATAATCACACAATGAATGCCGAACTTACGGATATTTAAACCCAGTATATTGAATCGCAAGCATAACAATCGAAGAAATTATTATGTGAATGTTGTAATCCTCATAATTAACAATCTAAACACCTTTTCACACTTTGATAGGTTGTGCAAATCTAATCTAGTCCGTAACTAGACTTGAATCTCGCGTACGGTCATATTCAATACATTTTTAATGTAGAAGTATAATCATGTTTGAACTATTACACACATTCTTAAACTATCATAGATGTTCTCATAGTAAAAATAAACTACGAAGGTATTACACGTATCTTTACGGATTAGGATATCAACTATGTATCAAAGTTATGTATTATTCAATTGAACTAAAACCAAAATTTTGAGATTCAATTGAATATGATTCTAATTTCATGATTGATTATACCAGAATTGGTATCACCAAGTCAATGTGTTATATAAGCTCAAAACTAGGCAACAATGGAGTATAACAGATATATGTAATACAGAAAGAGATGAGTCAAAGAGGAATATGGTACCCAATAAGTGGTTTAGCCTTTGAAGGGACTATGTACACTATGTGTATATGAAATCCACTAAATATGGGCTCTAATGGCCTTTGGATACAAGCACTCTGGCTTTCTCTCTCATAGTAAAGGTTTAGACAAAGTTTCAGTAGGGTTAACAATTTGTCATCATTTACAATGATGTAGAAATCCGGTATTTATATGGATGGGGGGTATCATACGTACCCCAGGCATGCAAGAGTCATGTACAATATCCAGTGCCCAATAAATAATGATTAAGAGATATGCTCCACACGTGGGGATAATACTATTGTAATGGTTTTTCTCGTGTGAGGCTTATAGCCCACGCGCACTCTCCCATGCGTGCCCCATTACATGCGCTCTGTTAGGTGTGGAACGTGTCCTGCTAGAATGAGTTATTGACCTGGACGAGTATAAGAGCACTGACATTCCACTGGATTGCATGTTGGTAATTGCCAAGTGTAGTCTCGGCTGACTTTCACCGGGGCGAGATGAGAGTATAGGCTAACATAAGTAATATCGGCCTCTTAAAAAAGACGATGTGAGACATTAGGCTATCTAAGCTTTCATGTGGTCTCTACTGGAGACTGGGATGTGGTGTATTGTCCGAGATGAGACAGTTGTACAGGATGGCTCATGAGAGCATGCTTGGTAGATTCGGCTAAGACGAGCTTGGTTTATGCCGAGACGAGGTATAATATTGGCATATTAATCACCCCCAAGCCCTTAGTCTTCTGTGTAGATAAAAGACTGAGGGGTAAAAATGTCTAGTTATACGAATGAAGGTACGTCTCTAACTCGTCAAATGTTAATATACTGGTGTGTACGATAGATTGACACTTGCCATTTGTTCCTTGGCCTAGCGTAGTCCTCAAGTAGTGGCGGTAGCATGTGTATGCGGTGGTAGTTGTTCCCTAATGATGGTCACATCAAAAGTTGAACACCATCATTATGGGAGTTTAAAAAATTTTAAATCAAAATCTCCTTATTCTCTCTCCATACTTTACGTGCACGACTTTCTCTCTCTAAGTCGTTCAGTTCTAGAGTTACTATTCTTTCCTCCATTTTCCAAGCATTTTTGGGTGACTTTTCTAAGTCCCGATTGTTGTCAGCTTAGTCTAACCTTCTAGGTACTCCTATTCTTCCTTCTTTGTTAATTTTCCTTCATTTTCTAGCCATTTATGTACTGGTTTGCTTTTCTGGTGGTTTGGTTATTTTTTAGCGCTTGTATTAGGCATTTGTAGCGTGTTTTTTGGGTTGATAAAGTTCATTTAAGGGTTGAGATAAGATGCTATACAATTTGCTGGTAGTTTTAGGGTTTCCCCGCCTTGTTTTACCCTTATTTGGTCACTCCGGTGAATCACCGATCATCTTCTCTAATGAAGCATTCAACCCATTCTTGAGTTTTCTTGGCATTAACTCTTCACATTTCTTACTTTTGATCTTTTAGTTAAACATTTAATTGTTTCCCTTTTTCAGTGTTTCCACCATGTTGAAGGTGGTCCCTTAAATGTTGAGGAAGTTATATGAGCTAGCTAAAGATTTCCTTACTCTCAGCGAGAGGTGCTTTAGGGAGATCAAAAAGTAAAAGGTCGAGGAAACTTCCAAGCATAAGGCTGAAGCCTTTCCTCTTCGTCCTATCTACCCCATCCCTCTCGCAACCATTCGTCCTCTAGTTGTAGAGCTGAGTGACTCCATATCTGAGTCTACTGCCGAGTGTGTTGATTCTTTCCAAGTGGCCATGGAGTTCCCTTATGTGGGTCTAAAGAGGCTAAAGGTTCTTCAAGATCCTCTTCCTCAAACCAAGCAGGGCCATCTAATCAGGACGAGTCATCAAACCAGGTCGAATCATCATCAAATCGATCTAAGTCTTCTCAGGGGTAGATTCTTCAATACAAATCCTCTCATCTCACGATGTGCTGAGAGTGGATGTTACGATGCCATCCCTATAAATATTATTACTCACACATCCACACATCTATTTTTAGGAAACACTTTACTAGAACTTATCATGCCCAAGGTGTCTTTACCCCTGGTGTCATCCCGACTACTGAGTAAGATGGCGATGAAGATGCTGCCGAGGGCACACTTAATACTGCCTGTGTTAAATCCTATGTCAGTATAACTACTAAAGTTGACCTCCGGATGTGGAGGAAACTTTATGGCGTTGGACTATTAATTAATATGAGGGCACCCACGGTCGACGAGAGAGCATTCCTTGGTCGAGAGGGACAAATTTGTGTTTACGAACAAATTTTCAAGGTCGACTTTAGGCCACATGTACATCCGATTATACATGCCATTTTAGACATTCTCGGTCTTGGCACTGCCCAATTGTCGCAAAATGCATGGAGAGTTATCCTTGGATTTGTCAGCTTGTAGAAGGTAGTTTTTCATACAAACCTTCTAGTTAGTGTCTTCGGGGGATGCTACACTGCCTCTTCTCCTAAGACTCAGCCTGGATACTATCATCTCATAGACATAAAGTTTAAAAGGAAAGCCTTGATGGTTACCTAGACTTCTAATCATAATTGGAAACCTCCATACTTCTTTATTTCAAGAGCCTGGGAATTTGGCCCAGATGTCTCTTGGACTACCTCTGAGCCCCGAGTTCCCCAACGATCGCCCAAGGCTCTAATATCGGCTAAAGCTAAGTTACGATTAAGGTTAAGGCCACCAAAAAACTTTTGAAAATTAGGAGTCAAGGAAAGGAAGGGGGTCTTGTACAGTTCAAGCAGTTGATGACTCTTTATTTCTTAGAGAAAACGAGTATGGGGGTGGACCCCTATCTGAGTTATGTAAGTGATGTTAACGTTATTTCTTCTAACTGTTATGTCTTATTTCGTATGTATGAGATTATGATCTTACTCTCTTCTTTACAGGCTGGTCGCTAAATACTCCGAAAGTTGTGTGGAACATGGAAGCTCTAAGCCTAGCCAATTTTCTCAAACAAGTTGGAAATAGGTCGACCCATGTGCCTTAGACCAAATAATTAACTACTGCTAACCCCATCCAAGTCGAGGGGTCCATGAAAAGGAAAGAGGGTCAGGAAAATATCCTCTCAACCCATAGGAGCAAGAAAATCAATGAGGTCCCGTCCACGACCGGGCCGAGACAAGACATACCCATCTCCTCAAAGGATTCACTTACTGCATGGCTTGAAGTCTGTAAATCAGCCCCGATTCTTCCTTGGGGAGTAAGGATAAGGCCATTAAGTTCCTAGCCTCCAAACCTCATAGTCTAACATCATGTTTATCGAGGCAACCAATATCTCCCTTGTGAATGACTTCGTCCTCCACAAGGTTGTCCAAGTAAGTCATTATTCTTTTCATATTTTATCACTTTTATTTTTTGTTAAAACTATAAGGTCGTCTCATATTAACATAATTTATTGTATGGAGACAACTATCTACCTTCAGAAACTCCACTAGTGGATTAGGAAGAAGGTCCCTAAAATTCATCAGGCTCGTCAAACTATCAAGAACGATGAGACTCGGAGGAGCCACATTAAAGAGCTGGAGACTTAGGTTGAAATCCTGAAGAAGCAACCCTCTGAGGCTATCACCAATATGAACAAAGTCATGATGAAGTTATCAAGGCTCTAAACAACCAGCATATAACCGAGATTACTAGGAAGGTAAAAGAGTATGTCGATCGTAAGATCTCTGAGTCCCAAAAGCAGGTTGTGAAGGTCTTCAAATTTTTGAGGAGTTCCTAGGCTACAGTGTGAAGTTCCTTAAAAGAGGTTCTTACACTGGTTACTTCTGGGCAACTATAAACTTCCCTGAGATCGACAACCTATCTAAGTAATTGAAGACCTTCATCTTGAAAGACTCGCTTGACATGATAGCCCTGAGCCGGGTTGAAGGGTCGACGAAGCAGGAGCCTATAGCTCAGACTACGCACCTTGTAGACAAGATCGAGCCTATAGGTGATGTCAAGGTCGAATATACTGTAGTTGCAGATATGTTGGTTTTTGATGAAACCGAGAACCCAAATGATGAAGAGACAAACCTCCAAGCTTAGCTATTTTAGTCTTTCTATTTATGGGCGGCCTCCTATATCCTAATGCCCTTCTGGTTGTAAACCTTTTAAGCACTAGAACAATTTTTATAATTTATTGGCAACATCGTAGCTCTTCTTTGAACACTTATCATCTCATATTTTGAATGAAAAGTGCTCTTAATGGATGAATAGTACTCCTTCCCATATTTATGATTTGCCCTTATTTAATTATATGTATGCCTCCTTCTGACGTGTAATCAAGTAACCATAATAAATGGCTTATAGTCTTAATACCACCAACCAATGAAATAATGAACACATTATCCCATCTTTAGATGATATGAGTATATGTGACAGATTTCGTAATATGAACATCGTGTCATTTTATGACGAGATAAATACAATAATGTTTAATCATGAATTTGAATTTACCACCAAATTACACAAGCCGCCTCTCGTCATTTTGAGAGTGTATGGACAATATTAATCTCGTCTCGAGAGAGTTTTTCCACCAAGTTAATGAAGTTTAATATGAAGCACAACTAAGTGATTTTTTCATTTGAATTCATCAAATTATTGTGTCGTCTCGACAAAGAGAGTTTTTTCACCAAGTTAATGATGTTTAATATGTCCCCCCCCCCCCCCCCTATCGGTGTTATCAAGAGTCCATGGATGAGTTGGAGCCCGTCTGGACTGTCATGTCATCAAGAGTAAGTTCGAGCTACTTCGCCACGAATGATGTTCGGTAGATTAAGATGAACTATTACATACAATCTAAAATTACACATACAATAGAATAGGAGAGAACACTTGTAAATGAAAATTTTCATTCACCATCTTCTTCGCATATACATACACAAATGGAATTAATACAAAACTATTACTAAAAGTTTTTTTTTAAGATGATTTTCATTCCATGGATTGGGGAATGGATCTCCTTCTAAGTTATCCAGCCTATACGTTACTAGAACCACCTCTTTAACCACTCGCTAGGGACTATGCCTGTAAGGATGAAGCTTATTGGGCTTCTGTCAAGTTTTCTTTAGAACTTGGTCTCCTACTACCATTGAACGGGACTTCACTCTCTTATAATAGAACTTCGTTGTCTTTTCCTGATAGGCAGCTTACTTGACCTCAGTGTCAATCTACCCGATTTCTTAGGTTTATAGATGACCTATCTGAGAGGAGAGTCGGTGAGGATGACCATAGTATATACCTGGAAGTACGACTTCATCTTCCTTGATGGGTGGATTAAAGCATAAGGCAACTTATCCATTTTAGGATATCTCTACTCGGCCCCCTGGAGCACCTTACTATTAAAGTACATTGGTTTCTACACACCATCCACATATCTAACAATAGCAACACTAATGGCCTATTTCAAAACCATTAGATATAGATACAACTTTTCTTCCTGAACCAGTCCTTATAATATAATTGGATAGCTGAGGTAGGCCTTCAACAATTGAAAGGACTTATCTCCCTCCTCATTCCACTTAAAAGCTTTTCTGAGCACCTTGAAGAAGGGAAGGAAATTATCGGTAGATCTAGACATAAACAGGTTCAGTGATGCCACCCGTCTAGTTAACCTCTGCACATCCTTTATTATCGCGGGATTCTTCATTTCCATCAAAGCTTTGATCTTTTCTGGGTTTGCCTCAATCCCCCTTTGGTTCACAATAAAGCTTGAGAACTTGCCTTCCCCTACGAACAAGACACACTTGGAGGGGTTGAGTTTCATCCTATATTCGTCCATAGTATCAAAAGTTCACTCAAGGTCAGCCATATGAGTGTCGGCCTTGAAGTTCTTCATTAACATATCATCGAAATACACTTCCATCATCTTCCCCATCAGCACTTTGAATATCTTATTTACCAATCTTTGATACGTTACCCCGACGTTCTTCAGGTCGGAGAGCATGACCTTATAACAATAGGTCCCTTTGTCAGTTATGAAAGATGTCTTCTCATCATCAGACAGGTCCATGAATATCTAATTATAACATGCGTAGGCATCCATAAAAATCATTCATTCATGGACAGTAGTGGCATCAACCATCTGGTCTATCCTCGGTAGAGGGAAGTTTCCCTTGGGGCATACTTTTTTCAAGTTCATAAAATCAGCACACATCCTCCACTTGCCATTAGCTTTGGGGATGATAACAGGATTCGCTAACCACTTAGTGTAGATAATTTCTCGGATGAAGTCGCCTTTTTCTAAATTCATGACTTCTTTTCTGATGATATCATACTTCTTCCTAGAGTATACTCTCCTTTTCTATCTAATCGACTTTGCTTCCTGAGTCATATTGAGCTTATAGTAGAGGACCTTTGGATCGATGTTAGGCATATTCTCATGGCTCCAAGAAAAATTCTCTGCCTCTTCTTCAATAGTTTGATCAATTACTTTTTGATCACGTTCTTGAGGTCTTTATCAATTTGGACAGTTTTTTTCAGCTTGTCCTCATTAAGTACGATCGATTCTACCTCCTCTGCAAATTCAATCATCTTTAGCTTAGTCTCATAACTGGGGCTAAAGGTTTAATTGTTGTAAGTTTTCTAGCCCTTTTATATGCCTCCCTCTCCTCAACTGAGTTGAAGTAGCACTCGCCTGCCTCAACTTGGTCACCATGTACTTCCCCTACACCATATGGAGTCGGGAATTTAATCATCTGGTGAACTATTGAGGGCATAACCTTAAATTCCTCGAGGGATACTCTTCCCAGAATTATATTGTAGGCTGAGTAGACATTTTCATCCTTAACAAAAGAAATTAATTTTCTTCGTGAAGCGTTTTGGTCAGTTGTTCCCCATTTTAACCTCCATCTCATAAATTCCCAATGGTTGCACTTTCTCACCACTGAAACTGATGAGAGGTTGGTGATACAGGATCAACCTCTTCTTGTACAGCCCCAGACCCTTGTAGCAGTCCTAAAACATCACATCGGCCGAGATGCCACCATCGACCAATATTCTAAGAACCTCATACCCATGCACCAGGGTGGTAATCACCAATGGGTCATCATGCGGGGCTAAGATCCCCCTAAAATCCAGCCTAGAGAAGACAATAATCAAACTATTCATATAAACTTTAGTTCTTTTTACCTTCTTCGGATCAACCATTATTGAGTGTACTTCTTTGGGTTTTAGAGGAAGATCTTTGGCCTCTTCCTAGTGAGCCTTTCTGTCAGCAATCTCCTTTCTCCCGCTGGGAAGTCATGCACAGATCATCTTAACACCGAGAGAAACTATGTGTATCCGACCCTTAGGATCGGTGATTAGAGGTGGCATTTCAAAGTCTGCTTCATCGTCGTCCTCCGAGTCATCATCGTCCCTGTTGACTTTAGCACCAGGCTTGCACTTGTCATTCCTCCTCTTCTGTGTGTCGTATCGACCACCCTTTGGAATGTTCTAGTCAACGTACTTTATTAACTTACAAGATTTCATCATTTTCTCAATCTCGTCCTTGAGAGCGAAGAATCTGTCGGTCGTATGGCCATGATCTTGGTGAAACTCACACCATAGATTCTTGTTCCTCTTATAAGGAAGAGCTCTTAACTTTTCAATCCATCTCAGAGACGGATTATTCTTTATCTCATTCAGCATGTGATCATAACTGACTGTTAGAGGGGTATACTCAGCGAATTGGTCGTCTGCCGACCTCTTCTTTCCATCCTTGTTCTTTTTTCAGAACTTACCCTCATTGCTTGTTCCATTATCCTCTTCATCCTTGGCAACCATTGCATTATCCACTTTCATAACCTTCTTGGACGTAGCCAAGAGTTCGGCTATGGATTTTAGAGGATCTTCAATAAGCTTCCAAAGGAGCTTTCCTTTCTGTAACCCTCCCATCAGGGCGGTCATAGAAATGCTCTACTCGTAATATTTAGCCTCCAATTTCTCCTTGTTTAACCTTATTATATATTCTCTCAGACTTTCATTATTTCCCTGCTTTACGTACAGAAGGTGTGTCATCTTCCTTTGGGGTCTCACCTTAAAGCAAAAATTGTGTATGAACCTCTCTGCTAGCTATTTAAAATTATCTATTCAGTTTTTAAGGAGAGAGGTTAACGACACATGATCTGTACCGGTCAATGTGCTAGTGAAGTCCGGACACCTCATATCGTACGAGACAGAGTAGATATAAGAAGTTGATTGGTACATCCACACATGGTGGATGAGATTAGTCTCCCATCATACTTAGGCATGACCACCAGTGACTTTTAGCCGGGGTTGTGTAACCCACTATCTTTGACCCAAGGGGGGAGCCGCTCTTCAGAATAACCCCTATCTTGTCCTCCAGTTTCTGGATGGAATTATTCCAAAGCTTCTCGGTAGCAGCTATAGCTTCGACTAGGGCCACATTATCTCCAGCCCTTTTTATATTGGCTAGACGAACTAAGGGCTCTCTAGACACTGTCCTCTATCATCTATGCACCTCTCGTTGTTCCTTATCTCGGCCTCTATAAGGTCGACGATCATCATATATATCATTCCTTTTAGAACCAATGATGCTCCGAGATCTGGAGATAAGGTTTCTCAAATCATCTACTATCGGGTCGAGCCTATCGATGGTCGACCCTCTACTTAGTCTGTCCAAAGCTAATGCCCTTATCCTACAGTCTCGGCTAGGCCCGCCGCTGCATCCTCGTATGGGCTAAATTGGTTGCACGATGTAGAAATTTGATAAGGACCCTAACATTCTCTCTCATCCTCGTCACGATATTGTTCATTATCATCATCACGGCATTCCTCACCAGGTCTCCCTAGGCTTAAACGCCTAGGGTTGACAACGTCTTTGAGTGGGTCCTGAGGGTTCCCCTGGCCACTGGATCTAGAACACCTTCCCTGGAAGCCGGAGCTATAATCTCATCTCCTGCAACGACAGATCTAACCACCATGTTCTGGATAAATGCAGCAAGAGTCACCTGCATCTGTCGTTGACTGTCCACTAAGAAGCATACTGCCACCGCCACCTCATCCATTTCTGATTGAGGTGGGGCTTGACTGGTACTGGGTCCACCTATAGTAGGAGGATCTGACACCATTGAAGAATTTCGGGGACCGAAAAAATCAATTGATGTACCGAAAGTGAGCTAGACTGAAAGTAAGCTTCAGCTTAAACTAGAGCTCTTTCAATGGTGGTTGAAGCTCATCCAACTGTGAGGTTGAACCACCACTAGAGAATCCGGTGGAATAACTACAAATAAAACGAAGAAGATGACTATCTCGTTCCCACATACGGCGCTAGATAGGCAAAGAGGAAGATGGTACCCAATTTAAGTCGTTTAACCTTTGAACGGTGTACATCCAGTGTGTGAGTGTGTGAAATCCACTAAACTTTTTTTTTTATAAAAATTACATAGTTTTTGTAACGTTTTTATATAAAACCGGTTTTTAATGTTTTTTATACAACAAAGTTTTTTAAAGTATAATAATTTTCTTATAAACTGTTTGTTATATAAACAAACTAAACTCTTATTAAGATCTATTTTTACATAAATTACTGTTTTTGACGTTTATATATATATATATATATATATATATATATATATATATATATATATTTGTTTTTGACATTTTTTAATATAAAACATTTTTGTATATAATACAATTTTTTAAAATAAAATAAACAGTTTTTATGTAAAAAACTATTTTTTATAAACAATTAATAAATAATTTTTTATATAATAAAGTTTTTGATTTTATAATAAATAATTAAATTATAGTTTTTTTATTATTTTCAAGGTTCTAAAAAGCGCGGGGCGTGATCCAGACGCGGAGGTCAAGCCTTAAGCCTTAGAAGCCTAGGCAGATCTTAGGCGTAAAAAGGCGTGAAGAGGCGTTTAGGGCTTCTTAATATATTTTGATATTTTTAACCATAACAAGGCTATGAAAATATTAAAATTGTACATATCATAAAAATATGTCTGAATATTTGTAAATTAAAATACTATTTGATTCTTTTGGATGAGATAATGGTCCGGTTTGTAAAAAATTCTTTAAAAGGCGATATCGTTTCACTAGAGCATTGTTGTTGTTAGAAAAAAGTGCACCTTATGGGTTTTACCAAGAACAAGGCGTAAAAAGGTTAACGCGGGACGTTTCTCCCAAGCCTCAAGCCTAGGCGTTTTTTTTAGAACAGTGATTGTTTTATAGAAACACATTTTGATTTTATAAAAAAATTATTTAATAAAAAAATAGTTTATAAAAACTTTTTTATTTTATAAAAACTTTTTTATTTTATAAAAAATCGTTATTATTATTGTTGTTGTTGTTATTATTATTATTATTATTATTATTATTATTATTATTATTATTATTATTATTATTATTATTATTATTTTGTTAAAAAGAGTTAAAAGCAATGTAAATTTTGTTTTCATTAAACTAATATATATTTATACTAATGTGTATTAATGTATCAAGGGGTAAAATAATCTTTTTGTATGAAAAAATGGGTCAATTGACGGTCAAACATGTCCACGAACGATTTTCGTCGATTTTTAACCCAACCAACTACAATGTTAATATATGGACTCAAACTCTAAATAGTGAAAACAGCTACACCCCAAATAATAACAGACCCATGATTTTAGAGCCATAGTCAGTCCATATCAATTTAATTGTCATTGTTCCAAAAAAAAGTTTTCTAACAAATATATTAATATTTATGTTACTAATGTCTAGGATGAAAACTAATTTATGTATTGTGAAATATACCTTATTTAAGATGCTTTAAAAATGAAAACGCCAACTCTTAATTTGATATGGAGGATATTTTGGCATTGAGAAAGGCCCTATTATTTTTTAATTTAGTTTTTTTGGTTTAATCTAATGTTGAAAGTGTTACCTTAATTCCCACTTAAATTATATTAAGTCATATAATCACTAAAAATCATACCTCAATCATTTTGTTACCACTCATTTTTCTTTTTGTTAAAACAAGGCTTATTGCATAAGTTTTCTGTTATTAGTTCTACTGATATATTTTTTTCTGTTAGTTTGTTATGCCAGCCTGTATGGTACAGTTGTATTTTAGCTAGACTATAGGTGTCATATTTCTACTAATTTAGGCTTCTTGTATATAAGACCCATCTTGTACCCTCTTTGTTCATTCAATAAAAAAAAAATCGATTCTTTTCTTCTCTTTTGTAAAATGGTATTAGAGCACCATTTTTCCTCAGTTGTGAATCGCAAAAATTGTGATTTCGTTTATTCTTATTGATCTTCAATGGCTCGTGTAGGAGGAGCTCGGGGAGGCAACAATGGCAGTAATCGGAATAGCGAAAATTATTTTTCAGTTTTGGATTCTGATAATTGTATTCATGAAGATTCCAACAACCCTTTCTATATCAGTAATGGTGACCATCCAGGTCTAAGCTTGGTTTCAAGTCCTTTGATAGGTAGCAACTATAACTCTTGGCATCGTTCTATAGTAATAGCTCTTATTGCTAAGAACAAGATTGAATTTGTTGATGGATCAATTGCTAAACTAGAAATTGGTGATAATATGCATAATTTTTTGTCTCGATGTAATAATATGGTTATGTCATGGATCTTGAATGCTGTTTGTAAAGACATAACAGATAGCATAATGTATGTCCGTGATGCTAAAAGTATGTGGATTGATTTATGTGATCGATTTAACCAGGGCAATGGTTCTAGGATTTTTCAATTGAAGAAACAAATACATGCTCTCACATAGGGTTCAAATGATGTTAGTACCTATTTTACCATGCTTAAGATTTTTTGGGATGAATTGAGTGATTTTAGACTTGCACCAGTGTGTCATTATGGAGCAATGAAGAGTTTAACAGAATATAAACATCAAAACTATATGTTACAGTTTCTTATGGGTTTAAATGACTCATTTGTTCAGATCGGGGCTCAAATCCTTATGAGTGATCCATTACCTCCAATTAACAAAGTCTTTTCCCTAGTTATACAAGAAGAAAGACAGCGATCCATGAATTCCTCTGGTTCAACTATGCTTCCTATTTCATCTTCTTATGGAGTAGCTAATAGTAATTACAGTGTCTAAAAGGGAAAGAAGGACAAGACAATTTGTACGCATTGTGGTTTCTCTGGTCACACAGTGGGCAAATGCTACAAAATACATGTATATCCACCAAGTTTTAAACCAAAAAGTCATTTTGGAGACTTTTCTAAAGCGCAAACAAGTAGCCATTCAGGATATTCAAAACCTCAAGCTAATCAGTCCAGTTTTGTTTTTGAGGCTAAAGTTACTTCTGATAGCAATCATAATACTAATAATAATCTTTCTTTACATGCTTTGACTGCTAATCAATGTCAGCATTTTATTTCCTTGTTTGGTACTGAGTTGTAGGGGATTTCTCATGATGCCCAAGAACAGCAACATGTAGTGTCCAATTTTACTGGCACTTCTTCTCTTATATCAGATAATGTTTGGATTATTGACTCAGGTACCACTCATCACGTATGTCATGATTTGAGTTTGTTTGATTCGTTTGATAACCATTATACTTCTACTTTTGTTGTTCTACCTACTAGACATACTGTAATAATTTCTAAGATATGATCAGTTCGATTGTCTCCTTTATTAATTCTATCCTAAGTTCTATATGTCCCTTCTTTCAGATACAACTTGTTGTCTGTTAGTTCACTCACAAGGAATCTTTCTTGTTCTTTAATCTTTAATTATGATGGTTGTGTGATTCAGGATACTCAGGGCCTAAAGATTGGGACGAGTAAAAGAGTAGGTCATCTCTATCATCTCAGTATTCTAGATGTTTGTCAAAAGTCTTCTAGTTCTGTGGTTTCTTGTAGTTCTTCCTTAATTTTCTCCAATATGATGTTATGGCATTATCGTCTGGGACATCCTTCTTGTGTAATTTCTCAGCATATAGATAAGACTCCTGTTTTCAATTTTAGAAGTGATAAAAAGTTTATGTGTAATGTTTGTCCTCTTGCAAAGCAAAGTCGTTTGGATTTTACCTCTAATAACAATCTTTCGGCATTGCTTTTTGATCTTATTCATGTTGATGTATGGGGCCCTTTTCGGGTAATATCCAATGAAGGTTTTAGATATTTTCTAACCATTATTGATGATGCCTCGAGATAAACTTGGGTTTTTCTTTTGCATATCAAAGCTGAAGTTCAGAAGGTGACTCCATATTTTTTTGAATGACTGAGACACAATATGGGAAGCATATAAAAGGAGTTAGTTCAGATAATGCTAAGGAGTTAGATCTTTCTCAATTTTATAATTCTAAAGGAGTTATACACTATCGATCTTGTGTTGAGAGGCCACGGTAAAACTCAGTTGTTGAACGTAATCATCAACATTTGCTAAACATAGCTCGTGCTCTTTTGTTCCAGTCAGGTATTCCTCTATTCTATTGGAGTGATATTATTTTAACTGGTGCTCATCTTATGAATAGACTTCCATATCCTGTTTTGAATTCAAAAACTCCTTTTGAAGTGCTGAATCAGAAGTCTCCTTCTTATAGTCACTTGCGTTCGTTCGGCTGTCTATGCTATGCTTCAACTTTGTTAAGTAAATGAGATAAGTTTTCACCTAGATCTCGGGCTTGTATCCTCATTGGTTATCCTTTTGGGATGAAATCATATAAGCTTCTGGATTTAGAGAGTCACAAGACTTTTGCATCTCATGATGTTGTGTTTCATGAGACAATTTTTCCTCTTGCTATTAAGAGTTACTCCGCGAATATCGATTCTTTGTTTCCAAACAATGTTCTTCCTCTACCTATTCTTGATAATATTTTATCTCATTCTGAGATTCCTGCAGTTACAAGGCCTATAAAACATATTGTTCCTACAATTTCAGCTCCTTCTACAGATACTTCTACGATTGTTTCTACTAGATCACAATGCACAATTAAAAAGATTTGTTATTTACAGGCCTATCATTGTGGTTCTGTACTGTATAACTCTCCTGAAGCTAATTTTTTGACTCATCATCCTCTTTCAAATTTCCTTTGCTATGATAAACTTAAGGGAGGATTTAAAGCTGGTATTATGTCCATATCTAGAACATCTGAACCTCAATCATTTTCATAGGCTTCTAGTATTCCTGAGTGGAATAAAGCTGTGACTAATGAGTTACAGGCATTAGAGCTTAACAATACATGGTCCATTGTTTCCTTACCTGCTCGACATCACACTTTGGGATGTAAGTGGGTTTATAAAGTCAAGTTTCGAGCAGATGGAACTATAAAAGGCACAAATTTAGACTCGTCAACAAAGGATATACTCAGCAAGAGGGAGTTAATTTTTTTGACACATTTGCTCCTGTAGCGAAGCTTGTTACCATGAAACTTTTGCTTGCTTTAGCTTCTAATCATGGTTGGTCTTTACATCAGTTAGATGTTAATAATGCATTTCTCCATAGTGATTTATCAGAGGAAGTTTATATGACTATTCCTCAAGGGTATAGTCATAAGGGGGAGAAACAATTACCTGTTAATGCTGTTTGTAAACTTAACAAGTCATTCTATGGTTTAAAACAAGCATCAAGGCAGTGGTATGCAAAATTTTCTAGTGTTTTGATTGAAGAACGATTTCGTCAGTTTGCAACTGACCATTTATTATTTATCAAAAGTATAGGGTCGACTTTCATGGCAGTACTTGTTTATGTTGATGACATTATTATAGCCAGTAGTGATGACATGGTTGTACAAGACTTGAAGTGCAGAATTGATGTTAGATTCAAGTTGAAAGACCTTGGACCTTTGCATTTTTTTCTTGGTTTAGTAGTGGGAAGAACCGAAAAGGGCATATATGTATCACAAAGGCCTTATGCTTTGCAATTGTTGGTTGACACAGGGTACTTAGGATGTAAACCAGCTATTACCCCTATGGAACCAAATTTAAAGCTAAGCTAGGATGAAGAGGAATTACTGGAAGATGCTTCACTTTATAGGACGTTAATTGGCAAGTTATTATATCTCACAATCACTAGGCCAGGCCTATCTTATGCAGATAATAGGCTTAGTCAATTCTTGGCTCAATCGAGACTTCCTCATTTCAAGGCTTTGTAAAGAGTTTTGCAGTATGTAAAAGGTTCTCCTGGACAAGGTCTTTTCTTCCCTTCAAAGACAGAAATAAATCTAAGAGCTTATGTTAAGACTGATTTGTCTACAACAACAGAAGTTCAATTTAAAGTATTTTCAGATGCTGATTGGACTAGTTGTCTTGACACTAGACGTTCCATATCAGGTTATTGTGTTTTTTTAGGTGACTCGTTAATCTCCTGGAAGTCCAAGAAACAAGCCATCGTTTCACGATCTTCAGTAGAGGCTGAGTATAGATCAATGGCAAATGCTACCTGTGAGTTGACTTGGTTACTGTCCCTGTTGAAGGAGGTTGGGTAAGTCATTCGAGGCTAGCTTTACTGTATTGTGATAATCAAGCTTCTCTACACATTGTAGCGAGTCTTGTTTTTCATGACCGAACTAAACACATAGAGATAGGTTGTCATTTAGTTCGTGACAAAATTCAAGCAGTAATTTTGAAGACCTTACATGTTTCTACTCACAATTAATTGGTTGATATATTTACCAAAGCTCTTCATCCTTCTCAGTTCAAAGATTTATTAGACAAGATGGGATTAGTTAACATCTACTCTCTATCTTGAGGGGGAGTGTTAAAACAGGTCTTATTGCATAAGTTTTCTGTTATTAGTTCTACTGATATATTTTTTTCTGTTAGTTTGTTATGCCAGCTTGTATGGTACAGTTGTATTTTAGCTAGACTCCTTGTGTCATATTTCTATTGATTTAGGCTTCTTGTATATAAGACCCATCTTGTATCCTCTTTGTTCATTCAATAAAAAGATTTCATTTCTTTTCTTCTCTTTTGTAAAATATTCCGTGAAGAATGAGGTTTGTCTCGTAGTTATTACAATAGGATTAACAATTAAAATAAAAAATATATAATAATAAGTACAAATAAATTTTCAAAAGTGGAACTCAATACCTGTCTTGCCATTGAATTCGTCCTCGTGGTTTTCAGTTTCGTCACTATTTTCCCTGGTTTGGTCATCGAGGAAGAGCTATCTAAGAAAAGTTTGACAGGTCAGGATTTATGAGCCTGCATACACATATGCATACACAGATCCAGACATAATACTCAGATCAAACACAAGAAAATGCTAGAATAAGATTATGATTCTTAAAATGCGCCTCATGAGTTGATTCGAACTGAACAAGTCAACAAATTATGTTCGTCAATTTTTTAGTGCGTGGGCCTTTGTTTATTGTAATAGTTTATATTGATTGGTACGGATGTCGATATGGAAATATTGGACCGACAGATTATTGAGAATAAGGGAAAAAGACTTTTTATATAAAGTTTGTATAGATGGGTCGACTATTTGAAATTGTGGAAATAAAAATCGGAATAATAGGATCCAAATTATTGTAAAGTTTTTTTAAAATGGTCTTCAAAATACAACGAAGCGGTGTTATTGGTTAGTTGTAAATTATGTACTGTTTGTTTAGTCAAGAAGATGCTCAAATGTGAGGTTGATAACGAAAAAGAATAGAGGAAAGAGAGAGAGGGGAACACATGAAGTTTGGGTGCAAAATAAAAAACCATTGTGTCACCAAAGAGTCCAATGCAACTTAAGTCGCACAATCTTACTTTGCAGGTTGCAATGGTTCTCAACACCGTGAATCACAATATCATACCCTTTTTCACATCAAGATAAATTACGTTATCATTTTATTACATAGTCGTTCAATTTTCGATGCTGGACTTTAAAACCGAGCTCATATTCTTCCCGTCAAATTCCTTAAGTTCTGTGTTCTACACGAAGACTCGTTTAAAAAAAAACAATACCTATTAATAGTTATAAAATTTCCAACGCTGAGTCTAAACAAATATTGAGTAGCTTGATTTATATGCTGTTGATATGCTGAGTACCATATCAAGTCAAGTTGAATATGTTGATGTTGTTTAAACATGCTCAAACGTGGCTCTTATATCCAATGTATTTAACAATAATACCCATCACCTAAGCGCATGTTGGTATTGACATATTTTACTTTATTTTTACATCACTTAATATAGGATGTTTTAGAGTGAGATGCTTCAAATTCAGCTGCTTTAACATGGATTCCCATTATATGCATCGAACTTGCTCCAGTTGATTAACAGCCACATCTGAAATGCAATTAGTTATTGTGGTTGCATTTGGCTATGTAGAGAAATTTATTACTTTCTCTCTGTTCTAAAAGGCCCACCGGGCCTTCCCCTAGGCCCGTCTAGGCTTGAGGTTTGAGAGAAACGCATCGTCTACGTCTTATTACGCCTTATTCTTGATAAAAGGCTTAAGGCACACTTTTATTTTAAAAAACAAAGGATTAATTGACAAATATTGATTATGGAGCATGAATATGAGAAATATGGCTACCAAACATATGAATATATTTTTAAAATTCAAGATATGTACTATTTTATTATATTACTAGCGTTGAAATAATTAAAATAAAAAGAAAAAGAAAAAACGCTTTTTAGAACCTTGCTTTTACTAAATAAGTAACTCAACATCCCTGTGTCACCTCTAAAAATGTAAACTTTCACTCTACCCGCCATGCAGTTGTCTTTGCATGAATGTTATAATATCCTCACTCTCATTTTGCAAACAGAAATGTCTTTGTCAATTTTTCATAATCTTAATCTAAAACAAATTTTTAGGAAAAAAAATAGAAATAAAGAAGTGAATTTGACACTGCCGGTCCCAAGCCCGGAAAAAGGATGAGGGTTGCGTTAGGTAGCTGACAGCTAGCGTAAAACTTTGTCAGATCCTTATGAAAATGAATCCTATGAATATACGTGCTAATGCTAGGGAATTCCCCTTAAGCGATGCGTTGCGCCTGCCACCGGGTGTCTCGAAAAAAAGGCAAGGGGCGTCGCATCGGCGCCCGGATGCGATGAAAAATATGCAAGGGTTCCTGCAACAAGCTGGACGTGTGCGGGTAAAGAAGCTAGTCCAGGATACTAGACTTAGGTTAGTGACTTGGAACATAGGGACTATGACAGGAAAATGGATGGAGTTAGTAGATACCATGATAAGAAAAAAAGTTAACATAGCTTGTTTACAAGAAACTAAATGGGTCGGTGAGAAAACTAGAGAAATAGAAAATACAGGATTTAAATTATATTATACAGGAAAACATAGAAATAAGAACGGAGTTGGAATAATAGTAGATAAAAACTTTAAGGACGATATCGTAACCGTTATTAGGAAAGGTGATAGACTTATACTTGTAAAATTGGTATTAGGTGAAAACATAATTAATATTGTTAGTGCTTATGCGCCTCAAGTAGGATTAGATGAGCACACTAAAGTACAATTTTGGGAACAAATGGATGAACTAATTCAAGAAATACCCCTAGGTGAGAAAATCTATATAGGTGGAGATTTTAATGGCCATGTAGGAGAAGATAGTGTAGGACATGAGATAGTGCATGGAGGACATGGTTTTGGAGATAGGAACGACGGGGGAGAGTGTATCTTAGATTTTGCGATGGCATATGATTTTGTACTAGTAAATACATGTTTTAAAAAGAGGTTTGAACAGTTAATAACTTATAAAAGTGGAACACATAAGAGCCAAATAGATTTTTTTCATTACTAGGAAAGGAGACCGATTAACGTGTAAAGATTGTAAGGTTATCCCGGGAGAGAGCTTAACCTCACAACATATCATAATGGTGTTGGATATAAATATTAAAAATCAATCACGAGTGCGAAAAGTGAAGATTAACCCACGAACTAGGTGGTGGAATTTAAAAGGAGAGAAATTAGAACTATTTAAAGATAAAGTATTAAATGAAGCAACATGGAATAGTGAAGAAGAAACTAACATAATGTGGAATAAGATGGCCACATGCATTAGGAGAATATCAAAAGAAATTCTTGGAAAATCAAAAGGCAAAGGGCCACAGTCTAAAGAAACTTGGTGGTGGAATGAAGAAGTACAGAATATAGTAAAAATTAAAAGGGAGTGCTTTAAAAGATGGCAAACAAATAGAAATGAAGAGAATTTTGAGAAATAGAAATGGGCTAAAAAAGAAGTTAAGAAAGTGGTTAGAGATGCTAAGTTAAAAGCGTATGATGATCTTTATACAAAATTAGGAACACAAGAAGGGGAAAAAAGTATTTATAAGCTTGCTAAACTTAGGGATAGAAAAATAAAAGATTTAAATAACATTAAGCGCATCAAAAGTGATGATTCGAGAGTCCTAGTCAAAGATGATGACATTATGGAAAGATGGAAAAACTACTTTGAGAAGTTATTAAATGGAGATAATGGGAGTAGATTAGATATAGAGGAAGTTAGGGAGACTCGAGAAGGTATATTTTTTCGTAGAATTAGGACAACAGAGGTCAGGATTGCTCTAAAAAAAGATGAAAACAGGGAAGGCTTTAGAACCAGATGGTATCCCTATTGAGGTTTGGAAGTGCTTAGGGGAGGATGGAGTATCATGTTATACAAAATTATTTAATAGAATTTTAATGACCAATAGGATGCCCGATGGAGAAAAAGTATTTTAGTACCTATTTATAAAAATAAAGGGGACATACAAAGTTGTTCAAATTATTGTGGTATTAAGTTAATGAGTCATACAATGAAACTTTGGGAGAGAGTGATTGAATATATAGATTGAGATTGAAGACAATAGTATCTGAGAATCAATTTGGGTTTATGCTTGGGAGGTCAACAATGGAAGCGATCTATTTATTGAGGAGATTAATGGAGAGGTATAGAGAGAAAAAGAAGGATCTTCATATGATTTTTATAGATTTGGAGAAGGCGTAAGATAGAATACCTAGAGATGTAATATGGTGGGTTCTACATAAAAGAGGAGTGCCTCGCAGATATATTGACGTGATCAAGGATATGTATGATGGTGTGATGACTACAGTAAGAACATCAGTTGGAGAAAGTAGTGAATTTTCCATTACGGTAGGGCTACACCAAGGTTCAGCATTAAGTCCTTATCTCTTTGCTCTTGTTATGGATGAGTTGACTGGACAAATACAAGATGAGATGCCATGGTGTATGCTATTTGCAGATGATATTGTTGTAGTCGATGAGACTAAGATGGGGATAAATGGTAGGTTGGAATTGTGGAGAGAAACTTTAGAAACAAGAGGATTTAAAATACGCATAACTAAAACAGAATATGTGGAGTGTAATTTTAGTAGTAATAGGAGGACAAATGGAGATGTGGTGAAATTGGAGGGTCAAGAAATACCTAGAAATGATCATTTTCGTTATTTAGGATCGATTATACAAAAAGATAGAGATATTAGTGATGATGTTACGCATAGGATTAGAGTAGGCTGGGTTAAGTGGAGAAGTGCGACCGGCGTTCTGTGTGATAGGCGTATACCTTTGAAGTTAAAAGAAAAATTTTATAGGACGGCCATTAGACCCGCCATGTTATATGGGACAGAGTGTTGGGCAACCAAGAAACAAAATGTGCAGAAAATGAGTGTGACGGAGATGTGAATGCTAAGATGAATTTGTGGTAAAACTCGAAAGGATAAAATTAAAAATGAACAAATTCATGAAACGGTAAAAGTAGCTCCTATAGAAGATAAATTGAGAGAAAATCGACTTAGATGGTTTGGACACGTCAAGCGTAGACCAATGGATACTCCTGTAAGGAAGATTGATTTAGTTAGTATTGATGGTAACCCAAGGGGTAGAGGTAACCCTAAATTAACTTGACGGGATATTATAAAAAAGGACATGATATCATGTGGTTTAACCGAAGATATTGCACTGAATAAAATGAAATGAAAAAATAGAATTCATTTAACCGATCCCAAATAATTGAGAAATTTTTTGTTGAGTTGAGTAGTTATTTATAGAAAGAATGTGGCAAATATCATTACTCTTGAACTTTAAGGGAATATATTGTTGTGATGATTTTCCGAGAAAAATAAGGGTCCGTATTCTTTGAGAGGCATCTTTTATTCTCATAACTTCTGAAACCCTCCAAAGTTACAAAAAAGAAGACCAAAAAAATCAGAATTCAAAAAAGTACTGTCCAATTTGCAGCAACCAACATTATGACGAACGAGAGACATATGCAGTGACAGTTGGACCCCTCTCACAAATAATTTGTCTAGCCACATGTGTATGTATCCTCTTTTCTCCCTCCATTAATCCTACTTTTCAGTGTCTTGTACCAACCCTTTTTTGCATTCATCATCAGTTTCATCATTATAGAGATATTATTTGTTCGTTGTCATGAATATCTATTTATACCAGAAGGTTTTTAAGATTTTTATCTTTTATTTTTGGTAAAAATTTTAAGAAACATTTTTTTTAAAAACTTTATGATTTAATAAAACGATATCATTTTTTAAAGACCTTTTAAAAAAAAGGATCAATGTCTCATTCAAAACATTCAAAAGACAGATAGTATTTCAAATTTCTCTGCCTTTCGTCCAAAAAAATACGCATTTATTCTTTTTTTTTCTTATTATTTTAAAAAATAGTACTTTAGTTTGCATGTATTCAGACATATTTTAAGTTATGTACTATTTTAGTATTTTTAATACCCTCTTATAGTTAAAAATATTAAAATATATTAAAAAAGCCCTAAACGCCTAAGGCGTGCCTAGATTTCTAAATCTTAAGGCTTAACACTTGACCTCCACGTCTCGAACACCACTCGCATTTTTTAGAACCTTAATTTATACACAAGGGTACTACTATTGGAGATGTCATCTTAAAATTATTTTTCACCCGTACTAGTGCTTTAAATATATTGTTAATTTCCAAATAAAGTATTAAACATATGACAAAAGTAATTAAATTGTTGATAGGGCTTGTTATTTCTTGGAATAAATGATGGAAGAAATTTGAGAACGATTGTTGCCCATGTTTCCTCTTGGTACTTACCAACCCACAATTTTCTTCCTCATTTGACAACGTTTTCCTCATTTGACCAAATTCAGTGATGACAAAAAATTTCCTTGTCTTTTTTTTCAGCGTTTGCACCTGGATCCTACATGCTAACCTGTTCTTTAAAGTTAGAAAGTATTTTTCCAAATATTAAACCGCATCCAGGAGGAGTTTGAGAAACGAATTACTCCTAAGACAATAGGAGAAGTTTAGTTAATGGATATATATAAAAAAAAAAAACATTAGTGGTAAACAAACATAATGCAAAATGGGGATCTTCGTCAACGTCATGGATCCAGCTACTCAAAAAGGTCTAAAAATTTCTTCCAAATTTTCAAATTCTTAGAAGAAAAGTAATCCAAAGTCTTTTAGAAAACACGCACACATGTAAACCTAATAGATCTAGGAGTTAATGTACAAACTAACACACCTAATTCAAGTTTGAAACAAACTTGAGTAATCCAAACAACCTAATGTGACTTCTGTGATCAAGTGTGTTACATAAAAAGATAAACAAACACAAACTAACCAAAACGCATCTTTTACAAGGAAAAACCCTCACTAGGGGTGAAAAACTTCAGATGCACTCGATTTCCATTTCTACTTAAAAAGATAATTTTACAAATGTCGAGAAGATACCTCTCACACAAACATAGTTGCATGGATACCTATGAACCTTCAACTCTTTCCCATAGCAAACGAAAATCCGATCCAAGCTCCACGAATTAAGTACAGAATTATAACACCTCGCATTTTTATGTCAATTAACTTGGTAGATTTATAATAAATGAATTGCTTGGATATTATTGTACATGATTAAGTGATTCGATTATACCGAATGTGTGCATTGGCATAATAATTAATTTTCATGTTACCTAAATTCTTGTTCTTACGTGATTAGTATAACTAAAATATGTAATTGTAAGAGCAAATATTTATAATTTCTCATAGCTTAGGCTTTACTTAGTTTTTGGTGCATCTCGTTACAAACCGGCACATCAAACCGAACTCCGACATCTCCAAGATTGAGGACACGCCTACAAGTTATGGAGGAATAAAAACATGTATGTTTATAGACTTTTCTGAATAAGATATTGGGATATTATTTTTTTGTAAATCGAGGCTTTTTATAAAAAGAATTTTAAAAATAAATTTTTATATTAGTCTCGTTCAAACGAGATGGGGCCTCGCTCGAACAACATTGGAGTATCGTTAGAACCAATTTCTAACGTTTTTCAAACGAGAGTGTGTTTTCCTTTGTAGAGGATTCTCGTGGGAAGTACGTGAGAAGGCCGTTCAAATGACAGTGGCATGCCGTTAGAACGAACCTTGCTCTCGTTCGAACGAAACTAATATTTTCGTTCGAATTAAAGCCATTGTCATTCGAACAACGTCACCACCCGAAATTCCTGATTTTCATATGAATACATATTTTGAGCAATTTTTCAAAGTGACTTTGACAAAAATAATTTTTGCATACCTGTTCCAAAGTTTTTCATTTTTGTTTTTACAAAAACACTTTTAGATTCACAAATCTTTCATCCTGGTATTTGATTTGTGAAATTTCTGAAACCCTACTTTAAATTATCTTTGATAAAACTTGTGGAGTTCATTTTATACGACTGAATTGTGAACCGAGGTTTCAATGTTGAGGAAGACAAAGGTTAAGCGGTGGATACCGAGGGAAGATCGCTTTCTATGGACAACTCTGGATTGGGTCTTTTTCTATAGAAGGAATTGAAGACTTTGTGCATCATACATAGTATGTCTAAGTATTTTGTAAGTCGATTATTTATTAATTACTTTGTAGTGCTGAGTATAGGTTTTGCCCTGTTTAGGGATTTTTACTCATCTCTATGTGTTGTTTGCATGCCTTGATTATTACTTTAAAATTAGACTACATCATTGTATGCATGCCTAATTTAATTAAACATAAAATTTGGTTAAAAATGGAATTTTTCATGGCAAACTAATATACAAATCCATCCATTGAATCCAGCAATCTCAAGTTGATATCAGAGTCGGTTGCACTAAATTACTATGTGATCCATTTAAAAAAATTGATGTCATTTTTTCTAAAAGTGTTGATCTATAGAAATTTGAATTTAATAGATAATTTGTATAATAGGATTCCTATTTTTAATGGGCTAAACGATGCCTACTAGAAAGCTAGAATGAGGTCCACTTTAAAATCTATAGATGAACGTGTTTGGCTTGTATGTGAAAGAGGGTGGGAACCACCCACAGTGACCATTGATAATGTCATTGGTCTAAACCTTTCTCTGCATGGATAGAGGATGATTTTAAATGGAGCGACTTTAACTCACGCGGTCTGAGTGCCATCTCAGGAGTCGTCACCCCTTACGAGTTTTGTCGCATTATGAAGTGCACCATGTCTAAAGAAGCTTGGGATATCCACCATATAACACACGAGGGTACCAATCCTGTGAATGTTTCTAAGATGCAAAACCTCACCACACAATTTTAAACAATCATTATGCTTGAGTCTTAATCTTTTCATGAGTTTTACACACATCAATCTGATATAGTAAACTCGCGTTTCAATTTAGGTGAGAAAATTCCTCGGATGCGTGTAGTTAAGAAAATTTTGAGATCGCTCCCGGTCCGCTTTATTATTAAGGTTATCATGCTAAATTTATTAGGGATATTAGATACTCTTAGGTTAGAAGAACTCATAGAAAACGTTCAAACATATGAGATGGATATGTTTTCTAAATCTGTTAAACTTAAGGAAAATGAAAATACAATACAAGTTCATTCTATAAAGAAACGGGAAATGTAGTCTGACTCCGAGTACGATTTTGACTTGGATGATTTATCCCTTTTTGCAAAAACTTTCAAAAAATTTCTTAATATTAGGCGAGAAAATACTTCCAAAGAAAAGAAAAGTTTTGAGAAAGATAAGAAATATAAATCGGGCAAGAAAAATTTTGAGAAGAAAAAGAAAATATTTCCCAAAGAAATAGGAAGAAAGATGCTATGAGTATGAGGGTAAGGGTCACAATGCTCACAGGTGACCGATGAGATTAAAGAGACAGGGCAAAGGCAAAGCTGCCTTAAATTCCACGTTTAGCATAAGAGATGTCGAGTCGATGGATTTCGTAGATAAAACACCGCATGGATATAATTTCACTACGTTCATGGCTCGTCTTGTTACTACATTTAGTACACATGACATCGATGAGGAAGTTACGAAACATAAACACCTCGATAGAGAGACTATTCATTCTGAGGAGAGTAATGGGGATGATGTGTTAAGTGAGAGTGAGAGTGACATTCAACGCGCATATGTCGATCTCTATGCTGAGTCATTTAAAACTAAGAAACAAATCAAAGGTTTAACGACTAGAGTTTTAACATTAGAGAAGTAGTTGAGAGAGACGACAAATAGCAAGTCCTCGATAAGACAAGCTTTGGGAGAGAGGGTTATTTTAGTTGAGAGCGAAAATGGTGACTTGACCAACAAGGTGACTAGTCTTACAAGAGATGTTCATGCATCTATGGAGACTTTTGAGAAACTTGAAGACTGTGTATTCAAAATCGAAAAAGATATCTAATGATCTCAGGAGATTGACGTTACTATAGAAGACACATCGAAGAAGGTAAGAAAATACTCCTTGGGCCCGCTTTAAGTTTTTAGTGAGAGGCGAGGAATAGGTTATGACGGTGCATCCACTTCCCATACCGCACTGAAACTCGTTCCTAAATTTGTGGTTAATCCTTATAAGCCTCGATCTAAATAAAAAGAGAGTTCAGCCTAAGAAAACGAACCAAGGTAAACCCATAAAGTCTATGTTTGCACATTTTGCAAAAGGACAGGTCACCTTAGAGAGTTTTTGCTACAAGTTAGGTCGAACTAAACGTATATATGCTCTCGTGCACTTCTCTAGCGACTTTTCTAGTCTTAAAGAGTGAGTTGATTTTCTAGTCGCTTCTTTACAAAGCTTAATGGAATAATTTGAACGGATGTATTTTCCGTTTGAGAACTCTTCTAATGCTACGACTAGAGTTAACAACGACAGGGGAAAAATGTTAACTCCACTTAGGTACCTAAGCAAGGCGACAAAGCCCTTGTTGTTCATGTTTCTCTCAAAGTTCAAAATACTTACCAATGGTATTTTAATTGTGTCTGATCTAGGCATATGGCTGGTGACATATCATTTTTACCCACCTACAGGATCATAAGTAAGGTAAAGTTACTTTTGCAGATGGGATTAGGTCTAGTATTTTAGGGCAAAGATGTGTTCAGATATCCGGTTTCCCTAAAGTAGACAATTTCTTATACGTGACAAGCTTGAAAGAGAACTTAATTAGCATAAGTTAACTATGTGACACAAACTTTGCAATAAAGTTTGACCAGTTTGAATGCAATGTTTATGGCCAATTCAGTGAACTTTTATTAAAAGGTGTGAGGACCGAATATAATTCCTACGGGATTGTTCCAAAGTCCTCCTTTGTGTGCAACAGTGCCACAGTTAGCTTTATGGAACTTTGGCATCAAGGAATAGGTCATGTGATCGTTAGAGATGTTGAAAGATTAGTGAAAATAACCTAGTTCCTTGCTTACCATAACTTGGGAAACCAACTTCCTCGATTTATGGACCCTGCCAATAAGGAAAGAAAATTCAAAGTTGTCATCGAAAGTTGAGTATCATTACCACCTCCTGTGTTTTGGAGTTGATTCGCATGGATCTTATGGTCCATACTCGCTCACATAGCTTAGATGGTAAGAGATACATTCTCATGATGGTCAATGACTTTACTAGATACTCTATAGTAGGATTCCTTAGAGAAAAGTCCAATGTGGTGGAGTTTCTAACAACCAAGTATCGTTTCCTATTAAACTAACACAATGTAATTATTACTCAGAAGCATAGTGACAACAACACTAAATTTAAAGAAGCTAAAGTAGATTCCTATTATGATGAAATGAACATCAAATATGATTTTTCAATCGATCTTGATCCTAAAAACATGGTATTATAGAAAGGAATAATCGAGCAATACAAGAGATGGTTGATCCATGATTATTAGGAGAAATGTTCCTAGACGTTTTTTAGCTGAGGTGGGGAGCACCGCATGCTATACGGTGAATAGAGTATATCTCCTCCCACACACTTTACACACGCCTTACGAGTTTTCAATAGGGAAAAGTCCAACCTATCGTATTTTTGTGTCTTTGGGAATACTTTCTACATCTTGAGAGATAGAGAGCACTAAGGAAAGTTTGACTCCCGGAGCGAAGAGGAGATATTTTTGGGTTATTCACCGACTAGTAGGGCTGATAGGGTTTTTAACCTCACAAGAGCTAAGGTTATTAAGTCAATAAATAACCAGATTAGAGATGACGAGTCGTCGACATTTATTGCCCCTAGCCTCGAGTGGGAGGATGATTCACCCCCTGGTGAAAATCCTAGTTTGATTTCCAGATTTTAATTAATGTCCTTAATTCTCTAATTTCATCAAAACTCATGAATCAAAAAGTGAATATTTTACACCTACACTAATCTAAACATGCTTGTTTCTATAAATGGTACGAATTAAACACTTTCCTCAATTTCAACGGTCTGATCCGCTGGTGATTTTTATATAGGTGTGTTCCTTGTCTCACGATCTACACTTTGGTGTGATTTTTGGTGTGTGTTCTTGAGTTAGGCACCAATAACACCAATGGTCTCTTTTTCCTTCATTTGTGCCTCTCTCCTTTCTCTCTCGTACTTTTAGAACTGTTAACTCCTCTCTAAACCACGTACATCTATATTTAATTTCTTAATTTTCGTCCATAATATTTTTCCAAAAATTCAAAGGACAACAATACCCCTATGGGATGCCGGTTAAGCCTAAGAATATCCTGGAGTCCAAATAAAATACCCGGGTATAGTTTTCTGACTATCTCGACTCTTCTGGACTCAATGACGCACTCAAAATTACCATACGAGTTAATTAAAAATAATTTACTTTTTTAATCCATTAAATTAATCCCAACACGACTCACACGCGTGCCCCGACTTAATGTAACAAACTGTCGTATTTCTCACTCTCGACAATTTATAAAATTTCATAATTCCAGATTACGTATTCACATACTAATATTCCATAATTCTCAACAATAAGTATAACCCTTGGCACGCTAGTTAATATTTATTTTAATCCGGATTAATCAATTAACCAATTAATTATTCATCTTTTAATTTAATTAATCCAACGATAATAATTTATCTCATTATTATTTAATATCATAAAAATACGGGGTGTTATAGTGTTGTTCAATAACTGACAAGTTAGGATTTATAAAAGAAGATGTGAAAGCCAATTTGGGATTTGAAAGTTTTCTAGATGATAAAAATGGAAAAAAGGTATATCGTGCACTATCAAATATAATATAACTCGATTATAACGTAAAAAAGTAATCATGATTAGAGTTCAAAAAGTGAACTAGTGGGTATTAAAATCAATAGGGGCTTATTGAATAAATTGATGAGCCTGAGTAAACTTTCATAAATTATCGAAGGCATTGAAGAGTGTTAGCCAAGGTTAACATGTCAATGAAGCTCGAGGAATCAAAAGTGAAGTATGGATAAAAATTTGATCCACGAGCGTAAGTATGTTCTTCAAAGTAAATTTATGAAGACTAAATCTTCTTGTGTAATATATTGATTTCGGGGACAAAAATTCCCAAGGTGGGCAGGTTATAATGCCCAAATTTTGTTGAATTAATAAAGTCGCATTATATTTTGGAACTCGTGTGATTTAAAAATTATGTGGATCTGTATTTATGAGAGATTAATGGGATTAATTTAAATAGGTAATTTATAATTGAAATTAATGTTATGGAGAAAACTTCAAAAATATCGCATACCACATTACATGCGTTAACTAAAGTTATGCATTTCAAACATAATTAAAGGAAATAAAACGGAATGAATTATATAATTATATTTATTTATGTATTATATTATCTTAAGGATAAAACAAGGAAATTCAAACAAGAAATAATAATAGTAAAAATTATACTAATAAAAATAGTAATAATGGGTTTCTCATAAAAAAAAGTTCTCAAAAATGTTGAAAACACTTCACGAGATGTAAAATTAAATTCTGGACAACTTTCTTTTTCGATGACATTGAAAGAATTGTTTAGACCCATATTGAGGGTATTTTATGTCCAAAGTTAGTAACAAAAAAAGAAAGAATAAATGGAACAATTTGAGTTGGGTGGGATGGCAATTGTGAATGATTTTTATCCATGCTTTCCCTCTATTCTGCCACACTTGGAATAGGGTATCATATTTACATGTTTACGAGCTATTTGTGATGGGTAAGGGTCGTTTATGGTAGCTTATAGGGGATTACCTACCCCATTTTCTTCGATTTATGGAGAATGAAAATGTGCTTTTAGTGAAATCCAAAAATACTTATTCTCCACTATTTTTACTCAAAAAAGTCATCTTATACTCTGTATGCTAGAACCTTACAATCCTACACAATTATCATTCCATTATCAAGATTTTCAAGTATTACAGATGTGCTATTTTAGTTGTGAAATAAAATTTCTAGAAGAACTGAAAGTTTATAGGTTATTGGGTTTTCTTTTCTACCTCTTCATAAAACTTATTATCTTCAAGAGGTAGGATTTTTACACGATTTTCTAGTTTGAAATCAAAGCATGCTAGATATGTGTATATATATGACTACTTGTGCTTATTATCACTACGTATGAATATACGTCTAAGAATATATGATGAAAATGAATTAAAGTTAAAGTTTGAAAGAAAGATAAATTTCATAATATTTAAGAAAATTATTTGTAATACAAATCATGTTAAATTTGTTGATTTGATGACAAAACAGTTATATTAAACCTACGAAGACGTAGAAGGATGTATTTGTTGGGTTTTATTGGTATAAAATCTATCTTTCATTAACATAAACTCATCTAATTGGGATAAATTGATTAAGTATGTTGAAAATGTGTTAAAATGAGGTTTTGGAAATAAAATGATAAAGTTGAAAATTCCAGAATACTAATCACACAAAATGATGCAATTTATGTGAACAATGTTTGAGAAACTTAAATAAAACAATGTAAATTGGTGATAAATGTAAAAGTAGTAAAAGCAAGGGTGTTTAAATATTTAATATTGAAAAGTTAAGGCACAAGGTAATATTTAATATTGGAAAGTTAAGACCCAGGGTGAAACAAGAAAACAAGGTTAACAATGTAAAGTTTAGTATAGTTTTGGGCCAAAAGTATAATTTTATGATAAGTTTGAACTTAAAATTTGAATTTTCATAAATGAGTATTGTTTTGGAAGGATTATTTTAAGGAAAGAATATTAAATGGTAAAATGATGAGAACAAGATATAAAATGCAAAACAAATGTTTTGAAAGTTAAAGTTTTGAAATGTCAAAAGTAATGTTTTAGCACAAAGTGTCATTTTATCTGAAATATGGATAAGTAGTAACAATTGCAAAAATGAGAATTACCTTGGAAAGTTGGTTCTAAATGATGAAAATGACAATGTAAAAAGACAAGAAACAACATAGAAAATGCAAACTTAATGTTTTGAAAGTTAAAGTTTTGAAATTACAAAAGAAATGTTTTAGCATAAATGTGTCATTTTATGTGAAATATGGATTTTTGAGAATGATTTTACCAAACTAGGGAGTCTCTAACTAAAGAGTTTGACTTTAAAGTATATGATGAAAACTCATATTTTGTAAAGTAAATGTGAAAAGTAATATTTTGGAAAAATAAAGAAAATGCAAGCTCACTAGTGTGCGTGAATACTGAAAAACACATTAAAGTGATAAATGTGTATTTAAACTTTCACATGAAATGGTAATTAAAGTTGTTTTCAAAAGATGAAATATCGAGTATAAGGTGAAATAAAAATAGAGTTTTTATAAAGTGTGAAGCATGGAAATAAATTATGTCAGGACTTGTGGTCGGGTATATTACCCCATCGGTCGGTAAAAAGGAAATAAAAAAAGGCATAAAAATGAGTAATAAATAAATAAAGGAAAAATGGCTACAATGGTGTAACAAATAAAAGCAACTCGGAGGTAACCAAAAAATTTTAGAGGGGTCTAAAGACCTAGAGTGGGGATTAATGTTTAGACACCAAACTACTTATCAAAAGCATATTTAGACAAAATGGTAGTTGGTGAAAGGACATATAACACTCGTGGATTAGTACCCCAATTGAAAAAGTGAAAAGATGATTTTGATCATGACGCTTACTGAGATAAAGGCAAGTTTCTGAAACAACTTGGAACACGTGGAAGTACATTAATTGTCCAATTAACGGGGTGTGAGTAATATTAAAAGAACGATTGAGTGTGAGTGGGTTTATCGCCCGAATTGAATGAATATAACGTACATTGCATGGTTATGATACATCTTTCATAAGAACACTTATTCAAATTAAGGATTATTTCATAATTTATAAAATACACTTTAATACACTTTATGTGTATATATATTCCTTTGTATGTAATACTCTTTTAGTATTTCTCCCACTGGGCACATGCTCATACATCGCCATTTGCCAAACCCTTAGGTACTTTAGCGAAAGATAAACCAAGGAAATTGCGAGTGCCAATTAATGATTTATGCGCTAGTAAATCTCTATTTACTATTCATTTTAAACGTGTAAGTTAATCTCAAACAATGGTTTTTATCCTGTGGATTCCGTATTTTTTTTTTTTGTAAGAAGACATGATGATGTAGACTTTCTTAAATTGTTATTTATTCTATGAAGTTAGCAAATAAAATTTATTTCAAATGTCCTTATAAATTTCATAAGCTGGATATTATTTCATTAATTAATTTAAAGGGGTTTACGACACAAAATTTTATAAGAAAGATTTTACTCTAAAAGAAGAGTTTCTCAAATTTAATCAAACTACTAGTGGTTTTTCTCATTGACCCCCAAAAATAGGGGCGTCACAACCATAAAAACCCTTAAAAGATGTAACTGTGGTTTTTCACAATTTTTCACCTGTTACGTGATGTGAGGAACCACTGTCGAAATACCAATTATTTGAATTTGAATAAATTATTTTTTCAAAATTTTTAAAAGCCATACAACACATGACTTTCTTTACTCACCCACTATGTGTTCACACTAGCACTTTTCTTCAAATAAGTCACTTCCTTTTAAATTTTTTTAAGTTTATTCCCAAGTCTAAAATCCTTTTCTTAAAAATCATTTTCCTTCAAAACTATGGAAATGAAAACTTCTCAACTCCTTGCAGTTTGAAACATTGTTGCCTTAAGTGACCCCTCATGCTCCAATAGGAGAATTTGTACATAAGAAAAGTCTTAAGATCAAATCCCACATTCATTTATTCTACATGTTAAACTTGATCATTTTGAAAAACTTTTCCTCTCTTAGGAAAGTTTGGAAGATGTGTAAAAGTAAGACCTTGCTTTTTAAACATCATTCTTTCAAAACGTTATTTTTTATGTTTTTCAAAACATTTGGGCTTGGTTACTTTTTTATTATCCTTAAACTTTATAACAACCACATTTATACCTTTAATAGCAAAATACATTCTCCTAAAGCTTATTTTCTTTTAAAATATGCTTTCCTTTACTGGTTTGAGATGAAATCTCTTGTGAATCATTTTTCTTTTAACGTACAAAATCTACAGCATCATTTGAAGGAGGATAAAAAAAAATATCAAAACCAATTCCCTTAGCACCATTGAGAATCATCTTCTAAACAAAATTTGAATTTCAAAGAATGTTTCAATTCTATATTGAGAGAAAAAAATTCATTTTTCTAATCACATTCCTTGAAGTCAAACATCTTTCGTTCCATTTGAAGTTTTATATTCATTTCAAGGAAATCCTCTTTAACTTTCTCAAAAGACAAGTTTTGTTCATTAGCACTTTTTAATTCTGATTTGAGTTATAAAACCACCTCGTCTTTCTATTTGAAATAATCACTTTCCTCTTAAGAAAATTATCTCATTTCTCATTTTAATGTTCAACTTTTTAGTTTTAATAACTTATGAAGTAATTCGTTTTGGTACGATTTCATTCAATTAAGTCCTCATCATCTATCTCATCATTCTCATTGTGTGAAATACCAGAACTAGACTCACGCGATATTGGTGTAGTGTTCTTATATAATGAAGAATGTGACAATGAATGAAAATTATCCAAACTCCGAACAAATGCATATATATCCACAATATCGATGGGAGGACACAAAACAAGAAAATAGGCTCAAACAAACAAATAAACAAATAGGGATCTTAACTCTAGTACGTAAACACAAATTGATAACTAAAGATTTGATACTAATTAATGTGTGAATAACTAAAACCAACCCTAGAGGCCGGGGGGGAATAGGTTGGTTGACTCAATGAGTTTAGCTTTACAGAAATTCTATCAAAATTTCAAATCCTTAGAGAATAAAAGTAATCCAAAAGTCTTATAGAAAATACAAACGAGGGTAAACAAAATAGATCAAACTGATCATAAAAACTAACAACCTAAATCAAATTTGAAACTAACTAGAGTGACCAAAAAAACCTAAAATGATAAGCAAACACAAACAAAAGACAAGACAACTTTTACATGGAAAAACCCCAACGTGGGGATAAAATATCTAAGACACATTTAATTTCCCTTTCAAATTGAAAAAATAATTTCACAAACCTCGAGAAAATACCTCTCACACAAACACAATTACGTAGATAGATATGAACCCTCAACTCTTACTCATGGCAAACGAAAACCCAGTCTGAGATCCATAAATTGAGTGAAGAACTAGTGTGTTTGTTGAAGTAACGTTATAATCCAATACCTCCAATAAATTAAATCACCACCAATTTTGTATCATGGAGTACTTGATGATAGAAAACCAAAAATAGATGAAGCTTTTCATGATATGTGAATTCAATTCACTAAAAGACTACTTATAAAAGTGTAGATCTCATTCTAGATCTAAAATTATTATTAATTCTCAACTGATTTTTATTTTCAATTTAGAGAGAGAAATAAATCCCTCCAGCACAAAAATCTCCTAAGATAAGATATTTAGAAATTTTGTAAAATTATCTCTTATAAATGGAGGGGAAACAAGGCTAATTAAAGAAAAACATCAAAATCGGGCATCGTCATTCGAATAGTTAGATCCGTTCATTCATACCCCTTTTTTGTCCGTTCGAATGCCTTAAAAAATCATCCAAAATCATTTCGAAATATGAACTCAAAAAAGAGTTTTCCAAATTGTTGAAAAATTCCCTTAATTCTGAAAGCATATGAATGTGTGCATTTAGCCAAAATTGAATTAAATTTTAAAAAAATAATACATTCTTCATATGAAGCAACAAAAGGCTTCAATGAGCAGTGCTGCATGATCAATAATCTTTGAGGTTCATGTAAGGTAAACTAGACTTTGCCTCAATCATAACGAATCAAGCCTATTTAACTTGATAGACTCAAAGGTTTTGACATATGCCATAGTTAATCTATATACATTACAAATGTTTATTAGTATATTGATTCCATAACATGTAGTCAATAAATTATAGATGTGTTATTAGGCCTGTAAATTGAGTGCCCGAGGCTCGAAGCCCGCCCGTTCGTCCTGCTATTTCGGGCTGAGCTTTATTTGAGTTTGAGCCGAGCCGAGCCTGAGCCAAAATTTCAAGCCCAAATTAATTTTGGGCCGAGATTAAGCCGAACTTTGCCAAGCCTGAATTGGGCCCGAAGCCCGAACTTCATATTTATAAATAAATAATTTATATAATATAACATATTTTTGTTAACATTATTTAATTAGGTTTCGTTCTTTTATTTCATTTACTACTTTAAAAAAAAAATTATTTGTTGCAATATATTAGATTACATGTGATTTTCAATTTTGTGATTTTATTGTTAATCTCATTATGGGTATTTGATTTAATAATTGCTCAAGTCACAATAGGCCTTTGGTAGTGATCAATTTTTTTCTAAATGTATGAAATTCAATAGGCATTTGTAGATTTTCACTAGTATTTCCCTTGTTTTAATTTAATACATTTAATAATTATATATTTTATTTCATGAAATATCAATTATATTTTAATGTGAAATTTTGTCCATGATGGAAATACAAGAAAAAAAATTAATTCAAACTTTTTTAATAAAAAAAATGAAATCGGGCCTGCCTGAAATCAGGCCCGAAGCCCGTAATACCTTTGAGCCGAGTTCGGGCCTAGGTTGCAAAACATAATTCGGGCCAAGCTCGGGCTTGAGCATGGGTAAGTGAGTTCGGGGCGAGCTTGAGCAACCCCAAGTCCGTCTCACCCAGCCCAATTTACAGCCCTATGTGTTTGGCATATATATATATATATATATACCCAATGCCCATGATAATTAAAAAATATAGTAGCCAACACCAACTAATATACATAATTAATTGAGGTTTGTTATGAAAAAAATATCATAGGATTTATCATTTTTAAATAATTTATTTAAGATACTATAGTAACTAGTATTTTTACCCATTTATGTTTTATATATTAATTATAAAAATAAATTAATACTTGGGATTTATTAATACTTATGTGATGTGGTAGTAATAAAATGCATAACTTAAGCAATAATTAAAATTTTCATGTTGTGTGACTTTCATGTCGCATGTTATAATAATTAATTAATGATATTAATTATATAATATTTGACTATTTGCGGCTAGCCGTAAAATAATTGGTTCTGTATTTTATTTTACGTTGTGAATTATTAGGATGTGTTATGAGTTATTACCCTATGGGCCGTACTCTAGAGTGACACAAAGGCTCAGGGATGTATTTTCCTTACTTTGGATTGAGCCCTAGGGTAGGTATACATTAAAGCTAAGTTTTGGACTAGTTTGAGTAGTGATCTAGTATCTTTTAAAGATCCAAAATTAGGCATTTTAGTGAACCGTTGATTTAAGGTATTTAAGCGGTGCTAATTCTCATTAATTAAACACTTTAAAAACAAATCATAACCCTAGCAGCCTAAGGGAATTTAGAGAGAATGAGGATAAATTTTGAGTGGAACAACGAGATTAAAGAGAATAGACGTTTCACCTTTATTGTTCAGATAGTAATTTTCTTTCTTTACTATCGTACAATATGTAATCTGTTTATGATTTCATTGTCATTTAAACTGATTTGAGATTTAATTCATGTTTGGATAGAAATTTTACATTTAACCATGGGGTATTGGGTTAATACTAGTGCATGATATAAACTAATTTGGGAATACAATCTGATCGTGTGAAAGTTTCTATGAAAAAATGATTCTTGAATCCTTATTTGTAAAAATTGCATGTCAGAATCCATGTTTATGATTGATTTTTTATTGCAAATGAAATCTTGCATGAAATATATTAATGAATAGTGTACTGATTAAGAAATTTAATCAGTTAATGTTTGGATTTTTGGGACATTATGATTTTTTAGGGATTTTATATATTCATGTGAGGAATTTAATTTGGGTTTTGTATGAGTGGTCAAAATTTAATTTGGGATTTAAACTAGGGGTCTTTGGACTCTCAATGGAGGATATATTTTGTTATCGCATATTTACATGGTTTGGCCCAGCTTGATGGCTACGCTCATGTATGAAGATTTACATATTGACTATTGGGAAATTCTCATTGAAGTATACAAGTCATAAACCCCCAAGTTCTCTATATAATTATGCATTATAATACTTATATTATGTATCTTACCTCACATGAGATTTGTGTGTGCTATTTATAGGATGCTAAAGGCGAGAGACGAGAGGCACATGTGTCTTACCTTTATAGGTAATGTAAGAATACGTGTTTTAAGTTGTATAAATGGATTATCATTAGCTAGTTAGTGGCACATGAGGAAGCATATTTGCATCTCTCTTATTATCACATGTGTATTAATCGTTTGACATCATCCAGTCAAAATATGCACTCATTCTTATATAATATTAACTAAAGGAGCTATAACTTATGTTCTCTCATGGATGAGCCAACCCTATGCAAGCCGACCTTAATGTATGATCTCAGGTATTAGTCTCTATATAAATATACTAGCGGATACCCGTGCCTGAAGGCACGACGAAATTTTCAAAGTACGTAATCGCGAAACGACAAAAAAATTGTAAGTATGTAATCATAAAACGGAAAAAAATATTTTTCCCCATCAAAATATATATAGAAAACAAACTAATAATATTATTTCCCAATTTTGTTGTACCAGTCATTGACATTGACATCATGTATCCATTGGCGATTGAATTACCACTTACATAAACTTCAATAATCATACTGATTTTTGACTTGTCATTCTAAATAATGTTTTTCTTGGATATCAAGTCATTGTACTAATCTTCTGCTTTATCAAACATAGACACACATTTTTTGTTCACCCTTTTCTTGAGGCCTAATTGTTCAGCCTGAAGATTTTCAAATTAGTCCCTTGACTTACGGGGATCACGTGATTCAAAATCATAATCAGAGCCACTTTTTTCAAAAAGTTGTTTCCTAGATGTGATCCATGCATTCTTTTCAACTAATTTTTCAACCCTCGAAGAACAATCTTTCTTCTCTATCTCCATCCGCTTCACCTTATTTTCCATTTTTTTCCTATTAAGTTTTTACTCAGTGATTTTACGCTGATGTTTTTGCTGCTCCTTCATAATGCAACTTATTTGCATGTCACATTCTTTCAACTTTGAGAGGATTGTGTTGAGCGTAGATTCTCCCTGATTATGATCATTTCTTGTGGAAGCAACCTTGGCCTTGTGTGCATCCACTTCTGAAGTGAGATAGTCAATATGATTCTTCAAAGAAATTGACTTACTTTCCAATGATGCCTATTCACATTAATATCAAAACTTCAGTCGTCCAATACACACATCAAAACTCATGTTTGTGATACATATTTATGACACGATTTTCTACACACAATCATTTATACAATGCAAAAACTGAAATGAAACTAATAGAAAAAAATTATTTTAAACAACAGTGTAAATTCTTTTTTCTAGTTAATGTAAAATTTCCCCAAATGGCAACTAACCTAACTAAAATGCCATTAGGAGTAACAGGCTATCATATAGTTATCCACTTCTTCACCTGCAAAACAAAAAAGGAAAAAATGAATCAACACTCATAATTTAAATAATTCAAATAAGAAAAGTGGACACTAAAGGGAATAAAAGATAACTAACAGTTTAAAACAAAAGGTATGTTGCACTAAAGAGTTAATCAAATTAACAATAAAAAAGACTAATAAATTATGACATCATATTCTCATGTATGAATGTCAATTTATTATGACGTTTGCACAATTCCGCACAATAAAACAAACAAAATGCACGACTTGCGGCAGAATCTACACCACCATTAACTCTCAATTCCCACCGCTGCACTGGATTAAAGACCCCCGTATCATGTAAATGAACTAATACGCGCTACTAGAATAGCAGCAGTAGGTATGCTTGCGTGTGACATAAAGTAGGGCAGCATCAATAGGTATGCTTGTCTAACTTACCTTGAAAAGTAACAATCTAGACTGCACCATTATGAGTCTTTGCCTAGATTTCCAAACTTAGTTACTTCTTAGGTGAACACATCAAATTCCTGCCTGCAAAAGGCACAAACAAACATATCTGCTACTGCTGTAGCAAAAGGCTTGCCAAAATAAAATAATTTTTCAAGGAAAAGTGAACTATTGTTAGTAAAAATGGGATAACCTTATGTCAGTAGCTACAATTATTGAACCCCTTCTGAGTGTATCTGCAGACACTACTGTTGAACCCCTTCTAAGTCTATGCTCCCTGCAAATTTACTCAAATTGTCACTAATTTGCATAAACATATTAGCTATGAATCTTATAAACTTGTATAGGGAAAAGGAATAAAAGTTGCACATTTTGATTTTGAAATAATCGGAGTAATTTTGAAAAAATAAATAAATAAAGAAGAGAGATTTTCAAAAATTTTGATCAGCATATGAGAAAATTAAATCAGAAAGGAACAATATTAGAAAACCAAGATCAAAATAAAAAAATTTGAAATTCGTAAACTATATACAGTAGAACTACCTGTAGTAACCATGACCTATAACTTATGTATGAAATTGGGTAGTGCCAGAATGGCATGCGAAGATCTGGCAATAACCTAAAGAGCCCAGCAATCATCATCATGATTCCCTGCATATAATAGTTTTGACTACGACTATGACTACGATGACCATATGGATATAAACTTATGAAATGAAGAAAAAAAACATGTCATCCTAAGCATGCATAAGGGAAAGGATATGTCCCCATCTTACAAACATATATAGTAAGGGATGGAAATAGAAGTAAGCTTATTGCACAAAATTCACTCAAGAGATGAAAATGAACTAAAAATTCTCAAAATTCGTGGTCTAAAAAAGAACATTTTTTTTTAAAAAAATCATTAGAAAGTTGATTTTAGACACAACAACAATAGTTTAGACGCAACAACAATTAGTTCAGGGTAACTTCTTGCAGAAATTGCGTAGCTCGGGTTTTATTTTTTTATTTACACTTTTCCCATCTATATATGTGTGCGCCCACGTGGGTTCACGTATTATGGTCAGTTACCTGTACATGCAAATTCTTAGGATATGCTTCATCGATCACATATGCCGCATGATCACCGTGTGGGCCAGAACAGGGTGTAGGCATCTATGAAATTCGGTCCAACTTTAGCAACGCATCATCATGCCAGATCAGTCACGTGGCAGGTGTTCCAGGTATTCCACATGGCATGTGTTCCACTTGGCAGGTGTTTGGTAGGTGTTCCAGGTGTTTTACGGATCAGTCCGGATCTGTCTTACCGACATCCAAACCAACCGGATCATTACAACAAGCTCCATGGCAGGTGTTCGAGGTGTTTGGCATCCATGGCAGGTGTTCGAGGTGTTTGGCTCCGTAATAAACCTAATTAAAGTGAAAATACCTAATTAGTTGGGAGTGAAACAACTAGTGAATAAATGAAAGTGTGAGAAAGAGATGATTTGAAAATCAAAATAGCTCCAAATCCAACTATGAAAAGTGTGAATAAATTATGAAAATCCAACTATGAAAATACAACTATGAAAATACAATCCGAAATACTCTATTGCTAGAAACTATGCTATTAGTATTTTGCAGTGTTCTAAAAAACGCGCCTAGGCGGCGCCAAGGCGCGCCTAGGCGCGAGGCTTTTTAGATACGCCAAGTTTTGGCCCTAGGCGTGGATCAAGGCGTGGTCAACGATGGTCAACGTTTTTTGGGGCAAGGCGTGAAAAAACGCGCGTTTTTTGGGGGTAAGGCGTGAAAAAACGCGAGTTTTTTAGAAGTAAGGCGTGAAAAGAGGCAATTTTTTTGTTTTTTTTTTGTATTTTAAAAAATAGTATTTTAATTTACAAATATTTAGACATATTTTTAAGGTATGTACCAATTTAGTATTTTAAATAGCCTTGTCATAGTCAAAAAATATTAAAATATATTAAAAAATGCCGAAACGCCTTTTCACGCCTTTTTACGCCAAGGCCCGCCTAGGCTTCTAAGGCTTAAGGCTTGGCCTCTACGCCTTGGTCACGCCTCGCGTTTTTTAGAACCTTGGTATTTTGTACTCTCACAACTTCTAAAAGAATCTTATGCTTTTAGTATAAAAAGTGTTAAAGGTACATGAATAGTAAAATTATTTTTTCATCCATGGATTGTAGTGCATCATTTCCACATTCAAGCCTCACTAACTAAGGAGCTCCAAGTTAATATACATATGTAAGATTTCCAAGAGATCCTTAAACAACATAAATTGAAAAAATAAAATAGATAAAATGAGAAGTATAAAAGATAAATACAATCCGAAATACTTGAAATGAACATATTGTTATAAGATGAAAAATAAATCCAAACTTTAGTTTGACTCACCAAATTGTTTTCATTACCATAAAAATAAAGAACTGGTTTGATTTATATTGGATCACCACCTGAAATGAACAAAAAAATAATTTGTTTCTGCAAAATTCTACAACATCATCTCAACTTTCAAATATCTCAGGTTAAACTTACAATAATAGATAGGAATTATCTCACATCAAAGTTATAAAACTGTAGAAAACATGCGTGAAATATAAAACTACAACCTAACAAAAATATAGGATTAACATATATGTTACAAAACTGTAGCAAACTTTTAGGATTAACATATGTGAATGATCCTTAAAAATAAGAAAAAAAGATAAAGACTAATGTGGAAACACCAAAATTAAGAGCTTCAAAGTTAGGAGCTTCAAGCATATGTTGTCTTCGTTTGTTCAGGTGGAAGACCTGAACTAATTCATACTAAGCAAAAATAATCCAATAAGTCAAATAAAAAAATTGATATAATAATATATGTATAATTAACTTTTTAAAACTAATTTATTATTAAATGAACATTCAAACTCGAAGCAAGATATGGAAATTTCCTTATTTCAACGATCACATCCAAAAAAATTGAAAATAAGGTTTCGGCTCTCAGATCATGAAACCCAAAATGTTAGGGTTTTTAAGGTTTAAAAAAAATAAGAATAGGGAATAAAGATAGTTTGAACCCCCCCCCCCCCACCCACCCACCCATACACACACCCAATTCAACAAATTTGAAAGAAAAAGGTGTCGATTTCAAAAATCTGATTAGAAACCTCATTTATAAGGGTAGTTATTCTAGGAGTAAAAAAATTCTGAGAAGTAGATACAAAATAGAGAGAGATTTTAATAGCCCAAATCAGAAGAAAAGACAATTTCAATACCCAAAAAAGAGTACCCGAATAAAAGGAGTGAAGCAAAGATTTCAAAAGAGTCTATTTCCCCAAATTGAAATAAAACCCCTGAAACAAAAAATCTCTATTTCAAAAGACTCTATTTCCCTTTTTCCATCACCAAACAAAACCCATGAAACAAAAAATCTCTAAACACAAAAAAATAATGAAAATGAGACGTTATACAAACCACACCAGCAATGCAAAAATTTACCATACCTTTTCGTAACATAAAAGCCCCAAACTTTAACTATGGTGTGAGCTGGGAAACATAATGAATATGGATGAAACGTAGAGTGGTCCATGAGAGAGAGAATACACCCCTATTTTGAAACACGGGTGAACAGTTACGGCTTACGGGTCCATGACCTAAGACTAAGAGAGAATGAAAAATATGTTAGATCTACGAAATAAAACATTACCTGAGTAGAGTAAGATAGGGTTTGCAACTTAGATTCACGTTTGTTCCAACTTTCCCCACCACTCCGGTGTTTATGAAAAATATCTAGATATTAGCATTTTGATAGAGAACAACTTAGATTCACTTTTGTTCCAACTTTCTCCACCACTCTTGAACACTCTAAAAGATATAGACCCGACTATAAAAGAAACAAACAAGAGAGAGAGAGAGAGAGAGAGAGAGAGAGCTACAGTGAAGATAATAAATATATGGGTACCATGAAGAGGGTTTGAGACTGAGAGGTTTTGATGTTCTTGTATGAGAGTGAGTGGGTTTCAGAGAAATTGGGTATTCAGTTGATTGAGAGAGAGAGAATGTACTACTTTGACTATCCCAATGTGTTTAGACAAGTAAGAGAGACGTGCTAAAAATTTTGGCGGGATACTAAAATTTGAGGGGGCAATCATGGACGTTCATTTTTGGGGAAAGAATCAAGATCGTTATTGTCCTTTGATATTTTTAGAATTAAAAAACCATTCCATCTTATTATATGGATTCCATCTTATTATATGGATAACTAACATATCATATTAATTTCTTTAGATGTAGCCTTCTTATTGTTCTATGAGTTCTGTCATATTAGGGTATAACAATAACTATTAAGACATTAGTCATGGTCTTGGGCATGTAGAATACTTTTTAGAGAGCTACATATTCCATGGATATTCTTAATGATTTTATTGAATGATGTTTTTTGTTAGGGATAATTCAAAGTTAGTCCCATTTATTAGGTCAAAGATGCATTAAATCCCATTGATTTTTTTTAATGCACCAAGTCCTTTTTCAATATAGATTACATATATTTAGATAAATATATCCTTACATGTACCCATTTTAAACCCACTTACTCTCTCTCTAAAAATAAACACATAATCTCACACTCTTTCTCTCTCTAACAACCCCACTTCGCCCCCCACCCCACCCCACCCCACCGGATATTCACCGAAAATGGATCACCGAAAAATCTCCTTGGAATTCTCGCCGGAGTGTTTCTCTCTCTCTCTCTCTCTCTCTCTCTCTCTCTCTCTTCGTCTATTTCTTTATTTTTTTGGTCCGTGCCAGCGGCACCATCACCCGAGCTGGAGAAGAAGAGTTTTGTGACACCCCGCCTAATAAAATACCGGGTGATAAGTTATATACCAAACTAAAACAGGAATCTCAGTTGGTTCATCCTTAACATCACAGTCGAAAACTTTTTTAAAACATACTAACCACCTAGTATTCCAAAAGCTGGTGTCAAATTTTAACTTTTTAATTAAACAAAATAGTACATGTGGAAATAGATATAAACCATTCACACGACTGAATAAAACTGAACTGAATAATTAATTACACAACTTGCCGAATAAACCACCGACTAGCAAAGTGAAATAATCCAATACAAATATCCAACACCTGAATAAATACATCTGAAAACTGTACTGAGAAGTCTGGGCGACAAGCCTAACATAAAACTAAAACTGATACAAGATTCTTACTATAGGGATGAATGAACGATGCGTCTAATCCGAACTCCTGCTAGCATCCACATATGCTACAGCTCCATATCCCTGGAACAGAATATCAATCCTAACTTCCCTGTGGCTGGACACCTAAAAGGTTTTGAAATAGTTTTATAGCAAGGGTTAGAACCCAAAACATTTTGAAAATATTTAGCAAGTGAATTAACTACAGTAATTTAAAATGCATGAATGCGCTTCATATTTAAGTTAGTGTCGCACTCCCTTGTGGACATTCTCAGCCCTCCACTATTGTGCACACCTAATGGTCACCTTGACCCCCACCTAGTTGCACTACCCCATCCAACTAGTCCTTGTATAATCTCCCCTTACCACACTACTCTAACCCGAGTATAATAATTCTTGAATTATAAGTCATCTCACAATTAACTTAATTAATTCCTTCTTAAAGAGTAGCATTGTAGCACCCCAAGACTTTTGAGACTGAGAAATTAAATTTTGGGAAAATAAAAATTTAATTAACCCGGAGAATTTTAAATTTGGGAATTGAGGCCCAAAAATAGAGGACATTTTGTAGTATTCCGGATGATGATTTTGAGGGTACCATTGATTCCGGAAGGGTCGAGATAGTCAAAATAACTGTCATTGGGTTTTATTTCGGCTCCGAAATATTTTTAAGTCAGTTTGACTCGAATTAGAGTAAACGAGTCATTTAAAGTGTGTATTAACATTTAAAATTGGGATTTTGTTTTAAAGGTTTATGAGGCTTACGGATGAAGCCATTTCTCATTTGAGAGAAAGAGAGAAAAATCCCTAGAGGGAGAAAGAGGAGAGAAAGAAGAAGAAAAGAAAAGAGAGAGAGAGAGGAAGAAAGCTTGGAGATTCCGGCCCAAAACCGCGACATCGAGGACGATCCAACCTCTACAAATCTGAGGCAAGTGTTTAATCTTGCTAAATAGCTATTTGTGTATTTCATTTCATAATTTGTGGGTTAAAGAAATGGATTTTTGGGTATTAACATCAAAACCTAGATTTTAGGTTTAATCTTGAAATCAATATTTAAATATGGATTTAATGGATTAGAAATGGTTGGGATCAACTTTGGGTTGATTAATGGGCTTAACATCATGATTTGATGAAAGTTTGGGGATTAGAATGAAAGTTTTAGGGTATTAATTTCGTGGGTTTGATGAGAAAAGGGAAATCGGCCATAATATCTGGTATGGCCGGTCGACCGCGATCTGGGGACCGGTCGACCGCGTCTTAAGGTAAAAGCCTACTGCATTTCTTCGTCGGCAAAATTCAGACCCACGGTCGACCGGGGGTCTGGGACCGGTCGACCGGTTCCCTGTTTTTAGCCAAGTTTGGAGTTCTTTTATCCCTTTTTCTTTTGGAGTTTATTATTAGGGGCTTCCTTGATGGTTATTTTATGGGGTTTATCTAGGAGGACCTCTAGCCCCTGTTGGTTGGGTTTATTGATTTGGGGCTTTCTCTTATGAAGTAATAGTTATATTTTGGAGACTTATAGGGGGTCTCTCACCTAGCATGATAGTGGGGACTTCTCGAAATCTTTGGAGAAGAATATATCCATGTACGTATTTGGAGTTGTGTATAGAGATTTTGGGGAAACCTCTTTGGGATTGAGAATCCTACCTATAGACCAAAAGTAAGTATAGATGTGATGTGAGGATAAGAACTCTTAGAGAGAGTTACGAGGGTATGTTGTGAAATTCCAGGCCAACCTTTATGTCGAATCCTCATAAGGATAGGATATTATTAAGATACGATTTGGGGCTAAATGGAAGAGTTTAGTTGCATACCCTTAGAAAGGATAAAAATTTAAGAAATAAATCCGATAGGTCTTAGACTAGGGGATTCACAAAAGTGATTGTACCATAGTCGAAATCGAGGGAAATGAGATTATTTGATGAATGAAAGAATGAGCTTGAGGATTATAGACTATTAGTTATATGTATACCGATAGTCAAAATTATTACTGGATTTATGATGTGCATCTGAGATACAGATGGAATGTGTAGTGATGGTTTCCTACACAAAATTTTGGGTGATAACCCTAATGTTGAATATATATGTATAGATATATACATATAGTTTTGGGAGACTATTCATCATAGGAAAAATTATTGAATATGTTTCAAGTGAGGGATTGTATTCACATATCAAGGTAATGATATGAGTTTGTGGTGACGACTTGTATATTGAGGATTATGTATAGCTATAGCCGAGGTTACATATATACTATACATATGAACGAGATATAGTTTGTATATATAGATGTATGGATATGTGAGTATATGTTTATATATCTATATATATATGAAAATATGGATATATTTATGTTGTGGACATATGTGGTATGGATACTTAAACCGTATATGATGGTTTATTATTTGATCATATGATTGGATCATATGGAGGTATATATATTGTGCATGTGAATGGTTTATATACTTATTTGGTTAAGCATACCCCGCTCATGCTATCATTGGGAAGTTGCGCGCGTAGAGGGTGAGCATCCTGGCTAGAAAAGCAGGGTGTGGATATTCCCCTGGTCATAGTCGTCCCTTGTGTTATTATGTGATTTACATTTTTATATTTTTGGGATGAGACGTGGTGGGTATGTTTCGTCTCATTGCCGGTTTGGAGCTATGATCGCTTCCCGGGATGTCGTGTGCGTGAGTTTACCACGAGATGGGTGTCGTTTAGTCCCACCATGGTGGCCCCAGTATTGCTACATGAGCCGGGCACTGGGAAGATGATAGCATTGATGCAGTTTATCGGCGCTATTTATAGCCGGGTATTTATTTGTGCATGGCCTTTGTACATCATATATGGTATGTATACATGGTCATGGGATTGGATGATGGTGTATATATATATATATATATATATATGGTTAGAATGAAATACCTATATATATATTTATATATCCTATATATGAAAGGATATAGAACCTTGTGGAGTACATCTTGGATGATTATGGTGTACTAGATTGATGGGGGTTGATGTATCGCATTTAAGGAATATTTTGGTTACATCATCCCAAGGATATGATTGGAGATGTTAGTTATAGTAGTAGTATTATATTGTATATATGGCATTATGGATCTCTAGAATCGACATTGTCAAGGAGTAGTGTAACGGGGTGGTTCCTTGTTTGGATTTCGCTTTGCGAGACACCCCACGCATGAAACGTAGTGCAGTGTTGAAATTGGAGAAAAGTTCTGCCAGTTATGGTATGCACGACATTATGGATCTCTATGATCGACATTGTCAAAGAGTAGTGTAACGGGGCGGTTCCTTGTTTGGATTTCGCTTTGCAAGACTCCCCACGCACGAAATGTAGTACATTGTTGAGAGTAGAGAGTAGTTCTATCGATATTTATGTGTGGCATAATGGATCTCCAGGATCGACGTTGACATGGAGTAGTGTAACGGGGTGGTTCCTTATTTGGATTTCGCTTTGCGAGACACCCCACGCACGAAACGCAGCGCAGCGTTGAAATTAGAGGGAAGTTGTGTCAATAATGATTTTTCATGCTTATTAATTAGAAATTTAAATTAGATGTTTCAACTCAGCTGCATATTGGGTAATCTATTAAATTAAAATTTGTTAAAGTATAAACCGGAATCCACTAAGCCTAATAAGGCACATATGATTGAAAATAAATATTTAATTGTGTTTAGAAAAAGGGGGTGGATTCTTGGGGTATGATAGGAAGGTAGATCTCGTGGGTATAGGCTAGGCCTATGATAAGTTAGGTTGTCCTAATAAAATTGGGGGTAATTTAACTAATAAAATTGAGGACGCGAATAGGTGCGCACCTTTAGATGAGAGGTGAGTCGGGGTTCCACGAGAGAGCGATTCCACTTTAATTATGATATAGTGCACCGATATTTATTATGCACGGTTAACACACTTGCTAAATATTTTCACAACTCGGGCTCTGACCCGTTTACTTTTCTCTCCTGCTTGTGTATATATATATATATATATATATATATATATATATATATATATATATATATATATATATATATAATATTACAGGTATCCTACCGCATGGATGCCGAATGACTTCCTATCCAGAGTCTTGGGAGCCGTGATAGGTGCGGACTGTTGTGGGATGTATCTGGTAGTCGCTTCCTACTTTCAAAATTCTAGGTAAGATTCATGTTGTATATCGGGCTTGTGCCCAAGGGATATTTATAAATGTCTATACTTATTCCATTCCAGTTATTGTATTCGCTGTGACCCGACAGCTTATTCGGGTCTACTTTTTGTATCACATTCTGTTGTAGTTGATTATATCATTTTATCATTGCATTTCGTTTATCATAGTTCTTTCTGGCATCTTTCTCCTATTTATTGGTGTTGGTTTGTTAGTTGTTGCATGTTTTACATTATTTAACATCTCGCTTATATGATATCAGGTAGTTAGTCCTATATTATATAGTACCGGCAGTTGATGTTGAGACTGGACCATCTGAAATTCCTGATTTAATATAGTATAGGGCTGGCCACCCGTTATTATTTTAGGCGGGGTGTTACAAGCATATAACCGTGTCACAAGTTATATAAAGTAAATACATCACACACTGTATTATTACCCGCACATAATATCGAATACCATTATATACGTACCTTTACTAACGCATCCACACATATAACATACGTATATCCATCCCTCCGAGTATACCCTCGCCGGATGATTCCCTCTAAAGTGCTATCTCACTAGGTGTGCTCACAAAACATAGTTCCCCAAGTTGGAATCGCTCACCAACCTGGCCCAAAACATAAACAAAGTGGAGACGGTCATATTCCTTCCCTGAAAGTGAGATAATCTCCTCACCCATATACCGGACGCTGTGACCTGGGGATATACTCACCCTACTCCTCGAGCTAGGGGATTCACCCACATCGCGAAACCTCCCTTGATAGCACTAGAGTATATGAATTAAGTAAATATATAATAACTAATATTTAATATCACACACAATAGATACACGTATATATATACTATCACTACACCGTATATATATAATATAAACTAAGGCTTTACCGTGTACTCAAATTCCCGTACACTAGCCTGTAATTTTCTGAGTCTGTGGCCCGACTCAACATAATTAATTTTCTCACTTAATAATTTATCATCTTCCTGACTCTATGGTCCGACTCTAATATAATTAATTCACACCTCAATTAATATAATACTTTCCCCCAGTCTATGGTCCGACTCAAATTAAATTAATTAACACACCAATTAATTTAATACCTCCCCGAGTTTATCGTCCGACTCTAATTAAATTAATTAACACACCTATTAATTTAATACCTCCCCGAGTGTATCGTCCGACTTTAATTAAACTAATTAACACATTTATTAATTTGATACCTTCCCGAGTCTATCGTCCGACTCTAATTAAACTAATTAACACATTTATTAATTTAATACCTCCTCGAGTCTATCGTCCGACTCTAATTAAATTAATTAATAAACTTATTAATTTAATAACTCCCCGAGTCTATCGTCCGAATCTAATTAAATTAATTAATGAACTTTTTATATTTAATACCTACCCGAGTATACAATCCGGCTCTAATTAAATTAATTATCACACCTATTAATTTAATACCTACCCGAGTCTACAATCCGACTCTAATTAAATTAAATATCACACCCATTAATTTAATACCTTCCCGAGTCTACAATCCGACTCTAATTAAATTAATTATTACACCCATTAATTTAATACCTACCCGAGTCTACAATCCGACTCTAATTAAATTAATTAACACCTCAATTAATTTGATTACTTGGCATCGCCCAACCATCCTACCCGGACTCGATCCCTTGGCCCATAACTTAATATTTCACGAGTCTATGTTCCGACTCTAAATTAATTACTCTCTCAGTAATTAATTTAATACTTTGGTGTCACTTAACCAACATACCCGGATTCACTTACTTGGTCCATTTTTACATCTCATAATTTCATTCCCACATTTCGCCCACAATGTGTCACACATACATCTCCATAAATTTTCCAATTATATTTACCTATAATTACCAACATACTCGGACTCACTCACTTGGTCCATAATTAAATTGAATATGTTTCACCCAGAATTCACACTTTAAGTCTCAACTCTGAACTTATATTGTACATTCCTAATAGCTATCTTTTGAGTGCCTAGCTATTAACTTCTCTATAATTTTTCACCAATTAAAATTATACCCCACATCAAAAGAAAATCAGGCAAAACATCAACCTGCCCGACCTGCCAAGGTTTTCCCATCGTCGATCGATCGATGGCCCCAGATCGATCGATCGATCCTTTCGTGGCAGTTCTCCTTCCCCACTGAATTCCACCATTAACGAAATTTCAAGGTTTGTAAACCTTAATTTCAACCTCTAATCAAGTCATCCCACCACATAAACATATTGGACTTTGATCTTATACATCATATACACTTTCTAGTATATCAATTTCTCAACTTATCTCACAATTTTCGAAATGGGGTTTTCCATAAATATCCATTAACTTTGTTCTACAATTCTAAATTTCAGATTCAAATTCCACCATTTTATATTCCGGTTTCTCATTCAAATCAGATATTTATACTCAGAGATATACAACACAACTAATTTTTACTTTGAATCTCATTCAATAGTTCTATGAATAGAAATCCGATTTTGTACCCATTTATCCCCAAAACGGATTTCAGTTTATACATCACTAAAATATGAATTGGATATCACCATTTACACATTACTGCAAATTAACCACTTGCCTGAAATTGTTCGTAGGGTCTGATTCCGTTGGTGTAGAGAATGGTTGATGAAGAACACCCCAAATTAGTCCCTTAATTTGGCTCCAAAAGATCCCCTAATCGACTTCTTGGTTAGCTTCCTCTAATCCTCTCCCCAAACCCTAGGTTTAGGATTTTCTATCTGCCGTTCCTAGTCCCTCAATTAGGTTAAAAATACTAAATCCCATTTTTGGCCATGTGGGCGTAATTAAAAAGGCCTAACTCACTTCCTGTGGGCCCGGCTATGCCCAAAATACCCTGAGACCCAATTACTACCCCCGGGTACTCTTTACTGACTATTTCGACCCATCCGAACTCAACTGCGCACTCAGAATTTCCATCTGAAATACTTTTTGACATTTCCAAATTTCGACCTCAAAGTGCGACACACGAGATTTCAAACCATTAAACTTAAAAGTCGCCAATTATAAATAATTAGGCTCACTTAAATAAATTATTCAACTCATGAATTTAAGTTTCTCCAATTTAAATAGTTTTATAACTCCCAAAATAATTAAATATTTAATCCTCAAAATTACGGGGTGTTACATACTCCCCCCCTTATAAAGGAATTTCGTCCTCGAAATTAAGATGAGCGTAAAGTTCCAAGCTTCGCATATCACTTTCTAGTCATGTTCCTCTAAGCCCTCTATAACTATCCCATCCGCTTCTAAGCATAAGTTACATAAGTATGCATTTAAATTAACCAGGGTGCCCATACACCCTATACCCGTGCTTAACCGCACAAAATTTGCCTTAATTAACCCGGGTGCCCATACACCCTATCCCCGTGCTTTACCGCACGAAAGCTACCCGACTATGCTAGTCGTAACTCGTAATATAACTTTGAACCCGTAGTCATATCTCTCTCTCTCTCTCTCTCTCTCTCACACACACACACACACACACACACACACACACACACACATATATATATATATATATATATATATATATATATATACTGCCCGGGGTACCCAACCCATGTACTAACAACCAGACATCTCCCCACTTTCCAATGTTGCGCTAAGTTTCATGCGTGGGATGTCTCGCAAAGCGAAATCCAAATAAGGAACCCCCCGATACACTACTACCTAGCATTGTCGGTCGTTGAGATTCGTTAGACCCTCAGTCCATAGCACGTACCCCTAAATACTTGTATCTTGACACAAAAGTATATACGCTTACCCTTATGCCACCAAAGACAACATAAAATACCGCGCCCTTACTATCACTAGTCCTTGCGCAAAATAAACCCCGAGCTATCTCTCTTTGCTCGAAAATAAATCTAACCACCTTGATTCACTTCAGTAAACACCCCTACTTACCGGGATAAAAATGTGAGAACATAAGCCCCACTTTGTGTCTATCGCACCACAAAATATAACATAAATACACACATATACATAGGCTAAACTCCCTCTCAGGTGATACCTCCTATCAATCATATCCTGGTGTCACAAACACCAAAACTTACCCCCACTATTCACAATAGTTCAAATCCCATCACTATCCAGCCGATATTTAGGAAATATTATCAACGCTCCCCAAAAATTCTCGAAAGTAGTAACTCTTTGCATAATTCAAACCTTCACTCAGTGTACACCTCCACTCTTCCGTGAAGAACACCAAGGAACTCCGCTACCCCACGAAAAGTTTATCCATATACTATGGCTGCTACAGCCAACGCACCCACTAAATTCGACTCACCCGCGAACTCTAGTGAAAAATAAGTCTTATATTCTGACATCCTCCTTGTCACTCAAAAATATATCCCATGCCTATACAGTAAAAATAATTACCTCCATACTCCAGCTGCAATGACTGATCCTCGGGTTCCAGAGCATCTTATCCTTGCTCGAATGCGCCCATGACCTGCGGTAGTGGCTGTACATCTAGGACCTCGTCCTGTAGTTGACCCCTTCCTCGCTTAAGACAATCTCTCTTCATGTGTCCCGCTTCCCCACAAACGAAACACCTTCTAATACATTCACCCTGACACTGATCCCTTCCATGCCGACCTTGTTGGAATTCCTGGAAATCCTGCCGATAGCCCCCAGCTCTAAGTTTAGCATGATTACCTTGCCGAAAATCCTGCCCCGTGATCTCCCCTTGCCTGCTGCTGAGATACCCCACTGGTACTGCTCCCTCCTGCCTTATACGACTGGCTAGTTTCCACTCCCCTCCAGCTTCCTTTCGCGTGGAAGAGATATTCTCGATAGTGTAGGAGTGTTGCGTTAACGACATCAGTATAAGCTACTAATGCGGAATTACCAATTAAATGTTGTCTGATTCTCCAGACTAACCAATTCACAAACCTTACTTTCTTTCTTCATTACTTACCTTATCCAGTACAAATTTACCAAACGAGTAAATTCTTCCTCGTAATCAGCCATTAAACGGTCTACCTGAGTAACCTCACTAAATTTTCTCCTCATTTAGGTCTCAACCGCTGGAGGAAAATATTTTCCGCCTAATCGCACCCAAAACCCTTCAATAGCTAGTGTATCCCTTTCCTCAACTGTGGTGATTGACTCCCACTACTGTAGTGCTGCTCCCATTAAACTAACAATGGCTAGCATTTGCTTTCGCACCTCATTGCAGTCTCCCATGCGTAGGTGACGCTGGATATCTCTCTTCCTTGACACACTAGAACTACATCTGAACCCCCTCGCAATTCTGGTGAATTCCCACTCTTGAAAACCTCTCGTACTTGCTGCCACCCCGATGGCCCCGCGTGGCCTGAACATCTGGTGCCATTAACACTTGTGGCTAATCCCGTGGAAAGTACCCTGCCATTGCGACCACCATCGCTTCAACTGCCTGCGCCACTAGTTCAGTTATCCGTGCTGCCAAAATCATCTCTGGAAGTTGCTACGGTAACTCTTGCTCCTGACGAGCCTCTCTAGTCTCATCTCCCCCTGCTACCATGGCAGCTCTCTCTCTTCTGGGCGGCATCTGGAATGAGAATCGAATCGTATGAGTTTACTCTCAAATAAAAATTTGGCCGAAGACCGTGTATGCACATACGTATGAGAATACAACAATCCTATAATAGGGCTCTATATCAAAGATTGCTAAGCCGAAATGTGAAAAGCCTCACAGATCCTAAGGATACTAGAACCTGATGCTCTGATACCATCTGTGACACCCCGCCTAATAAAATACCGGGTGATCAGCCCTATACCAAATTAAAACAGGAATCCCAGTTGGTTCATACTTAGCATCACCGTCGAAAACTTTTTTAAAACATACTAACCACCTAGTATTCCAAAAGATGGTGTCAAATTTTAACTTTTTAATTAAACAAAACAGTACATGTGGAAATAGATATAAACCATTCACACAACTGAATAAAACTCAACTGAATAATAAATTACACAACTTGCCGAATAAACTACCGGCCACCAAAGTGAAATAATCCAATACAACTATCCAACACCTGAATAAATACATCTGAAAACTGTATTGAGAAGTCTGGGTGACAAGCCAAACTTAAAACTGAAACTGATACAAGATTCCTACTCTAGGGATGAATGAACGATGCGTCTAATCCGAACTCCTACTAGCATCCACATATGCTGCAGCTCCGTATCCCTAGAAATATAATATCAATCCTGACGTCCCTGTGGTTGGGCACCTAAAAGATTTTGAAAATAGTTTTATAGCAAGGGTTAGAACCCAAAATATTTTGAAAATTTTAGCAAGTGAATTAACTGCAGTAATTTAAAATGCATGAATGCGCTTCATATTTAAGTTAGTGTCGCACTCCCTTGTGGACATTCTCACCCCTCCACTATTGTGCACACCTAACGGTCACCTTGACCCCCACCTAGTTGCACTACCCCGTCCAACTAGTCCTGGTATAATCCCCCCTTGCCATACTACTCTAACTCGAGTATAATGATTCTTGAATTATAAGTTATCTCACAATTAACTTAAATAATTCCTTCTTAAATAGTAGCATATAACCGTGTCATAAGTTATATAAAGTAAATACATCACACACTGTATTATTACCCGCATATAATATTGAATACCATTATATACGTACCTTTACTAACGCATCCACACATATAACATACGTATATCCATCCCTTCGAGTATACCCTCGCTGAATGATTCCCTCTAAAGTGCTATCTCACTAGGTGTGCTCACAAAACATAGTTCCCCAAGTTGGAATCGCTCACCAACCTGGCCCAAAACATAAACGAAGTGGAGGCGGTCATATTCCTTCCATGAAAGTGAGATAATCTCCTCACCCATATACCGGACACTATGACGTGGTGATATACTCACCCTACTCCTCGAGCTAGGGGATTCACCCACATCGCGCAACCTCCCTTGATAGCACTAGAGTATATAAATTAAGTAAACATCTAATCACTAATATTTAATATCACACACAATATATACACGTATATATATATATACAATCACTACACCGTATATATATAATATAAACTCCGCCTTTACTGTGTACTCAAAATCCCGTACACTACCCTGTAATTTCCTGAGTCTGTGGCCCGACTAAACATAATTAATTTTCTCACTTAATAATTTATCATCTTCCTGACTCTATGGTCTGACTCTAATATAATTAATTCACACCTCAATTAATATAATACTTTCCCCGAGTCTACGGTCCGACTCTAATTAAATTAATTAACACACCAATTAATTTAATACCTCCCCGAGTTTATCGTTCGACTCTAATTAAATTAATTAACACACCTATTAATTTAATACCTCCCCGAGTGTATCGTCCGACTTTAATTAAACTAATTAACACATTTATTAATTTGATACCTTTCCGAGTCTATCGTCAGACTCTAATTAAACCAATTAACACACTTATTAATTTAATACCTCCTCGAGTCTATCGTCCGACTCTAATTAAATTAATTAATACACTTAATAATTTAATAACTCCCCGAGTCTATCGTCCGAATCTAATTAAATTAATTAACGAACTTTTTATATTTAATACCTACCCGAGTCTACAATCCGACTCTAATTAAATTAATTATCACACCTATTAATTTAATACCTACCCGAGTCTACAATCCGACTCTAATTAGATTAATTAACACGTCAATTAATTTGATTACTTGGCATCGCCCAACCATCCTACCTGGACTCGCTCACTTGGCCCAAACTTAATATTTTTCGAGTCTATGTTCCGACTCTAAATTAGTTATTCTCTCAATAATTAATTTAATACTTTGGTGTCACTTAACCAACATACCCGGACTCACTTACTTGGTCAATTTTTACATCTCATAATTTCATTCTCACATTTTCACCCACAATGTGCCACACATTCATCTCCATAAATTTTCGAATTATATTTACCTATAATTACCAACATACCCGGACTCGCCCACTTGGTCCATAATTAAATTGAATATGTTTCACCCAAAATTCACACTTTAAGTCTCAACTCTTAACTTAGATTGTACATTCCTAATAGCTATCTTTTGAGCGCCTAACTATTAACTTCTCTATAATTTTTCACCAGTTAAAATTATACCCAACATCAAAAGAAAACCAGGCAAAGTATCAACCTGCCCGACCTGCCAAGGTTTTCCCATCGTCGATCGATCGATGGCCCCAGATCGATCGATCGATCGATCCTTTCGTGGCAGTTCTCCTTCCCCACTGAATTCCACCATTAATGAAATTTCAAGGTTTGTAAACCTTAATATCAACCTCTAATCAAGTCATCCCACCACATAAACATATTGGACTTTGATCTTATAGAACATATTCACTTTCTAGTATATGGATTTCTCAACTTATCTCACAATTTTCGAAATGGGTTTTTTCATAAATCTCCATTAATTTTGTTCTACAATTCCAAATTCCAGATTAAAATTCCACCATTTTATATTTCAGTTTCTCATTCAAATCAGATATTTATACTCAGAGATATACAACACAACTAATTCTTACTATGAATCTCATTCAATAGTTCCATGAACAAAAACTCCATTTTGTACCCATTTATCCCCAAAACGGATTTCAGTTTAGACATCACTAAAATATGAATTGGATATCACCATTTACACATTACCGCAAATTAACCACTTGCCTGAAATTGTTCGTAGGGTCTGATTCCGTTGGTGTAGAGAATGGTTGATGAAGAACATCCCAAATTAGTTCCTTAATTTGGCTCCAAAAGATCCCCTAATTGACTTCTTGATTAACTTCCTCTAATCCTCTCCCCAAACCTTAGGTTTAGGATTTTCTATCTGCCGTTCCTAGTCCCTTAATTAGGTTAAAAACACTACATTCCGTTTTTGGCCATGTGTTAAAAAGGCCCAACTCACCTCGTGTGGGCCGGGCTATGCCCAAAAATATTTCGAGACCCAATTACTATCCTCGTGTACTCTTTTCTGACTATCTCGACCCATCCGGACTTAACTGCGCACTCATAATTTCCATCCGAAATACTTTTTGACATTTTCAAATTTCGACCTCAAAGTGCGACACACGAGATTTCGAACCATTAAACTTAAAAGTCGTCAGTTATAAATAATTCAGCTCACTTAAATAAATTCTACAACTCATGAATTTAAGTTTCTCCAATTTAAATATTTTTATAACTCCCAAAATAATTAAAAATTTAATCCTCAAAATTACGGGGTGTTACAAGTTTTTGCCAGAAAAAATGAAGATTTTGTTGGAAAAAATGAAGGTTTTACATAAACAGATAAATTTATTTGTTTTGATTTTTTCGTCAAAAAATATCAAATATAGATGTTGTTTGATTGATCTCGACGAGTAGATTCCAAATATATAAATTTTATAAATTTTGGATTTGTAGATTTGAAGTTATGAACTTTTAAAGATAGTTTTTTTTAAAAAAACAACGTTTAGACATCATTGATCATTTTAATGTGCATTTGTCATTTTAATGTGCTGAGTTGATAAAATAGAACATTTGATACCATTGATTCAGTCAAAAGATCTCTTACATCATTGATCAAGTGAATGAAATTTCAAAACAATGCAATTTCAAAATAATTACGCCTTTTTATTATTGTGGACCGTCATCGGCTTGAATTTTTGTTCACTCATCACTTGGATGACTGCACTATCTTTTGTGGTTTAAATAATTTTTGGTGTCGATTTTGCCACATGTCAACCATCAACTGAAGCGACAAATATTCACTATTTTGCATGCGCGTTAGGAAGCGCACATGCAATTTTGAATCATTTGGTGTTTCCTGGATAGACTTCATCACACATTTTCTTTTTTAAATCAATCACTAATTTTCCTATGCTATTTAAATCATGTTTTTTCTTCATTTCAAGCATTTACCCACTAAAAGTCCGATTACAATTATAGTATGAGAAAGTACATTAGCATTTGTGCCATTTTCGACCAACTCCCTTCCTTTTTTTCACTAGCCTGGGTCTAAAATCACAATTCTTCCACTTAGTCTTGATTTCTAAGGAAACTATGTACATCTCAGTCATTTATCAGTTTTTTTAGGGGCATATACAAAATAGTTCCTTAAACTTTTTTTAATACATTTTTAGTCCAAGTCTTTTTATTTTGCAAGGTTTTACCATGCCGCTGGCGCAGAACTTTAAAGATAAGAGAATAAGGGATTTTTTGGTACAAAATAAAAGACTTGAACTAAATGTGTATTAAAAAATATTTGAGGAACTTGTTAGTATTTGATCATTTTTTTTATGATTTCTTAGATTTGTTTTGGTTTTTCCTTTAGAAACATGATTTTTCGTTGTTTTTGCTGATTGGATTGGCCATTTTTTATCATACCGGTGGATTTCAATGTTTAGATAGACAATGAGTTGGTTTGCTCTACGCTTTAAAAATTTCAAGGGTTTCCGTGGTTTTTACTCTAACCCTCAACTTTAGTTGCTGTTTCAAGAGGATTTCTTTCTTTTTACTTCATCTCCGCCATTTATGCCTGGTTATCAGTTAATTAAGAGAGTATTGAGGTAACTTTCTGAGCCAAATAGAAATTCCACCAAGCCCCTTTGGATTGTCCCATTAACAGTTGTTCCTCCTTATATTTTTGAGGTAACACTCTTAAGAAACAAAAGGACATCGAATCAGGCCCACCATCTTTTGTTGACTTGGATCGTCAGCCCCAAAAAATTCAGTATAGTATGCCCGACGTCATGGCTTCAAGGAGCCTGGACGAAGATGCAAGGAGTGAAGATGGATGAAGTAATTATGTTGACCTGGCCTCGTTTAAGTCTGTGGCAATGTTTTGGGATTACATTAAGGAACTCATGTATTCTCATCCACCTCCGACATCACCCATTTCACGTGTTGTGGTGCTTATTGAACCTTTAGGTCAAGCAAAATGAAGATATTATGTCACGCTCTTACTGTTTCAAGAAGGCTTCCTTCTGAAATGGATGTTGTCAGCTTTTCTGTAACATCACTCCATCCGAGTTGTTTGAGTTTGAACGCGTTTGCAGCATCCATATCATTATTGGGTGTTGATAAGATTCAAGATTATTATTTGGTTACAAAGAAAGTGAAAAGAGAAATTTGAAAGATGAGAAGAGAGGGAAATAAATGAATCTGAGATTTCTGCAGTTTTTCATTAATTGAAAAATGTGATATATTGAGTTTATATACACGATCAATCACTTGAGCAGCTAACAACTTACATGTTGACCTGGCATAACTAACTGCACAACAACTTAATCACCTAACCATCTGACTGTGACCTATCCATTTGAGTGATATGGCATCACAACAAACTAACTGATATTTGACATGGCATATACTCTAACATCCCCCCTCAAGCTCAAGGGCGTGGAACAATATTGAGCTTGGAACGACGATAGCAGTGTTGATCAATGCTTAATGGTTTGGTCAAAACATCAGCAAATTGTTTTTCACTTGAAACATGAACAATCTGTAACTCCCTTCTTTGAATATGCTCGCTCACAAGGTGTAGATTCAACTCAATATGCTTGGTACGAGAGTGATACTTAGGATTGCTAGCTAAAGCTTCTGCACTCTTATTATCATAATATATAAGGGGAACATTTACCATAGAAACCTTTAGCTCATTTAACAGGTATGTAATCCATAAGACTTCAGATGTAACTAAGGCAAGAGCATGATATTCAGCTTCAGTTGTGCTCCTAGAAACAATAGGTTGTTTCTTAGATGACCAAGACACAAGATTATCACCAAAGTAAATAAAATAGCCTCCAATTGATTTGCGATCATCCAAATCTGACCCCCAATCAGCATCACAATAAGCTCTAAGAGAGGATACCCCAGAGTGATAGAATTGAAGTCCAAAATGAGAGGTACACTGAAGATATCTCAATACACGTTTGCAGGCCATCCAATGAAGTGTAGTAGGAGCACTCAAAAACATACTCAGCTTATTAACTGAGTATGTTATATCTGGCCTAGTAAGAGCCACATATCGAAGAGAACCAACAATACTCCTATAAAGAGTTTGATTTAAAAAAGAAACACCTTTATCTTTGACAAGTTTTTCGGTATAACTCATAGGAGTAGAACAACCTTTACTATCCAACATGTTAGCCTTCTTCAAAATATCCCCAATATACTTGGTTTGAGAAAGATGCAAGCTAACAACAGATGGTGTAACCTCAATACCAAGAAAGTAATTAAACTCTCACAAGTCTTTCAATGCATACTCTTTTCCAAGTGTAGAAATCAGCTTCTCAATCAAAGAAGTATCTGAACCCGTAATCAAGAAATCATCCACATAGATAAGAATGATCAGTACACGGGCTCCTTCATGTTTGTAGAAAATATAAGTATCTAAATTTGTTGAATTGAATCCCCATGAAACCAAAGAACTTTTAAGCTTATCATACCAAGATCGACGAGCTTGTTTAAGGCCATAGAGGGCCTTCTGAAACTTACACACATGAGAAGGGAAATGTGGATCAATGAATCCTCGATGTTGCTGCATAAACACATCTTCAGATAATAATCCATTCAAGAATGCATTATTAACATCAAGTTGACATATAGACCACCTTTGCATGACTGCCATACTTAGAATCACTCGAATAGTACATGGCTTGACAACTGGGCTAAAGGTCTAAAAATAATCAACACCATAGGTTTGATGGAACCCTTTAGCAACCAACCTAGACTTGTACTTGGAAATGGTACCATCAGGATTATACTTGATTCGAAACATCCATTTATTACCAACAACTTTAGAAGCTTCGTGTGGCGAAACTAGACTCCTTGTGCCATTTTTCATCAAAGCACTCATTTCATCATTCATGGCAGCCTTCCATTTTGGATAAGTTAAGGCTTTCTTTACAGAGGTAGGTTCTAATGTTGAAGTTATGGAAATATAAGTTTTAGGCTTTATAACACCAGATTTTAGTTAAATTTTAGGTCATAGAGTGAGAGCCAACATATTAGTTATGGGAAGGCATGATGTTTGGATCATTTGATAAGGATGGACCAGAGGAGAAAGAGGATGAATTTCTAATATGGGGAGTGGTTGAGGTAGTAAATATAGGATCAGTAAGAGGAGAAGGAAAAGAGAAATTATTACTTACAAGTGCATGTATTGAACTTAAAGTTGGTGATGCCATGCCTGCCCTTAAAGTAACTAAAGATGGTGATGAAGGAGAATCTGAAGCAGTAATTTTGAGTGTTTTAGAAGGATTCAAAATATGAATGAATGAAGAAAATGATTGAGAATCAGTAGGAAATTGATCTAATTTAGAGGGAAAGAGAAGTGAATAAGGAAATTCCTTCTCATTAAATTTAACATGTCTAGAATTGTACACACGACCATAGGCATCTAAGCACTTGTATCCTTTATGTACGGGAGAATAACCAATAAACACATATTTTGAGTGAGAAAATCAAGCTTATGTTTATGATAAGGCCTAAGAATAGGGAAGCAAGAACAACCAAAAGTTTTGAGAAAAGTGTGATTAGGTAATGTATTATAGAGTTTTTGAAGTGGTGAAATGTTATTGAGGGTTGGGGTTGGTAATATGTTTATAAGGTAACAAGAAGTATAGAAGGCCTCCCACCAATAAGACAATGGAATTTTAGCTAGAGCTAATAGAATAAGCCCCATTTCAACAATATGCCTATGCTTCCTCTCTACTACCCCATTTTGATGATGAGTATGAGGACAACCATGTCTGAACATAATTCCTTCCTTACTTAGAAATTTTGTGAACCATATAAATTGTCCCCCAAAGTCAGATTGAACACACTTAATCTTATAATTTAATTGTTTGTCTATGATGTGTTTCCAAGCTTTTAAAGTAGAAATGGCATTGGATTTTAGAGCTAAGGAAAACACCCAAGTGTACCTTGTATAATCATCAACAAAACTGATGTAATACTTAGAACCATCATTTCTCACTAAAGGTGATGGTCCCCATAAATGTGCGTGAACTAACTCTAATGGAGCTTTTGATTTTATATGATTAATAGGAAAGTAAAATTGATGCATTTTACCTTATTGACATGCATCATAAAACTTAAGAGAAGATAAAGAATTAAAAGCAAAAGAAGAAGAAGATTTTGTTACTTTCTGCAAAACATTCTTATTCGGATGTCCTAATCTTTGATGAAGAATATTAGAAGTAATTACAACATTTGTACAAGGATTTACAACAAGAGACGAACTAGATGAATTATTATGTGACACCCCTTACTAATTAAATACCGGGTAGCTACTCCTTTATTAAATTAATACAAAATGTCAAGTTGGTCCAGTTAATAGCATCACTGTCGAAAAACATTTTAATGATTACTAACCACCTAGTATTTAAAAAGTGAGATGCCAAATTTTAAGTTAACTCTGATTAACAAGCAATAAGAGGATAATGAAAGAATAACAACTATACACCATAACGAAACAATAGAATAATCAACAACATAATAATAAGTCCGGAGGAAAACTCCTCACAATAATCCCACAACTGAACTAAATAAAACAAAGTATCTTGAATTAATTACATGCCAAATGTCTGAAAATCTGAAATAGGAAATGTTTCTAATAGAAATGGGCGACATGCCCTACAACTGATGAAAGCTGAATATAGAGTCAAGATAGATGAAGCGTCTACTAGCAAAGTCCTGTAACTTCCACAAACAGCTACAGCTCGTCACCTGAATGAAAATCCTATGCATGGTGTCCTTGTGGCTGGGCACCTAAAAATGGTTTTTACAAAAGATAGATTTGAAAGCAAACGGGCCAGAGCCCGAAAGTGGAGAGTATTTAAAAATAGAAAGTGCTTTAATAACATTAAAACAACGAATGCAAAATACATGTTAGGACGTGCACTCACATGAAATACTCACCTCTCGACTAATTTGTGCACTCCTAACGTACCGTACCCATCTAAGTAACATATAAATCTACCCAAACCGTAATAAGTTCTACCCCTTACTACTCGATTCCAATTATACGTTCCAACGTTATCAAATAAATAGAGGGCTTTACTTAACTCAGGTTCTCAATTATTAGTAATACAATTCATAACAGGTTATCCCTTTATAGTTACTCAAAGAGTTTCAGTATTTATACGCACAATACCAACATGAAAGTTCTCATTAATTTAAGTGTATATTAATCACACCATAAATATACAATACAAGCACCCGAGACTAAGCTGCGGTGCACACATACTCTGCTATCCATCCCGGTACATCACGTACAGAAGGATCACGCATTCCGAATCTCTCAGGAATCGTTCTCAGATAATAGCAAATCACAAACAATGGAGGCGAACATAGTCACATCACATGGGTCACACACATACTTACGTTCCCATGATCAGCAAACTTATTAACATCCCAATAAGTCCTTCTCTGACCTATGTTCTCGAGGTACCAATCTAAATTCGGGCAACACAAGGATTAGAGGGCCCTAAGCGAACGTAAACCTCCCGTGATAGCAAGTATGGTAGGTATGTCATACACATAGAATCATATACATATACTAAGTATACACACATCTTAGTAATCACCGTAATTTATTTCTGGTACCCTTCTCATTCTCGTACCGACTATAATGTTGCACAATTCATAAGTTCCCGGTTAATTCAATTATTTAAGCCGTCAATAATTCTCGTATCGTAATAGTCACTCACGTCCTATTCCAAAATTTCCATTCAATTCGAATTGCACTCCTATGTTTTACACCTCAATATATCCCAAATGTCCCAACTATATCAATTTATCATCAAGGGAATGGTATCTCTACAATTGAACAAGGTTACGGGACACGCGAAATCAAAACAGGCCAAAAAGCCTAAACTGTCATCTCGTTAGAAGTCTCGTTCGAACGAGGATATTCGAACGAGAGTTCGTTCGAACGAACTGGGCATCTAATGAGATCTCGTTCGAACGAAAGGCATCGAACGAACATCCCTCTCGTTAGAAGGCAAACTGTCAACTCGTTAGAAGCTCATTCGAACGAGCTCGTTCGAACGACCTGGGCGGGTCTTCTAACGAGAGGCCAGTTTCGAGCCCAAATTTTTCTTTTTTTTCCTTTTCTTCCTCTCTAATCTCATCTAAACATCAATCCAACAATTGTTCAAGGTTTCTAATCGTCCCTAAACATACTTAGGTCACATACTAACGTCTTTTGTGGGGTTAATTCATTCTAAACATCATCCAAATATCAAATATATACATTTTCCCCCAATTTCAAGAACATGAACCCTAGAAATTCTTAAATCCCCAATGAACCTAATTAAATCCGTTTTTGTTTCATCCAAAATATATTATCATCAGATTAATCACCTACATACAATTCTACATGCAATTCCTCATCAAAATACAAGTTTCTAATTCTAATTTAATGGGTTTTCATCAATCTCCCAATAATAATACAATTTTATCAATTTCCTACGCATGGAAGAATCATTCTCTGCGACTAATGAAATTAAACCACTTGCCTTATGTATATCTCTGATTTTGATGTCTAATTGATGAATGATTCTCTCTCTCTCTGGAGAATTCTCCTCTCTCTCTCTACAAGTCTTCTTCTCCAAGGTGACAATGGTGGCTAGGGTCTGCCTTAGGAAACTTTTTGAAACTAATTCCAATAACCCCCGTAGCCCATTAGGTTATTAGTGGGTTTAGTGGGTAATTACCAATCAGATTTTTAATTCCTAATTTTCGTTGGTTTTAATTCCCAAAAATTCAAAATTACCAAACTACCCTTTTACGTTGCCGGTATGGCCTAAAAATGCCTCGGGACCCAAACTAAACCCCCGGCTAGTGTTTTCTGACTATTTCGACCCTTCCCGACGCGTTGGCGCACTCAAAATGACCATATGGTTAATGGAATTAAAATTCACTTTTTAATTAAAATAATTATATTCCTGACGCGACTGTCACACGCGTCTCAACAAAATTTCCAAATTACCGTACTTCAATCTCACGACAACTTTCATAGTTCAATATTCATATATAGTCATATATACACATTATAATCAAATACCAACTCACATCTTGTTAGTATTTTATCCGGATTAATTCCCAAATCAATTCACATTTAATTTAATTAATCCCATAAATAAATATCATAAAAATACGGGGTATTACATACTTCCCCCCTAATAACATAATTTCGTCCCGAAATTCGGAATTAGAAAGTACCTGGTAAGAACAACATTGGATAACGTTCGCTCATCTCATCCTCGCGCTCTCATGTGGACTCCTCGACATTATGATGTCGCCACTGAACACGCACTAACGGAACCATCTTCGACCGCAGTTTTCGCTCACTTCGGTCCAAAATAGCAATCGGCCCCTCCTCGTAGGAGCTATCGGGATGGAGATCGATGTCCTCCAAAGAAATGTGAGAATGAGCCAAATCGTCTCTAAGATATTTCCTTAGAGAGGAAATATGAAACACATCATGAATCCGATGCAAATGCTCCGGTAACCCAAGTCTATATGCAACAGACCCAATCCGCTCAATGATAGGAAATGGCCCCACGTATCTCGGTGTATACTTCCCCTTCTTCCCGAATCGCATAATCCCCTTCATAGGAGATACTCTGAGTAAAACGTGGTCCCCCACTTGGAACTCCCTGAAGAACCTCTTCGCATCAGCATAGCTCTTCTGCCGATCCTGAGCTACCCGAATGCGACTCCGAATCAATTCTATCCTTGCCGAAGTATCCTGAATCACTTCCGGCCCAAGTAGTTTGTTGTCCCCCACCTCCAACCAACATGCTGGGGAATGACAAGGTCTACCGTACAATGCCTCAAATGGATCCATGCCAATGGTGAATTGGTAGGAGTTGTTGTAAGCAAACTCCACCAGTGGAAGATACTGCTCCCATCCACCCCCAAAATCAATGATGCACATACGTAGCATGTCCTCTAACATCTGATTTGTACGCTCGGTTTGCCCATCAGTGTGCGGATGATAAGCCGTACTCAACCGCAATTCCGTGCCCATGGCCTCCTGAAAACTCTCCCAAAATAGTGAAACAAATATCTTGTCTCTGTTAGACACGATATTTAGGGGCACACCATGAAGTCTCACTATCTCTGCAATAAAGAGTTGGGCATACTGTCCCGTAGTGTAGTCTGTCCTTACGGGTAGAAAATGAGCGACTTTGGTCAACCTGTCCACAATTACCCAAATGGAGTCATGACCTCTCTATGACGTAGGCAACCCCGTGATAAAATCCATGGATATGCTCTCCCACATCCACATCGGGACCTCCAAGGGCTGTAGAAGTCCTGCCGATCTCTGATGATCCACTTTTACTAGCTGACAAGTGGCGCATTTAGAAACAAACACAGCAATATCTCTCTTCATCCCGCTCCACCAATACTGACGTCTCATATCTTGGTACATTTTGTCCCCACCGGGATGTACCACGAACCGTGAGCCGTGCTACTCTGCCATCACTTCGTGCCGCAATTCCTCCCCTTCCGGAAGTACCAATCTCCCATTGAAGCGTAATCCCCCGTCTAAGCTAATGGTATAGGACTCGTCTCCCTCTGTTAGTAATCGAACTATCTTCTCCTGACAAAACGAGTCATTTGCTTGTGCCTTTACCACTCTCATGACAATCTGTGGTGTAACAGTCATCACCGACATGAATGATCGGGCCACTGCATCCTGGTGTCCCAACTCCTTCCACTTTGCCTTCCACACCCCTGCCACCTCATCTAATGGCCTACGGCTCAACGCGACTGCTACCACGTTAGCCTTCCCCGAGGGGTATTGGATATCAAACTGATAATCCTTCACGAACTCAAGACACCTCCGTTGCCGCATATTCAACTCCTTCTGCGTGAATAGGTACTGTAGGGACTTATGGTCCGTGAATAATCGAAACTTCTCCCCCAAAAGGTAATGTCTCCAAATCAGAAGGGCAAATACCACTGCCGCTAACTCCAAGTCATGAGTGGGGGTAATTCTTCTCGTGAGGCTTTAGCTTACGGGAAGCATAAGCTATGGCCTGACTCTCCTACTGCAATACACCTCCAAGTCTTTGCAAGGACGCATCGGTGTAGACTAGGTACTCAACTCCCGGTCTCGGCAATGCTAACACAGGTGCTGAGGTAAACTTATCCTTAAACTCATCAAATGCCAACTGATAGGCATCACTCAAGATAAATGGCACACCCTTACGAGTCAGATGTGTCAAAGGACCCGCTATCTTCAAAAATCCTCTAATGAACCTCCTGTAGTATCCTGCTAGGCCCAAGAAACTACGGATCTCAGTCGGCGTCGTGGGCTGTCCCCACTCCCTTACCGCGGATACCTTACCCGGATCAACAGATATCCCCCGGTCGGAAATAATGTGTCCCAAAAACTGAACCTCCTTCATCCAAAACCCGCACTTCTCATATTTTGCATACAGTTCGTTCTGACGCAGCGTCTGCAAAATCTGCCTCAAATGCTCTGCGTGCTCCTCCTCTGTCTGGGACTAAACCAAAATATCATCAATGAAGACAATGACGAACTGATCAAGGAACTCTCTGAACACCCTATTCATCAAGTCCATAAACATGGCTGGAGCATTGGTCAAGCCAAAAGGCATAACTCGAAGCTCGTAGAAACCATATCTCGTTAAGAACGGAGTCTTCGAGACATCCTCTTCCCTGATACGCAACTGATGGTAACCAGATCGCAAATCAATCTTTGAGAAGAAAGAAGCTCCTCTCAATTGGTCGAATAAGTCATCGATTCGGGGAAACGGATACTTATTCCGTATCGTGACTTTATTCAACTCCCGATAATCCACACACAACCTCAATGATCCATCCCTCTTCTTCACGAACGACACAGGGGCACCCCATGGCGAAGTACTCCTTCGTATAAACCCCTGACCCAACAATTGCTCAATCTGATCTCGTAGCTCTCGCATCTCTGTCGGAGCCATACGGTACGGTGCGCGTGCTATAGGTCTCGTATCTGGTAATAAGTCTATGAAAAAGTCTATCTCTCGACTGGGGGGTAGGACTGGTATCTTCTGAAACACATCGGAATACTCCCTGACAACCGGGATCGAATCTAAAGGAATCACAACCTCCTTAGAGGCATTCTCCTCTATGTAATACAAATGAGCGGTCGAGCCTCCCTCTGGGCGAGGCATCACCACTACAAACATCTCTTGCCCCGGAATGGCAAAAACAATGCTCCCACCGAAGCAATCAATCATGGCTCTATAAGCTGCGAGCCAATCCATACCGATAATCACATCGTTCTCATGCATATCTAATACCAACATGTCCGCAGGTAATACCAAACTACCAATCTCTACCCCCAGTCCCCGGCATATAAAGAAAATAAGTGACCTACTCCCCAATGGTGAGTCTACACACGTCACTGTGCTCTCTGCTGTGGCTAATAACCCTAAGGCTTTCGCAAAATGGGTAGCTATAAAATAATGCGTTGCCCCCGTATCAAACAAAACCCGACCCATAGTGCCATGGATAGGAAACATACCTTCAATAGCGGGTGGTTCCTGTGGAACTACTGCCTGCTGAAGCTGGTATACTCTCCCATACTGCAACTGCCCTTGCTGAACTGGGACCGCTGGAATGGGTGGAAATGCTTCCATCTGCGGTGGAGCCGGGAGGGCGGCGGGAAATACGGGTCTCTGCGGCTCCTGTCGAGCAACTTGCTTCTGCTGCGGGCCCCTGCCCCTATCAGGACAGTCCTAACATTTATGGCCAGTCTTGCCACAAACGTAACATTTCCCCGGGAAGTTCCCCCCTCTCTGTCCCTGCTGCCCCCGGCCCTGGTGGCCGTTACCGTTCCTCCCCTGGCCCTGCTGGCCCTGCTGAAACTACTGTTGACCATTCTGACCCTGCTGGTTCTGATGGCCGTTCGGACCCTGATGGCCCTGCCGGAAACCTCCCTGTTCGTGCCTGAAATTCCCCGATCTGAACCTCTTGTGATCCCCCTGCTGGGAACCCTGGTCACCCTGTCTCTGCCCCTGAACATATTATGCCCCACTGGCACCATTTCCTCCAGTCCTGCCCTGATGGCTGGACTCTCCCGATCTCTTGACCTCGGCCATGTGAAAGCGATGATCCTGACAGTGTAACAGTGCAGCGTTAACCACATCAGAGTAAGTGGCCAATGATAGGTTCCCCAACAAATGCTGACGGATCCTCCAGGTCAACCCGTCTGTAAATTTCTGTATCTTCTTCTCTTCTGTCGGTATCTCATTCGGAACAATATTCAAAAGATTTGTGAATTTGTCCTCATACTCGGCCACAGTCTTACCTTCCTGTCTGAGATTCATCAACTTCCTCCTCATTTCCGTGTGAACAGCTGACGGAAAGTACTTGCAATCAAACCGCACCCAAAACTCCTGTATAGTGAGTGTATCTCTCTCCTCCATGGTGGTAATAGACTCCCACCACTGCAGTGCAGACCCCACTAGCTTAAAGGTAGCTAGTATCTGTTTCTGGACATCGATGCACTCATACATCCTCAGGTGTCGCTGAATGTCCATCCTCCACTGACTCGAAACCACAACATCGGAGATACCTGGGAACTCCGGTGGGTGTGCTTTCTGAAAAGCATCACGCACACGTTCACAAGCAGACGGGAATGCATGTACTTGAACTGGCGAGGCTACTGGCGCCTGAGGTGGTGCCTGCTGAACTACGGCTAGTGCGGCATTTACCGCCTGGGCCACAATGGCTGCAACCTCGGCGGCATTCATCGTGCCCTGAACTGGTGCGGGCTGTGGTTCTGGCGTTGCATCCCTGGGAACCCGTTGTGCACGTCGTGGAGGCATCTGAAATAAGAATAAAGTTTATAAGTTCGCAGTTATAAACTTGAAATAGCTGAAGAACGTAGCATATACAAAAGAATACAACATTCCTAAAATATAGGGCTCTACATCAAAGAAAGCTCAGCGGAAACATAAATAGCCGTACAGATCCTAAAGGACACTAGAACCTGATGCACTGATACCACCTGTGACACCCCTTACTAATTAAATACCGGGTCGCTACTCCTTTATTAAATTAATACAAAATGTCAAGTTGGTCCAGTTAATAGCATCACTGTCGAAAAACATTTTAATGATTACTAACCACCTAGTATTTAAAAAGTGAGTTGCCAAATTTTAAGTTAACTCTGATTAACAAGCAATAAGAGGATAATGAAAGAATAACAACTATACACCATAACGAAGCAATAGAATAACCAACAACATAATAATAAGTCCGGAGGAAAACTCCTCACAAAAATCCCACAACTGAACTAAATAAAACAAAGTATCCTGAATTAATTACATGCCAAATGTCCGAAAATCTGAAATAGGAAATGTTTTTAATAGAAATGGGCGACATGCCCTACAACTGATGAAAGCTGAATATAGATTCAAGATAGATGAAGCGTCTACTAGCAAAGTCCTGTAACTTCCACAAACAGCTACAGCTCGTCACCTGAATGAAAATCCTATGCATGGTGTCCTTGTGGCTGGGCACCTAAAAATGGTTTTTACAAAAGATAGATTTGAAAGCAAACGGGTCAGAGCCCGAAAGTGGAGAGTATTTAAAAATAGCAAGTGCTTTAATAACATTAAAACAACGAATGCAAAATACATGTTCAGACGTGCACTCACATGAAATACTCACCTCTCGACTAATTTGTGCACTCCTAACGTATCGTACCCATCTAAGTAACATGTAAATCTACCCAAACCGTAATAAGTTCTACCCCTTACTACTCGATTCCCATTATACGTTCCAACGTTATCAAATAAATAGAGGGCTTTACTTAACTCAGGTTCTCAATTATTAGTAATACAATTCATAACAGGTTATCCCTTTATAGTTACTCAAAGCGTTTCAGTATTTATACGCACAATACCAACATGAAAGTTCTCATTAATTTAAGTGTATATTAATCACACCATAAATATACAATACAAGCACCCGAGACTAAGATGCGGTGCACACATACTCTGCTATCCATCCCGGTACATCACGTACATAAGGATCACGCATTCCGAATCTCTCAGGAATCGTTCTCAGATAATAGCAAATCACAAACAATGGAGGCGAACACAGTCACATCACATGGGTCACCCACATACCAACGCTCCCACGATCAGCAAACTTATTAACATCCCAATAAGTCCTTCTCTGACCTATGTTCTCGAGGTACCAATCTAAATTCGGGCAACACAAGGATTAGAGGGCCCTAAGCGAACGTAAACCTCCCGTGATAGCAAGTATGGTAGGTATGTTATACACATAGAATCATATACATATACTAAGTATACACACATCTTAGTAATAACCGTAATTTATTTCTGGTACCCTTCTCATTCTCGTACCGACTATAATGTTTCACAATTCATAAGTTCCCGGTTAATTCAATTATTTAAGCCGTCAATAATTCTTGCATCGTAATAGTCACTCACGTCCTATTCCAAAATTTCCATTCAATTCGAATTGCACTCCTATGTTTTACACCTCAATATATCCCAAATGTCCCAACTATATCAATTTATCATCAAGGGAATGGTATCTCTACAATTGAACAAGGTTACGGGACACGCGAAATCAAAACAGGCCAAAAAGCCTAAACTGTCAGCTCGTTAGAAGTCTCGTTCGAACGAGGTTGTTCGAACGAGAGTTCGTTCGAACGAACTGGGCATCTAACGAGATCTCATTCGAACGAAAGACATCGAACGAACATCCCTCTCATTAGAAGGCAAACTGTCAACTCTATAGAAGCTCGTTCGAACGACCTGGGCGGGTCTTCTAACGAGAGGCCGGTTTCGAGCCCAGATTTTTTTTTTCTTTTCTTCCTCTCTAATCTCATCTAAACATCAATCCAACAATTGTTCAAGGTTTCTAATCATCCCTAAACATACTTAGGTCACATACTAACGTGTTTTGTGGGGTTAATTCATTCTAAACATCATCCAAATATCAAATCTATACATTTTTCCCCAATTTCAAGAACATGAACCCTAGAAATTCTTAAATCCCCAATGAACCTAATTAAATCCGTTTTTGTTTCATCCAAAATATATCATCATCAGATTAATCACCTACATAAAATTCTACATGCAATTCCTCATCAAAATACAAGTTTCTAATTCCAATTTAATGGGTTTTCATCAATCTCCCAAAAATAATACAATTTTATCAATTTCCTACGCATGGAAGAAGGATTCTCTGCAACTAATGAAAGTAAACCACTTGCCTTATGTATATCTCTGATTTTGATGTCGAATTGATGAATGATTCTCTCTCTCTCTGCAGAATTGTCCTCTCTCTCTCTCTACAAGTCTTCTTCTCCAAGGTGACAATGGTGGCAAGGGTTTGCCTTAGGGAACTTTTTGGAACTAATTCCAATAACCCCCGTAGCCCATTAGGTTATTAGTGGGTTTAGTGGGTAATTACCAATCAGATTTTTAATTCCTAATTTTCGTTGGTTTTAATTCCCAAAAATTCAAAATTACCAAACTACCCTTTTACGTTGCCGGTATGGCCTAAAAATGGCCCGGGACCCAAACTAAACCCCCGGCTAGTGTTTTCTGACTATTTCGACCCTTCCGGACGCGTTGGCGCACTCAAAATGACCATACGGTTAATGGAATTAAAATTCACTTTTTAATTAAAATAACTATATTCCTAACGCGACTGTCACACGCGTCTCAACAAAATTTCCAAATTGCCGTACTTCAATCTCACGACAAGTTTCATAGTTCAATATTCATATATAGTCATATATACACATTATAATCAAATACCAAATCACATCTTGTTAGTATTTTATCCGGATTAATTCCCAAATTAATTCACATTTAATTTAATTAATCCCATAAATAAATATCATAAAAATACGGGGTATTACATATTACAAGAGGAAATCATAGAAACAGAAATTGAAGATGTTTCAGAAAGATGAGCAATAAAGTCTTCTTTGGTAACAATTTGTAGAGACCATTTTTAGCCACTCCTTGAGCAAGATGGATCCCCTTCTCTTTATCCTTCACAAAACACATATGAGCAACAAATTCAATAAGAAGAGGGTTATCTTTTAGTAAGTTAGAGATGATGATGAGATTTTTGGTTATTTGAGGTACAAGCAATATATTATTTAGATACAATTTATAACCACACGATGAGTTAAAAAATACACTGCCAATATGAGTAATTTTTAAACCTGCTCCATTTCCCATAAGTAGAGACTCATGACCTCAATATTTCTCCATCAACTGAAGATTGTTCATGTCATTTTTGATGTGGTGAGTTGTTCCACTATAAACAAACCAAGCTTTATTAGCAGCTCCTTCTACCATCATATTTAACCTACCACCAACAGTTGAATTTCACCCATTGTTTGATCCTTCAAAACAAGTCATGTTCTACCCCTGTGCCACAAAAGCTGTACCATTCACATTTTGGCCTTGTCCTTGACTTGGAAAATTTAGCCTTTGATAGCCACTATATTGATTCACAAAGTTTCCAAGGTTACTTCCATCATTTCCTTGATAACCACACTGATATCCACCTCCAAAATTTCCTTGAAAACTATTTTTATATCTATTTATACACTCAGCAGCTGAATGATTCCATTTGAAACAAATTTTGACATTGAACTCTAGGACTATTTCCTCTTAAAATCATACCTCTTCCACCAAATGAATTAAATCCACCTCTGAACTGGCTATTAGGATTGCCTTTTCCACCTCCATTATATGAATTAAAACCTCCATCGAACTAATTTCTACCACCACCAGATCCTCTTCCTTGATCAAATCTTCCTCTATTTCAGTTACCTCTACCACCCCTATTCTAATTATTTTGATTTTGCCCATTCCAACATCCATTTTCCATATGCATATTGTTATTCCAACCATTAGATTGAAACTTATCAGTTTGTACTAAGTTTGCACCAAAATTCTCTTTCACAACCTCTACTTCACCAAAATTATTCTTCTCAATCCGAGCTTCATGAGATACTAACATGTTATAAGCTTCACTCACCTACATTTTACTAATGTTTGCTTCAATATACACAACAAGGGGATAAAAATTTTCTCCTAAACCACTGATCAAATATGTAATCATCTTTATATCATTTACAACTTCACCAGTAAGCAACAATACATCAACTATTTTCTTTAACATTGTATAGAGTTGTGTTATAGTTAAGTCACCTTTCTTTGTATTCAAAAGCATTGTTTTAAGCCTTATTTTCTTAGCTAAACTGTCTGCCCCAATTTGTTATTCTAATTTATACCACAAACTTACCACACAAAGCAATTCTTCACTAATTTAAGAGATCAGCAGACTTAGAAGCAACTGATCCTTTATTTGCCATAGAACATAGGCTGAACTTAACTTCTGAACTTCAACACATTGACGCGACTAAGAATGTGTCTCAGAAGTGCGTACTCTCTAGGCTTAAGTGCAAGACTGTTGCGTTAGTAATAAACCCGGTAAGTCAGGATCGTATCCACAAGGAAATAGGACAATAGGGTTGTGATGACGTTCGACAGATAAAGGAATCCTAACTCTGACTCTAAAGAAAAAGAAAAAAGATGATTGGTATGAAAATTTACTACAACTAAATGCAATTTTGAAAATAATTATTTAATGCACGAAAGTGTAAAGGAAATGCAGCTACTCTAAATTACTGATGATAATTGACTTGAAACTGTAAACTATATAATGAAATAACAGGATGGGAATACAATCCCCCAACCCTAGTGTATTGTAGGTATAATACTAATCGTAAATTTAAATGATTAATTAGACCTAGAATTTAGTACTCCCAAGCATTACGTATATGAGGTTTAAGCCCGCATCATACTTAATCAGAGGACGAGTAAATCAGTATTGCGATAGTTGCACTCGAATTGGATTTCAAAGCATCTCGATGACCCAGAAGCAAACGAGATCAAAGGATCTACAATTGTCACATTCCTACGCAATACGGTACTAATCAAATCATTAAATTTAGAGGATTACTTTTATACACATACAATTATCGCATCAGGTTGGGTTCATGTATCCCGACCTTAGAAAATCTAGCCTAACATGATGAAACTAATGAAAATAATTGTTGAATTGCAGAAAACCATGATTAAACTAAGGAAGAATTGTAGAATGATGTAGAAAGGAGATTGGACAGAAGAAATTAACTAATAATCTTACCAAAGCACTAAAAGCAATAATTAAAATTACTTGTAATAACGGAACTCTGAACGATCTTCAATCTTGGAATTAAAATACTAAGCTATCTCTAAACTAGGGGTTTTACAGAAAGAGTGGAAAATTAGATAAATTCTCCGTCCTAGGAATGATAATAAAATGGGTTTAAATACCCTACAAAACTTCAGGAGTTTTAGCTGAACTAGGACTCTCCATTAGAAGAAGATTAGAAAATTAAAATTCGACAGTCGGACCGGTCCGATCCTCCTTCGGTTCGGTCTTGCTAGAATTCAGATTAGTTCATTTATTTCTTGGGTGGATCGATCTGGCACGAATCTGTTCATTTGTTTTCTTTCAGCTTCGGTCCGTCTTCGATTCGGGGTTCTCTGGAAATTGGCATTGTGGATCGGTCCGGATTTCCTTTGACTTTTTCTTCAGACTTTGACTGTTCATAACTTTCACACCGGAACTCCGATTGAGGTGTCGTTTCTTCCTACGTGCTCGTGAACTTGATGTCTTCAACCTCTCTTTAGATGCCTCACCTTAATTCCAGGTAGAAATTACAATTTTGCCCTTTTGAATTTCCTTTTTTTTTCTCGATTCTTCCGATTTCTTTCTTTCTTTATTGGCATTAAATACCTGCAAAATTAGTACGAAATACTAGAAACTCGGTGTACTAGTTAGAATAAGTCAGTAGTAAGATTATGGGATAAAGTCAAATCAATTACGTTGTTCGAGGTGCTAAAAGTAACTAGATTAAAGGGATAAATTTGGAAGAGTTTATGCCTAATCAAATCCCCTAACTTAGAACTTTCAACATCCCGAGCAATATAAAAGAATCCTAGCAAGGCTTAACTCTTGAAAATCATTTTATTGGGATATAATACCTTTTTCGCGGGCAAGCGATTGCATTTAGCGTATGCAATAAGCCTTTAAACCCCTATGTCACCCTACTAGGATGAGTTGTGTCTCGTGAGGGTTTGCAGAGAATATACCCACAAAATTCGGCTCGAAGAACTTTTAAAATACGCAAACATTGTATAATTCAAACTTTCCCAGAAAATAGTCATCATCAAGTCATGCTCAATAGTCTCAAATCATAGTGCTTGTGTGCGAAGCCGGAAAATTTAACCGCGAATTTCCATCGATTGACCATTACGTTACTTATCCAAAAATTCGCTTTGATTTCAAATTCTCACGGAATGCTCTCTCAAACGAATCACTCGAAATGTGGCTATTCTCTCGGTGTGCGTGATATAAAGAGTAAATATATTGGAACCAAGTTTATGCACACAAGTATAAAGACAAAAATTCTATAGTGATTGGATCTCATCAACAGAATACAGTTTGAAAAATGGGAACATTGCCTCTTATACATACGTCTTATCTCTTTTATTATCTTTTTTTTATCTTAGCTCTCCACACGGTAATCAGTTTCACAATTTGGACTCGGTTAGGACTTTTTCGAGTAATATGGTATATTGGGTAAAATGAAAATGGTAGGGAAGGTTGGAATTGGAAAAGTCATTTATGATGTCCATTTGTGCTTTTTCCGGGCTATTGCTCATTTTCTCTTCTTTCTCTAATTTTTTCTGTTTTTCAATTCTTTTCTTTTCTTGCTATTTTTGTTGAGCATATCTATATTTTTCTTGCCCCTTTTTATGCACTTTTCGAACTTTATTGAATATTCCCTTTTCACAATTCCAGGCTACTTGGGTTTTTCGGGGTACCAAACGAAAAGGATAAATTTTTCGGCCCAATTGGGTTACAAAATGGATGATTTTTCACAACTTTTTCTGGGCAATATTTTTGGGTAACAAACGATGGCCTACTTCATTATCCGAATTTCTTATTAATTTACCATATGCATTTCGAGATGAATTTAATTCAGAGATTTGTAGAGCGCTTTTCAATGCAATATTACACATGTTTTCCATAACCAATCAAAATGAAAGAATTGAGATCATCAACGACTTATTTTCCACTGAAAATAACTTTGAGTTAATAATTAACTCGGATTGATTTATAAATTTCACAAAGATGAAAGGCTCGAATCTCCCCGGGGTTGTTAATCTCCACACTTATTCGTTAAGTCGTCAATTTTCGCTCAATTTCCATCTTTGGTCAATTTCGGCTTTGTGTATTTGAATTTTACAACTTGAGACTTTAACTGAGTTTTAATGATATTTTTCAAAAATTTGAATTCCCATTTTTACTTATTTTGAAGAAAAATATTTTTGGGTTTTTCAAAATTTTAGGAAGTTTTTAAATTTTTGGGCATTTTTGAGGATTTGTGAACTTTTAGAAATACGCACTTGTGACCCCCCTAACTTAAACTTTTGCATTGTCCTCAAGCAAAAAGGACTAAAACTAAACAAGGCAAAATAAGAAGTGCGATAAATAAAACAAACAAATGGACAAAATGCAATTTTTTATAAAGCAGGACTGTGGTACAACAACAACAAAGAGCATACAGCATGTGGACAAGGGAGACAACTAAAAACTGTCACAAACAACCAAGGCTTCAATGGGGTGGTGGTTGGGAAGATCTAGGCGCGTCGGGGCCATAGGGGTCATAGAAGTAGGATGTCAATCGCTCGTTGGGATCCCCTTGGCGTCGGTACAAGTCCTCTTGGAAATGAAACATCATGCTTGTATCGCGACGGTAGTCAGTCAAAAAGATGTTGAATCTCGTCTCAAGGGCCGACATACGGTTTGTGAAGCTGCTACCCGCCCATTCAAAATCTGGGTCGTCTTCTTCTTCGACTGACTCTTCATCCTCACCTATGTCACCCATGTCCACATCAGCACCTCTTTCTTCCTCTTCCTCTTCCTCACTCGAGGCAACATCGTCCTTGTCATCACTTCCCCGCCTCACCCAGAGGATGGCTAGATTTTTGGCGCTCCGCGTGTGAATTCCCTGTCCAAAAGGATCGGGGAGGCGAGTGTGATCAAGCGGCGCCTCAATGCCAGCGTCTTTGAGGATGGAGGTAATCAAACGTGAATATGGAAGTTGTGTTGCACCTTTCTCATCCATGACCGCGACGATGATGTCGGCGTATAGGGTGCGAGCCAGGTTAATGGAAGTGTTGGGATCTAAGAGGTGGTATGTCAATGTGTCCTTACAGGGACGCATCGCTAAATCGTTGGATGTTTGCAAAATATTTGCACACACAGTTTGGAAGGCGAGGCATGCTTTCTTGTTAAAACGGCCAATAGCGACAGTGCCCCCTCCATGCAACATCGGGGGCAATACGCTCCACAATCAGTTCTTTGGAGACCGAGGCGACAATCATTGGGTGGGTGAAATCTTGAACATAGGGAACGTCATATTCGGCCAACTTGGCCGTGAGAAGGGCGAACGAAAAAGGGATGGCGGTACCATCAACATAGGCTTGAGACTCGAATTGGCCCGTTCAAATAAGGGAGCCATAGAAAGATCGGACCTCAGATGCCCAAACCGCTTCGTATGGTTGATTGAGGAATCGACACCAAACCCTAGGCATGAAGAGGGCGATGATGGAATTGGGTAGACCTGACCATTGGACAACGCGCTTCATGTGGAGTTTGCGATCCGGACCTAAGAACCGATTGCACCATCGCTCCTCTTGGCGGGAACATAATTCACCATGGCCGAAAGGTAGGATTTCAATGGAGTCATATTTGATGGGGGTGGGTCGTTGGGCCATGATAACACATATGTCAATGCGTAATACTATAGAGGTGAGTCAATATGTCCTTTTTCACTTCTTATTTTGAACATTTCAATATTTATGTAGGACCTATACCAGTACGTATGATTTATAGAACCTATCATGCTCTAAGAAATCAAATATATGTGTGTCTCTATTTACTATACGCGTTTCTCTATTTTCCAAATGAATGAGTAAAGGTTGCACATTTATTTTCTGAACACTGAATTCAATGAATATAAATAGACATGCGTAATATGAAATGAAATATGATAACAATGATCCTGAGAATATTTTATGGCTGTTGTGAAATCTGCTTGCCCATTTGTTCTAGGTAACAATATTAGTGCTCCCTTTTATGCTACTTAAATTACTCAATTAGTGGGTTTGAGGATATGCCATTACTGGCCTCTTTGAGATGGAAGTAAGGATTCAATGTGCCTAATATAACTAAGAAAAGTGATACTGCTGCTGTAAATATAGAAATATGTTGATTTAATCATATTATATTGTTCAATCAAACAAAAAACATATAGCCAAAGGTAGATAACATTAATAACATGAAAGAACTTAACTTTATCCTAAAACACATGGAAAAACAGACAAGTCTTAAGAAGGGTTGATGGTTCTCATACTGAAAACTTTAGAAGTTCAAAAAGCCTAAAATCTCTGGCTTCAGAAGTAAATAAAGGCTCTTTTTCGAATTAGCTAAAACTGAGTTATCGTTGGATAAAAGAGGATTGTAAGGACATCATCTGCGGATATGGGGGCCCATATGAGCTAGTATCATACAACGGGTTACATTTCGAGGAAGAATGACATAATTTGTCAATTAGTACATGATTCAAAGACACAAATCTTCTCCCTACCGACCATAAACCAACAATGCAGTTGAAGACTCCAATAAGAACCTTAAAGTAATCATCAACAAGATGACTGAGAGTTGCTGAGATTAGGCGGATCGAATCCCTTACGTCCCCTTGGGCTATTGCACTTCAGTTCGAGCATCTACTAGGGCTACCCCTTACTCTCTATAGTATATGTCATTGAAACATTCCTACCCGTTGAACTAGAAATACCTTCACTACGCATCATGCTTAAAAGAAAAGTTAACGAAGAAGACTGACATCGAAGGTGACTTACGAGTTTTCTCTCTTGGAAAGAATAAGGCTAAAGGCTCTATATCATATACAAGGGTACCATCACCAGATAACCTTATCATTTAAGAAGAGAGTTAAGGACCGTGGTGTTCGAGAAGGGTACTTAGCCCTCAAAGAAATCATAGAACCTGTCTGGGACCATAGAGGGAAACTCAAGTCAAAATGGAGTGGCCCCTATATTGTGAAGAAAATCCTATCTGGTGGCGCCATTATGCTCACTGACATTGACAGAGAAGAAATGGCCTGTCCAGTCAACCTGGACCACCTCAAGAAATTCTATTCCCAATTCAAAATCTCGGTGCGCTATGACTCCTCCCATCCCCTTCTATTCTAAAAAAATCTTCATTTCACTCCACTCAGAACTACACATGGCCTGATCCTCTAAAAAAATCCTTTTGATTTAAAAATGAAGCTCAATTTTTTTTGAAACCCTAGAGGTATCTAGGCAGCTCATATGCTTTACATGGACACAATCTCGTTATTTTTCATAAAATGCTATTATTTTCTTATTTCCGAGAATGAGAGTTCATTTTATCATTTACATTAACAAAGGGATAGTATAGATAATTCAAATTTAAAGCTCATCAAGAGGCACAACAATATAATTAAAATCCCTTTTTATTCCATTTTGAGAAATTTTGGCATGATTATATGAAATATCAACGTAGGGAATCAAACAACTACCCCCGCCAACCTAACTATCCTAAGACAAACCAAAACAATCTACTCCTAAGAAAACTAACTAAATACTTCCCAGTCATACGAAAGCTTCACAAATATCACCAAATTCATAAAAGACATTGCCTGCATCTACCAAAAGATCCAACCCCATAATCGTCTACAGCTTGAGGCCCCTAAACTTCCCCTACTTCGATAGTATGTTGAAGGTGCTCCATGGAACAATAATCTCTTCAATAGCCACATGAATATGATGACGGGACTTCCTCTCAAAAAATTAGAACATCCTTCCCACTATGCATCTAGACAGTTTAGTGTCTCCACCAGTATTATTATCGAAGGATTGTGATGGTAAGACATCCACATAGTAATGGCAGCAATTTGGGGGTCCACCAATAGGTTCCCAATCACCAGCAGTGGCTTAAACATTAAGCTAATGGCAATCGCTCCGGCACGACCTGCATCATAAACATATCGCAGATGAACGAAGTACATTACAACTGGGAGGGAGATAATTCCTCTAGTAACTAATGACCAAGTCTCCAAAGGGTAAATATGGAGAAGTATGCTAATAACTCCCGAGGAGATCGAGAGAATTCGGGCATGATCGTCACCACATTGGGGTTTACGCCCAATATAGTAGAAAACTCCTCATAGGTAAGGAAGACCTCGTCCAAGACAAAACAAAAAACATGATCCTTGGGGTACCAAAATTACGTTGTTGCTACCAGCATGTTCCACTCAATGGGGGTGGTTACGCCCCAAAGAGATCCAACGCATGTTAAAGGTGTCATAGTACACATTGTACGAATACAGAGCCTCTAAATTCCAAAGATAAGAGGCCAATTCCGCACTTATGGGAAAGGCCATTTTACAAACAACAAGACACAAGACATGAAATAAGTAAGAGAGAGAAAATGTGAATGGGTGAAGAAATCTCTCCCACCTTACCTCCTTTTTATACTTTAAAAATTAAGCTAAAAACAAAGATCTTGCAAATATCATAATGGAAGACTACCCCATCAACTACTAAGTAACTGAAAAAAGTGCAATCAAAGCTTTAGAGTGATTTGACTGGGCTAACCTACCGATAGGAGGGGAAAGGGGCATGCCGATCGACATCCCCCTAGTTTTAGAAAATTCTATCCTTCCTTTTTTGTAAAAATAAAAAACTCATAAAAAGAATCTTTGTTTACAAGAAATTCGGATTTTCCTACTTATATTTTTTCTCATCCCGTCTTAAAATAAATTTTCTCTTGAGAAATTCTACTCCTTTTTATAGTCTCAACAGCAAAGTAAAAAAGTACACGTAGATTAAGTCATTTAAGGGAAAGATAAATAAATAAAAAGCCCCTTTCATATCTTACATATTGCTATCACTACATATTTTGCATAAAAGATAAAGAAAAACAATGGGACTCGACCTGGTACCCTAAACTTTCTTTCTGTCTCTTTCTAGGATCCCCCATCCCTGTGACGTGCATGCTTCCTCCGGGGATGTGCTGAAGATCCTCCGTAACCCGATATCGATCCCTACAATGAAGAAGAATATGGCACAAAATAGGAAGGAACCAAAATAGAATCCCGAATATTAGCAGTCGTAGTAACCACCCAATCTCGGATGAACCTCATCCAGTTTGTCGACACCCGGACAGGCACTAAGAAAAATGAAAGGAAAATCAGTGAGTCTAATGCAAAAAAAAAACCCAAAAGATAAAGGACCAAGAGATGAAGAAATTTACCTCTGTCTAAAGAACGTCCTGTATCATCCCCAATACCATTAGGGTGATGCTGCATACTCACTGATCCTCCCCCAGGCAGTCAGATATTATGAGAGGAAGGAGAAAGTAGGAGAAACGGAGCCTCCGATGTCGCTGCTGCTATTGATGTCGACGCACCACTAGTGCTTCATGAAATCAGCTGTAGTAGGTGAACGCATATTCACCACATCGTAGGTGCATGACGAAATCTTCCATCTTGTCACAAAAGCAAGGTAGTCGTACGTCACCACCGTATCCATGTACAACGAATCGAGCTCACCGATCATCGCCACTGGCTAGATCTCCTCTGACATCTCTTGGACCTGCGTCATATATCATGGGAGCATCGCTGGTGGGTTCCCCACCTCATCCTATATGATCTTATGGACTTCTCTCTCTCTCCCCCTCCCCCCAAATACAAGGAGTATCGAAACTCATGCGCCAACAGTCGATGCGTTTTCATGTGCATCTCAGTCACTCCCGTATGCTCGATGTCCGTCCCCCAGGGATTGAATATCACCTATAGTTTTTCCAAGATAAAGTCAATACTTGACAAGTAAAGAGGATTCCATACAGAGTGATTCAAAAGAGAAAATAAAAAATAACTAGGTCACTCGCCACGGCATTTAAGACCTCATGTACTGCTACCAAAGAGAGATAATGCTTTGACTTTTGTTGGACTTTAGCCACGATATATCCAACAGAAGTTCCCGAAGGAATCATCACTCAAATAAAATAAATGGGAATTAAACCCGATCACTTCGTAGAACCACATTTGCAAGAGGACAAGAGTAAACAATCAGAAGAACTCAAAAAGGAAAAAAGAAATTCATAAAGGAAAAATGCAAAAATAAAAATACCTCCAAAAGTTACGTGGCTCTAGTAAAAGTGTGCCAGCGACACTGACTGAAAGCATCCAAGTAAGAATAAATAATCGCCAAAGTCTGGCTCCCCCAATCAAAGAGAGGGATATTCAAAAATACCCTCAAGTATGGTAAAAACCATAAGTGGACAATGTCATCGCTCGACGCCACCAACAATCCTCCCAACAATTGAAGAATAAATAAACAGGCTGTCTTCCACACCTCCAGACCGTCAGTCTCATAGATATATCGACTCAGAAAAACATCCCAAAGAAGAGATATAAGGATCGAGTGCCTCGAGACTATTCGACCCATAGTGCCCGGGGCTGCATCTACCGATGCCAGTGTCACCCTCAGGGACCGGTCCACCCTTAATCTGTATTACCTAACACTTGATCCCCAACAGGTGCTATAAAACAATGAGAGTCATTATCATCTCTGCAAAACCTAAGTGTATGATGTGTGTATTATCCCACCACCTATACCCTTGAGCGCATTGAACTTTCGTAGAGTGTGTCGTCTCATCCAATCTAGATGCCAAACGCCCAAAATTCAGAGAAGATTATACCCTATGAACCACCGCAAGAAGGTACTCCCACTCATCCCTGAATGGCATTTTCCCCTGGGAGCAGAGACTCGTCGCAGCAATGTCAGTTTGTTAAAACAGAAGGATACCCTTTGTTAGAATTCAAAGAAATAAGGAAAAGAGAAAAAGAAAGGCATGCGGTACTTACATAACCACTAAGCTTCATCAACCTAGATGACTGATCATGCGAAGTCTCACACAAAAGAGTCGGATCACCGAAAATAGGCTCGAACAAATCAAAAGTGTTCTCGTTGTCCAACGCTAAGGGCACCCTGACCCGCTATTCCAAATTCACCGAATTATCAACACCCAGCCATGCCATGTGGGTCTCACTACTTGAAAAATATACCACTGTGTAATCTAGAGTGAAGAAAGAATGCAAAATGGATTTGGAAAGAGGGAAGCAGAAGATAAGAAAGCTAGAATTTATGAAAAATTAAGAGAATTCACCCTTTTTATAGGTGGTTAAGGGGCATGCCGATCAACAGTCCCCTGACACCCACTGATCTGCACTGCCCCATCCCCTTCCTAAGGCAGTCCAAAAGATCGCACCACTACTAGTTGGAAATGCCTACAACCTTTCGATCGACACCCCTCTAAAATTACATAAAAAATCCCAAAAAATGCCAAAAAATTCCAAAAATTTCCCGAAAAAATCCTAAAATTGCCAAATAAATATTAGAAGACTTCTTCACCAAGAAAATCATTTTCAAACTCCTAAATCCCCAAGATGATTAATACCACATTTTTCCTAGCACGCTCAATAATCCCATTACAACTCCCAGTGGAATCTCGAAAAGTTTCATCCTCAGCAGAAATAAAATGCTTCCTTAGCAGAGCTACCCACTTTCTAGCAGGAATTCCTAAATTTTAACGCAAGAAAAATCCAAATTCCACCCAAAAAGGGACAAAATCCTTAGCCGTACATCTCTCCCCAGCAATACATTACCCATTGGAATCCCAAAACCTCAATTCATTAATAGTTTCCCCAGAGCCAAGTTTTCGGACAAAGAATTTCAGCTACCCCAATAAAGCAATTTCCTCCCTAAAAGGACATAATCCACAGACAAGTGTCTCTACTCCATTAAAGTCTCAAAAAAATGTAATTTAAAAATTGCCTAGGAGAGTTATTCCCCATGTTCCCACTTAAGGTCCTCAGAATTGTCCTTGAACCTTAAAACTGGTCACTCCCACTTAAGGTCCTCATAATTGACCTCGACCCCTAAAATTGGTCGCTCTACATAAGGTCCTCTGAATTGACCTCGACCGTCAGAATTGATTGCTTCGTACTTAAGGTCATTGGAATTGACATCGACCCTCAAAATTGGTCGCTCCTTACCTAAGGTCCTCAAAATTGACCTCGACCCTTAGAATTGGTAGCTCTTATTTAAGTTCCTCGGAATTGAACTCGAACCTCGAAATTGGTCACTGCCACCTCAAGTCCTTAGAATTGACCAAAGCCCTTAGAATTATCCATCCCCATCATTACCTTAAGTCCTCATAATTGACCCTCTGAATCGATCATCCTCCTCACTTTGGTTCGCCGAATTGACCTCTTTCCTAGGACATCATGTCGTGTCTGTTCGATGGATTTCACTTGTTCCAAGCTCACCCATCAAGGGGCTCTGTAGACATCACATTCTAGTACCCCTTAAGTCTCTCCTTAGGTTCCTAACATAAAATCCTAGGGGCCATTAGGGGGCTCTAGAGACCCATTTAACTATGATAATCTCCAATGTGAGAGCGAAGGTTCAATAAATTTTTGAATGGCTATGAATCCCTTTTTTAATGGTCTTTCCCATGCATGAATCTGCATAACAATCCATTTTACTATAAAAAATTGATCTGGAAGTCACCAGACTTTCTGGGGTCCAGATTTGACCCCAATCAACTTCATCATCAAAGAAAAATATCAATGGATCTTTGAAGGGTGCTAAAACTTCTTTCTAATAGTCTGTCCCATTCGTGAAACGACATAACCGTTCGGACAAATGATTTATTTCCCCCCAAAACTAATCTGAAAGTTAACATGCACTTCTAAACTCCGTTTAACGAAAGTAAACTCTTTATGTCGAATTAAACTGAATGAATCTACAAAGGGCACTGAATACCATTTCCAATGGTCCACCCCGTGCACGAATCGGCCTTGTGGTACGAACGAATAATCCGTTTTACTTCGAAGGGTCACCAAGAAATTTTAGTCCATGTTTGACCAAATTCAACTCTCTGAACCAAGAACAAATCTTTGGAACATTGAAGTACCTCTCACAAGCTCTCCAATGTTCCACCCAGTGTGTGATTCAGACTTACGATTCGAACGAACGATCCATCGTCATTCGATGATCTTCCGTCCAATGGATCAATGGGAGCTTTCGAGCCTTGTTTGACCAAAAGTCAACTCATGGACCCTAGAGAAGTCTAAAGGACTCGTAAATGCCTCTGAATTAACTTTCTAACGGTATGCCCCATGTGCAATTTGGAATTGCGAATTGCATTTTATGACCATTTTTTCGCAAAATTTGCACGAGACTACAAATTGGCAGATTCATTTCCTTACCGATCAGCAGTGTGTCTTAGGCTACCTGCCAATTGGAAGGTCAAGCACTATGCCAATCAATAGTCCCCCTACCCTATATAATGAGATAATTATTGATGTAAAAAATTAGGTTATCTCTAATTATTCAATAACATATAAAATAAATAAGACAAAAGAATTTTTAAAGTGGTTCAGCCTTAAAAGAATGGCCTACGTCCACTGTTTTTGTTATTGCTGAGTGTTTTGGGAATTCTTGATAACATGTTTTTACCAAGAAATTTTGAGTCCCCTTACAATGAGGATGATAGAATGTATTTATAACCATGAGGCTGTACATGTGAAAAATAATAGATAGCTCTTCAATAAGCGTATACATCTGTATGATAATAATCAACATTTAATGCACATTTAATCCTCTTAATTGTCTGGTAATAAATGCCCTGATCGAGGTGCTGCTCGAACCGCCTATGCTGCTCGGACCACCTAAGTATCTCGGTATCCATGAGTTTCTCGGTGCAGTAAAGTTCCTCGAAGAGCACCTACTGCTCGGAGTATCTGAGTTGGTCGACGAAATTGAGTTCCTCAAAGTCAAGGTGTTGTTCAGAAGTGTTTGTTATTGCCACGCAGATTGCCACGTGTCTCCACTGAATTGATCCATGTCAGAAGACTAAATTTGCTATCGACAGAAGCCCCCAATGTTTCACAATTCAAGAATGAGGAGTATGGAACATTTGTCTCGAAATATGGCGGGATTTAAATGGTCATCCTGAATTTTAGGAGTGTTTTCTTCGCATTTATTTTTCTTTTTGTATTCATAAAATCAAACTTTTTGAATTTTTCTAACTGCTTCGATCTTCACGCCCTTTTTGTCCTTTTAGTCCCCGATAGCGTAAACGTATCATTTTGTAATCATTATTTTTACCTTTTCCCAAGGTAAGGTAGTTAAGCGTTGCAGAAAATCACATCGTCTTTTACTTTTTCAAATCTGTATCTTTGAGTTTTCCATTTTCTCTCTCTCTTGTGCGTTCATCCTTTTTATCGTTCGTTGTCAACAGATCCATCCTTTTTCTGTAAGATCTTCTTCCTTCTCTTTTATTTCCTTTATTCACCATGGTTTACCTTATTGAGTCACTTGATAAGTTTCGTTCTGATTTCTCGATTCCTTCATGGGTTGTTTTGGAGGAACTTTCTGAACCTTCAGATTATTTTCATTTGGCTGAGGGACATTCGTTCCCCGTTCTCTTTGTAGTTGAATATGGCTTTTCTTTTCCCCCAAACCCTTTGTGTTTGGAATTCTGTCAATATTTTGACGTGGTTCGTGCAAAAAAAAGCACCCAATACATGGAGAATAGTTAATGGAGTTCATAGATTAAATTATATTCATGGAACTCGTATAGGAATTCTAGAAATTATGTTTTACTATAGATGGGTTGTCAGTGACAGTATCTTTTACTTGAAAACTAGGTTTTTAAATAGAGCTTTAGTGGTCAATCTCCCAGATGCCAATAGGGATTATTTTGAGCATGGTGTTGTTATGAAAAATTGGCAACATGCTCCACTAACTAGAAATGATGTGTATCAGGGTCCCAGATGCCCTCCATATAGAAATGGGATAGGTTGTTTTTACTTTACTTTATTTCTGAAATTACGCTTTCTTTGTGTTTGATAAAATGTGTCACTGATACTTTAATTTTCATTTATTTACAGTTGACATCAAAATAAGGTCTCCAAAAGAGACAAAAGTTAACTTAAAACATCTGAAACTTATCTGGGGTTTGCATCAGACTGTTGCCGACGAGCATATCAGATCAGCTTCATACTTGCTGCAGTATAAGAGTTACACCTCGTCTTTTACTGCTCGTCCAGTGATAAGTGACGTAGAACTAGTACCAACTTCTGAAAGTTCTTCACCTGAGTCACATATTCCTCTGAGTGAAAGAATAAAGAGAAGAAGAGCTCCTGCCCTCTTCAAGAAATCTGCCTCTATTGCTGGAGAGGCAAAGAAAAGCAAGCTTGATGTCCCAGAAGAAAGGGATAAGAAAAATCGATGCACCTCCTCCGGCTGCTACTATGAAGGTTGTCGAGAAGCCCCCAGTGGCTCCGAGCAAGGTCGCTTTTCCAAGCAAGGTTATAGTCATATCCCCGACTAAGACTACATCTTTGGTCGAGACCTTTGATGCTCCTCTAAGGAGGTTGAAGAAGAGATCCTTGATCAATTTGTCTGAATCCACCTCTCAGCCTCTAACTACCGGAAGTGGTGTTCCTACTTTCGTTGCTCCGAGTTTTTCCATGAGCTCGGTGAAGTCTTGGATCATTCCTGAGGTCTAAGGTATTAAAGAAAATCTTTCCCGAGATAGGGTCACCACTTTGTCATCTCAGCACATTGCCTCAGTAAGTATTGCAAATCTAAACTTTTATTTTTCATGTTATGTGCTTGCACTGACTTACAGTTATTTTCTTTTTCCAGTTGGTAACTTATTTCAATACAATCTTGAAGAAGGACGAAGCCATCAAGGAGTCCATCTCCTCTGGTGGTGTAGAGGAGGCTTTTGTAGGTTTGACGCAGTCTTTAAATGATTCTCGTCAGAAGTATGTTAATGATAAAGATGCCTGGGAGAATCAACTCAATTTGACCGAGCAAGAGAGGGATCAAGCTGTTGAGGTCTCCAAGGGATTGGAGAAGAAAATAAAAGAATTGTAAGGTAAGAATAAAGAGCTCGAAGGGAAGCTCCAAAATGCTGGAGAGCTTGAAGGTAAGCTCAAGTCTGCTGAGGAAGAGCTAGGTAGACTTCGTGATGTTGGTCGTCAGAAGGAGGAGGCAGAAAAGAAATTGAAAGATGCCGAGGAACTGCATTCCTCGGAGAAGGTTAAAAGGAAGTTGGCTGTAAAAAATTCCTTCAGTGCTGGCTGGGACAAAGGTTGGAATAAGGGTTTGGCTGCCATGGTCTTACAAATGGAGTATGGCAGCCTCAAATACTTTAAGGATGGTTAGGTGGCTGCTCTGATAGAGATGAATGTCGATGATAACTCCGACCTATTTCAGTGACACATTCCTGTCCCCCCTCCTACTCCCGGGGAAGAAGAAGATGATGAAGTTGCCTCCGAGGAATCTTCTATGATGGTTGGGGATCAAGTACCTACTATTAAACTTTTCAACGAACAGCGCCAAATAACTATTACTCCTACTGAGTAGCCCCAGTTAACCAACATTTCAGCCGAGCAGCTTCCAGCGCCTACCGAGCAACCTTCTGGGCAATCCGAGAAACCTTCCTCTTCGTCCTAGCCTCCCGAGAAAGTTTTGGGAGACAAGGAGAAGGTGTAAAGTTATTTGGACTATTTTCTCTGTTCTATTTTCTTTGTCAAATGTAACTCAGAACTATGTACTTCTCCTTTATGATGTAATAAAATTTGAAATTTTGATTATGCATACTGTTGATTCTCTTCTTCTTGCTCTTTTTGCACTCTTATTGATTCTTTCTATCTCTTCCTTTTACTAGTTTATGGCCATGTTGGAATTGTTATCTGCTCATGATACAAAGTTGTTGAGACAATGCAATGAATACTTCAAAGCTGGTCATACAGATATGACTGAAGCTCAGATTATTGATATCCTCGGTCCAGATGCTTCAGAGCAAGCAGTTAAAGCCTACCAGTACATAAAGTGTCTGCTCGACCGGGCAGTGTCTAATAATGTAGCATATTATGAGATGATTGAAGACCTTCAGGTCACTCTCGAGGAGCTTCAACAATAATACAAGGAATCTACAGCCCTCTTGCATCAAGGATATGAGAAGAAGTATCAGCAACTGAATGATGATAAGGGATATGATAAGCTGTTTGCTGCTTATGATGTGAGGGAGAGAACTTTGAAAACCGAGGTCGAAGAGCACAGGGAGATAGCCAAGTTACTGGAGCAGGAAAATAATAACCTGCGAGGAGAGGTATCCCAGCTAAGGTCTGCAGCCTCTACCTCAAACGCTTTGGTCCCTGTGAACGACGAGGGATTATCTTTCTTGGAGGTCAAAAATGCCAATCTGAGAGATGATTTAGAAACCTTGAAGAGGATTGGGCCTTCCACCTCTACTCGGGGACGAGCAAAAGCATCTTGGGGACGAGCAAGGGCTGCTCGAATTACTATTGAAGAACAAAGAACTCAATCATCTCTGGAGAACCAAGCCTTCCAATTGATGACAAAGAACAATGCACTGGCTGAGATGTCTAAGAAAATCATGAATCTGGACGAGCAGCTCTCTTCTCAGAAGTCTGCGTTGGAGAGTAAAGAACTTTTAGCGAAGAACCTCCTCGAGCAATTGGAGAGGCTAACCTATCAATTCCACAAGTAGCCCAGGGAGTTTTGGATGGCTGGTTATAATGAAGCCCTCTACCATCTAGATGATCGGATCCGAAATACAAATAATGTGGGTTACAAGCAAGGATGGCTAAATGCTTTGGGCGTGCTGCAGTTGGAACAAGGTCATTACTTGTGGGATTACCACAATCCTGGGTTGCTCGACCTACCAGTGCCTCCTTTCAAGCTTTATATGAGCTGGATTCTAGCTTGGGCCATTCTAGAATGCCTAATTTCAAAGTATCTCGGAGACTACAGTCTTCACTCCAACTTTGAGATATCTCGCCCAGAACACCTTCTTGATCGGCCATAAGTTATGAACATCAGGATGCTTAAAGATTTGAACTTCATAAACTTCCCCTATGCCTTAGATGATCCTCCTGCTGGTGAATAACCTGTTTCAAAGGCAGAGGGGAAAAAACCCATAGAATAGGATTCCTGATGTAAAATTTTATTTTTTTATGTATTCTATTCTCAATGTATTTTGTTTTGGATTTAATGAAAAACTTCTATTTTTCTTTGCAATCTTGATTGCCATTATCTTGTAAACATTTTACTTATTTACTAATGAATGTGCATGTATATCTGTTAAAAATATAACAATATTATGTTATTATGCCGATCAACTAAAGTTGGTGAAAACTTATTGTCGACTATCCTGAATTTGTGGTAATCATTTGACGACTAACCAAAATGGATGATATTTTATTTCTCGACCAACTTGGTGGTAATTTGAAATGTTACAAGTACTAAAACTTTGCTTGGTCACTTTTTAATTCTAAGCCATTATTTGAATTTTATCACATAATCCTTCTTTGTTTAACTGAAATGTTCTCGATCAACCGGAGTTGGTGGATTTTCTTCCCAACCAACCGGAGTGGGTATTTCTGGGAAATATTTTTCTTCCCGACCAACCGGAGTTGGTGGATTTTCTTCCCAACCAACCGGAGTTGGAATTTTTGGGAAATCTTTTTCTTCCCGACCAACCGGAGTTGGTGGATTTTCTTCCCAACCAACTGGAGTTGATATTTGTGGTAAATATTTTTCTTCCCGACCAACCGGAGTTGGTGGATTTTCTTCCCAACCAACCAGAGTTTGTATTTCTGGGAAATATTTTTTTTCCCAACCAACCGGAGTTGGTATTTCTGGGAAATATTTTTCTTCCCGACCAACCGGAGTTGGTGGATTTTCTTCCCAACCAACCGGAGTTCGTATTTTTGGGAAATATTTTTCTTCCCGACCAACCGGATTTGGTGGATTTTCTTCCCAACCAACTGGAGTTGGTATTTCTGGAAATATTTTTCTTCCCGACCAACCGAAGTTGGTGGATTTTCTTCCCAACCAACCGGAGTTGGTATTTCTGGGAAATATTTTTCTTCCGGACCAACCGGAGTTGGTGGATTTTCTTCCCAAACAACTGTAGTTGATATTTCTGGGAAATATTTTTCTTCCCAACCAACCGGAGTTGGTGGATTTTCTTCCCAACCAACCGTAGTTGGTATTTCTGGGAAATATTTTTTCTTCCCGACCAACCGGAGTTGGTGGATTTTCTTCCCAACCAACCGTAGTTGGTATTTCTAGGAAATATTTTTTATTCGACCAACCGGAGTTGGTGGATTTTGCTGAGTAGTGTGTAGCACTAGTATTCCGCAAAAAATTTCAACAAAAGGAGAGAATTGGGTAGAATATTCACATTTTATTCATACTGAAGAAACTGCATTACATGAGGGTTTACATTACTGATAATATTTGCACAGAAGCTCTACATTCCATGAATTCTTAAACTCCTCCCCTTCTAAAGTTTCAATTCTATATGTCCCTGGTCGAACAACCTCTGGTACTCGGTAGGGCCCATGCCAGTTAGCTTCCAGTTTATTGTGCTTTTGAATTACTTTCTTCAGCACATAGTCCCCTTCCTTCAGGTCTCACTTCTTCACTCTCTTGTTATAGAACAAGGCTGTTCGTTGCTGGTAAGCATAATTCCTGATGGCTACTTCTTCTCTAACTTCTTCGAGCATGTCCAAGTCTAACCTTCTCATTAAGTTGCTGACATGGGAGTTAAAATTCAGCACTCGGTGTGTTGGGAGGCCCAACTCGGCAGGTATAACAGCTTCACTTCCAAATGCTCGCATATATGGAGATTCTTTAGTTGCTTCTCGGGGAGTAGTACGATAAGCCCATAATACCGAATGTAGCTCATTAATCCAATTTGCTTTCATGTCATTCAGTCTTTTCTTCAAGCCATTTAGCAACGTTCTGTTAGTTACTTTAGTTTGTCCATTACTTTGGGGATGGCCTGGTGCCGAGTGGATCTTCAAGATATTTGACTGATGATAACAGGTAGCAAACTTCTCATTGTCAAATTGTGTTCCATGGTCGGTCATGAATGCATGGGGAAGACCATATCTACAAATGATATTTTTCCAAATAAATTGGTACACTTTTTCGTACGTCATGTCGACAAGAGGCTCGACTTCCACCCACTTAGTAAAGTAATCCACTGCGACGACGAGATATTTAAATCTTCCTCTGGTCGTTGGAAGTGGACCAACCAAGTCAATTCCCCATATGGCAAATAGCCAAGGGGAAGTAATGGGTGTCAACAATGCTTGGGGAGTTCTTCGGATAGTGAAGAAGCGTAGACACTTGTCATATTTCTGGGCATAGGCTATACAATCAACCCTCATCATTGGCTAGTAGTATCCTTGCATCATCACTCTTTTCAAAAGCGTCCGACCTGCTACATGGGCTCCACAGGACCCTTCATGGACCTTTTTAATCAAATCTTTCACCTTGGAGGGATGCACACATCTTTGCAAACCTGCCATAATTCCTCGTCTATATAGAATACCATTAGTCAATTTATAACGAGCAACTTTAAACTTCAATTTCATAGCTGCGAGTTTGTTAATCGGTAATTCTCCCTCCTCAATATATGCCCTGATGGGATCCATCCAAGATAGTCCTAAATTAAGGGTAATAAAATTCATCGTCAGATCTTCATCTATGCTTCGACTAGCTGAAACTTCAATTGGGATTGTTCTTCGTAGCTCGGTACGAGTAGCCGATGCTAATCGAGCTAAAGCGTCTGCTCTTGTATTCCCCATTCTTGGTATTCTGACCAGTTGAATAGTAATAAATTCCGATACCAATTCCATCGCCTTTGCATGGTACTTAATCATCAACTCTCCTTTTGCTGTATATACACCAAGCATTTGGTTTACAATCAGCTGTGAGTCACTGCATATGATTACATGCTCTGTCTTCATAGTTTTTGCCAGACTAAGACCTACAGTCATCGCTTCATATTCGGCCTCATTATTAGAAGCTTGAAATTAAAAGCGCATAGCATATTCTATATCGACCTCATCTGGACTTTTCAGTTCAATCCCAGCTCCACTACCTGAGATGCATGATGAGCCATCCACATATAGGTTCCATACAGGTATTTCGTCCTCAAACTTCTTATTGGACAAAGTTCCTCGATGGAATATTTGTTGCTTCTTTATATCCATTTCTACCACACCTCGCTTCTCGTCGACCTTCTTCTCTTGCTCTCCGACCAACTTAAGTTGAACGGGGTTTAAATTTGATGATCCTGTAACATCCACAGGTTGGTCGGTGTTTAGCTTTTGCTCCTCGGGGGTATCAGGATAAGTGAACTCTGCTATAAAATCTGCTACTGCTTGCCCTTTTAGTGACGATCTAGGCTCATAAATTATATCATATTCACCGAGTTCTATTGCCCAATACATCGATCTCCCTGATTTTTCTGGTTTATAAAGAGCTTGCCTCAACGGCATATCGGTATATACGACTATGGTATGAGACTGGAAGTATGGCTTCATTCTTCTACTCGCTTCGATCAGCGCTAGTGCTAACTTTTCCAGTTTTGGATATTTGATCTCTGCTCCTCGAAAAGCCTTACTAGTGTAATAAATTTGTTTTTGTATTCCATCCTCTACTCTTATTAATGCCGAGCTAACTGCATTTTCTGAAACTGCCAGATATAAGTACAACCTTTCTCCCATCACTGGCCTGGACAACGGTAGCGGTGCTCCCAAATATTTTTTTCAATTCTTGAAAAGCTTTCTCGTATTCTTCATTCCATTAAAAAGTCTTTCAGATCATTTTGAAGAATGGGAGGCATCTATCAGTTGCTCGCGATACAAATATGTTAAGCGCTGCTACCCAGCCTGTAAGACTTTGCACTTCTTTCTTTGTCGTTGGAGATCGTAGTCCAATAGAGCTTTGATCTTTTCAGGGTTTGCTTAAATGCCTCGTTGATTGACAATATACCCGATAAACATTCCTTCTCGTACTCCAAATATGCACTTGGTCGGGTTCAACTTCATTTGATATTTATCTAATTGATCAAAGGTCTGGCCTAAGTCAACTAGGTGGTCAACAACTCTCTTGCTCTTTGTCAGCATATCATGAACATAAACTTCCATATTACAACTGATTTTCTCTGCAAACACCTTATTCATCAGCCGCTGATATGTTGCACCTTCATTTTTCAAACCAAAAGGCATAACATTATAACAATAAGTTCCCCTAGGGGTAATGAAAGAGTTACTCTCTCTATCTTTAGGTTTCATTTTAATCTGGTTATATCCAGAATATGCATCCATGAAGCTCAACAACTCGTGTCCCGAGGTAGCATCCACTAATTGATCAATTCGAGGCAAGGGAAAATGATCCTTTGGACATTCCTTGTTGAGGTCGGTGAAGTCTACACACATCCTCCATTTGTTGTTCTTCTTTTTTACCATCACTACATTTTCTAACCAGTTTGGATATTTAACATCTTCAATAAAGCAAGCTTTCTGGAGCTTCTCTACCTCCTCCTGTATAGCTTGGTTCTTCTTGAGGATGAACACTTTTCTTCTCTACTTCACTGGCTTGATCTCCTTATTCACATTGATCTCATGACATAAGAAATTTGGGTCTATTCCGGGCATATCCTCATGACTCCAAGAAAAAGTTTGTTTTCTGCTTTTTAAGAAAACTATCAATTCCTATTTTAGTGAGGCCTCTAACGACGAACCTATCTGAGTTGTTTGTTTAGGGTGCTCCTCGTCCAGAATGATGTTTTCAGTAGCTTCCACCACATGACCTTTCACGAGTTTTGACTCGTCTCTAGGATCCAATGTTTCAATTTATGCACCTTCATCCACCTGATAGGTAGTAGTCTTTTTCCTAGATTCCTCCAGTTCCTCCTGCTCGGAAGATGAATAGTAGCATTCCCGAGCTACTTTTTGATCACCCTTCACAACTCCTACTCCAAAATTAGTTGGAAATTTTAGGCATTGATGTACCGTAGATGGTACTGCTTCGAACTTCTTCAATCCTACTCTTCCCATGATGATATTATAGAATGATTGAACATTCTTATCCATCACGAAGAAGCGCACTCTTTCTGTTCGATAAGCATGCCATGTACCAATGAACATATCCAAGTTGATCGTCCCAAGTGGAAAAACTTTCTCGCCAGTAAAATCGAGAAGGGGCCTATGATAAAGCTCCAACTGAGACAACTTTAGATTTAAGCTATTAAAGCATGAGTATAACATAATATCAGCTGAGCTACTATTATCAACCAGTATTCTCGACATCATTACTTCCTTCATTCTCATTTTGATCACCAATGGGTCATCATGAGGATACAGCACACCTGCGAGGTCGTTCTTTGAGAAAACGATGACCAATTTTTCTTTGTTGACCTTCCTCGAGCGATCATATTCAGCCAAGTTGATTCGTTGAATATATGAATAGGCTTAAGCCTCATTGCGGTAAGCTTTTCTTTCTACAGTAAGGTCTCCATCTCCTGCATCTCCACCTGTAATAACATTACAATCAAATGATCCAAAACGTATTGAAAATACCTCACATTCTGGCTGCCTTAGTCTTTTGGGAAGATCCGGGTCGTCTTATGGATCATCTTCATGGTCTCTTTTCTTGTTATCCTCTACTCGATGAGGAGATCTAGACCTCTCTCTTGCTCGGTCGCTATTTCTTCTTTCATTTCTACGATCAACATACTTTGCCAGTTTTCCTCGTCCAATGAGTGCTTCGATCTTATTCTGAAGAGCTATGCAATTTTTGGTCGTGTGGCCATGATCTTTGTGGAATTCGTAATATTTGGCCTTATTCATCTTGTCAGGGTCTGACTTCATTTTCTCTGGTCAGTCTAACTCCTCGCTGTTCTTGATTTCTTCTAGAACGTGTTTGATGTCTACCTTCAAAGGAGTATAATTTTTAAATTTCTTCAATACCTCCCACGATGGCTTTATTTTTGAGTGCTTGTCACCACCATTGTTCTTATGCTCTTTCTTTTTGGCCTTATCAACCTCCACCTTAGTCTCTTTGGTATCCATATTCTTCTTTGCAGCCATAGCCTCCTCGACATTCATGATCTTGGCCGCTTTTGCCATCAGTTCTGACATGGTTCTGGGTGGATCTTTGGCCAAAGTGTAGTACAACTTATTGGGCAACAATCCACTCATCAGAGCAGTAATCTCTGTCTCTTCCTCATAATCAATAACTTCGAGTTTCTCGTTATTGAAACGAGTTATATAATCCCTGGTACTCTCACCTGCCTTTTGTCTAACACTTAATAAGTGTGCTACTCATTTAATTGGTTTTTCTCCAAAACAAAAGTTTCCAATTAAGAGCTCGGCCAGTTGAAAGAAAGTTGAAATCTTACCCCGAGGAAGATTATTGTATTATATTTGAGCAGATCCTGTAAGAGTTCCCAAAAATGCCCTGCATCTCATCTCATCTGGCATAACATAGATGTCAGCAGCAGCTTGGTATTGCTCTATATGAAGGACAGGGTCGATTTTTCCATCATATTTAGGAGTTACAATAGGTGCTTTGAACTTTGATGGAGTGGAAAAATCCACAATTGCTTGGACAAAAGGTGTCCCTTGGATAAAAGTTCTTTGTAGAGGATTCTTGGCCTTATCCATTTCCCTTAATTTATCCTCCAACCTCTGAATAGAACCTTTCCACGCATCATTTCCCTCCTCAGGTCTACTGGTTCGAGCAATTGATCGTGTTGAAGTCGCTTCCTGGGATCTATCTTATCGAGCAACTGGTTCTGATTTGGCAGAACCTTCTCTTAGATCAAATGGTCGTCGAAAGTTTCTCGACACAGCCTTAGGAGGACTTTTATTCTTCCTAGGGCCTAATCGATCAAAAGGAGAGACCCTACTCAATCTTTCCAGTGCACTAGTCCTTTCTGGAGAGAGAGTGATGTGTTTTTTAGTATCTGTGCCTCGCACTGACGAAGTTCAACCCGGTTGATAAGAAAAATCATCAGATTTCTTAGTGCGATATGAATCGCTTTGCCTAATGCACGAAGAAACTAAACGGGTATTTCTTTGAACACTTTGTTGTCCTGAATAGGTCAACGCTCCACCTTGGATAGTTTGCATGAGTTTCCACATAGTCTATTGCATAGCTGTCTGACCTTGAGCCAGATTGGCCATAATTCCAGCCAGATCTTAGATATTTGGAGGATCCGATGGATTTGGAGGGTTTCCAGTGTTTCGATTGTTGGATTCAGGATTGTCATCCATTGGTCATGAATTGTTTTTGGTGAAAAACGAAAATTACAGTCGTTTCCCACAGACGGCGCCAATCTATTGATGTAAAAAATTAGATTATCTCTAATTATTCAATCACAGATAAAATAAATAAGACAAAAGAATTTTTAAAGTGGTTCAGCCTTAAAAGAATGGCCTACGTCCACTGTTTTGTTATTGCTGAGTGTTTTAGGAATTCTCGATAACATGTTTTTACCAAGAAATTTCGAGTCCCCTTACAATGAGGATGATACAATGTATTTATAGCCATGAGGAAGTACATGTGAAAAAATAATACACAGCTCTTCAATAAGCGTATACATCTGTATGATAATAATCAACATTTAATGCGCATTTAATCCTCTTAATTGTCTGGTAATAAATGCTCTGATTGAGGTGCAGCTCGGACCGCCTAAGTATCTCGGTATCCATGAGTTGCTCGGTGCAGTAAAGTTCCTCGGAGAGCACCTACTGCTCGGAGTATCTGAGTTGGTCGGGGAAATTGAGTTCCTCGAAGTGAAGGTGTTGTTTAAAAGTTTTTGTTATTTCCACGTAGATTGCCACGTATCTCCACTGAATTGAGCCATGTCAGCAGACTAAATTTGGTATCAACAGAGATTACTTCAAAAGTCACCCCAAATTCATCAATATCAGTGATCTCAACAACATTCTTCTGCAATCAACGAAGTTTCCTTGTGGAAAATCCCTTTCTGCATTTTATTCCCATCATTCCGACATCCAGTTTAGACAAAATTTCCTACTCTCTCATACAACATTCATCCCAACTTTCAAGGAGTCTCATCAAGGATCAATATCAAGCCTCAAGTCATCTAAAGAATTTCCACCCCTATAAAGAAGGTCCAAACATCCTCCCCTCTTCAAATTTCTATATTTTTGCATTAGTTATATAAATTATCAATTTAGATTTTGATTTATTTCATACACATTTATTCCTCATCCTTTATTAGTTAAATTTCACATAATTAATTTTCGATAAACAATCCAAAATAATGAAAATGAGGGTTACAACTATAAATTTTGACAAACTTCTTCATCACATTTCCTCAAAACTAAAATTATATCTTCTATGCACACATATAATAATCTCCTGTTTGAATCTATGGGATAAACCCACCCTTTTCCCGCATTCGAACTATGTGGACTTTCATGCCTTTATAGGCCACGTAGGATACTCGGGCTAAAGCCTGAGACTCAAGTCCTATTTTAATATTTTCATATTTTTCCTATTTTATCCACACACACACACACACACACACACACACACACACATACATATATATATATATATATATATATATCATACTTGTGATCCAAAATTTTGCATTTTATCTAACATATATTATTGTTTCATCATAACAATCAATATCTCTATAAGCACACAGATTTCATTTTTAATCATTACTTTGGGAACATTCCTTTGGATAACCTAAGTTCATATTTTCTGTGGTACGAGTTGAGCGATTCCGATCTCCACTTACATATACACGCATACACACTTCATGATGAAATTAAGGAATATAGTAACACAATCCCATGAGAGACCGAAAGGGTAGGATGGGTGCCTAAGACCTTCCCATTTCATAACTTATCCCCCTAACCTCTGATATATTCGGTTTCACAAGCATCAATTTGTCTTTGATGTTTCTCTCTCGAGGTGGCGACATGTTATTTTTCCTATTTTCTGAAAAATAGGTTGGCGACTCTATCTCTTTACATCACCCCAAAATCGATGACGGTCGAAGAACTGTAATACCCCGTACTTTTGGCTATATTTATTTTTGGGATTAATTAATTAATGTGAATTAATTGGGAATTAATCCAGATAAAATACTAGCGAGATGTGAGTTGGTATTTGACTATATTGAGTATATACGATGTTATATGAATATTGAATTATGAAATTTGTCGTGAGATTGATATACGGCAATCTGGTCATTTTATTGGGACGCGTGTGACAGTCGCGTCGGGATATAATTATTTTAATTATAAAAGTGATTTTAAACTCTATTAACCGTGTGGTCGTTTTGAGTGCGCCAACGCGTCCGGAAGGGTCGAGATAGTCAGAAAACACTAGCCGGGGGTGTAGTTTGGGTTCCGGGGTATTTTTAGGCCATAGCGGCAACATAAAGGGTATTTTGGCAATTTTGTATTTTTGGAGAATTAAAAGTGACGAAAATTAAGAGTTTTAATCTGATTGGGAATTGACCCACTAAGCCACTAACCAACCCATATTAACCCAACAAGCTACGGGGGTTGTTAGATTAGTTTTTCTAAGTTTCCCCAAAATAAACCCTAGCCACCATAGCCATTGGAGAAGAGCTTGGAGAGAGAGAAAGGAGAAGGAATTCTGCAGAGAATATTTACAAAATCAACACCAAATTCAGAGACAATCGAGGCAAGTGATTTAACTTCTTTTAATTGAGAGAATGTTTCCTCCATGTTAGATAATTTGAAGATTTACAATTGTTCTTGGAAGATGAATGAAAACCCATGTATTTTGGAACTTAGAACTTGAAATCTTGAGGAGAATTGCATTTAGAATGATAGGTAGATGATTATACTGAGGATATTAGTGATTGGGTGAAATTAAAACGGATTTTTATTGGGTTAATTCATGAATTAAAATTTTAGGGTTTGTGTTCTTGAATAATTGGGGGAAACTGATGAGACTTGATGATTTAATGATGATTGGGATGAATTAACTAAGTAAAATACGTTAGTTTATAACCTTGTTATGTTTAGGAGTGATTAGAGACCTTTAAACATTGTTGGGACGAAGTTTAGAGGAGATTTGAGGAGTAAAAATTGATGAAAAAACGTAACTAAGAAATTCTGGGCCGAAACTGGTCCCTCGTTAGAAGACCTTCCCAGGTCGTTCGAACGAGCTCGTTCGAACGAGCTTCTAACGAGTTGACCAGTCGCTTCTAATGAGGGGAGACTTCGTTCATGATTAGAGGGAAACCGAGTGTTCGTGTAGGGACACAATCGTTGATTTCGGTTCCCGCTCGACATACAAAAGAACCTAAGCTACAGCTACACTTGACAAGCAAGTACAACGGTAAGTCGGGTATCGAGAATCCACAGGGAGTTATTGAATTTTAGATTTTAATTGTTTAATTACTTCACGAATAAAAGAGTAAAAGGTGATAGGTGGTTATGGTGACAAAAGAAAAGAATAAGTTAATGCTAGATTAAAGGAAAGCAAGGATCGGGATCGCATTCTACCAAACGGTTCGAAACAACTACTAACTAGGGTTAAGGCTCGAAAGCAATCTAATCGAGCATTTACAATTAAGCATAAACATCACGCAAGAAGGAAATTAACCCAAAGTTGCGAGATAAAACATTTAACTGAAAAATGATCACACGCGGATTAAATTCGGATCGTCGCTATAAACTCTAACGTTGCGTGACAAAGAAAGATAAACGCTTAGCAATCCAACTTTGATACGCGCGGTTTTAATTAAACGCGATTTTTGCACTAAACCTAGTTTTCGGAGCTCGGGGCCCGAAAATGGCAGAAATGAAATCCCGACCCTATTTATCTAAGGGTGCATGGTGAGTTAAACTAAATTATGCTAATTAGACTAAGAAAGCAAGAATTAAAACATGTAAACTAGTTAGAAAGCATTGAAACTAAATTACAAGGCAAGAGGAGAAGAAGAACAAACTAGATTAATGGAGAGGAAGTGAATAGTTCAATCTTACAAACCCATGGGTTGTCAATCCAAGAAGAAGAAGAAAGGAAATATCCACACCAAACCCTAACTAAACTATCTAATTCAGAATATCTCTAAGTATATCTGGTCTCCCTTTTATTACAACAAAAACAAACTTATATAGTAAGTTGAAATAAAAGAAGGAAAATATCTGCAGGGGAAAAATAGGGGATCGATCGATCGACATCTGTGGTCGATCGATCGACATTGGAAAACATGGCAAAAATAATAAGGCTCGATCGATCGAACCCCAGGCTCGATCGATCGACCCCCAGGCTCGATCGATCGATCAAGCAGGGGCAACCTGCAATTCTCCCTGCATTGGCATACAATCCAACGTCGCTCAAATCGCCGTAACTTTGTCGTTATGCATCGGAATCGTGCACCGTTTATGGCCACGCGAAGCTAGCGAGGAGAGCTAAAACTTCCGTGTAGATGTCAGGCCAGGTGCCCAAGCTGTCAAAAGACTAAAATGCCCTTGCGCGTACGGTTGTGTACGGAAATCGAGCGAAACGCATCCGAAGTTCATACTACGCATCCAAATACCTACAAAATCTCAATTAACCCTTGTAAAACATGTTAACATAGAAATCCGAGGGTTGTCCGGTTAACGAGCATAAATATAGGGATTAAGATACCCGAGGGGGCTAATAACGCGTAGGTTAACGGGTGAAATACGCAATATTTCTGCCGTATCACACCCCCTAACTTACACATTGCTAGTCCCTAGCAATGAAATAGGAAGCAACAAGAAGAACAAGTAAACCAACACAGGAGAGAGTACAAAAGTATGGTATAAAAGCAATAAAAAAAAGATAAAGCCACTTTCGTGGGCGATTCGATTGCATTTAGCGTATGCAATAAGCCGTTAAACCCCTAGGTTACCCTAGTGGACGAGTGTCGTCTCGTGAGGGTTTTCAGGGATGAAACCCACAAACATCATAAAGATTCCTCAAAATATGCCCAATCAAGTAAGACAAACTCATCGGTGCGAACAAGATTTCAACATGTTATTAGCATAGCAAATGAATTCGCATGAGAAGTCAGTAGTTATTAACATTATCGAATGCACCTCAAAGAATTGAAACTTTAACATGTGGAAGGGGAGTGAGCATATGCAAAGCATGATTTGGCGAAAAACTTAAATAATTCGGATACTAAACATCAAAGCATGCATACATTCAATCCTCACGGGCATTACGCTCAACAAATGAATTCACTATGAAAAGGGAGGTAATACACGGGACATGCGGGCATAAGGAGTAAATGTAAATGGAAACTAGGCCGCGCACATGTCACAAAAGAAGAATGCTATATATAAACTGAAATACTATAATCTCAATGAAAGAATACCACACACTAAAAGAGGCGAGATGCATTTTCACAGATTATCACAACTATTATGACTTTTGAATTACATCAACCTAAGATCACATAGGACTTGTAATAGGGTTGTAATGTAGGCTAGGTTAAGGTACGAAATGAAAGGGTAAACCAATATGGTATAAAAGTATACGGATTCAAAGTGTTTGGGGATGAAACTCGGAATAATGTGAAAAAGTGGGCAATATCAAAAGTTGGACAAAGATGTCCAAACGAGCATAGATATAACAATCGAGAGAGTAATCAAAGCTTATTGAACACTACAAACAATATTTATAACTTTCTCTTTCTTTTTCTTTTCTTCTTTTTCTCATTTTCTCTTTTGTTTTCTTTTGCTTTTTTTTTCACACTTTTCACTACTTTTTCTTTACTTATCAAACTCTCATATGCCTAAATTTCAACCGACATACAACAACAACATTAAATCCCAAGTAACATTCCAAACAAAGGTATGCAAGATGTATGTATGGCTTAAAACTCCAATTTGGAGTTGGTTATGGGATTTTGGGTAATGAAACGAAAGGCTATATTTAGGCTCAAAGGGGTTGACTAGGGAAACATATATGGTGAGGTCAAGGTTAATATGGGTGATATAACAAAGAAGGCCTATGATCATTTCACAAAGTTTACGCAATTCTCAAGTCAAAACAATATATGAAAATCATGATCAAGTAACACATTTCAATGATGAACTCAATTAATGAACGGTCAATGAAAGAATAAAGAGATTACCAACGACTGTAACGTTTTCAAAGAGGAAAGAATAGTGTATACACTCACAAATGAAGATAAGTCTCTAATCTCACTCGGTGTAAGTATATACGATGCAGCAAAAGCATACCGAGTTATAAAAATCTTAAGCCAATTCAATATAACAAGAATGGTGCATATGTTCACGGATAAAGTTTAATTCATGAAGTTATTCATAATATCAATGATTTAGGGACTAAAATCTAATAACTTCTAAAATCGAGAACATGCATAGTTGAATTGTCTATTTGATCGGGCAATTATTAAAATTTACCATTGGAAACAGGGCAAAATACCCAATAAAGGAGAAAAAAGAAAGAAAATATTTTTGAAAATTTTCAAATTTTTAACAAAAACATGTTTTGTAACTAAATTGTAATCAAATCCAAGGACTAAACAGAATAATGAATAAAATATCCTACACCCCCTAAGTTAAATGTTGCATTGTCCCCAATGCGTCCATTAAAGCACACAACACAAAGTTAGGAAAAGAATGATATTACCCACACGTGGAGCGATCTCCATAAGTACAAGTCCAAATGAAGATGCAAAACAAGTTAGTACAAAGCATATGAAGAATATGTACCGATGTATTAAGTTAAGAGAATCTATGTCATAAGTTACAATAATATAGAGGGGCTGAAGTGCAAATACTAGATAAATTGATGGTGAACTTTTTGATTTTATAAAATGGAAGGTCACACACATCAAAATCCAATAAACAACAACAAACTACATTTTCATTTCTCATTTCATAAGTTCAATACAAAATTACTTAATACATTACAACTTCTGAAAATAAAAGAAATACAAATAAAAAAAAAAAAATAAAAAATAAAAAATAAAAAAAAATACAACATACTATCCGATCCCAAAAATACAAAAACAACCCAGTACAACAAGAACCTAGTGGCCAGAACCACTAGGATCGGAGGGATCCTGAAAATAAGGAGGCACTGGTGCGTCGGAATCACTGCGCTGCAGATAATGATCTCTCATCATCCGCTGCATCATCCGGTAATCCTGTCTGCTCTGTGCCCTAGCCTGCCTCTGCAAAGCCCACTCCTGCCGCTGTTCGGCCTGAAGTTGCTCCTGCTGAGCCTGCTGCTGATCCAGGAGGGACTCCCAAGTCGCCCACCTGAGCTGGGTCTCCTCCCAGCGCTGGTCCTGCACGGCCTGGTATGCCGCAAAGCGGGCATCATCCTCTGTGTGTGGCGCGTGAGAACCCTCACCCGTCTCCATCTCTTTGATCTCATCCTCCTCCTCGTCAGTCAAGTCAGGTGTCTCTGCCCTCTGTCTCTTCTCATCCGGTTGCCCCCACTCGCGCTTCAGCATTTTTGCGATGTTGTCTTTTGAGAGAAGCCCGAGTGGCACATGCTTATGGTTTGCGTCTAACTCCTGGCAACCGTGAGAAATACAAATCTTCGTGATAAGGGCAGGAAAAGGAAGGGAAAATATCCAAGCGACCTCCTTCGCTGTAGCGCACATCATATCTAGAAAAATAGCGGGCAAACTGATACTGCCCAATCCATTCAGCATAGTGTAGATCAATGCAGCATGCTTATGACGAACCTCAGACCTGTTGTTCGTCACCATGAAGGAATGGACATTGATGTAGTGTAGTAGTCTAGGCAAGTCCTCCATCGCAGCCGAGCGGAAATCACCCCTCTTCTTCGGCTCGCCCGGTGCAAGGGACTCTATCAATGTCCCACGGCCGTAGATAGACCCATCGAGAAAACTGACTGGGTCCACAGGGAGAGGAACATCCATAAAATCCGCTAAGTCTGAAATACTAAATGGAATCCTCACCCCACGAACCATGGCCTCATATGTAGTCAGCCCATCACCGCTCTTCACCTCTACTAACGTCGCGTAGAAAATCCGTACCAACTCCTCGTTGACGCGCCCGTTAGTAGAAAGACAGGGCTCCCACCCCTGACGGCGCAACAGTATCCGCGCCTCCCTCGGTATGTCCTTAAGGACCCATGCAAAATGATGACCAAGAGGTCGCTCGGAAGTGTAGAAATGTGCACAGAACCAATCCCGCTCCTGTTCTGAGCGGAACCCATCGACGCCCCCGGCGGGCACACACCTAGTAGAAGAATATTTTTTCGATGCCATTTCAACCTACAAAACACATATTACACAATACAAAGCAAGTGTAAGCACAATTTATGGTTAGTAGTGTAAAAGTTGAAATGGTGGTACAAGTGCGCAAAACCGAGGTGAAAAAATGCAACATTGCGATGAAAAATGTCGAAATGCGACTAGGCATGAAAATCACCCAAGTGTGCGTCAAAATAAGGATTGAAAACTGTTTTAGGCATTTTGACGAACACTTGGCGTGCGCAATGTGCGTCAAGGTCGAAAATACCAAGTTTGAACCAACAAAACCACCCCACTCATGAACAACCAACAATGCACCAATCAAAACATGTTCATGAGTGGATTTATAACAAGAATCATGCAAAATTTCAGTTGGAACAAATCGAAATCAGGGGATAAACCAACATTCAAACAATGTGTCAATCAAGGGTTTAAACATGCAATTTGTGACACAATTCTACCAAAAACTACAAATTCATGTAAAACTAGTTAAGAATATACCTTGGAAGTGTAGTGATTGGAAGAAAAATGATTAAATGTGGTGAGGGGAAAACTAGGGCACAAACGGTTTTGAGAGAGGAAGGAGAGAATAAGAGAAATGGGGGAAAAAATAAGGCAGACCTCGGCTTTAACCTGGTCGATCGATCGATCGACCCAGGCTCGATCGATCGATCGAGCAGGTTAAAGCCTACTCCATCCAATTTTTTTATGGGGGGGGGGGGGAATGCAATTTGGGGACAATTATGGGGTATAAAATCAAAATAACTATAAATATAGTATATATATATATATATATATATACACATAAAAATATGAAATAAAAATAGAAAAATAAAAATAAAAATAAAATAAAAATAAAAATAAAATACACATAGGCCTAATTATACATACCAAAAAGGCCTAAGCTAAAAAAATAAAAAATAAAAATAAAAATATGTACAATGAGCAACGCACACGCATATTCACGACAACAAATGAAAAATAAAATAAAAGAAAAAATAAAAACAAATGCAAATGCGTGAGGATGCGTGTGTGAAAATCAAAGGGAAAAAAAATGTTTTTGTGATTTTTGATTGTTTTCTTAACAAATGTGTGCCGGGACGCATATCTCCGCAAGTTCAAGTCCGTTGAACCTACAAAAGAGTTAGAACCAAGCATACAAAAAGAAATAAAAAGAGATTAGCTAATTACACTAGGCTGAAATCAAGAAAAACAAAAATAAAGAAGTTAGTATATACAACCTACACTTTGGATGTGCAATTAACTATATACCAAAAGTTGAAATTTTTGAGGGTCCATCCAAAACACAATTTGACTTTGGAGGATCAACGGTGGACCCTCCCGAGCATGCATACCTCCGAAAAATAGGAATTATGTTTGAACAACGGAAGGCATGTGGGCGGTGAAAGAAATGAACCATCGCCAATTTGAAATTCTAGGCGGACGATGGGGGATTTGGATAAGAAGGGGGAAAAGTACACTTGAGGTCCAAGAAAAATCGATTCATCTCCCAAAGGTTTTTCAAAGGGAATGGGAGATGGTGCACACATCGGGATAACGTCCATCGAAAACAAGTCCGGTAAAGAGTCCTCGTCGGCAAGAAGTGTAGAAATTTTAAAAGTTTCTACCGACTCATAGGAATCAACCGGCGATTCTAATGGTTTGATCACGGAAAACGAATACGGTGATGAAAAAAATTCAATCTCAATCGACTCATCGTCGGAAGGAGATTGAATTTCGAGGGAGAGAGATTCACACTCGATGAGAAATTCTTTGAAAAATTGAGGTGAAAAACAAGTTTCCACCTCCTCGTAGTTTTGTGCATAAGAATTCATCTCATCGCAAAGTGAACCAAATCTCATTCCAGCATCATTTAAGCCTTACAAACCTTGGTAGTAAAGAAGAAAAGTCTCTTCCAAAGTAGGCTTCCTCGGCTCAAAAGCCTCGGACTCCTCATTTGGTTGAAACTCGTCTTCGAAAGTAATGAAATGAAGATCGTCATTGGATTCAAATAATGATTCCAACTCAATCTCCCAATAGCGATTTTCATTTCGATAAATGTTTTCAAGTCTTTCATTTTCAAGAAAATCTTGAAAATGGAAAACTTGAAAATTATCCCCAAAGTATGAATTATTAGAATAACCGTAATAACTATAAAAGAAAGACATGGTTACCTCGTTGTTGAAAGATGAAAAATCCAAGAAAGAAAGTGAGAAACTGAGAATAGAAGCTTCTTAGCGCTCAAAGTATGCAGATCCTGCAAGAAAGGTTAAAAGAAAGAATACAAATAGGAAAGGAAAAAAAATACTACGAAATCATAAAACAATTACTATCTAAAACAACTCCCTGGCAACGGCGCCAATTTGATTAGAGGGAAACAGAGTGTTCGTGTAGGGACACTATCGTTGATTTCGGTTCCCGCTCGACATACAAAAGAACCTAAGCTACAGCTACACTTGACAAGTAAGTTCAACGGTAAGTCGGGTATCGAGAATCCACTGGGAGTTATTGAATTTTAGATTTTAATTGTTTAATTACTTCACGAATAAAAGTGTAAAAGGTGATAGGTGGTTATGGTGACAAAAGAAAAGAATAAGTTAATGCTAGATTAAAGGAAAGCAAGGATCGGGATCGCATTCTACCAAACGGTTTGAAACAACTACTAACTAGGGTTAAGGCTCGAAAGCAATCTAATCGAGCATTTACAGTTAAGCATAAACATCACGCAAGAAGGAATTTAACCCAAAGTTGCGAGATAAAACATTTAACTGAAAAATGATCACACGCGGATTAAATTCGGATTGTCGCTATAAACTCTAACGTTGCGTGACAAAGAAAGATAAACGCTTAGCAATCCAACTTTGATATGCGCGGTTTCAATTAAACGCGATTTTTGCACTAAACCTAGTTTTCGGAGCTCGGGGCCCGAAAATGGCGGAAATGAAATCCCGACCCTATTTATCTAAGGGTGCATGGTGAGTTAAACTAAATTATGCTAATTAGACTAAGAAAGAAAGAATTAAAACATGTAAACTAGTTAGAAAGCATTGAAACTAAATTACAAGGCAAGAGGAGAAGAAGAACAAACTAGATTAATGGAGAGGAAGTGAATAGTTCAATCTTACAAACCCATGGGTTGTCAATCCAAGAAGAAGAAGAAAGGAAATCTCCACACCAAACCCTAACTAAACTATCTAATTCAGAATATCTCTAAGTATATCTGGTCTCCCTTTTATTACAACAAAAACCAACTTATATAGTAAGTTGGAATAAAAGAAAGAAAATATCTGCAGGGGAAAAACAGGGGATCGATCGATCGACATCTGTGGTCGATCGATCGACATTGGAAAACGTGGCAAAAAAATAAGGCTCGATCGATCGATCAAGCAGGGGCAGCCTGTAATTCTCCCTACATTGGCATACAATCCAACGTCGCTCAAATCGCCGTAACTTTGTCGTTATGCATTGGGAATCGCGCACCGTTCACGGCCACGCGAAGCTAGCGAGGAGAGATACAACTTCCGTGTAGATGTCGGGAGAGGTGCCCAAGCTGTCAAAAGACTAAAATGCCCTTGCGCGTGCGGTTGTGTACGAAAATCGAGCGAAATGCATCTGAAGTTCACACTACGCATCCAAATACCTACAAAAGCTCAATTAACCCCTGCAAAACATGTTAACATAGAAATCCGAGGGTTGTCCGGTTAACGAGCATAAATATAGGGATTAAGATACCCGAGGGGGCTAATAACGCGTAGGTTAACGGGTGAAATACGCAATATTTCCGCCGTATCTGTTCGATACCTTCGTTCGAACGAACTCTATTTCGTTCGATACATTTGTTCGAATGAGATGTCGTTAGAAGGTACAGTTCGTTCGAACGAACTGGAATCTCGTTCGAACAGCCTCGTTCGAACGAGACTTCTAACGAGCTAGCAGTTTAGGCCTTTTTGGCCTGTTTTGATTTTGGGAGTCCCGTAATCTTGTTCGAGGATATAGATAACCTTCCTTTGATGATGTATTGATAGGTTTGGGACGTTTGTGTTATTTTGAGGAGAATTATATACGAGCGATTTAAATTAAAGGGATAGTTGGGTTGAGACGTGAGTGTCTACTATGACGTGAGAATAAATTATGGCGCGTATGATTATAAACCGGAATCGTATAATGTGTGTAGATTATATATTAGTACTAGAATGAGAATAGTACTTCAATTAAACTACGGGATTACTAAGATGTGTGTTTACTTAGTATTGATATATGAACTTTGTGTATGACATACCTACCATACTTGCTATCACGGGAGGTTTGCGTTCGCTTAGGGCCCTCTAATCCTTGTGTTGCCCGGATTTAGACTGGTTACCTTGATGAACATAGGTCAGAGAAAGACTTATTGGGATATTAATAAGTCCGCTGGTCGTGGGAGCGTAGGTATGTGCTTGACCCATGTGATGTGACTGTGTTCGCCTCCATTATTTGTGATGTTGTTATCTGTGAACTATTCCTGAGAGATTCGGAATATGTGATCCTTATGTACGTGATGTGCCGGGATGGATAGCAGAGTATGTGTGCACCGCAGCCTAGTCTCGGGGTGCTTATATTGTATATTTATGTTGTAGAAAATATACGCTTAATAAACTGGAAACTTTCATATAGTATTGTGTGTATAACTATGGAATAACATAGAAGGCTAATCTATAACGAGCTATAATATTTTGTATGAGAACCTGAATTTACGTTAAACACCTATTTAACTGAGATCGTTATAAAGTTAACGGAACCGAGTAATAAGGGTAGGACCTATGACTGTCTATTTAGATATGATGTCACTTAGCTAGTGGTTTGTGTTGTTTTAGATGGGTACTTATGTTAGGAGTGCACAGTTAGACGAGAGGTGAGAATATCATGTGAGTGCACGTCCTAACATGTACTTTACATTTAATGTTTTAAATGTTTTTAAAGCACTTGCAGGTTTTTAAAATATCTCAACATTCGGGATGTGACCCGTTTGCTTTCAAATCTATTTTTCTTGTAAAACCATTTTAGGTGCCCAACCACAAGGACACCATGCATAGGATACTCATTCAGGTGACGAGCTGTAGCTGTTTGTGGAAGCTACAGCGATTTGCTTGTAGACGCTTCTATCATTTGGATTCCAGATTCGTTATCTACCAGTTGTAGGGCATGTTGCCCATTTCTATTAGAGACATCTTTCCATTTCAGTTTTTCAGACTTTGGCATGTATTGTTTCAGTATCCAGTTTAGTTATTTCAGTTGTGGTTTTGAAGTGAGGAGTTTTCCTCCAGACTTTACTTACATTATGTGATGGTTATTCTATTTACTTATTTATGGTGAATGGTGTTTTTATTCTTCATTACACTCGTTGCATGTTAATCAGACTTAAATTAAAATTTGGCAACTTACTTTTTAAATACTAGGTGGTTAGTAATAATAAAACGTTTTCAACAGTGATGCTATTAACTGGACCAACTTGGCATTTTGAATTAATTTAATAAAGGAGTAGCTACCCGATATTTAATTAGTCGGGGTGTCACAAGTGGTATCAGAGCATCAGTTTCTAGTGTCCTTTAGGATCTGACGGCTTGTTATGTTTCCGCTAAGCTTCTTTGATATAGAGCCCTATATTTTAGGACTGTTGTACTCTTTTGTGTATGCTTCGTTCTGCAGCTATTTTAAGTTTATAACAGCGAACTTATAAACTTTGTTCTTATTTCAGATGCCTCCACGACGTGCATGACGAGCTCCCAGGGATGCAACGCCCGAACCCCAGCCCGCTCCAGTTCAGGGCATGATGAACGCCGCTGAGGTTGCAGCTATAGTAGCCCAAGCGATAAATGCCGCAATTGCCGTTGTTCAGCAGGCAACACCTCAGGCGCCGGTTACCGCGCCAGTACAGGCAAATGTATTCCCGTCTGCTTGGGAACGTGTACGTGACGCTTTTCAGAAAGCGCATCCACTAGAGTTTGCAGGTAGCTCAGATGTGGTAGTCTCGAGCCAGTGGAGGAAGGATATGCAGAGGCACTTAAGAATGTATGAGTGCACGGACGTCCAGAAGCAGGTGCTAGCTACTTTCAAGCTAGTCGGATCAGCATTGTAGTGGTGGGAGTCTATTACCACCGTGGAGGAGAGGGATACTCTCACTATTCAGGACTTCTGGGTGCGGTTTGACCACAAGTACCTTCCGTCGGCTGTTCACACGAAAATGAGCAGGAAACTGATGAATCTGAGGCAAGAGGGTAAGACCGTGGCCGAGTATGAGGCCGAGTTCACGAATCTGTTGAATATCGTTCCAGATGAGATACCAACAGAGAAGAAGAAGATTGAGAAGTTCACGGACGGGTTGACATGGAGGATCCGTCAGCATCTGTTAGGGAACCTTTCGTTGGCCACGTATTCTGATGTGGTTAACGCTGCTTTGTTACACTGCCAGGACCACCGCTTTCATATGGCTGAGAGGAAGAGGTCGGGAGAGTCTAGCCATCAGGGCATGACAGGAGGACATGGTGCCGGTGGGGCAAAATCTGTTCAGGGGCAGAGACAGGGTGAGCAGGGTACCCAGCAGGGGGATCAGAAGAGGTTCCGATCAGGGAACTACAGACAGGGACAGGGAGGTTTCCGTCAGGGCCATCAGGGTCCAAACGGCCATCAGGGCCAACAGGGGCAGAATGGGCAGCAGTTTCACCAGGGCCAGCAGGGCCAAGGGAGGAACGGTAACGGCCACCAGGGCCGGGTACCGCAGGGGCAGAGAGGAGGGAACTTCCCAGGGAAGTGTTTTGTTTGTGGCAAGACTGTCCATAAGCGGCAGGATTGTCCTGATAGGGGCAGGGCCCCACAACAGCAGCAATAGGGTGCTCGCCAGGAGCCACAGAGGCCTATGTTTCCCGCCGCTCTCCCCGCACTGCCACAGATGGCAGCATTGCCACCCATTCCAGCAGTCCCAGTTCAGCAGGGGCAGCAACAGTATGGACGTGTCTATAACGTTCACCAGGCTGCAGTTCCTCAGGCACCGCCCGCGATTGAGGGTACGTTTCCTATCCATGGCACTATGGGTCGGGTATTATTTGATACGGATGCTACACATTGTTTTATAGCTACACACTTCGCAAAAGCTTTAGGATTGTTAGCTACGACAGAGAGCACAGTGACGTGTGTCGACTCACCATTGGGGAGTGGGTCACTTATTTTCTTTATATGCTGGGGAGTGGGGGTAGAGATTGGTGGTTTGGTATTACCTGCAGACATGTTGGTATTAGATATGCATGTTCACGATGTGATTATCTGTATGGATTGGCTCGTAGCTTATATGGGCATGATTGATTGCTTCAGCGGGAGCATTGTTTTTGCCATTTCGGGGCAAGAGATGTTTGTAGTGGCGATGCCTCGCCCAGAGGGAGGATCGACCGCTCATCTGTATTACATTGAGGAGGATACCTCTAAGGAGGTAGTGATTCCTTTAGATTCTATCCCAGTAGTCAGGGAGTATTCAGATGTGTTTCAGGAGATACCAGGCTTACCCCCCAGTCGAGAGATAGACTTTGCTATAGACCTATTGCCAGATACGAGGCCAATAGCACGTGCACCGTACCGTATGGCTCCGGCAGAGATGCGAGAGCTACGAGATCAGATAGAGCAGCTGTTAGGTCAGGGATTTATTCGCAGGAGTACCTCACCTTGGGGCGCTTCAGTTTTGTTTGTGAAGAAGAGGGACGGTTCACTGAGATTGTGTGTGGACAACCAAGAGTTGAATAAGGTCACGATACGGAATAAATATCCGTTGCCTCGAATCGATGACTTATTCGACCAGTTGAGAGGAGCTTATTTCTTCTCGAAGATTGATTTGAGATCGGGATACCATCAGTTGCGTATCAGGGAGGAGGATGTCTCGAAGACTGCATTCTTGTCGAGATATGGTTCTTACGAGTTTCGGGTTATGCCTTTCGGTTTGACCAACGCTCCAGCAGTGTTTATGGACTTGATGAACAGAGTGTTCAGGAATTTCCTAGATCAGTTTATCATTGTCTTCATTGATGACATTCTGGTTTACTCCCAGACAGAGGAGGAGCACGCCGAGCATTTGAGGCAGGTTTTGCAGACACTTCGTCAGAACGAGTTGTATGCAAAATATGAGAAATGCGGGTTTTGGCTGAAGGAGGTCTAGTTTTTGGGACACATTATTTCCGACCGGGGAATATCTGTTGATCCGGGGAAGGTATCCGCGGTGAGGGAGTGGGGACAGCCCATGACAATAACTGAGATTTTCAGTTTCTTGGTCCTAGCAGGATACTACAGGAGGTTTATTCGGGGTTTCTCGAAGATAGAAGGTCCTTTGACACATATGACTCGTAAGGGTGTGCCATTCATCTGGAGTGATGCCTGTCAATTGGCATTTGATGAGTTAAAGGACAAATTGACCTCAGCACCTGTGTTAGCATTGCCGAGACCGGGAGTTGAGTATTTGGTTTACACCGATGCGTCTTTGCAAGGGCTTGGAGGTGTATTACAGCAGGAGAGACAGGCCATAGCTTATGCTTCCCATAAGCTTAAGACTCACGAGAAGAATTACCCCACGCATGATTTGGAGTTGGTAGCAGTGGTATTTGCCCTACGGATTTGGAGGCACTATCTTTTGGGGGAGAAGTTCCAATTGTTCACGGACCACAAGTCCCTACAGTACATGTTCACACAGAAGGAGTTGAATATGCGGTTGCGTAGGTGGCTTGAGTTTGTGAAGGACTACCAGTTCGATATCCAGTATCACCCGGGTAAGGCTAACGTGTTGGCAGACGCGTTGAGCCGTAGGCCAGTAGATGAAGTGGCAGAGGTGTGGAAGGAAAAGTGGAAGGAGTTGGGACACCAGGATGCAGTGGCCCGATATTTCATGTCTGTGATGACCGTTACACTGCAGATTGTCACGAAGGTAGTACGGGCACATGCTAATGACTCGTTCTGTCAGGAGAAGATAGTTCGATTACTAGCTGAGGGAGCCGAGTCCTATACCGTTAGCTCAGACGGGGGATTACACTTCCATGGGAGATTGGTGGTTCCGGAAGGGGAGGAATTACGACACGAGGTGATGGCAGAGTCGCTCGGCTCACGATTTGCGGTACATCCCCGAGGGGACAAAATGTACCAAGACATGAGACGCCAGTATTGGTGGAGCGGTATGAAGAGAGATATCGCTGAGTTTGTTTCAAAATGCGCCACTTGTCAGCTTGTAAAAGTGGATCATCAGAGACCAGCAGGACTGCTACAGCCGTTGGAGGTCCCGGTGTGGATGTGGGAGAGCATATCCATGGACTTTATCACGGGGTTGCCTACGTCGCAGAGGGGTCACGACTCCGTTTGGGTAATTATGGACAGGTTGTCCAAAGTCGCTCACTTTTTACCCGTAAGGACTGACTACACTACGGGACAATATGCCCATCTCTTCATTTCAGAGGTTGTGAGACTTCACGGTGTGCCCCTAAATATCGTGTCTGACAGAGACAAGATATTTGTTTCGCGGTTTTGGGAGAGTTTCCAAGAGGCCACGGGCACGGAATTGTGGTTGAGTACAGCTTATCATCCGCAGACCGATGGGCAGACCGAGCGCACAAATCCGATGTTGGAGGACATGCTATGCATGTGCATTATTGACTTTGGGGGTGGATGGGAGCATTATCTTCCACTGGTAGAATTTGCTTACAACAACTCCTATCAATTTACTATTGGCATGGCTCCGTTTGAAGCATTGTACGGTAGACCTTGTCGTTCCCCAGCATGTTGGTTAGAGGTGGGGGACAACAAACTACTTGGGCTGGAAGTAATTCAGGATACTTCGGCAAGGACTGAGTTGATTCGGAGTCGCATTCGGGTAGCTCAAGACCTGCAGAAAAGTTATGCTGATGCGAAGAGATTTTTCAGAGAATTCCAAGTGGGGGACTAGGTTTTGCTCAGAGTATCTCCTATGAAGGGGATTATGCATTTCTGGAAGAAGGAGAAGTTGGCACCGAGGTATGTGGGGTCGTTTCCTATTATTGAGCGGATCGGACCGGTTGCGTATAGATTTGGGTTACCGGAACATTTGCATAGGATTCACGATGTGTTCCATATTTCCTCGTTAAGGAAATACCATAGAGATAACTTGGCTCATTCTCACATTGTTGTGGAGGACATCGATCTCCAGCCGGATAGCTCCTACGAGGAGGGGCCGATTGCTATTTTGGACCGAAATGAGAGGAAGCTGCGGTCAAAGATAGTTCCGTTAGTGCGTGTTCAGTGGCGACATCACAATGTAGAGGAGTCCACATGGGAGCGCGAGGATGAGATGCGCGAATGTTATCCAGAGTTGTTTTTAGCAGGTACTTTCTAGTTTCGAATTTCAGGACGAAATTCAGTTATTAGGGGGGAAGAACTGTAATACCCCGTACTTTTGGCTATATTTATTTTTGGGATTAATTAATTAATGTGAATTAATTGGGAATTAATCCGGATAAAATACTAGCGAGATGTGAGTTGGTATTTGACTATATTGAGTATATACGATGTTATATGAATATTGAATTATGAAATTTGTCGTGAGATTGATATACGACAATCTGGTCATTTTATTGGGACGCGTGTGACAGTCGCGTCGGGATATAATTATTTTAATTATAAAAGTGATTTTAAATTCTATTAACCGTGTGGTCGTTTTGAGTGCGCCAACGCGTCCGGAAGGGTCGAGATAGTCAGAAAACACTAGCCGGGGGTGTAGTTTGGGTCCCGGGGTATTTTTAGGCCATACCGGCAATAAAAGGTATTTTGGTAATTTTGTATTTTTGGAGAATTAAAAGTGACGAAAATTAAGAGTTTTAATATGATTGGGAATTGACCCACTAAGCCACTAACCAACCCATATTAACCCAATAAGCTACGGGGGTTGTTAGATTTGGTTTTCTAAGTTTCCCCAAAATAAACCCTAGCCACCATAGCCATTATTGGAGAAGAGCTTGGAGAGAGAGAAAGGAGAAGGAATTCTGCAGAGAATCTTTACAAAATCAACACCAAATTCAGAGACAATCTGAAAGAGTTGGCACTTGCGTTCAATTAAGAAATAATACAATAACTGCCATTTTTAACCCAAATTAACCCTAAGCATGCAACTAGGTGTGATTGAAACAATATGAAATCATGCACAAGATATTCAACACACAAAGTTAAGGAAAAATCCCCCACAGGGGCAAAACCATTTTTATATCACTATAATTTGTAAAAGACGGTTTACAATCGGATTACAATGAAATACAGGTTGACTAAGAATTACCCTCGGGTATCGGATTCTGTAGTCGCGGCTGGAAGAAACCCTTTCCAGTAGGGCTGCAATGAAGAGGAAGAAACGGTCCACTTCATAAAGGGTTGAACATCAATGGTGTTCTTGGGTTACCAAAAGTGACTCACAAATGTATAGAATTTGTGTGAATCAAGGGTATGAATCAATGGACTCAAATACCATGAAGACTTATGAGTTATGGAACTCAGAAAATCGTGTGTAAGTCTTAAGAAAACCAACTCCCCGATCGTGGTATAAATAAGAATTCATTTGCCCTAAAAATCTGCACACGATCTGTTCGTGGTTATCCAGGGCGGACCGGTCCGGGCCTGAGGCGGATCGGTCCGATAGCGGATCGGTTCATTTTATTTGAAGCAGATTCGGTTCTCATTCGATCCGGGGTCCACTGTCCAAAGCAAGGTGGACCGGTCCGGGACTAGGCGGATCGATTCGCTCGCGGATCGGTTCTTTTTATTTAGAGGCGGACTGGTTCGGATTTCTGGATTTCTGATTCCTTCCTTGGAATTTGTTCCATCTTCAAAGGGCCATAGCTTCTTCACCGTAGCTTGGATTGAGGTGCCGTTTCTTCCAGTATCTTTGTTACGACAAGCTCTTCAACTTTTCAGTTGACCTATTCTCCAGTCGGTGGCTGTACAATTACCCAATTGCCCTTAAACATCCATATCATGCCATATTTCACGGAACTTGAAATCGTTGAGGCCAATGTAGGACACATGATGGAGGAGCAGGATGCTTGATTCTCGGAATTCGGATTGGGGCCGTCACATGTAATCAAGCAGAGACGTGCCAAATGTAACGGCTTACGACATACAAACCATTAAGATAACGGACATGATAAAAATGTCCTTACACAATCAAGGAAAGTGATTTAACTTCTTTTAATTCAGAGAATGTTTCCTCCATGTTAGATAATTTGAAGATTTACAATTGTTCTTGGAAGATAAATGAAAACCCATGTATTTTGGAACTTAGAACTTGAAATCTTGAGGAGAATTGCATGTAGAATGATAGGTAGATGATTATACTGAGGATATTAGTGATTGGGTGAAATTAAAACGGATTTTTATTGGGTTAATTCATGAATTAAAATTTTAGGGTTTGTGTTCTTGAATAATTGGGGGAAAGTGATGAGACTTGATGATTTAATGATGATTGGGATGAATTAACTCAGTAAAATACGTTAGTTTATAACCTTGTTATGTTTAGGAGTGATTAGAGACCTTTAAACATTGTTGGGACGAAGTTTAGAGGAGAGTTGAGGAGTAAAAATTGATGAAAAAACGTAACTAAGAAATTCTGGGCCGAAACTGGTCCCTCGTTAGAAGACCTTCCCAGGTCATTCGAACGAGCTCGTTCGAACGAGCTTCTAACGAGTTGACCGGTCGCTTCTAACGAGGGGAGACTTCGTTCGAACGAACTATATTTCGTTCGATACATTCGTTCGAACGAGATGTCGTTAGAAGGTACAGTTCGTTCGAACGAACTGGAATCTCGTTCGAACAGCCTCGTTCGAACGGGACTTCTAACGAGCTGGCAGTTTAGGCCTTTTTGTCCTGTTTTGATTTTGGGAGTCCCGTAATCTTGTTCGAGGATATAGATAGCCTTCCTTTGATGATGTATTGATAGGTTTGGGACGTTTGTGTTATTTTGAGGAGAATTATATACGAGCGATTTAAATTAAAGGGATAGTTGGGTTGAGACGTGAGTGTCTACTACGACGTGAGAATAAATTATGGCGCGTATGATTATAAACCGGAATCGTATAATGTGTGTAAATTATATATTAGTACTAGAATGAGAAAAGTACTTCAATTAAATTACGGGATTACTAAGATGTGTGTTTACTTAGTATTGATATATGAACTGTGTGTATAACATACCTACCATACTTGCTATCACGGGAGGTTTGCGTTCGCTTAGGGCCCTCTAATCCTTGTGTTGCCCGGATTTAGACTGGTTACCTTGATGAACATAGGTCAGAGAAAGACTTACTGGGATATTAATAAGTTCGCTGATCGTGGGAGCGTAGGTATGTGCGTGACCCATGTGATGTGACTGTGTTCGCCTCCATTATTTGTGATGTTGTTATCTGTGAACTATTCCTGAGAGATTCGGAATATGTGATCCTTATGTACGTGATGTACCGGGATGGATAGCAGAGTATGTGTGCACCGCAGCCTAGTCTCGGGGTGCTTATATTGTATATTTATGTTGTGGAAAAATATACGCTTAATAAACTGGGAACTTTCATATAGTATTGTGTGTATAACTATGGAATAACATAGAAGGCTAATCTATAACGAGCTGTAATACTTTTGTATGAGAACCTGAATTTACGTTAAACACTTATTTAACTGAGATCGTTATAAAGTTAATGGAACCGAGTAATAAGGGTAGGACCTATGACTGTCAAGCTAGATATGATGTCACTTAGCTTGTGTATTGTGTTGTTTTAGATGGGTACTTACGTTAGGAGTGCACAGTTAGACGAGAGGTGAGAATATCATGTGAGTGAACGTCCTAACATGTACTTTACATTTAATGTTTTAAATGTTTTTAAAGCACTTACAGGTTTTTAAAATATCTCCACATTCGGGCTCTGACCCATTTGCTTTCAAATCTATTTTTCTTGTAAAACCATTTTAGGTGCCCAGCCACAAGGACACCATGCATAGGATACTCATTCAGGTGACGAGCTGTAGCTGTTTGTGGAAGCTACAGCGATTTGCTTGTAGACGCTTCTATGATTTGGATTCCAGATTCGTTATCCATCAGTTGTAGGGCATGTTGCCCATTTCTATTAGAGACATCTTTCCATTTCAGTTTTTCAGACTTTGGCATGTATTGTGTCAGTATCCAGTTTAGTTATTTCAGTTGTGGTTTTGTAGTGAGGAGTTTTCCTCCAGACTTTACTTACATTATGTGATGGTTATTCTATTTACTTCTTTATGGTGAATGGTGTTGTTATTCTTCATTACACTCGTTGCATGTTAATCAGACTTAAATTAAAATTTGGCAACTTACTTTTTAAATACTAGGTGGTTAGTAATAATAAAACGTTTACGACAGTGATGCTATTAACTGGACCAACTTGGCATTTTGAATTAATTTAATAAAGGAGTAGCTACCCGGTATTTAATTAGTCGGGGTGTCACAAGAACCTCACGATGCAGCAAGGGGCACTGGATCTCTCTCTCTCTCTCTCTCTCTCGCTTTTCCCCCCAAAATCCCCACGGGGAGGGGAAGGAAGATTTCTCAAGGGATGGCCACAATAACCAAAGAATCTTTCGTTCTCCCACTATGTTCCTTTACTAAAATTGTAAAACATTCTCCATGGACAACCTAAACTAACCAACTTAAGAGACTAGTTATTGATTTATAAAAGTATATTAGTTAAGATTTTAAATATGGTATGTAAAATGCATTAATTGATGTTTTAAATATGTGCTACCCATCACTTAATTGGGTAATTATGCTAGTTTCATTAGGCTACATAGTATTCTTTTGTATTTTGATGCGCACATCTGGCACAACAATAGATTGCATTAAAATTTACACACATTTGATGATTAGGGGTACGTTTGAAGTTAAAATGCAATGTACCTTAGTGAACCTGCAGAAGAATAAGAATTTGACAACATTATGGCATATGGGACTTTATATAATGAAATTATCGAAGTTAAACAATTCCATTTAGGAACCTATAGACTTCCCCCATTACCTCTTCCTCATGTTTGAAAAATATCCCATACTCAAGAACAAATTTACGTGACTTGCATCCACCGTTTGCATTGTTCCTATAATAAGAAAATAAGAAATTTCTTCAGGATTGTTCCTTTACATAAGAATGTAGAGAACAATAGATTTACTATAAAAAATATAACAAATCCCTAAGGAGAAGTGACATTAGGACTCACTAATGAAGATTAAATCATAAATGATTGAGATATATTGGAATTCCTTTGAGAAGAAATTTTATGAAAGTTGAAGTTATTTAGTTGCATTTCCCTATAATTCTAGGGTTAGATTCCTATTTAAGCCCAAAAATACAAAATAAGGAATTTTTATGAAGAGTTTCTTAGAATATTTTAGAGTAATTATAAAGAGAGTAAGATATGGTATTATACCCAAAAAATGGAATTGAATGAATGCCTTATCATAATCAGGATCATGGTATGAAAAATAGTAAATTATATAATCCAAATGAAGAAAGGGATAGTAATAAGTCTTATAAGTCCAAGATTGTCCACAAAAATATGAAAAAGGTAAAATACAATACGTTCTCCAATTTAATTGAAGAGAAAGTAGTTATATAACAACCAATTTGATATCCTATCCAAGGTAATGGTCAAAGAAGCATATCAGTTGGACGACCATCACCCCCTTAAAGCACTCAACATAGTTTTTAATTACAAGCTACCTCGAAATGAAGTTCAACACTCTTGCATATTTAGCGAACACTGAATTTCTCAGGTACTGAACAATACTACAATCTTAGAATTTTCAAAATATGTTCGGTATTAGTATTGTGTAAATGAGTTTTTTATTTAGGAATATAAATGGATAATAATATTTTGTAAATATATTTTTATTTTTGGGATTTTATATTGGGTCGTCTTGTAGAGAGAGAGAGAGAGAGCTAAAGAAAATTGGTGTAAAGAAGATGAGTGTGGTTTCAAGGTCCCATATAAAAACTTTACAAGAAAAGGAAAGGGTATATTAAAGATGACTACTGGACTCATAGTGAAAGAGTTTATGATATGGTTCTTTGTTGTGGTGCAAAGTATCACCAATCGCGAAACGTGATGCGCATTCATGCATTAGCGCGGTGTGAGAAAATGTGATTGGGAGACTTAGGGAACATTAGGTGCTTTAATGGCACACTTGTCACTTCGCATAAGCACATCGTCTTATTTACCATGAGATGCCAAATCTAGACCAAGAGATCGAAAGAAATAGGGATAGTAATGATCCAATGGATGCTGAATCGCGCACTTGAAAGGAGGTGAGGGTTTGGAAACAACCACCAAAATGACTATAAAATGAGTTCCAAGCCCCTATTTGATCAAACCGTACATATTTGAATTAAACAAGTAACATCACTCCATTGTATCGGGAAGGAAATTTTTTACTACATGATCTATTGTGTACTCGAGGCCTTCATCCAAAATTGGAGAAATATTGCCTCAAAATAGCGTTCCTAGAACGTGGCTTATAGTGACTTGGATTCATAATTTATTTTATTACTATTCCTTCATAAATTTCAAACATAGAATACTCATCAAAGAGTTCATTGATGATTTACAAAATGGAGGGGCAGAGGTATGTGAATGGTTTTTGGAAAATATATTAACAGTAACTCCCAATATATGAGTAAACCATGACATATTAAAAGAGGAAATTTTGGTATATTTGTTACAAAGTTTACGGATTTAAATTTTAGGATTGGTATTTAAAATTATGAAAATCCATAGGTTTATGTTCAAATTAAAAGATTGGTTTTTTAACTTCCAAATTTGTTTTCTTTGGAAAATTCTTTATGGGTACTAAACAGAAATCATGTGATATAATAATTTGACCGGAAAAGTAAAATGAGAATTTCATAAAAAATAGAATTATCTGACTAGGGACACGCCCCCAGGCTCTGATTTAACCCCGGTCCTTTCCAAGAAAGTTGTAGGTGAAGAACGGTATATTTACCTAAACATCTCCTCCACAGTAGTCAATTCATCTTTCGTTAGGGATGATAATATGATTTAGCGACATGTTTATTACGTCGGTAGGGTGTTCAGAGGAACAAAGTTATGATATCCTAAGCTTGAGAAGTTGAGATTTTCCCTTACCATCTCATCGCGAAAACTAAGACTGTATTTCTAAGACCATAATATAGTCATCCTTAGAGAGTATCCCTTTAGATTAGTCCTATAAATGACACAAGTCTTAAAAAAGTTGATGGATCGGTTGGCAGAGCTGGGAAACTTAGACCTTTAGTACAAGATGAAGTGTTTATCCAGGGGCAAATAGTTATAGAATTTTTTTTGTGGTATTCACATTCTCCAAAGACAAATAGTCTATTTAAAGGATGAATGCCAAGTGACCTGTATGGGACGTTGAGATGTACGGGTCATCTAACAAAGCTAGTTGCAAGGCAAGTTTGATCAATGACATGTTAAACGGTTCAATCATGGAATATGTGTCGAGATCTAATATTTGAACATATAATATTGTTTCCGAAAAAAGACCTTAATTTCCAATCAATATCATCAAAGATGTTTGGGAGAAAAGTGTAATTTAGTTAATTTAAATCATTATTCCATCCTAATTAAAATGTGGAGATAAAATAAATCATTAAATCTATTCTTGTATGAAACAATTAACACCCTCATTTTACTTGATCCAACTGAAATTAGTAGAATGGATACTTCAACTAGAGTAAATAAGTGATAAAAATGGGTATGTTCACTTGTTGAAATAATATTTTTAGCATGTACATAACCTTAAAACAAGATGAATATCACAAGTCATTAATTATATTGAACTAAAATTATGAAACATGGCAAGAACTCTAAAATACATAGACATAGAATGTAAACAAATTTAATAAAAATGAAATGTAATCTAGTCCTCATCCATAAAATATGGTTCCTTGTAAAGATCATTAACATAACATCTTATCTTTCGCATGGTTAATCTGTATTTGATCACTTGTAAGGAAAACATACTAGCAAATATGGATCATATTCATGGGTCCACTAAATGTGTTATCATGAACACACTAGAAAACTAAATACTTGCATGCTCCTAAAATGAACTTTTTTTACAGGGAATTATTCTCACATCTGGATTATTGAGAATGAATAGTTTTATTAACTCTCCATAGTATACTATAATAGAATCTTGTCAAGATCGAATAGGTCTAAAAAAGTGAATGAGAGCTACGACCCCTAAATGTATGGGTTTTATATATTTTGGTACCATTTAAAGAGTCCATACCCGAATAGACATCACCGTGATAGATTTTAACTTACTATTTCAAACTCCCGTGGAATCATTTGAAATTATATTTTTTTAAATTAAAATTCCAAAAAATAGAGTGTTACTTGCAAATGTGGTATCTTGAAATTTTTTTACAAACAAAAGTCAAAATGTTTGAAGAAATAAATCAGCCAGGGTTTTAATTTTCAAATAACAACAATATTTGACAAATTCAAATATATTTGTAATGTGTTTTCTTTTATATTGTTTTTTCTCCTATATTGAATTCAAACCGTTATTTTTATGCTATCAAATTTTATTTCTAAATTAATTTCTTGGATGGTTTAATTAACATTTATTAGATGTTTGCAGTTTTTTGTGGCCAATTGTCAGTTTTCAGATACTATGAATCATAAATGTTTTTTAGATAATAAACCCTTTTGTGCTATCCATATATAACAATGTGGTTGTTAAGTTAGGGCCCGTCTGGTTGTTCCAAAATTATAAATTGTTTCACTAATAAATTAGTTCATCTACTAATTGATCAATTAATTATGTTTGGTTTCATTAATTATCCCATTTTAGCTCTTGTGTAAAATATGAAATTGGATCATTTAACAGAAAATGTGAAATGCATCACATAAAGTGCATCTTCCTCTGTCTCTTTCCCTCAGTTCCATCCTTTTCCCCTCCCCATCTCTCTTAAATTGTTTTGTATTTCTTCCTCATACAAACTTAAAAATAATTTTAGATAACCAACATTGCATAAAATTGGGTTTAAAATCAATTTGAATCCGCTCATTTATAATTCACAAATTTATAATGGACCAATTTACATAATCAAATAGTTTTCGCAACCAAACATGGCCTTATAACTCATTTCGACTCTCTAGAAATGGGATTTTTGTATAGATGAGGCTCTAACGCACATTAGGTCCTAGAAGAAGAAAGTGATAAAGGGTTTTCATATACCTTTAAATAGTAGCAATGATGAGGCCTAACTTCCAAGGCTAGCCCTCAGTAGGGCACATTTTCCCAAACTGGCCTATAATCGTGAACCTTGGACAACACGCTAAGACACAAGACGTATTCCAAGTGTCACTTAAGCTCTTATATTTTATTTGAGACCTAACATTGAAAAAATATCTCATCCATCAATTAGAGGCATCTGATCAACTTCTTCCCTCGATCATATTTACCATTCAACCTTCTACTCATATCCAAGACTAATAGCTAGGGGTGATTGATATACCCAGGTATAACCTTATCCTGGCTAGGGATCGACTTGGCTAAGGGTGATCAAACAGACTGCCACTATAAGTATCATGTGCCTTCTGAAGTTATCTTGTTCATCAGTCTTGGCTTCAACCAATCTTATGGGGCGAGACATACCAATTATCTCATTAGCTCTTCACCAGTCTCATCTCGTCCTGGAATCTCCCATCAATCGAGACACTTCAAAAATTCTATTAGCCCTACTTCAGTTTCATCCTGTCATGGAACCTTCAAACAATTAAGACCACATTTATGCTTTGATCATCAGCTACTTTAGCAGGATACCCAAAGTATCATCCTCATTCAAGTCGAGATCTGGCAGGGTGACACACATCCACATGAGATACATATTTATTGCATGATCATCCCACGTGGATAAGTAGTTATAAAGAAATCAAAAGTTCATGTGAGAGGAATATCTCCATCATCATTACATGCCCATACCCATGACAAATATCCACCCGTCATTGGATATCTCAACAAGTGCACACTCTATGCATGCTTGGGGTGCATTGTGAACCTCAATCACTAAATAAAATTATCTTCTTCCCCAAAGGAAAGCATCCATAAATAGAAAACCCTAGATAAACTCTATCTCACTCACAGTATAGAGAGAAAGTTTAAGGGTTGTGTAATTCAGGCCATTAGAGCCTTATTTCTAGTGAAAATACCATAGTAATCTTCACTGTGGAGTAGAATGGCATAACTGAACCACTTAAATTTTGTTTTCTTTCCTCTTATCCTCATTTCCTTCTCATATTTGCATTACTATGTTATTATATAAATCTCCATTGTTGTGTGTGCTGGAGCTTGACTTGCTGATACAAATTCAAATAGTGACTCTATTGCGTCAACATAGTATGTTATTACATATGTAATTAATAGTTCCTAATTAATATACTTGTTTTTTCCTAAAAATAGCTTGATAATAAATATGAACAGTTCTTCGAAACATGAGTTATAATTCCATAATTTTTTTTTCTCATTACGTATCGCTTAATTTACACTGAGATCTCTATTTAATGACTAGGTTAACTATAACACCCCATATTTATCATGTGCTAGGTGACTAGTTTAATACGTTGAAGATAATGGAATGTAAATCAATTTATATCACTCCCTTTGACAATGATAAAAATGAAGTATTAAATATTTTAACCCATCCAAAGTATACCAATAGATGGATCGAATGACAAATCTAGAATACTAAATGTCTCTAAATAAAAATAAATAAAATTAGAGTCTTAATAAAAATTTACGTCTAAAAAACAATAACCAACTTTGACACTCATAAGGATCCGTAAACTCAAAAAATTTAATAGTTGGAATGTGTACTTAAACCAAATGATGATAGAAATAAGAATCTTACTCTAAGGATATCAAACTTTATTTATAATAGAATGAAAATTTTACCACTTAAACCTAATGTTCTTGATTATAATTACCTAAATAATAGTTTTTACGAAACAACGATGGTTATACCCCAAAATAAGAAAGGAACAACAAAATTAATTATGCAATATTCAGTGTGACTAACTTACACCTCATGCCATCCCCTTCCGATACTTACTCCAAAGGCATCATACCGCTCGACTAAACTAAGTCATTCCTAACAATTTGTATTCAAAGTAATGTTTACATAATAAGGCTACCATTCCACATATAATTCCCTCAGGAATATTCAAACACATCAAGTCTATTAATACAACATAGCTACTAAAACACATCGTAATAATGTAAGCCCTAACCATTAATTAACTATCACACTACCATCCTATAACCCGATGTATCACACCCATAAATAATATGCAAAATCCACATAATTAAGCCCATAGTTAGTCAAATTTTCCAATTACAACCATTTTATAAATAATTAATAACCTATGTAGAGTATGTAACATAATACCTACTAAGAGTATCACTCCCAGGGTGTCCTAACTACCAGGGTGTCCTATTTCTACATGATAACCTATGTAGAGTATGTAACATAATACCTACTAAGAGTATCACTCCCAGGGTGTAATAACTCCCCCATCGAACTAGAATTAATACGTAGGACATCATATATATAAAATCATAAAAGGAACCCCCAGATACAAATTTATGTAGATAAGCCGTCTATTAGAATTTGATGGATTGATACTCCATAGACCAACATCCATAATACCAAACCTACTATAAACATATCAATTATTATATACCAATAACTCGGTTCATATACCATATAAGTATGAAAAAAAATATGACTATTATAACAAAAATATGTCAACCAATGGACATATGAAATGTGGCATGGAACCCTGCATGGTCATAATGGAGATGCAATAAAGCCTTGACCAAAGGCCACATCATGTGCTCAAGCAGACTACAATATTCATTCATTTCCCCCTTTTATACACACAAGACCATGACATGTGCACATACATGATGCGGACACTGCGGGACGCCAAGATAAAATGGCCACGACCATGCTTGTAATATGTCATGGTCCCCCAAACTCAACATATCATTAAATGTACTTTCCATGGATCCTAACACATTATCATCAATCTGCTAGATATCCACCTATTAGAAACATTCCATCTTATCCACATTTCTATAACTAATGTGCACTATGCACATGACCCTATCACCAACTACTATAAATATAGTATCACACTTCCTCACTTGACAAGCTAAATTTTGATAGTAATGCTCTGCCATATTCTCTCTTACATATTTCTCACTTGAGAGCATACTCAGGTTGCCTACTCTGGTCACCTGAGCCATATTTAGCTATGGCCACAAAAAACTATGCACTATAAGTTCGTAGCATCTAGAGCACATAACATGTATGTTACGCTCTCTCTCTCTCTCTCTCTCTCTCTCTATATATATATATATATATATATATATATATATATATATATATATCATTTTGTATGCCTCTAATACCTCCCAAACTTGTATGACTACATGCATATTGTGAAAAGTAGTCTTTATAGTGAATGTGGAATATTTTAACCACCAAACCACATTAAATATATTGTTTATCACTCTCAATATCTCTTTTACTCTATTTTTATACCTTGTGTATGGATTTGGTGGCATAGTCTACTCTAGTATTCATTTTTTGACAATAATTATTTGGGGCCATCTATGGGAAATGAGTTATTCTATTGAGTTTCATATAAATCGAGTCCATTATGCCTTATTTCATCCAGAAGGGTCTCTTAATTTACATCTTATGAGTGAGATTTTGGTTGTTAGACCCATAATTTTACAAAAATTCATTAAGGGTATCTTTATCTTTATAGATTTTTTTTCCCAAATCAATCTTGAGATTTTTTTGGCCAGATTCACCTACCCCAATGATGTTTCCATGTCCTAATATTTTTAAAAATCCTGATAGGACACAAACTCATAAGGAATAGGAGTTAGGGATGTGAATACTTCCTATTTTTTATACACCTTTAGGCATTTTCTTCCATACTGTGACCAATATATTCGGAATTTACAGCCAAACTTATGTTATTTTTCATACAAGGACCTCTAATGCCTTGGATAAACACTCCTAAATACTTTTAGACCACTTATAGGGTTTTAAAATAACATTTGGGAAAAATTAGGTTAAAACTTACGTGTTTTCACCTATAGTCCACAACCTATCAATGTTATCATGCTACAAGTCAAAACCTACAGTTAACAACTTAGGCCAGTTTTTCTATTTTTGAAATATTTAACACTTCGAATTAAATAATTTTTTAGTTTATGGCAATGATGCCTTAACATGATTAAGAAACCCCGCAACATGTTTATTGAGTTATGAACGGAGTTAAATCATATAAGGCTATGTCTTAGGATTTATAACTAATGATTTCACAAATGAAATCCAGTAACAATATTCTTTTGACCATTAATAAACTGCTCATGATAGGTTAAGATGCTTTTACTAAATTTCAGTTATTCTTCCATCAGAGGGAATATACATGTAATACCCCGTATTTTTCCATATTTAGAATTAAATTAATTGAGTAATTAAATACGAAAATACGTTTAATTTAAATTACTTGAGTAGAGTAGTTTAAAATTAGTTTATATTTAAATTACGTGAGTAGAGTAATTTAATGTGATTTAATATTTAAATTACTTGAGTGAAGTAATTTAATAAGATGAAATTTTCGTTATGATTATTATGTGATCGAATAATAGTCGTGGTATTAAAATATTAATCGAGAGATAAAGACTGATTAATATATGATTTAAATTTACTAAGAGTGAATAACAAATATTGACTAGTAAATATGATATACGTCATAGCGAGTGATATGAGAATATTTTATGTTATCTCATTGAGGGTTGCGAATTAGACTATGGTGAGGTGGAAAATGAGAAATATACTTTAGGTAATTCGAATGATAATTTAGAGATCACAGATGAGTCTGGAAGGTGGGAATTAGTCAAAATAGCATACCCGAGGATGTTAATTGAGTCACAGGTGGATTTTGGACCAAACCGACACCTTTGGATGGTAATTTGGTCATTTTAAAACTAGAGGTTAAAGGGCGTACGAAAATTAGAGCCTTATATTTGATGATTATAACCAGGGGCAAGGGTTCTTAATGAAAAACACACAAACGTGTACATTTTATACCCCTAATAGACCATTTTCAGTTGCTAATTATCGACAATTTGGTTCTTATGCGCGTACATGTTAAATGTGCTGGCTTAATTGCAATTACGGTATCAAAAGTGTTATTTCAAGACAAATTGCATTAAGAATGGAGCTAATACCCAGTCCCGTAACCTTACCTCAGCCTAAACCAATTCCTAAACCTACCCTGAATCCCGTGAGTGTTTAGTTTATACCTTTTTATTTTTTTTAGAATTTGAGTTTGAGTCACTTTTATTTTTAGGATTTATTTTTTATTTATTTAGGATTTTTAGAATTTATTTGCATAATTTTCTATTTCTTTTTATTTAGTGTAGTTTTATTTTGGTTTTGATTTTTATTAATTTTGATTTTATTAGGATTAGTTTTTTGGAGTTGATTTTTAGTTTTAATAGATTTTACATTTTTTAGGACTTCAGTTTTCATTTTTATTGGTTTTTTAGTTTTTATTTCTTTTGTTTCATTATTTTAGCTTTTAATGATTTAGGATTTTATTTTCTTAAGTTTTAATATTTTTATTTTTATTTATTTAGCTAGTTAGATTTTATCTTATTAGTTTTATTTTTTTAGTTAGTTTTATTTTAGTTGGTACAAACTAAACACACTCACACACACCCCACTCACACAAAACCTATCCTACACTAAACCACACACAAACACTCCCTCACCCTCATCCTATCTACCTTGTACCCTCACACACATAAACCCCATCCCTTTTTCTTCAACCTCACTAAACCCACTAAATCTCTCTCCTTTCTTATCCTCCATAGCCACAAACCCATTTCAATTCAAACTTCCTTATTCAACCATAAACCTCAAAACCACCACCATATAAACCCAAAACCGATGACACCCAGTTCCGGCGGACCTCCATAATCCGTCGACGCCCCGACCCAAAACTCGCCTGAACCTCCTTTTGACCCACTCGCCCGAAACCCGAGACCAACAAGCCACCAACAACCCCCAACTCGGGATCCTTACCATACTGTACTGAACTCAAGCGACCCTTCTCCAACTTGTGACCCATATGCATCCAAACCCATTTCCAATTTAACACACCAAAAGCCTTTAAACTCATTTCTCAAAGCCCTTGCACGATTTTTTCTTACCTGTCAAATAACCGAACATAAGACCAAGCCAAATAAAATCCACATGTTTTAAAATCCTTTTTAACCTTTTTCCAAAATACCCCCAACTATTCATTCTACCCCAATGCCCAAAATACCCTTTTAACAAATCTGAGTTTTATTCCCTCACCCCTCACTCTCATGACCTCACACAATCCATGCACATGTGTGCATTTCCCCATTTTAACCCCAGCTTATCCTCACACCTCTTATATCCATTTAATCCCTACCCAATTTACCCTTAGCTCTATGCGTACTACTTAAGGAAGAAGAAGGCCATTTGAAGAGCTACCAAAAATATATAGAGAGCATTCTAAAGACAGTTTAGTGTAGAAAATAAATTAGGATAAACACAATTTTATAAATAGTTTTATTTTATTTTATTTTTATTTTTTTGTTAGAGATTAGTTAGTAATAAATTTGTGAGAAATTCAATTGAGTGTGTTCTTATTATTAAAAATCATTTGGATGCTCGAATTGAATGGATGATGTGCAAATTCAAGGATTCGAGTTCAATTTAACTCAAAGGGATTTGGTTTGATTATTTTCTTCTCTACTTTTATTTTAATTACCTAGTTTATTTGATTATCATGTTTAATATCATGTTAGGTTAAATCCCATTTCAAGGGGTGGGGTGAACCCTTATTTGATGTTATTTTGATTTAATTCATTTGATTAATTGAAAATTTCCATTGATGTTAATTTTGATCCCTCACCCTTAAATTTACGCCTCGAGAGAGGGTAGATGATTTTTGAGAGAAAATCAAAATTCTAGTTATAATAACCATTTTTAGATTCGAGCTAGAGATAGGGGTTTCTTAAGTGTGGTATTATTCCTTAAATTTTAACTCTATTTTTTATTTTTTATGATTTACATAAATTTTGAAGGATCGATACTAATGGGTGATTTATTAAAAGGAGTGTAGATATATTTTCTAGAGTTGTGGGGGCTTAAATTTAATTTTTTAAAAGATTACTATTAAAATAACAGTTGCAATGAGATTTGGTTTGTAATTTTGATTTTAATTTGGGAGAATTCAAATAATTAAATTAATTAGTTAAGGTAGCTAAAATTTATGGTGTAGTCCCACTCCTTGATTGCTCTCACTTTTATTTAGCTCACTTTAACTCTTATTATATTGTTAGACTTTTGTAATACCCCATATTTTTATGACTTTTAATTATTGGATTTAATAAATTAAATTGCTATGAATTATGAGAGGTATTAAATTAATTTGGGACAATTATTTGGAAAATAATGCGTATTTAAATGCTAGCGAGATGAGAGTTAGTATTTGATTATTATAAGGTTATTTAATATTACTGAGTGAATATGGTAATATGTGATTTTTGAAATTTTTAAAAATTATCGTGAGTTGAAAATACGGCAGTTTCGATAATTAAGCTGGGACAGCCGTGTTAGGACCCAATTTAATGGATTTAAAAGTACTTTATTTTTATATCATCCGTATGAGAATTTTGAGTACGCCAACGTGTCTGGTAGGGTTGAGATAGTCAGAAAATACTAGCCGACGATTTAGTTTGGGTCCCGGTGCATTTTTAGGCCTAAGAGACAATCTGGGACAGTATTTTAGTCAATTTTAATTTTGGTGAATAGTGACACACGAAAATGAGGAGTTATTTATTAGCCAACACTTAAGTTCCTTAGGGTTTTCACAACCATAGATCATAACGGCACTTAGAGAGGAAGAGAGGAGAAGTCTAAGGGCTTCCACGGCCAAAACCACCACACACCACCACCATCGCCGGATTTGTGACCGGAAAGAGAGGGGGAACCAACCAATAACATCATCAAAGGATCATAATCTGTATTTTTCAGGCAAGTGATTTAACTTGTAATTATTTAGCACATATTTCATCCATGTTAGGTTAGAATTGAGGAATAACCTTGAATATTGATAATTAAATGGATTTGAAGAATTTAAATTATAACCTCGGTAGGTTTTGCATGTAGTTTAATGTTGGAGATAATAGAAGCCACGTAATTAGGATTTATGGGTAGATAATTATGAAATTGTATTGAAGTATATAGTGTTCTTGAAGAAGTAGAAGAACTAGGGTTCTTATATGAAAATTTGGTAAATTGATCCAAGAATTTAATGTTTTACTTTGATTTGATGATTCTAAAACGTGGGAAATGATGGAAACATGTGAGTATGATAATTAGTATACTTGGTTGGGAGTTTAAGACATTGAAATGAAGGATTAGAGGTGTAAAAAGAGGAGAACCCGTAACTGTTTAAGAAATTCTGGACAGTTACCTGCTTGATTGATCGATCGACTCAAGAATGTCGATCGATCGATCCCTCTTGATTTTTGGTAATTGTATTCCTTTAAGGTTTAAGGAAAATTCTAGAGCCGATGTCGATTCTTAGGATGCTTAAATTGAAAATGTGGGACTTAATTAAGTTCAGTAGGGTCTTAGTTGATGCCGGGATAAATGGTTTAGCATATGAAATTGAATGCTATTGCTTACGAGGGTTTACCGAGTGACGTACGATTAGAAATGTTCTAATTTAAACTATAATGAGAATTAGTGATGATGTAGGGATAAGAACAGTAATAGAGGGACTTTAAGACTGATATTACATGAGAGACTAATAGGAGACCTAGTAACCTTTTGGGTTAGGTTTAGGTACTCAATTTGATATGACGAGAGAGTTACCAAATTAAATATATTAAGTATAATGTTTGGGATAAACTTGCTACGTACGAAACTTACTATAAGGAAAGTGTGAGTACCTATATTGATATATGATTAGTTAGGTTGTGTGAATGCCTAGTGTATGGATTTCTTGGGTGTATAACATACCTACCATACTTTCTATCACGGGAGGTCTTTCGTATGAGGATAGTCTGGTTTCGATGTGACCTTCTGGGGGACCTTAGATTGATACCTCAGAACATAGGACTTGGAAGGGCTTATCGCTGAATGGATAAGTCTGCTGACCTTGGGAGCATAGGTATGTACGTGACCCATGGGTATGTGAACTATGTTCGCCTCCAATATGAGTGATTTGTATTTAGACGGTTCTTGAATGATTCAAAACACGTGATCCTTACGTACGTGATGTACATGGATTTGATAGTAGAGTATGCGTGCATCGCAGCTTAGCCTAGGGGTACCAAATATGTATATATATGTACTGTGGGTGATATATATATATATATATATATATATATATATATATATTTCTGACTGGTTCACTATTTCTTTGTAGATGTGAATAAGCTAAGATATTTTAATGGAGTAGCTACCCGGTATTTAATTAGACGGCGTGTTGGAGGTGGTACCAGAGGATCAGGTTCTAGTGTCCTTTAGGATCTGTAAGGTGTATTATGCTTCCAACATAGCTTTCTTTGATATAGAGCCCTATGTTTAGGATTGTTGATTTCTTTGGTGAGATGTCGTTTTCCTTCTATGATGTATATGATAGTGAATATTATTTTCATTCGAGTGTGATCGTGTGCCAAAAAATGCACTACGTCAGACGAAGACAGTTGGGCGGGACATCAGGAGGCAAAGATCAGTTGAGGTTATTTGAGTTCTCACCCAGCAAGGTTGGATTGGGAGAGAAAAAGTTAGGGAAAACATTTAAAGAACTAGCAGCGGAAATACTAGAAATGCAGAGATGGCATGTACTAACCAACTCACGTAATATATCCAAAGCCTTAGACATATGACATGGAATGGCTAATCGGGAAATGATGGGGTATGGATAATCAAAATGAAAATTTGGGATAAATTTTTCCTTAACTCATAAAAGCGAAGTTTCAATGGTGAGAGGCAACCACCACACTTAGAAGTGGAATGTGTCGTCGATAGAAGGCGCCTAAGTATGGTTTGACCATAAGTTACTTCATTAGATGTTCAGAATGAAATGCGAATGTTATTCTGAATTCAACCAAGAGGGTTAGACATAGGTCACTTTGTGAGGAGAAATTTCATTATTTAGCGAACCTTACACCGGATGAAGTAGGTGAAATGGAGAAGAGGCATTAAAAGGATAATTTACATACAAGAAGAATTGCTAGCACTTCTGGGAATTTAGGCTTGGACGGTCAATGAAGATGGTAATTAAGTCGCATTTTGTTAATCTGGAGGTAAGCGCTTCATTGTGAGGGGAGCTACAAGAATCGAAGAATTTAGATTGAGTAATAATGGGGGAAATGGTGTTGAAGAAGAAGCACCATAAGGGTGAGACCCATCAGGGAGACCATTTAAATGATTCGGATAATTGAATTGTTACCAAGCGATGGTGATTTCAGAAAGAGATGTGGAAACCAGTAGCGTGTTCATTAGGTCCATCAAATCTAAGGTAACAATGGATATAGTCATCAGAGTCGAGACTACCAACGTCCGAGAGAAGGACCACCCTTACATGGTCAATGTGACCGGAGATACGTGGAGTATATGTAGTGGTATTTTGTGGGGAACGAGAACCATGCGTTATAAATAATTTCCCTAAGAAAGTATAGGGATAAGGGTATGTTGCCTAGTAAGGGCAATAGTTATTGAAAATTTTAGTTCAGTACGGGCAGGCGTGTTAAGTCCAGGAACCATTTGAGCAGCAAGGGCGATTGGCGAGGTATAAGTGTGAGTTATATCCTTAGATGATGATGGGTATTGTATGTGTCAATGACGAGTTTCTACATTTATTATTATTGCTATTTTTCGCTGGAGAGTTGAGCTTAGTGAGTATCTAGGCATTGTTATTATTTATATGAATATTCCTCCCTGGTATAATGGGGTTACCTTTAGTGTTATCCGCGAAGGATGAATGGGTATATAGATAGTGGTATATATGTTATTGAAATTACTCATTTTAGTGTTGTGTTATAAGAGTATGATATTATCTTAATTATGGTTTTATAATATGCTTATACCGATAGTGTGCAAATATTGCAAGTTTATTGGGGTTACTACCTTGATGTAGAATGTTTTGTTCTGGAGAGGCCCCATTTGCGAGAGGGTCGGGCTCGCGATTGTATATTTGTATGTATATATATATATATATATACATATATATATATATATAGACTTGGAAAAGTATAATGGTCTTAGATATTTGTTCCCAGTATGTGTAGGGACTTTATCGATAGGATGCGAAGTGTATCTAGTTTACTGTTCAGCGAAAAGATTTAGGTGATTATTATAATTAACGCTCAGGATGTATTAATAAGAAGAGTGCATTGTTATATCACCCTTTAGAGATGTAGAAGTAAATATTCATAGTTGTATGTCTGGGGTCGAGATTCTGAGAGCCCCGATTTTATTTGCATGATGTTTATACCGTTAATATTAAGAGAAAGTGTCTTTCTGAAGAGGTCCATTATTTAAGAATTTTGTGAAAGGAGATGTAACTTGATTTTCAAGAAACGAGAATCTAGAGGTACATGTTATGGACCGAGAGCCTAACAGATCCCGATGACCGACAATGCTAGGAAGTAATGTATCGGGGGGGGGGGGGGGGTTCCTTATTTGGATTTCTCTTTGTGAGACATCCCACGCTTGAAACTTAGCGTAAGGTTGGTAGTAAGGATATTTTTGGCCATTAGTCCATGATTTGAGTATTTCGATCATTAGGTAAGTATGTAATTAGAACTGGATGTTAAAGGGGTAAATTACGAGAGAAGGCTAGTAGATCCAGTGGTGTAGTGATGAAGTACTGAAAATTTTGGTTTTATTACGGAGGGTTAAAGGATGCAATGAGGTTAGGGAGGATCTAGGATTTCAAATTCGGGGGTGATTGATAACTCCCAAGTGGTAACACGTTACGAATGGAGGGGCAATAAAGTGTTTGGAGCACGTATGAAGCGTATATGATGTTTAAACCTGTATGTATGGGTTATAAGGGGTGTAGACACCCTGGTATGCTAATATAGTACTCACCGGAAGAAAAGACAGATGGGTGAAATTTATGCTTGTGAGACTGATATTACAAAATAGTAGAGGTAGAATGGATTAAGCGTCGTAAGCAGGACGAGAATCTGTAGATTCATGTGCAATCAGAGTAGCATGCCCGAATTTGGTGGGAAGGAAAAGGGAAGCCATTTAAAAAGGGAGTATCTATTGAGAAACCAAATATTTAATTATTATGGACAACTTGGAGAGGAGTTCCACCCCAATCGAATGTTGAGAGTGGCTTACGCATAAATAGAGTGATGATGACAATAAGGAATAAAAATTCCAGAAACGGGCGTCATGGCGAAAGATTACAAAGGTCGGAACTTTTGATATACGCCGAGAGAAGAAGAGTGTTTTTTGAGTATTACTTAATGGAAAGAATTAAACGTGAAAATCGGCATTAAAAGGGGTATAGTGAGTAATAGATCGGTTAGGGTAAGATGATCAACCAGATAACTTTGTATCAAGCCGACGATTCCAGAGTTGGAAGAGTCAAGTTGGTAAATTTCATTGAGGGATTGCCAACTTATAGATAATTAACAAGTTTCTTCGAATATGTGGGACAGGTTGTCCAGAAGGAGAGAAATTGTTATATCCTTGGGTGATTTACACTATTAGATAGTGAACACGCCGATAAGTGGTCCGACGCAGTATTATTCGAGCTGAAATGAGATCCCCGAAATCCACCTTCAACGTGGGGTATTAGGAAGTAGTGGGGATAACATGTCATTAGGGGAAGGTTGTATCACCTATAGCCCAAGGAGTAGGTGCAAGGTGATTGACGACTGGTGGAACTGTATGAAAGAAGTTTTAGATTCAGTGCGATCATTTTATTTCCAAAATGGGGATAGCTAGTAAGTGAGGTAGAGTGTGGTAATGGGGAGAAGATATTACCTAATGGTAGAGTTGGGAGAAAGCACCCGTATCTATTCATAGTCGGCAAGGTGCTTACTGAGGTTTTGTGTAAGTAAACTTTATCATTATTTAACTGAATGTTTAGGGGTGAGAGAATTATCAGAGTTTTGGATCAGTCGGGAGTTAGAGTCTGATGACTAAAATGGGATAACCACCAACAGTTGTGAGTGGATTTTCCCTTGTGTAAAAGTCATAACGCGGGGAACAGAGATAAAAAAAATAGACAAGAGTAGTCAGATATTTTATGGTTTATTCCAAGATGGAAGTTTTGTGTCTACATAAATGCGGGAGTTGATACGAAGTGAGGAGCAGACTCACAATAATACTGAGTTAATGCGACCAATAATGTATAGGCTATTCATATTCGAGTGTTTATTAGTAAGAGCACAATGTGAGGTGCATTTATTGAGATATAACCCTATACCTGATAATGTGTCAAGAGTGTTCAATAAGCTTATTGTGAAGCGAGGGTTGTAGTGATTGAGCCTTACTTTGAACTTTGTTTTGAATGCTTGAGGATACCTAATTTTCCCAAGTATGGCTATTTTCCGAATTTGGGGACAAAATTCCGTTATTAGGGGGAAATATGTAATACCCTGTATTTTTATGGCTTTTAATTATGTGATTTAATAAATTAAATTGCTTTGAATTATGAGAGGTATTAAATTAATTTGGGATAATTAATTGGAAAATAATGTGGATTTAAATGCTAGCGAGACGAGAGTTAGTATTTGATTATTATAATGTTGTTTAATATTACTGAGTGAATATGGTAATATGTGATTAATGAAATTATTAAAAATTTTCGTGAGTTGAAAATACAGCAGTTTCGGTAATTAAGCTGAGACGCGGGTGTCAGTCGTGTCAGGACCCAATTTAATGGATTTAAAAGTATTTTATTTTTATATCATCCGTATGAGCATTTTGAGTGATCCAACGTGTCGGTAGGGTCGAGATAGTCAGAAAACACTAGTCGAAGGTTTTGTTTGGATTCTGGGGCATTTTTAGGCCTAACCGATAATCCGGGAGCGTATTTTAGTCATTTTTATTTTTGGTGAATAGTGACACGCGAAAATGAGGAGTTATTTATCAACCAACACTTAAGTTCCTTAGGGATTTCACAACCATAGATCATAACGGAAGTTAGAGAGTAAGAGAGGATAAGTCCAAGGGCTTCCATGGCCAAAACCACCACACACACCACCACCATCGCCGGATTTTTGACCGAAAAGAGAGGGGGAACCAACCAATAACATCATCAAAGGATCAGAATCTGTATTTTCTAGGAAAGTCATTTAACTTGAAATTATTTAGCGCATATATCATCCATGTTAGGTTAGAATTGAAGAATAACCTTGAATATTGATAATTAAATGGATTTGAAGAATTTAAATCATAACCTGGAAAGGTCTTGCATGTAGTTTAATGTTGGAGATAATAGCAGCCACGAAATTATGATTTATGGGTAGAGAATTATGAAATTGTATTGAAGTATATAGTGTTCTTAAAGAAATAGAAGATCTAGGATTTTTATATGAAAATTTGGTAAATTGATCCAAGAATTTGATATTTTACTTTGATTTGATGATTATAAAACGTGGGAAATGTTGGAAACATGTTAGTATGATAATTAGGATACTTTGTTGGGAGTTTAGGACATTGTAATGAAAGATTAGATGTGTAAAAATAGGAGAACTCGTAACTGTTTAAGAAATTCCGGGCTATTACTTGCTTGATCGATCGATCGACTCCATAATGTCAATCAATCGATCGACCCCTCATGATTTTTGGTAATTATTTTCCTTTAAAGTTTAAGGAAATTTCGAGAGCTGATGTTGATTCTTAGGATGCTTAAATTGAATATGTGGGACTTAATTCAGGTTAGTAGGGTCTTAGTTGATGTCGGTAGAAATGGTTTAGCATATGAAATTGAATGCTATTGCTTACGAGGGTTTACCGAGTGAGGTACGATTAGAAATCGTTCTAATTGAAACTATAATGAGAATTAGTGATGATGTAAGGATAATAACAGTAACAGAGGGACTTTAAGACTGAGATAACACGAGAGACTAATAGGAGACCTAGTAACCTTTTGGGTTAGGTTTAGGTACTCAATTTGATATGACGAGAGAGTTACCAAATTAAATATATTATGTATGATGTTTGGGATAAACTTGCTATGTACAAAACTTACTATAAGGAAAGTGTGAATACCTATATTGATATATGATTACTTAGGTTGTGTGAATGCCTATTGTATGGATTTCTTGTGTGTATAACATACCTACCATACTTGCTATCAAGGGAGGTCTTTCGTATAAGGATAGTTTGGTTTCCATGTGACCTTCGAGGGAACCTTAGATTGATACTCAGAACATAGGACTTGGAAGGGCTTATCGCTGAATGGATAAGTCTGCTGACCTTGGGAGCATAGGTATGTACGTGACCCAAGGGTATGTGAACTATGTTCGCCTCTAATATGTGTGATTTTTATTTAGACGGTTCCTGAGTGATTCAGAACATGTGATCCTTACGTACGTGATGTACATGGATTTGATAGCAGAGTATGCGTGCACCGCAGCTTAGCCGAGGGGTGCCATATATGTATATATATGTACTGTGGGTGATATATATATATACATACATATATATATATTTGTGACTGGTTCACTATTTCTTAGTAGATGTGAATAAGCTAAGATATTTTAATGGGTTAAGAATGAGAATTTAATTAACACTTGACATAAGTAATTTAATGAATGCGAATATGGGTTATGAATATAACTTATCTGGATATTAAGAGTAGACATCCTATGGTAGAATGAGATATCGGAAGTGGTACAGACTATCTAGTTAGCGGAGTAACTAGGATGGGTTAAGGGCATACGTTAGGCTTGCACACTAATTGAGAGGTGATAAACTCTTGTGAGAGTGCGCAACTAACGTGTATATAATATGTGTTGTTTAATTGTAATTTAAACACTTTCTAAACTTTTAAACTGCTTTCACGTCGAGCCGTGACCCGTTTTCTTCCAAATCTATTTTGTTTTGTAAAAACATTTTAGGTGCGCAGCCACAGGGATGCCAACCATAGGAGGTTCACTCTGATGACGTGCTGTAGTTGCTATGGAAGATACATGATCTTGGTATTAGATGCCTTCATATTTATCCTTGGTTCCTTCAGAGTCATTTGTATCACTTAGGGCATGTCGCCCATTCTTATTTAGAGGTTGTAGTTGCAGAATTTTATTATTTCGGTTATTGGTTTATTTTTCAGACTTTTGTATTGGGACATTATTTACTCTGGCTTTTTATTATTATAGTGTGTACTCCAGACTTTGTTGATTCCATTTCCTTAGTTATTCATATGAGTTTGTTTATGCTGTTGATGGGTAATATTTTAATTCTCGGTTATTTGTTAACTTAATTAATAAAATTTGACATCTCTCTTTTTAAATATCAGATGGCTAGTAATTAATTAAATGTTTTTCGATAGTGATGCTAAGACTGAACCAACGTGATATTTTGTATTAATTTAATAAAGGAGTAACTACCCGGTATTTAATTAGACGGGGTGTTACAACTTTATTCATATTTTTAGTCACTTTTTAGTTTGTTCTTTACATCTTTGATTTAGTTAGTGTAATTTCACATCCTCACCCAAATTGTTTTAATATTGAAAATGGCTAAAAAAAATAGAAAAAGTAAAAAGCCAACAAAGAAAATAAAAATGAATTACAATTTTTTTTCCCTCGCTTTGCCCCCTTGATATGGATTGACATCCTTACTTACCTCTATTATAGTTTGTTATGTTTTTGGGTCCGTGATAAATGTTTTGATTAACTTGTCTTCAACAACGACATACACACAAACGTCAAGTTATCAAATGGTGTCGTTGCCATTCTTTAGAGCGTGAAGCACTGGGAATGGATTTCATTTTGTAGTTCATTTTTTTCCCACATTTTTTTAGTACCATTTTTATTTATTTTAGAAGGTTTGTATTTAGGATTATTCTATTCTTGGCTTGTATTGCGGTGCATTGAGACACCACTTGTTTTTTATTTTAAATTTTTAATAAAATGAAGACAAGCGTGATAGGGAAACCGGACAAGGTAGAGAGAAGGCGTCCATAGGCGAGAAAACGAAGCCTCTATACCTTAGGTCGGTAGGACTCCCAGGGCCATCTGAGATAGGCGTGATCTCCCCCCGGTCGACTAAAATTTTTCAGCACCCCACGACATAAAAACCGTGGGAGCTACATTTCTAAATTCTCACGCCTCTCCTGTTAGCGAGTCAATTCTCGTGTGCAATTACGTGCTCTTGCGTGATTTGATTCTCAAATTTATTTTCGAATGGTGTGATGAATTAAATTACTATGACCTACACCCGGTCATTCACGAGAAGAGATTTCATCACCCGACTCACTCTCTTACCGTTGTGTGCTACCCTAACCATCACTAAATTTAAAATCAATCAACTAGGTAGCCCACTAGGAGAATATTTTTGCAAAGGAGATCACTCAAATAATTTCAAAATTTTTTATTGCCCACGAACTTAATTAAAATTTGACTACCCTTTCACTAAATTTAAAGATGCAAATTGGCTATGTACTGGTTAGTAATTCTCCTTTACGTGTGTGTATCCAATTCTATTCAATTTCGGTAGTCTATTTTAGTGAGTTCGTCAAACTCGGCGAGTCCATATTTTTTCCCTCATTTTCTTCTAGAAAAAAAAACAAAAATATTTTCTTTCTCTATTTTTATTTAAAAAAAATCCTTTCTTCTTTCTTTTTACTAAAAATTCAAAAATAGTTTCTTTCTTTAACTTTTAGAAAAATCCAAAAATATTTTGTTTCCTTTTGAAAAAAAAATTAAAAAATCAAAAAAATATATTTTTCTCGTCATGCCCGAAGAACGTCCTTTATAGGATTACTTTAGTCATTTCTCATTTGCTCAAAGCATGTTTGAAGTTGAGCCCGAGTCGAACCTCCATGCCTTACTTAGTGGCTTTAACTCTCAACCACATGCCGTTGATACTCATGCGTCGCCCACGCATGCATCTAACATTTCATCACCTTCGATGATGAGTGTCAACATGTCACATGATTTGCCATGAACATATTGTTTTCACGCCGATCACTTGTCCCATGAATGTCCAAAATCTTCATATCCATCCAAACCCAACATGGAATATGTGTATCCATATGACATTGTTCCAGAACCCACCTCGGCCTACTATCCCGATATATCAATTCCCGAGTTTTGTGAGTGCCCTAGCTATTCGTGGAGGCTTGATCACCCTTCCACATAATACGTATGCCAACCCGATGTTGTGGATCCTCACACATTCCCACAGTCGTCATGGAAACCTTATGCGCCTATTCCCGATCAGTCCCGTCACTATGCACCCAATGATTATCAGCCATTTGTCCACCATGAAGGCGATCCTTTTGTGTATGATGCACTTGACCCCGTTCCACACACTTCCTTTGAGTATTCTCCATATAGTCATGATAATAGCGAATTGTGTCCACCTCAATCACCACCGCCACCCGTCACTCCACCAATACCACCATCCACATCGGCTCTCGAAATCCTCGGGCAAAAGTTCATACTCAAGAAGGAACAAGCCACTTGTGACACCCCGACTAATTAAATACCGGGTAGCTAATCCTTTATTAAATTAATACAAAATACCAAGTTGATTCAGTTAATAGCATCACTGTCAAAAACATTTTAATGATTACTAACCACCTAGTATTTAAAAAGTAAGTTGTCAAATTTTAAATTAAATCTGATTAACAAGCAATAAAAGAATTATGAAAGAATAACATAACCATTCACCCTAAAGAAGCAATAGAATAACCAACAAATAATAATAAGTCTGGAGGAAATACTCCTCACAACAATCCCACAACTGAAATAAATAGAACAGTGTACCCTTAATTAAATACATGCCCAAATCTGAATAACTGAATTATGAAATGCCTCTAAATTGAAATGGGCGACATGCCCTACAAATGATGAAACTGAATATGGAGTCAGAACTAGAAAAGAGGCGTCTACTATCAAGGCCCTGTAACTTTCACAACAGCTACAACTCATCACCTGAATAGAATTCCTATGCATGGTGTCCTTGTGGCTGGGCACCTAAGAAGTTTTTACAAAAATAGATTTGAAAGCAAACGAGTCAAAGCCCGAAGGTGGAGAGTATTTTAAAAACAACAAGTGATTTAATACCATTAAAACAATGAATGCAAAATACATGTTAGGACGTGCTCTCACTTGAAATACTCGCCTCTCGACTAATTGTGCTCTCCTAACATACCGTACCCATACACGTGATATCCATATCTAACTAAACCGACATAAGTTCTAACCTTTATACTCGATTCATAATATAAATTCCCTACGTCATCACTTAAATAGGTAGCCTTACTTAAACTCGGATTCTCAATTATTAGCAAAACATTTCACAATAGGTTATCCCTTTTTATCTTTATCAAGACGTTACTACAATTATACTCTCAATTAAACATAACAATTCCTTTTCATTTAACGATATATTATTCACATCATAAATATACAATATAAGCACCCCGAGGCTAAGCTGTGGTGCACACATACTCTGCTATCCATCCCGGTACATCATGTACATAAGGATTACAAATTCCGAATCTCTCAGGAATTGTTAGAATAAGAACAACACACAAAAATGGAGGCGAACATAATTCAACATATCCATGGGTCATGTACATACCTACGCTCCATAGTCAACTGACTTGTTAACTCACAAATAAGTCATTCTCTTAAACTATGTCCTCGAGGTACCAATCTAAATCCGGACACACAAAGATTAGATGGCCCTAAGCGAACGTAAACCTCCCGTGATAGAAAGTATGGTAGGTATGTCATACACATAAAATCATATATATATACTAAGAATGCACACATCTTAGTAATTACCATAATTTATTAGTGGTATACTTCTAATTCTTATACCAATACACGTGTCCCCGGTTTATATATACACATCATCCATTATCCTCACGTCGTAATTAGTTATTCGCGTCATAACCAACAATTACCATTTGGTTCAAATCATTCTTCTATATTTTACTCTTAAATATATCCCGAATATCCCAACTATATCAATTAGTCATCACGGTAATGTTATCTGTACAATTAAACATGGTTACGCGACACTAGAAATCTAACGAGGCAAAAAAGGCCAATCTGTCAACTCGTTAGAAGTCTCATTCGAACGACGTCGTTCGAACGAGAGTTTGTTCGAACGAAGTGAGCATCTAACGAGATCTCATTCGAACGAAAGGCATCAAATGAACATCCCACTCGTTAGAAGTCAAACTATCAACTCGTTAGAAGCTCGTTCGAACGACATGGGCAGGCCTTCTAATAACGAGGTGACAATTTCGAGCCCAGAATTCTCCTATCTCATTTTTCCCAATTTTCTTCACCTCTAATCTCATCTAAACATCATTCCAACAGTATTTCAAGGTTTCTAATCGTTCTTAAACATACTAAGGTCGTAATTTAACACATTCATGGGATAAATCTTCCTATAGAACACCTAATTATCAAATCTCCCAAAGTTTTTCCCCAAATCTTATGAGTAAGAACCCTAGGATATAAAATCATAAATTTCCATAAATAAATCCATTTTTGTAACATAAAGATTAGTAATTCTTTTAGTTCAATCACCCAATAACAATTCTACAAGCAAACCTATATCAAAATCTGAATTTATAACTCCAATCTCATGGGTTTTTATAAATCTTCTAATACAATGCGATTATATAATTTTCTAATCATGGAAGAAACATTCGCTTGAAATTAACGTAATTAAACCACTTAACTCAGATTATTCTCTGAATTTGCCGTTGAATTGATGAATGTTGGTCTCTCTCTTTCTCTCCCAAGGTTGAAGGTTGAAGATGGAGGTTAAGGTTTTCTCTTTGGGAACTTTTCTAACTTTTTTTCTCTAACTCCCGTTGCCCTCTAATCACTTAAGTGCTGGTAATGGGTTAGTGGGTTATTAAATTCCCTATTTTTAATTCCCAAAATTCGTTGGTCATAAATCCCAAAATTTCAAAATTACCAAAATGCCCTTTTAAGTTGCCGGTATGGCCCAATAATGCCCCGGGACCCAAACTAAACCCCAGACTAGTGTTTTCTGACTATTTCGACCCTTCCAGACACGTTGGGGCACTCAAAATGACCATATGGTTGATAGAAATAAAATTCACTTTTTAATTCAAATAATTACATTCCTGACATGACTGTCACGTGCGTCCTAACTAAATTTTCCAAATTGCCGTATTTCAGCCTCGCGACAATTTCAATATTTTCAATATTCATATATTGTCATATATACACATTATAATAAAATACCAACTCACATCTCGTTAGTATTTTATCCGAATTAATTCTCAATTAATTCACATTTAATTTAATTAATCCCATAAATAAATATCGATAAAAATGCGGGCTATTACACCACTCAAATCCAAAATCAATCTCTTCAAAGGCTTGAACAAAGGTAAAATGAAATTGAGTGTGAGAGAGAGTCGGACTTCCCCTCAAGTCAACCCATTATTTCCCCCATGTGGAGTGCTGCTGTGTCGTCTTGTGCCACTGACTTTGAGTGTGACCAACCCTATTCGCTCGAGAATCTGGATGTTGATACCAATCTATTGTTCAGGCCTCAAGTTGACACTTATTAACTTATCCATTGATAGTGAGCCTGATTAAATCCCGTCATATCCAAATGAACCAACTCTTGCGGTTCACATTCCCCTTCACATCAAATCCAAAACAATGCTCAAGTCTACACCTATCGAGCTTATCCCTTGTGTTCCCGAGAAAACAATTTGTCCTAGATTAGCTCCGGCTACGAGTGCTCACCATCTTCTCAAGATTGAATCTGAGATGGTTTCTACCTCTTCGGATATGGATCCTGTTCCACCATGCTTGGCTCATCTTTAGCCCATTATTTCTAGTGATTCCTCTATCTCTGATCTTGGTGCCTCGTTTCAACCAACCACCACATTCATCTGTGATATTCTGGTGGATAAGTTCATCACTCAGTCATTTATTTCCACATTCCCTCTTCAGGAGGATACTGAGGATCATTTTATCCCTCCAACTGAGTATGTGTCTCCCACTCTTGATTTGGATCATCTTCCTCCACCATTTATCCTACCCTCTCCACCATTTATCCCACCCAATCCACCTTTTATCCCACCCTACTCACCCATTACCCCTTCCACCCCACTACCTAGTTTGGATCTTGATTTTACACATTTTAACTTTCCATATATATTTTTACATCCTCACCTGAAACCACCCACCATTAACGAGAGTATTTATGGTGCTACTCTCCACCGTGACACCGAGCTTGTTACCCCATGCCCGCCACTCTCTTGTGTTGTTGATTTTTTCCATCGGTAGTTCCCTAGCGTGTCACAGCGTGACCATTATCACTGTCCCTTTATATAACGGTCATGTCATTTATATGAGGCCCATTCCATTCCACTTGCTAAACCATCTTGCCTCCCTATTCAACTTGAGCAACATTCTTATAGGATCGGGCCGCCCTCTTTGCCCTCACCTTTCGGCTCAATAAGGCCAGTGATCGATGCTTATTCACCTTTTCCTTTCTCACCCTCACCCTAATCCCCACGTTCCCATGGTCCACCGATGCTTTGCATCGTGTGATGCACTTTGCCATACAAGTGCAATGACCATTCTTATCCCTGTTAAAACAAGGCTGATGCTTCAATATTGTTTGGAGGTTATGCCCATCACCCATTCTTCTATCGCCCCACGCTTACATAGATCTTATCTTTAGGGTGAGAATGGTTCGATCTGGCTGAAGACATTAAACTTAGCGCTACTGGGAGTCAGCCTGTGTTGCTTGTATAAGTCTTATCATGTTTGGGGGTGGTGCTTCACACCACCCAATACTTTACATGTTTATAAACTTGTACGCCTTTTTATCTTATCACTTATTCCCAGCTACATTTGTCCACTTCACTAGCGGTTGATTCCGGTAATCTCTTTCCTGCCTTTTTTCTAAATTTTAAATATCATTTTACTTAACATCGAGGACGGTGTTCCTTTTTGTGTGTGGGTGGGGAATTTTATCAAAATCCTACCTCTTTTGATTTTTTTTAATTTTTAAACCCGATTTTTAAAATTTCATGCGATTTCTTTCATCTCAATTCATTTACGTGAATTTTCTATAATCCACGTTTTTAAGTCTAGGAATCAAGATAGATGATTTATCTTTTATAAATAGCTTATGCAATACGTGACAAGTAATGTTGCGCCCTGAATTTGTAGACGCAAAAAAATTTGCACATGTATCACGTCGCTATGGTTTAGAGTTGAAAAGTACTACAATTACCAAGAAACCCTTAAGGATCACTAGTAGAGACTTTAACTTGTGAGATTCATTCCTTCCACCGTTTTAGAGTTTTTATGCAATTTCCGAGTCACAAGTTGATTCAATTTCTTTTGGGAACGCAATTTAATTCGTTGTATGATCTCATTAATTTTCATTTAAATTTTGGCTTGATCACTGAGAATGAAATCACTTTCGAGCTGTAAGAAACATGTGCCTTTAAATTTGTCCCGATCACTAGGTTTTCACCCATTCACTTCACCCATTACATTCCCATATTATCCCATATTCACATTTATTCCCCTCATCATCCATACATATATCCATTCCATTTATATATCATCCATCATTTTTTTTAGTAAAAGAGTGTTTCCCAAATGTTAAATGTATTCAATGTTGAAAAAAAAATATAGCAAAAGAAAAAAAAAGAAAAAGAAAAAGAAAAGGAAATTAAAAAACATTTAAAAAATAAAAGAAAAGAGAGAAGAATAAAGAAAAGAAAAAAGAAAAAAAAAGAAAGTATGCAGTCAAGTTCTTGTGAAATATAGACATTTGTTCTTCAAGTGCTATACACTCTTCTCGCATACACATCCATCATCCAGACATAAAAGACATCCATCCATCGCCATCCTATCCTATCTCATCATATTCTTTATCATTTCATTTTCCCTCACCCACAATCATCCATATTTTCTCCTAGGTGATCGGGCTGATGGAAGTCAACGTGGTGAATAACTCGATGTTCTCACTATAGTGATTAACATTCTTTTCATGGGATCATTTTTCTGCCTAAATGTCCATTCTTTCTTCTATGTGTGTGAGACATTTGACCTTGCTTACATTTACTCACCTCTTCACACACAAGAGTGATACACTTACCCTAATCTCGAGAGTTCAGTTGACAGACCTATATCCCGTGAGATTTTGCAGTTGAAGCGTTGATTCCAAAAAGGAAATCTAGGAATTACTCTCGTGATACTTGACTCATTTTGATCGATTCACACTACACATGTTGAGTTCTGGGAAGTATGTTCCTTGAGTATTTACTTAGCTAAATATTTGTACACGCTTCTAGCTTGTATTTCTCAAAAAATTTCTCTTAGGATGGATTGTACGATTATTCTATGTCTAATAAGAGGTAGACTGCCATTTTTAAATAAAGAATTTTGTGGGTAAATTCCCTTCAAACCCTCATGAAACACAGCTCGTCCTGTAGGGCAACCTACAGGTTTAAAGGCTTGTTGCACATGCTAAGTGCAATCGCAAGTGCCCGCGAAAGTAGTACACTTTTGATTTCTTATCTTTCTCTTTCTCTTTATCTTATTGCTCGAGGACTAGCGAAGCTCTGTTGGGGGTGGTGTGATAAGAACCCAAAAGTGTACATTTTATACCCCGAATAGATCATTTTTAGTTGTTAATTCTGAACAATTTGGGTCTTATGCGCGTAAATGTTTAATGTGCCGGTTTGATTGCAGTTGCAGTGTCAAAATTGTCATTTGAAGGAAAATTGCATGAACAATAGAGATAATACCCCATCCCGTAACCTTACCTTAGCCTAAACAAACCCCTAAACCTACCATGAAGCCCGTGTGTGTTTAGTTTATGACTTTTTAATTTGTTTTTAGAATTTTGGTTTGAGTCGTTTTAATTTTTAGGATTTATTTAAATTTATTTAGGATTTTTAGAATTTATTTAGTGTAGTTTTTTTGAGTTCTATTTTTATTAGTTCTTAGTTTTTATTTTATTTTATTTTGTCTTATTTTTTAGGAGTTGATTTTTAGTTTTAATATATTTTACATTTTTTAGGACTTTAGTTTTCATTTTTATTAGATTTTAGTTTTTATTTCTTTTGTTATATGATTTTAGTTTTTAATAGCTTAGGATTTTATTTTCTTAAGTTTTAATATTTTTATTTTTATTTTTTATCTAGTTAGATTTTATCTTATTAGTTTTATTTTTTTAATTATTTTTATATTAGTTGGTATAAGCTAAACACACTCAGACATACCACTCACACAAAACCTATCCAACATTAAACCACACACAAACACTCCCTGACCCTCATCCTATCTACCTTTTACCCTCACACACATAAACCCCATCCCTCCTTCTTCAACCTCACTAAACCCACTCAATCTCTCTCCTCTCTTATCCTCTATAGCCACAAACCCATTTCAATTAAACCTTCCTTGTTTAACCATAAACCTCAAAACCACCACCGTAGAAACCCAAAAATGGTGACACCCAGTTCTGGCAGACCTCCATAACCCGCTGATGCCCCGAACCAAAACACGCATGAACCTCCTCTCGACCCACTTCCTCGAAACTCGCGGCCAACCCGCCACCAGCAACCCCCAACCCGAGATCGTTATCATGCTGTACCGAACCCGAGCGACCCTTCTCCAGCTCGTGACCCATATGCATCCAAACCCATTTCCTATTTAACACACCAAAATCCTTTAAACTAATTTCTTAAAGCCCTTGCACGATATTTTCTTACCTGCCGAATAACTAAACACAAGACCAAGCCAAAAAAAATCCACATGTTTTAAAACCCTTTTTCCAAAATACCCCCAACTAACTCATTCTACCCCAATGCCCAAAATACCCTTTTAACAAATCTGAGTTTTATTCCCTCACCCCTCACTCTCATGACCTCACATAATCCATGCACATGTGTGCATTTCCCCATTTACCCTTAGCTCCAAGGAAACTATTTAAGGAAGAAGAAGGCCATTTGAAGAGATATAAAAAATATAGAGAGGGAATTCTAGAGATAGTTATGTGTAGAAAATAAATTAGGATAAAAAACATTTTGTAAATAGTTTTATTTTTTTTTATTTTTTATTTTTGTTAGAGATTAGTGAGTGAAAAATTTGTGAAAAATTCAATTGAGTGTGTTCTTATTATTAAAAATTCATTTGGATGCTGGAATTGAATGGATGATGTGCAAATTCAAGGATTGGAGTTCAATTTCACTGAAAGGGATTTGGTTTCATTGTTCTCTTCTCTACTTTTATTTTAATTGCCTAGTTTATTTGATTATCATGTTTAGTATCATATTAGGCTAAATCCCCTTTAAAGGGGTGGGGTGAACCCTTATTTGATGTTATTTTGATTTAATAAGTTTGATTAATTGAAAATTGCCTTTGATTTTCGAGAGAGGATAAATGATTTTCGAGAGAAAATCGAAATTCTAGTTATAATACCCATTTTAGATTCGAACTAGAGATATGGGTTTCTTAAGAATGGTATTATTCCTTATATTTCAACTCTATTTTCATTTTTTAAGATTTACATTAATTTTGATGAATCGATCCTAGCGGGTGATTAAATAAAAGGAGTGTAGATCTATTTTCTAGAGTTGTGGGGGTTAAACTTAAGGTTTTAAAAGATTACTATTAAAATTACAATTGCAACGAGAGTTGGTTCATAATTTTGATATTAATTTTAGAAAATTAAAATAATTAAATTAATTAGTTAGAATAGCTAAAATTTGTGGTGTAGTATCACTCCTTGATTGCTCTCACATTTATTTACCTAGCTTTGTCGCTTATTTTAGTGTTAGAATTTGTTCCTATTTTTAGTCACTTTTTAATTTTTTCTTTACATTTTTGATTTAGTTAGTGTTATTTCACATCCTCACCCAAATTTTTTTAATATTGAAAATGGTTTAAAAAAATTGAAAAAGTAAAAATCCCAAAAAGAAAATAAAAGAATCATAATTATTTTCCCCTCACTTTACCCCCTTGGTATGGATTGACATCGTTACTTACATCTATTCTAATTTGTTACATTTTTGAGTAGGTGATAAAGGTTTTAATTAACTTGGCTTCAACAACGACATACACACAAAAGTCAAGTTATTACTTAACACAAAAAGCATACTGAGGCCATTATAAGGAAGAGATTAACCATTCTTAAAAGCTTAAGGAGGATTCTTGAAGGTTTGAAAGAGTTCTTGCATACAGAGAACCTAAGGAATGAAGATTTGAAGAGGGAAACATCAAATCATCATCCAGACCCATGAAATAAGACCCTACAATGAATAAGGCAAGTGTTTATTGCAATTAATTGAAGTTATAATATCCATGTAATTGGGGTTTCAATCGTATGATGATATTGATGAATTCTTGAGAAGAAAACTTTAATTAAATTCATGTTGGGTAGGAAATTGCATGTAGCGTGATTTGAAATATGTAGCGATATTGATATTAAAAGATATGGGTCGTATTCCACGAAATAAATATGAGTATTGATGAACAAGCATGGATGAATACGAAAGCTTAGGGTTTTAGATGATTGAAATAATAAATTCCTTATTGCATGATTATTGTAATGTTTTGAGAAAATAGTTACGTTAGAATCTATCCTAATGCATGTATAAATGGTTAGGAATGTTTATTTGAAACCTTGGTATAGATTAATAGAGGTTGGTACTTGATCATGGGCAAAAAATGCATGAATGGACGAGGCTGGTGATTTGCAAAAAGGGGATCGATCGGGTTTAAAAAAAAGGATCGATCTGGTTTAAACAAAAAAAAGACCAATTCGGTATTTGGTCGTGTTTCCAGAAATTCTATTTTTCCCCTTTTTAACTTGGTTCCTCTGATTGATTATCGTGTGTACTTTTAGAACCTTACTAAGGGATTTTGGGGGAATTATTAATACTACAGTAGGCGTGATTAGGATTTGTATTTTTTTCTTAGTAAGGGAAATTAGACGGAAATCAATTGGGATAAATTTGTGTCGTAAATTATCGAATAGTGAAATAATAATTTATGGGAACTTCGGATGGACGATAAGTATACTAGTAGAGTATGTTAGGCTTAACTACTGAAAATACAAAGGAGTTAACTAGGTCCCTTAGAGTTGGGATAATACTCGAGAAGATGCAATAATAAGAAAAATCGTAAAATGAACTCTACGTTGAGTATTAATATAAATATACTACGTGCTAATGTGAACAATCAGGTTCTATCAATACCTATAAATTATGTACCTAGATTTTGTGAAATACCTACAGTACTTATATCGTATTGTAGTTCATAATTAGATCGTGCCAATACTTTTATATAACATTTACCATTGGAGTCGATGATTAAACCGGGCCAATGTAAATGAAACTAGAATTGGAGTCGATGATTAGACCGGTCCAATAATTCGTATAGTGTATATTGTGAGTGAAATATACACTATATTAATAATGTACTTGAGTGAGATAGTATATATTTAGATGACGTGCATACATCTAAAAATATAAATTACGAGAATTTAAGTCGATGATTAGACCAGGCCAATGATCCTTATAGTCTATATTGTGTGTGAAATATATACTATATGAACAATCTACTAGGGCAAATTAGTAGATAGTTAGATGACATGTATTGTAAGGATAAATTTCTAATCGAGTCATTTGTATTATTGGCTACATTTGGTTGGACAAAACTCTTTTGGGTCATTTCTAATCAAGCTTCATACAACCTTATAGAATCAGGATTTCAATGTTCAAGATACATCAATTTGCATCTCAATTCCATTCACCTAAAAAAGTATATGATCAAAACCATTTTTATGTGTTGGAGTAATTTTCATATAGAGCAATTTTCATGAAAAATTAATTTTCATAAAAACCATTTTTGAAATTTCTTTTAACTCTTTTTTAAAGAAAAAGGAAATCTCGTTCGAAGTCCTTCCAGGTCGTTCGAACGACCTGGATCTAATGACCTAGCCCAGCCTGCACTGGCATCTCGTTAGAAGTTCATTAGAAATGTCGTTCAAACAAACTCGTTCGAAGAAGATTTCTAACGTCTTATCTAACTTTTACACTGGACTATCGTTAGATAACTCATTCGAATGAAAGGTCGTTTGAACGACCTCGTTCAAACGAGATCTATCAGTTTTGAAATTTTATTAACTGTTTTCCTGCAGTTATTTTAAATAACTGCCATGGTACCTTACTTTTTGAGCTTTAATACATGGACCAAAATCAGTTCTTTCTTGATAAGGAAGTTTTACATATTCTTGAGAGAAAAAATTCCACATCTTCCTTTTTTGATAAAAAATCCTTCTCCAACACAAGTTAAATTTTGAACCAAAACACCTTGCCATCAACCTGAAATTCAACAAGCACACTTGTGGTGGATTTCCGAATTTAAGATTATTGAAGTCGCTAGTTTGGGTTCGGTGGATACCGCGACATGAGTAGTGTCGAGCAATGCGTTGGAGCTTCGCGTACTACAAATTATGAGTTAGAGGACGACATCATCATGTCTTGATTGAGTCAAAGTCTGTAAGTATTTTGAGTCCTTTGTAAAACCTATTTGTAGTGGATTTGTCTACGCCCATCCATCCGAGGTTTTTCCCATTTGGGTTTTACTCTTACATCGGCGCGTTGTGGTTATGATTTTTGCACTTTACTTTATTAAATCACCTAAATGTATGCATCGGATAAAAAGGATAAAATTGGCTAAATTTATATCTCTTAATTAAGTTATCAATCCCATCACTTTAACTGTTAATTGTTCCTGCTAACCTTTAAATTTGTAAAGGAAATTAAAATTGGAATATTTCTTTACTTGGCAAATTTTTAATAGTGTAGTGTGTGTGTGTATTCTATGAAATAAGCTAAGTACATATAACCTTACAACTTCAAATTGGTATGAAAGCTAGTATCTAAAAGTTATTTAGATGAATCCTATAGGTTATATTGAAAGTTTTTAGTGGAATAGACCACCTATGTTTGATGTACTTAATTACACCTACTGGAAATCACATATGAAATCTGCCCTTAAATCAATTGATGAACGTGTTTGGGTTTCTGTTGAAAGAGGATGGTCCCCTCCTATTATGATTGTAGAAAATTGGAGTGAGGATGAATTGAAATTGTGTAACTTTAAGTATAATGGTTTAAATGCCTTGTTTAGTGCTGTGACTCCTAATGAATTTCTTCGTATAGTGACGTGTGAGACATCAAAGCAAGCTTGGAATATTCTCGAAGTTACTAGTGTAGTTAAAGCTTTAAAACTTCAAAACTTAACAACTCAATTTGAAACCATCACCATGAATGAAACTGAAACGTTTGATGAGTTTTATGCTTGTATATCTGATATTGTTAATTCTTGCTTTAAATTAGGTGATAAAATACCTGAAGATCGTGTTGTTTAGAAAATTCTTAGAATTTTTCCTAAGCGGTTCATTCCAAAAGTCATAGTTCTTAATTAATTAGGAAATCTAAATACTTTAAAACTTGAAGAGCTTGTTGGTGATCTTCAAACATATGAATTATATATGTTTCCTAAAGATAACAAAGGCAAAGATAAAGATGTTGCCTTGAAAGTAAAGATAGTATAAATGTCTGAATCTGATGTGTCTGATATAGATCCTGATGATATAGCTCTATTTGCTAAAAACATTGAAAAAATTCTGAAGTTTAAAAAGAAAAACTCAAAATTTGAAAAATAAAAATTTGAGAACAACAAAAACAAAGGTAATAGAAAATTGAACAATCGGGATACTAAGAAGTTCAAGAGAGATAACTTTAAAAAGGATGATTCGAAGAGATGCTTTCTGTGTGAGGGACGTGGTCATAGAGCATTTGAATGCCCTACTAAATTTAAGAGACAAGGTAAAGTAAAGGCAGTTTACAATGTTACTCTAAGCGACATTGATAATGAGACTGAAGACTCTACCCCGTCTAGAAATAATTTCTCTTCTTTTATAGAAAGTCATGCTAGTAATTCAAGTGAGTCACATCCTAATGTTGACAATTCCGAGCAAAATCTTGAGGTTGCTTCCACTCACTCTACTAGTACTGATGAAAAAGGAAGTGGAAGTGACATAGATGAGAGTGAATTGCAATCCGCATATTTTCAACTGTATATTGAGTCTCTCCTTATTCAAAAAGTAAACAAAAGATTAAACTTTAAAGTATTAACTTTAGAAAAAGAGTTGAAAGGCCTGAAGGATAAGGAGGATTTAGTCAGTCAACAAGAGGAAATTAAGATATCTCTTTCTGAGAAGCTTATCTTGGTAGGTAAAGAAAAATGTGACTTGATTATCTCCTTGGAAGGTGTCAACAAATATCTTCATGAGTCTTTAGAGATTAGAAAATCTCTTGAAGCTAAAATTGTCCAACTTAAAAATGATCTGGAGTCCCCTCGTGAAGTTAAAATCACACTCGAAGATAATTCATGAAGAATGGGAAAATTATTTCTAGGTCTTGTTTTAGGATATAAGGAGAAATGTTATTAGGAGCGAAAGGGTATATGATATGAACAAGGAGGGTAATTTAAAGTCAAACTCGAAACCGTAGCTAAGTTTGTTAGCAAATCTAATTCACCTAAACCTTATCTACCTAAAACAAGTCCTCTAAGTAATCTTCAAATGCGAGTCCAAAACAACCCTATGTGTGCACTTATTGTCATAAATGCGGAAGAACTTTTATTTCACAGCTTCTAAGAAATACTATAGCTCCTTAGCTAGTCTTAATAGCCAAGTTGAGTATCTAGTTAATACTTCTAAAGGTCTAATGAAAGAGTTTATAAGGTTTTCTAAATTCCAAGGAAATAATTCCAATCATAACACTAGAGACAAGAAAGGAAAGGATACAACTCAAGATTGGGTTAAGGAAGATTTAACCAATAAAGCTTTTGTTTCTCATGTTGCACTTAAGTCTCAAAATACCTCCCAATGGTACTTTGATAGTGGTTGTTCGAGACATATGACTGATGATAAATCTTTGTTTACCACTCTTGAAAACTATAAAGATGGTAAGGTCACCTTTGGGGATGGAAGCAAATCTTGAATCATGGGTAGAAGATCTATTGAAATCTCTAGATTTCCTAAAATTGAAAATGTCCTTTATGTTGATGGTCTCAAGGAAAATTTGATAAGTATTATCCAATTATGTGATGAAAATCTTGATGTTATGTTTAGTCAATCGGAGTGCACCGTATATGATAAATCGGGTGGGTCTATTTTACAAGGTGTGAGAACTAGTGACAATTGATATGGAATAGTTCCTCGTGTGACGATCTTTGGCATCAAAGGTTAGGTCATGTTAACTTTAGAGATCTTGATCAATTAGTGAGAAAATAGCTAGTTCGAGGTTTACAATCTCTAGGAAAACAAACCTCCACTATTTGCGGGCCTTGTCAATTAGGAAAACAAATTAAGAATCCATATAAAAAGTGAAACTCTATAACTAGATCTTGTGTTTTAGAATTGATACACATGAAGCTTATGGGTCCCACTCATATCGAGAACATAGGAGGAAGGAGATATATTCTAGTAACGGTGGATGATTTTTCTAGGTACTCCACAGTAGGTCTTCATAGAGAAAACCCTGAGACTGTTCATTTTCTCACTGTTAAATGTAGAATCCTTCAAAATCAACACGGTGTTACCATAAAATACATTAGGAGTGATAATGGAACTGAATTCAAGGAGTCCAATGTGAATTCCTTTTGTGATGCCATTAGTTTAGGAGATTTAACTTAGGGGGAGTCGCCACCATCTTAGGTTGATCATAGTTGATAAAGTAAAATTAATTTAGTGGGATTATTTAATTTCATTGCATTTAAATCTTTGATACTCCCTATGCATTTAACGTTTGCTTAAGTGTGTAGGAATTATTCATCCGACAACTTTCATCGGCAAAGATGTCATCATTGGGTTTTGAGTCAAGCTTGTATTTTTTTTTATTTTGGGTGGTATGTTTTTGAGTCTAGTAGAGCTTGATGGCCCTTTAGGATTTTGTTTTGGTTTTTGTCCTGGAATAGCCAAAGGGGGGGATTTGTAAGGACACAAGTCTCCAATTGAGTCTGAATGTAGTGTTGGCTCAATTCTGGACAAAAACGTTTGAGTCATAGGATAGAGTTCTTGACCATCCATCAAGCCTATGCCATGTTAAAGTTGGAGACGTTGCAACCTACTTATCAAGAGATCATCATTGCCAGTTTACACGTGCCTCGTATCACGTCATCAACTTAGCTGCAATATCTCCTAAGGTATGAATGCATCACACATCTATATAGGACCTTGGAACATTTTTTATTTGGTGTCATTTTATTTTAAAATAAAATTTATTTTCAGAAGGTTATTTTAGAACATTGTATAAAAAGTTTTTGGGCTTAATTTTGAAAATGACCATTCTATCACTTAGTTCGATATTGTCGTTCGAATGATTTTGCCAACGACTTTTCCCTTTTTAACCTTTGGAACTTCGTTAGAAAGGTCATTCGAATAAGACTTCGTTCTAACGAAAATCTTATTCGAACGAGATTTTCGACGGGAAAATATTTTGGCAGTTTTTGGCAATTTTCTCCATGTTCCCACTTCTTTTGTCCCACAAACTTTTGCGATAATTAATATGTGTGGGAACCAACTTTGAAAAACTAACTTTTTCACCTTCTACAACTTCTAGAGAGAGTTTTTGAGAGTTTAATTCCTCCTTGAAAAAGTTCAAGTTTAGATTATTTGTTTTTCAAGAAAATCTTTCTTAAACACGTTTGTTTACACCCATAGTAGTTTATTCCAAGTACCATATATATATATATATATATACACTAGCGAAATGCCCGTGTCTGAAGGCATGACAAAAATTTCGAAAGAACATAATCGTAAAATGATGAAAATTTTCAAAATACGTAATTGTAAAACGACAAAAATATCTTTCCCCAACAAAATAAAACAAAAGTATAATTTGAAAAAAATTGTCCATAATATCCCTTGTTTATATGACTATCTACCCTACTTAATAAATAAAAAATTGACAAACACGTTTCAAATAATCTAAATTCATCAAACAAAGTCAGATATAACATGAAATATATAATATTCATCAACTGAATTCTTATTGTGTCTCAAAAAAACTTAAGTGTCAAGGTTTTAAAAAAATTGGGCAGAGTCTCCTTTGTTTATTGAACTATCCACCCTTCTCAAGGGATAACAACAAATCCAACAATATAAAAAAAACAAATTCGCCTAACAAAAGCTTCAATGAAGCAAACATCTTAAAAAAATAAATATATATCAATGGATGGAAGCCCAAATAATTATGTTCCACTATAATTATTCTCTGTTCTTTTCCAAATGCGACCTAATACAAAAAAGAAAATATAGTTAGTAAATTGAAAGAGCTAGTCAAATATTATATAAACAAAGCTAATTATTAATTATATAGAAAATGCACTGTGTCTGTAGCGAAATATTGAATCATGTGAAATTGAAAATAAAATAGAAAGATGATTTGTAAGTTATTCTTTACATTAAGAGTTAAGTAATACCTTACATTACAAATGTATCTCAAATTTTCAAAAAATGGGGAATAACATAAAAAGGGGGGAATTAAGTAATACCTCAGATTTCACAGATTCTCATGAAATCAAATGAGACTACAATGAAATATAAACTTCTGTTTGGATTTTGTAATATCAACCCAACGCATCCAAATGCGCTCATATCTTCTATATTTTTGGAGAAAAAAGCACACCACACATTAGTAAATAAATAGAAATTTAGTAGGCATGTTAACAACCATACTATCATAAAAAATTATTTTATATCCACCGAAATCCTTTCCTACTCGACTCACACCTTTAGTTATATTTGTATTTCAAGTGGGTGCCATCATTTAAAAAAAGAGAGTAGGTTTGTACGGATACACCTATGGTTTCTATTCCAATTAATCAAAGCATGTATATGGGAATGTCTACGTGCCTTGAATTCCATTTAAACCCCCTTAAAACCAAATAAAAAAAAACCATTGAAAGGTTATAAACAGAAGGAAAAGTTAACTAGCTAATCCACTACTTAGCATTAGAATATGAATAGCATTTCCATATAATGAAAAGAATATATTAAAAAGTCGAAAGAAAATATGCATTGTAAGAGTTTCAAAACATTGTATCTCAGAAGCTTTAAATCCAATGAATTTCCAACCTCAGATGCGGAGTCAAATGGATTATTCAACCTCATAAATGAGTGGCCTATCAAATATAGGATCCAAGCATTAAAAGATGAGGTAGGGGGGGGGGGGGGGAGAGAAAAACAACCCCAAGTGAAGGTAAACTACAAAAAATTGAACACAGAAGTAGGAAATTGGAGTCCCTTTATATAAAAAAAATCTTTACTAAATGAAAAAACAACTCATTAAATTCAAAAACCAAATCAATAGTTGTGTAGTATCATGGAGTAAATCTCAAAAGACAACAAATATTCCCGATTTTTTTTTTAAAGTGAGAGAGAGAATATACCTTGAACATCAACACGGATTAACCATATTTAGGCCTACAAAAAAAATATAAATTAGATAAATAATTAAAACTACTTAGATTACATAGGTATTGCAACCGAACAAATGAAGCTCACGTTTTAAATTCAAAGTGATATGTAAGAAATATATGCAATATGAATATATGCATATTCATATATGCCAACAAATTAAGCATATTTTAGGACCTAGATTACATTATTGTAAACATTAAAAAATCATTAAAAGTAATGAGTTTCCCCCCAAAAAACAGGGGGTTGAAAACATAAATAAAATTAGTTGTACCATATATGTTCATACACAGTCTTTAAAATTAATTGAACTAGAAATTACATCTATTTTACTTTGGTATTACAAAATATTAGAATGTGAACATACCACACAAATAAATGTTTATATCCGTGCAAAAAAATCTCACCAATTTTGAAGCTATATCCCTCAACACAACATGGGATTTGAATATGTAAAAAAAACATACCACACAAAAATTTCGGTAAAAAAAACATACCACACAAAAATTTAGATCAGTAAAAAAAATCTATAGAAAAATAGATCTACACAAATAAAAGTTTAGATCTGTGCAAAAAAACCTCACCAATTTTGAAGCTAAATCCCCTAACACAGCATGGGATTTGGATCTGTAAAAAAAAATACCACAAAAAAATTTAGATATATAAAAAAAAATTACACAAAAATTTAGATCTATAAAAAAAATCGTGTGTGTGAGAGAGTTGTGCGTGTGTGGGTGTGAGAGATGTTCGTGTGTGGGCATGAGATCCGTGTGTGTGTGTGTGAGATAGAGATTAGTGGGTCTGTGCGTGTGCATGATTTTTGCGTGAGTGGGGGAGGAGGGGGAGGGGGGAGGGAGGAAGGCTGGAGATCGGAGAGGGAGAGGCCGTCGACGTGTGTGGGTGTTTGCATGTGTGGGGGAGGGGGAGAGGGGAGGGGGAGGGGGAGGGGGAGGGGGAAGGAGATTACTTGGAGGGGGAGGGGGAGACCGGAGAGGGAGAGGCAGCCGGTTGTGAAAGAGTGAGAGAGCGGCGGGTTCTAGGGTTAGAGGTTGTGAAATAAAGAGAGAGAGAGAGAGAGAGAGAGACAGTTTCTGTGGAAGATAGAGATATGGGAAATGTGTAGGGGCTTTTAAATGAGGGATGTAAGGTCAATTTGTCCATCATTTATTAGTTATGTCATACGCCGTCACACCATTGAAGAATATTCAAGCACGAATCTATGTCAACAGATCCGAATATCAAAAGAAGAAGGAATCAGATTTTAATAGAGCCGGACCGGTCCGCCCAGAATAAAAGAACTGATCCGCCTGCGAACCGATCCGCCTACTGAAAATCCAGAATACCCCGGACTGCTAGCGAACCGAAGATGCCTAAAATAAAAAGAACCGATCCGCCTACCCGGACCGATCCGCCTCAGACCCGGACCGATCCGCCTGGGATAAACACAAGACAGATCGTGTTCAAATTTTCAAGGACCAGGACTTCTTATTTAATCCCACTACGGGGAGTTAGTTTAGCGAGACTTCCACACGATTTTTAGAGTACAAAAAACTCTAAGTCTTCGCCTGTTGAGTCCCAAGACTCCATTTTTTGTTGATTCACACAACCTCTCAAACATTTGTGAATCTGCTCTGTTTGTAACCCTAGAACACAACCAGCTGCTGTTCAACCCTTGTGGAGAAGACCGTTCTTCTTCTTCATTGCATCCCTCCTGGAAAGGGATATTTCCAGCCGCCGACTACAGAATCCGACACCTGAGGGTAATTCTTTGTCACTTGTATTTTCATTGTAATCCAAAATTGTACAGTTACAATATTATAATGAAAATAAATGATTTTGCCCCTGTGGGGGATTTTTTCTCAATTGTGTGTGTTTGATTAATCTTCGTGATCTACTTCTTGATTCAATCACACCTAGTTGCTTGTTTAGGGTTTATTTGGGTTAAACTGAATTTAATTATATAATTTCTTATTTGAGCGCACGCGCATACTTCTCTCAAATTGGTATCAGAGAAGGTTACGCTAATCTATCGTGTATTCCTATTTTCCGCAAAATCTTTTCTAAGATATCATTTTTTTGAAAAAATTGATTTCTGAAAAAGTGCGTGTTCAGATGGAGAAATCATATAATAAATTACTTGTTTTCGACGGGACAAATTATGGTTATTGGAAAGCCCGCATGTGGTCGGCGTTAAAATCCATAGATGAAAGGTTTTAGATTTTAGTTGAAAGAGGGTGGACACCTCCCTCCGTCGCTGTGGAAAACGTGACTAATTTAAAACCTGTCACCTCTTGGACTGAAGATGAATTTAGATGGTCTTATTTTAACTCTAATGGTTTGAGTGCTATTTTTGGTTCCATCACTCCCGATGAGTTCTGATGTATCATGACGTGCACCACGTCAAAGGAGGCATGGGATGTTTTACAACTCACCCATGACGGAACAAATGCTGTGAAAGAGTCTAAATTTCAAAATTTGACAACTTAATTTGAAACCATCACCATGCATGAGACTGAATGTTTTGATGATTTCTATGCTAGACTTTCTGACATTGTTAATACTAGCTTTAATCTTGGTGAACATATTCCTAATGCTAGGTTTGTAAAAAAGATTCTTCGTTATTTGCCTAAGCGTTTTATCCCTAAAGTCACTGTGCTAAATTCTATGGGCAATTTAAATACGCTAAAATTGGAAGAACTTGTAGGAGATTTGCAAACTTATGAAATTGATATGTTCCCTAAAACTGCTAGGTCTAAAGATAAGGGAATTGCACTTAATGCCAAAGAGAAAAAGAGTGAGGGGTCGGCTATAAAGAGGGAATAGTCATCTAGAAAGAGAGAGACTGACACGTTAGATTCTGAGTGTGATTTTGACATAGATGATTTGGCTTTTTTTGCAAAAAATTTCAAGAGGTTTCTCAAATTTACGAAAAATGGCAATTTTAAAGATAAAAAGAAATTTGAGAAAAATAAGTTTGAAAATAAAAATGAAAAAGATTCCAAAAATCCTCCTAAGAAAGAAAGTGAGAGATGCTTTGAGTGTGATTGTAGGGGTCATAGAGCCTTTAAGTGTGCCGCTCGTCTGAATAGAGAGAAAGGGAAGGCTGTCCTTAATGCTACTCTTAGTGACGACAGTGAGGTCGAGACGGTGGATTCAGGAGATGAGTCACCGCATGAGTGTAACTTCACCGCGTTCATGTCCAGTCAAGTTAGCACTCCTAGTTCTCTTCACAACGATGAGGATGATGCTTCACAGGGACACCTTGCCAGTGAGATCGATGTGAGTGAGGGGGAGGATTACTCAAGTGAGATCGAGAGTGATATTTAATGCACATACGCTGAGTTATATTCTGAGTCTTTTAAAACTAAAAAACGTAACAAAGCGCTAGTTCTTAAGATCACCGGCTTAGAGGAAGATTTAAGAAAGGCGAGAGAGAGAGAGTCCTCCACCTTCACCGCCCTGAGATAGAGAGAATCTGCATGTGTCGAGAAAGAGAGTTTGTTTAGAGAGAGAGAGAGAGTGTTTTTGAGAAAGAGAGAGGGGACTTGACTAAACAAGTGGGTAGTCTTACGAGTGAACTCCATTCCTCTGTGGAGACTCGAAAGAAACTTGAAGCCTTTATTGCCCAGCTGACTCATGATCTTGAGAAAGCACGGGAAGTCAAGGTACAAATCGAGGACAGATCAGGGGAAATGGGAAAGATGCTCCTCGGCCCCGCTTTAGGTTTTTGTGATAGGCAGGGAATTGGTTATGATGGTGGCTCCACCTCTCAAATTGCACCTGGACCAGTTCCTGAGTTTACTACTACTCCTTATGGTCATCGTTGAAAACCTCAAAGGAGAGTTCGACCGAGAAAAGCAAACCAAGGTCCGCCTTTGATTGTCTTCTTTTGTACAAATTGCAAAAGAAAAGGACACCTCAGGGAGTTTTGCTATAGCATTGGTCGGACACAATGTACTACAGCTCCACATCATCATACTGATGATTTTACCAGTCTGAGGGAGCGAGTTGAGCTTTTAGCTGCCACCTCTCATAGTTTGATGGAGGAATTCCGACGGATGCCTTTGCCGTCAGTGAATGCTTCTCACATTCCAACTAAAACCAACAACAACAAAGGCAAACAAAAGGTCTCCACTTCTTGGGTACCTAAGAAAGATAAAAAGGCCTTTGTTGTTCATGTTTCTCTCAAAGCACATAATACCTCACAGTGGTATTTTGACAGTGGGTGCTCTAGACATATGGCATGTGATGTCTCATTTTTTACATCTCCTGAGGATTATCAGGACGACAGAGTCACCTTTGGAGATGGGAGAAAGTCTAGCATTATAGGATGAGGTACTATCGAGTTACCTGGTTTTCCTAAGCTAGAAAATGTTTTGTACGCCAAAGGTTTGAAAATAAACCTTCTCAGCATTAGCCAGTTGTGCGATGCTGACTTTGCAGTAAAGTTTGACCGGGACACTTGTAAGGTCTATAATCAAGATGGTAAACTATTAGTGCAAGGGGTGAGGACAAAGGATAATTGCTATGAGATTGAGCCCACACCCTCACTTGTTTGTAACAGTGCCACGATCACTCCTATGGATCTGTGGCTCCAACGTCTAGGTCACATAAATATTAGAGATCTCACTCGCTTAGCTATAAAGGACCTAGTACGCGGCTTACCATCTCTTGGAAGGCCAAATTTGACGGTTTGTGGACCCTTTCAGATGGGAAAACAAATTCGTAGTCCCCATAGGAAGTTGAATTCCATTACCACCTCTCGTGTTCTTGAGCTTATACACATGGACCTTATGTGTCCCACTCGTACTGAGAGTCTGGGTGGTAAGAGGTATATCCTAGTGATGGTAGACGATTTCTCCAGGCACTCCATTGTAGTTTTTTGAGAGAGAAATCCGATGCTGTAGAGTTTTTAATGACCAAGTGTCGTGTCCTACAAAATCAACACGGAGTCACTATTAACAGAATACGTAGTGACAATGGCACTGAATTTAAGGAAGCAAAGGTAGATTTGTATTGTGATAGCCTTGGGATCAAACATGAGTTTTCTGCTGTGAAGACTCCTCAGCAAAATGGGATTGTTAAGAGAAAGAATCGAACGATCCAGGAAATGGCTAGATCTATGATTATAGGTCGTAAAGTTTCTAGTAGATTTTGGGCAGAGGCAGTGTCTACTGCATGCCACACGGTGAATAGGGTTTATCTGCATCCACACACACTTCAGACACCTTATGAGTTGTGGACTGGCAAGAAGCCCAACCTTGCATATTTCCGTGTCTTTGGGAGTAAATGCTACATTATACGGGATAGAGAGCAATTAGGAAAGTTTGACTCCCGAAGCGACGAGGGAATATTGGTAGGATATTCATCGACTAGTAGAGTATACCGAGTTTTTAACCTGAAGAACTCTAAGGTTATGGAATCAATAAACATCACCGTGCAAGATGACGAACCTCCGACGGTTATTGATCCTAACCTTCAGTGTGAGGGATGAGGACTTTTCTGACAGTGATTTACTTGTCCCTCTCTCACACTCTGTGGACCCTACTCATGTGCTAGGGGACACACCTGCTTGGTTTCACAAGAGGCATGAACCTTATGCCATTGTTGGTGATCCCACTCTTGGGGTCAAGACTCATGCTCAGCTAGAGAACGTCGTTAGCCACTTTTGCTACACGTCCAACATCGAGCCCAAAAATCATAAAGAAGAACTCAAGGATGAACACTGGATATCTGATAAGCAAGAAGAGTTACTTCATTTTAAAAAGAATAATGTCTAGGAACTTGTCCCCCGACCTATTGAGACTAATGTGATAGGTACCCGGTGGATTTTTAAGAATAAAATGGATGAAAATGGTACCATAATTCGAAACAAGGCTAGGTTGGTCGCTCAAGGCTACACATAGATAGAGGGAGTATACTTTGGGGAGACATTTGCTCCTGTTGCAAGGCTTTAGTCCGTCCGTCTACTACTCGCCATCGCATGTCATCTGCGCTTCAAGTTATATCAGATGGATGTCAAGAGTGCATTTCTGAATGGCATTCTACAGGAGGAGGTTTATGTGGAACAACCAAAAGGTTTTGAAGATCCTAAGCACCCTGAGAACGTTTATTATCTGAGGAAAGCCTTGTATGGTTTGAAGCAAGCACCGCGTGCTTGGTACTAGAGGCTTACTTCCTATCTCTTAGCTCGTGTCTTCAAGAGAGGGGGAGTAGATATGACATTATTCGCCAGGAGAGATGACGGTGCTATTTTAGTTGCCCAGGTCTATGTGGACGACATAGTCTTTGGATCCACATGCTCCCAGCATGCTCACCACTTTGAGGAGGAGATGAAAAGTGAGTTTGAGATGAGCATGGTTGGTGAGCTTACATTCTTCCTTGGTCTCCAGGTTCGTCAGCTAGAGGATGGGATGTTTATCTCCCAATCCAAGTATGCTAGAGACCTAGTGAAGAAATTTGGTTTAGAATCCGCTAAGCATGCACGTACACCTATGAGTACCACTACCAAGCTTAGTAAGGACACTTCATGCAAGGACGTAAAGCAAACTTTATATCGGAGCATGATAGGTAGCCTTCTCTACTTGACTGCTAGTCGTCCCCATATAGCCTTTAGTGTTGGAGTCTGTGCGTGATATCAGGCGTCCCCGAAAGAGTCACACTTACTTGCTCTAAAATGTATTATTAAATACGTATGTGGGACTCTCTCATACGGTATTTGGTATTCCTTTGATACTGATGACCGTTTGTCCGCCTATTCAGATGCCGATTGGGTCGGGGATGTAGATGGTTGTACGATCACTTCTGGTGGGTGTTTCTATTTTGGTTCTGCTCTTGTCTCCTAGCTGAGCAAGAAGCAAATTTCCATCTCTTTGTCCAATGCGGAGGCTGAGTACATAGCCGCCGGGAGTTGTTGCACGCAACTCTTATGGATGAAGCAAATGCTGGAGGATTATGGGATTTCACAGGACACCAAGACCATTTCTTGTGACAACACGAGCACGATACACATATCCCGTAATCCAGTCCAGCATTCGCGCACCAAGAACATCAGGATACGTGAGCACTTTATACGATAGCTAGTTGAGGAGAAAGTCGTATCCCTGAGTTTCGTTCCCACCGACTGTCAGTTAGCCGACATTTTCACGAAACCTTTAGATGCCCTTAGATTTGAGAGTCTTAGGAAGTCTTTGGGGATTTGCACAGTTGACTGAGGGGTTGGTCTATGTCTAGAATAGGATGTTTTTTTTTCATGTTCATATCATATGGTTCATATTGCTAGTATGTTTCTTATGTATCATTCTTTTGTTGTACAGCTATTTATTTTGTTTGAAAAATCCAAAAAGATTTTTTTTGTTATTTTTGTATATTAATATTTCAAGAAAAACACAAAAAGATTTTTTTATTATTTATGCACCTTTTATGGATGAACATTTAAGATAGGCAAGTCACACCTTCATTCCATTTATCCATGTGACTGTTTGATAGAGATTTGAGACGCTACATCATTTCATCCATGTACTTTACATAGTATGGAGTCTTTGAGATGTAATTAGTGATATTTTCCTACATGTTTGACTCCTATCTCCTTTATTGCACACATGCACGGCTATATTTGATTTTGCACTTATATATCAAATATTGGCTTGAGTGTTTCCATCTCAATTATGTCTATACAACTTACAATATGCGATAAAACTTGACAATATTGGAATGCATGTAAAAACCATTTTGGTGAGACTGAGTGTTTGTTTAAGAACAGGGAGGGGCTGCGAAAGGTAATTATCTCATCTTTGCGCAAAAGCCACCGTTCAAAAGGACCTAAGAAATGGAGGAATTTTATTATCCGGGGTCCAAAGAGGTTAAAAGAGCCCCAAAAAAATTTAAAGTCAATAAAAAGCACTTCATGCCAAATATGGGCCACTTAGGTTTCACCATCAATTCTCCAAAGTTTGAGAATTTAGAATGCCTCTTTTCAAAATTATATCTGAGGGAGTTTGGTTGGAGAATATAAACAGGTTTGCACTTCCTTGAAAGTCCTGAAAAAGCGTAAAAAGTTTTGGAAGTTATTGGTGTAGAAATAATTTTTAGCTTTGATTTGTTGATTTGATTGAGTCAATGTCTTATATTTCCAATTTTTTTTACACCAAAGAAGACTTTGTGTTCATTCGTTAGGAGTATCAGATATTCATCGTGCACATATGTCATGTTTGTACGCATTGATTTTCCTATCGAATTTGATCACACCCATTCATTTCCGTCATCATCGACTTAGTTGTCCTGTGTTTATTCATGGTGTGATTTTGTTTAATTTTTTTTTTGAAAAATTCAAAAAAATAGTTGTGTATTTCCTTGTGACACCCCGTCAATGCTTGTTTGAATTATTTCTCTCATTTGTCTATTTGGGGACATAATAAAAAGGGGAAGAATGAATTATCTTATTATGGGGGAGTTTTTGAACTTTTGAGTTTTCTCATAAATTGCTATATATTTTTATCTCATTTCAAACTCGATACGTCACTTGGTATTTGCTTTGTCTCATGTGTGTAGGTACTATATTGATGATCAGTGAAATACACACCCTGATGAGAAAAGCGTTGAAGATTCCTGAATAGTTGAAGAACAAACGATGAAGTCTTATTCAATTGTACCTTTTCAGTTTTGGGTTCATGGAAGGGTAGATTTGTATAGGCAATTTCATACTTGATAATTCGGATGTTTTTATGTTTGTACCGGCATAGACATAGGGGGAGATTTGTAAGGACAATTTTCCCATCATTTATTAGTTATGTCATACGCCGTCACACCGTTGAAGAATATTCAAGCACGAATATACGTCAATGGATCCGAATATCAAAAGAAGAAGAAATCAGATTTCTGCAGAGCTGGACCGGTCCGCCCAGAATAAAATAATCGATCCGCCTGCAAACCGGTCCGCCTCATACCCGGACCGGTCCGCCTACTGAAAATCCAGAATACCCCGAACTTCTAGCGAACCGAAGATGCCTAAAATAAAAAGAACCGATCCGCCTACCCAGACCAATCCGCCTCAGACCCGGACCGGTCCACCTGGAATAAACACAAGACATATCGTGTTCAAATTTTCAAGGCCCATGACTTCTTATTTAATCCCACTACGGGGAGTTAGTTTAGAGAGACTTCCACACGATTTTCAGAGTACAAAAAACTCTAAGTCTTCGCCTGTTGAGTCCCAAGACTCCAGTTTTTGTTGATTCACACAACCTCTCATACATTTATGAATCTGTTATGTTTGTAACCCTAGAACACAACCAGTTGTTGTTCAACCCTTGTGGAAAAGATCGTTCTTCTTCTTCATTGCATCCCTCCTAGAAAGGGATATTTCCAGACGCCGACTATAGAATCCGACACCTGAGGGTAATTCTTAGTCACTTGTATTTTCATTGTAATCCGAAATTGTACAGTTACAATATTATAATGAAAATAAATGGTTCTGCCCCTTTGGGGGATTTTTCCTCAATTGTGTGTGTTTTGTTAATCTTCATGATCTACTTCTTGATTCAATCACACCTAGTTGCTTGTTTAGGGTTTATTTGGGTTAAACTGAGATTTGGTTTGGGGGTAAAAAGATTTTATCCCCCTGTACCATGTCACAATGGTTACAATCTGACATGGCACAATCTCAAACCATTAGATTGTCCAAAAAAATTCGATCCCAACCGTAGATTTTTTGGAAAAGTAAAACACCCCCCTCTCATATAATATATATATATATATATATATATATATATATATATATATATATATATATATTATTGGTGTTTGTTTGGAACCAGGTTCACTTTTCTACCTAAGAGGAAACGAGTTGGGGTTTACTGCTACATCCCTCAAAGAAGAAGAAGTTTGGCATTGGCTGCGGCGTTCTCATATGGTGAAAGGCACCGTGTGTGGTAGACGGGTTCCTAAAGATTCATTGGTGGATTCCAAGGTTCCGGTGGATTCTGGGATTGTCAACTTAGCCGAAATTGGTACAAGAAGACGCATGAGGGGCTTGAAAGGAGTCGAGTCGGATTGAGTAAGTCATTTGCCTTCTGCTTGTAAAATTCCATACTAAGTGGACTTAAGGCTAGGGTCGTCCGAGGTTTTTCCTCGTTGTGAGTTTTTCCTTGTACATCACGGCATAGTGTGTCACGACCCCGACCCAAAATAGTATTAGGGAACGAGTGTCTTGACATGCCACCAAGGCAACAGATATTCCGATTTAATTATTTTCTTAAATCAATCCAACAGATGTATTATCACATGGTTATGATCATAAAATACTGAAAGTAAAGGAATTACGTCCTGAGATCTTTCTAAAGGAAACTTCATATATATTAAAAGTAACAACGAGTTACAACTTAAGAGAAAATTTAAACCTTATTACAAGAGAGCCAGACATGCTCTAAATAAACATTTTACAAAAAGAGATCTAAAAGCTAAATCTTCAATATAGTCCATTTTCATTCCGTCCGTGAGCCTAAACGTTTCCGAAAAAATGGTTATTTATGCAACATGAGCTAAAAGCCGAATGAGGTTCAATCTCCAAACATTCCAGGGTTTTCAGAAAATAGATACCTATTCAAGTCAAAAGATAAGGCATATACCTATATGGAGACGAACTTGCAGTAAATAGATATATATTTTGAAATGATAGTATATATATCACAATTGGATAGATTAGAATAAGAAGAATGCAACAAATCAAATGTGATATCTTTTTCTTTCAATCATATCATTTTAATGGCCAAGTACACTCTAATACCGTATTCTTCTACCGTATTATACCCCGGTAGTTGAGGGTCAATCGAACATGTTCGTCACAACGGCTTATTTAGGGTACACCAGCAATAACCCAACTGGGAAGGTCAGTCAGTAAAGAGGTCCCTTAGGCCGAATCATATTTTCAATATTCAATATCCTTTTCAATAATCATTTTAATCAGTATGTTTATATGGACAAATAAAAACATATCACAAATGAATCAGTCATTGGTATCACATGAATTTTGAGAATAAAATCAGTTCACAAAATATATATAGTTTGCATAATATCATATAATCAAAACGCACAAGGAATGTCAGAGTACTGACCGAAAAGGGATGTCAAATTTACTGGTATTGGTCTTCGATCACACGTTAATCTGATAAAGATTTAAGTACACATTCTAAGGTCCAGTTTATAATATACTAACCTCTTCTCTTAAAGGATTACTGAATCCCTATTTGTTAACTTTTAAAACTCATTGATCGTAATTTAAGAATTCAATTCATACTCTTTCCTCATCAGTCGGTTCCCAGTAGAGATGGAGGGTCACAGGGGCACCACTTAAATACCATCTCATCTAGACAGAACATTTTCGGATTCATTCCCAGTAGAGATGGAGGGTCACAGGGGCACCACTAAAATACCATCTCATTTAGACAAAGCTTCACCAGGCCTGACTTTAGAATTACTTAAATGAGATTCCATAATAACGAGCAATGTCTTTATAAAGAATCATTTTTAAAAGTGTATAATTGCAAACAAGTTTATAAAATCAACTTGGATTTGTTCTAAATTTTAAGTTTTGATTAGTGAATTCTTTATTGTATTTTACTAGCATAACTACTAAGTAAAGCTATAAAACAATAAATTAACCTATAAAGATGCATTTTAACATTAATATTACCTTAAGATGAATATCCCTAAGAACTTCTTCTTAAACTTTCTCACACTTTCTCTCACAATTTCTTTCTATAATTCTCAAGGAATCGGTGTGAGTTTCAAATGATCCCCAAAGGCCCTATTTATAGTTTTCCAAAGATATCACATCATTGACACGTGTCCATGCTCACCAAGCTTTTACAATGGGAGTCAGCCTTGACATGTCGCGTAATGGAGGCATCTTGTAGTCTTATTTCAGTGCACTGCGACACGTGTTTTAGCTTCTCCTCTAACGACGACACGTGTTTTGGCTTCTCCTCTAACGACGACACGTGTACAGTGGAGGTATCAAAACCAAGCACGAGGTGGAAAGGTTTTAAGGGTATAAGGGTCATTTCAAACCTGAAGGGCATTTTGGTAATTTCACACCATATATTTTCAATATTGCTTATAGGTCCCTTAAAATATTTTATTTACAAAAGGCCCCTTTTTATTTTTCATTTTAATCCCCAAAACTTTCTTTATTAAAACTAAGTCCCTAAAGTTTCATAAAATTACATTTTCTACCCCAAAACTTATCACTTAGCTTAAGATGTGCCATGAAATCTCAATCTGACCCATTTTACCGTTGATTTTTTAAATTTAAAAACGGGATCTGTTATATTAAGAACTCAGAATATCATATATGTAATAATATAGCATTATTAGATAGTAAGCGTGACGAAATTGAAAGAAGAAAATTATATATTAGCATAAGAAAATGGGGTCATTACATCCTACCCTCCTTATAAAAAGTTTGTTCCCCAAACTTTACTTACATCAATTTCCAAAAAGGTGTGGATATCGCTATTTTATTTCATCTTTTCGCTCCCATGTTGCTTCTTCAACAGAATGATTTCGCCATAATACTTTTACTAGTGGAATAACCTTGGATGGTAATATTTGATCTTTATGGTCCAAGATTTCCACTGGATGCTCAATGTATGTCAAATATTCTCCAACTTGAAGAGGATCGTGACTTAAGATATGTGCTGGATCAGGGATATATTTCTTCATCATTGAAACATGAAACAAATAATGCAAACAAGAGAGTTCAGGGGGTAAGGATATTTGATACGCAACAACACCTATCCTTTCAAGGATTTCAAAAGGTCCTATGTATCTTGGACTCAACTTTACTTTCTTCCGAAATAGGATTACTCCCTTTGTTGGTGATACTCGCAAGAAAACATAGTCTCCTCTTTGGAATTTTAACGGTCGGTGTCGATTGTCAACATAACTCTTTTGACGGATTTGAGCGATTTGAAGTCGGTCTTATATCAATTTCACTTTCTCTGTTGTGACCTAAATCAATTCTGGTCCCAATAATTTTCTTTCTCCAACTTCTACCCAACATGCAGGAGAACGACACCTTCCACCATAGAGAGCCTCATACGGAGCCATTCGAATACTTGCTTGATATCTATTATTATATGCGAATTCCACTAACGGTAAATGATCGTCCCAATTCCCCTTCAAATCAAGTACACATGCCCTAAGCATATCCTCTAAGGTTTGGATTGTTCTCTCAGATTATCCGTCTGTTTGAGGATGAAAAGCAGTGCTGAAATTCAATTTTGTTTCCATGGCTACTTGTAGGCTTTTCCAAAAGCGAGACACGAATCTAGGGTCACGATCAGAAACAATTAAAATTGGGGTTCCATGAAGATTAATAATTTCTCGTATATATAATTTAGCTAGATTTTCTAAGGAATGGGTAATCTTAATGGAAAGAAAATGAGCAGATTTAGTTAACCTATCAATAATTATCCAAATGGAATCATTACCATTGGAACTCCTTGGTAGCCCTGTCACAAAATCCATGGTAATATGTTCCCATTTCCACTCAGGGATTCGTATAGGTTGTAATAATCCTGATGGTTTCTGATGTTCAACTTTTACTTGTTGACATGTCAAACACTAAGGTACAAACTCTGCTATCTCCCTTTTCATGTTATTCCACCAAAACACTTCTCGGAGATCTCTGTACATCTTGGTATTTCTGGGATGAACTGTGAATCTCGAGTAATAACCTTCCTCCAAAATCTGTCTCTTTAGTTGGGCATCACTAGGTATACAAACTCTATTTCCAAACCTTAATATATCATCTCGTATCGTAAATTCAATTCTCTCCCCTTCAATAACCTCTTCTTTAATCTTCTTCAGTTGTGGGTCATTTACTTGTGCATCTTTAATTCTTTCCATCAATGTGGGTTATATTTGTAACCTTGTGATTATTCCTCCTTCGCTATAAATATGTACATCTATTTCCATACTTCTTAAATCTTTCAATAGAGCTTCTTGGCTGGTGATAATGCATGCTAAATTTGGTGTAGACTTTCTACTTAAAGCGTCGGCAACTACATTAGCTTTTCCCGGGTGATAGTGAGTATTTACATCATAATCCTTCATCAATTCTAACCACCTCCTTTGTCTCATGTTTAATTCCTTCTGAGTAAAGATATATTTTAAACTATTATAATCGTTATAAATCTCACAAGTCTCACCATACAAATAATGTCTCCAAATCTTAAGAGAAAAAATTACCGATGCTAATTCTAAGTCATGGGTTGGATAATTTTTCTCATGGGGTTTTAACTATCTTGAGGCATAAGCTACTACTTTTCCATTTTTCATTAGCACACATCCTAAACCATTTTTTGAAGCATCACTATAAATGACAAATCCTCATGTACCGGAAGGAATACTCAAAATTGGGGCAGTTACTAATCGATTCTTAAGTTCTCGAAAACTAGTCTCACTTCCTCAGACAATTCATATTTCACTGTCTTTTGTGTTAACCTAGACAGAGGTTTGGCAATACTGGAAAATCCTTCAACAAATCTTCGATAGTAACCTGCTAATCCTAGGAAACTACGAATCTCCGTTACATTACTTGGTCTTGGACAATCTAGTATTGCCTCAATATTTTGAGGATCAACCGATACTCCTTCCTTGGATATGACATATCCTAGAAAAGAAACACTAGGCAACCAAAATTCACACTTCTTTAATTTCGCATATAATTTCTCTTTCCTAAGGATTTGTAATACTATCTCCAAATGCTTCTCGTGTTCTTCAATACCTTTGGAATAAATTAGGATGTCATCAATGAAAACAACCACACACTGATCCAGATATTTCCTAAACACTCTATTCATCATATCCATAAAAGCGGCTGGTGCATTAGTTAATCCAAATGGCATCACAAGAAATTCATAGTGACCATATTTAATACAAAAAGTTGATTTCGAAATATCCTCTTCCTTAGTCTTCAATTGTTGATAACCTGACCTAAGGTCAATCTTCAAAAATACTTGCGCACCTTGCAATTGGTCAAATAAATCATCTATACGAGGTAAGGGGTATTTATTCTTAATTGTCACCTTATTTAGTTCACGATAATCTATACATAACCTCATCGTTCCATCCTTCCTTTTAACAAATAACACTGGATCACCCCAAGGGGATATACTTGGTATAATAAAACCCTTATCTAACAGATCTTGTAATTGAACTTTTAATTCCCTTAATTATAAAGGTGCCATGCGATAAGGTGTTTTTGAGATTAGTGTGGTTCCAGGAACAAGGTCAATGGTAAATTCTACTTCTCTACTAGGAGGTAGACTGGGCAAATCATCTGAAAAAAAGCCTAGCTATAGGAATATCTTTTAAACTAGGCTCTTTTATTTGCAAATCAATAACACTGGCAAGGAATCCTTGACATCCCTTCTTAAGAAAACTACAAGCTTGCATTGCAGAGATAATACGCATGGGAGATAAGATGCTAGTTCCTTCAAAACTGAATTCTGGTTGGTTAGGAACTTGGAAAATAACTCTCTTTTCAAAACAATCCACCCTAGCATGATATGATGCTAACCAATCCATCCCCAAAATGACTTCAAAATCTCTTATGTCTAAAACTATCAAATCATCGAATAGTTTATGACTACTGATATTTATAGGGCAAGACTTATATACTAATGTTCCCATCAATAACTCACCCGAAGGAGTAGAAACGTGTATGATATGATTCAAGGATTTAGGAATATTAGGAAAGCGATTAACAAAACGCACAGACATAAATGAATGGGCAGAACTAGGATCAATTAAAACTTGAAAAGGTTGTGCACATATAGAAAGTGTACCTGACACTACTGCATTAGAAGCCTTTGCATGGAAAATATTAAAGACTTTACCTTGTCTGCCCTCATCCTTATTGTCATTAGAAGTCTTTATTTCCGCCTTCCCTTTGTTAGGACAATCTCGCATTTTATGTCCCTTTTGGCCACACCCAAAGCAACTCCCCGTATCCAAGTAACACGGTCGCCCTCTATGAATATTACCACAACATTGGAATTTATCAACATTAAAGGGTTTGTTTACTAAAGGTTGTCCTATATTAGGTATAATCCTAAAGGGTTTGTTATTGGGGTTCCTTCCTCTTTGTTCTTCAAACTTCCTCTTCCCCTCTCTAACCTGATTATATTGTTCACTATCCTTCTCAGTTATTGTTGACCTAGCCACCATGTCTTTATACGATTTCAACTTTAGGATGGAAATTCGGCTACGAATATTCAACCTTAACCCACGTTTAAACTTCTTGGCTCTTAAAACATCGGTTATCACAACATCAGGTGAAAAACGGGATAACTCAGTAAACTTTGCCTCATATTGACTAACCATCATATTTCCTTGAACCAGACCCATGAAGTTAGCTGCTTTTTGGTCTTGCACCGTTTTGGGAAAGTATTTCTCGTAGAAGATCACTAAGAAGTCATTCCAACCTATGGTATTATTCCTTTCCCCATGCATTCCCTTAGTCATTCTGCACCAATGTTAGGCTTCACCTTCTAACATGAATGTTCCAAATAAAACCCAGTTTTCATCTGTACACTTAAGAACATCGAATATCTTTTCCACTTGCATCACCCAATTTTCTGCTTCAGTGGGGTTAGGAGTCCCTTTAAAAGGCGGCGGATTCAACTTCTTGAACTGTTCAACAGTACAACTACTTAGTTCAAGATTCCTTGGTGCTCCATTATTCACTTGATGCTCAACAATTCTTTCTAGACTTTCAATTGCCTTGTATGAACCTTCCAGTCCTTCCATACTCGAACCACTAGTTCCTGGAGTTGATCTTGCCTTGGTCATTTTTTACTGTCATGGCCAAACGTAAGATGTATTATACTATCACAAGATTGCAATTTAGAAGAACAATGATATATAACTAATTATATAAATTTTAATACATGTGGAGGATTATCACATAAGTCGGATATTTAATCATGTATCCTATGTATGGAAACTTAAAATCTATAACGTTCGAAAATTATGTTCAGTAGTCTATGGGTTCATAAACTATGCTCTGATACCACCTCTGTCACGACCCCGACTCAAAATAGTATTAGGGAACAAGTGTCTTGACATGCCACCAAGGCAACAAATATTCCGATTTAATTATTTCCTTAAATCAATGCATCAAATGTATTATCACATGGTTATGAATCGTAAAATACTGAAACTAAAGGAATTACATCATCAGAGATTTCTAAATGAAACTTCATATATATTAAAAGTAACAACGAGTTACAACTTAAGAGAAAATTTAAACCTTATTACAAGAGAGACAGACATGCTCTAAATAAACATTTTACAAAAAGAGATCTAAAAGCCAAATCTTCAATATAGTCCATTTTCGTTCCGTCCGTGAGCCTAAATGTTTTCGGAAAAATGGTTATTTATGCAACATGAGCTAAAAGCCGAATGAGGTTCAATCTCCAAACATTCCAGGGTTTTAGAAAATAGATACCTATTCAAGTCAAAAGAGAAGGCATATACCTATATGGAGAGGAACTTGCAGTAAATAGATATATATTTTGAAATGATAGTATATATATCACAATTGGATAGCTTAGAATAAGAAGAATGCAACAAATCAAATGTGATATCCTTTTCTTTCAATCATATCATTAAAATGGCCAAGTACACTCTAATACCGTATTCTTCTACCGTATTATACCCCAGTAGTTGAGGGTAATCGAACATGTTCGTCACAACGCCTTATTTAGGGAACATCAGCGATAACCCAGCTGGGAAGGTCAGTCAGTAAAGAGGTCCCTTAGGCCGAATCATATTTTCAATATTCAATATCCTTTTCAATAATCATTTTAATCAATATGTTTATATGGACAAAAATAAACATATCACAAATGAATCAATCATCGGTATCACATGAATTTTGAGAATAAAATCAGTTCACAAAATATATATAGTTTGCATAATATCATATAATCAAAATGCAAAAGGAATGTCAGAGTACAAACCCAAAATGGAGGTCAAATTTACTGGTATTGGTCTTCGATCACACGTTAATCTGATATAGATTTAAGTACACATTCTAAGTTCCAGTTTATACTATACTAACCTCTTCTTTTAAAGGATTAATGAATTCCCATTTGTTAACTTTTAAAACTCATTGATCATAATTTAAGAATTCAATTCATAGTCTTTCCACATCAGCCGGTTCCTAGTAGAGATGGAGGGTCACGGGGGCACCACTTAAATACCATATCATCTAGTCAGAACATTTCCGAATTCATTCCTAATAGAGATGGAGGGTCACAGGGGCACCACTTAAATACCATCTCATCTATACAGAGCTTCACTAGGCCTGACTTTGGAATTACTAAAATGGGATTCCATAATAATGTGCAATTTCTTTAAAAATAATCATTTTTAAAAGTGTATAATTTCAAACAAGTTTATAAAATCAACTTGGATTTGTTCTAAATTTTAAGTTTTGATTAGTAAATTCTTTATTGTATTCTACCAGCATAACTACTAAGTAAAGCTATAAAACAATAAATTAAAACTATAAAGATGCATTATAACATTAGGATTACCTTAAGATGAATATCCCTAAGAACTTCTTCTTAAACTTTCTCACATTTTCTCTCACTACTTCCTTCTATAATTCTCAAGGAATTGGTGTGAGTTTCAAATTATCCCCAAAGGCCCTATTTATAGTTTTCCAAAGATATCACGGCATTGACACGTGTCCATGCTAACCAAGCTTTTACAATGGGAGTCAGCGTTGACGTGTCGCGGAACAGAGGCATCTTGTAGTCTTATTTCACTGGACTGCGACCCATGTTTTATCTTCTCCTCTAACGATGACACGTGTTTATCTTCTCCTCTAATGATGACACGTGTACAGTGGAGGTGTCAAAACCAAGCACGAGGTGTCGAGCATGAGGTGGAAATGTATAAAGGGTATAAGGGTCATTTCAAACCTGAAGGGCATTTTGGTAATTTCACACCATATATTTTCAATATTTCTTATAGGTCCTTGAAAATATTTTATTTACAAAAAGGCCCCTTTTTATTTTTCATTTTGGTCCCTAAAACTTTCTTTATTAAAACCAAGTCCCTAAAGTTTCATAAAATTACATTTTCTACTCAAAAACTTATCACTTAGCTTAAGATGTGCCATGAAATCTCAATCTGACCCATTTTACCGTTGATTCTTCAAATTTAAAAATGGGATTTGTCATATTAAGAACTCGGAATATCATATATGTAATAATATCTAATTATTAGATAGTAAGTGTGACGAAATTGAAAGAAGACAATTATATATTGGCATAAGAAAATGGGGTCATTACATAGTGGTTGTGAATTGATTTTATTTTTTAAATCACCTAGAACACATGCTTAGGATTAAAAGATAAAATATGGTTTAATTCACTTCTCTTGTTTATTTTGGTGCATGTTTAATATTTGGGTAATGTTTAATTTAATTTAATTCAACTCTAAACAATGTAATTTGATAAAATTTGGGTTGGTCTAATTTGCAAATTGAATTAATTAATGTTAGGCAAAATTTCTAGGAACTGGGTGAAATTAATTTGGTTTAAGTGAATTTCAAGTGTGTGTGTGTGTGTGTGTGTTCATCATAATTCACTTATTTATGTTTAATTTTAATTTTGATTTTAGAAATTAAAATTTGTCTTTAGTTTAATTTTTCATTTTTTTAAGAAAATAAAATAAAATAACATTTGGAAAATTAAATTGTTGTGTTGAACCATATTTATTCCACAATTAAAAGGAAATTATTTTTGAAACATTAAAAATTGGGGGTCCAACAAAAACACCATATCAAATGTGGACTGGCAAGAAACCAAATTTGTCCTATTTTAGAGTTTTTTGTAGTCCTTGTTATATCCTTTGGGAAAGAGAACTCCTAGGTAAATTTGACTCAAGGTGTGATGAAGGCATTTTCCTAAGATATTCTCAAAACAGCAGAGCTTTTTGAGTTTTCAACTTAACTAATTCAAAAGTCATGGAATCTATAAATGTTGTAATAAAAGACGATGCTCCAGCCACATCTATTAAAAATGAGGAAGATTCGACATGTGAGTGTGATGTTGTTTTCGATGTTTAAAATATTGAGTCTCACAATGACTTGGATGATCCCACTACTGAGAAAAAGGATCCTTCTCCTTGGGTTCGTAAAAGTCATGACCCTTCAATAATTATAGGAGATCCCGAGGTAGGTGTCAAGACTAGGGATCATTTAGAAAATGAAGTTACATATTTGTGTATAGTTCTAAAATTGAACCTAAAAACTTTAAAGAAGCATTAAAAGATGAACATTGGATTAATGCCATGCAAGAAGAATTATTTCAATTTAAGAAAAATGATGGTGGGGAATTAGTCCCTAGGCCTTCCAATACTAATGTCATCGGTACCAAATGCATTTTTAAGAATAAAATGGATGAAAATGGTGTCAATGTTCATAAAACAATTAGGTTGGTTGCCCAAGGATACACCCAAATAGAAGGTATTGACTTTGAAGAAACTCTTGGTCTAGTTGCTAGGTTAGAATCGGTTCGCCTTTTACTAGCCATAGCATGTCACCTTAAATTTAAATTGTATCAAATAGATGTCAAAAGTTATTTTGTAAATGGTATTATTCAAGAAGAAGTCTATGTTGAACAACCGAAAGGGTTTGAGGACCCAAAGCATCCTAATCATGTCTTCATTCTAAAGAAAGTGCTATATGTCTTGAAATAAGCACCCCGTGCTTGGTATGAAAGGCTCACTTCTTATCTCCTTTCTCGTGGTATTTTAAGAGGGGGAGTATATATGACACTATTTGTTCGTAGTGATGAGGAGGCTATTCTAGTTGCACAAGTGTATGTCGATGACATAGTGCTTGGTTCTACATGTGATAAACATACTCAAGTTTTTTCAAAAGAAATGAAAGATGAATTTGAGATGAGTATGGTCAGTGAACTTACTTTCTTCCTAGGTCTTCAGGTTCGTCAACTTGAAAGTGGAATATTTTTGTCTCAAACTAAGTATGCTGAAGACCTTGTTAAGAAATTTAAACTAGAATCCGCTAAGCATGCACGTACTCCTATGAGTTCTTCGATTAAACTTAGTAAGTACACCGAAGGAAAGAATGTAGAGCACACACTCTTTCGGAGTAGGATAGGTAGTTTACTTTACCTAACCGCTAGTCGTTCGGATATTTCCTTTAGTGTAGGAGTTTGTGCCCACCATCAAGCAACCCTAAAAGAGTCTCATTTACTTTCCATTAACCGTATTATCAAATATGTTAGTGGGACCATGTCTTTTGGGATTTGGTATTACTTCAACACAAATTATTGTTTATTGGCATATTCAGACGTCAATTGGGCCAGAGATGTTGATAGATGCGAAAGTATATCTCGCGGTTGTTTCTACTTTGGAAGTGCACTTGTCTCATGGATGATCGAGAAACAAAATTATATTTTTTGTCCACGGCGGAGGCCGAATACATGGTCGTCGAGCATTGTTGCACTCAACTCATTTGGATGAAACAAATGTTGGAAGATTACGGTATTTATCAAGGCACTGTGACTATCTATTGTGATAATACTAGTGCAATTCACATTTCTCGTAATCCCGTTTAACATTACAAAACCAGGCATATTAGGATTCGTGAACATTTTATTTGTGACTTGGTTGAAGAGAAAATCATTTCCTTAAGCTTCATTGGCACCGATCAACAATTGGCCAATATCTTTACAAAACCTCTAGATTCCCTTAGGTTTGAAAACCTTAGGAAATCAATTAGGGTTTGCTCCATATATTGAGATCGAACTCTCATGTTTCTTTTTATAACTATGAACTAGATTATTTTTTTAAATATTTTATTCAAAATTTCAAAAATATATTTCTTTCTTATTTTCAAGGAAAACGGGAAAGGTTAGAATAGCCTTCACAAAATTTTGTCCATATGGTTTTGTGTTCGATTTGTTCAGAACTCTATTCTAATTCATGTCAGCATGTCTTTCGATGAGTAGTCAAGCCAGACTTCATTTCTCTTGTGAATAATAATGCTCTTATATGATATGTATTTCTGTGAACGTCTCATATATTTTCCTTCTTGCACACACTTTTCATGACATATTGCGGATATATTTTTCACATTGCACTCATATGGTGAGATTTGGTGTTGTTTTTTCAATCTTAGTCACATTTCTTAAAATCAATCGAAATTATGCATGATCATCCATTTCTAGAATTTAAACAAAAAAATATAATTATATTCTTCCGGTTATTTGTTGTTAGCAATGGACTCGGGGTGAGAAAAACAAAAAGTTTTTGCGTGAATAACCTCCAGTTCCATTTTAGAACAAGTGCCTAAAATTGTATCATTGAAAAATGATATATATATATATATATATATATAATGGCAAGGCCAAAATTATTTATCTTGATTTAGTCTTCAAAATAAAAGTCTGAATCTAAAGTTACTAATGGGAGATATAAGTTAAAGATCAATGGGCATGCACATTTATTCGATACATTGCTTTCTAATTGTGGCAACATTAGCGAGAGAAATTTCTGTCTTGTATGCGTGTTGCTTTAGTGGTTGAGTGGCCTATGGTATTTCTTACTTGAGACAAGGCTAATGGGAGTGCATATTACGTCTATATATTATTTGGCATTCCGCACTTGTGCATTGTCTTGGGTAAACTCTCTCACACGCATTGTTCACACCCCTACATTTTTTCTCCCACGGTATGGATATGTCTTCACAACCTAGGACAATTAAAACTTTCATTTCGCCAACTTTCTGCCCTTTCCAATTCCCTCTTATACGTTATTTTCATGATTATTTAATTTTTCTTATTTTTTAACGTGTTTGAGTTTCATCAGAAAAACTCGTTCAAATGAGGTTTTGAACGACATTTCCAAATTCAATTCTGGGATATTGTTCGAATTCTCGTTCAAACTAGATTTTCGTTCGAACGAACTTCTAACAAAGTTTCTAACGAGGTTCATTATATGTTTGTGGGGTATCATTTAAAAGAATTCGTTTGAACGATATTTCTCGTTCGAACGACCTGGGTTTATTTTGGGCGGTTTCTCTTTCCAAAATTCCACCGCTTCATTTTTTCCCTTTCTCTCTCTCCTCGTTCCCACGATTTCCCCATTTCCCCAAATCTCTCCATCTCTCTTCTCTCATTTCCCCACTTATTCTCTTCCTTCTACTCCCATTAACCCATTTCCCCACTAATCGATGCTCCATTTTACCTACGATTTCCTCCCCAACACTTCCATTAAACTTATTTCATCCTCCCACATCCTGATTACTCTTACATTTATAATTTACACCTAAGGTTTCGAGTTGGAGTTCTACCTCTTCTCTTTTCTAGGTTAGCATCGCTATTATTCTGTTTGATATCTGTCTTAGGAAGCCTCTTGAAGCAGGCATTATCTTTGACCTTGGGGATAAGCTTGTAGATGGTCTCTTTGAATGTTGTTTCCAATGCTTTGTAGTTGGTCTCATTGCATAGAGATTAGTGGTGACCTTTGGGGGATGCATTATTGAATCCAATCCTGGTCAAAGAGAGTTATTTTCCAGCTTTAGGGGACTTCTGAGGTTCAATATTCTTTTGGTCAGATAGGACCTCTATGTTGATGATTTCATCCTCCACCTTGTCATACTTCTCAATACAGGATATGAGATCATCCACCATAAACACTAGTTTCTTTGTCAATGACTAGTAGACATCATCTGATTTTCCAAGACAAACTTGAATGAAGAGATTGTTAAATTATCTTTGCAATTGTTTATCTCGTAGTATACATCCGAATACCTTTGGGTGTACTTCCTGATAGACTCTCCCCTCCTTTTCTTAATTGATATTAAAAAATCAACCTCCTTATTTGCCTTGGTTTTTATGATCTACTAGGCTGTAAATTACTCGAAAAAATCTCTGAAAGAGAGGATCAATCTGGGGAGAAGTTTCTTAAACCACTTTAGAGTTATTTCCTTAATAGAAGATGGGAACACTCTACACATTAGGTCGTCATGATAATTCCAAAAAGACATGGTCTATAGATAGTGCCTAATATGATGGACAAGATCTACATTATCATCATACAACATCAGCTTTGGCATGGAGAACTTATTGGGTAGTTTAAAGGAATATTTTCTCGATAAAAGAAGGCGAGGAACCGTCCCCCAATGGTTGGGAAATATTTTCATTCAATATCCTTTTTAACTATTTTTGGATGAGTCCTCTAAGTTCAACACTTCTTGCTATATCGGTTGTGCCTTTTGAAGGTAGGGTTTGCTACATTGGGTGGATTAGGTGGGCTGTAACTGATGGTGACTGGCATTGATGGAATTCCTCCTAGTGGAATTATTATCATGCCATTGGTTGTGGTTCATCGTGCTAAGACTTATTAAATGGGAGGCCCTCCCAATTTCATATGATCCGTAATTTCTTAGAGGCTGAGGTCTTCTCCTTATGTTTTCCAAAGTATAGGAGTCAGACCTGCAATCTTCTAATTATTGGGTTAATTTTCTCCTAAAATGGGTGATCTCTTGATCACAGTCATCCTGCTTCTCCATATAAATACTAACCAACAAGGAAGCATCCATTCTTTCGAGTTTCTATATCTCCGCGTGAGGTGTCGGGAAATGGAACCTGATCGACTAGGAGATCTTCCCCTAGTCCTAGAGTACTACGAAAAGGAAGTAAGGGTACAAGAAGTGTGGTCTCTCCTCACAATGGGAATTTCGTACTGGACACGGCTCCTTGCGTGGGTGCGATATTAATTTTCACTCATGATGATGGTAGGGCTTAGTGTCTTTAATAATGGTGGGAACATCAATCTTCGCACAGGCGATGCCAAATTATAGGGGATATTAACCCACAATAAAAGTGGTATTTTGAGATTAGCCCATAAATAATTATGAGTGCCATTAAATAGTAAAGAAGACTAGATGTACATGGTTCGACAGGGAGATCTGCTTATGTCCACTTAGGTAAAGGGGGGACTTTTTTATTATGCAAGAAGAACAATGGCGATTAGAGTGATAAAGTTACAAGTTGAGAGTCCAAGTTACCATGTGGAAGTTACCATCAATACCTTCATAATGGATGAGGTCTCTCTTATTTATAAGATTAGTTATCCACCCCCTCTAGTTTTCTTCATGTTTATCTTAATTCTAAGTCATAAAGTTGTATGAGGTTAGTCTTCCAATTTATCGATATAATCCTTCAAAATTTGGATTTACCTCCCTCAATATTCGTGGTTGCCCAATATTATAATCTCCCATGTAGTGGTCTTCCAATATATGAGATTCACGTGACATGGTTTCAGTCATATAACATTCACATCATATGGCACACGAAATGATTTTGGCGACATAACATTCACGTGACATGGTATAGGCCATTCCATATATATATATATATATATATATATATATATATAATATAATATAATTTTTAAGTATTGAAAGTTCAAAAAATAAAAAATGAGGGTTATATTGGATACATTAACGTGAATAACATATGTATACATATTTAAATGATTATTTTCTCTTATAAACATATGTGTATATTAACATGGGATGATCGATAGATATACAATTTACAAAAGTCAATATGATATTTATACATTTATAATAATTGACTTTTTTAAATATTTATATTTATTTATGCTAGTATAAATATTTATATGTATCTACTTTAATATAAATATTTTTTAAAAGTTAATATAATATACGTAAGAAGTGTTAAAATATACTGATTAGAGGTTTTATAGTGAAATGTGGAGTAATGTAATAAATACGGGGTATATTGGACATTTTAGGTTTGACAAGGAGTTATTTAACGATCAAATGATGAAATTGGTGTAGAACCCCTAAAAAATGTAGATAATTACAACATTCACCTTTAATTCAAACAAGGGTTAACACTCCTCGGTTCTCTAAGGTGAAGCTAGAGTTGCAAACTCGTGTTGATCTCCTCATCTTGCAAAAGAAAAATTCACCCACGATAAATCTCTAAATTGATCTTCAAATGATAAAAGTACAAAAAATAGGTTTTATGGCATTGTTAAATGCAATCTCAGTGTGGTTTGATTGATATGGTTTACAGTGGAATTAAGTTCTCATGGAACAATAATCAATTTTAGTAAATTTAGACAAAGTCGTGGGGAATCTTGATTTGATGGAGGTGTTGCCTAAAATTTGTGTAATAGATTTAATGCACATTTTTCTTAGTTTTTAATGTCTTTAATCCAACAAAATGAAGGTCCTCCTTGTGATTTTCAAATTCATACATAATATCCCTTGGAATATTCAGTATTGAGTATTAAATATATTAACAAGTGGTTTAAGAAATTGCAATAAATTTATTTTTTAATATATATCAATATCCCGAATGCAGAAGATAAGGTTTTGAAAAATGAGTTTAACATTCAACATATTTTGATAATTATCTCTTATAATGCATATGACTCAATTCGCATATCTTTTTTGTAAATAGTTGTTGGTATTCTCGTGGTGGGCCTTGACCCATCGTTGTTGACTAACATTTCATGATAGGTTGTTGAGAAGCTACATAGTTTAGGGTTTAGTAGACTTGAAGTTGGAGATTTATTTTATTGCAATAGTTTAGTTTCATTTCCACTCATTTTAATAATGAGGTGGTTACTTTGTATTTTGAGAGGTCATTTGAATCCACAATTATATACGGTTTTTAGTTGAAGAGATTGTGTAGTTGACTTTATTTCATTTAAAATTGATTAAAATTAGAGTTGAAATATACGTTTTTCGAGTTCTATCAGGGTGATGGATCTTGTTATGGTGAATAATTTATTTTTATTTGATTATATTCATTAATATTTGGTAACAAAAGTTTTAATCTCTCATATTTTTGGTAACAAAAGTTTAGAGTGGTATTTAATTTTAATGAACTTCATGTAATGGTATCGGGGTTTAACCATCTTTAATAACAAATATACGTGACCTTACATTGAGGCTAAAATTTTGAAATTCTCCCATTAGAGAATTGCTTAACTTGTCTAAAACCAATATGCATTTTTTAGTGGAGTGTGAAGCAATCCTTTTGACATCAGGTATATAAAGTCAAATGTCTTATCAAAGGCGAAAAAGATAAAAAAAAGTTTTATGTGGTTACTAAATGGAAGAAGAAGAGATAATGTACCGAGACATCAGTTTATCAAACCGGACGATACTTAAATGTTTTATGTAGTTACTCAAGTTTCGTTGGAGTTATGATATTTATAGGAAACATATTTTTTCAAAAATAATTTTGAAATATTTTTTTGAATTATTTGAGATTTTTTAAATATCTCGTATGAAAAAATTTGTCTGAGGCCTCCCTCGTACGAAGTAGATTTTTTACAAGGCATGCATTTTTTAGTCAAAATAACTCAAATGAATTTCGTACATGATTGAATCATACAAAAATATTATTGTGTATGATGATCTATTGCAAAAAGGTTTTATCATAAGAGGGACACCTCGTACCTATAAGATATGCCTTTTTTGTAATCTTGTTTCAATAGATTATTTTATGCAGCATCATCAAAATTTATATGGACATTATTTTCCGTGAGGATCCTAGATTTACCAAACCTTAGTTCTACAAATCCCTTATATTTTCATAAGAAGATATAAAATAACAAATCATGTGGTATGATCATGACTATCAAAGCTCCAATAGCCTGCCAACCAAGTTGAGATACTATCGATGCATGAAAATGAGAGCATTGATGGTTTTTATAAAAAAATTATAACGTGTAAATATAACTTCAACTTGGGTAACGTTTTTAGACTTGAGGGTTGTTAATAATATTTTGAGTCATTTCCACCTAGTTTCGTTTCACATATCACTACCTTAAACAAGTTAGGTAATATCGACAAGATGGAGGTTGAAGATGTCATAGGATCTCTACAAGATTTTGAGTTAGATAATTGCCCACCTCCCAAGAAAAATAAGGGAATTTCATTAAAAACAAAATATGATTCTCCCTCCATTTTGCATAACGATTTCGAAGATGATGATATTGAGATGTCCCTAATTTCTTTAGTATAATGGTCAAAAAGTAAAATATAGTAAGAAGATACTTGAGAACACTGAGGAAATTGGGTAAAAAAATCTTCTCTTTGGCATGATCATAAGACTTGATCAAATGAGAATTTTGAAGATGACTCTTGGAAGTGCTTTTAATAATAGGGATTTGAGCATAGGGCATATGAATTTCCCAACTGGCTAAGGAGGAACGATGGTGAGAACAATGCAACGAATATCACCCTTACTAATAGTGCCTTGGACACGTATGGTAGTTGGCCTATCGTTGAATTCAACTTTACGATATTCATCGCCATTCAAGATACGATTAGTCCTCCTTCCACCCTTTTTGAAAATAAGGGCGAGGAAGATAATTTTGTGATCAAACCCAAAAGGAGACTTAAAGAATAAGGAATAGATTTTTTATGATGACAGAGAGGTTAAACTTCAAATTTTGTATTATGATCTTTATGTTATGTCCTATACGAGTGGTAACATGAATTTTATGCTTACTGCCAAGCATAAGAAGTGTGAGGGTGTAGTAAAATGAAGCAGTTGTGGGTAAGTTCAAAGATCGAGAAACTACTCTTGTAAAGAAGTTAAGAGAGGGGGAGAGATTGATATTTTTAATTAAAATGTTTTCATACTAAAGAATGAGACACTTATGGATAACGTGAAGTCTAGAGAAGGAACTCTCATAGAAAAGTTGATAAAGGGGGAGGGAGATTGAGCTTTTGAATGAAAATGTTTAAGCTTGATCACTAATTAAGTCATCACAGGCTCGTGAGGTCCTAGAGGAATAAAATGATAAGCTCATGAAAGAGTTGGAAGAGTCTCAAAAGGTTAAGGTTCAACTAGAGAGGTGCTCAAGGAAATTGCTACTTGCATGGTCCTAAACCTCAAAGAACAAAATATGTCTTATCTATGATGAAACACATGGATATAAGTGACAGAATGAGATCAAGTTAGTTAAAGGGTAAAATAAGACACATACTCACCCCATCTAAACATTTCTCTCGAGACGAAGGATGTCAATCCTCCACAACCTTATTTTTTCTACCTATTATAAGAGGATAGTCCACCTTAGGGACTATTTATTCCGGCTTGAGAAATATGGATAAGATCCTCCACGTTTGAATGTATACATTTTTAAGCTCAATGAAAGGCCAAGATTTTCTCTTCATGAACTTGCCAAAAGAAAATAGTACAACCTAACATCCATAAGAGAGGTATACATGTGATTCATAAAAAATGGATCGCAAAATATAATTGTCGTAAACACTTAAATAATTGAAAATGTAAATATGTTTTGGAATACTTTATGATTTTATTTTAAAATTTTAATTTAACAAATTATTTTTAAAATAAAATCGTAACACCCCGTAATTTTATTGATATTTATATTGGGGTTAATTGGGAATAATTAAATCATTTTTGGAAAATTAATCCGGTAAAATAAATGTTAATTAGCGACATAACGGTTGTAAGAGGGTAGTTTAGATTAGATGGTGGTGTAACCCCTTTTGAGTACAATAATGATAAGTTGACCAACAACACTATTGATACAAGACACACAAACACAACTTAGTGAATATAAACTCAGTTTGAACTCCAAAATCTTTCTTGTATAACTCAAGGGATAATAACGAACTTAGAAGTATCTCATTTGGAGGGAAAGAGAAGTAAGCATCCTAGATACACATTGGCAGGCAGCCGAACACCCCCAACCACCGTCAAGAATATCTGTCTAGTATTAGATCTTCGTAATAAATGACAATGGTGGGTGAGAAAACTCTTTTGTTTGTAATAAATCTCTATCTGATGTATATTATCTCTAGCAATAACTCCTGAACTCTAAAAAAGAACACTCTCTCCCCAGAGGTGGTTGGGGTCCTTAAATATCCCCCACACCACTACCGAGGTAACTCAGTCATTAATAATTATTAAAGACATCCATCATACTTTATGTCACAAATGTTAAATGCATGATGCCCTAGTTATGTCCATGTTATAAACATTAAATTCCAAGACATGCATTTTGCCTAACCATTGTGTGTTAGGTAGATGTCGTCACAAAGGTCGCTCACCAACTGTCTGACAACCCTAAATACCATGATTGCTTACTTAAGTGCAGATTTGACATTGTATAGTTATCTAGTGACATCACCTATATTAGATGTGACATTAAGTAGATGGATGTTTGGTCCACAACTCAATGCCTAGTGGAACTCAAGGCTACTCCGCCCTGGGTTCCACTGTCAGGGTCTTTTGATGTTTTACCAGGTGTATCTAAGATGGTAAGGAGGATCTCCAACGATGACTCACTTATCAATCCTCTAAACTAAGTCCCTCTAAAGATCCCATGGTTAGGTCATTTGATAGAGCATGAAATCTCTCTCAGTCCCTGCCGAGCATGGTCTCTCGCGAGTACCGTTTGACCTCATACTAAAAATCATTACCCTCGTTACATTATTACAATAGTTATAGCCCCAAGTCAATATAAACAAAGATACAATGTGACTAAGTAACACAACAAGCTAAAGTATGAGTTACCACGCTTGAGCTGCCACGTTGAGCTACCACGATTGAGCTGCCATGCTTGAGCTACCTTGCCGAGCTGCCATGCTGAGCTTCTTGGTTGCCTTAATACCAAACACTGTTGTTAATAGGGTGATTATCTCTAATATTAGGATTACCTTCATGCCCTCTCTACAACGATTAATATTTATTTATATCTAATATTACTTAGTGAATGAGTAATAATAATAAGAAAATATTATAATTATCGCGAGTGAGAAATACGACAGTTATGGTAAATTTAGTCGGGACGTGTGTGTCAGTCGTGTTGGGATTAATTTGGGAAATAAAATAAAATTTCACTTTTGATATTCCATACGATCATTTCGAGTGCACCGATGTGTTCGGAAGGGTCGAGATAGTAAGAAAAGACTACCAAAGGGTTTCGTTTGGGTCACGGGGCACTTTTAGGCCAAATAAACACCCTAGAGGGGAATTTTGATCTTTCAAATTTTTGGATATAATAAACCCACAAAATCAAAGGATTATTTCTGATAAAACGTAAAGGGAATTAGGTTTATGTGTTACCAAACCAAAAAGAGAGTCACAGGAGGACGAAGGAGGGTTGTCCCTAGCGTTCCAAGGCCAAAAACCATCCTCTTTCACCACGACCACCACCAGATTATAGATCGGGAAGCGGAGAACACAATTTTCACCACCAATTCTTTAGAAATCAGGCTTGCACTTCAAGGCAAGTGTTTATCTTGCTAACTTATGATTTCATATATCATTCGTGTTAGAATAGGATGACTTCTTATAAAATTTGTGAACTTTGATCTTAAAATTAGAGACATAATTCATATTCGTGGGTAGGAATGATAACATATTTGATAACTGATATATGTAGATGAATTTTGATGTAAATTATCAATAAATTTAGGAAGAAATCTAGAATTATATTGATGTTCTTGAACATGAGTAATAATCTAGGGTTTTTTACAAATAAATCTTGATTGAATCTGATTTGGGGATGTTATCTAAGATTTAATGATTCTAATACATTAAAAATTATTAATGCATGTTACTATAATGTTAGAGGCCTTTGGTTCGGAGTTTGGGGTAGTTTAATGTTGGTTTGGAGGTGTAAAATGGAGAAAACCTGTAGTTGGACGAAGATGAACACCCTGGTACCGCGAATCGGTTCGCATGTTTCTCCAAACAGGTTTGGCTATACCCTCGAATCGGTTCTCATGTCCCACCGAACTGGTTCGGGGGACATGACATTTCTGAGTTTTGATTTTGTTAAATTTTGATAGGTTTGTTTTGATAATTGTAATACCCCGCACTTTTATGGATAATTAAATTTCATAAGTAAGTGAATTTTTGAAATTGAATAATAATTTTTGGAGTTTATGAGGGTTAGATGATTTTCGAGGTGTGCTATATTTACTTTTGGGATTAAGTTAATGAGTCAGAGTATTTTAATTATAAGTCGCAGTTGGGTAAAGCGACAAAGGATAATATTTTAATTGGAGAACCCGCATGAAGTAATGTTGGGTTTAATTAATGAATTGTGGTTAAGTTAATCGGATGGAGATTTCGAGTGTGTGGTTGGTTTCAGAATGGCCGACATAGTCAAAATAGAGTATCCGGGAGTAGTGTTTGGGTTCCAGAAATTTTTTGGACCAGTAGGGACTCGTAATTGAGTAAACGAGTCATTTTTTGGGTTAATAAGGTACAAAACATTATTTCTCCCGTATAAAGGCATGAGAGAGGGAGAAAGAAAGAAAAAAATAGAAATAATGGAAGAGGAGAAAAGAAGACATATAAGGGAGATTCCGGCCAAACTCCGCGGGATTCGACTCGTGGTCGTCGAATTTTATCCCCCAAGCAAGTGTTTACTTGTTTTATTCAATTTAGTGTGTATATCACATATCATAATTGGTAAAATATGTGATTTTGGGTTAGAACCCTTAAAGTAAATTGGGAAAATTTGAGTATGAGTTTAAAAAGTAATGTGTTGTAAACTCTAAATGATTTCTAGGGTTAAAACCATGTTAATGGAGTGTAAAAATTGAATTGAAATGGGAGAAATGTCAAAACTAGGGTTTTTATGGCTTTAAGGTTTAAAACCAAGAGAAGTGGTTTAACAAAAAAAATTAATAGATTTGTTAGTTGGAAATCATAGATTAGATGATTATGTTGTTGTTGATTGAGATAAGAAACCACAAAAATGGAGAGGGGATGAATAATTAGATTTTTTGGAGAAGAAGAAACCATGGAAGGTTTTCAGAACTGAACATGCCTAATCGATTCGGTATGAGATAGTTAGAAAGTAGAACTATTTTGAATTGATTCATACAGGCCGAATCGATTCGGCTCGGGCACATTTTTGAGGTCTTATCCTTTAAGTTTAGGGAAATTTAAACTATGGTTTTGGAGACTATTATAGGGGATTATAGATATGACATTAGGACTCCTAGATGATGGTTTTGAGAGTGAGTAAACCTTGAGAGGAAGGAGGAGACCTCAAATTAATTTAGTGTACGATTCGGGGTATGGATTTAATGAATGTTTGGGACGAGGGACATTCGAGGGAATCATTCGGCCAGAGTGGATGGATATATTTATGTTGTTAGTATAAACATGGGCCGATTATAATTGAGAAATTCCTAGGATGCGATATCTATAGGATTAAAGTAAGTTGAGGGTATTCCTATTAAATTGTTATGAATTGGGAACATTTGGGGTTACTGCCTATCGCTATATGAGATTGGAAATTATAGCTATATATATATATATATATATATATATATATATATATATATATATGTGTGTGTGTGTGTGTGTGTGTGTGTGTGTGTGTGTGTGTGTGTGTGTGATTGGTATGTTTGTATCTGAGAGGCTGGTTCCATGGGATTTCCTTTAGCGTAGGGTTGGAACATTCATATTATATTTCTCTAGTGGGATACAGGGAGGTTGTGAGATGTGGGTGAATCCCCTGGCTTGAGGAGCAGGAAGAGTATATCCCAAGGTCATCTCATCCCGCATTTGGGTGCGGTGTGTGTGTACTCCACCTGTAGAGGGAATATGACCGCCTCCACCGTTGTGTATTTTTACCATGACCATGAGTAAGTCTTTCCCGGTACCATAGTATAGTGAGTAAACCCGGATTTGGAGAGGCACTATGAGACTGCATCCTCGAGTATAACTCACTGGTATGGTTATTATACTTGTGTGTGTAGTATATTTCCTTTATATGAGGACGAGATATCACATATCTTCATCTAGTGTAAAGAGATAAATGAATAAGGAATTATTCTAATTCCGGGAGATTTTATCTGGACTTAAATTGTGATTTGTATATTAAAGTGAGTATTATATGTATACATTTATATGAGTATATATATATATATATATACGTTGTGTACTGGGGGCCTAATGGATCTCGACGATCGACATTTCCAAGTAGTAGTTTATCATGGGGGTTCTTTGTTTGGATTTCGCTTCGCGAGACACACCACGCATGAACGTAGCGCAGTGTTGGGACTTGGTAGAAGTTTATCCCTTAGTACTTGGGTTAATTAGTATTTTTAGTCATTTGGTGGAATGAATTTAGTTAGGTAGGGTAGCTTAACTTGGTTGTCTAGAGGGGTGCGATAGGTGTGCACTATTAGAAGATGGGTGAGGGGTATCTCATGGGATTGCGATACCATTTTAAATATGAGATAATTATAGTTTAAAAATATAGCATTTATGCACTTGCAAAATATTTTTGGAATTTGGGCTCTGACCCCTTTATCTATTTTTTCCCTCCTTTGCTATTTATATATATAGGTGTCCAAACACATGGACGCCTGGATGATGTTTCCTTCGAGTCAGACGTTGATGCAACAACTATGGATGCATGCAGGTTCTTTTTAGACGCATCGATTTTTGTGATCTAGATAGGAAGTATTGTAGTAACACTCGGGCCGAAAGACCAATTGTGTTTATTTATTCTTTTACGGCATTTTAATTTACGCCCTTTCGATTTGGTTGTATTATGTTAAACTGAGTGTTCGGTTATTTATTTCATTTCAGTTATTTTGTGTATATAAACTGTGTGGACATTTTATTAGAATGGTTTGCTTAAAAAGATTAGTTAAATAAAATTTTGACGCCAGCCTAATAGGGTATTAGTAATTAAATTGGTTTTCGACAGTGATGCTGAGGTTGAACAATATGAGACTCATGTTTTAATTTGGTACATGATTGATCGCACGGTATTTTTTTAGGCGGGGTTTAATAATAATTTCCTTCCAAATGAAGAGAACTTTGGTTATTAATGTGTGTGATATATTTCATAGTGATTTGACAGAAAATTGTAATGAATACGAGTGGACCACGGGGCTTAGTTTGACATTTAAATGTTCATTAGTAAATTAGAATGGGTCACAAAAAGTGTGAGGGAATAGACGATTGGACAACCGATCGTTGAATATTTGAATTACTGAAATAATCCAATGGAGTGAGTAGGATCATTCGAGTTATGGGAAAAAACTCATGAAGAATACGATGAATAATTAAATGGTGAATTTGAAATGCGTTGGATATTCGGGGTATTATATTTGTAAAAACAATTTTAGGTGCCCAACCACTCAGACGCCAGGCATATGAGTTCCTACATTTGACATGTTACAGTTGTTGTGGAATTTTCATGGCCTTTCTATTAGATGCCTCCACATTCATTTAATTCTTATCTTTTCTTATTTATCTTAGTCGGGAATGTCTCTCGTTCCTAGTAGGATATTATATGTCAAGACTTTCTATTTCTAGTTATTTCTAGTAATGTTCTAGTGTTGATTTATACATTACGTATGGATGACTGTATTCGGATTTTATCTGGAGTGTTATTCCAGATTTAGCTATATCTGTATGTCTTATCTCCTTTATTTATTTTTGTGTGCATGGAAATCGTAAATGATATATTTATTCCGTTTATATTTACTTCATGTTAATAATTAAGATTAAAACATTGACACCGGTCTATTAGGCTATTAGTAATTAATTCAATTTCAACGGTGATGCTAAGAATGAAATGATTAGTTATTCCCAGGTAATTTAATAATGAACTGATCACCCATGATTAGAATAGGAAATGTGTCACAGATGGTGTCAGAGCATCGAGTTCTAGTGTCTTTAGGATCTATGCGACTTACTACAATTTTTAGCGTAGCGTTCTTTGACATGGATCCCTATTATTAGGATTACTGTATTCTTTAATATGAATTTAAATATTTAGCTAGTATTAATACATATTGAATTATGGACTGATGGAAAATTATTTCTCTTTTCAGATGCCTCCTCGACGTGCACTACGAACCACCCCATATACATGACCCAAGCCACAGCCAGCTCAGGCCCCATGATCTATGAATGCTATCAAGGCTATCGCCATTATAGCCCATCGAGAGGCATTAAAAGATGCATGAGTGCACAGAGGTACAAAAGAAAATACTGTCTACCTTTAAACTAGTACATGCAACATTGCAAATGGTGGGAGTCCATCAACACTGTGCAGGAGAGAGACACCTTGACTGTTTAGGTGTTTTGGGAGTAGTTCGACCACAAAAATTTCCCTTTTGCCATACAAATTGAGATGGGGAGGATATTTTTGGATCTTTCTCAGGAGGGGATGGCCGTAGTAAAGTATGAGGAGGAGTTTACCAGACTAGCAAATTTTGTCCCCGAGGAGCTGCCGACATAGGAGAAGAGGATTCAGTTTTTTGTACATGGTCTTTCCTGGAGGATCCAACAGTATCTGTTGGGTAATCCATCCTTGAAAACTTATACGAATGTGTTGAATTCAGTGCTACTAGATTGTCATGATCACCACTTCCATGTTAAGGGAAGAAAGCGCTCACGAGAGTCCTATCAGTAGGGAAGGACTAGGGGTAGTAGTTTTGATGGGGCACAATTGACTCAGATCCATCAGAGGCAGGGTGAGAAGGGTCCCCACTATGGGACGTTGCTAAGAGGTTCCATTCAGGGGATAATAAATAGGGATAAGGTGGATTTAGGCAGGGCCAGTAGGGAAAACAGTGATTTTATTAGGGCTAACAGGACCAAGGTAGAGGTGGTAATGGCCAGTAGGGTCGAGGCGAGCAGGGCCAGAGGGCATGTCATTTTGCAGACATAAGAGATTAGATTTCCCTAATAAGGGTAGGGTTCAGCAGGAACAAGGAGCTTTCCAAGAGCCTCACATACCTATCTTTCCTGTCTCCCTCCCATTACTAGCACCCGTACCAGCATTGCCTGCAGCACCAGTTATTCCAGCCGCCCCACCCCAAAAGGGGAAATTATAGTATGGGCGCATGTATCATGTCCACAAGGCCGCAGATCCACTGGCTCTGCACTCTGTTTTGGGTATATTTCCCATCCATGTTACTTTGGGGCACATTTTATTTGACACGGGGGCTTCACACTCGTTCATAGCTAGTAGATTTTCATGAGCGACATGATTGTTAGAGATGGAAGATAGTACGATCACGTGAGTAGACTCACCACAAGGTAGGGAGACACTAATTTTCTTTATATGTCAGGGTGTGAGTATAGATATTGGGAGACTAGATTTACCTATCGATATGCTTATATTAGGTATGTCAGAGTATGACATCATCATAGGAATGAATTGTCTAACTGAGTGTAGGGCCATAACTGACTGCTATAGCCGAAGCATAGTGTTTGCGATTCTCTGCCAGTAGATGTTCTTGGTGGCAGTGTCTTATCCTAAAGGTGGATCATTCGCTTATCAATATTTTATGGAGGAAGAGACCTCTCGAGGGGTGTTGATTTCCCTCGATTTGATTCCAATGGTATGTGAGTTTGGTGATTTATTTTAAGAGATACTGAGATTTCCCCTGGCATAGATATCGAGGTCATCATTGACTTAGCGTCAGGCACTTGGCGAATAGATCGTGCACCGTATCGTATGAATCCTGTGGAAATGGGCATGCTACGGGATAAAATGGAATAGCTGTTGGGGAAGGGCTTTATACGTCATAGTACTTTGCATTAGGGTGCCCCAATATTGTTTGTATAGAAAAGATATGGGTCTTTATGCCTGTGTGTGGATTACCAAGAGTTGAATAATGTCACGATACCGAATAGGTATATGTTGCCCCTAATCGATGACTTTTTTGACTAGTTGAGAGGATTTATCTACTTCTATAAGATAGATTTCAGATTCGCGTATCACCATTTGCACATTCAGGAGCAATATGTGTCTAAGACTACCTTCTTGATGAGATATGGGCCTTACGAGTTTTGAGTTATGCGATTCAGGCTAACCAATAAGCCAACCATGTTTATGTACTTGATGAATAGGGTGTTCAGAGAGTTCGTAGATAAGTTAGTTATCATCTTCATTGATGACATCCTCATTTATTCCTGGACTTAGGAAGAGCATGTCGAGCATTTGCATTGACTATTACAGACATTGCCTCATCATTTGTTGCATTAGAAGCTTGAGAAATGAGGGTTTTAGATGAGCAAGGTGCCGTTTGGGGGTCATACAGTTCCTGAGTTGGGGATATCAATGTACCCAAGTACGATGTCAGCGATGAGTTAGTGGGGACAGCCCAGGACACCAATAGAGATGTGCAGTTTCTTAGGTTTACCCAGGTACTACAGACAATTTATTGGGAGATTCTCGAATATTAAGGGTCCATTGACTAACTTGATTCGCAAAGGTGTACCCGTTATTTTGGTTGATGCTTGTCAATTGGATTTTGATGACCTGAAGGACAACTTGACTTCAACACTCGTACTTGTACTTCCCAGGGCAGGAGTGGGGTTTCTTTTTTTTACTGATGCATCCCTATAGGAACTTGGGGTGTGCTACAGCAGGAGGACCAGACTATAGCTTATGCTTGTCGCAAGCTTAAGCCTCATGAGAGAAATTTCACTACCCATGACTTGGAGTTAGCGGTATTCATGTTTGCGTTGAGTATTTGAAGACATTATTTGTTGGGGTAGAGATTTCATTTGTTTATAGATCATAAGTCACTGCTATATTTTTTCTCTCAGAGAGCGCTGAATATGCATGATCTTAGGTTGCTGGAATTTTTAAAAGATTATAAGTTTGACATCTAATATCACCAAGGAATGGCTAATATGGTGGCAGACGCATTGAGTCACAAGCCAGTAGGGGATGTAGATGAAGTTTGGAAGACGAAATGGAAGGATTTGAAATATGAGTGTGTAGATGCCTAATCGTTCGTGTTAGTTATGACCGTCACCCAAAGATTATCACAAGGGTAGTACAGCCACATGCAATAGATTATTTTTGTCAAGAGCGGATGAGACAACTCTTAGTCGGGGGAGCAGAGTCATATGCCGTGACTTCAGAGGGAGGTTTACGATTCAATAGGACATTGGTTATCGCAGAGCGGGAGGCGTTACGACACGTAGTGATGGTAAAGTCACACTAGTTATAATTTACTGTACATCCTGGATGGGATAAGAAATACCAGGACATGATACAACAACATTAGTGGAGGGGTATGGATAGAGACATCGTTTAGTTTGTTTCAAGGTGTACCATTTGTTAGTTGGTGAAAGTGGACCATCAGAAGTCAATAGGGGTTCTACGGTTGACCTTGGCATTTGCTCGCTTATTGGTTGGGGGTGGGGGTCAACAATCTTCTTGGACCGGAGTTGGTTTAGGATACGTCGACCAACACTGAGTTGATTTGAAGTCGCATACAGATCACCCAGGATCAACATAAGAGTTATGCGGATGCTAAGCAGTTCTTCCTGGAGTTTAGTGTGGGGGATTTGGTGCTACAAGGTGTATCTACTATGAAGGGGATAATGAGGTTCGGGAAGAAAGGGAAGTTGGCACCGAGGTACATGGGGCCATTCCATATCATTGATAGGATTGGCCTAGTTTCATACAAACTTGGGTTGTTGGAGCACTTGCATTGGATTAATGATGTATTTTACATTTCTTCACTGAGGCGATATCTCCGGATGAGTTGGGTCACAATCATATTTCTTTGGAGGAGATTTATTTACATCCAAATATTTCATATAAGGAGAGGCCGGTTGCTATTCCTATACCATAGTGAGAGGATACTAAGGTCGAAGGTAGTTCCACTTGTGCGGGTTTAGTGGGGGCATCATAATGCCGACGAGTTAACTTGGGAGCATGAGGATGATATGCATGAAAATTATTCAGAGTTATTCATACTAGTTATTTCCTTTTTCCAAAATTTGGGATGAAATTCGGTTATTATAGGGAAGTATGTAACACCCCGTAATTTTATTGATTTTTGTATTGGAGATTAATTGGGATTAATTAAATTATTTTTGGAAAATTAATACGGTAAAATAAATATTAATTAGCGAGATGAGGGTTAATATTTATTTATATTAAATATTACTTAGTAATAATAATGATAGGGAAATATTATAATTATCGCGAGTGAGAAATATGGCAGTTATTGTAAATTTAGCCAAGACGCGCGTGTCAGTCGTGTCGGGATTTAATTTGGAAAATAAAATATAATTTCACTTTTAATATTCCATATGGTCATTTTAAGTGAGCCATTGTGTCCGGAAGGGTCGAGATAGTTAGAAAAGTCAACTCGAGGGTTTAGTTTGGGTCCTGAGCTCTTTTAAGCCAACCGGCACCCCGAAAGGGGTATTTTAGTCTTTTGATATTGTGGAGATAATAAAACCATGGACTTTTTTATTGTATATTGGGTCTTAATTGGGATTAATTAAATTATTTTTGGAAAATTAATCCGGTAAAATAAATATTAATTAGCGAGAAAAGGGCTAATATTTATTTATATTGAATATTACTTTGTGGATAAGTAATAACAATGATAAGGAAATATTATATCTGTCGTGAGTAAGAAATACGACAATTACAGTAAATTTAGTTGTGACGCGCGTGTCAGCCGTGTCGAGACTTAATTTATGAAATAAAAGATAATTTGACTTTTGATACCCCATATGGTCATTTTGAGTGCGCGAATGTGTCCAGAAAGGTCGAAATAGTTAGAAAAGAATACCCGAGGTTTAATTGGGTCCCATGACACTTTTAGGCCATACCGGTTGCTTAGAGGCGTATTTTGGTCTTTTCAATTTTTGGAGATAATAAACCCATGAAAATAAAAGGATTATATATGATAACACGTAAAGGAAATTAGGGTTATCAGTTACCAAACCAAAAGGAGAGTCACGGGAGAAAGAAGGGGGATTGTCCGAAGGATTCCATAGCCAAAAACCATCCTCTTGCACCACGGGATCGTAGATCAGGAAGAGGAGCACAAAAATCTCAGCACCAATTCTGCAGAAATTAGACTTGCACCTCAAGGCAAGTGTTTATTTTTGCTAAATTTTGATATGATATATCATCCATGTTAGAATATGTTGACTTCTTATGAAATTTGTGAAATTTGAGATTAAAATTTGAGACATAAGAATTATTATTCATGGGTAGGAATGATAACATATTTTAACCCTGATATATGTAGATGAATTTTTATGAGAAATATCATGAAAGTTGGCAAGAAATCTGGAATTATATTTAGGTTCTTGAACATGTGTAATAATCCAGGGCTTTTATAAATAAATCTGGATTCAATCTGATTTGAGGATGTTCTGTAAAGATTTAATGATTCTAATATGTTAAAAATTGTTTATACATGTTACTATAATGTTATAGGCCTTTGGTTGGGACTTTGGGAAAGTGTAATATTGGTTTGGAGGTGTAAAAATTGCGAAAACCCATGGCTGTTATCAGGAACCGATACGCATGTTCCCCTAAACTTTTTTGGTTATACCTTTGAACCGGTTCACATTTCCCTCAGAACCGGTTCGGGGGACCTGGCATTTCTGAGTTTCGATTTTGTTAAACTTTTCTCTATTTGAGTTGATAATTTCCTTCCAAATGAAGAGAACTTTGGTTAGCAATGTATGTGATATATTTTACTGTGATTTCATAGAAAATTATAAATAATAGGAGTGAACCATATGGATTAGTTTGACATTTAAATGTTCGTTAGTAAATTAGAATGGGTCATGAAAAGTGCGATAAAAAAAGATGATCGGACCAGTGACGAAAGAATATTTTAATTTGTGAAATAATTCAATGGAGTGAGTAGGATCATTCAAGTAGGGGGGGAAACACTCGGGAAGAATACGATGAATAATTAAATGGTGAATTTAATATACATAGGATATTCAGGTACTATATATACTATGAATGAGATATATGTTGTAGGTTGAGGGTATACCGATAATAGTGATATTATATACCTATTGTGTATACTCTTATGGGTTAACATAACTGGGCTACTTGCTATCACGGGAGGTTTTCTCACCGTGGACAATCTTATCCTGATGAGCCCATTGTGGGGGAATATGACTTGTAACCTAAGGACATAGAACCTAGGTATGTTATATCTTAATGTATGACAATTTCGACAGTCATTTGGGTATGTTTGGTGTGTGCGTGACCCACAAACTTGGAACTATGTTCCCTTTTTATATGTGATTTGATTTATGGTTAGAGGGTGATACCCGGACCTATGTCCTTATTTAGTACGTGATGTACTTGGACTTGCTAGAAGAGTATGCTCGCATCGCATGTTTCCACTTAGGGATGTCGTATAAGTAAATATATATGGAGGAATGTTGTTTTTACTATTTCATAAACATATAAGATAATAAACTGTTTAGATTTAATCCATCAAGGAAAAAATCAACAGTTAGATTATCCATAGGTACATGGCCCAAAGCCAGCTACAAACATGCAAGGATTTTTACATCCCCTGAAAAATAAAATAAAAATAAATATGTCCAAGTTAGACTGATAAGAGTACGTGACTCGAGGAGTAAAAGCCGGACACATGGGCTAGAATGTGGCTCGAGCAATAAAAGACAGACAACTCATTGTCTCACATATTATGTTTACACAATAGGTAAAAAAACAATATGAGCTAAACCAGTCTCCCCTCATGCCACATCTTCTGCCAGACCCATAACAGTTCTTCCCATGCCACACCCTCCTTCACATTCCAAATCAGGTCGTTCTCTTTCCCCCTCCCCACATTTTTCACTCGCACCTCCTTCTTTACCAATTAGGGCTCACATAACTGAAAGATCCTTACCATATTCACCTCAAACATTTGAGCAAAGACAAATTCATTGTGACTTGTAACATGGCTACAACAACTACAACACGACGACAACCCTAACACCTGTAGCAAATCATGACAATTATTAGGCAATGGCGACAATGTTTTCCATGTAAATGCCTTTTCTTACATTTTTGTGTGTATTTTATGTTCTCCGTTATTTTCCTCTTTCATTTTGGCCAGTGGTGTTTTTTCCGTAATATTTGTCGGTTTTCTACTTTAACTTTTTTGAGAACCATGTTTTTTTTTCCGACCTTATATCTCTCTCCCCCTCTCCCCTTATGTTTTGGCTTATGTTTTTGCTTTGGGAGTGTATATATACGCTAGGGTATGCCCGTACATGAAGGCACGCTGAAAATTTCCAAAACGTTCGTAATCACAAAATGGCAAAAATGTTCAAAGTACGTAATTGCAACAAAAATTACGGAGTTTAATTTTTTTAGAAAACTACCCACCTAATTTAATGCTTAAAGAAAATTCTCCATCAAACGTAATCGGAAAATGGTAAAAATATTTAAAGTTTATAACTGCAAAATGACAAAAAAAATTCGTTCCCCGACAAAAAAATGTATGTTTTAAAAAATTGGCGATAATATCCTATATTTTATGGACTATCCACCGTATTTAACAAGTAATAAATAGTCCAATATTAATAAGCACAAAAAATACTACAAAGATAAAATAAAATTTACAATATGTAAAGGTGTCAAGTTTTAGAAACAAATGCATATGTGAAAACTTCTTTAACACCCCAAGCAAAGAAATGTTAACAAATAAAATTTTGTATTAATAAAAAGTACAAAGATGTCGCATATGTAGACACTATATTGCGAAGAAAGTTTTCGGAAGTATGTAATCGCAAATTGACAAAAAATTCCGAAGTATGTAACTGCAAAACGACAAAAATGTCATTCCCCGACAAAACCAAGTGTAATTTTAATAAAATTGGACCTAATATAGATTATACGGATAGTTGAATCGATTACCACCAGACACAGTTAGAATACTTAAAAAAAAGTGGCGAAAAACCTTACATGAACCAAATTCGGCAATGAAAAAATGGAACTATTGACTTTCAAGTGAATTTTGACCTCTTGAACATCGCCGAAAATAGTCCAAAATGCTAATAGCTAGGCACGGACAATACGAATCTAATGGTGCCATAATCGCCTCATTCCGATTTACGGTTAAAAAGTTATGGCATATCTCACAAACATACTATTTAAAGTATTAAATCATGTATTATTAAAATCCAATTTTTGTATATTACACAAATAATTGTAAACAAATTAAAAAAAATTGAGCAGAGTTTCCTTTATTTATATGACTATCCACCCTGTTGAAGAAAAAAAAAATACACCAACAGCAAATATAATAGTTCATAATTTAGTTACGATATCATTGCCTATCTAGATATGTGCAAAGTCTTCTCATAATGGGTTGGATGATTAAAAATATTTAAGATCTGAGTGGAAGGATTCTCGTAAATTTTATTAAACTATTTTTTTAATGTTTTAACAGTTTTCTGGAACTCACTTTACTTTGTGGAACAAGAGATAAGGAGATGCAACCATTTGGGAAAGAATTAACAAGATGTTGTTAATTTTTCAATTGTTGTTTCAAAGAATTTCATTAGATCACCCAAAAAAGGCTTCTTCGAATCATGCTCCATTACTCTTGACTCATTTTACTGAGTTGGATGATATTCCAAAAAGTTTCATTTTCCAAATGTTTTAGTGTAAGCATAGTGATTTTAAACAGCTAATTCAGTCTAACTAGGATTTTTTTTGTTTAAGGTAATCTAATCTTCTCACTTTCACAAAATTTGAAGAAGATTAAAAAGGTACACTGAGATTGGAAGAAAGAAGATTTCGGTGCTTTCTTTACTTTTGATGTTCAAATTTTGTATCATCCTTTGATATGCTGGAAATATTTTTGATCAATAATTTAAATATATATATATATATATATATAGTTGAATTGTAAATCCTAATCTACATCTGTGATGAAATTTATGTCTCTTGTATTGTCAACACTTCGAGTTTAGGATTACAATTGAAAGGGTATAATTGAATATGTGGTTCCCAAGTTGATCATATGTAGCATTTTTTCATTTATTAGTTCAGTTATTGTTGCATTGCAAGTTATATAAGATTGAGTTACTTTATTAAAGTAGTGAATTTAATATAATATCCTTTGATATTCTTGTCCTTCCATAAATATCTACCTTCGATATTCATGATGAATATATATTGTTAATTCGTCTAAGACTAGGTGTTCTTCTCTTCAGGTTTTTGAAATTTGGATGTTTTAAATTAACCTTTTTTTGATTGTTTTTTATTCTCACCGAGTAATTATACTGACGAGATTCAACGCAATGTACAGGGACTTTCTCATACGTAGCGAAATTGACGATTCAACGATTCAATGAGATGATTGAGGAATTAGTTATGTCGATCTACATTCAATTGTTTATGTATTACAGTCAGTTGTTGGTATAACATTTTGTCAATGTTTGATTTACCCTTTTAGAAATGAAATAATATAATATTTTGATCGATAAATCAGGTTTGCTTAATTGTTGTTGTACTATTTTTATTTCTTAAAGAAGGTGGTGGATAGTTCTATAAACAAAGGAAATTTTGTATAAATTTGATGAATTTATACTATTCTAAAGAATGTCGTTGGACTATTTGTTATTTGTCAAGAAATGTGGATAGTCCTCTAAACAATGCAGATTACGACCAACTTCTTAAAAAAAATACACTATATTTTGTTGGGGAACGACATTTTAATTGGTTTGCAGTTATGTACTTTGGAAATTTTTGTCATTTTTCGATTACGTACTTTGGAAACTTTTGTGGTATATATATATATATATATATATATATATATATATATATATATATGTTCACATAATTGATTCTACTACGGTGGTAATATTGGGTAAAATAAATAGGGATATTCAAAGTAATCTAAGTGTGTGGAAACTCATATGTAAACTTGTTTTACTAAATAAATAAAAGGAATAGGAAATGTGTTATGGTATCGTATGGGCAATATGGGTGGGCACTATAAATTACTAGGTGTGAAGAGAAGTAAGCCAGACTTGTTAGGAGGGTAGCATAAGTAGATGGATTAGAGTAGTACATTAGGCATGCACATTATTTTGAGGGGTGATGACCTCAGGTGAGGGCATGTGGTACTAACAAGTATTTAATTGTAATACCCCGTATTTTTATGGCTTCTAAAATTGGGAATTTATTGAATTTAATTGAGATATTAATTTAATATTAATCCAGCATTTTATTTTAAATATTTACTAGTGTGACAAGAGTTAGTAATTATTGGTAATTTGTTGAATATTACTGGATGAGAAGAGTAATATATGAGATTAATTTTAATAAAATTGTCACGAGAGAATAAAATGGTAATTATGAAAATTTAATTCGGGACGCGCTTGTGTCGTGTCAGGACTAAATTAATATTATTAAAGTGAATAAATTATAAGTCATCTGTATAGTCATTTTGAGTGCGCCAGAGTATCCGGAAGGGTCGAGATAGTCAGAAAAGTGTACTCGGGGGTTTTAGTTTGGGTCTCGGGGCATTTTTAGGCCTAATTGACACCCCGGGAGGGTATTTTAGACATTTGGTATTTTTGGGTAATTAAACCCACGAATTTTCTTAGTATTTATTAGCCATTTAGAGTTGTCTCTTAGGGTTAACAAACATAAAGCCTAAGCCATCCATTAGAGAAGAAGGTGAAGTGATTAGAGAAGAAGGTGAAGAGATTTGAGAAGAAGGTGAAGAGTTTTTCAAGCAATCCAAGGCCTAGAACTCACCCGATTGCGCCGCCACCACAACCAAAATGTAGATCGCATCAAAGGAACGCAACCATATATTTTTCATCAACAAATCATAACCTTCAATACAAGGTAAGTATCTATCTTGCTAAATTCCATGTTAATATACCTTCCACGTATTCCAGGAATGAAAATCATATGTTTTAATAGAAAATTTATATATTTTGGAAGAAAATTTTTATGTGTTGTAGGGAGAACCCGTGTAGTCTAAAACCGTGATCATATGTAGAGGATTACCCATGAATTTATTATGATATTTGGGAAGAAAATCTTGATTAAAATAGAGGGTGGTGATTATTCACGCAAAAGTTTGTTTTATAAAGAGATTTGAGATTAAACCCCTTTTTGATTGATTCGTTGAGGATTTATTGATGTCATTACGTTAGAACTTGTTTATGTACATTACTTATACACTTGGATTACTTTTATGGGAGTTTGGGATGAAATTATCGAGGTTTGGAGGGGTTAAAATGGTTGAACCCGTAGGTTGACTATGGCAGAAAACTGGGCAAGAACTGCTTGATCGATCGATCGACCCCCTTTCCTCGATCGATCGACCCAACCTGGAAAACTGCATATTTTTCTCCTTTTTGTTTAATCCGGTTAAGATACGTAGGAACCCTTGATTATTATTTATGTAGTATAATGGGTTATGAAAAGGACCAGTAGGGTCTAAGTAGACTTCGTTGAGTGAAATTAATATGTGATGAAATTTTGGGTCAACGGGGAGTTATTCGTACATTGGAAATTGTGCGTACGTTTACTAAAAGATTGAGACTCGTGAAAGATTTAGACTAGAAGGTAAGTGAGGGTATATCTACTGATAATTATACTTAGTGAGAAATAATACTTCGAGAGATGAGAAGTAAGAACGAAGTAAATAATAAATGAGAATAAAAGAGACGAATCCGTTATGAGAAATAATTGAGTAAAATTTGTGTCGAGATGGATAATAACAATTATGGGTCGTGGGTGAACCTAATTTGGAAAATATGAATATTTATATGTATGAATTTGTGAATGTGCATATATTATGTATCTGTTCATGACATACCTAGCTTACTTGCTATCGATGTGAGGTTTGCGCGTGAGGGCAATGATATCCTGATGAATCTATGGGATTCTTGATTTGTCGCTCGAGAACATAGGATTATGAAAGACTTATCGGTAAGTTGATAAGTCCGGTGACTATGGGAACATAAGTATGTGCGTGGCCCGTGGGTATGAGAACTATGTTCGCCTCCAATTTTTGTGCTGATATTTGGGGTTCGAGGAATCTTTACTGAACCTATAGTCCCCTATACAGTGACGTGATGTATTGGGACAAGATAGCAGAGTAATGCAGCACCGCAACTATGTCTCGGGGTGCAGTATAGTATATATATAATATTGTGCATATATATATATATATATATATATATATATATATATATATATATATATATATATATATATATATATATATATATATATGTTTACAACATCATTATATGTATTATACGGTTAATACGTGGGGATAATTTGGGCTATAAAGAATGGATACATGTGAATAATCTACTTAGCGTGGGAACTATAACTAGGATGTCCTAGAGGTGCGGTAGGAGTGCACACTAGATAAAAGGTGAAGATTCTCAAGAGAGTGTCGCATACTAACATGGTTGTGATATTAGCCGGTAAGCATTTTAAATACTTGCTAAACTATTTTTAAAACTGTTTTACACTCGGGATTCTCTCACGTTTTTTGTCATTTCTTTCTCTTGTATATATATGTATGTATTACAGGTGCCCAGCCACAGGGGTGTCATGCTTAGGTTCTTTGGATTGGACGTGCTGCAGCTTATGTTCTCCCTTTTGCAAAATTTGAAGAAGATTAAAAAGGTATTGTGAGATTGGAACAAAGAAGAATTCGGTGCTTTCTTTACTTTTAATGTTCATATTTTGTATCATCCTTTCATATTCTGGAAATGTTTTTGATCAATATTTTGAAAATATATATATACATAGTTGAATTTTAAATCCTAATCTACAACAGTGGTGAAATTTATGTCTCTGGTATTGTCAACACTTCGAGTTTAGGATTACAATTGAAAGGGTATAATTGAATATGTAGTTCCCAAGTTGATCATATATAGCATTTGTTCATTTGTTAGTTCAATTATTGTTGCACTTCAAGTTACATAAGATTGAGTTACTTTATTAAAGTAGTGAATTTAATATAATATCCTTTGATATTACTATCCTGCCATAAATATCTACCTTTGATATTCATGTTCTATACATATTGTTAATTTATCTAATACTAGGTGCGCTTCTCTTCAGGATTTTGAAATTTGGATGTTTTAAATTAACCATTTTTCTGCTTATTTTTTATTCTCACTGAGTAATTATACTGACGATTCAATACAATGTACAAGTACTTTTTCATAGGTAGTGATATTGATGATTGAACGATTCAATGAGATGATTGCGGAATTAGTTATGTCGATCTCGATTCAATTTTTTATGTATTACAGTCAGTTGTTGGCATAACATTTTGTCAATGTTTCATTTTCCCTTTTAGAAATGAAATAATATATTATTTTGATCGATAAATTAGGTTTGTTTGAATGTTGTTGTATTATTTTTATTTCTTAAAGAGGGTAGTGGATAGTTCTATAAACAAAGGAAATTTTGTATAAATTTGATGAACTTAGACTATTAGAAAAAATTATGTTGGACTGTTTGTTATTTGTCAAGTAGGCTGGATAGTCCTCTAAACAAAGGAGACTATAACCAATTGTTTTTTAAAATTACGCTTTATTTTATCGGGGAACGGTATTTTTATCTTTTTGCAATTATATACTTCGGAAAATTTTGTCGTTTTACGATTACGTACGTTGGAAACTTTTGTCATGCCTTCAGGCTTGAGTATTCTATTAGTGAGTGTGTGTATATATGTGAGTGTGTATGTTCACGTAATTGATTCTACTATGGTGGTAATAGTTTGTAAAATAAATAGGGATATTCAAAGTACTCTAAGTGTATGGAAACTCATATATAAACTCATTTTATTAAATAAGTAAATGGAATGGGAAATGTGTTTTGGTATCTTATGGGCAATACAGGTGGGAACTATAAATTATTAGGTGTGAAGAGAAGTAAGCCATACTAGTTAGGCGCGTAGCATGTAACACCCCGCCCACCCGGGGGGAGCGAACAAAGCGCTACTATCGATAAAACTAAACTAATCCGCAATATAACAAGGTATAGAGAATCTAAATCCCATAATAGAAAAGAAACTACTAATCTCATCTTCAAATTAAATACAACAATTCTCCAAAATAATTACAACAATCTAACTATCTCGAAAACAGTAAATCTCCAAATTGCTCTACACATCAAAATAAATACAAGTCTTCTCATCTCTTGTATTAAAAATCCTTCCCAATAATAATCCACGCTAAAATCATCCCAATTGGTCCGTAGAACTCAAATCCATGCTCACCTGCCAACTAAGAAAAAGATGGGGAAGTACACAATACGACAGGAAAGATTCTCAACAATAATATGTTAGCGATGAACAAAGCGCAACAATACTAATACGAATATTCAAATCAAATAAAAATCTCAATAGCATTTTATCAGTAAATTTCTCCACAACACATTAATCAGAGTCATCAGGCCTCACCATACCTCGCCATACTTTATCAAGTAGCCGGAAAAGGAAAATTGGCGGGTACCCAACGTCAGTGCCATATTAAAATCTCATGACAACGTGCTCAAAACAACATGAACAATTTCACATGAAACAAAATAATTTCAACAATTATTTTTCCATATTTCAATGAATTTAACAATTCAAAATATGAGTTCAATTAAATAAGAATTCAACCGAATAAAATACTCGCGAGATTCGGGAGCATATTGTGTAAAACCCCATACCTCAAACTACGATAAATCTGCCCAGAAACGCAGAATAAATCATCAAAAATTTGATCCAAAGATCACCAAAAGAAGTCTTCAAACATAATCAAAAGTTCCTCCAAGAACAACCTCAAAAGAACTCCAAGAACACCTCTAAACACCTAAGGTTTAAAGCATAAATTAAAGGGTACTGTTTTGAGTAAAAGAGAGGAAAAGAAAATACACAATCTGAGTATTTTTGTGCCAAAAGGTTGCTCCAAAACAATAGCCAACGAACCCTTTAAATAAGGTAAAAAAGCATGAGAGTTTGAAACCAACTAAAATTCTTAACAAATTGCAGCACATGAAATCTGGGGTGATCATTCGATCGACCCCCAGGCATCGATCGATCGACCGTGCCTAAAAACTGGCAGTTCGGCCAAAAATGTTAAAAGGGATAAAAATTTATAAAATTAAAATAAAATCCGTTTTAACTCTGATTTCGAAACCGTTTGAAATTATCGCCTTTAAAAATAATATCCAACAAGTTTGAGCAATAAAAATAATTTTATTTTAAAATTTATTTTTCCTCTATATTTTGAAAAATATCCCAAAAATTACGCGGGTTGTTACACTTCCCCACTAACAATGGAATTTCGCCCTCAAAATTCGTCGAATGCCTAACTCTCGAAAATCAGACCGACAATCTCCACAAATAATTTTGTCTCCAAAAATAAATTCCTCACATCCAATCTAGATGCCTAACCCGAAACGATTCTCTAAAAATTTCTATCTCCAAAATATGCGCCACAAAAATGCAATAGACCAAAAATCCAAGACCCGAGGGTTGTCGTATACCTAAGCTCTGATACCATTTTGTAACACCCCACCTGCCCGGGGGAGCGAACGAAGCGCTACTATCGATAAAACTAAACTAATCCGCAATATAACAAGGTATAGAGCATCTAAATCCCATAATAGAAAAGAAACCACTAATCTCATCTTCAAACTAAATACAACAATTCTCTCGAAATAATTACAACAATCTAACTATCTCGAAAATAGTAAATCTCTGAATTTCTCTATACATCAAAATAAATAGAAGTCTTCTCATCTCTTGTATTAAAAATCCTTCCCAATAATAATCCACGCTAAAATCATCGCAATTGGTCCATAGCACACAAATCCGTGCTCACCTGCCAACTAAAAAAAAGATGGGGAAGTACACAATACGACAGGAAAGATGGTCAGCAATAATATATTAGCTACGAACAAAGCGCAACAATATGAATAAGAATATTCAAATCAAATGAAAATCTCAATAGCATTTTATTAGTAAATTTTTCCAAAACACATTAGTCAGAGTCACCAGGCCTCACCATACCGCACCATACTTTATCAAGTAGCCGGAAAAGGAATATTGGCGGGTAGCCAACGTCAGTGCCATATTAAAATCTCATGACAACGTGCTCAAAACAACATGATCAATTTCACATGAATCGAAATAATTCCAACAATTATTTTTCCAGATTTCAATGAATTTAACAATTCAAAATATGAGTTCAATTAAACAAGAATTCAACGGAATAAAAACTCGCGAGATTCAGGAGCATATTGTGTAAAACCCCATACCTTAAACTACGATAAATCTGCCCAGAAACGCAGAATAAGTCATTAAAATTTTTCTTTAAAGATCACCAAAAGCAGTCATCAAACATCATCAAAAGTTCCTCCAAGAACAACCTCAAAACAGCTCGAAGAACACCTCTAAACACCTAAGGTTTAAAGCATAAATTAATGGGTACTGTTTTGAGTAAAAGAGAGGAAACGAAAATACACAATCTGAGTATTTCTGTGCCAAAAGGTTGCTCGAAAACAATAGCCAACGAACCCTGTAAATAAGGTAAAAAAGCATGAGAGTTTGAAACCAACTAAAATTCTTAACAGATTGCAGCGCACGAAATCTGGGGTGATCGATAGATCGACCCCCAGGCATCGATCGATCGATCGTGCCTAAAAACTGGATGTTCGGCCAAAAATGTTAAAAGGGATAAAAATTTATAAAATTAAAATAAAATCTGTTTTAACTCGGATTTTGAAACCGTTTGAAATTTCAGCCATTAAAAATAATAACCAACAAGTTTGAGCAATAAAAATAATTTTATCTCAAAATTTATTTTTCCTCTATATTTTGAAAAATACCCCCAAAATTACGCGGGTTGTTACATAGCATAAGTAGGTGGATTAGAGTAGTACGTTAGGCATGCACATTAGTTTGATGGGTGATGATCTCAGGTGAGGGAACACCGTACTAGCATGTATTTAATATCTTATCTTGATGCATTTGAAAAACTTGCTAAACTTTTCTATATTGTTTTACATGGGCTCTGACCCATTCCAAATCCTTTTTGTAAATATAATTTTAGGTGCCCATCCATAGGGACACCAGACATAGGAGTTCCTACGTTTGATGTGTTGCAGTAGTTGAAGAACCTTTCTATTAGATGCCTCCACATTCAGTGAGTTCTTAGTTGTTCTTATTTATCTCAGTTCGGAATGTCACCCATTCCTAGTTGGATATTACTTGCAGAGACTTTGTATTTCCAGTTCTTTCCATTTATTTTTACAGTGTTGACCAAGAAATTACTTATGGATGAATATATTGGGATTTTATCTGGAGTGTTATTACAGATTCATCTATTTGCTTATGTCGTCATCTCATTTATTTATTGTTATGTTCATGGAAATTGTAAACGATATATTTATTCTATTTATATTTGCTTCATGTTAATAATTAAGATTAAAACATTGACACCGGGCTTTTAGGGTATTAGTAATTGATTAAATTTTGACAATGATGCTAATAATGAAACCATTAATGATTCCTATTTAATTTAATAGTGGACTGTCACCTAGGATTAGAATAGGTGGGGTGTGACAAAAATAATTAATGTTACTTATTAAAATAATTTTGGAAGAATTCGGGTTTCGAATGATGGTTTTGAGGAGTCTCCACGTGTCAATTATGGGAGATACACGTGCATATACGACCATTGCCTCGACCCTTTTTTGGCGCGCCCAAGGGTGATGCATGGAGAGTATAGCTTTAATTGATAATTGCTTATGTTTCTCAATGACTATACATATTATTTAATTATCATCCGAATTCAACTTCACATACTACGACCTTTTCGAAAACCCTAAGTGCCTCTCCCAAAAACTTTGTCATTCGCTTTTACTAGTTCTTTCATGAACTTTAAATGATAACTCTTTTTTATCATTGGAATTTCTTAATCAAACCAAACCAAAATATTAGGCAACTATGTTATGGCATCGTTGGACTCCAAGGCCGTTGAGACAAGATTGACGGATGTCGAAGAGCATGAGATGATGTGCATGAAGCAATGATCGATAGACAAAGATTAATAAATTATAGGGTAACTTTGAATGGGATTCGATGATCCCGTTTCTTCCACTAGTATAGATAAGACCAACATTTTAAGAGGGTCAACCATTTATAGTGACGTTATAAAAGGACATCCCAAAGGTAACATTCCTCGTGTCTACACATGTACACATTATGATTGGAAAGGTAAACTTAGAAAGTTTTATTATGATCTTCCTATTTGTCCCAGGAAGTCTAAGACTAGTGTTACCAAGGTTCCCCAAACCCATCATCATCAGATTACACATATTGGGTTTAGAAAATCGGATTTTGAGGAACTTAATGTTATGCTTGTTGATTCTCGTATGCTTGCGTATGATTCTTCTCATACTAAATATAATGGTTGATTGTTTTTTTCATGTGTTTATAAAATAGATTTTGTGCATCATGTAAAATGTTATTCCTTGTTGTATGATGTTTGAGTGTTTTGTATTTCGACTTTCCTTTTATTGAGTCTGATTGAGAACAATACAAAAATATATTGTTTCTATTTTGAGTTGTTTTGAAAAATGTTATAAGAACTCAAAAAATGGACTTGATTAATGGAGTTGTTCAAAGTTGATTTGATTAATGGACTCACTTTGCATATGCCTCCGCACACATTTGCACAAACTCTTTCGAAATCCCAACTTGAACATCTGCTCGTATAGGCAGATTTCACCATCTCGATCGTCATAAGCCCTCTCTTCCCTCAGAGGTCTCCTGAGTTTTATAGAGGGGCTTATGGAATATAGGTATCTGAAGGACAAGAGGTCGACCTCGCTGACTATACTCTCAATCTCGGTCGCCTCAGAGGTATCGACATCATGCTCCACAACACCATCATCATGTAACTCAACGTCGGCCTAAGTAGACGATGGGGTCCCACCTAGAAACCTCTGATAAAACTCAACCACTGTGACTACCGATAGAGGGATGGCTTCAAGAATCAGTGGAACATCCACACTTGGTCCAATAATTTCAACCTTTGACGAAGAGGTTGATATGCTTAAACTTTTGTGAGACGAGGCCCGACTGGAAACCTCTGCCAGATCAGGGACTTGATCTTGTTGACTCGAGAAGTCCATGTCCTCTTGGAAGGAGTCCACACACATAGGGTCTGAGGTGGAGGAGTCAGACTTTGACATTGGACAGGGTTCAATTAGGGACTCTGCTTGGTTAACTGGTTTGGGTGGTTCAGGGTATATGAATGCTGATGCAAAAAACTAGACCGAATCCCATTTTTATGATCACATATAAATAAATGAAAGAAATCCAATCAAGCACATACGAGACAAAGATTTTTAAAGTGGTTCGGCTATGAATAAAGCCTACGTCCATTGTTATTTTATTCCCAGGGGTTTACAATAGCACCATAGGGTGTAGAGAGAGAAAGGATGTGTATCTTGTGTATGGGGTTTCTAGGTTCTCTTGGATCCCTCTCTCCTTATTTCTTGGCTAAGGGAATACATGTATTTATAGTGATGGGAGATAAAGATATTCATTGTATGTAGACATTTATACATTATGTCTACATTAAACGAATCTAATTGTTGAATTGCTTGGTATGCTATGTGTTGTCATCTACAGTATAAATGTACATTAATGCTCATTAAATGCATAGTTATCCTTTGATCTTCCTGGTTGGTATGCCGATCAACTCTCCTCGGGTGCCGACTAACTCTCCTCGGGGGCCGACCAACTCTCCTCGGGTGTCGACTAATTCTCCTCGGGTGTCGAATATTACCACGTAGGATGACATGTGTCCTTTTCTGATTGGTCCTCGTAGATGGAGAATTTTTGCGTTAACAGAAGACCCCAATGCTCCATGCTTGATGGTTTACTTGAAAGGATGGAGTATTTATTCTGTAGTGTTGCTCGGTGCTCGTGAAATTCTTGATCTACCTTCTTGATTTGTTTAACATAAAGTGCATTATCTCCAGGACAACTTATGATGTAGGCTGATCGACGGTTGCTAATATTTCTTTTGAGGAACTCCGTGTGCTATGTATCACCCCTAGGAATTTGGATGCAGCCATGCCATAATATGCAGCTTGTAGCTTGTCATAATCTTCAAGTATGTTGATTGGTTCGCTAGCCGACTGTAACAACCCGCCTAATGGGATACCGGGCGATCACTCCTATATCGAATTAAAACAGGAGTCACATATGGATCATCCTTAGCATCACTGTCGAAAATCCATTTAATTACTAATATGCTATTAGGCGAGCGTTAAAAACTTTTACTTAACTACTCTTTTTAATGATTAATATAAAACATCCACAATTTAATGCGTAAATGAAATAAAAAGAAAATGAAATGAACTAAAAAAAATAACCTAACATTCAGTCCAAATATACAACCATATCGAATGACGTGCAGAGAATAAATAAAATCAGTTGGACCATTGGCCCGAATGTTTGTACAATACCTCCTATCTAGAGTACAAGGAAAGAAGCGTCTACCGAGAACCCGCAAGCATCCACAGCTGCTGCAGCAGACGTCTGACTCGAAAGAATTTCCATCCAGGCGTCCCTGTGTCTGGACACCTATGTATATATATATATATATATATATATATACATATATATATATATATATATATATATATACATATATATATATATATATATATATAGAAAGAAAGGAGAGTAGATAAATGGGTCAGAGCCCGAATTTTGAAAATATTTTGCAAGTGCATAAATGCTTTATTTTTAGAAAAATAGTTTTTATCTCATATTTAAATTGGTATCGCACTCCCATAAGATACCCCTCACCTCTCCACTAGTAGTGCACACCTAACGCACCCTAACACAATACCCTAGTCAAGCTATCCCTGCCTAACTAGTCTATCACCCAACTATTATCTACCCCAGATAGTCCCACTGCTAAGGGCTAAACTTCCCTCCATTCTCAACACTGCACTAAGTTCGTGCGTGGGGTGTCTCGCAAAGAGAAATCCAAACAAGGAACCCCCCCGATACACTACTACTTGGCAGGGTCAATGGTAGAGATCCATTAGGCCCGTAGCACACACAATGTATAAATATATATGTATACACATACATCAAGAATATATGTCCCGAAAATATTTCCCGGACTGAGGATTACCAATTGAATTATATCTTTATAATACACATCCGGATCTACCTCCCGGACTGAGGTGTATTCTATACACAAAGTATTTATCAGTACTTATCATTTTCATTTCAAAAACTTCCATTTCCCTTCTCATATCCAGGAAATGTATTTAAAGCCAATTCATTAGCATGAATTGCTTTACCAAAACATATATCTTTTTAAAAGCTAATTTTCTTAACATAAAAATACTTTTCCAATTTAAATCATCCCATTTCCCTTTTTATACTCAGGAAATGTACCCAAAGCCATTTTCATTAGCATGAAAATGCTTTGATCAAATCATATGCTTCCACATCCCTTCTTCCATTCGCGAGTGTTACCGAAGCCAAACCTTTATCCCCTTTCCCTTTTTATACTCAGGAAATATAAATTAAAGCCAATCCATTATCATGAATTGCTTTAATAAATCTAAGACCTCCCCTCCGGGTTTCCCCACTGGACGCGCCCCTAAATGGCTATCATCTTCCAGGGCCTATCTATACAAGACACCCTGGGAACCTACCAACGTCGGGAAGCGGCCATATTTCCTGCGGGGAAGTCAGGACCACACCCGGAATCCCCTAACCAGTGCAGTAATACAAATGCCCATATGGCCTAGGGACTATATCCAACCCGCTCAACAACCAAGAAGGCTTCACCACAACGCGCGCAACTTCCCTTATGATAGCGATTTAGGGAGGTGTGTATAATCCATAATTTATTAATTATGAAAATAAAACATTTCTCATTCCATTTTGAAAATATTCATTTTTATATTTTCAAAATCATTTCCATCATAACATATATATATATATATATATATATATATATATATATATATATATATATATACCTAAATAACACAGTATATATATATAACCTATATATATTCCTCTTAGAATATATAACCGGCCATAATGGCCTATATCATCTAACGATGACCATAATCCCAAAGATTCCCTCCAGGAATCATAATCATGCATTCATATTAGCATGATTCTAAATCCAAAGTATTTCCTTACTTCGACCAATAATAATTACCTTAATCAACTCTTAAAGATTTATTGGATATCCCCAAATTTATTCTAATCCACTCATAGGATTCACTCAACCAAGATCAATATGATTATGTTATCTTTTTAGATCATAATCCTCTTTAATACTCAATTTTTAGAAAGGCCGCTTTAAACTCAAAGAGGAGAAGTAATAACAATCTCCAAAATCTTGGGCTGAAAACAGAGTACCAGTCGACCGGTCCTGGACCCCCGGTCGACCGCGGGTTCCAATTTAGCCTACGAAACAAAGCAGTTGGCCTTTCTCCTTGACGCGGTCGACCGGCCATAGGGGCGCGGTCGACCGGTCACACCAGGTCCTCAAAATTAAACCCTCCAAATCTTCCATCCAACAACCCAATTTCATTATCGGGGTTTCTAAACTACCCCAAAAATTATCCAAAACATCTACACGACTAATCCTAGCTTGTATTTTTCCGATTCCCGATTTGATTTCCGAGTTGATGATTTCAACCCGGAGCTGTCATCTTATAAAAATCATATCAAATCAAGAAAAAATCAGAAAAATACGCAGTCGGTGCCCACGCGACCTATCGAAAAGATCTACAACTTTTGTGTTTTGACCAAAAGCTAAATCAATTCTTTTCCTGGCCGAAATGGCCCCTCAAGGTTACGGGGTTACTATTCATCACCTTCTTCAAGAATGTTTTGGCCATTAAAGCTTCTCCCAAGCTTTTGTCGCCTCACCCAACGTCCTACAACCTCAACCAACTACAAATACACTTATAATACGGGTTCTAAACATCCTAGAACCCGGAATCACCAATTAATTTCAAGTAAAACCTAAGTTTCTCCAATTTACCATTTTTAGAGGTTTATTCGTTTTAACTCCCAAAAACCCGTTTTATCCACGAATACCCAACCCAAAATCATTAGGGTTTGTTATACCAACAATGATATGAGATATTTATGCATAAAAACAAATAAAGCAAGTAAACACTTGCCTCGTGGATAAAATCCGACGTCCTCGAGCCGAATCCTGCGGAGGCTGGCCGGAATCTCCCCCTTTTTCCTCTTTTCTTCCTCCTCTCTATCTCTTCTCTCTCTTTCTCTTCTTTTCTTTCTATTTTTCTCCCTCTCTTCCTCTTTATATATAGAGAAAAGGGTTTTAACCCTTTAAAACCCCAAAACGACTCGTTTACCCAATTACGAGTTACTTTTACCTCTAAAATCATCCGAAACTTAATTTCGACAATCGGACACTCTTTTCCGACTATCTCGGACATTCCGAGACTCATGGCGCAGTCGAAATTTCCATCCGAGGTACTTGACCGCAAATCACTATTCCAACCCATAAAAGTAATTGCAGGTTTTCCTATTTAAAATCTGACCTTTTCGTCAATTTTCTCCACGACGACATATAATTAAATTATAGCGACCTATATAGTCCCAAAAGTAATTACAATACCCATCGAAAATCATTCAATCCTTGAAAATCCCAAAAATCTTTATTTCGAGAAATTCTCCAAATTCCAAATTATACTTAATTATGGAATTTAATTGTCTCCAAGAAGGAGGGGTTGTTACATACCCCCCCTTACAACAGAATTTCGTCCTCGAAATTCAGATACGACCTACACCACCAATCTTAGGATCACTCCAAATCCTAATACCTCAAGGGAAACGATACTAACCCAACGGTTCCCAACCATACACTACACGTCTACCGCAATCATGAAGTGACTCTAATACGCCACTTAATACCCATCCTCTAAAAGGCCTCTTGGCATGAATTTCCAACCTTACATACTACCCCCATACTATTTCGGGCGGTACATAAGACTATCTTACCAAGGTGCCCATACACCTTTCTAACTTGTGCACATCTGCACATCCTTAGCGAACGTTCAACACGTAACACTCTCTCCCAATAAGGATCTCCTTTCCTCGGTGTAATACTCATCTATGGGTCCTCCCGACCCACGAAATTCCAAACTCCTAACCTTGGCGTTACTAAATCTATCGATCCTACATCCTATAATGCTATATCTATGCGTTACCCTACCTACGCGAAACTAATAAAATCCTAAGTATGTCCCTAGTGCCCAAGGCCTCTCTAAACTCTCGATATTTGCTTGGTTTCGTGCGTGGGACGTCTCGCAGAGCGAAATCCAAACAAGGAACCCTCCCATTACACTACTCCCTCGCGTTGTCGGTCATCGAGATATAATGGCCCAAGGCACACCAGCGGGACATTCTAAATCCTACCTCGCTAACCTACGAACGCATTACTACTATAATCTTATGCTTCCGCCCATACAGAAGGAAACCTAACTATTCAAAGTGCCTACTCTCTGTAGGAACACTTCTAACATCACACTGATCACATATTTTCTCCAAATTTTCCTTCTCATAAAGGCCTGGCAATCATCCTTAAATTAAATTCTCTAAGTCCTACTCCACCCAAATACTTGTGGCGAGAGGACCACTTTAGTGCTTTTCCATAGCACAGTATTTCCATAAGCATACCATTATCACAGGGCTCGTAGTCTATAGTGGTTCATCCACACTATAAGACTAACCCACATCCTTGCATCCCATAACAACTCTCCATGCCCGGCGCCGTTAAGAGTCATGTGTGGAGTGTCTCGCAAAGCGAAATCCAAACACGGAACCCCTCCACAAATTAACACTTGACTTCGTTGGTCACGGAGTCCCGTTATTTCAACATGCACCCGGGATATACCTATCCCCTAATCCAACAAAAAGATGGTCTGAACTCCTATCTCTAACTAAGAGTCACACCACCCAGTGCTCTCACTATTTCTAAGTCCTTGCGCAAACCAATACTGAGCTAAATCTTACAGCTCAACAATGATCCTGTGGGCCTTAAATTTTATCTATAAGTTTGCCACACATACCAACCAAAATAAGGAAGCCTCTACTCATCGAGGTTCCATCAATCCATAACAATAAAGGTGAACTCAACCTTTATCAAGGTGAGACACCACAATAAAAACCTGTTCCCTCCAGGAACTGCGGACACGATAGACTTTCCATCATTAGCCTGCTATCGCTCCGATCAACCAATACATTATACGTATATATACAAAATATAATCACCCGCCTCTATGGCGAGTGAAAGAAAACAAAATTCCGCTATCGCGGAACACATACAAGACTACATTATTATGTTATCGAGACCAAATATAGATCTCAAATTACACACACGAGCCTAGGGCTATTGGACGCCACAACTTCATCTAGACACACCTCTTACTAGAATTTCTTAACTTTAGGCCCCATCTGGGCACCCTAACCTCGTCCTTTATTCCTATCGGAAAAGACTATCCGTGTGGCTCCGCACTCCATAATACCATTTATATCACTGGCCTTCCTGACCATGATAAGGTCATCAACACCATCAGACTCTATAAACGTACTCCTTATAGTCACCTTACTAATCCTCTTAACTCCTTCGTTAAAAGTAAATTCCACCAGCGGCTCCAACAATCCTTAGCAATTTGCCACAAGGAGAGTGGCCTCTACTAAGGTCCTCATCCCAACCTTCTAATAGCTGCTCCAGCTAAGCCTCACCTCCTGCTACCATCCAAGCTCCGCACACGATTCTCAAATGAGTGCGCAAAAGATTTCTATAATCTTCTGATATGGCAGGAGATCGAAATCTCACAAGAGATATCAACAATCCTAATCCTGGGGCTCTATAACAAATCGAGAGCAACGCTGAAAGCGTAGTACATCCGCACAGATTCCTAAAGACACTAGAACCTGATGCTCTGATACCATCTGTAACAACCCGCCTAAGGGGATACCGAACGATCACTCCTATATCGAATTAAAACAGGAGTCACATATGGATCATCCTTAGCATCACTGTCGAAAATCCATTTAATTACTAATATCCTATTAGGCGAGCGTTAAAAACTTTTACTTAACTACTCTTTTTAACGGTTAGTATAAAACATCCACAATTTAATGCGTAAATGAAATAAAAAGAAAATGAAATGAACTAAAAAAAATAAACGAACATTCGGTCCAAATATACAACCATATCGAATGACGTGCAGAGAATAAATAAAATCAGTTGGACCATTGGCCCGAATGTTTCTACAATACCTCCTATCTAGAGTAGAAGGAAAGAAGCGTCTACCGAGAACCCACAAGCATCCACAGTTGCTGCAGCAGACGTCTGACTCGAAAGAATTTCCATCCAGGCATCCCTGTGTCTGGACACCTATATATATATATATATATATAATATAGAAAGAAAGGAGAGTAGATAAACGGGTCAGAGCCCGAATTTTGAAAATATGTTGCATGTGCATAAATGCTTTATTTTTAGAAAAATAGTTTTTATCTCATATTTAAATTGGTATTGCACTCCCATGAGATACCCCTCACCACTCCTCTAGTAGTGCACACCTAACGCACCCTAACACAATACCCTAGTCAAGTTATCCCTGCCTAACTAGTCTATCACCCAACTATTATCTACCCCAGATAGTCCCAGTGCTAAGGGCTAAACTTCCCTCCATTCTCAACACTGCACTAAGTTCGTGCGTGGGGTGTCTCGCAAAGCGAAATCCAAACAAGGAACCCCCCCGATACACTACTACTTGGCATGGTCAATGGTAGAGATCCATTAGGCCCGTAGCACACATAATGTATAAATATATATGTATACACATACATCTACAATATATGTCCGGATAATATTTCCCGGACTCAGGATTACCAATTGAATTATATCTTTATAATACACATCCGGATCTACCTCCCGGATTGTGGTGTATTCTATACACAAAGTATTTATCAATACTTATCATTTTCATTTCAAAAACTTCCATTTCCCTTCTCATATCCAAGAAATGTATTTAAAGCCAATTCATTAGCATGAATTGCTTTACCAAAACATATATCTTTTTAAAAGCTAATTTTATAAACATAAAAATGCTTTTCCAATTTAAATCATCCCATTTCCCTTTTTATACTCAGGAAATGTACCCAAAGCCATTTTCATTAGCATGAAAATGCTTTGATCAAATCATATGCTTCCACATCCCTTCTTCCATCCGGGAGTGTTACCGAAGCCAAACCTGTATCCCATTTCCCTTTTAATACTCAGGAAATGTAAATTAAAGCCAATCCATTATCATGAATTGCTTTAATAAATCTAAGACCTCCCCTCCGGGTTTCCCCACTGGACGCGCCCCTAAATGGCTATCATCTTCCAGGGCCTATCTATACAAGACACCCTGGGAACCTACCAACGTCGGGAAGCGGCCATATTTCCTGCGGGGAAGTCAGGACCACACCCGGAATCCCCTAACCAGTGCAGTAATACAAATGCCCATATGGCCTAGGGACTATATCCAACCCGCTCAACAACCAAGAAGGCTTCACCACAACGCGCGCAACTTCCCTTATGATAGCGATTTAGGGAGGTGTGTATAATCCATAATTTATTAATTATGAAAATAAAACATTTCTCATTCCATTTTGAAAATATTCATTTTTATATTTTCAAAATCATTTCCATCATAACATATATATATATATATATATATATATATATATATATATATACCTAAATAACACAGTATATATATATAACCTATATATATTCCTCCTAGAATATATAACCGGCCATAATGGCCTATATCATCTAACGATGACCATAATCCCAAAGATTCCCTCCAGGAATCATAATCATGCATTCATATTAGCATGATTCTAAATCCAAAGTATTTCCTTACTTCGACCAATAATAATTACCTTAATCAACTCTTAAAGATTTATTGGATATCCCCAAATTTATTCTAATCCACTCATAGGATTCACTCAACCAAGATCAATATGATTATGTTATCTTTTTAGATCATAATCCTCTTTAATACTCAATTTTTAGAAAGCCCGCTTTAAACTCAAAGAGGAGAAGTAATAACAATCTCCAAAATCTTGGGCTGAAAACAGAGTACCAGTCGACCGGTCCTGGACCCCCGGTCGACCGCGGGTTCCAATTTAGCCTACGAAACAAAGCAGTTGGCCTTTCTCCTTGACGCGGTCGACCGGCCATAGGGGCGCGGTCGACCGGTCACACCAGGTCCTCAAAATTAAACCCTCCAAATCTTCCATCCAACAACCCAATTTCATTATCGGGGTTTCTAAACTACCCCAAAAATTATCCAAAACATCTACACGACTAATCCTAGCTTGTATTTTTCCGATTCCCAATTTGATTTCCGAGTTGATGATTTCAACCCGGAGCTGTCATCTTATAAAAATCATATCAAATCAAGAAAAAATCAGAAAAATACGCAGTCGGTGCCCACGCGACCTATCGAAAAGATCTACAACTTTTGTGTTTTGACCAAAAGCTAAATCAATTCTTTTCCTGGCCGAAATGGCCCCTCAAGGTTACGGGGTTACTATTCATCACCTTCTTCAAGAATGTTTTGGCCATTAAAGCTTCTCCCAAGCTTTTGTCGCCTCACCCAACGTCCTACAACCTCAACCAACTACAAATACACTTATAATACGGGTTCTAAACATCCTAGAACCCGGAATCACCAATTAATTTCAAGTAAAACCTAAGTTTCTCCAATTTACCATTTTTAGAGGTTTATTCGTTTTAACTCCCAAAAACCCGTTTTATCCCCGAATACCCAACCCAAAATCATTAGGGTTTGTTATACCAACAATGATATGAGATATTTATGCATAAAAACAAATAAAGCAAGTAAACACTTTCCTCGTGGATAAAATCCGACGTCCTCGAGCCGAATCCTGCGGAGGCTGGCCGGAATCTCCCCCTTTTTCCTCTTTTCTTCCTCCTCTCTATCTCTTCTCTCTCTTTCTCTTCTTTTCTTTCTATTTTTCTCCCTCTCTTCCTCTTTATATATAGAGAAAAGGGTTTTAACCCTTTAAAACCCCAAAACGACTCGTTTACCCAATTACGAGTTACTTTTACCTCTAAAATCATCCGAAACTTAATTTCGACAATCGGACACTCTTTTCCGACTATCTCGGACATTCCGAGACTCATGGCGCAGTCGAAATTTCCATCCGAGGTACTTGACCGCAAATCACTATTCCAACCCATAAAAGTAATTGCAGGTTTTCCTATTTAAAATCTGACCTTTTCATCAATTTTCTCCACGACGACATATAATTAAATTATAGCGACCTATATAGTCCCAAAAGTAATTACAATACCCATCGAAAATCATTCAATCCTCGAAAATCCCAAAAATCTTTATTTCGAGAAATTCTCCAAATTCCAAATTATACTTAATTATGGAATTTAATTGTCTCCAAGAAGGAGGGGTTGTTACATACCCCCCCTTACAACAGAATTTCGTCCTCGAAATTCAGATACGACCTACACCACCAATCTTAGGATCACTCCAAATCCTAATACCTCAAGGGAAACGATACTAACCCAACGGTTCCCAACCATACACTACACGTCTACCGCAATCATGAAGTGACTCTAATACGCCACTTAATACCCATCCTCTAAAAGGCCTCTTGGCATGAATTTCCAACCTTACATACTACCCCCATACTATTTCGGGCGGTACATAAGACTATCTTACCAAGGTGCCCATACACCTTTCTAACTTGTGCACATCTGCACATCCTTAGCGAACGTTCAACACGTAACACTCTCTCCCAATAAGGATCTCCTTTCCTCGGTGTAATACTCATCTATGGGTCCTCCCGACCCACGAAATTCCAAACTCCTAACCTTGGCGTTACTAAATCTATCGATCCTACATCCTATAATGCTATATCTATACGTTACCCTACCTACGCGAAACTAATAAAATCCTAAGTATGTCCCTAGTGCCCAAGGCCTCTCTAAACTCCCGATATTTGCTTGGTTTCGTGCGTGGGACGTCTCGCAGAGTGAAATCCAAACAAGGAACCCTCTCGTTACACTACTCCCTCGCGTTGTCGGTCATCGAGATATAACGGCCCAAGTCACACCAGCGGGACATTCTAAATCCTACCTCGCTAACCTACGAACGCATTACTACTATAATCTTATGCTTCCGCCCATACAGAAGGAAACCTAACTATTCAAAGTGCCTACTCTCTGTAGGAACACTTCTAACATCACACTGATCACAGATTTTCTCCAAATTTTCCTTCTCATAAAGGCCTGACAATCATCCTTAAATTAAATTCTCTAAGTCCTACTCCACCCAAATACTTGTGGCGAGAGGACCACTTTAGTGCTTTTCCATAGCACAGTATTTCCATAAGCATACCATTATCACAGGGCTCGTAGTCTATAGTGGTTCATCCACACTATAAGACTAACCCACATCCTTGCATCCCATAACAACTCTCCATGCCCGGCGCCGTTAAGAGTCATGTGTGGAGTGTCTCGCAAAGCGAAATCCAAACACGGAACCCCTCCACAAATTAACACTTGACTTCGTTGGTCACGAAGTTCCGTTATTTCAACATGCACCCGGGATATCCCTATCCCCTAATCCAACAAAAAGATGGTCTGAACTCCTATCTCTAACTAAGAGTCACATCACCCAGTGCTCGCACTATTTCTAAGTCCTTGCGCAAACCAATACTGAGCTAAATCTTACAGCTCAACAATGATCTTGTGGGCCTTAAATTTTATCTATAAGGTTGCCACACATACCAACCAAAATAAGGAAGCCTCTACTCATCGAGGTTCCATCAATCCATAACAATAAAGGTGAACTCAACCTTTATCAAGGTGAGACACCACAATAACAACCTGTTCCCTCCAGGAACTGCGGACACGATAGACTTGCCATCATTAGCCTGCTATCGCTCCGATCAACCAATACATTATACGTATATATACAAAATATAATCACCCGCCTCTATGGCGAGTGAAAGAAAACAAAATTCCGCTTTCGCGGAACACATACAAAACTACATTATTATGTTATCGAGACCAAATATAGAGCTCAAATTACACACACGAGCCTAGGGCTATTGGACGCCACAACTTCATCTAGACACACCTCTTACTAGAATTTCTTAACTCTAGGCCCCATCTGGGCACCCTAACCTCGTCCTTTATTCCTATCGGAAAAGACTATCCGTGTGGCTCCGCACTCCATAATACCATTTATATCACTGGCCTTCCTGACCATGATAAGGTCGTCAACACCATCAGACTCTATAAACGTACTCCTTATAGTCACCTTACTAATCCTATTAACTCCTTCGTTAAAAGTAAATTCCACCACCGGCTCCAACAATCCTTAGAAATTTGCCACAAGGAGAGTGGCCTCTACTAAGGTCCTCATCCCAACCTTCTAATAGCTGCTCCAGCTAAGCCTCACCTCCTGCTACCATCCAAGCTCCGCACACGATTCTCAAATGAGCGCGCAAAAGATTTCTATAATCTTCTGATATGGCAGGAGATCGAAATCTCACAAGAGATATCAACAATCCTAATCCTGGGGCTCTATAACAAATCGAGAGCAACGCTGAAAGAACCTGATGCTCTGATACCATCTGTAACAACCCGCCTAAGGGGATACCGGGCGATCACTCCTATATCGAATTAAAACAGGAGTCACATATGGATCATCCTTAGCATCACTGTCGAAAATCCATTTAATTACTAATATCCTATTAGGCGAGCGTTAAAAACTTTTACTTAACTACTCTTTTTAACGGTTAGTATAAAACATCCACAATTTAATGCGTAAATGAAATAAAAAGAAAACGAAATGAACTAAAAAAAATAAACGAACATTCAGTCCAAATATACAACCATATCGAATGACGTGCAGAGAATAAATAAAATCAGTTGGACCATTGGCCCGAATGTTTCTACAATACCTCCTATCTAGAGTAGAAGGAAAGAAGCGTCTACCGAGAACCCACAAGCATCCACAGTTGCTGCAGCAGACGTCTGACTCGAAAGAATTTCCATCCAGGCATCCCTGTGTCTGGACACCTATATATATATATATATATATATATATATATATATATATATATATATATATATATATATATATAATATAGAAAGAAAGGAGAGTAGATAAACGGGTCAGAGCCCGAATTTTGAAAATATTTTGCAAGTGCATAAATGCTTTATTTTTAGAAAAATAGTTTTTATCTTATATTTAAATTGGTATTGCACTCCCATGAGATACCCCTCACCACTCCTCTAGTAGTGCACACCTAACGCACCCTAACACAATACCCTAGTCAAGTTATCCCTACCTAACTAGTCTATCACCCAACTATTATCTACCCCAGATAGTCCCAGTGCTAAGGGCTAAACTTCCCTCCATTCTCAACACTGCACTAAGTTCGTGCGTGGGGTGTCTCGCAAAGCGAAATCCAAACAAGGAACCCCCCCGATACACTACTACTTGGCATGGTCAATGGTAGAGATCCATTAGGCCCGTAGCACACACAATGTATAAATATATATGTATACACATACATCTACAATATATGTCCGGATAATATTTCCCGGACTCAGGATTACCAATTGAATTATATCTTTATAATACACATTCGGATCTACCTCCCGGACTGTGGTGTATTCTATACACAAAGTATTTATCAATACTTATCATTTTCATTTCAAAAACTTCCATTTCCCTTCTCATATCCAAGAAATGTATTTAAAGCCAATTCATTAGCATGAATTGCTTTACCAAAACATATATCTTTTTAAAAGCTAATTTTATAAACATAAAAATGCTTTTCCAATTTAAATCATCCCATTTCCCTTTTTATACTCAGGAAATGTACCCAAAGCCATTTTCATTAGCATGAAAATGCTTTGATCAAATCATATGCTTCCACATCCCTTCTTCCATCCGGGAGTGTTACCGAAGCCAAACCTTTATCCCATTTCCCTTTTAATACTCAGGAAATGTAAATTAAAGACAATCCATTATCATGAATTGCTTTAATAAATCTAAGACCGCCCCTCCGGGTTTCCCCACGGGACGCGCCCCTAAATGGCTATCATCTTCCAGGGACTATCTATACAAAACACCCCGGGAACCTACCAACGTCGGGAAGAGGCCATATTGCTTGCGGGGAAGTCAGGACCACACCCGAAATCCCCTAACCAGCGCAGTAATACAAATGCCCATATGGCCTAGGTACTATATCCAACCCGCTCAACAGCCAAGAAGGCTTCATCACAACGCGTGCAACTTCCCTTATGATAGCGATTTAGGGAGGTGTGTATAATCCATAATTTATTAATTATGAAAAAAAACATTTCTCATTCCATTTCGAAAATATTCATTTTTATATTTTCAAAATCATTTCCATCATAACATATATATATATATATATACCTAAATCACACAGTATATATATACAGCCTATATATATTCCTCCTAGAATATATAACCGGCCATAATGTCCTATATCATCTAACGATGACCATAATCCCAAAGATTCCCTCCAGGAATCATAATCATGCATTCATATTAGCATGATTCTAAATCCAAAGTATTTCCTTACTTCGACCAATAATAATTACCTTAATCAACTCTTAAAGATTTATTGGATATCTCCAAATTTATTCTAATGCACTCATAGGATTCACTCAACCAAGATCAATATGATTATGTTATCTCTTTAGATCATAATCCTCTTTAATACTCAATTTTTAGAAAGCCCGCTTTAAACTAACAATCTCCAAAATCTTGGGCTGAAAACAGAGTACGGGTCGACCGGTCCTGGACCCCCGGTCGACCGCGGGTTGCAATTTAGCCTACGAAACAAAGCCATAGGCCTTTCTCCTTGACGTGGTCGACCGGCCATAGGGGCGTGGTCGACCGGTCACACCAGGTCCTCAAAATTAAACCCTCCAAATCTTCCATCCAACAACCCAATTTCATTATCGGGATTTCTAAACTACCCCAAAAATTATCCAAAACATCGACACGACTAATCGTAGCTTGTATTTTTCTAATTCCCGATTTGATGATTTCAACCCGGAGTTGTCATCTTGTAAAAATCATATCAAATCAAGAAAAAATCAGAAAAATACGCAGTCGGTGCCCACGCGACCTATCGAAAAGATCTACAACTTTCGTGTTTTGACCAAAAGCTAAATCAATTCTTTTCCTGGCCGAAATGCTCCCTCAAGGTTACGGGGTTACTATTCATCACCTTCTTCAAGAATGTTTTGGCCATTAAAGCTTCTCCCAAGCTTTTGTCGCCTCACCCAACGTCCTACAACCTCAACCAACTACAAATACACTTATAATACGGGTTCTAAACGCCAGCATATATGGTAATTCTCCAGTTGCTGCTCGGGGAGTAATACGATAAGCCCACAGTACTGACTGTAACTTGTTGATCCAGTTTGCTTTTGTGTCACTTAGTCTTTTCTTCAATCCATTTAATAGTGTTCTATTCGTCACTTTAGTCTGTCCGTTGCTTTGAGGATGTCCTATTGTCGAGTGGATCTTTAAGATATTGGACTGATGGCAATAGGCAGAGAAGTCCTCGTTGTCAAATTGTGCTCCATGGTCTGCGATGAAGGCATGAGGAAGACCATATCGACAAATGATATTCTTCCAGATAAATTGGTACACCTTGTCGTACATCATATCAATGAGAGGCTCCGATTCTACCCACTTAGTAAAATAATCCATTGTGACGACGAGGTATTTGAACCTTCCCCTGGTCGTTGGCAGTGGCCCGACCAGATCTACTCCCCACATGGAAAATGGCCAAGAGGAAGTGATGGGTGTCAACAATGCTTGTGGAGTTCTTCGGATGGAGGAAAAGCGCTAGCACTTGTCACATTTCTTGGCATAGGCTTTACAATCATCTCTCATCATTGGCCAGTAGTATCCCTGCATCATCATCCTTTGCAAAAGCGTCCGACCTGCTACATGGGCTCCACAAGACCCTTCATGGACCTCTTCAATCAAATCTTTCACCTCGGTGGGATGCACACATTTTTGCAAACCTGCCATAATTCCTTGTCTATATAGAATACCGTTAATTAATACATACCGACCAACTTTAAACTTTAATTTCTTGGCTGCGAGCTTGTCAATTGGTAATTCTCTCTCCTCAATATATGCCCTGATGGGATCCATCCAAGATGTTCCTAAATCAAGGGTAATAAAATTCATCGTCATATCTTCATCTATACTCCGACCAACTAAAACTTCAATTGAGATTGTTCTTCGTAGCTCGGTACGAGTAGCTGATGCTAATCGAGCTAAGGCGTCTACTTTCGCATTCTCCATTCTTGGTATTCTGACCAGCTAAATAGCAAAAAATTCTGATACCAACTCCATCACCTTTACATGATACCTAATCATTGATTCTCCTTTGGCTGCATATATTCCCAACATTTTATTTTCGATCAATTGAGAATCACTGAAGACAATAACCTGCTGCGCCTCCATAATTTTTGCCAAATTAAGACCTGCAATTATGGCCTCATACTCAACCTCATTATTGGAAGCTTTGAATTGGAATAATAGGGCGTATTCCATGTCTACCTCGTCCGGGCTGTTCAAAACGATCCCTGCCCCACAGCCTGTTTTGCAAGATGAGCCATCTACATATATGAAAACGCAATTGTTTATGGATCCCCGGATTTTAAATTATAAGTCGATTAAAATCACAAGCTTGTAATTTCCTTTTAAAACAAAACTCAATGAATGATGCGGAAGCATTATAAAAGGAGTGATGGTTCAACTTTCAAAAATAACAACAAGTTTTAATTTCTTCAAAACAAATTAAAACATAATTCAAGTCCTAGTATTTGCCTAAGTCATGATTATTCATTTAAACAAAGTTAGGCGAAACCCATTTTAGCAAATGACTTGAATAAACCAAATTAACCCAATATTTAATTTAAGTCCCAAATTAAATGAGTGTGATAATTAAACCAAATTTTATCTTGAAATTATCCTAAGCATGGATTCTAGATTAATGTGCAAGATAAAATAAACAATGTCACACTACGCCGAGATGTACGAGGAAAAACCCAAGACGGGAAACAACCTCGGACGGCCCTAGCCACAAGTCCACTAGATACAGAATTACAATTACAAGAGAGATAGACTTACAACGACTGACTCGATCCCTCTCAAGCCTCGACGCTCCTTCTCATAGAAACCTCTTCCTAGCGGACAACCTCGGAACACCACCGCGGTCTCGGAATCCACCGATGGGACTTTATATGGTCACCGTCACCCAAGCATGTAGCCTTTCTCCGTGTGGGTAGAATCTCAACAAAAGTCTTCTTTGTGATGGGGTGTAGAAGCAAACCCGAAACGTCTCTTGAATTCTGTAGAGAAAACCGGTGCCAAAAACTCCAAGTAAGGATATGTATATATAGAACTTGGAATAAACAACAATGGGTGTAAACTAAGTGTTTAAAGAATTTTCTTTAAGTTGAAGAACACTTAAAACATGAACATTTTCCTTTTTAAAATGATCTCTCAAACTCTCTCTAGGAGATGTATTAGGATGGAAAAGTTGTCTTGGAAAATGTGTTTCCCGCACATAATAATGTATGAAAAAAGTTGGTTGAAAACCAAGTGGAGGAGTGGGGAAAAACTGCAAAAAACTGCCAAATAACTATTCCCGCTGGAATCTCGTTCGAAGGAACTTGATTCTCGTTCGAACGAGACTTCTAACGAGCGACCATCCTGGGCTCGTTAGAAGTTCGTTAGATACCTCGTTACAACGAACATTCGTTCGAACGACATATCGAACGACATATCGAACGACTGAGCAGTTAGGCTCGTTGGCAAAACTCGTTCGAACGAAATTGGTTCGAACGACAAAACTCGTTCGAACGAAACCGGTTCGAACGACAAAACTCGTTCGAACGAAATTTGGTTCGAATGAAAAAACTCGTTCGAACGACATTTCTAACGAACGACCAGAAAGTTTGTAAAATTCGATTTTGGCCCAGAAACTTTTATATATTTATTTTAAAGTTCTATTTGATTCTTTCTGAAAATAAAATGCAGTTTTTAATATACCTAACACCCAATACAAATTGTTCCAAGCTCCTATATAAATATAATTACATTCATACCTTGGGAGCATGGAACCTTAGTTGATGACGTAGAAACGAGGCACACAAACCGGCATTTTGATGAAGCTTTAAATTCTTTGCCGCTACGTCTTCAACTCTCACTTCATAGGCTTGAGAATATTACAAATAAATACTATCCTATGAATAAATGTTTTTGACCGGAATTGAGCCAAAACTATATATGGACTCAATTGGAAATTTGTGTCCTTACAATATAGCCTCCATATAGGTAACTCGTCTTCAAATTTCTGATCTGACAGAGTTCCTCGGTGCAATATTTGTTGCTTCCTTTCTTCTTCCCCTGATATTTCTTACTCCTCGTCGATCATATTTTCTTGCCCTTTTACCAATCGGAGTTGGTCTGAGCTCGAAATTGATGATACTGTTAGATCCACTCGCCCTTTTACCAACCGGAGTTGGTCTGAGCTTGTGTGTGTTGATTCTGTAACATCCACAGGTTGATCAGTGAGCAACTTTTGCTCTTCGGGGGTATCAGGATAGGTGAACTCTGCTATAAAATCTGCTACAGCCTGCCCTTTTAGCGATGATCTGGGTTCATAAACTATATCATATTCACCGAGCTCTATTGCCCAATACATCAATCTCTCTGATTTTTCTGGTTTATGAAGGTCTTTCCTCAATGGCATATCAGTATATACTACTATGGTATGAGCCTGGAAGTATGGCCTCATTCTCCTACTTGCCTCAATCAACGCCAGTGTCAATTTTTCCAGCCTCAGATATTTGATTTCTGCTCCTCGGAAGGCCTTACTCGTGTAATAAATTGGTTTTTGCAATCCATTCTCCACTCTGATCAATGCCGAGCTAACTGCATTCTCCGATACTGCTAGATATAAGTACAATTTTTTCCCATCACCAGCCTGGACAACAGTGGAGGTGCTCCCAGGTATTTCTTCAAGTTTTGAAAGGCCTTCTCACATTCATCATTCCACTCAAAAGTCTTTCGGAGCGTTGTGAAGAATGGGAGACATCTATCAGTTGCTCGCGATATAAATATGTTGAGTGCTGCTACTCATCTTGTGAGACTCTGTACTTATTTCTTCGTCGTTGGAGATCGCAGGCCTAATAGGGCTTTGATCTTTTTAGGACTTTCTTCAATGTCTCGTTGATTGACAATGTACCCGATAAACATGCCTTCTCAAACTCCAAATATGCACTTCGTCGGGTTCAGCTTCATTTGATATTTATCCAGTTGATCAAAAGTCTGACTTAAGTTAACTAGATGATCGATAGCTTTCTTGCTTTTCGTCAGCATATCGTCAACATAGACTTCCATATTGCAACTGATTTGTTCAGCAAAGACTTTGTTCATCAGCCGCTGATATGTCGCACCTGCATTTTTCAAACCAAAAGGCATAACATTATAACAATAAGTTCCCCTAGGGGTAATGAAAGAAGTACTCTCCATGTCTTCAGGTTTCATTTTAATCTGGTTGTAACCAGAATAAGCATCCATGAAGCTCAGCAGCTCGTGTCCCGAGGTAGCATCGACTAGTTGATCAATTCGGGGCAACAGAAAGTGATCCTTTGGGCATGCTTTATTGAGGTCGATGAAGTCTACACACATCCTCTACTTGTTATTCTTCTTTTTTACCATCACCACATTTGCTTACCAGTTTCGATATTTAACGTCTTCAATAAAGTAAGCTTTCTGGAGCTTCTCAACCTCCTCTTGTATATCTTCATTCTTCTCGGGACTGAACACTCTTATTCTCTGTTTCACTGGTTTGATCTCCTTATTCACGTTGAGCTCGTGACATAAGAAATTTGGGTCTATTCTGGGCATATCTTCATGACTCCATGCAAAAGTTTTCTTTCTGCTTCTTAGGAAAGTTATCAATTCATGTTTTAATGAGTTATCCAACGACGAACCTATTTGAGTAGTTCGTTCCGAGTGCTCGTCGTCTAGAATGATATTTTTAGTAGCTTCCACCACTTGACCCTTCACGAGTTGCGAATCATCTCTAGGATCCAATGTTTCAATTTCTGCACCTTCATCCACTTGATAAGTAGTAGTCTTTTTCCTCGACTCCTCCAGCTCCTCTTGCTCGGTAGATGAATATTAACATTCTCGAGCTACTTTTTGATCACCTTTCACAACTCCTACTCCAAAATTTATTGGAAATTTTAGGCACTGATGTACTGTAGATGGCACTACCTTGAACTTCTTCAATCCTACTCTTAACTCGATTAAGTCAAGTATGAAGCTCTATGCCCAGGATTGGGGCATGTATGAAATGAATCTTATGGTGCCAATTGAATTGTTGTTTGTAATCTTGCTGCTGTGTTGTGTGCAGTCTAGCTGCGTTGTTTTTGTTCGTTATTGACCTTTTAAGGTCTTTATGTGCTGTTGATGAGCATCCAAGAATTGTACTGGGCAGATAATTTTTCCTGAGCACCTGTTGAGGCTGAATCATATAAAAATTATGATTAGAATGATTATTCAGCCGACCAATATATAGTGTGTATTGGCTTCAATATTGGACAACTTAAATTTCCAGATAATAATATGAGAGATAACAAGCAAAATATCTCGTGTTCTCATAAAAATATGAAGTACATAAACGTGTCTCCATAAAAATATTTAACGGACTTGTGATTATGAAATTTTCGTTTATTCATATTTGAAATAAAAACCGATCCACTAATTTAATAAAATCGTGATTTGAAATATTTTGCAGAATTGATAAATGAAAAATTGGACAACTAATTTATGTTTATAATCATAAAAATCATGAATAAATCAAAAGATGTATGTATGTATGTACAACATATAATTGATTATTCATATATTGATAAAATTGATCGTATCAACACAATTACATAATATGATTATTTATGCAGATAATAGTTTTCTTGAAGAGAGAGAAAATGGGTCTGATTCAATTCATGTTAATATCGGAATGGAAAATACATAATCGTTCTCAATGCTTATCCATATCCTAACATATTTGTTCAGAAAATCTTCAAGTGGATCCATAGATGCAAGGATTTGTATAATATTTATGAGTCTAAAATTCACCAGATCCCCAAATTGAAATCAATCACACAGTTAGTGCATATAAAAATTATGACTAAATTAAAAGATTTCCAAATGAATCAAATTTGTATATACTCACATAAATGAGATTTATGAATATAGAGAAATTATTTTATCTCCTTAAAGAAGAAATAATATAATATGTACACAAATTTCTCAAACTTTTTGATTATGAAATGTACATTTATGCAGATTTGTAAAATTAGATTCAACAATTTGTGAATATAAAATCATGATTGAATTAAAAGATGTATGCACAATATATAACTGATTTGATCTCTAATTTTATGGATATAAACATATGAGAATCATGATTTGAACAAAAATATAATGGGAATTTGAATAATCATCAAAGATCTTTCACAAATTATTTCAAAATCAACAAAGAAAATTATCAAATCTTATCATCATCGTATATATTGGTATATTTAATCATTTAAAATATTTATTCCATGATGTAAAATTGAAACTTGAGAATCAAGCAAAAACTTATGATTTATGAAATCCACTATTTTTTCAGATTTCTAAATAAGAATTAATCTAACAGTTATGATTTTAAAATCATGATATGCAATATTTTGCAAATAAAAATTAGACAATTAATTTATCTATATAAACATAAAAATCACGATTGAATCAATAGATGTATGTATAATATATAATTTATTATACATATAGAAAATAATAACTTAGCTTTTGATGGAGAACAATGCTTGTAACACGTTCCCACAGACGGCGCCAATCTGTTGATGCAAAAAACTGGACCGAATCTCATTTTTATGATCACTGATAATTAGATGAAAGCAATCCAATCAAGCACATAATAGACAAAGATTTTTAAAGTGGTTCGGCTATGAATAAAGCCTACGCCCACTGTTATTTTATTCCCAGGGGTTTACAATAGCACCATAGGGCGTAGAGAGAGAAAGGATGTGTATCATGTGTATGGGGTTTCTAGGTTCTCTTGGATCCCTCTCTCCTTATTTCTTGGCTAAGGAAATACATGTATTTATAGTGATGGGAGATTAAGAGATTCATTGTATGTAGACATTTATACATTATGTCTACATTCAACGAATCTAATTGTTGAATTGCTTGGTATGCTATGTGTTGTCATCTACAGTATAAATGTACATTAATGCTCATTAAATGCATAGTTATCCTTTGATCTTCCTGGTTGGTATGACGATCAACTCTCCTCGGGTGCCGACTAACTCTCCTCGGGGGCCGACCAACTCTCCTCGGGTGCCGACTAATTCTCCTCGATGTCGAATATTACCACGTAGGATGACATGTGTCCTTCTCTGATTGGTCCTCGTAGATGGAGAATTTTTGCGTTAACAATGACCTTCAGAGGTGGTGGAAAGATAGGTCTGAAGGGGAATTCCTCTGACCTACGAGCTTCCTCCTACGCTCTTTCTATTTACCTAATTTTCTCTAAGGTCTTCTCTCTGAGGGAGGGGAACTCCTCTAAGAGTTGGTAAAGGGGTCTGAGCATATGAGGCAGACGCTAGGCTTGTGACTCTCCTAAATTACAAACAAGATTGGAAAATGGAATTAAAGATCAAAAACTAGATTTTCGAGCAAGAACAATGATTAAATACTTCACCGAAAAACTCATAGGTTCATCGAAAAGTGCTTAAGGTCGCCGGAAAGAACAACCAATGGAAGAATAAGGCAGGAAAATGCAATAAAAGGAGAAAAAGTGGAGATAAACAGTACCTAAGAATATTTGTGTAGAAAAGAGAGAGAGAGCTGTAAGAAAAAGCCACCAACAAGCTCCTTAAGCAAACCCTTGTAGATAGAGATAGTTTCAGGCGAGGGAGTGTAGAAATGAAGAAGAAAAAGAAGAAAGGAGGCTATAACCCTCAACACCTAAGGCACGTGTCCCAAGGCCCATCACTACCTTGGGAGCCCTAAAGGACGGCTGACATCATATGCTTGCCAGGAACGCCTCACACTTCAGCAATTGACAAGTGTCAAATGAACATTAGCACAAGGAAAGAAGGACCTCGGAGTTATAGACCCCACAGTCTCCTGTTCTCACATATAACTAAGGGCTGGGGGGTGATTGATATGCTGTGAATGTACTCCTTGGCTCAGAGACATCAACCTCGGCCATGAAGATGGCCGATGCTGGAGGGACCATGGATCATCACCTGGTGGACTCGTCCTAGGCAAAGTCAGCCACGACCGACGTTTCTAGCTACCTCGGCAAGTGCGGTATCCACGTACCAGGGGCGGTTATCCATATAGTCTTCCGAGGATGGCAACCGTGGCTTGGTAGATAAAGAGGTTACCCGTTAATAGTATCTATCTCGGTTTGGTCATCATCTGGGCATCCAAAGTTCGCAGCCTCAGCCTGAACCAATCTCAGTTGAGGACCAGTCGATGTTTTTGCTACACCACTATCATCTCATCCCTGGTCGACATGTGAGCTCAACGTGTCATACTTCGGCTTCCCACTGAACCAAGTCCACTACCTCGTCCTCTTTCAGGTCGAGGTTGGCACTATTTATGGATGGCCGAGCTCTTATCAGCGTATGCATCGATGGGGACATGTGTACACAATGAATTATAACCAAATCATTCCCCCGACATGAGGGAATATTGAGGTCATCATTATCCACATAAGATCAGCCAGGTGTCATTTTCCTACTGGTTCGATCCTCATGCACATGCTCATTGCATGCTTGGGGGGTACATTAAAACCCCCAAGAACTATATATAGAGGTCATCCTCTACCTTATAAAGGATTCGAAATTAGCAACCCTAGTTGAAACTCTGTCCAAATGTATTATAGAGAGAGAAAGCTTGAGAGTTTGTATCTACGGCCATTAGAGCCCTCATATAGTGATATTAATCACACACTTGCACAGTGGACGTACGTCTGATTGGTTAAACCACTTACGTAGCTGTGTTCATCCTCTTCTCCTCACCTCCTTCCACTATACACCATTATACTGCCATTGTTAACATTGAATTGAGCTTACAAACACCTTGAAGGGTGGTGATGTTTCCAGCATCATCACTAAATATAATGGTTGATTGTGTTTGGATGTTTTTATACAATAGATTTTGTGCATCATGTAAAATGTTATTCCTTGTTGTATGATGTTTGAGTGTTTTGTATTTCGACTTTCCTTTTATTGAGTCTGATTGAGAATAATACAAAAATATATTGTTTCTATTTTGAGTTGTTTTGAAAAATGTTATAAGAACACAAAAAGATTTTTTTTTTGTTTATGAATTTTTGTTTTGCACGTTTCATGTGGCATATCGGTGTGTTTGAATCCTAGGACATTTTATTATAGTTTATAATTCTTTGGACTGTCGTACCCATGCTCGCATGGAGTTGTTAAAAGTTGATTTGATTAATGGATTCACTTTGCATATGCCTCCACACACATTTGCACAAACTCTTTCGGATTATAACTACATATGTTTAATGAGCTATGTGAGGTGATCTCCTATCAATCTTGTCATATACAAATCTTTGTTACTCTGGGAGATGTGTTCACTTAAGAAACATTGCCCGAATGTTTGTTTTATTTAAAAATATGAGGGTGCAATGGAAAAGGCTATGAAGGGAGTAAATCTTCTTTGCATGAAAGACCACCATTAGTAAGAGCCTAAAGAAAAGAGAGGCATAAGAAAATAAATGATTTGAATACCATATTTAGAAATTGATTCTTCAAAATTGATATGATCAAAAGAAAAAAAGGGTAAAATGATATATGTTTATATTTTTGGGTGTCAAAGTTGAAGAACAATGGTTTCACATAGCGAGTCCTAAATAATCTAATTGCTTAACATTATTGTTTTAAGCATTACATAGATTTCTAGGATAGTGTACATTATGTACTCTGTCTAGTTTGAATTCTTTAGTTGTCACTTGAAGCTGAATCGAAGTGTGATAAATTAATGAAATTAAATGAAATTCCTTGGACATATTTTGAGTGATTGGGTCATATATCTCTTGTTTCAAGTTCACGACCCTTCACTTCATACGAAATTTTTCTTGGACACATTAATTCCTTATGAGTGTGGAAAACTTATGTGTTTTGTGTATTTTTTGGGGTTTATGCCTATATAATTATGTGCATCATTGGTATATATATATATGTCACACCCCAAACCCAATATCCATACTAATCATTTGTTATTAGAATAATTGGATCATAATATTGAGCCAATTGGAAAATATACTTAATTTATCAATATTTTTCTGCATGATGTGCATAATGAACATAATATTATTAGTATGACATAATGAAATCAATATCAGAGTCATAATTAAGCGGACATACAATATTATGATTACCTATTATAAAATTTCACAATCATAAACTCAATCCATACTAACGTAATATATACAATGTGTGAGTATATTAAAATCTTCTGTGTGACAATGATAAAATACCCATATTTAAATCCCAGCTCTTTCCAACGGTGCAACTCTCAATGTTACCGGTCATATGGTATCCTAGCTGGCAGCATAAAAACCTGAAATTGTTAAAATATAAATCGTAAGCATTAAGCTTAGTGAGGTACTCCTTCCCTATAATGAAATAACAATTCTATATCGAATATGTGGATATAAAATCCGAACAATCCTTCCCATTGGCAATAATAAATCCTAGATCATAAGATCCAAATAATTCTGCCCATTGGCAATAACAAATCCTGGAACATGAGTTCCAACAAATCCTTGTCATAAGACAAATCAAATCATTTGATCTTTGTCCAATTCCAACATGGTTCATAAGACCCAAACAAATCCTGGATATTTGAATATCCAAACAAATCCTAAACATCAAAGTATTCAAACTAATCCTTGATCATAAGAGCCAAACAAATCCTTCTCTTAGAGCTATATTCATATATCTTCACATATGAGACAATCATAAGTACACTGACCTTAACAGTTTAACTGGCTTTTCCCTTGCTTTTATCCGGTACTTGTTCAATCAGCTCTTCTTCCCTTCCTATAATTCTTACAATATTAGTATTATCATAAGAATATTAATAATCCAAAGAATAACTTCAACATAACTCAATTCATAAGCATCATATGATTCAATTCAAATCATTCATTATAAATGAAGTTCCATCTAGACTCAGGTTCGAATATCTAACATATTCAAATTACAGCACAAACCTACTTTAATTATTCTTGGTAATCCAATCCTTAGCATATTAGGTTTCCAACACAAAATATGACACATCATTCCAAGTTTCCTAGGGCAAGATATGCCCATTTCTTTACTACATAACAAATATGCCCTATAGGCTATTTTATCGTTCATTCAACTTCCAGGAATTTTCATAATTTTTATACATATTAAATTTCTATGATATTTCACCCAACATCATGAAACATATTGACAAAAATGAAATTAAAGTTTCATAAATTTTAAGGTTTGTTTGCTCTGTCAAGCAAAACATCGAACACATGGCGGGTATACTTTCACCCATAGGGAAGATTTCATACCCGAACTTAAAACTCTCACCAATGACCCATTTATTGGTATTTTCAAATGATTTTCGGTTATGTCATACATATATGAGTCAAGGTTGATCTACAATTTCAATCCATCAATTCTTGTAAGTATACAAAAATATATGGAAGTTTTAATAAACAAAGTTTCTAAAGAAAGTAATTTTAGGGTTTTGTACATTCAACATAACTTAAACTTGCATATATCCATGTATGCAGCCAAGCATGAAAGGTCAATAAAAAATCAAGGATTTATATCATATAAATCATAAATGAAAGAAAAATAACAAGATTCATGATTGGAATTAACTTAGGGGCTTTTACATAATTTTCTATGAATTGTTTTTGAATGTTTCTCCTCACTTTCTTCTTCCTAACCCTCACAATTGTTTTTCCTCAACTTAAAACTCTCCCAAACTGAGTTTTCTGAAGAAAGTAGGATATCTCAAGGGTTTAAGTCGGCCAAAAAAACCTCCACCTCTAACCAATCAATTTATAACATGTGGCATCATATAAAACAAAATATCATTTACGGCTAAATGACTACTTTATCCCCTGTTCGTAAAAAGACAATATCTTCCCACTCGGATGTCTGTTTGATGGACCGCTTGTTGTGTTACAAAACTAACTCATACATATACAAATATCTAGTTTATACCTCAAGTCAATTGTTATGTCATAAAGGTCAAAACTAGTCTTAAACATGAGCATTCCTACCGAAAACTTCAAAATTTCACATTTGAAACTAATTCTATATTTCATGCTTTATGATGGTAGGATTAGACTAAATATAGTAACTTAACATCATATATGCAAATAACATATTATCCATATCACATAATCTAATCATGATTTAAACATAATTTATCATAATTATATTCGGGTTGTCGCAATTCTCCCCCTGTTAGGAAATTTCGACCCCGAAATTGACATACCATAGTTGTCTGAATGAAACAAATATGGATAACGCATCTTCATGCTATCCTCACTCTCCCATTTACTTCTTACATGGATATATCCGAAGAAACACGTAATCCCCTTTCTGAAATTCTAAATCTTTCTGTCTCTTATCCGCATAACTCTTCTGTCTGCTTTGAGCCATTCTCATTCTATCTTGAATAATCTTAACTTTTTCAGTGGTGACTTCAATCAACTCTGGACCCTCTATCTTCTTTTCACCAACTTCACCCCAGCATACGGGTGTACGACACCGTCTACCATACAACTCTTCATATGGCGCCATACCAATTGTAGATTGAAAACTATTGTTATATGCAAATTCTATCAAAGGCAAATATTCATCCCAATTCCCTTTAAAATCAAGCAAACAAGCTCTAAGCATATCTTCCAAAATATGTATTATCCTTTCAGATTGCCCATCTATCTGAGGATGAAAATACATACTAAACTTCAAGGTAGTACCCATAGCATACTGCAATCTATCCCAAAATCTGGATGTAAAAGTAGGGTCCCTGTTTTAAACAATAGATACCGGTGCTCCATGCAATCAAATAATTTCATTAACATACAATCTAGCATACCTATCAACTGTATACGTATTCTTGACTGCTAAAAAATGAGCAAACTTGGTCAATCTATCCACCACTACCCAAATTGAATCTGACCCCTTCTGAGATCGAGGAAGACCAACCACAAAATCCATTGTTACATGATCCCATTTCCAATCCGGTATTGGCAATGGCTGGAGCAGACCAATAGGTTTCTGATGCTCCACTTTCATTTGCTGACATATAAGGCATCTAGAAACAAAATCAGCTATTTCCTTCTTCATACTATTCCACCAATATTGCTCTTTTAAATCCCTATACATTTTAGTACTACCAGGATATATAGTATAAATGGAATTATGAGCCTCATCTAAAATTCCCTCTTTCAATCCACACACATTAGGCACACATAACTGTTGCTTATACAATAAAGTACCATCATTCACAATATAAAAATCTTCAGACTTAACATCTCGGACATATTGTCGTTTCTTCTCAAGAAAAGGATATTGACTTTGCAAATCATGAATACGAGTAGCTAACAAAGGCCTCACGCTTACATGAGCAAAGAACCTATCCCCATCTGTTAACTGAAATTCCATTCCCATCAATCTCAACTCCATAATATGATCAACTCTAGCACATCGAATACAAGATAACCTACCCGAAGCCTTTCTACTGAAAGCATCTGCAACTATATTTTCCTTTCTTGGATGGTAATGAATTGTACAATCATAATCTTTAATTAACTCCATCCACCGCATTTGCCTCAAATTCAACTCATTCTGAGAAAATAAATACTTAAGGCTTTGATGGTCAATAAAAATTTCACACACCTCAACATATAAATAATGACGCCATAATTTCAAAGAAAAGACAATAGCAGTAAGTTCCAAATCATGTGTAGGAAAATTATGTTCATGTGTACGCAACCATACAACTTCTTATCTTTCAAAAAATTCAAAATAGTTATGAGATGCTTTTCATGTTCAACCATATCACTTTCCTTGACCCTCAACTGATGATAACCCGATCGCAGGTCTATTTTTGAAAACACTTTAGCACCCTGTAACTGATCAAATAAATCATTTATATGAGGTAAAGGGTATTTGTTCTTAATTGTAGCTTTATTAAGTTGCCTATAATCAATACACAAACGCATGATACCATATTTCTTCTTCATAAATAAAACTGGGTCACCCCATGGAGATACACTAGGTTGTATGAACCCCCTATCAAGTAAATCCTGCAACTGAATCTTAAGTTCTTTCAACTCAGCAGGTCCATTCTATACGGTGCCATCGAAATAGGGGTTGTCCCCGGTGCTAATTCAATACTAAATTCAACTTCTCTTTTTGGAGGTAACCCTGGAAACTCACTAGGAAACACTTCAGGGAAATCCCGTACAATCGGAACATCAACTAATTGTAAAGCCCCATTCCTAGTGTCAAAAACATATGCAATAAAACCCTGACAACCGTTAATCAATAATTTCTTCGTCTGAATAGAAGAAATGATACAACTAGGAAAAATTTTCCTTTCCCCCACAAATTTAAATTCATGCTCCCCAGACATATTAAAAATAACTTCCTTATGGAAACAATCCATAGATGCATGATATTTAGATAACCAATCCATTCCCATAATTATTTCAAAATCAGAAATATCAAAAGGAAGTAGATCTATAACTATATCTCTAGACCCCACTGTCAAAACACAATCACGAAAAGCATCTTCATCTACAACCATATCCCCATAGGCATATAAATACCCAACCCCACATCTAAATGAGTACATGGTCTATTCAGGTATACAACAAAAGCATAGGCCACAAAAGAATGTGTGGAACCAGGATCAATCAAAACATAAACACTTCTATCAGTAACAGATTGTGTACCTGTCACTACATCTGGAGTAATCTGAACTTCTTTCATTGTAAAAATTCATCCACTTGGTCTGGAACTAATAGCTTGTCCTCTACCCATACTTTTCACTGCACTGCCTGGAGATAACATTCTTCTTGCTACTTCATTATGTGCTGTTGGAGTCTCTGACAACTGCGGAAAATTCTTGTTAATATGCCCCACTTGATGACAATGGTAGCATTCCAATCCCTTAAGCTTAGGGCACTCAGATTTATAATTCCCTTCCACTTTACAAAAGAAACATGTAACACCTTCCGGTTGTGTCTCACCCTGACCTCCTAACCAGACTAGAAGATCCTCTACCCCTAGTATCTCTACCAAATCTCACCACACCTCCACCACTATCTCCACCACCTCTATAAAATTTATGAGGTTCTATCTTAACACTTCCACCCTCACATCCCTTAGACGGAAATTCATCAAATCTACTTTTCTTAAAACTCTCTCTACTCGCCACCCCTTGGTTTATTTGCCTTTATGCTATCGTGGCTTTGTTTACTAGAGAAGCATAATCTTGTAACTCATAAGTAGCCACTCTATTTTGAATAGGCCAAATCAGTCCAGCTTGGAACATACTACATTTATCTTCTTCATTCTCCACATACTTAGTGGCAAATCTAGACAAAGCAGTAAATTTAGCCTCACACTCCCTCACAGACCTTTTTCCCTGGGTCAAATTTATAAATTCCCTCAACTTCTCCCTCCTATAAACTTTAGGGAAATACTTAACATACAAAGATTTAATAAATTTAGCACAAGTAATAAAATTAGTACCTTCCATCCTGGGCACCAAATGGTTGTTGACTTCCCACCAATATTTGGCCTTTCCTTTCGGCTTAAACACAACTAGATTCACTTTCTGGCTATCTGGAACCTTCATAACTGCAAATATAGTTTCTATATCCCTAACCCACATCTCATCTTCCATAAGTTCAATTTACCCTGAATATTCTGGAGGGTTCAACTTTGAAAACTTCTCATGCATGGAATCCTTCATTTCCTTCCTTGACTCTTTCTCAATCCTGGTCACAATCTTTGATTCTAGATATCTAGCATGTTGCTCTGCCATTAATGCCATATTTCTTTCCTATTCTTCATCCATCCTCAATATTACCTATGCCATTATTTACATCTTTTTAGTTTCCTCCTTCTCTATAGCCCTTCCAGCAACGCTCTGCTCTACTTCAGTATTGTCTGTACGAGAAACTACTCCCTCTTATCTATGTTGTCCATTCCCAAGTTCCATATGGAATTATCTGTAATACAACAAAGTTCTAACAACCAATATAAACAGTTTATAATACTAAACTATTGGTTAGTATATAAAAAATTCATAAATATCAAATCAACTCAATACTGCCATCTAACCATCAAACATGTCCAGAATTAGTAACCACGCTCTGATACCACTAAGTGTCACACCCCACACCCAATATCCATACTAATCATTTGTTATTAGAATAATTGGATCATAATCTTGAGCCCATTGGAAAATATTCAAACCAATCCTGGATCATAAGACCCAAACAAATCCTTCTCTTAGAGCTAAATTCATATATCTGCATATATGAGACAATCATAAGTACACTCACATTGACAGTTTAACTGGCTTTTCCCTTGCCTTTATCCGGTAGTTGTTCAATCAGCTCTTCTTACCTTCCTGTCATTCTTACTATATTAGTATTATCATAAGAATATTAATAGTCCAAAGAATAAATTCAACATAACTCAATTTATAAGCATCATATGATTCAATTCAAATCATTCATTATAAATGAAGTCCCATCTAGACTCAGGTTCTGATATCTAACATATTCAAATTATAGCCCAAACCGACTTTAATTATTCTTCATAATACAATCCTTATCATATTAGGTTTCTAACAAAAATTATGACACATCATTCCAAGTTTCCGAGGGCAAGATATGCCCATTTCTTTACATCATAACAAATATGCCCCATAGGCTCTTTTATCATTCATTCAACTTCCATGAATTTTCTTATTTTTTATACATCATAAATTTCTATGATATTTCACCCCAAATCAGTAAAAATATTTAACAATACAAAATTAAAGTTTCATAATTTTTAAGGTTCGTTTGCTATGTCAAGCAAAACATCGAACACGTTGCGGGCATACTTTCACCCTTACGGCAGATTTCATACCCGAAGTTAAAACTCTAACCAAAGACTCATTTATTGGAATTTTCACATGATTTTTGTATATGTCATACATATATGAGCCCAAGTTAATCTCCAATTTGAACCAATCAATTCCAGTAAGTATACAAAATTATATGGAAGTTTGAATAAACAAAGTTTCTAAACAAAGCAATTTTAGGGTTTTGTACATTCAACTTAACTTAAACTTGCATATATCCATACATATGCACCCAAGCATGAAAGTTAAATAAAAAATCAAGGATTTATACCATATGAATCATAAACTAAAGAAAAATACCAAGATTAATGGTTGGAATTACCTCAGGGGCATTTACGTAATTTTCTATGATTTTTTTAATGTTTCTCCTCACTGTCTTCTTCCTAACCCTCACAATTGTTTTTGCTCAACTTAAAACTCTCCCAAACTGAGTTTTCTGAAGAAAGGAGGATATCTCAAGGGTTTAAGTCTGCCAAAACAACCTCTACCTCCAACCAATCAATTTATAACATGTTGCATCATATAAAACAAAATATCATTTAAGGCTACTTTATCCCATGTTCGTAAAAAGACAATATCTTCCCACTCGGATGTCCGTTCAATGGACCATTTGTTGTGTTACAAACCTAAATCATATATATACAAATATATAGTTTATATCTCAAGTCAATTGTTATTTCATAAAGGTCAAAACTAGTCTTAAACATGAACATTCCTACCGAAAACTTCAAAATTTCACATTTGTAAGTAATTCAATATTTCATGCTTTATGACGCTAAGATTAGACTAAATATAGTGACTTAACATCATATATACTAATAACGTATTATCCATATCACATAATGTAATAATTATTTAAACATAATTTATCATAATTATATTCGGGTTATATATATATATATATATATATATATATATATATATATATAGTATGTTTATTTTTTTAAGGACAACTTTCCAAATGGAGTTAATTTGTAGTATTGGATTATTCCGTTGGACAAAACATGTAGTTTTTTAGGGTGGCATATCTTACTTCATGCCATTGAAGAATTGTTAGAAGTCATACTTCCACATCATGTCCAATCCACATAATGGTGCTCTCATATTCCCATAGGTGTATGAACCCATTTTTGATTGTTGGAGAAAATACTTTATTATCGATTTAAGTTTTTATAAAATATTTTTCTATACTTGGCTTGAATAATCCTTAAGTTTTTCAGATCATTCTAAGGACATATATCTTATTGTTCGAATCATATTTCAAACGAGGCAAAATCTTCCAAAACACTGTATCTCTAGAATCTCATTTGAAAGGCCATTTGAAGAGCGTTCAAATGGGATTGGTACCCTTGTTCAAACGACATTCCAACGAAGGTAATTTATCAAATTCCTTGGCCTTTTTGGAATCTCGATAGAGGACTCCTTCAAATGTCGTTCTAACGAGAAACGTACCCTTGTTCGGACGAAGTTCCAACGAGGTTCCAAGGTAATAATTTTTTTTTATTTTCATGGATTTTCTTCAATCTCGTTAGATCATTCATTCCTTTCCATTTTAATAAAAATAGGTATGTCGTTCGAATAAGAATGACCTCGCTCGAACGATCAGACACGAATTTAAAAAAAAATAGTTTTTAAGGCAGTTTTTCTTTAAATCCCCACTCCTCCACTTCTCAGTTTTTTCTCATATAAAAGGAGTTCGGAAAAAATAAATAAACCAAGCCTTTATGAATATCTAAAAGTCATAAACACTTTTTCAAAATCCTTTCCTACTGTACATGATGTTTGATCGTTAATTTTCCATAAATCAAACCAAAAAATTAATCCCCATCATTCAATATCATTTGTACGGCGGAATCTACACTGTTGGAGGCGATAGAGGCAATCGATAAATACCGAGACCATGAGTTATTTGTAGCCATGATGCAATTGCATAGAACTATGGATGGAGGTTTTGAAGACATCGCCATTGTTCTTGTAGAGGCAAGTTTTTTTAAATATTTTGAGTCTTCTTAGAATAATATATTTGTAGTGAATTTGTCAAGGGCTGGCCATTCTTTTCCATTCGATTTTTCCTTGTACATCAGTCTATCATGGTTATTTATTTCTCTTTACAATTTCAATTTTTTATGTTCACTTAGTAATTAGGTAATGAGATTAAAATTGGAAAGAATTGACAAATCCTGCCTAGATTTTTAAGTGCTTATTTTGCGTATTTGTGCTTTGGGGAAAATTTCACGAAGTTTTACCTATATCATATAACCGGGACTTTTCAAATTGGTATCAGTGCAAGTTTCTAAAATTTACTCAGATGAATCCGGGAGGTTATATGCAAAGTTATTCATGAAATAAACCCGCCATGTTAGATGGCACTAATTACACATATTGGAAAGACCGTATGCGATCATATTTCCATTCAATGGATGAATATGTTTGTGTTGCTGTTGAAAAAGGTTGGTCCCCTCCAACCATTGTACTTGGGGAAGCTATAATTTAAAAAAAAAATAAGGAAAGGAGTGAGGCGGACTTAAAATTATGTAATTTCAATTCTTAAGGTTTAAATTCTTTTTTTACTGTCGTTACTCCTGAGGAGTTTCATTGTATCATTATATGTGAAACATTAAAGGAGTCATGGAGCATTCTTTAACTTACTCGTGAGAGAACGAGTGTGGTTAAAGTGTCAAAACTCCAAAATCTCACCACCATATTCGAAACTATCACCATGAACGAGGGTGAAAAACTCAATGAGTTTTATGCACGTTTCCCCAATATTGTTAACTCGTGTTATAACTTGGATGATAAAATTTCAGAAAATCGGGTTGTCAAAAATATTATTAGATCTCTTCCTAGTCATTTTAGTGACAAATTCATTGTTCTCAACTCTTTAGGTGTGTTAAATACTTAAAATCCTAAAGACCTCGTAGGTGGTATACAAACATGTGAATTATACTTGTTCCCTAAAGATAAAAGAAAGAATGAAATGGGAATTACTCTAAAAGATCAAAAAGAGGAAGTTTCGGAATTCAGTGTGTCCGACATTGATCCTGATGATATGGTCTTATTCGCTATAAAATTCAAAAAAATTCTCAAATTCAAAAAGTAAAATTCTAAATTTGAGGAAGGAATAAAAAGAGGCAAGAAGTTCTAATGATCAGATCAAAAGAAACATAAAAACAACAACTTTAGAGAGATAGATTAAAAATGATGATTCAGAAAGGTGTTTTGAGTGTGAGGGGTGAGGTCATAGAGAGTATGAGTATTCCATTAAGCTAAAGAGATAGGGAAAAGACAAAGTTGTATATTATGACACTCTTGGCAACAGTGACAATGAGTTTGAAGACATTGAAGACTCTATTCCATCGAGGAATGACTTCACTACTTTCATGGATAGTCATCTAGCTCCATAAGTTTGTCACATCCAAATGATGACATTTTCCTGCATGAAAATGTTGAAGTTATGTTTAATCACTCATAAGGAAGTGAGTGTTAGGGTAGCTCGAGCGATAGTGATGTTGAAGAATGTGATTTATAGTCCACCTATTATGAGCTATACACTAAGTCTGTAAGAACTAACAAGCATAACAAGACATTGTCTTTTAAGGTGTTGACACTCGTAAAATAGTGAAAGTTATGAAGAAGAAGGGGGCATTAATTAGTCAACTCGAGGCGATTAAGATTTTTCTTTCTGAGAAACCCAATTGGGTGGGAAAAAAGAATGATTTTTCTGACACTTTAGCTCCTGTAACTCAAGATATTCATGACTCGTTAGAGATTCTTGAGATGCTGGAAGCAAAAATTCTCAAACTTGAGATAGAGATCGAGGTTTCACGTCAAGTCAATGTCACTCTTGAGGACAACCCTTGGAGAATGGGAATGTTGTTTCTTGGCCCTATCCTAAGTTATAAGGAGAAAGAATATCAAGAGAGAAAACTATAGGATATTCAAGGGTGAATTATCCAATAATAAATCCTTAACTATATTCAAGTTTGTTACCAAAACAAACACACATAAACAAAACCCTCCAAAGAGAAATCCTCCTAAGCAACCTATTAAAGTGACACCCAATCAACTATATGTTTGCACTTTTTGTAACAAGAGGGGTCACCTTAGAGACTTTTGTTACAAGATTAGGAAGAATTATCATTATCATACTCCTATACCACACTATAGACGATTGGTTAACCGAAAAATCAAGTTGAGCATCTAGTAAAGCACATACGAAGGTTTAATGGAATAATTTCAGAGGTCGCCTAGGACTCATGGGAATTATTATAACCAAAAGACTAGGAACAATAACTGAATGAACACTAAGAACACAACTCGGACATGGGTTGACAAAGATAAGGCCACGTTGGATTTTGGTATTCATGTTGCTCCTAGGGCTAAAAATATCTCACAATGGTATTTTGATAATGGGTGCTCCTGATATATGATAGGTGATAGGTCTCTTTTTACCACACTTGAGGATCACAAAGATGATAAGGTCGCCTTTGGCAATGGGAGTAAGCTGAGGATTATTTGAAGAGGCTCTATTGATGTTTTTGGGTGCCCATAATTAGAAAATGTTCTTTATGTTGATGTATTAAAAGTAACTATAATTAGAATAAGTGAGTTATGCGACGTAATACTCATAGTTAAGTTTATCCGGACATAAGTGTAATATCTATGACAAATCTGGAAAAACTATACTTTAGGGTGTGAGGACTTCCAATATTTATTAAGGTATCATTCCAAAGTATTCATTCATTTGCAATACTGTCAGTGTCTCTGCTGCCAACCTTTGGCATCAACGATTAGATTCACGTCAACTTTAGAGATCTTAAGCATTTAGTGAACAAAGATCTGGTTTGCAGATTACCATCATTAGTAAAACTAACTTCCTTGATTTGTGGTGCTTGCCATCTTGGAAACTAAATTAAGACTCCCCATAAAAATTTGAACACCATTATAACCTCGTGTGTTCTAGAATTGATACATATGGACCACGTGGGTTCCATGCGCACACAGAGCATAGTTGGGAAAAAATATATCCTAGTGATAGTTAATGAATTTTCAAGATATTCAATTGTTTAATTTCTTATATTAAAGTCTAATGTTGTTTAGTTTCTAGCAGTTAAGTGTTGGGCCCTTCTAAATCAACATGTTTTCACTATAAACCATTTTTTTATTGATAATGGTACTGATTTTAAGGAATCTAGTGTTAATGATTTTTATGATGAAGTAGGTATCAAGCATGAAATTTTGGCCGTTAGTACTCCTCAACAAAAATGACATTGTTAAGAGGAAAAATCAAACAATTCAATGGAAGGCAAGGTACATGATTTTTGGAATGATAATGCGATGGATGTTTGGGGTGCAAGCGATTACCATTGCCTGCGACACGATGAATAGGGTATACTTATGTCCTTACACTGACCAAACTCCGTATGAATTATTGTTAGGTAAGAAACTCAACTTTGAGTATTTTCAACTCTTTAGGAGTCCATACTACATCATTATGGATAAAGAGGTTATAGGAAAGTGTAACTTCCGGAGTGATGAAGGAATATTTCTTTGTTATTCATCAAATAGTAGAGATTATGGAGTTTACAACTCTACTAGCTCAGAGGTCAGGGACTCAATAAATGTCACCATAGAAGATGATTGTCCCACCACATTTGTTGATGACAATGATCTCTCTTATGGAAATGATGCACCCTTGGTGTGGATCACATTGTTTCTCATAATGAATATGTGGATCCTGGTCTTGATAGAACGAATCCATCTCCATGGGTTCGTAGGAGTCATGACGTCACCAATATTCTTGGAAATTCCGAGGAAGCTGCCAAGACTCGAGATCAACTAGAAAATGAGGTTAACTACTTATGTTACACATTAAAAACTAAGTCTAGGAGTATTAAATAAGCACTTAAAGATGACCATCTGATCAACTCTATGAAAGAAGAGTTACGTCAGTTTCAAGGGAATGATGTCTTGGAATTAGTTCCTTGACCTAGGGATACTAATGTCATTGATACCAAATGGATTTATAGCAACAAAATGGATGGAAATGGTGTCATTGTTTGAAATAAATATAGGTTAGTTACTGAAGGTTACACCTAAAATGAGGGTTTTGACTTTGATGAGATATTTGCGCATGTTGCGAGGCTAGTGTCCGTTAGCCTTTTTATAGACATTGCATGTCACCTTAAGTTTAAGCTTTTACATATGGATGTCAATATGGTCTTCTAATTAGGCATAAATTCTTTCGAATTTATCCCCTTAATTTAGGGATATTTATCATCTCGAATAATGTAAAATGTGTTAATTTATCTAATTTCCTTGCTACTAACTCCTTCAAACACGTACATCTAGTTTCGTGTATTTCTCATGAATTTTGAAGGCATTTAAAGTATCGAGAAAAAAAAACCTTGAAAAATATTGAAAGAAATCAAGGGAAAGTCAAAAGGGGGATTTTTAATAATTTTTCAGCGATATTCCAGAGGTGGTGCCAACTAGAATGTTGAAGATCATTCAATTTCAAGAACACTAGGAAAAATGGAACCTAAAGTGTGATCCGGACCTCTTAAAAATAAAGACTCAGACCGCCCCTGTTCAAATGCCTAACTCGAATAAGGGGAGGGTTCAGACCACCCATTCCCGTAGATCCGGACCGCTTTGGATTTTCTCAGAATTTTATTTTTTAGGAGTTTTATGTTGGCTTAATCTCTTGTAAAATTCAAGGAGCTATTTATTCAAGGTTGTTACACAATATTAGGAGTTCGAAAAATTAGGTTTTCTAGCAGTAGTAGAAGGGGTAACTGGAAACCCTAGTTTTGTCAAAGAGTGAATTTTGAGCGAAGATTGAAGTTTTATTTCTGGAATTTCTTCCATATAATTAATATTTTCCCTTTAATCCTCAAGTGTTGACTTTTATTAGTTATTTGTTTTGATTCAGCACGTTCTTTTTCCTCATTCTCCATATGGTATGATGTTTTGTTTTTCAAAAATTGCATTTTTATTTAGTTTAGTTATGTCCAATAATTTTCTAAGGGTTGGGATGCATGAATCCAACCCGATGTTGTTTACATATGTGTGGTGATCACGACCGTTGTAGGACTTTTGATCTCATTCGCCTTAGGTAACCGGGATGCTTAATAATGCAGCGCGCGTGTATTTATCTCGACACCGATTGATTACTACTTTTGATTATATATGATGTCAGATTAAACCTCATATATATAATCTTTGAGATTAATAAAGACTGGATTTAATCATTTATTTCTATTCGAGAGTTTATTTTAATATCAATAAGTGCAGTAGGGTTGTAGGATTGTATCCTAACCTATTGTTCTCATTCATTGTTAAGTTTTTCATACATTTGTTTTATGTTCGTATTTTAATTAGCGTAGATTCACTTCATTAGTATTTAGTCAGTTAGTTGTTAATATTGCATTTAGTTCATAATTAATTTCCCATTCAAAGCATCTTTTCACTTCTTTAAGAGTCAAGTTAGGATTCTCTATCTTTCCAAGCATCATCACGATTTTCTTGTCCTATTTCCCTATGGATTCGACACCGACTTATCGGGATTATTACATGACCAAAAGGCTTGCACTTGATCCCAGATAATCACGCACTTTAGAACACTTTTTAAGTCGCGTCAAGTTTTTGGCGTCGTTATCGGCGATTTAGGTAGACTGTAGGTTAGAATGAGTTAATCCATAACCTTTTGACGAAAAATTCATTAAAAGAGAGAGAGAGAGAGAGAGAAAGGGAGTGATACAACATCTCTCAAATGTCTTTTAATGCAAAATCCACAATGAACTCCTCAATCCACTCCTACGCGCATTCACAAAAACACGATGGTCGAGTACAACCCCAAAAGACCACACACCCATTGCATTCCTCAATTTTGGGTTCCACATCCTACACCGCCAAATTCACTGTCCAATTACACTTCGAGTGACGCTTCGGGTTATACTCCTACTGCACCGAGTGAGGGTACTGAGTCGTTAAGTGAGAGATCCTTGTCACCGCACGAAAGCATAGGCGCGGGTGAGGGAGAGGCACCTTATTGACGCTTGATAGAATTCTTGTACCCTGAGCGTGCAGTCACATTGGGCTTCATTTTTCTCCCATATAATGTAGGGATATTCCATTTTCGGAATGGAATGATCCAAATCCTTCCCGCATATCATGGAACAGAATCAAAAAATCCTTATCTCCACATCGGGTGATTGAAGAGGCATGTGAGACGTTTAGTGATCAAGTATGCATGAAAGAGGTGATCCCCTCAAGATTTTCCTAGTTTCTCTCAAGGATAAAGATAAGACCTGGCTATGGTCTTTATCTCCTAATTCAATTCCATCGTGGGACGAGTTAAAATCTATGTTTCTCAAGAAGTTATTCCCTCCACATCGGACAAACTCCATTAATGCCCAAATTCAAACCTTCCAACAATTAGAAAATGAGACGTTTGATCGATGTTTTGAGTATTTCAACGAGTTAGTTACTTCATTCCCTCATCATGGACTTGATAAATAGAAAATCATTTCATTTTTCCATCATGTGTTGAACATTAACTCCAAACAATTTGTTGAAACAATGTGTGATGGCCCATTTATCGAATTAGATGCTAATGATGCTGAGCTCCACTTGAGGTATGTCGCCGACACTACTCAATCATGGGATACACATAACCCTAGAGATCAGAATCGAACTCGCCAAACAACCACCACTATAACACCCTGCTAATTAATATAAGAGGTGGCCAGCCCACTACTCCAATAAAAAATAGGAATCTTAAATGGTCCATTCTTAGCATCATTATCTCATAATAATAGTACGAGACAACCACAAAATATTTTGGAAAAAGGATGTCATATAATTTTTCAAATTTCATAAAAAAATTTCAACAATCCAATTTATGACAGAAGGTGGATATAAATGAAGACATGTAATAGTTTAATAACAATTCTACAAAACATAACCGAATAAGCTGTCAGTTAACACACTAATATAATAGGTTACACTAAGTATTACTTTAGATATGAATAAGAACTGGGGCATTAAGTTCTACTAAATAGTCTCCGAAATAAGCCTGAATACCCCTTACTAATATATAATCCCCCTCATGTATGACCCTAATAATCTTTATTACATCATATTAGGAGGTTCCTAAGCCTGAAACCTAAAAGAAAAGGGATAAAAATCATTTTGAATTTGTTTTATAAAACACCATGATTTCGAATCGATTCGCCTAGGGCCGAATCGATTTTCCCCTGAAAGCGAATCGATTCGGTTGAGGTAACCAACCCAATGTCTAAGACCGAATCAATTTGACCTTAACCCAAATAGATTCGGTTCCTCAGACTCGTAGTCACCATATTAGTGAATCAATTTGCTAAGGAGGGCAAATCGATTCGCCCTGTTCGAGAGGCACAGTTGGAGCTATGGGTTAATGATTACCCAAAATCTACAAAACAAATTTTCTTCCATATAACCAAAAATCATCAATTCATAACTTCTCTAAATCACTAAACCATGTTAACCTACTAGGAGAGACCATCTAAAACAAGTCTAGATCCTATAACTTAGGATTTAACCAGTAAAATCATCAAATTCCATTAGTGGTTCAAACTCAAGAACACTAACTATAAATACAAATTATTCACATTCAATCATTCATTTATGCAAGATAGAAACTTGCCTCATGATTGTAGCCTCAGATTATCTTCTCATTGCAACGATTCTAAGCCCAAATCACCAAAATCTCTCTTTTCTTTCATCTCTCTGAAGCTCTCACTTCACCATAACCTTCTCTTTCTAGGTTAAACACAAGTGAGTTTAAATGCTCTTACAAGACTAAAATAACCAAAGCATACAAAATACATTAAGTCCATCATTAAATGATGCTAGACACTTAAAATGACTCATAACATCATAATTAAGTTATAACTAGTCAAAGTACCCCGGAACCCAAAAATACACATGGCACTTATTTTGACTATCTCAACCATTTTTGGACTAATCGTTCCCTCTAAATTGGCATGCGGGATATCATTCATTATTTAATGTTCAAACGTCTTATTAACTCTTTGACAATAACCCGATTGTAATATAAATCATAACCGTCCCTTAAAGCATAATGACGAAACAATACATAATTTATACTATTTACATTCGATTAATGGTAGATCTGTAAAACTCAGTAAATATGATCTCTTAAATCACTTAAAGTAATATTTACTTCAACTTCAATTATTTTATATAATTAACCCAGAAGGCAATTTAATACAAAAATAATTACTCATAAATAAGGGGTATTACATACTCCCCCCCTTCAAGGGAATTTTTCCCTTAAAATTTAGGCGTACCAGGTAAAAAGAGGTGTGGTTACTTCCCTCGAATATTTTCATCTCATTCCCAAGTTGATTCCTCGGCATTATGGTGTCCCCACTGGACTTAGTCCAAGGGCACCACTTTCGATCTTAATATACGCTCTTTGTGGTCTAGAATAGAAATCAGTTGTTCCTCATATAAAATACCAGGTTGTAACTCGATGTCATCCTCTAGAATATGCCAATGAGCTCCGTCGGATCTTTTATACTTCTTTAAAGATGAAACGTGAAACACTTCATGAATTTATTATAGGCATTCCGACAAAGCAAGTTGATATGCTACTGGCCTACCTTTACAATAACGGGAAAAAGTCCTACATAACGCGACACAAGTTTGCCTTTCTTCCCGAAATGCATTATACCCTTCATCGGGGATACCCTTACTAAAACTTGATCCCCCACTTCCAATTACACATGCCCTCGATTCGTGTTGGCATATCTCCTCTAGCGATCTTCTGAAATTCGTATGCGATTTAGAATAAGCTCAAACTTTTAGGAGGTATCTTGGATCATTTCAGGTCCAAGGATCCTATTGTCTCCTACTTCTAACCAACAAGCAGGTGATCTAAACGGTCATCCATACAATGCCTCATAAGGTGTCATACCTATTATGAATTGATACGAATTATTGTATGGAAATTCGACCAGTGGAAGGTATTGCTCCCATCCTCCTTTAAAGTCAAGTACGAACATTCGAAGCATATCCTCCAACATTTGGTCGGCTCTATCTATTTTTCCATCAGTTTGTGGATGGTATGATGTACATAACCGCAATTCGGTCCCCATCGCCTATTGGAAACTTTGCCAAAAATAGGATACAAAAATTTTGTTTCGATTCGAAACTATATTGATAGGCACCCCATGAAGTTTCATAATTTCTGCAATAATGAGCCGGGATAACGTGTTGTATTATAATATGTCCGTACCGGTACGAAGTGTGCCGATTTAATCAAATGATTGACGATAACCCAAATATAATCATGACCACTTTGCGAGGTCGGAAATCAAGTGATAAAATCCATTGAGATACTCTCCCACTTCCACACCGGTATTTATAACGGTTGCAACAATCCAGTTGGTCCCTAGTGGTCCACTTTCACCAATTGACAAGTGGCACATTGGGTAACAAATTCATAAATGTCTCTTTTCCTTTCCGCCCACCAATAATGATGGTGCATATCTTAGTGCATTTTTTCCCCACCTAGGTGTACTGCAAATCTTGAACCATGGGATTCCGTCATGATATCAAGTCTCAAGTCTCCCTCGTTCGGGACTACAAGTCTTCCGTGGAAACATAACCCATCCTCAGAACTAATAGAGTAGGACTCCGCTCCCCCGGTCAACAATTGGCATACTCGATCTTGAAAATATTTATCCCCTCCTTGTGCTTTTATGACTCGCGTCACAATAGGAGGCACAAAAGTCAACACCGACATGCATGCTCTGGCTACAACATCTTCCTAGCTAAGTTTTTTCCACTTGGCTTTCCACACTTCCCCTAGTTGCCCCACAGGTTTACAACTCAGCACGCCAGCTACTACATTTTCCTTGGTTGGTTGGCAATGAATATTGAATTGATAGTCCTTCACAAATTCTAACCACCAATATTATCGCATATTTAGATCTTTCTACGAGAACAATTCTTGTAACGACTTGTGTTCAGTAAAAAGACTAAATTTCTCACCCAGGAGGTAATGCCTCCATATCTTTAAGGTTAACACTACCGCGGAAAAGCTCTAAATAATGTGAGGGAAAACTCTGCTCATGGGTATTCAGATTGTGAGACGCATATGCAATAGCCCTATGTTCCTGTTGTAACACACACCCCAGTACTTGTAGGGATGCATCCGTAAAGACCAAATAGTCTACTCCCGATTTTGGCAATGCGAGTATAGGAGTAGAAGGAAACTTGTCTGTCATCTCATCGAAAGCTAGCCGACAGGAATCATCCCAAACAAATCTCACTCCTTTTTAGGTCAAATTCGTTAAAAGGCCAGCGATTTTGGAAACCCTTCATGAAATGGCAATAATAACCATCCAAACCCAGAAAGCTACAAATCTCAATTAGCATTGTGGTCATACCCCATTCTCTCACTGCTACAACCTTGCTTGTGTCTATGAAAATACCCTTGTCCGTCACAATTTGCCTCCAAAATTGCACTTCCTACAACTAGAAACCACATTTCTCAAACTTGGCCTAAAGTTAATGATCTCTTAGTGTCTATAGGCCTAATCATATGTGTTTGGCATGGTTAGCTTCAGTTCGAGAATAGAGTAGAATGTCGTCAATAAACACTATGACAAACTAGTCTAGGAAGTTCCAAAATACTTGATTTATAAGGTCCATAAATACGGTAGGAGCATTGGTTAGCCTAAAAGGAATGACCAAAAACTCATAAGACCCATATCTGGTCAAGAATGCTGTTTTCGATACGTACTACTCTCTAATTTGTAGCTTATGGTACCCAGTCATCAAATCTATTTTAGAGAACTACCATGCTCCTATTAATTGATTAAACAAATCATCGATTCAAGGTAACGGGTATTTATTCCTGATGGCAACCTTATTCAATCCACGGTAATCAATGCATAATCGGAGGGAACCATCTCTCTTCCTCACGAACAACACAGGAGCACCCCATGGTGACGTGCTATTCTGAATGAACCGCTGCCCCAAGAGTTGTTGAATTTGATCCCTTAACTCCCTCATTTCTAAGGGAGCCATACAGTATGGAGCTCTCACAATGGTCTTAGTTCTCGGCACTGAATTAATTACAAACTCAATCTCATGACTTGGAGGTAAGCTTGGGATTTCCTGAAAGATATCTTCAAATTATCAAACAATAGGAATTGAGTCAATCGAAACAACTATTTCTCGTAAAGTTTCCTCCTCAATACAATACATGTTTTTGGTCGAACCTCCCTCCAGAAGAGGCATAAGGACCTAAAACATTTCTTGCCCCGAAATGGTGAAGACTATACTCCTCCTGTAACAATTTACCATGGCTAGATATTTTACTAACCAATCCATTCCCATAATAACATTATACCCGATCATGTATAGGACAAGAAAATTGACCTCAAAGCGCAATCTACCAAGGTCTATACCCACCCTTTACAAATAAAGAATATAAGTGAACCATCACACATGGAAGACTCCACACTAGTCAAAGTATTTTCATCAGACTTAAACAATCTCGTCGAATGAGAATAGTGCCTAGCGATAAATGAGTTCGTTGCGCATGTGTCAAATAACACTCGAACAACATACCCATGAATGACAAACTTACCCTCAATAGCTGGCGGTGCTAGAGGAAACAAAGAATCATAAATATTATACACATATCCACATTGAAATTGTCCCTGTTGTAGAGGGACGGCTGGAATAGGTGCTTGAGGTTGTGGATGTGCCTGCGGATTATGAGGGCCTCTAGGAAACTGTCCCCCGTTCAATTGTGGACAAGTTATCCTCATGTGACCCTATTCACCATACTGAAAAAACACCCCGTAAAAATTTCCAAATGTCGGCCTCAATTGTTGTTCCAAAACTGCCCCGTACCTTGGCCCTGATGGCATCGACCTCCATTACTCACTCTGCCCACTTGGCCCTTTTAGCCTAACTGTTGTTGCTACTAAGCACCCTGACCATGCCTAAAACTACCTCCGCCAAAGTTATAACCCCCAAAACATTATTTCTTAGACGAGTCCTCTTGCTGGAGGTCCCGCTCTTTCTTCTTATTTCCTGCCTGTTGTGGTGATGGTAGTGCTCCACCAAAACTATTTTGTCCTTATTTACTACATTGATCAGAATCTCCAATATTCTTACTCCCCTTCATATGAAGGAGGTAATCCTGGAAATGGAGTAAAGCTGCATTCATCACATCGCCAAATGTTTGCAAAGCTGGGTTCCCCAACAGGTGTCAAACCCCTAATAAATTTTGAAATCCTTCTTTATTCTTAAATTACTTCCTATTCATATTCCGCCATTGATCGCTCCCCTTGAACAACATCCTGAAGCTTCCTCCTCATCTCCTTCTAGATTGCTGGAGGAAAATACTTTCGATGAAACGAAACCTATAATTTTGAGATAGTCATGATGTCCCTTTGTTCCAGAGTTGTAACCGACTCCCACCATTATAGGTCTACTCCTACGAGCATCTATTTTGGCTCCCCGCTGCATTCCACCATTCAAATATGGTGTTGAATATCTTTATTCTATTGATTTACCACAATCACATCAGGGCCATCCTGAAATTATGGAGGGTGACCTTTCAGAAAGGATTCTCTAACCCTTTCCCACACGGAGGGTCCCGTATGGGATTGAACCATCGGTGCGTTCGGTTATTGGATTTATGGAAGCTGTTGTGCCATAACATTCATTGTAGCACTGACTATCTGGGCAACAATATTAGCCACCTCCGAAGCATTCACCGTTTCCTACGATCACGGGGTCTCTACGTCCTCTACAACTTGATTTACCCTTGCCGGGCGACCTCGTCTAGGAGGCCTCTGAGATATAGAGAAACTGAATCGATGTACAGTCAAAACAATTTATCCTTATGGGAAAATCATAAATGCAGATAACCAGAAAAATCCTAATAATATATCTCTATGTCAAAGAATGCCATGGTAGAACGTGATAAGTCCACATAGATCTTAAGGACTATAAAATCTTATGCTCTGATACCATCTTTGACACCCCTCTTATTAAAATAATAGGTGGCCATCCCGCTAATCCAATAAAAATTTGAATTTTAAATGGTCCATTTTTAGCATCAATGTCGCATAATAATTCTATGAGACAACCATCAGATATTTTTGAAAATGGATGTCATATAATTTGGCAGATTTGATAAAATAATTTCAATAATCCAATTTATGACATAAGGTGGATATAAATGAATACATGTAATAGTTGAATAACAATTCTACAAAACATAAACCGAACAAGCTGTCAGTTAACAGACTAATGTAACAGGTTACACTAAGTACTACAGTAAATATGAATAACAACTGGGGCAACATGCCCGAATATATAGACGTAACATAACTAGATTGTTAAAAATATTCATGCGTCTACTACAAAAAAAATCCTACGACATCTGCAAAATGCTGTAACTCCTTGACACTGAGAAGGAAATATAAAGAGTGGGCGCCCTTGTGGCGGATCACCTAATCGTAAATAAGAACCACACAATAAGGAAATTATAAACAGGTCAGGCCCGATTTGATATGATATACGTGTGAATAAAATGCACAACAATTATGAATACTAATATCATAAACAGGTTAAGTTCGCTCTTTATTATAAAACTCGTCCTGACTTCTCATCTAAGTGCACATCCTAGCACTATACCATTCCATTAAGTTAAACTACCCATCGAATTATGAGGAATAACTTAACTCTACTTAACATTCTTAATATGTTAATTCATAAAATATATCTTCAGAAGTCAGTGTATCATTAGGGATCGTATGCCATAAAGTGATTTATAGATTTATTTAGATCATCCATATGAATTGCCATTTTTGTGAGAACAATTGCAATCATAATTTAACGGTTCTAAGACCATACTTCCGGGAGGCACCCCAGTGGATGCACCCCTAAATTATATCATTTTCTAGGTCCTATAATCAAAACCACCTGGGTGCCCTAAATTGCAATGCATGGGAAGCGGCAATATATCTTCGACGATGAGTCATAACAATACCCGGAATTACCTCATCTCGAATAAAACAATCATACAATGTAACCACCGGTCCTATGGCTCGAGGACTATATTCTCCCTACATCATTATTCAGGGGATTTACCTCATTCGCATAACTTCCCTTATGATAGCATTTAGAAAGGTATGTATATAAGTACGATAATCACAAGATATACTAATTTAATGTATATTCTTATTTTCGAAACAATATATTTATAACTTTATAAGATGCAAGGTACAATTACCCTCATACTATCCCCATAAAGTCCAAAACGATGCTACCCAACTCTACCCTAGTTCTATATTCATGTACTTGATGAAGTGAGATATTAAGTTCTACTAAATAGTCTCTGAAATAAACCTGAATACCCCCTTACTAATCTAGGGTATTAATACCCCTCTTGTAAGACCGTAATACTCTTTATTACATCATATTAGAAGGTTCCTAAGCCTCAAACATAAAACAAAAGGAATAGAAACCGAGTTGAAAAATTCTTACAAAACAGCAGGATTTTGAATCAATTTGCCAAGGGACGAATCGAGTTGCCCCTGAAAGAGAATCAATTTGAGTGAGGAAATCAACCCACTATCTAAGCCAGAATCAATTAGGACTTAACCCGAATCGATTCGACTCCTCAGACCTGTAACCACCAAATTAGCGAATCAATTCGCTAAGGAGGGAGAATCGATTCGCCATAGTCGTGATTCCAAGTTGGGGCTAAAAGGTTGATGACAACCCTAAATATCCAAAACCTATTTTCTTGAATATTTTCAACATCATCAATTCATAACTTCTCTAAATCACTAAACCAAGTCAACCTACTAGGAGAGACCATCTAAAGCTAGCCTAGATCCTATAACATCGAATTTAACCAACAAAATCATCAAATTCCATTAATGGTTCAAACTCAAGAATACTAAATATAAATTCAAATTATTCACACTCAATCATTCATTTACGTAAGTTAGAAACTTTCCTTAAGATTGTAGCCTCAGATTATCTTTTCGTTGCAACGATTCCAAGCCCAAATCACCAAATTCTCTCTTTTCTCTCCTCTCTCTCTCTCAAGCTCTCACTTCTTTTTAACCTTCTCTTTCTAGGTTAAACATAAACGAGCTTAAATGCTCTTGCAAGACTAAAATACCCAAAGAATAAAAAATACTTTAAGTCCAACATTAAATGCTACTACATACTTAAAATGACTCGTAACATCATAATTAAGTTATAACTAGTCAAAAGTACCCCGGAACCCAAAAACATACCTGGCACTTATTTTGACTAACTCACCCTTTTTTGGACTAACTGTTCCGTCTAAACTAACATTCGAGATATCATTCATTATTTCATGTGCCAACGTCATATTAATTCTTTAACAATAACCCGATTTGAATAGAAATCTTAATCGTCTCTTAAAGCACAATGACATAACAAAACATAATAATATACTATTTACATTCAATTAATGGTAGTTATGCAAAACTCAGTAAATATTATCTCTTAAATCACTTAAATTAATATTTACTTCAACTTCAATTATTTTATATAATTAACCCACAAGGAAATTTAATACAAAAATAATTACTCATAAATAAGGGGTATTACAACCACTCCCTCGACATCCGGTCTATTCAACATCGATAAATATAACATGATGGACCGTTGACTCGATCAAATTGAGAAAGGAATGAGAGAGTTAATCGTTGTGCGTGTAAGAGAACCAACTGTCCCCATCCACATCCCCGTGGAGAAGGTATGTGCTATTTCTGAAGCGAGACATTCAACAGAGGAATGTTCGACTATTCCCACCTACAAAGTTATGCATAATGAGAAGGTAAGTGGTGTAGGAGTATTCAAGGGTAATTTCGATTCACGGAATGGGAATTCTTATAATGGCTCATGGAAAAAGCCCCTAAGTTTTAGCTATGGGAAACTGTAGGCTGTATTGAATCCTAATTCACATGTTTCCCCTCCTCCACCTCCACACTTTCAAGAAGCACCAGCTATGCAAGGACGTGACCCGTCATCACCTCCTCTCATCCCATATATCGCTCCACCACGAAACTATCTTGAGGACACGATACACCAATTCATAAACTCCCAAAATGCAGCTAATGCCAGATATGAGAGCATGTTAACCGACATAAATGCAAACATTTTGAAGTTGTAATCGTCATTGAGTGTCGAAGAGAAAGGTAAATTTCCTAGTCAGGGTCAAAGACCTCCCCAAGGTCAAACTAGTGTTAGTTATACTTCCACAGAACATCAAGAGCAATCTCAAGATGTAACCACTCTACGTAGGGAGAGGGTTGTTGATTTATCACCTCCCCCACACGACGTACTGAATGATAAGGAGATATCACCCGACACGAAAGAGGCTGAAGATGTCCTCTTAAAAGAGAGTGAAAAGGAAGACACTATCGAGATAGTAGTAAAACCACCCATCACAACACCATTTCCTCAACGGTTGGTGCCTTCCCAAAAAGGAGACCCGTATGATGATGTGGTAGAAGTTATAAAGTAAGTGAAGTTAAATTTACCTTTCCTCGATGGCATCAAGAAAATTACCGCTTATGCAAAAGTTATTAAAGACTTATGATGGTTAAAAAGAGGCTTAAGGTAAAGAAGAACGTATTCATAGAAAAAAAATATGAGCTCTGTTCTACTCAATGATATCCCTCCAAAGTTCAAGGATCCGGGTGCACTTACCATTTTGTGCATCATAGGAGAGAATCGAATCGAAAAAGCCTAACTCGATTTAGTGGCGAGATTAAATATCCTCACCTACTCGATCTATAGGCAAATTGATTTGGGTGACCTAAGTGCACAAAGATCATTCTTTAATTATAAGAACCAACCGTGAAGATACCAAGAGGTATTGTAGAGGACGTGATAGTCCAAGTTGACCCTTTCTGGTAGATTTTTTCATTTGGGACACGGAGCCCTCCTTAGCCTCGAGTAATCATGTTTCCATTATCCTTGGTCACCCATTCTTAGCTACGGCTAACACATTGATTAACACTAGAAATGGGCAGATGCAGCTCACTTTCAGGAACATGACTTTAGAGACCAACATCTTCAACATAGTACAACATGTGGGGGAAGAAGAAGATCTTCACGTAGTAAGCCTTATTGACGAGATCATAGAGGATAACATAGAGAAAAACTATAGTGGCGGTGCGTTAGAATTTTTCCTTGCATCGAGCAATGAGAGTGAGGGAGCATACACCGACTTTGAGAAGGAGATAGAGAAGTTGAGAGAAATACTTGATGAGAGAGCGTCGGACGAGGACATGAGAGATGTAAGTTGGGTTTCTAAATTTGAGGAACTATTGTCGAGGGAGGCATGCATGGTCCCCTCCAGTGAAAAATTTCCTAACCTTGAATTAAAGAAACTACCCTCTAATGTCATTTTTAACTTATTTAGGAGGGAGCGAGACATTTCTGTTGTTGTCTCATCTAGCTTAGATGAAAAGCAAGAGGGTAAATTGTTAAAAATTTTGTGGAAGTACCAAAGTACTTTTGGTTGGTGCATAGATGATTTAAAAGGTATAAGTCCTTTGATTTGTACCCATAAAATACACCTCGATGAGGATGTGAATCCTTTGAGGGAAATGCAAAAAAGATTTCACCATACCATGAAAAAGGTAGTGAGGGTAGAAATTATTAAGTTGTTGGATATCAGGATTTTCTACCCGATCTCGGATAGTAAGTGGGTGAGTCACAAATAGGTTTTCTCAAAGAAGTCCGGCATGATCGTGATTGAAAATACTAAGGGTGACATAGTCCCCCAACATACCACCATCGGGTGGTGCGTTTGCATTGATTACTGAACACTGAATGCGAGAATTAGGAAAGACCATTTACCCTTGCCATTCATTGATCATATGCTGGAGAGAGTAGATTAAAACCCTTATTATTTCTTCCTAAATGGTTATTCTGGATATAACCAAATAGACGTAGATGTGCTTGACCAAGAAAAAGAGAATTTCACATGTACTTTTGGTACGTTTGCCTATAAGCGTATGAGATTTGGATTGTGTAATGCACCCACGACCTTTCAAATGTGCATATTAAATCTCTTTAGTGGCATGATTGAGAGAGGACTTGAAGTATTTGTGGATGACTTTAGCATTTTTGACACCCTCTTTCGATCTTTGTTTAAAAACTCTTAAAAAAGTACTTGCTCGGTGTGTGGAAAAGCGCTTAGTGCTGAATTGGGAAAAATTCCATTTTATGGTCACTAAAGGAATAGTTCTTGGCCATATTGTCTCATCCAAGGGAATTGAAGTTGATAGAGCTAAGATATATGTCATAGCTGAGCTACCCCCATCAAAATCACTAAAATACATGCATTCTTTCTTAGGCCATGCAGGCTTTTATAGAAAGTTTACTAAGGACTTAAGCGTCATCGCTAGAAGCTTGAGTAATCTTATCATTAAGGATACCCCATTTAAGTGGAATGAAGCATGTCAATGAACTTTTAAAAAATTTAAAAGCATGCTAGTTTCCACTCCCATCATGCAAGCTCCGGATTGGTCCTTGCCATTCGAGCTTATGTATGATGTGAGTGATTTCACAATAAGGGGAGTTTTGTGCCGAAGGAAAGATAAGAAGTTTCATGTAATCAACTATGCTAGCCGAACATTAACCGGGCCACAACTCAACCACAGAGAAAGAATTTCTAGCGGTAATATTCTCTCTAGACAAGTGTCGTTCCTACCTTGTCGGTTCACCCATTACTGGCTTCACTAACCACATGGCGTTGAACTACCTCCTTGCAAAGAAAGGTGAAAAGTCGCGCCTCACAGGGTGGATCCTTCTCCTACAAGAGTTTAATCTCTCCATTAAAGACAAAAAGATATTTGAAAAGGTCGATACCGATCACTTATCCTAGCTTTCATCCACCATACCTAGCGATCCTATACCTATAGATGAATATTTCACAGATGAATAACTCTTTGACACCTCGTCTCTCCCTTAGTTTGCTGATATAGTCAATTATCTTATCACGGGAGACGTCCCTCCAGATTGGAGACCGCAAGAGAAGAAGAGTTTCATTACTTGGTCACGCATGTTTTTCTATGATGATCCATTCCACTTTACATATTGTGCGGACCAGATCATCCGACGGTGTGTTTTGAATGATGAAATACCCAAAGTTATCCAATTCTGTCATTCGAAAGCAAGTGGAGGCCATTTCTCGACGAAAAAGATGGCCGCTAAAATTCTCCAAAGTGGCCTCTATTGGCCCATAATGTCATGAGATGTGAGAAATAGTTGCAAAGCATGCGATAGGTGTCAATGGATAGGGGCTATTACCCGATGAGACATGATGCCATTAACCCCCACACTCATTATTGAGATTTTTTACTGCAAGGATTTCTTGAGTCCTCTTCCCCCGTTTTTTGGATAGATATACATCCTTATTGCCTTAGAATACGTTTCTAAATTGGTGGAATATATGGCTACCAAAACAAATGATAATAAAATGGCGATACATTTCTTATAGGAATACGTAGTTTCTCGCTTCGGTGTTCCAAAAGCGATAATTAGTGATAATGGAACACATTTTTCCAACAGGACATTTGAGAAGGTTATGAGAAAGTATGGCATCGTTCATAGGGTTGGAAAGACCTATCACCCACAAATGAATGGGTAAGTCGATTTGGCGAATTGGGAAATCAAGAACATCCTCGAGAAAACCGTCGATCCAAATCGAAAATATTGGTTCCTTCGATTGAATGATTCTCTATGCGCGTATCATACCGCATACAAAAATCTACTAAGAAAGTAGATGTTCCTATTTGTGTACAGAAACCCTTTCCATCTTCCTGTTGAGTTAGAACACAAAGCGTATTGGTCCATTAAGAGGTTGAACCATGACATGGACAAAGTGGGTGAAGCTCGCAAGCTTGAGTTAAATGAGTTATAAGAGATACGCAATGATGCATATGAAAATGCTAAAATATCCAAGGAAATGATTAAACTCGCACATGATAGGATTATCTGACACAAAAAGTTTCTTCCCCAGCAAAAGGTTTTTCTCTATAACTCTCGGCTTCATCTATTTTTGGGTAAGTTGCGATCTCGGTGGACTGGCCCATTCATTGTCAAGAACATATTCCCCAACGAGGCTATGGAATTGGAAGACCAAAAAGGGGGAAGTATGTTAAAAGTGAATGGACAACACATAAATCCATCTTTAGAGGCATGTTTAGAGGATGTCGACACTATTTGGTTATCGGACCCCATTTATCGGGTTAAGGGAGCTGCACTTGAGAGTTCATCGCACCCCCGACGTGTATGGGGTGACTCTTGTGTATAGTAGAAGTGCGTCAGTTAGGATAGGTAGAGTAAGTTAAATCAATAGGTGTAGATCACACTTGGTAAGTTTGGAAGCACACTATATTCTGAGAATGCCTAGGGATTCGAAACTAAGGTTGAGCAAAATCAAGTTCATGTTTAGTTCATATCACAGCGGGAGAACCTTAAGAGGATGAGAGTGGAGTAAAAATCTAACATAGGAAATATGCTGCAAATTAAGCACCGATCCAAACTTCCCCTGAGCAACTGGTCCGATGGCCTTTAAGGAAAAATCAGTTGCAAATTAAACGACGATCCGAGCCGCTGCTGGGAAACCGATCTTAATCGCCCTATTGTTTTCTTCAACACTTCCCTAGGTGCATCCCTCTTCCCCCAATCCTCCCACTTCCCTCCACTTTATTTTTCCCCATCAATAAACTCCCTAATTTATTTCCCCTTTTCCCTCCAATCCCAACCTCCCCCCCAATACCTACCTATAAATACACCCCCTTTCCCTCATCTCTTCCCTACCATCTCTTCTAAGATCTCCTCCTCCCTATACTCTAAATTGTTCCTTCCCACGCACCATTTCTCCCATGGCAGTCCAAGCCCAACCATAAAAGTTTAACTACATCGATATCATCAATAACAATCCCACATATCGCTTCGATCAAGACCAATGGTTGTGCGAATAGTTTTTTAAGCCATCTCACGAACTGGAAATTGAATGAGTGGTGTATTCGAAAGAGTTGCCAAATATCATCACCAACCTTTTTGCCCTAAAGGGTTGGTGTCGCTGTCTAAACGATCCTCTCAATACAATTTGGGCAGCCACAATCCAAGAGTTTACTGCACCCTTGTCCACACCACTATCTTTGTTTCTGAGGTAGGTGTGGATGGCTAACAATTTCCCTTTTTCATCGAGACTCGTTATGACAATCTTACGAAAAAGGAGGTTCCACATCCCACAAACTTCACCTACCTCAATGCTCTAGCCCCCATCGAAAAAGCTGTTTACATTCAATGTATAGCGTCTGGTGAGGTCTGTGGTTGTGGAGTTTTTAGGGTCAGACGAATGAGAGAAAAGGAGCGTCTCACATTTTAAATCATGTGAGGCAATATATTGAAAAACTCCAATGATTCCAGCTTGACACCCCGGTAAGCTACTCTCATTTATCACATCTTTGATCGTTCCTCCTCCATAAATCTGGTACACATAATTTACAGAGATGTTTCCTTTACTGCGCTAGAGGAAAAGGGCACTACTCCTCTTCCGTATGAACATATCATTACTTCTATTCTTGCCAACACGCTTATTGTCCCATATATTGATTCCCTTCGCCTGCAAATCTCGTTTGGGCAGGCCACCCGAAATAAGAGCGAGAGACAAATAGCGATTTCATGTGCCTGGAAGGATGAGGATTTCGATGATGAGGAGAGAAGCGTTGAGGAAGAAGATGATGCTGAGATGGGATAGTATGATGAGGAATACGATGACGAGGCTGCTTTTAATTTTGAGCTTCCCGAGATTAATTTTGATATGCGCCTCACGACGCATGAAACTGTAAAACCCCTCCTAATTAAATACCGGGTGTCCAGTCCCATACCAAATTAAAACAGAATATATAGTTGGCTCATTCTTAGCATCACTGTCGAAAACCTTAACTAATCACCCAATACCCAATTACGCTGGTGTTAAAAACTTCCAAATTTTAATTCAGCAAAAATCATTTTTAGTTTGCAATAACACTACACATATTAATCTACAATACTAATAACCGAACAAATAACACAAAATAATATAAATGTAACTGGAATAAACATTCCTAAATAATTTCTCAATACAGTACACCCAAAAATAATAATGTATTAAAATGACACGAGTACAAGACTATTTGAATCAGATAGAAAGGAGATAACTGGATTCGTTTGGGCGACATGCCCTAAATAAAATAACACTATGAATCAAATGAAGATAGGCGTCTAAGCAATACTCCATAGCTCTATAGCTCATCGTAACCCTCTAAGTTTGGCGTCCCTGCTGCTGGACACCTGGTATACAAGGTACAATAGAAAAGAGAATATGCAAGGAAACGGGTCAGAGCCCTATGTAAAAATAGTTTTGAAAACAACAGGTATTTAACAAGTGCAATAAAGCATTTATTATGTACATGTTAGTATCCAGAGTCTCACTTGATATTCTCACCTCTCATCTAGAGTGAACGCTTAACATTTCCTATTAACCTCCTAGCTAATGGTTCCTCTTAACTAGTTTCCATAATATGATTCTATCCCATATCATAACCCCATATGTCCCATACCATATGTAGTATAATCATTCATATACATTTCTCATTAATATGAATTAAGCTTTTCAAATCTATAATAATAAATATTAATTAACTTAATTCAATTCTTTTTCTTTATTCACCGTCATCTACAATTATAACACAGTAGATTGATCTAACCACTATATATACATTCATTTAATTCATTATATATATATACATATATAATAAGGCACCCCGAGACACATCTGCGGTGCATGCATTACTCTGTTATCACGTCCCAGTATCGCTGGTCGCCAAGTAGGGGACTAAAGGTTCAGTAAGGATTCCTCGAACCATAAATATCAACACAAAAATAGGAGGCGAACATAGTTCTCATACCCACAGGTCACGCACATACCTATGTTCCCATAGCCAATGGACTTATCAACTCACCGATAAGTCTTCCATTGTCCTATGTTCTCGAGTGACAAATCAAAAATCCCATGGATTCATCAGGACATGACTGCCCTCACGCCCAAACTTCCTGTCGATAGCAAGTAAGCTAGGTATGTCATACATATAAATCATCAATTAATCAAATATGCATTATCATCAACCTATATATATATAATATCAACAAGGTACTCACACTACCCGAAGATAATTCCCATACGTAGCATTATATCTCTTAAATCCTACGCATTAAAATATTATGACTTTACTTCTTTAATTTCATTATTCCAAAGTCTCACTCATTACTCAAGGTTTAAATAGGCTTTCCTCAATATGTTTATTCAGTAAGAAATCAATAATATCCTACTGCTCCATAACATCTTATCTCTCGAATTACTACGAATTAAACTCTTCTTTAATAAGGTTTATAACCGATAGTTTCTAATCTCTTATAAACACATCTTCTATCACCTAGGCTTAAACCCTCTTGTAAACTTAAGGCTGCCTAGGTGATTTATTGAACTTCCCCTACTGAACCTATCCTTAATCCTTATGCATACAAATTAGAATCCAACACATGAATCTAGAAACCAAAATTTCTTCCAATTTAATTATCATAATTCTCATCAATTAAATCCGAATCACATTAATTGGGTTCTTATCTAGGGCTTACTTATCTCCCTTAAGTACCATTACATCTAATTAGTAATCACCAAAGAGTTACGAAAGATTTGGTATAAGAAAAAGAATTAAAAATAAACAACATCATCATTTCTGGGGAGGTCGATCGATTGAAGGTAGGGGGTCGATCGATCGATCGCCCACATATCAACCCAAATTCTGCAATTCTTATACTACAGGTTTCCTAACTTTTGATAATTCAAACCTCCATATTAACAACTCAAATTCCTTATAATCCTTACTACATGATATAGCAACATATATAAATGATTTCTAATGATCTAAACATCCTAGAATCATCAAGAGTTTAAATTAAAAGTATATATTTGTCCTATTTTTCAAGAAAATTATATACATGATATCTTCAAGAACAAACTAATGATTCTCAGAATTTCTTCAACAAATTGATGATTATTTCGTGGATTACTATCTACCTACAACATGTGTTTGATTCCTATATATTTTCATTTTTCAGAAATCAATTAACAACTCTATCTTAATCTTCCAAACCTGTAAAAATCTCATTTTTAATAACTATCCTAACATGGACATTATATTAACTAGATTGCAATTATCAAATAACTTGCCTCTAATGAAGGTCTGATACTTTGGGGTTGTGAATCACAGGTGGTTCTCCCCTTCTCCGATCAACTTCCGGTGGTGGTTGGTGGTGGTGACCTTTGGCCCTTGGTTCTCCTCCTTTCCAAGCAATCTTCTCTTCTCCCAAGCACCCTTTCACTCTCTCCCAAAAAGGTGACCTCTCAATTTTTTGTAGAGGAGAAGAATGAACCTACGTACAACTAATCTCCAAATATTTATAATAAGACAAAAATCCGAAATCACTATTCATCCCCCAATAAAAATAACCAAAAGTCTTTTCATTTCCAAATGACCCGAGACCCAAAACCAACATCCAAATAGACTTTTTTTTAACTATTTTAACCCTTCCGGATGCAACGACGCACTCGAAATGACTATAAGGTTGATGAAACAATAAGTTTCCTATTTAATCTTACAAATTAGTCCCGACACGTCCCATACCGCGTCCGACTAAAAATTCAAATTACTGAATTAATAACTCATAGCAATATCAATCACCTCACATTAATTTTAATAAACAAAAATTTGGATTTAAACCCAATGAATTTATTTATAATAAAATCCAATTAATCCATTTATTTAAAATATAACCCATATTAAAAGTCATTAAAATTATGGGGTGTTACAGAAACCAAAGATGACGGGTTCAATACTCAATATACCAGGGATCAAGAGGCCAACCAGTATGATTATCAATGTGATACGAGCATGATGCATCGCCTTCAAGCTCAAATGTATTAATTATTATCTAGTACCCCCCTCCAAGTTATTTCTATGATCCCTTCGACCCGAGTGCACCCGGTAGTTCCCACCCACCACCCGAGTGAAGCATTTGTATGATGATTGTGTTGGTTGTTTTTTATTTGGCTTGGTTGATATTCATGTTTGTGTCTCCTTACTCTAGTGTACCACAACCTTGCTTATATAAAATTCAACATCTTCCCCATTTGTTTATTTTATTTAGCGAACTTCTTATTTTGCCTTATTTAGCCTTTAGTCCTTTTGATTGGGGAGAATGCAAAAGTCTAAGTTAGGGGGGGTGATGAGTGCATATCTATAAAACTTCACAAACTTCCAAAATTTCTAAAAAAAAATGAAAAAGATTGAAAAAGTAAAAAAAAAAAAGGTCTTATAAATAAATAAATAAAATTGGAATTTAAATGTTTCAAAAATTTCATCAAATTTGGTTTAAAGTCTCAAATTGTAAATTTAAAATGAACAAAGCCAAAATTGACCAAAGATGTAGGTAGTCTTCTCCATTTAAAAGCTAACCATCCATATTTTTCCTTTCTGTTGGAGTTTGTTCTCGTTATTAGGCAACCATTAAATAATCACATTTACTTTCACTAAATTCAATAATCAAATATGTGAGTGGTAGTCTCTCTTTCAGAAGTTGGCATTATTTTACACCAATGATTATTTATTGATATATTCGGATGCCGATTAGGCATGATATGTTGATGAGTTCAAAATCACCTTAGGTGGGTGTTCCTATTTTAGGAGTTCTCTTGTCTCTTGGATGAGTAAGAAGAAAAACTCCATTTCTCTATCCATGGGGAAGGTCGAATACATAACCGATGGGAGTTGTTGCACACAACTCATTTGGATGAAATAAATGTTGGAGGATTACTGCATTAAAAAAAATAATGACTATTTACTATGATAATGTGAGTGCAATTCATATTTCTTATAATGTCTTTCAACATTCTATAACAAACCATATTAGGATTCGTGAACATTTTATTTATGAATTAGTGGAGGAGAAGATAGTTTCCTTAAACTTTGTTGGGACCGAACGTTAATTGACGGATATTTTTAGAAAACCTCTAGACTCCCTTAGGTTTGAGGATCTTAGGAAGTACATTATGGTTTGTTCCATTGATTGAGTTTGGAGTCGAAATCTATTTTAGGGGTGCTTCAATTTTATTTCATACCCCACCCCATGAACAAGATTATATATTTGTACATATTTTTATAGAAAATCCAAAAATATTTTTTATTATCTTTTTGTATAAAAATTCTCAAAAAGAAAAAAAAAACTCTTTTTTTCTCTTTTGGATGTGTAATTAAGATATTCGGGGCACCGCATGATTTCATGTCCACGTGGATTGCAATGGAAAGCTAGACTAGATTTCGTCCTACTTGTGCTTTACTATGGTTTCTCATGTCGATTGATGTCGTTCTATGATATTTTCTTATATGTTGGCCTCATATTGTCACCTTATATGAACACACCTTTCATGATGTATTTAGAATGTTAATCTACATTTTGTATGATAGGTGAATTAAGGTGTTATCTTATCAATTTTTCCACTTAATGTGATATGCAATGGACAAAAATTGTGCATGTAAGAACCATTGCCCATTATTTTATGTTTTATCAATCATGTGTCAATAATGGAAAGAGGCTAAAAAATTAGCAAAATCCTTTACGTTAAAAGACACCATTAAAAAAAGCCTAAAAGAATATTTTGGGTAAAAAACAAAAATTTCTAGGGATAAAATTTTCTCATTAATACTTTTAAAGGAAAATAAAAGATATGATATCTTCAAAATATTGTGTGAGATTCAAAATTGTTATCTTTGAGGTGTTGTAAGTCAAAATCAATGGGTTTGCACAATAAGTCCTTATATTTCTCTTTATGTAACGCTATTTGTCGGAGAATCACCAAACTTTAGGGAATGTTCATTTAGTGAATTGAGTTGTAACAAGTCTTGTGCGTTATCTTATTTATTAAATGTCAGTGTGAGTGCTTAACGTTTGGGTATATTGTTTGCAATTTTGCACTTGTGTGTTATATTATGTTGACGCTTACTTTTATTTTTTTCACACCCCTACATTGCACTCGCACCTTCTGAGTATTTTGAACATATCCTAAGGCATTCATTTTTGTTAAAATTTGAAAACGCTCGGTAAAATTTCTCTACCTTGTTTTATATTTTATTT